>JALAZF010000154.1:1253928-2507857 GCA_022829125.1 Lathyrus tuberosus | reverse complement strand
TTTCTTTTTCTTCTTTTATTATTTTAAATCAAACTTTTATTTTATTTTATTTTTATTTTTATTATTTATTTATCTTTTATTATTTATTTTAACTTTTTTATTTATTTTTATTTTTATTTCTAATTTCCTTTTATTTATTTTATTCTTTTATTTTATTTTATTTTAATATATTTATTTGATCTTTTATTTAATATATATATATATATATATATATATATATATATACAGGAACAGTAGCGCAGCCTGGATCCTTGATTATTTTGGTTACTATTTGAGTGGTTGGGGATTAATAAAGATTGAAAACAAGAGAGAAGATTGAGAAATTTGAAATCTTATTATAGAGAGAGAAGTAGTTGTACAATGGAAGCGTGTCTTCAACTGAAGCACTGAAGTCCCTTATATAGGGAAATGATACCTATTGTATCCGGTAAAAAAGAAAAGAAAACACACACTAACCGGTTACAAAAGTAAATCAAAAGCCGGGTGCTCAATGGGCCCCATCGACACTAATTGATTACAAACGACAACCGACAAAGAAAAGAAAAAGCAAAAGCAAAAGAAAAGCAGATTCTGCTGTCCATTTCCAGCTTTAGTTGGGTGGACGTTGCTATCACTTTAATTAGTGGGAGATAGCTGTGGATTACAGCTAGCGGATCCTAATCTCTTTGAGGACCCTTTCCTTTGGCCTTTTGTGCCATTGCGACAGTAAGGGAATCCCAGAAGTCGTCAGAGGTAGGTTCTGGCTCTTGTAATTCGCCAGCTAGAACGTCATCCATTGATGCATGTGAAGAGTTTGTCTTCATTAAGCTGTCATCTTTGACAGTGGGAAAGGCTGTGAAAAATTTACCTTTCATGTGCTCAAGGATTCTGATCATTAGATCTTCATCATCTTCCTGAGGATATTTCTTCTGGTAGTACTCTTTGAGTTGTATTAACGTCATTTGAGAGGAAGCCTGCTTCCTGGTTGGGTTCAATTTATCTTCTTCAATGGTGGCTTTGATAAGTTTAATCTTTTCTTGAAGATCTTTAGCATCCATTTTGCTCCACCATTTGGTAAAGTAATGCCTTTGTAAATAAGGAACATTGAGATTGTTTTTTCCGACGGAAATTGTCCATCTCCAAATCCATGGGATCTGAAACTTAGCAAAATATAAAAACGGACATTGTCCTGTAATTAAATTCTTAGAAATGACCTTTTCAATTAAAGGACTCTCATCACACCATGGTGTATAGAGATCATCTAATTCCTTGGGTAAAATTTCTAAGGAAGGTCCAAATTTAGACCACCAATTAAAAAACCAACTTGGTATTTGTTTTTCCAGAATTTCTGGGTTAACTGAGAAGAACCAAGAATGCTTGTTCTTTGGATTCTGGTAATAAAATGCCTTAGAAAAGGCTTGGACATAGTCCCAATAGTTGTAGTAGACCATTCTACCATCAGCCAATTTAATGGATTTTTCGCTATTAGGATTAAGGCCCCATTCTCTGGGATGCAATACCTTATTGATATGGCATTTAGAAAAGTTTATAAAATTATCAGGATTATTATTCTGATAATGATGAGTAATGGTGACCGATCCGGTCATTAGGAGCAATATCTCCATATTAGGTCTGGATTTGCCAGAAAGACCAGCATACCCTCTTGCTTCAAGGTATCTAGTCATGATAGCCCAACCATCATTGTTGGTAATTTGCACATCTTCATGTTCAACGTACATAATGAATTCCAAAGGAGGATTCTCAAAATAGTCTGCTGACTGTTCTTGTATAGGTTCGCTAGAAGCGGCAGTCTTGTAAGACTCATTGTTCTTAGACTGGGCAGAGGAAGATTCTTCCTTATCTTTATTCTTTGAGGATGCAGTTAATGTCTGCATTCTAGGTCTGTTAGGATAAACAGTAGTTCATTCCCCTATTAGAGGAATACTAGGTTCAGCTTGGGACAACAATTTGTTGTTCCCTCTTCCTCCTCCCCAGCCAAAGGAGCGACCTCCTCCTCTGGTCCTAAATGGGACGCTCATTGCCCTGCAGGAATTCCCGAGTCAAAAAGTCAGCTAGAGAATTATTTTCTCCTTTAATGTATTGAATATCAAATTCAAAAACACTTAATTGGGCTTGCCATGAGGCAAAAATTTGTTTAGAAACAAGATTCTTGATATCTTTTTCAATAATTGATTTAGCAGAGCTGCAATCAATTCTTAACAAAAATTTTTGATTTAATAAATCAGTTTGAAATTTTGAAATACATTTAATGATAGAAAGCATTTCTTTCTTGACTGTAGAATACTTAGCCTGTGTCTGGTTCCATTTACCAGAAGTGAATCTAACCAAGACTTCTTTAGAAGTTTCTGGGTTCACTTGTTTAAGAATTCCTCCATAACCTATGTCAGAGGCATCTGTTTCAACTATTTTGAAAATGCTAGGGTTAGCCAAGGAAAGACAAGGCAAGAATTTGACTTTCTTCTTAATTGCTTGGACCGCAAGAGTATGCTTCTCAGTCCAAGGCTTAGGGACTTTCTTAAGTCTCTGATAAAGGGTGGCTGTGTCTTTAGCCAAATTTTTATAGTAATCAGAAATGTAATTAAGGCTTTCTAGAAACCTTTGAAGTTGTTTCTTCTCAAATAATATATCTGGGAATTTAGAAGAAAATTCAATGCTTCTGCTGATAGGAACAATTGTCCTTTGTCGATTTCATGACCTAAAAATCTAACTTTTGTTTGAAAAAGCTTCATTTTAGGGGCTGAAATTACAAGACCATTGTGCCTAATGACGCCTTTAAAGATTCTTAAATGCTTGATGTGTTGATCTAAATACTGAGAAAAAATCAAAACATCGTCAATATAAACAATAATGAATTCAGAATAGGGATTAAGAATATCATTCATAATCTTCTGAAATTTTGAAGGAGCATTCTTTAGACCAAATGGGAGGACATTCCATTCGAACTGTCCAAAGGGAACGGTGAAAGCCGTTTTGTATTTATCAGCTTCTTCAATTTGAATCTGCCAATAACCTGATTTCATGTCAAATTTTGAAAAGATTATAGCATTGCTTAGTCTGTCTAATAAATCCTTTTTATTGGGGATAGGATATCTAATCCACTTAAGAACTTTGTTCAAAGGTTTATAATTTATAACTAATCGAGGAACACCTCGTTCCTTTTCAGCTGCATTGTTAACATAGAATGCAGTACAAGACCAAGGGGATTTAGAAGGTCTGATCAATCCTTTGGATTGTAAGGATTCTATTTCCTTTTGGCAAAGATTCAAATAATCTTTGTTCATCTGAGCAGGTATAGCCTTTGTGGGTATTTGACTTTCTTCAAAGTCATCTAAATAGGGAAGAGAAATAACATGTTTCTTTCGTTCCTAAAAAGCATTGGGTAAGTCGCTACAGACTTCAGTTTTGAACTGGTTCTCTATGACCTTGATTTGGGTTTTCATAGAGTCTTTGCTAAGCTGATCTTCAATGCTTAGCAGGTTGATCTCATCCTGCAAAAAACACAATTGTTTTTCTTTGGTTTTAAGGAGAATGTCCTTAACTTCGTTAATCATCCTAGTTTGAGGATCGGTAATGAAGTTAAACACAATTTGTTTTCCATTGACTTCTCCTATTATGCCATGGTTACTAAGTTTAGCTGGCAGAATACTATTAAGGAAAGGAGTTCCTAGAATTATTCTTCTAGGAAGATTCTTGACTAGAATGAAGGAAGTAGGAAGACAAACTTCCTGATTACAAATGTGGGTCTTAGACAATTTGTATTTGACCTTGAGCTTCTTCCCTCCTGCTTGGGTGAGGGATTGCGTTGTTTTGTCAAAAAACTTAGTAGGGATCATTCCCTCCTGAATACAATTTAAATCAGCACCGCTGTCAACCAAAGCAATCTCATCTTTGATAATGTATTTACGATCAATGACAAGAGTAATTTTGATATACCATTTCTGAGAAGTTACTCTATCCAATATGTTTAGGTAACTTTCTTCATTAGGAAGTTCTTCTTCCTTATTTTGGAGAGTTTCTTCTTCATTAGAAGAACCTGTTTGTTGAGTGATGACCTTGAGGGTATTGATTCTTTCTTGAAGACTCAAGTACTCATCATCTATGGTTTGGACAATTCCTTTTCCCTTTTCAAGAGTAGTAATTCTTTGATTGAGGGTTCTATTGGATTTCTTAATCTGACTTATTTCAGACTTAAGTTGAGAAATTTCTCCTTTAAGATCATTGAGGGAAGTAGGGACTTCTTTGAGGTTAGATTTATGAAATCTAGTAAGGACTTCACTAAGCTGGTAGGGAGCTTCAATCATTTTTGGAGCTTCTACCCTAGGTTGATTGTGGATGAGGATCTCTAACATCTTTCTCTTAATGTTAGGATCAGCAATTACTTCAATTGCCTTTAAGGCATTGTCTTGATCACTAGTGAGGACAAAGACTCCGTTCATGTCTGCAATGGATTTCCAATAGTTAAGCTCATTGCATTCACAATCATTGGTGGAAGACTCTGAGGAATCAGAGTCAGAAGTGTTGACAATGTCAATCTCTTCACTTGAAGATTCATTTTCTTCAGAACTAGATTCTATCAGCAAGACCTTTTCTAGCTGAGCACGAAGTTTTTCATCTTCTACTTCGTTAAGGGCTTTCTTGGTCCAACATCTGTTAGCATAATGCCCTGGTTTTCCACATTTGTGGCAGGTAATGTCAAGCTTCTTAGCTTTCCTTTTTCCCTTTTTATAAGAGGGTTTATGTTCGGGTTTAGGTTCCCTTCTTCTAGAATTCTTTCACTTATAAGGTTGGTAAGGCTTTTTACCTTTGTAAGAGTCCTTTCTCTTACCATGTTTAAGGGATTTCTTTTTCCTTTCCACTGGTGGTTTACCAGTATCATACGCAAATTGGTCACAAAACTCACCTAATTGATGTTTCTCAGAAAGCTTTTGCTTTTTGAGTTGGTGTTTGAGCTTAATGTCATTGCATAACGATAATCCTTCTGTTATGCAGCTATTAATAATTTGACCATAGGTCAGTTCTGGGTAATTGATATTAATTCCATCATTTTTGTCTCTAAGGGTTTTCCTAACCCTTTCAGAGAAGAGATGAGGAAGGCCATCTATGAATTTGGCTTTCCAATGCACATAATTAGAGTTTTTCAATTGAAAGACTCTGGAGAGGAAGGTATCCTTGTACCATCTAAAGTGGGTCAGGGAAGGACACCTAAGGTTTTGGAGAAGGGTTTGGAGTTTTTCTCCAATGGGTTGGTTATGACCAACAAAGTGTTGAAGGATAGAAAGACTCAGGGTATAAACTGCATCTTCTTCTCCAGTAGTAGCCACTGTAGGGGTACTGGTTCCTTCAGTCTTAACTAATTTCTTATGGGAAAGAATCTCTTTCCTTTGAGGTTCAGAGAGGTAGGCGTCCCACCAACCTCTGAGTTGACCAATAAAACCTGCTGTGATAAATGAAGCAACAGCACCATCAGAATTACCATTCTATTTACAAACTGTGGCATACATAAGCATTCTATGTATGGTGTCAACTATTTGTTTCTCATTAAGGCCATCTATGTTCCATTCATAGATAGCTTTTCCAGAATACGAATTCTGATAGTTGTCAGGTTCTTCAAAGAGGACATCCTGAGGAGTAGGTCTTTTGTAGTAATATTTTTCTACAGGCTTGGTCATATGGACAGGGTTAACCTCAAGACTCTCGTCTTGATCTTTAAACATTTGGGTTAATTGGTTAATGTTTCCAATAACTTCTTCGTCTTCTTCAGAAGTAGAGTCTTCTTCTGAAGAGTTATCTTCACGAATTAAGATCCTAAGGTGAATATCCTTAAGCTTTTGTTCAAGGATTTTTATAAACTCACTGTGGTCTTCTTCCATTTTGAAACCACTGATTTGGACTGGTGGTTGGATAATTGGAGTATCAGGAATGGTTTTAGAAGAAGATTCTTCTTTGAAAGGAATAATTTTGGGTTTAGCAAGTTGATCCATCATCAAGCTATGCTGTTTCATCTGTTTTTCCATATCTTCTTTAACAGACAAAATAAGTTTTTCAAGAGAAACCATATGTTCTCCGAGACAGGTTAGGAAGGCGTTGGTAAAGTTTTGAGCCCTCACTAAAGAGTTTAATTCTCTTATAGAAACATGACTATTTTCAAGTTTCTTTATTGTGTTGTAAGCATTAGCTTCAGCATTTTCTGAAAGCTGTATAGCCCTTTCAGGGGGATAAGGTGATTCAAGGGAATCTCCTTCAGGTGTCTTCCAGGATCTTTGTATGACAAGGATATCTGTTTGTGTTTTTTGAACAAAGAACTTCACAAACCACTGGATAAAAGGGATAAGGGTTTGACCCTTAGATAGTTCTTCATAGAAGAGTTTCTTAAATTCAAGGAGGTTAGTTTTAAAGAATTTTTTAAAATACCATTCTCTAAACTCTTTATTATCCTTCTTCATAAACTCATTATTAATGAGTTTCCTAGTGTCACTTCCTTCAGAGAAATCAATCATAAATGGAATGACATTTCAGATTGAGTTGGAGATTCAACTCTGGGTTCTTGGCCTTGGTATATTCCAAAGGGAATTTTATTCTCACTAATCTTGATGTTTTCCACATACTCTTGATCTAAGGCATTATCTTTAATCCTAGAGGTGTATGTGGAAACCCTAGGAAGGACTGTAGGAGCTGTGACATAGTCACTGCGGGTTGAGTACCTAGCGGCATGGCTCTAGGTATAATAAACCTACGTTGATGGTTAAAATTGATAGCAACATCTCCTTCTGATGTTTGTACTATCTGATCTATGTCCTGATTAAGGACAGGCTTTGGCTCAATTTCTTGAGGCAAAGACCAAGTCTCTGGGAATTCAATTTCATTCCACCTGATCAACCTATTAGTTGCAACATTAGAAGTGAGCAAATTTGTTTGCACAAGAGTAGTAGACCCTTGAGGTGAAATATTTTTCACTATAGGATTCAAAGTGTTTAAAACTTTGTAATAAATTCTATAGCATATTGCTATAATTTCACTACCTGGTTTAAAATTATAACCATGGGTGTGAATAGTTAGTCTCAGAGCATCCAAAAGATTTTTGTCAGTCATGGAGAGATTTAAGTTTGGGGAAACTTCAAAATAGACTGGACCGTGACATAGACTAGTTTCTATGACGGCAGCCAAGGATTGTTGGAAATGTTCACACCTCCCATCTCTGACATATGCCACGAGACTTGAGTTTAATCCAAGCATGGTTAAGGGTTTTAAGGCAACTTGGATTAGTCCAATATGGATAAATTTGTAATCTTTAAAAGGAAGCAAATCTTTTTTGCTTAACAGCCCAATATTTTGGGTTGATCCTGAAACAGGTATGGTTTGTTCAGTGGTTTTAACTGCAAACCTGGACATAACATCGAACATACCAAATTTATAAATTTGTTTTGAAGGTACGGATGGTATTATCCATTTGTCCAACCTATCAAGATCTTTAGGAAATTCATTATTTTCCTCATTTTTAATCAAAGAGTTTTGACAATCATTGTTGTCAACAGAAACTGTGTTAATATTAGAATCCATTCAAGATTCTGCTAAGAGTGTTGTGGTGAGCAACAGATGGTTAATCTATCAATATAACGATTAAGTCTAACTTATAAGCATAATAATTCACTACTCTTATTTTTAACAACAAATCATCTTTGCAAACAGGAACTGTTTAACGATCACAGAAAATTAGGGAAGAGAGAGAGAAAGCCAAACGTCTACCCATGAAAGTGATCAAAGGGTTTTTTAGATAAATTAGTACAGGGCGTTGTCAACCTTGAAGTTAGGCATTCGGTAGTTGTTATTCCGAAGAACAAAACAACTACCTATCTGAAAACAGGCGCCAGTTTACAAGTTTCCAGCCAATATACCAATAGATCAAAAATGAATCCTAAATCAAAGATGTAAAAAGAGTTTTCAGCAAAAAGTTTCCAAAAATGCTCATAAACATCCTTTCACGGACAAAAAGAGAGCCAACAGAAAGCACTGAAAACAACTTCTTAAAATTTTTAAAAGATAAGAGTATGGAACTATCATTATTATAAAAGAAACTTAAACTTTATGAATCAAAATTACCCATCTGAGCTACCACAACAGTAGCTTAGCTACTATTACTCATTGGTAACAGTATATTTTACCTTAAAATATATATATATATATATATATATATATATATATATATATATATATATATATATATATATATGTGTGTGTGTGTGTGTGTGTGTGTGTGTGTGTGTATATATATATATGTATGTATGTACGTGTATATATATAAAATCTTTTATTTGTATATTCATTTTTCTTAAACTTTCTTTATTCCTTTTATTTATTAAACTTTCTTTTTTATTTAAATTTTTATCATTTAAAATTCATTATTACTTTGTTTAAAATTATTTATTTTTTATTGTTTATTTTACACTTTTAATCATAGAAAAAGACTAAATGTTTATTACTTTGTATTCATTTTAATTCAAGAATTCCTTTTAAATTACACTTTGTTTATTTTATAAAACATTGTATTTAACTTATACACTCTTGTGCATTTCTTTGACCTAGTCCTTATTAATGTTTGTGCATATTGATTGTTGATATTTGCTCATGCTTGAACCATGTTTATGTATACCTTTCATTGTGTTCATTCCTTGCCTATTCGCATGTTAATAATCTTATCATGCCTTTAATCTCATATGTTCATATATTTGTGAATCCATGTCCATCTTGTTTCATTGAACATAGTCCAAGTGAGGGGCTTATTGTTGACACCATTGTCATCTTGAATATGCATCTTTATATCATTCATATACACATTTTGTATGTTTTGTAATCCTTAACTTGCTATCCCTTAGGAAGTTTCCCTTTAGGATGAATCAACTTAGATAATTCAATTAGGGTTTTCCTTTTCATAAACTCAAAAAAATCTCTTTCAATAGAAACCTTGGCCTTAGGCCATTGACTTTTCTCAAAACTTTTTCTTAACAAATGCTTTAAGACATCTTAAGCATATTCAAACACTTTCACAAAGACTAAAAGACATAAACTTCAATTCAAACCTTTTGCCACTTTGGTTTTTCAATTTAAACCCTTTTCAAGTAGATTAGACATTAGTCATTCTTAGTTGAGATATAATTCTCCTACCCCATGACATAGTTGAGAAAGATGTTGACTTTTTTCCACTTGAGAGAGGTATGTGGCTTACTTGTTGATTATATATATCCAAGTTTAAGCCCTTCTCTCAATGTGAAGCAAAGATCCATCTTCCACATGTTTGTGGTGGTTAAGTTAAGTATTCTCCTTAGGATGACAACTTGTCTCTTCTTCATTAAAATCCACCATAAAAAATCTTTTCAATTTTTACCTTGAATTACAAGGTTTTGATCCTTTATTGGTACGTATGCACAAGACTTTGTATCTTTCCAAACACACAAAAAAAACAATAAAAAAAACACTTCTCTTCTCATCTCCTCAATTAATCCCAACAGCAAACAACTTTAGCCATAACACAAATACAACAAGAGGTTCTTATAGGATACTATAGATACTTAGGGTGCTAATACCTTAAGATCGGTTATTCTTTCTTTTCCCCTTCTGTTAGTTCTATTATTAGCAGCAATTTTGGTAAAACAATGTGTTTGATCAAGATGTCTTGTCTGATGTCTTAACATGTGCTTCTAACATTCTGCTTATTGTGTGTTGTTTGATATTGCAGCTTTTGTGCATGATGTCAAGACTGATGTCTTAACATCTGTTGACAGAACATCATGTCAAGACTGATGTGTGGTTTAGGGTTGCGAGGTATTTGTTATGTTTTGAGAGATTCTGTTTGTGAGATTGTAGGCGAAATTCTTGGAGAAGATTTTTTCAGATGCAATCGTTTGTTTCTATATTTAGGGCAAAAATATTTGAAGATAAAATCTGTTTTCATTGTGCATCAAATCTGTGTTTTTCTAACAGAGCCCAAGCCCAAGAATCTGTTTCTATTTAAAGAAGTCTCAATCCTACTTGGACGATACGAAGACAAGAGATTGTGTACTGAGTGTCAAGTATTAGGGTTTGTGTTTTCGTCTGTGTATTGTGAGCCATTCATTCATCTATTTTGATGTTTGAATTGGACTGATTTAGTTGAGTTGTATGTTGTCCACTCTAAGCTTTTAAGCACGAGTGTTTGTTCTTGATTGAAGCTTTTAAGCAAGATCAAGGTATTGTCGTTGAAGTGTGTCTTCTACTTTCTTTATTGTATGTTGTTATCACTGCTGTCATTGAGGTTGAGTGAGAGGTGTCTCATATCTAAGAATGTCTTAGGTAGAAGTGTCATTGGGTAGTGATTAAGTGAATAGATTGTCAACTTGTATGTTGATTGTAGAGTCTATGAATTAATACTACTGATAGTGAATTTCCTCCCTGGCTTGGTAGCCCCCAGACGTAGGTTGTTAGACCGAATTAGGTGAACAATTCTCTGTGTTTATTTATTGCTTTTAAGTGATGTTCTATTGTTGTCTTATTCATATAGCAGATATTGATGTTGTGAAATCTCACTTGACATCACATATCTGATACTAGAATTTCAATTGGTATCAGAGCAGGTCATCCTGCTCTGTATCTGGGTGAGATCTAGGGATGTTACTTTCTAGTGCAATGGACAAGGAGAGTGGCGGATTTGTGAATAGACCCCCTATTCTAGATGGATCAAATTATGACTATTGGAAACCTCGATGGTTGCATTTCTGAAATCTTTAGACAGCAGGGCTTGGAAGGCTGTTCTGACAGAATGGAAACATCCTGTCATTATGGGAAAAGATGGTGTGTCAAAGCTGAAACCTGAGGAGGAGTGGACCAAGGAAGAAGATGAACTCACTCTTGGGAATTCTAAGGCCTTGAATGCTTTATTTAATGGTATTGACAAGAGTATTTTCAGGCCGGTCAACACATGTGAAGTGGCTAAGGAGGCTTGGGATATCCTGAAAATAACTCATAAAGGAACTTCCAAGGTCAAGATGTCAAGACTTCAACTGCTAACAACAAAGTTTGAAAGTTTGAGGATGAAAGATGAAGAGACTATTCATGATTTTCACATGAATATACTTGAACTGTCAAATGCTTCTAGTGCCCTAGGAGAGAGGATGTCTGATGAGAAGCTGGTAAGAAAAATTCTCAGATCTCTTCCCAAGAGATTTAATATGAAGGTGACTGCTATAGAGGAAGCTCAAGACATCAGCCAGATGAGGGTAGATGAATTGATTGGTTCACTTCAGACATTTGACTTAGGGTTGAATGACAAATCTGAAAAGAAGGTCAAAAGCATAGCTTTAGTGTCTAGTACAGAAGATGATGAGAAAGAGTGTGGTCCTGAAACTCAGGAAGAGCTATCCAATGCCATTGTTCTGCTGGGAAGAAAGTTTAATAGGGTTTTGAAAAGAATGGACAGGAGATATAAACCTAATGTCAAGAACATCACATCTGACATCAACAGGTCAGATGATCAGATGAAGAAAACAAGAACTGAGGAGAAGCCTAATTATGACAAAGGAATCCAATGTCATGGATGTGAGGGTTATGGTCATATCAGAGCTGAATGCCCTACATATCTTAAGAAGCAAAAAAAGGGCTTATCTGTGTCTTGGTCTGATACTGAAAGTGAGGAAGATGAAGAGACTGCCAAGCAGGTTAGGGTATTGACTGGAAGGTGTACATCTGATGATTCTAGGGATGAAGAGAGCACATATGATGAGCTTACTGATTCTTATAAAGAGCTATGCATTAACAGTGAAGAAGCCTGTCAAGAAGGGGAGAGGCAGAAGAAGATCATTGCTTAACTCAAGGCTGAAAAGACAGAGCATCTGGAAACCATTGCCAAGCTGGAAGATGAAGTATTTGTGCTGAACTCTAAACTTGAATCTATGTCCAAGTCTATCAGAATGCTGAATAGTGGAACTGATGTTCTAGACAATATTCTTGATGTTGGAAGAACTGCAAGAGACAAAAGTGGGTTGGGATTCAACAGTGGATCTGCTTCAAATGATGTTATTCCTAGTTCCAAGCCAGTGATGTTGAAATAGATGTTGAAACATCCTGATAGGACTCCCTCTAGGAAGAAATTCAGGCGCTGGAGATGCCATCATTGTGGGAGCTTTGGACATATAAAGGGTTTCTGTTATTAGTTGCATGGGTATCCTAAGAGTACTTCTAATTGTGCACCCAGACAGGTCATTCATAAAGGTAATCAAGTCATCAAGCAAAAGAAGCAATGGGTCTCCAAAACTGATGTGGTCAGCTTGATAGCTCATACTTCTCTTAGAGTCTCTGCTAAAGAAGACTGATACTTTGACAGTGGCTGTTCAAGACACATGACAGGAGTGAAGAATTTACTGGTGGATGTTAAACTTCATTCTTCTGGCCATGTGACCTTTGGTGATGGTGTCAAAAAAGAAATCAAGGGTGTGGGAAAGCTGAATTGTGAAGGTACACCTAGACTTAATGATGTACTGCTAGTCAAGGGGTTGACAGCAAATTTGATCAGTATTAGTCAACTATGTGATCAAGGACTCATAGTTAATTTTACAAAAACTGAGTGCATTGTCACAAATGAGAAAGGTGAAGTTATCATGAAGGGTGCTAGGTCTAAGGACAACTGTTACCTATGGGTGTCACAAGACTCAAGTTCATCCACATGTGTTCTTGCAAAAGAAGATGAAGTCAAAGTATGGCATCAAAAGTTGGGACATCTACATCTGAAAGGAATGAAGAGAATCATATCTATAGAAGTAGTAAGAGGAATCCCAGAGCTCAAAATTGAAGAAGGAAGAGTGTGTGGAGACTGTCAGATAGGGAAGCAGACCAAGATGTCACATCAAAAGCTTCAGCATCCCACTACTTCTAAAGTGTTGGAACTTCTTCATATGGACTTAATGGGGCCTATGCAGGTGGAAAGTCTAGGTGGGAAGAAATATGCTTATGTAGTTGTGGATGATTATTCCAGGTACACTTGGGTGAATTTTATCAAAGACAAAACAGAAGTGTTTGATGTGTTTAAAGACCTCTGTCAAAGACTCCAAAGAGAAAAGGCGAGCAATGTCATCAGAATAAGAAGTGATCATGGAAGAGAGTTTGAAAATAGCAAGTTTGCTGAATATTGTTCTACTGAAGGCATCAGTCATGAATTTTCTTCACCTATTACTCCTCAGCAAAATGGAGTTGTTGAAAGGAAGAATATAACCATTCAAGAATCTGCTAGAGCAATGATTCATGCCAAAAAGCTTCCTTACCATTTCTAGGCTGAAGCTATGAATACTGCCTGCTACATTCACAACAGAGTTACTTTGAGAAGAGGTACTTCAGCTACCTTGTATGAGCTGTGGAAGGGAAGATAACCAAGCGTGAAGTACTTTCATGTCTTTGGAAGTAAATGTTATATTCTTTCAGATCATGAACAGAGGAGGAAAATTGATCCTAAAAGTGATGAGGGAATCTTTTTGGGATACTCTACAAACAGCAGAGCTTATAGGGTATTCAACTCCAGAACCAGAGTCATGATGGAATCTATAAATGTGGTTATTGATGACTATGGAATGAAGGAAGTTATTGATGTCCTGGATGATGTTGGAACATTTGTTGATGATGTATCAACAGAAGCTGAAGACAGAAGTGGAAATTCCAGTCCTACTGCTGCTGAACCTGAACCAGAGCAGCCTAACAAGGAACCATCCATCAGAGTGCAAAAAGACCACCCAAAAGAGCTTATCATAGGTGATCCAAATTCAGGAGTTACCACTAGGTCAAGAGAAGTTGTGTCAAATTCTTGCTTTGTATCCAAAATTAAGCCCAAAAATGTAAAAGAAGCCTTGAAAGATGGATTTTGGATTAATGCCATGCAAGAAGAGCTGGGACAATTCAAAAGGAATGGAGTGTGGGATCTTGTACCAAGGCCTGATGGAATAAATGTGATTGGCACCAAGTGGGTTTACAAGAATAAATTTGATGAACAAGGAGTGGTCACCAGAAATAAGGCTAGACTGGTTGCCCAAGGTTACTCTCAAGTAGAAGAAATTGATTTTGATGAGACTTTTGCTCCTGTGGCCAGACTGGAATCTATCAGGTTACTATTAGGTGTGGCTTGTAATCTCAAATTCAAGTTATTCCAGATGGATGTAAAGAGTGCTTTCTTGAATGGGTACTTAAATGAAGAAGTTTATGTAGATCAACCCAAGGGGTTTATTGATCTAACATTTCCTAACCATGTCTACAAACTAAGGAAAGCTCTTTATGGATTAAAGCAAACACCTAGAGCTTGGTATGACAGGCTTACTGAATTCTTGTCTCTGAATGGCTACAGAAAAGGAGGAATTGACAAGACATTGTTTGTCAAAGAGGAAGGAGGAAAACTGTTGATAGCTCAAATATATGTTGATGACATAGTGTTTGGTGGAATGTCAGAAGAAATGGTTCAACATTTTGTGAAACAGATGCAGTCTGAGTTTGAGATGAGTCTTGTTGGTGAACTCAGCTATTTTCTGGGTCTGCATGTTAGACAAATGGAAGACCCCATATTGATCTCTCAGAGCAAGTATGCAAAGAATATAGTCAAGAAGTTTGGCCTGGAGAATGCTAATCACAAGATGACACCTGCTACTGCTCACCTAAAGTTGTCCAAGGATGAACATGGAGTGAGTGTGGATCAAAGCCTATACAGAAGCATGATTGGAAGCCTGCTGTATCTCACAGCTAGCATACCTAATATCTCCTTTGCTGTAGGAGTTTGTGCCAGATATCAATCTGAACCTAAGGTTAGCCACATGAATCAAGTGAAGAGAATTCTAAAATATGTGAATGGTACTAGTGACTATGGTATTCTATACAGTCATGGATCAGGCACTGAGCTGAGTGGATATTGTGATGCTGATTGGGCATGGAGTGCTGATGATAGAAAAAGTACTTCTAGAGGATGCTTTTTCTTAGGGAACAATCTTATCTCGTGGTTTAGCAAAAAGCAGAACTGTGTGTCTCTCTCTACTGCTGAGGCTGAGTACATAGCAGCAGGAAGTAGTTGTTCACAACTAGTTTGGATGAAGCACATGTTAATTGAATATAATGTCAAGCAAGATGTCATGACATTGTACTGTGATAATCTGAGTGCAATCAATATCTCCAAGAACCCAATTCAACATAGCAGGACTAAGCATAATGACATATGTCATCATTTTATAAGAGATCTGGTTGAAGATAAAGTGGTTGCTTTGGAACATGTTGCTACTGAAATGCAATTAGCTGATATTTTTACTAAGGCCTTAGATGCAAATCAATTTGAAAATTTAAGAAGCAAATTAGGGGTTTGCATATGTGAGGATTAGTAGATTTGCTGTGTGCAGGAAGGTGGTTTTTGGTGCAGGTGTCTTAAGTGGTGAAATTGACAAAATAAGAATGGTTGGAAACATACAAGAACATTTTTATTGTTGGAAATACTCAATATTACAATATTTTTCAGAAACTACTAGCAAGGAGTTTTCATGTTTGGATTCAACTATTCATTCCAACCACCTGAGTTAATGAAATTAACCCAATCTTCATCTGCTTCATCATGTTGTTGCACATGAGCCTTCTTGTTGGTCTTCATCCTTGTTTCTGTTTTTCTTCCTGTCCTTGTTGCCCATGTAGAGGTTCCACCTGTTGTCATTTCTTTGGACTTCATCTCCTTTGGTTGTGTGCCCTTGTTCTTCCGGTCTTGCTTCAACTGACCCTTGTGTGTTTCAACTGTCTTGGAGGACTGACTCATGTTTCCTTCTCAGTTTGGCTGTAGTAAGAAGCAGTAAGTTGTTTTTATATCATAAGAGAACCTTGTTTGTATCGCCTGACCAGTCAAAGATGTAGTTGTTGGAGGTGGTGTATTTTTCCTTGTGTCCTGTTGTAGCACCCCAAAATTTGCTCTCCTTACTTTAGTACTAACTGGCTTATGTTTCATTTCATTTTTGCGTTATCATGTGTGCATATCATTGGTTCTTAGCATGGGGTCAAGGTGCCTGAGGCAGTTCAATAGGAGAAGATGTTCTTCAAGGGGTCAAGCAGGAGTCCTTATATTGTCCAAGAGATCTCAAGTGGCTCACTCTCTCCTAACCAGGGCAGAAATTAGGGCTTTGAGAATCTTGGGTTTATTGCTCCAATGGGCAAGCTTCCTGGGTTTTTATCATCACCAAATGGCATATCTTATCTTTGTTGGAGAGGATACACATCATATTCAGAGGAATTTGGATTTGGAGACTGTGTTATTTCCTCCTAGACTGAGGGAACCAAAATTAGGGTTTGCTATAAAGTCAGTTTATTTCTGATTTTTTGGGAAAAACTTGATTCCATGGTATTCCTTGGGTCCCTAAGTATCTAGGAATGGAATATTGTCCATCAGTTTGGTTCATGAGAAGTTCAATTGGCCAATGGATTGCAAATCAGGAGAATTGGAGAAAAGTCAACAGTGAGAGGGGAAGTCAACTGTGAAATTTTGAGGTTTTTCTTCAAGGTTTTCAAGGTCTCACATCCTCATATGGTCTTCAAGAGTCAAGTTTCATACCATTTATCAAGAATCAAAGGTTGTTACAAAAGTTACTAAATATGGAAAGGACCTATAATTTGAGAGTTTCCATTTTGGGCAAGTTCTTACACTACATTCAACTTGACTTTTCATCATCAAAGAAGCTTCAAATGAATTTTCCTCAAACATGAAAGTTGAAGATATTTTTCTCCCCTTTCCAACAAGTACTAGATGGTCTCCATATCATTTGTGAAACTCAAGTTATGATCAAAAGAAGGCAAGGTGGTTTTTAGGGCTTCCTTATGGTTCCACTTTCACAACTTTTGCATTTTGGGACATAGTGACCTATAATTGATTCCTTTGTTTCAAGCCACATTCTAACATCAAAGAATAATCCATAAGGATCATTTTTGGCCTTTGAATCAAGTGGATCCATGGTTTATTCATCATTTTTTTTACATTATGCAAAATTGCAAGATCATTGAAAACTCATGAACCAAGACATCTCAAGGCCCAAATTCCATACAGGTGTGATTAGCAATTGAAACATAAGTGATCCATCATAAGAGGCTTGGGGGTGCATGCATGGAGGAGGGTGTATTTCACATTATTCAAATTTCCAAAATCACTCTAAACTCATTAAGTGAGGAATTAACAAGGCCCAAGTGATTATCAGTGGATTAACCCTAAGTATTTAAGCTAACTCATGCACTGGCTAGAGGAAGGACACGTGATTTTGGAGAGTTTTCAAGAGTGAACCCTAAAAATTTTCTTCATCGAATCTCTCAATCCTTTAGAATTTTTCCAAAACTTCTTTCACCATCTGAACCCTTGGGATCCCTAGAGCACGAAGCAACCATCGTTTGCAGCTAACAACAAGGACACGGATTGCTTGATCTCAGGTTTGTGATGAATTGGATGATCGTAAAACTCTCTTTTTAAACGTGTATAATGATGTGTGATGTTCACTGATAATCCTGATATAGTTTGTTTTGAGTTTGGACGCTTATATTGTTTGTATGATGAGTTTGAACTTTTTGAACCATAACTTGTTTCATTCGAATCTCTTTATGTGATGGTTGTTTGTGAAAAATGATATGATATTTGGAATCCTCGTGTTTTTTTGATTAAAATGATGTACTCACATTCCGTTTCTGGGGATTTTGGGGGTGGTAGTTACCGGAGATGACGACCGGAACCCTAGTTCCGGCGTCTGGTTCAGTCTCCGGCGAGGTTAGGGTTTGGAGGTAGGTGATGAAATCGTGACCATCCGTTTGTTTGATCCCACGGTCCACAGCTTGCCACGTCCTTTTAATTTTTTGTTTTATTTTAATGTTTGCATGTGTGTTGGACCATGGTTGCTATCGTGTTCATCATGCCTTGGCCTTTGATCTGAATTAATTTTTGAATTGTTGATCTAATCATGTGCGTTGGTATGATCTCGTGGCTAGAATTTGGACAGCGCATTAAAAAGGCATGTGAGGCTCACATGCTTCTTTTTTTAATTTCTGATTAATTATGTGCGTGCGTGTGTATGATAATAGTGGTGGGCGTGTGAATCTGAGCCTTCATCATGATTACTTGTTATGTTCATTTGACTGATGATACGCGTTGGATCAATCGTGTGGTTTTGATTCAATCTGAGATTTGACTAATTCCATGGTTTCCCTTTGACTTCGCTAATGGACCTCTTGTCTTAGGCTTACTATCTGCACCCTCTCCCTTAAGCCCACGTGAACCATCTGCTGAACACACCCCCCATGCTTACTTCTTTATTTTTATTTTACATTTAATCACATTATTTCATTTTTAATTTTTAAAAATAGATAATTGCATCCTAAAAATCCCAAAAAATTCATGTATCATTTTTAGCATTTTATAAAATTTTATAAAATTTTATTTTATCATTTTATTTTATTTTAGCATCTGGATTAATTATTTGAATAATTTATTTTTGAATTTGTTTCATTTTGCACACATTGCATTGTAGAATTTATTTCTCATCATCCATAAAACATTTTGAACTCATTATTTTTGCATTGTTTCATCAACATATTGAATGTCATTAAAACATTTTTATCTCATTTTTAAAACTTTTTCATATTGCATTTTAGTCCTCCTCTTTTGCATATTGAGTCATGTTTCTTGTCTGAACTTTACATAGTTGTTTGGGTGACCTATCTTAGGAATTTTGGCATGACCTTTTGACATGTTGTTTGCCACTGGTTGAGGTGTGTTAAGTTTTAATTTGGTAATTTTAGAAGATGTTTTACTAATTGTTTGATTGCTCGTTGTTTGAGATCTTCTTGTATGCACATCTTTGACCATGTCTAATTACTTGTTTGAGAAGGCACTTGTGCCATCATTTGGGTTTTCTTCTTTGGCTTTATAATTCATGTTTAGGTCATCCACATTCTGTCTTGGTTGAATTTCATTTGGTTTATAATCATTTCTCTTTGGTTTGTGATTTGTTTGGGTTTCATTTGTCTTATCGTCACTTATATCTGTTTGTACTAACCTTTTATGCAGGGGCTGAGGTAGGTTATTTGAGGGTGTGGATAGTTATCCATGTCCACTCTCATGCTTTCTTTCTCTCATCTTTTCTTTTCTTTAGGCTTAGGTTGTTGTCAAACCTCCCCTTAGGGCCATCTTTACATGATAACATTAGGATAGATTCTCCCCTTAGTGTTTTTCTTTTCTTTTGAGTCCCTCTTCTCATCTCAAAAACATTTCTAAGATACTTAATAAGGTCAACTTGCCTTGCACACAAGCCTTAAACATAGGAAGTGGAGATTGAGGGGTCCCCCTTCTCTCTTCTAGAGTGTTGAGCATACGTCCCATTGGGGGCGACCATGCGACGCATTCGTTCCCGTGTCATAGACTTTGGTTCAAGTTGAGTTATGAACTAACTCAAGTCACTTCTCTCCTAAAAAATACGAACAAACTTCAAACCTTTTTATCCTTCGGGATCGTCAAACTAAAGGCTATTTTCAAAAAGGGCACGTTACTTTCCGTCTGAGTCGCAAACAGGCATCGACCCTAACTGCCGGACGCGAACTTAACGTCGCTCATAAAAAACACAAAAAGAACTTGGTCTGAACTACGTTGACTCTGAATTCCCCATTGCACAAAGGGGGTACGTAGGCCTAGGACGACGACGTCCTACCGAGTCTGTCTTTGTTTTCCCTTTCCCGTTTTAGTGTAGCCATAGATTTTAGGATAACTCACCCTTAGATTAGACAACAAGCGTGGATCTCATCGAGTGCGATGGACGCGTGGGGTGCTAGCACCTTCCCCTCGCGTAACTGACTCCCGAACCCTGGCTATGGTTGCGATGACCATTCCTTTCCCCCTTCCTCAGGTTTATGTGGTGTTCCCTTTCCCTCTCTTGGGATAAATTTACACGGCTGGCGACTCTGTTTTCTGCGCCACTCTCGCGTTTGTACCTGGATGAAAATCCTGGGAGCGACAGCTGGCGTCTCTGCTGGGGACTCTGGTTGACCTATGCTGGTCCATCCCCTTTAGCGAGTCAATTCTAGCGCTTGCTTGCCTTTGTTCTCTTTGGGTGTTTTTGTTTTTTTTTGCTTTGTTTTGCTTTATTTGTTGTATTTTATTTTACCACATTTTTTGCATTGCATATTATTATCGTCTGCTGCACTGTTCTTCTGTTTGGCGGGTTGGGTGTTCTGAGGGATAAGCCCAATACCCAGGCTTGAGCATACACATAGGATTAGCGTGGCAAGTAGTGTGACTCGTGTGGCATTTGTCCAGGTGTAGTATACATGAAAAATCCACATCCAGACGAGGTTTTCTTTGGTAATGTTCTATCATGTGCATTGGTGCAGATGATTGAATGTAACCTGGAAAACTGTCGACTCTGGCGACTATTCCCGAGGACTCAGTAACGACACTCCTCCCGAGACGTGATAATGGCAGACCAGAAATGGCGAACCCATTACACATGTCGATTTGAGGACCCAATGCTGGGAACTTGCTATAGGGTTTCCTTTTAGGAAAGAATCAGTGGAAGCACTCCTCGATTGGCGATAGTATTGTACCCCGAGGGATGAATGTACTATTGTTTCTCGACCTCAGTGCCGAAACTGAGGACTTGCCATAGGATGTTTCTTTTTTAGGGGAATCAGTTGAGGCCTCCTCGATTGGTGATGATGCCAAACTAGAAATGGTGAACGTATCATCATTTCTTGACCTGAGAGCCCGTGATATTGAGGATCCTCGGCTTTCTAGTACCTACATGTGAGAGGGCAGGGTGTTTACAGGTTTGTAGGTAACCTTGACCTTCAACATACCCGGTTTTCTGATCAGCAGAGTTATTAGTGTGGTACTATGGTTATTTTGGTATTCTGGGTATTTGGGCAGACCTTTGAGATTATACAGTTATTCAGTGCAGCAGTTGTCCAGTCTGTGTGGCATCCTTGATCCCATGTGTGCATTTGCATCATCATTTTGCATCCTAACATGTTTATTCATTTGCAGGGTTGCATCCTAACTTTGATTCTGGTTTTTGAAGACTATTAAGGATGAGTACTGAGAAGAGAAAAAACATCATAGTGTACAAGTTCCCATCACTTATTCTGGATCCTGTTCACAAGATTGTGTCTATGGAAGAACCTGGGGTATTGGCAAACTTTAGAGAAGAGTATGGAAGAATTCTGAATTTCGCTCGCAACATCACTGAATACGAGTATAGGGCTTTGCACACTCTGGTGCAATTCTATGACCCTCACCTGTGTTGTTTTCTATTCACTGATTATCTTTTGGCTCCGACATTGGAGGAATTCTCTCTCATTCTAGATGTTGCCATTAAAGAAGAAGCTCATTTCTATCCTTCTGAAGAACTTCCTGATTTAGAAAGGGGTCTCCAAGGCTTTGCATTTGGATCCATCTTTGTTGAAAAATAATATTGCCAGTAAGGGAGGGTGTAAAGGTTTTCATGTGAAATTTTTGATAGAACAGGCTGCTATGTATGCTAAGGCTAGATGTTGGTCAGTTTTCAACGCCATCTTGGCTATGTGTGTCTATGGAACAGTGTTGTTTCCAAATATGAAGGATTTTGTGGACATGCACGATGTCCGGATATTTACCATGAAGAATCCGGTACCTACTTTGCTTGGAGATCTGTATTATTCAGTGCATTATAAGAACGAGAAGAGGAGGGGAGAATCCCTTTATTTTTTGTGCGCCAGTCTTCTACAAATGGTTTGCTGATCGTCTTCCCACATCTGGGGCATTTGTAGATACTCAAGGAACTTTGGAGTGATCCAAAAGATTGATAGGCTTGAGAGCAGATAATCTAATTTGGGTTAACCGTGACTTGTTGGGCCAAGATATTATGATTAGTTGTGGAGGTCTCCCAAATGTGCCTCTAATAGGAAGGAAAGGGGGAATTAACTACAACCCTATTCTTGCTATTAGGCAATTCGGGTATGCCTTGAAAGAGCCACCAAAAGATGAGGAGGTCCAAGAATCTCTATATCTGAGTGGGGAAATCAATCCAGAACTGTTAAAAGAAGCTGCAAATACTTGGGGAGATCGTCATAAGAAAGAGAAGACTTATTTTGGGAAGAGCAACAACAGAACATTTCCTGCGTACGAAGATTGGATTCAAAAAAGGGTAGAGATGGAGCTTTTGCCATTCTCCAAAGAACCACCATCTTACCCCTTGCTGATTGAGCCTCCTACCACAGTTGAAATAGAGAAGTTTAACAAGTTGTGGGCTGAAAAGGAAAAGCTTCGAGAAGAAAATAGTGAGCTACAAAGAGAGATTTATCAGTTGAAACATGAGCGGGGTGAAGCAGTTCATATCGCCAAGTTGAAGACAGAGCTTCTCGCTAAGGCAGAGAAGGAGCTAGCTGACAAGGTCACATCCAGACAAAGGATGAAGCAAGCTCTAGAGGGTATCAGTAAGGTTCTTGAGTCTAAGAAGGAGGAATTGGACAAGGCTTTGTTAAAAATTCACAGGTTCAATGCTCACCGAGACACTGCAATGGCTGATAATAAGCGAAAGGAAGACGATTACCTAGCTCAGATTGATCAGTTGAAGTCGAAGCTCAAGAAAAAAGACGCCGAGATCCTATCAGGGGTATTCCAGAGACAAGCAGTCGAGGGTCGACCCAATGAAGCCATAGCCTCCATAGGGGAACTGAAGATCCAAGCTGAAGTGAAGAGACCTAGAAATGAGGGTCCTAGCATGGATGGTGTTTCTGGAGAAGACGCTTGGGAGTTGCATTGCCGATACTTGGAAGGGATCATGCATAGGAGAGACGTTCTCATTCAAGAGCTAATTCAGAGACCGAAGCATCCCGACACCAAGAAGCTGTTCAAGGAAATTCAAGACTGGAGCAAAAAGCATAATGGATGGGGGGGATTGACACTTGTGGACTTTGATGACATGCCGTAGTTTTCTATTTTCTTTCATTATTTGGACCACCGCCAGGCTTGTTGGTTGGGATCTATGATTATGGTGTTCAGACTTGTTATCTTGGATTTGTGATTGTTGACATTTGGTTTTCCTCTGGTTTTCTTAATATATGAGCAGAAGTTCCGTTCTATCTTGTTGTTAAACTGGAATCAAGGGGTGGATCGCCCTGCAAATATTCAAACATGTTCATTTGCATTTGCATATTCATAATAATTTTGTATAATCATTTTGCATGACAGGTGTTTATCTCTGGTGTTCTTACTTTGCTCTCCTCCACAGTACAGGATTGATCAGCCAGTTCATCGGTATTCTACTCAGTCTGTGATAACCAGAGGATAGCCATGGAACAACTCCGTACGGAGATGCTCGAAATGAAGGTTCAGATGGGGCAGCTTATGGGGAATATGCAAACTCTTATGCAAGACCAGAAGATGCTGAGGGAGGAGGTCAATCAGATGAAGACTCAGATGGGTTTGGTCATGGATATTTTGAAAATAGTGTTAAAGAAGGAAAGCAGTCAGGTGCTCGCTTCCGCGACAGAGGTCCTTACTCCTCCCATCTCTTTGGAATTTGATCTAGATCACGGATTGCCTCGTGAATCTCTTCCACAAATTGAGGTTCCAGAGCTTTCCCAACAGCAGCCAGGTTGTGTCCCCCAAGATAAGCCTAAGAATAAAAAGGGTGCACAGAGACCAAAGCAGCCTGAAAGAGTTTTTCATCCACTCCCTATGCCATATTCTCAACTATTGCAGCATCTCCTTCAGTTGCAACTGGTACAGAAAAGGACTTTGGCTCCTCTCACTGGTAATCCCCCACCAGGCTACAATGCAAGAGCCCACTGTGATTTCCATTCTGGGGCACCAGGGCATACTGTGGAGAAATGTAGGGCCTTTCAGCACCAAGTCCAGGATTTGATTGATGCAGGGGCAATTAAATTCACGTCGGGCGGCGTGAGTATACAAGGTGATTTTACCCCAATTATTGCAAAAGAAGTGGAGACTCCTCTCCTCTTTGCAGGATCCACCTCATGTCATGGACTTCCTCCACAACCTTTTGCTGCAGAAGCTCTACGTCAGCAACCTTTGTTTGTGCCTCAGCCAAATGTGGAAAGGAAAGTGCAAGCGCAGGTGAGGCGCCCAAATCAGCATCGACAGCAGAATTATCAGCAGCAGGGGCAACCGAGACCAAGAAGGCCCAAGAGGATATTTGATTCTATTCCTATCCCTTATAGTCAGTTGTTTGCTCGTCTGCTCAAGAACTCTCTGATTCAAACGAGGAGTACCACGCCGGTACCGTACCCTATTCCTCCGGATTATGACATGAATGCTAGGTGCGAGTTCCACTCGGGAACGTTTGGGCATACAATTGATAAGTGTAATGTATTCCAGCACAAGGTGCAAGACTTGATCGACTCGAAGGTCATCACGCCAGATGGTACCCCTTTGGATTGAAGCTTTTGTGTCGGAGTAAGCATCAAATTGCAAGAGCGTCATCAGAAATAATAAGTCCAGACTGAGCCGAGCCTCCTTAACGATGGCGATCTTCAGTTTCTTTACTGCATTTTCATTTGTAGTTTTTCATTTCTTGTTAAAGCATTGTATGCATGTAAGACTTGTTTGTTTTTTATGATGATATTAATGTAATGAGTATGTTTTCCTTTAAGTAATCCATTCGTGTTCACTCTTAAATGTTTATATGCACTGCAATACCAATTTTCTTGTCTAGAACTCTCGAGGGAGGATGACGAAATAAGAGCGCAAATTTCTAATGGTACGCTTTTGGATAAAACCCTGTTAAGGATGTACAGACATTGTTTCCAATTCACAAACACTGGATAGATAAGGAGATAGACCTTCGTTAACCCCTTTGAGCCTTGAAGTAGGTGCTTCTTTCGTACAAAAAAACCCTCATACTTAACCCAGGGGCAGGGTAGGTGTCAGTTAGTTTGACCGAGCGTTCAAATTTCAAGGAGAGTGTGCATCTGAGGATCTATTACCTTCTATCCCACCATCAAGAGGTCAAGAGATGTGAAACCACAATGGTTATCCATCAACAATCAAGGAGTGAGGCAGTCACAACCCTTTCAAGCAAGTAAGACAACCAGTGTCACACGCTTTGTTCAAAAAGGGGAATAAAAAAGAAAGCCCGCTAAGTCGAAACTTGAAAACAAGCGACTTAGGCAAAAGTTAGGGCATCCCGCTGGACTTCAAAATCGAAAAGCTCAAAAGAGTCAGTCCAGACACAAAAGATAAAAAGGGGTGACTGTCATTCCAAAACTCCCTTAGGTGCCAAACCATCAGTGGCATAGGTTCCTTAAAGATCATAAACCTTTTGAGAGATGAGCGTTTGGGTCAGATTAACAGAACATAGGATTGGAGAACATCACGAAGAGTGGGTGGGCGTCGATAAATTTTGAGCCATAAATCCTTTTTCTGAAACCGTGAACCAGACCACGTTACAACCCTTAAAAGTCCTAATTGAAATAGGATTTATTCCGAAAGCGTACTTCAACAGGATAGCGTTCCTGACTCCTATGAGTTGTGCTAATAAGATTGGTTGGTATTGCATGTGCGCATTGTTTTGCCATTTAAAAATCAAGGTCGCATCCCAGCTAGTGATTCGTTCACAAAGCTTGGCGACGCATTTTCAATAAAGCTTCAAGGTTAACATGGGTGTTGCATTAGAATTGTCATTCTCATAATAAACATTTTCTGCTTGCATGTGTTTGATATCCAAGAAGCTTACACGATGAACGACAGTCGAGAAGCTCGATTACGCCAAGTTGATGGTGAAATCTCTGAAGGACAATCATGTCAAGGGGTATGTGGCCAAGAGACTGCGCGCAGCCTGGGGGGTTCCCGATAAATGGTGATAACATGCAGCTAATCTGGAGCAGTCACACTGAAAACTCTCCCTAAAGCAGCCAAACAGGGGTAATCAGGTCGATTCGACAAATCTCTGTGAGATCAGTTAGGGGAAAAGATTCTTCAAGACTTGGGGCAGGCCAGAGCATGAGAAATTGTCCACTCTTGAAAATGGTTAATTGAAAACACCTCTTCAAAGTTCAGAATACTGGGGCAGAGTATTTTCGAGTCATTACAATTCCTTTCGAGGTAATGTACTTCATGGATTATGAAGCCTGGGGCAGTTATGTCAAGATCTGATAAATCTCCCCAAGAGTTTGGAGACCCTGGGGCAGTGCGAACGCCCGGTCTTCTGTAAAATCCTCTTGAGAAAATTTCTTCCATTAGACCTGGTGGTCTGGGGCTAGTGGAGAGTTCAAAAGGCCGTTTATGAACGTAGAGACAGGTCGGGTTGGATGGCAACAGGATTGTACTTCCCCACCAGATTGCTCTCCCCAGCATTGAGATTGCACCTTTCCTCAGCAGAGCAGACCTTCCCTAGCAGGAGACTTGGGAAGTATTTTCTCTGGATCAAGACGTTATTTCCCCACAGAATCAGGGTGTTCACTTCCCCCATCCAGCCAGGAAGCGTGCCTTCACCGACAATGTCATATTCTAATCCCCAGCAAGGTGGGAGTAAATTCATTCTCCCCATCAGCAGGCTAAGTTCAGCAGTATCCCCAAGCAGGATGGTATCATGGACTGTTTTCCCCAAGCAGGATGGTATTATGGGCTGGCATCCCCAGCAGGTTCTAATCCTATCTGTTATTGGCAATCCTCAGTAACAGACTTCCGGTTCCGTTATCGGCATTCATTCTCAACTCCCCCAGCAGAGGAGGAATCTCAGGTTCGATGTCACCTTCAGTAAAGGACATGTGTAATCCCCGGTAGTGTGGATGTTCTTTCGGGATTTCATCCCCAGTAGAAGTTGTTGATCCAAAGGGTCGGTCAGCGTGATCCTTCTCAGCAGAGTTCTTGGATTCAGAGGACAATTTATTTTTGTCATCCCCAGCTGATTTGGCCTTTTCTCTCCAGCATTTATTTTGCTGGAGGGACCCCTCTTGCATATCATAAGCATTTGCATAACATCCTCAAAAGCGTAGCATTTCCACTTCGTGTGGAGCATTACGGCAAAATTCAAACATTTGCATTCGAAGCATAAGCCAGGTTTGATACTTTCCTTGCCAGTTCTCTTCCTCAGCAGAGATGGCATAACTCAGGAGATGTTGGAGGGATGCGTTCCTCGTACTTGTGCTCCCCGGCAGAGTCTTTTATTTAGACTTCTCCTTTCCCCAGCGGAGTCATCTTATCTGTGGATCGCGAGTCCGTTAGGAGTTTGCCTTTGTTTGGCCTTTCTCTTTTGTGAAATCCAGTTCTCGCCTGGTAGTCAGTTCTCGCTTGACATATTTCGTTTGCCAGTTTCCTTTTCTCAGTAGGGGTGGTTTAAACCAGAAGTTTTGTTTCACGTTATCCCCAGTGAAGTCCACTTTATGTTGGTTATCCTTTACGGGTACAATTGAGGTTGTATTCGTTTTGTGGGTGCGATTGAGGTCATATTCATTTTTTCTTTGTGGGTAGAGTGATTGAGGTCAGTCTTCCTTTGAGGGTACAATTGAGGTTGTATTCGTTTTGTGGGTACGATTGAGGTCGTATTCATGTTTTCTTTGTGGGTAGAGTGATTGAGGCCAGTCTTCCTTTGCGGGTGCAATTGAGGTTGTATTCGTTTTGTGGGTACGATTGAGGTCGTATTCATATTTTCTTTGTGGGTAGAGTGATCAAGGTCAGTCTTCCTTTGCGGGTACAATTAAGGTTGTATTCGTTTTGTGGGTGCGATTGAGGTCGTATTCATGTTTTCTTTGTGGGTAGAGTGATTGAGGTCAGTCTTCCTTTACGGGTACAATTGAGGTTGTATTCGTTTTGTGGGTGCGATCGAGGTCGTATTCATTTTTTCTTTGTGGGTAGAGTGATTGAGGTCAGTTTTCCTTTGCGGGTACAATTGAGGTTGTATTCGTTTTGTGGGTGCGATTGAGGTCGTATTCATGTTTTCTTTGTGGGTAGAGTGATTGAGGTCAGTCTTCCTTTGCGGGTATAATTGAGGTTGTATTCGTTTTGTGGGTGCGATTGAGGTCGTATTCATTTTTTTTTCTTTGTGGGTAGAGTGATTGAGGTCAGTCTTCCTTTGCGGGTACAATTGAGGTTGTATTCGTTTTGTGGGTGCGATTGAGGTCGTATTCATGTTTTCTTTGTGGGTAGAGTGATTGAGGTCAGTCTTCCTTTGCGGGTACAATTGAGGTTGTATTCGTTTTGTGGGTGCGATTGAGGTCGTATTCGTGTTTTCTTTGTGGGTAGAGTGATCGAGGTCAGTCTTCCTTTGAGGGTACAATTGAGGTTGTATTCGTTTTGTGGGTACGATTGAGGTCGTATTCATATTTTCTTTGTGGGTAGAGTGATCGAGGTCAGTCTTCCTTTGCGGGTACAATTGAGGTTGTATTCGTTTTGTGGGTGCGATTGAGGTCGTATTCGTGTTTTTCTTTGTGGGAGTGATTGAGGCCAGTCTTCCTTTGTGGGTACGGTTGAGGTCTTATTCGTCTTATTTTTGTGCGGGTACGGTTGAGGTCGTATTCGTCTTATTTTTGTGTGGGTACGGTTGAGGTCATACTCCTTATTTTTCAGCACGCTCCATTTCGTTATTCTCACCATTAGCAAATTTTCGGGGCTCTTTAGGTATTCAATCCTCGTGCATCCTGGAATGTCTGAGAGCCGTCGCTATCATACCTTCAGGACCAAGTTGATTGAATAGGGGCAGCTGTAGCACCCCAAAATTTGCTCTCCTTACTTTAGTACTAACTGGCTTATGTTTCATTTCATTTTTGCATTATCATGTGTGCATATCATTGGTTCTTAGCATGGGGTCAAGGTGCCTGAGGCAGTTTAAGAGGAGAAGATGTTCTTCAAGGGGTCAAGCAGGAGTCCTTATATTGTCCAAGAGATCTCAAGTGGCTCACTCTCTCCTAACCAGGGCAGAAATTAGGGTTTTGAGAATCTTGGGTTTATTGCTCCAATGGGCAAGCTTCCTGGGTTTTTATCATCACCAAATAGCATATCTTATCTTTGTTGGAGAGGATACACATCATATTCAGAGGAATTTGGATTTGGAGACTGTGTTATTTCCTCCTAGACTAAGGGTACCAAAATTAGGGTTTGCTATAAAGTCAGTTTATTTCTGATTTTTTGGGCAAGACTTGATTCCATGGTATTCCTTAGGTCCCTAAGTATCTAGGAATGGAAGATTGTCCATCAGTTTGGTTCATGAGAAGTTCAATTGGCCAATGGATTGCAAATCAGGAGAATTGGAGAAAAGTCAACAGTGAGAGGGGAAGTTAACTGTGAAATTTTGAGGTTTTTCTTCAAGGTTTTCAAGGTCTCACATCGTCATATGGTCTTCAAGAGTCAAGTTTCACCATTTATCAAGAATCAAAGGTTGGTACAAAAGTTACTAAATATGGAAAGGACCTATAATTTGAGAGTTTCCATTTTGGGCAAGTTCTTACACTACATTCAACTTGAATTTTCATCATCAAAGAAGCTTCAAATGAATTTTCCTCAAACATGAAAGTTGAAGATCTTTTTCTCCCCTTTCCAACAAGTACTAGATGGTCTCCATATCATTTGTGAAACTTAAGTTATGATCAAAAGAAGGCAAGGTGGTTTTTAGGGCTTCCTTATGGCTCCACTTTCACAACTTTTGCATTTTAGGACATAGTGACCTATAATTGATTCCTTTGTTTCAAGCCACACTCTAACATCAAAGAACAATCCATAAGGATCATTTTTGGCCTTTGAATCAAGTGGATCCATGGTTTATTCATCATTTTTTTTCCATTATGCAAAATTGCAAGATCATTGAAAACTCATGAACCAAGACATCTCAAGGCCCAAATTCCATACAGGTGTGATTAGCAATTGAAACATAAGTGATCCATCATAAGAGGCTTGGGGGTGCATGCATGGAGGAGGGTGTATTTCACATTATTCAAATTTCCAAAATCACTCTAAACTCATTAAGTGAGGAATTAACAAGGCCCAAGTGATTAACAGTGGATTAACCCTACGTATTTAAGCTAACTCATGCACTGGCTAGAGGAAGGACACGTGATTTTGGAGAGTTTTCAAGAGTGAACCCTAAAACTTTTCTTCATCGAATCTCTCAATACTTTAGAGTTTTTCCAAAACTTCTTTCACCATCTGAACCCTTGGGATCCCTAGAGCACGAAGCAACCATCGTTTGCAGCTAACAACAAGGACACGGATTGCTTGATCTCAGGTTAGTGATGAATTGCATGATCGTAAAACTCTCTTTTTAAACGTGCATAATGATGTGTGATGTTCACTGATAATCCTGATATAGTTTGTTTTGAGTTTGGACGCTTATATTGTTTGTATGATGAGTTTGAACTTTTTGAACCATAACTTGTTTCGTTCGAATCTCTTTATGTGATGGTTGTTTGTGAAAAATGATATGATATTTGGAATCCTCGTGTTTTTATGATTAAAATGATGTACTCACATGCCGTTTCTGGGGATTTTGGGGGTGGTGGTTACCGGAGAAGACGACCGGAACCCTAGTTCCGGCGTCTGGTTCAGTCTCCGGCGAGGTTAGGGTTTGGAGGTAGGTGATGAAATCGTGACCATCCGTTTGTTTGATCCCACGATCCACAGCTTGCCATGTCCTTTTAATTTTTTGTTTTATTTTAATGTTTGCATGTGTGTTGGACCATGGTTGCTATCGTGTTCATCATGCCTTGGCCTTTGATCTGAATTAATTTTTGAATTGTTGATCTAATCATATGCGTTGGTATGATCTGGTGGCTAGAATTTGGACAACGCATTAAAAAGGCATGTGAGGCTCACATGCTTCTTTTTTTAATTTCTGATTAATTCTGTACGTGCGTGTGTATGATAATAGTGGTGGGCGTGTGAATCTGAGCCTTCATCATGATTACTTGTTATGTTCATTTGACTGATGATACACGTTGGATCAATCGTGTGGTTTTGATTCAATCTGAGATTTGACTAATTCCATGGTTTCCCTTTGACTTCGCTAATGGACCTCTTGTCTTGGGCTTACTATCTGCACCCTCTCCCTTAAGCCCATTATATTTTCCCACGTGAACCATCTGCTGACCACACCCCCCATGCTTATTTCTTTATTTTTATTTTACATTTAATCACATTATTTCATTTTTAATTTTTAAAAATAGATAATTGCATCCTAAAAATCCCAAAAAATTCATGAATCATTTTTAGCATTTTATAAAATTTTCTAAAATTTTATTTTATCATTTTATTTTATTTTTAGCCTCTGGATTAATTATTTGAATAATTTCTTTTTGAATTTGTTTCATTTTGCACACATTGCATTGTAGAATTTATTTCTCATCATCCATAAAAGATTTTGAACTCATTCTTTTTGCATTGTTTCATCAACATATTGAATGTCATTAAAACATTTTTATCTCATTTTTAAAACTTTTTCATATTGCATTTTAGTCCTCCTCTTTTGCATATTGAGTCATGTTTCTTGTCTGAACTTTACATAGTTGTTTGGGTGACCTATCTTGGGAATTTTGGCATGATATTTTGACATGTTGTTTGAAACTGGTTGAGGTGTGTTAAGTTTTAATTTGGTAATTTTAGAAGATGTTTTGCTAATTTTTTGATTGCTCTTTGTTTGAGATCTTCTTGTATGCACATCTTTGACCATGTCTGATTACTTGTTTGAGAAGGCACTTGTGCCATCATTTGGGTTTGCTTATTTGGCTTCATAATTCATGTTTAGGTCATCCAAATTTTGTCTTGGTTGAATTTCATTTGGTTTATAATCATTTCTCTTTGGTTTGTGATTTGTTTGGGTTTCATTTGCCTTATCGTCACTTATATCTGTTTGTACTAACCTTTTATGCAGGGGCTAAGGTAAGTTATTTGAGGGTGTGGATAGTTATCCATGTCCACTCTCATGCTTTCTTTCTCTCATCTTTTCTTTTCTTTCGGCTTAGGTTGTTGTCAAACCTCCCCTTAGGGCCATCTTTGCATGATAACATTAGGATAGATTCTCCCCTTAGTGTTTTTCTTTTCTTTTGAGTCCCTCTTCTCATCTCAAAAACATTTCTAAGATACTTAATAAGGTCAACTTGCCTTGCACACAAGCCTTAAACATAGGAAGTGAAGATTGAGGGGTCCCCCTTCTCTCTTCTAGAGTGTTAAGCATACGTCCCATTGGGGGCGACCATGCGACGCATTCGTTCCCGTGTCATAGACTTTGGTTCAAGTTGAGTTATGAACTAACTCAAGTCACTTTTGTCCTAAAAAATACAAACAAACTTCAAACCTTTTTATCCTTCGGGATCGTCAAACTAAAGGCTATTTTAAAAAAGGGCACGTTACTTTCCGTCTGAGTCGCAAACAGGCATCGACCCTAACTGCCGGACGCGAACTTAACGTCGCTCATAAAAAACACAAAAAGAACTTGGTCCGAACTACGTTGACTCTGAATTCCCCATTGCACAAAGGGGGTACGTAGGCCTAGGACGACGACGTCCTACCGAGTCTGTCTTTGTTTTCCCCTTCCCGTTTTAGTGTAGCCATAGATTTTAGGATAACTCACCCTTAGATTAGACAATAAGCGTGGATCCCATCGAGTACGATGGACGCGTGGGGTGCTAGCACCTTCCCCTCGCGTAACTGACTCCCGAATCCAGGCTATGGTTACGATGACCATTCCTTTCCCCCTTCCTCAGGTTTATGCGGTGTTCCCTTTCCCTCTCTTGGGATAAATTTACACGGCTGACGACTCTGTTTTCTGCGCCACTCTCGCGTTTGTACCTGGATGAAAATCCTGGGAGCGACACCTGTGCAATTTTTTTTGAAAATTGTGTTTTGTGCCGTGCTTCTGAGGGTGTTTGGCCAATTATGGCTAAAAAGGGGGAGAAGTGAGTAGTGTTGGATGTTCTGTGATGTTGGTTTCTGTTTTCGTAGCTTGAGGGGGAGTTTGTAGTTTTGATTGTTGTGTGCTGCTAAGTGTGCAACTGGCTTTCTTGGTTTTTTTCGGAATGTTAGATTTGTTTGAGTGGTGTGTTTCTGCCGCTGGTATCTCTGATAAGCGCTGATATTGTTTTAGCCAAAATTAGCAAAAGGGGGAGATTGTTAGTTCTATTATTGGCAGCAATTTTGGTAAAACAATGTGTTTGATCAAGATGTCTTGTCTGATGTCTTAACATGTGCTTCTAACATTCTGCTTGTGGTGTGTTGTTTGGTATTGCAACTTTTGTGCATGATGTCAAGACTGATGTCTTAACATCTGTTGACAGAACATCATGTCAAGACTGATGTGTGGTTTAGGGCTGCGAGGTATTTGTTATGTTTTGAGAGATTATGTTTGTGAGATTGCAGGCAAAATTCTTGGAGAAGATTTTTTCAGATGCAATCGTTTGTTTCTATATTTAGGGCGAAAAGATTTGAAGATAAAATATGTTTTCATTATGCATCAAATCTGTGTTTTTCTAACAGAGCCCAAACCCAAGAATCTGTTTCTATTTAAAGAAGTCTCAACCCTACTTGGACGATACGAAGACAAGAGATTGTGTACTGAGTGTCAAGTATTAGGGTTTGTGTTTTCGTCTGTGTATTGTGAGTCATTCATTCATCTATTTTGATGTTTGAATTGGACTGATTTAGTTGAGTTGTATGTTGTCCACTCTAAGCTTTTAAGCACGAGTGTTTGTTCTTGATTGAAGCTTTTAAGCAAGATCAAGGTATTGTCGTTGAAGTGTGTCTTCTACTTTCTTTATTGTATGTTGTTATCACTGCTGTGATTGAGGGGGAGTGAGAGGTGTCTCATATCTAAGAGTGTCTTAGGTAGAAGTGCCATTGGGTAGTGATTAAGTGAATAGATTGTCAACTTGTATATTGATTGTAGAGTCTGTGAATTAATACTACTGATAGTGAATTTCCTCCCTGACTTAGTAGCCCACAGACGTAGGTTGTTAGACCGAACTGGGTGAACAATTCTCTGTGTTTATTTATTGTTTTCAAGTGCTGTTCTATTGTTGTCTTGTTCATATAGCAGATATTGATGTTGTGACATCTCACTTGACATCACATATCTGATACCAGAATTTCACCTTCCCTTGAATAAATTAAAGATCGTTGGTGATATCTTAAAATTTGTGAAGCCTAACTAACTCAATACGGTCTCCGATTCTCACCGCGACACCTATATATAATGTGATGGCCAATTAGGGTTTCCATTATTTTCAAATGGGTCATCTGACATCGACTCATATTTGAGCTCATACCCAATTATTTAATTAATTAATTAAATAATTCATAAATAAAATCTAAATAGCCTTTTTAACATTATTTAATTATTTAATTATTTAAAGGCACTTATTGATAAAATAGCTAATATAATAAATAAATATATTTGATCACATAATTATTAGAATACTAATATAATATTAAAATATTCTAACAAATTCAAAGATTAAATTGATTTAATTTAATTTTAATAAAGAGTTATTAAAGATGTAGAAACGATAAATTTGACATCTGGTATCAATTAATTTTTAAATTTTATTTTTATTATTATTTATATTTGTATAAACTTTAATCAACGTTTATTATTGATATAACTTTATAATATAAAAATTATTTTATTGTATTAAAATTGCAATTTATGTAAATAATATCACATGATTTGTTATTTTTTTTTATATGTGAGTTTTTAAATTCGATTTGTATCAGCAAAATAATTAAAGAAGCTTTTTTTTAAAGATTTTTTCACAACAGTATACTAATGTAAATAACATATGAAATTTAAAATAAAAAGTCTAAATAACATATATATATATATATGAGAGGATTCTTTCCAAAGAAATCTTTCTCCAGTTAAATCTCAGTCATTCATTTTTATACAACACATGAATTTAAAATATTAAAAGTAAATTGAATAAAACAGATGAACGGACTCCTGAAACTTTCATTCCAAAGAATCAATTCCCATACTACACTTTATCTAAAAAAAGTATAAATTACAATGGCAAAAACATGGATGGACAAGAAGTGAACTCAGGAATAAAAAGAAAGGGCAAGTTACTTTTTGGATTTTTTTTTAAATAAACATATTTTAGAACTAAAATATCAAAATAATCAGACTTTTCCACTACTTTTCAAAATATTCATATTTCAAATAAATAAAAATCCAGCACAAAGTTTAAGTCAATTGAATTGGCGCTTCCATTTAACACTTTAGAAGATAATTCATGCGAATTGGCGTCTTCAATAGAACAAGTCAATCCAATTGGTGTCTCCTTTTTTTTTCTTCAAAATGGACGCCAATTGATCCCATGCTTCCCTTGTTTTCCTTTTTTATTAATTGGAAAAAAATATTATACTTTATGTTTCGGACTGGACCAATGACTAGGCATGGCCCAATACACTTCTGCTCCCAGAACGGCTCAATTGCCTAAGTCCAATCCACAAAGGGGCGAAAGTTACCTTTCTGCCCCTCCAACCGGGCAAGGACTGCATCACTCCTCCCCGGAACCTCTGTCCGTTCCGCACGACTCCTTCTGTCCCCGAACAGCTAAGGGCATGTGCCCGAAACTATGTCTATGCCCGACATAACGGCTAGTTTTGGGCACCCTGCCCGACATAACGACTAGTTTTGGGCAGTTACCTATTCTTCGGGAAAACGGTTATTTCGCCCCGAAAATAGGACCATTGGCCACGCGCTGGGGGCACTATATAAACCCTCTCACTTGAGAGGGCGAGGTATCCAATAATCACCCTAAAAACTCACTCTTTGTACTTGCTCCCTTTTCTCTGACCCTTTCTTACTTGAGCGTCGGAGTGCCTTGTAGGTACACCCTCCTCCTCCTCATTTCACGCCCAGCATCACAGACGTTCTAGGTAGCCCATCACAAGATCTGATCAAACCTTCACGATCAGTGGCGCCGTCTGTGGGAACTTTGTTCTCCCCGTCTTAACATCCACCTCCGATACTAAGACCAAAACACTCGTCCAAGATTATCATCATGGTTGCTCAAGATCATGTCAAAGGTGCTCTCCAGTCAGCTGTCCTCCCCGTCAACAATACTGACGTTGACGGTCCTTCATCCCTCCTCGGAGACCCCCGTTTTCTGAGAGACGGTGCCACAACCTCTCCCTCCCCTACTCTTGCTGACCGCGACAACGGTCAGCCCTCGCTGGCCATCTAGCCCGTTCCTGCTCCACCCAACGCCGATCCGGCCGTAGTGGCCCTTCTTGGTGAGAATGAATGATATGCCATGATTATATTAATTTTTTTTTGTTAAATCAAAAGAAACTTCGACAATTGGATTGGAAATATCATACAGTGGGGAAACCCCCGTTTTATTGAATTCAAAGATTGCGGAAATGGAAATACAGTAATTTACAAAGTGTTGTAAAAGGAAATGTCTAAACTTATGGATCCTGAGTCCTTTCTGAAGAGAGCTCAGGTGTTGGTTTTGGTATTTTCCTTTTCTTTGAATTGGGCTCTTTAGCCGTTGTCGGGTTGTCATCCTTTTGTCAAGTGAAAGGAGCGAGCAAATTCCTTTGGTCGTCTTGATTTTCTACAGCATGTTGCTCTAAAATCTCAATCAGAGCATCTTTTTCTTTTAATAGTTGCTGTATTTTGTTACACTCCACATTGAGAATACGGTACTTTTTTTCCAAGACTTCTTCTCTTCTTGAACTTTGTTGAGAGTAACCTGAAGCTTTTCCGTATCAGACATAAAATAAAGGACATATTCCTTTAACGGAAAAACTTCTTGACGAGGGTACGACATCCTCAGCTTGAGAGCTCTAGTTTGTACCCAGTGGAGATAAGGTTCCATAGAGACACAGTCTGGTTTTCCTAGAGACTCTCTTCCTTTCCTGTGAACATGTTTACAGGCACGCACTATTTCTGTCTTTAGTGCCCTGTCATTTTCTCCTTCCTTGAAGAAAAGACCTTCTAGATGAACAATACGCGGGACATGTCTCATCGGGTATCCAAATTGACGACGAACTAAAACTGGATGATATCTGACTCCTCCTTTAGTTCCTATGAGGGGTACATTAGGGAAGTTTCCACAACGGTCAATGATTCTGATCCCGTCATAGATTCGATTGTACCAATCTATGTCAGAGTTGGTAAGAGCCATGTTGGGAAACAGAAATAACCCGTAGGTGAGCAGGACAAAGATACTCTCAAAAGCAGTCACGTTCCCTATACTAGCAAAGTACAGAGCTTTCTTTATCAAAAACCTGGTTGGTAAACCTTGGATTCCATCCTTAATGGTCATGTGAGTCCTGACTTCTAACTCTTCCAAATGGATTGCTCTTGCAATGGTTTGATCCTTTGGAATTTCTTCCAGTCCAGAAAAGGGAGCTTGGTCAGTGATAGGTAAAGCAGTTAGGTGAGAGTACTCCTCTAGCGGTGGTGCTAGTTGATAATCTGGGAATGTGAAACAGTGATAGATCGGATCGTAGAACTGAATTAGTGTAGCCAGGATTCCCTCAATTACATGGACCCTTAATAGGGACAACAGTCCTCCATAGTTTGCTCTGAAAGCATCAGGGTTGGTGATCATCCTTGCCAACCCTCTTAAATCCTCTAGTTTTGGAACCTTGAAGGTGTACTTGTGAGTCTTCCTTCTACCAAAATCCATAACGCAATCTTTCTCTATGACATGAAGCTGGAAGGGAAAGGGAAGCTATCTAAAACTAACCTTGCACGCGAATGTTTAACTGAACAAACGCTTAAAGAGATTGGGGGGTCCGGGGTCAGGTTATTCAATGGGGAGTTGTCAATTACCCATTCTATATATGGTTATCCACAGGATATTAGCTTTAGGTTTCACTTTATACTTGATGGTGTTTATCCTTTAATGGGTTGGGAAAGTTTCTTGGGAAGTATGAGTGAGTGAGTTTTTGCTGATGTTCGGGTTTTTTCGATGTTTTTGGTAAGGTACTGGACTTGAGTTTTGATTGTTGTATGAAGGTACTGGACCTAGGGTTTTTGATTAGTATGCTCGCTAAGATTTCGCAATCTTATGCCTACGTATTCCCATTTAAATGAAACATGGAAATCAGAGCAATCGTAGTTCCTCTTATTCTAAGGGAGGAAAAAGATATTTGGTGTCTTGTTCAAAGCCCAAGATTGAAGCTAAAAGGTTTATTTGTGTCTTGTTCAAAGCCCAAGATTGAAGCTGAAAGGTTTAACTGAGAGAGAACTTGCCATCTCTAAAGAGGTATTGTTGATTTTTGTTTGCCTTGATCAAAGCCCAAGGTTGAAGCTAAGAGGTTGATGGACTCCACTGGGGAAATCCTTACCCAAAGCCTAAGAGGAGGCTGGGTAAGACCAACTCAATAAGAGAGTGTGTATATTGGTGTCTTGTACAAGGCCCAAGATTGAGGCAAAAAAAAGACTGACTATTTTGGGGACATCGTTATAAAAAGCCTAAGAGGAGGTTGAAAGTTTGACTTTTTCGAGGAAAATATTCGGTCTGTCTTGTACAAAGCCCAAGATTGAGTCTAAAAAGGGAAATTTAACTGACTCGGGTGAGGATAACTTGTATGTGCCTTGTACAAAGCCCAAGATTGAGGCTGAGATGTGTTTGACTCTGCTTGGGAAATCATTCCTCAAAGCCTAAAAGAAGGCTGGGAGGAAGTGACCTCGCTGGGGAAGATATATGTCCCAAGCTTAAGAGATGAAGATTTATGTCTTGTACAAAGCCCAAGATTAAGGCTAAAAGGGTTTGACTCAACAAGAGAGTGCTTTTATATGTCCTGTACAAAGCCCAGAATTGTGGCTGAACAAGCTGGAGAAATTATTCTACACAACTTGAGAGGAGGCTAGCTCTAGCTAGGGGAAATCTTTACATCAAACCTACGAGGAGGCTGAAAAAAGATTGACTCAACAAGAGAGTATTTTTGTCTGTCTCGTACAAAGCCCGAGATTGAGGCTAAAAAGGTTGACTCAACAAGAGAGTTCTGAAAGGTGATTGACTCAACAAGAGAGTCTGAAATGGTGATTGACTCAACAAGAGAGTCTAAAAAGGTGATTGACTCAACAAGAGAGTCTAAAAAGGTGATTGACTCTGCTATGGAGGATCATTGTACAAAGCCCAAGAGGAGGCTGACTTTGCCGAGGGAAGGTCATTATGCAAAGCCTAAGAGGGGGCTAACTTTCTGTTGGGGATTATTGAGATCCCTAGGTAGGTCCAAGTGGAGAATCAACTCTTGCTGAGGGTTCTAGAAGAGTTGAGATATTAGATGCCTTGAGGTTCTGATATTGGGGATATACTGTCCCTGGTTTAGGGATTTTTAGGAGAGAGGCAGGATTTTAGACTTTTCTGGAGATTGATCCAAAGTGGCCGGGGTTTCTCCTATGTTTATAGGGAACTTGAGAATGTCTTTGAGATTCAAGGGGATTAAACTGTCCAAGTCTACTGGTGTGGAAGAGTTTTATCTTTTGTATGACGCCCAAGAGGAGGCGGGTATATTAAGGGATGAGAATCAACCCAAAATTGGTCAGAGGTTTGACACTGGAAAGACTGCTCTAGGAAAGGATGACTAAGTTCTGTCTTATACCTTTAAGAGGTCTTTAGGGTCCTTGTATTAAGCCCAAAAGAAGGCATGAGAACTTCTAAGAAGCCGAAGGGTCCTTGTACAAAGCCCAAGAGGAGGCGGGGATGCTTTTAGGAAGCCCGTGGGTCCCAAACCAATAAAAGTTCAAGAAATGCTATTCACCGAGAATAGATCATTTAGTGAAAATTCTGAGGTTTGAAGAAACTCAAGAGATGTTATTCACTGAGAATAGATCAACTCTGGGGAGTAGAGTTTCTTTGACAATTTTTAGGGGTGACAGCCTGAGAAAAGGTTCATGAAGAATACCGCCTTTCTCTTTGTTCCATATTGTTTAAGCCCAAGAGAAGGCAAGACTGTATCTGGAAATCCTATAGGGATCTAGTTTTGACTGTATTTAAGAGTGACCAACATGGCTTTACCTAGTTCTAGACCTAGTTGCCGGGGAAAACTCTAAATAACTATACTAGTATATATACAGTTGATATATGACAAGTATTTAAAAGGATATGAAAGAAGACTTACAGTGCGCAGCTTCCCACAATACAGTTATATATATATATATATATATATATATATATATGAAAGTGAGTAAATGGAAGCTGTTTAAAACTTACAGGCGAGCAAACTTCCATGTTGTATTATTAGTTGTTCAAAGAAATTAAAGAAAGTTTTGATAACAATATATATTTGAACCTAAATCAAAAGGGAAGTTGTTTTGCAAAGATTGTTGGGGCTTATACTCAAGGAGAGGCCCAAGGTTTAACAGTGATCGCACCGTTGTTTTGAAAATCGCAGAGGGACTTATACAATGACTGAGGCCCACAGAGGTTTATTTACAAAAGGGTTGAGCCTTACAACTCAAGGAGAGGCCCAAGGATGTTTTGAAAAATAAAGATGGGACTTACAACACGAGGGGAGGCCCACAGATTCCTGTTTTTAAAAAATGGCGATCGTGCCGAGATTTTTTATCGTGTCGGGACTTATACAATATCTGAGGCCCAAAATTGTTTATGTACAAAAAGGGTTGGGTCTTACACTCTATTAGAGGCCCAAAAGTGTTTTAAAAAGGTTTGATGAAGATCAAGAACTAAAGAAACCCTAATTTCATTTTCTTTTAAAAGTAATCCTTTTAATAAAATGAATAAAAATGACAAAGATACCAATTTTGATAAAAAAAATTGATAAAAATGAATAAACCCTATTTTCTTTTTAAACAGTTTTGGTCCTCCATCCCAATTTTGAAAAAAAAAACGCTGACTGTACATGTTCCGTACATAAACAGTGCATGACCGTACATGAACAGTGCATGAACAGTTTGATCAAAATTCCAAAACTGTTTAAAAAGAAAATGGGGGGACTAAAACCGTGAGTAAACCAAAACAGGGGGACCAAAATTGTAATTTAGCCTAAAAAATATTAAATATGGACAAATAATATTTTTTGTGTGAGATTTTTGTAGAATAAAATACTTTATCAATTTTGTGAATTTTTGCAAAAAGAACCAATCAAAAAAGATGAACTTTATTAATTTTCAAAGTTATTAAAAGATTTGTGAAGAAATTGATAAAATTAAGTGGTAAAAAATAGAAATGGTCCCCCCAAGGTTTGAACTCACGCCCTTGGGGAGGATAGTTCAAAATTTTGCCAACTGAGCCACTTGCGTGTGGCTGAAAGAGAATGGCAAGGGATAATAATATGTGAAAATTCCTTTTGAAAATGATTCAAAAAAAATATCAAAAGGTCTGGGGCGAGGGGGATTCGAACCCCAGACCTCTCACTCGCTCACACACACAACATACTAGTGTTTCCACTAGGGCGCAATGTCAATTCAGTTATAACATGGCAAGTGATAAATATATAGTAAAACAAGTTGAATTTCTGAAAAATGGCACCATGGCCATCTTCATCCTCAAGCTCAGATGCGTGAAGCCCCCTATTTCACTCGTTTCTCAACCATTCCTCATGATCCAAATATGAAAATCGTGCATTTTCAGATGAGGAATACAATGGCAATACTCAATTTTATTGAAATTAAGTGAATCAAAACATAATCTGATAAAACCTGAAGAACCCTAAAATTGGCATTAACTCAATGAAATCCTATACACGAACTGTAAACAACAATTGATTGAGGGGAAATGATCTACATACATCCAGAAACACAATGGTAATAAGAAAACATGTTTATGATGCATGATTCATTGAGTTTGAGAGTTCAAGCTTTACCTCTGCAAGTGAGAATCGAATTCTAGTTTGGAGGTGTTACAGATGAGTTCCAATGATTTGGACAACTTCCTTGTACCTCAATGGATGTGTTTGAGTGCTTAGGTTGATTGGAAAACCTCTGGATTGATCAACCTGATTCCTTCTGCAGCAAGTTATGAGTTTTGTGCAATTGAATGGCCATCTAGTGATTTTGATGTTACAGATGGTAGGTGAGTGTTCAGACACCTTCTATATGTTATATGTGATGTGTCTGAATCAATGATTTATGTGTTATTGATCTCCAACTCAAAACTCGATGGTAACCTCTCAAGAAATGAAGTTTTTAGGCCTAGGGAGTGAAAGAGAGAAAGCCTTGTTGTGATGAGCTTTGGTGTAGTTTGAATGATCAGTTAGGACCTCTATTTATAGTGGATCAACTCTTGTCTTGGAGGAATAGTGAATGACTGCTAGATCATATCACATTCAATCGCTTTGTCTTGGTGGCATTTCTTCTCAGGCAAGGCAAACTAGCCTCTCCCAAGAGCAGGGCTATGTCTTGACCAAATCCACATTCTTTAGATGTTTTAATTATTTTTTAAGTGAGCATCTTGACTGAGTAGAGTGGCTTTGTTGAAAGTTCACTATTTCACATAAATGCCTTTGAATTCAAGGCATAATGTGACAAAATGCATTAACCTCAAGTTGGAAGATCCCTTAGCTTTTTTACTCAGCATTGTAGGTTGGATCAGATGGATGAGGATCAAATTGGATGAATGTGGCATAGTGATCCTAGGTCTTGACTCAGAAATCGTGTAAAGCAAGAAAACATGCAAACTGGTTTTTCATGACAGCCTTGCCATGGTGTTTTGTAGCAGCCATAACTCTTGGCTCAAGCTGAGTTGTTTCATGCCAATGAGTTCCTTGGATTGTAGGCAATATGCACAACAACTTTGATGTTTACATCTTGAATTGATTCAGCTTAGAACTATGTGAAATAGCCCTCCAAGTTTTGGTGTTTCACTTGTTTTTCTGACTTAGACAGAATTTTTTCTAAGTGTTGGAAAAGTGGTAAATTCCAAGTTTTTGTCATTTTGATCCAACCATAACTCAGAATCCATGAAGAATTGGAAATTCTTGTAGTTGACACTTTTGAAGTATGTAATGAGGGCTTCCCTCTGAGCTTTGAATAGGAGAGAAAGGCCTTAGGGTTTGAGAGATATAGCCTTGTAAAGTTGGTACCCTAGCCACTTTGTTCCATAACTTAGAAAAATTCTAAGTTTTTTATGGTTACCCCTTTAACAAGTTAACTCACTTTCTTTTATTTTTCTTAATGAATGATGATTCAAATCACATATTAACATTTTTTAGGGTCAAAGAACCATAATTGTGAAAAATTCCAAAAAGTCAAACTTGATTTTGTGCACAGTTGACTTTTTATCGGATGAAATCTGAACTGTGCGATCCTTTGTGAAATTAAGTCCTTGACCTAAATCAAACATAATGGATATGTTCCATAGGTGTTATAAGGTGTATTGAATCATGTCCCAAGGTTTGGGAGCATGTCTTGGTCAAAAGTCAAAGATACAGTTGACTTTTTCTTCAAAACCTTAATTGTGGTTCAGATGAAATTGAAACTTGTGAATCAAGCTTCTTGGATCAATCCATTGTTGTAAATGAATCCATGTAGTGTATTGGAGCCCCTCAAATCATGTCTTGAGGTCTTGGCTCATGTTTTGTTCCAAAAGTCAACTTAGGGGTGAATTAGGTCAAGAAACCCTAATTCCTTATTTTTGGGTAAATGCATCCCCTGAGGTTAAATTGACTTGATGATTGGGTTCATGAGGTCCCTTGGAGTATATTGGGTGGTGCTTTGAAGCATTGGCTCATGCCCAGAGGAAAATTTTCATCAGGAGGCCTCAGTCGACCAAAACCCTAACTTGGTGACACTGGCGATCTTGAGGCTTGATCCACTTGGAATGTAGCACCCTTGTGCTTGATTCTTGATGTGGGAGTCCTCTTGATCCTTTATGGATTGTTTTGAGAGGTTAGACAAGTTAAAGATCATGTCATTTCTTGATTGATCCTTTGTCTAAGTGCCCTGAGAGGGCTCAAAACCCCTGATTCTTGTTTGTGGTGGATGCTCAAACATCTCTGAGGATATTGATGAGGCATGATGGTTCATCCATATTGTGATAATGATTTGCACAATGATGGGAAATCTTAGTAGTCAAAATTTGGGGTATGACAGATGCCCCTATTTAATCTTCTTGGACCCGAAGGTGTGAATGGCGAAGGTATTCGGGCATTCAGGGTGCAAGAGGATTAAATATCGGAATACCTAAAATTTTGATGGTGGTTATGAATGGCAGTTTGCCCATGCATTTTCTTTTGCTAAGCAATGATGCTTAGAAAAGGGTGAAACTTCCCCTTGATCCTGGTCTTCAGCCAAGGATCTGGTCTAAGTTTCTGATATAAACTTCCCCTCGATCTGGGTCTTCAGCCACGGAACTGGTCTTAGTTTCTTTTGTCAATAAACTTCCCCTCGATCCTGGTCTTCAGCCAAGGAACTGGTCTTAGTTTCTGATATAAACTTCCCCTCGATCCGGGTTTTCAGCCACGGAACTGGTCTTAGTTTTTTTTGTCAATAAACTTCCCCTCGATCCTGGTCTTCAGCCAAGGAACTGGTCTCAGTTTCTTTTGTCAATAAACTTCCCCTCGATCCTGGTCTTTAGCCACGGAACTGGTTTTAGTTTCTTTTGTCAATAAACTTTCTTGATAAGGGACGCTATTTGTAGCGGTTTTCCTCAAACTTCTCGCCGAATTTTCCTAGGGAGATGCCATTTGATGGGAAAAAATGTTGATGTCAGACTTGCTGGGGAACCCATTCGTCTGAGCTGTAGAGGCGTGCAAACTTTTCTGTTGGATATGCCATTTGTCGACTCTACTGGGGAACACGAGTCTCTTGAGAGATTGTTTCTCGCTTGGGGATATTACCTCATACTTTTCCTCGAGATCTTTTCGAAGAAATGCCATGTGATGTAATCCCATTTTGAGGTGCTGATGACCTCATGAACGTTGACTCTCTTGGGGAGAAAAATCAATGTGTTGCTGAGAGTCTCTAGTCGCGAGGCTTTCTCTGGGGATTTTCCTTAATCCGGGAAAGCGAAGATATCATCTTCAATGGCAAAGAGTGACATTTGTCGAAGGTTTTCTTGTCTTTCAGAGGTTCAAGTTATCAAAGTGGTCAAGGGTCATTTCCATTCCAGAAATAAACTGGGGGAGAGATTGCTTATGTGATTCGCTTCCTGACGAGGAAAGAACTGACAACTCGATTGACAAGAGGAATTTACCACTTAGAGTTAAGACTGACTAGAGAGATAGTGATGCACTATGAGTATGAATGCCAATCAATAATGCATGATGTATGTATGTTTATGCTGACAAAACTGACGCGACATACAGACTAATAGGCGAACACAATTGGATACCCGGCCACTGCAGGGGACGAAGAAGTATCTTCGATTTAAGATAGCAATTCTTCCTTGCTTAGGAGAGATAGTTCCCGCGGGGAAAAATGTTGGTCGGACTTAGGAGATAAGAACTCTGCCGGGAATATCAGATGGGAAAATCACATCTGATACAGTTGATCCTTCGTTCAAGCGTACTGGTTTAGAAGGAGTACTTTGATTCTGCACTTTGAAGCCTAATCGCTTTTGGAGAAGCAATCGATGTTCTTTTGATGTTCAACAGTCAAAAGAATTGCCATCTTTATATTAAACCAGAAAAATTTGACAAGTATATTCATTTTTGTTTTATTTCAAGAATCGTTAATCATGTTAAAAATGTCATTCTGTAAAGCTAAAACAAATAAGAATTGCAAACAAAAGCACTATGGCTCAAATTTTATTGATAGGATGGAAATCAGCCAACCGCGTGATTCCATAGAGTATTTACAAAGTTAGAAAATGGTAATTTAAGGGAGAAGGGCTACATTGAAACATGACGACCGCTATCCTTCTACCAACATTGAATTCTGGACATCCTGAGCTTTCGTCGATGATGACCTTGACTAGAGTTTTCCTGATGGATGGCATTGCTGCTGAGGGATTGAACTGATCAGACATAGTTACTTGTCATGAATCCCTAATTTTTTATTTTGTCTCTAAATTTTGCCTGGACCGCCCTTTCAGGTTTTCAATCCACCGAGAAGTTTTTATTTATTTAGGCTAAGTATTTCTTGACTACATCAACATTCTTGGGGCAGGAAAACTCTTCTCCATCCATGGTTGCGAGTCTCAAGGCGCCGCCTGAGAAGGCTTTCTTGACCATATAAGGGCCGTCATAATTCGGAGTCCATTTGCCCCGGGAATCAGTGAGAAAGGATTGTATCTTCTTGAGCACAAGGTCTCCTTTCCTGAAGACACGGGGTCGGACCTTTTTGTCAAATGCCTTCTTCATCCTTTGTTGATACAACTGACCATGGCATACAGCCGTTATTCGCTTTTCTTTGATTAGGTTTAGTTCATCATGTCGACTTTGACACCATTCAGCTTCTGTTAGCTTAGCTTCCATCAATACCCGGATTGATGGGATCTCTACTTCTATGGGAAGCACTGCCTCCATGCCATATACTAGAGAGAAAGGGGTTGCCCCTGTTGAAGTGAGGACAGATGTGCAATAACAGTGAAGGGCAAAGGGTAGCATCTCGTGCCAGTCTTTGTAGGTTACAACCATCTTTTGAACAATCCTCTTGATGTTCTTGTTAGCCGCTTCTATCGCTCCGTTCATCTTAGGTCGATAGGGAGATGAGTTATGGTGTTCGATCTTGAACTCAGCGCACAACTCTTTCATCATCTTGTTGTTCAAGTTGGATCCATTGTCAGTAATGATCTGGCTTGGAACACCATAACGACATATGAGATTGTTTTTTATGAAACAGACTACCACCTGTCGGGTTACCTTGGCGTATGACGCTGCTTCGACCCACTTAGTGAAGTAGTCAATGGCTACCAGGATGAACCAATGTCCATTTGAAGCTTTGGGTTCAACCATGCCAATCATGTCGATTCCCCATATGGAAAAAGGCCATGGGGAAGAAATAACTTTGAGATGCGTTGGTGGTACATGGATTTTGTCTGAGTATATCTTACACTAGTGACACCTTCTCATGTACTTGTAGCAATCAGATTTCATGGTCAACCAATAGTACCCTGCTCTTAGAATTTTTCTCGCCATTGTGTGTCTGTTGGCATGAGTGCCAAAGGATCCTTCGTGAATTTCTTTTATCAGTATGTCTGCCTCTGGTCTGACTACACATCGGAGCAAGACCATGTCAAAGTTTCTCATATAGAGTGTATTACTGCTCAAAAAGAAGCTGCCTGCTAGTCTTCTGAGAGTTTTCATGTCTTTTCTGGATGCCCCAGGTGGGTATTCTTGTTTCTGAAGGAAGCATTTGATATCGTGATACCAAGGTTTGTCGTCTATGACTGCTTCAATCGTGAAGATGTAAGCGGACCTCTCAAGGCGCATTATGTCGATCTTAGGTATGTCGTTCCATTGAACTACACTAATCATGGAAGAGAGAATGGCTAATGCACCAGCCATATGATTCTCTTCACGAGGGATATGATGAAACTAGATTCTGTTGAAGAAGGGTAACAACCTTCTCGCATAATCTTTGTAAGGAATCAGTCCTGATTAGTATGTGTTCCAATCTCCTTTGATCTGATTGATAACCAGGGATGAGTCATCGTATACATCCAAGTTCTTAATTCTTAAGTCGATTGCTTCTTCGAGACCCATGATACAAGCTTCGTATTCGGCCTTGTTGTTTGTACACTTGAATGTTAGTCGGGCGGTGAAAGGAATGTGGGTACCCTGAGGTGTTATGATGATCGCCCTAATTCCATTTCCATAATTATTAACAGCTCCGTCAAAGATTAGTCCCCATTGGGAACCTGGTTCTGGCCCTTCACTGGGTAGCGGTTCATCGCAATCTTTCATTTTCAAATACATGACATCTTCATCTGGGAAGTCAAATCCGACTGATTCTTGATCGTCAATCAGTTGATGAGCCAAATGACCAGATAGAACAATTCCTTTGACGGCTTTCTGAGCATGGTACTCAATGTCATATTCCAATAACAACATCTGCCAACGGGCAATCCTTCCCGTGAGAGCAAGCTTTTCAAAGACGTACTTTGGAGAAGGATAAAACTTACAGGCGAGCAAGCTTCCATGCTGTATTGTTAGTTGTTCAAAGAAATTAAAGAAAGTTTTGATAACAACTGTATATTTGAACCTAAATCAAAAGGGAAATTGCTTTGAAAAGATTGTACTGGGACTTATACAACGTCTGAGGCCCAAAAGGTTTTCTGTACAAAGGTATGGGTCTTACAACTCAAGGAGAGGTCCAAAGACTATTTTGAAAAATAAAGATGGAACTTACAACACGAGGGTAGGCCCAGATGGTTTGTTTGAAAACGGCGACCACGCCAAAGTTTTTGAAAACACAGTGGGTCTTATACAATATCTGAGGCCTAACAAGGTATCTTATTTACAAGGAATGGGTCTTCCACTCTATTAGAGGCCCAAGGATGTTTTAAAGAAAAAGAATGGGGCTTACAACTCAAGGAGAGGCCCAAGTGGTTTTATTTTAAACTGGCGATCGCGCCGAGATTTTTGAAAATTTGTTGGGCCTTATACAATTATTGAGGCCCAAACTATTTTGGTTTCGAAGAGGGATTGGGTCTTACACTCTATTAGAGGCCCATGAGTGTTTGAAAAAACTTTGTTAGGGTGAAAGTCAAAGAAACCCTAATTTCATCATTTTAAAAAAAGTAATCCTTTTAATAAAACGAATAAAATGACAAAAATACCAAATAAGTCTTGTCATACCCCAAATTTTGACCACTAAGATTTCCCATCATTAGGCCAATCATCATCCCAGTATGGGTAAACCATCATACCTCATCAGTCTCCCCAAAGATGGGTGAGCATTCACTACTATAAAAAATCAGGGTCTTAAGCCCTCTCTGAGCCTTAGACAAAGGATCAATCAAGAATCGACATGATCTTCAACTTGTATAACCTCTCAAACATCCACAATGGATCAAGAGGACTCCCACAACAAGAATCAAGCACAAGGTTGCAGCATTCCAGGTGGATTAAGCCTCAAGATCGCCAGTGTCACCAAATTAGGGTTTGGTCGACCAGGGCCTCCAGATGGAAGTTTTCCTCTGGGCATGAGCCAATGCTTTAAAGCATAACCTAAGATGCTCCATGGAACATCATGGACCCAATCATCAAGTCAATTTAACCTCAGGGGATGCATTCATAAAAATCAGGAATTAGGGTTTCTTGACCTAATTCACCCCTAAGTTGACTTTTGGGACAAATCATGAGCCAAGACCTCAAGATATGATTTGAGGGTCTCTAATAAACCACATTGATCCATTTGCAATAATGGATTGATCCAAGAAGCTTGATCAACAAGTTTTAAGTTCATCAGAACCACATTTAGGGTTTCGCGGAAAAAGTCAACTGTGCCTTTGACTTTTGACCAAGACATGCTCCCAAACCTTGGGATATGATTCAATACACCCTATAACACCTATGAAATCAATCCATCAAGTTTTATTTAGGTCAAGGACTTGATTTCATAGAGGATCACACAGTTTGGAATTCATCTGATAAAAAGTCAACTGTGCACAAAAGTCAACTTTGACTGTTTGAGATCTTTCACAATTATGGTTCTTTAACCCTAAAATGATGTTAATGTGTGATTTAGATCATCATTCATCAAGAAAAATCAAGAAAAGTGGGATAACTTGTAAAAGGGGTAACCATAAAAACTTAGAAAATTTTCTAAGTTATGAAACAAAGTGGCTAGGGCACCAACTTTGGAGGATCATAACTCCTAAACCACAAGGCCATTTTTCCCCCATTCAAAGCTGGATTTGTAGCTCTCATGGCACTCTACAAAAGCTTCAAACATAACTCATTCCAATTCCTCATGGATTTTAAGTTATGGAATGATCAAAATCACAAAAAGTGAAAATGTCACTTTTTTCCAACACTTAGTGAAATTTTCACTAAGTTAGAATCTGTCTTCACTTTTTTCCAAATTTAGGGGCATTTTTCACTTGGATCCAAAAGGTATCAAAACCAACTATGATCAAACAATTGTTGTATCATATGAGGGCTTTCTAAAATGGCCAACAACTCCATCAAATTCCACTTGAGCCATGAGATATGACAATGACAATATGCCTTGTTGAAAACTGTCAAAGCAAGGTAGATTTGTGCATTTTGCTCGATTTGCCAAATTTGTGCAAATGACAAACACACTTATCCATATGAACACCTCAGGGGGAGACCAAGGAGGGACAAACACTGATCCATAAGCCTCCCAAGTCTTTGGAACCAAAAGTAGCATGCCAAACCTAGAAATGCCTAAAAGAGGGACAAGACTCCAATTTTGGTTTGGAGCATTTAATGGATGCACCAAGGTGGCATAGACTGAGCCCTTCCTAACTAAATTCAGTCAAGACTTATCCAAGACCAAGGGAACCAGCAGCCTGTGCCCTAACCTCTAGTCAATGGCTAGAGGAGACTTGGATTCTCATTGATCAACATTTGCCAAACTTCTGCAGTAGTTGCCATTCACTATTGTTTGCAAAACAAACTTGCTCCACTATAAATAGAGCTCATTTGTGATCAGTTTGAGTACACCAAAGCCATCAAACAGATGCTTTCCTCAAAATCTCCTTTTCACTTCCAATTTTGCCTTCTAAGGCAAGTCACTATCGGGTTTTGAGTTTGAGAGCCATTCTAACCAAACCAATCACACACACACACACACACACACACACACCTCATAAACATCATATAGAAGTGATCCAAACACCTAAACAACATCTGGAACACTGTTTCATAAAATCACCAGCCAACTGCTCAAGGTTTTAACCAAGTTGCAGTTGGGATACCATCTTCAGTTCCAACTTGTTTCAAACCATTCCAAGCACTCATGCACATCACTTAGCACATAGGGAAGCTATCCACATCATTGGAACCTAGCTGGAACACCTCTAACATACAACACGATCACCAGCTGCAAGAGGTAAGCATGAGCTCTTCTAACTCTATGATCCATGCATTTTTTGCTGCACAATAATTTGGCCATATATTCATAATCATGCATGGAGTGTTTTCCCTCAATCAATTGCTTTGTTTGAATCATGTATGGAATTTCTGAACCTTCATGCAAATTTTCGGTTTCTTGAGGTTTCTCTTTGATTTCCTATTCCCTGCTTAAAATAAATGAAATTAAAGACCATAGACATGATCGTGAGGTGAAAACGAGCAGATTGATATGTAGATTGCATGATATAATCAAGTATTCAGTGAGATTGGATAGAAAATACAAATCTACAGAAACAGAGGGTGGCGCGTGTTCTTGCCATGTTCTTGGCGCCTTTTTTGAAAATTCAAATATTTGAATTTTGTGATTTTATTTAATTGATTCAAAAATTAATTTCTCTCTGAGTTTTAATGATTTTGAGTTGAATCCTTTTTTAATAATTCACTAAAATGTTAAAATATTTTATTTTATAAAAAAATCCCAAAAATATTATTCATTTCATATATTTGATATTTTTGCAAAGAATTAATGTTTTATTTGTTTTTAACATTTGAAATATTTTTTCTCCCTTGATTTTCCAAACTTAATAGATTTCCAATCATTTTGTGGATATAAACATGATTTTCCAAACATTAATCCAAGATCACAATTTGTTTTTCACACATGTTTAACAATTTTGGTCATTTTAATTGAATTTTTATTCAATTAAAATATATTTTGAAAACAAATTAGGGTTTTGATCAATTCAACCCTCATCAAACTTTTTTCAAACACTTTGGGCCTCTAATAGAGTGTAAGACCCAATCCCCCTTGAAAACTAAAACTTTTTGGGCCTCAGTCATTGTATAAGACCCACTGCGTTTTCAAAAATCTCGGAACGATCGCCATTTCAAAACGGAAAAACATCTGGGTCTCTCCTTGAGTTGTAAGCCCCATATTTTCTTTTAAAATCCTTTTTGGGCCTCTAATAGAGTGTAAGACCCAACCCCCTTTTAACCAAAACTTTTTGGGCCTCAGTGCATTGTATAAGTTCCGATACGCTAAAGAAATCTCGGCATAATCGCCAGTTCAAAAATCAAACCATATGGGCCTACCCTCGTGTTATAAGCCCCGTTCCTTTTATTTGATCACCTTTGGGCCTCTAATAGAGTGTAAGACCCATCCCTTTGTACAGAAAACTTTTCTGGGCCTCAGTCACTTGTATAAGTCCCCGTACAAAACAACAGTGCAATCACTGATAAAACTCTTTGGGCCTCTCCTTGAGCTGTAAGCCCCAACAATCTTTTCAAAGCACTTTCTCCTTTGATTTAGAATATAATATTGTTTTCAAAGATTTCTTTGTTGAACAACTAACAAAACCGCATGGAAGCTCTACAACCGAGTAAGTGTTTACCCGCTTTCTTTATCCGCTTTCATATATATATATATAACTGTATTGTGGGGCTGCTCACTGTAAGTCTTCTTTCACAAACTTTTATATACTTGTCAAATATCAACTGTGTAATACTAGTATAGTTATTTAGAGTTTTCCTCGGCAACTACGTCTAGAACTAGGTAAAGCATGTTGGTCACTCTTAAAATCAAACAAAACTAGATCCCCATAGGATTTTCAGATACAATCTTCCCTCCTCTTGGGGTTAAACAATATAGAGACGTGAAAGGCAACATTCTCGGTGAACTCTTTCTCAGACTGTCACTCTTAGAAATTGTCAAAGAAACTCTACTCCCCAGAGTTGATCTATTCTCTGTGAATAGCATCTCTTGAGTTTCTTCCAAATTCTCGGACTTTCCTGGCTTGATCTATTCTCGGTCAATAGCATGTCTTGAACTTCTCGGGATTTGGGGACCCACAGGCTTCCTAAAAGAATCCACGCCTCCTCTTGGGCGTTGTACAAGGACCCTTCGGCTTCTTAAAAACTCTCATGCCTTCTCTTGGGCTTAGTACAAGGACCCATAGACCTCTACAGGTATAGGAACTGAACCTAGTCATCAATTTGCTAGAGCTGTCTTTCTGAGTCGAGTGTCAGACCAGTTAATGGGTTGACCTTCATCCCTTAATGCCCGTGCCTCCTCTTGGGCATTGTACAAAGGATAAAACTCTAGACTTGGACAATCTAAGACCCTTGAGTCTCAAAGACATTCTCAAGTTCCCTTCAAACATAGGCAAAAACCCGATCTCTCTCATGAGAGTTCCCCACAATTGGACTCGCTTCTGGATCTCCAGAATCCACAGCAATAAGACAGCCTCCTCTTGGGCTTTCTACAAATGATTCTCCCCAGTAGAGCTAACCTTTTCAGACTCTCTTGTTGAGTCAAACCTTTTAGCCTCCATCTCGGGCTTCGTACGAGATATAAATTGTAACGCCCCAGTCAGTTTTGTCAGTTTTGTCTTTTTAATTAATTGAGTCGTTTTGAGTATTTTATAATTATATAATTTTATTTCTGACTTTTATGTGAAAATATGTTATTTTTCATCGTGATTATATTTTATCACGTTTTGGGGGCGTTTGCGAGATATTTGAGTGTGGGGGTATTTTGGTCATTTCACTTTATTTTGATTGAGTTAGAATATAAATAGAAAGAAAAAGAGAGAAAATAGTAAGGAAGAAAGAAAAAGAGAAAAGAAGAAAAGAGAAGAGGAAAAAGAAGAAAAAGAGAGAAAAACTTGTGGCTCAAGAAATCTAATCAACCGACTTTCAAAAACACGATTAATCGGGTAAGGGTACGAAACTCGATTATCTTATGATTATGTATGATTATGTATGTGTGTGTTTGAGTGATTCTCTTGCCTTTCCATGTTTTTCACTTCTAGGTCGAAAATGGTAAAATGATTAGGAATCGATGTTTTCGCAGTCGGAAATTGATATAATTTGCGTGGTATGATCACAATGTGTTTATGAGTCATTACTGATAATTGTTTTGCTGTTGGAATTGATTTGGAATGAAAAATGAGATTTTTGGGGGTTTTGGATCATGTAACCCGTAACAGAATTTTTCTGGTTCTGGTGTGATTCGCCAGGCGAATTAAGTCTCGCCACACGTTCGCCAGGCGAAGTGCTGGCGAAGGGGATTCGCCAGGCGAAATCATAAGTCGCCAGGCGAAATCGGAAAGACAAAATTGGGGTAGCTTCTGTAACTTTTGGTTTTCTCCAATTTTTGTGATTCGCCACTAGTTCGCCAGGCGAGGTGCTGGCGAATGGGGATCCGCCAGGCGAATTCCTAAGTCGCCAGGCGAATATGGTTGTTTCTCAATAAATTCTTTTCTTTGCAAAATTCATAACTTTTGATTTGTGGTTCGGTTTGAGGCATGGTTTGATGTGTTAGAAAGCTTATAAAATGTTCTTGCTTATGATGATGGTTTTGTGACTGTTGGTCGATTAAATTAGGTCGGGAATTTGAAAATATGTCATCTTGTCGACTCTTGCCGTTTAAATTGTGTGAACTTGATGTGTATATGTGATGTGTTGTGGATGGGGATATTGTATGACTTGTGTGCTATTGTGTGATGAAAATGCATGAAATAGATGTCGTGATGATGATTTGTGGCCTTAGGGCAAGAAATTGCAATGTGTGGTAATTGATGATATATGCATGATTGTGGATGTGTATGTGTGTGCATTTTGAATGTCATGAGTCATTGTATGCCAAGCATCATGATATGCATTTTTGTGACGTCCTGAGTGACGGATTGATTCCAGAGGGAATCTGCTATAACATTGTGTGCCTTAAAAATAAGAGAAATGAATCGCCTTAAAAATAAGAGGACCGAAAGCGATGGTTATAGACGATCGTGTGCCCATGTGGGGTGTGAGCGATCGGGTCGTGTGCCCGCGTGGGGTGTGAACGATCCATAAACGTCGTGTGCCCGTGTGGGGTGTGAGCGATGGGGAACATCGTATGCCCGACGGGGAGTTACAGTTATGTAACGAGCGATGATTCCAGCAGAGTTCCTGAGTGAACTAGTATTGAGAAATGTTGGAAGTCGGTACCGCATGTGCATTGCATAGAGTCGTTGTGTCGGTCTCTGTGCATTTGCATAAATCATGGATTAATTGTTTATGGAATTGTGAATGTGATTGATGAGATGGAATGTGTATAATTGTATTGATGATGAGTGTATTGTGTATGACTGTTGTGTGTTGGTATTGGACACCTGGGAATTGTACTGTGTTATGTTGTATGTGATTGTGATTCATTTGTGGTGAGAATATTTTACTTGTGCATTTCTGTGTTAATATATAATTGTATGCAACTGTATTATGATTGTGTTTCTCACCCTTCTGCTGTTTTATAATGCTCTATGAGGCATTGCAGATTAGAGTTGCTGGAGGTCTTTTTGTGAAGCTAGGGTCTTCATTCTTTTGCCGGTCGTCTCTGATATGTGACATCGGGTAGTTAGGGAGGCCGTTTGTGATTATTTGTATTATGTATATGTATCTTTTGGATTGTACATGTATGATTGTATTTGGCAGACAAACCTTTCATGATATATATATATATATATATATATATATATATGAGATTTGAGTACAGATTTTCTGCTTTTATTCTGTTACTGAATTTTGGGTGTATTACTACCTGAATTGTTGCATATCTTTATGAGCAGGTGTGGTATGTTTGTTTCAAATTGATGTGGCGTCTCCAGTCTATGCCGTGAATTTTTAAATATACTCTGATGAAATTTTGTATTTTATATATTGCTTTAATAGCTTGGGGGTGTTACATTAAGTGGTATCAGAGCCAGTCCGTGTCAGTTCGTTTCTGTTTGTGTCAGTCCTTTGTCGGTGTGGCGTTTGGAGTGAGCTGTTTGTTTAACCATAGTTGCTGTTATTGGAAATGAACAGAATATGGCTGGTAGGAATGACGCTGCTTTAGCTACTGCTATGCAAGCTATGGCTCGGGCTGTGTAGGGTGCACCTAATGCTGCTGGTAATGATGAGTTCAGAAAGAACAAACCGCCTGTCTTCAAAGGGAGACATGATCCTGATGGTGCACAGATTTGGTTGAAAGAGATTGAAAGGATTTTTCGAGTTATGGATTGTGCTGAGGACAGTAAGGTGAGACTGGGTACTCACATGTTGCAGGAAGAAGCGGATGACTGGTGGGTTAGTACTCGTCAGGTGTTGGAAGCTGGGGATGAAGAGGTTACTTGGGAATTGTTTAGCCGGGAGTTTTTGAGGAAGTATTTTCCTGAAGATGTAAGAGGAAAGAAGGAAATTGAGTTCTTAGAATTGAAACAAGGTAATATGTCTGTTGTTGATTATACTGCTAAGTTTGTGGAGCTTGTGCAGTTTAATCCTCATTATGCTGAAGCGACTGAAGAATTTTCTAAGTGTGTGAAGTATGAGAGCGGATTGCGTCCTGAGATTAAGCAGGCAATCGGTTATCAAAGGATAAGAAGGTTTTCTGATTTGGTGGAATGTTGTAGGATTTATGAAGAGGATAGTAAGGCTCGTTCTACTCACTATAAGAGTGTGAGTGACAGAAAAGGGAAGCAACAGTTCCGTAGTGGTCCGTATGTGACACCAGCTGATAAGGGTAAACAAAGGGGTACTTTTGATCGAAGGCCCAGTGGAGGAGGTATGTCTGGTCCTCTGAGGTGTTATAAATGTAGTGAGTTAGGGCATCGTCAGTTTGAGTGCAGGAAAGATATGAGGAAGTGTACTAATTGTGGAGGTGTCGGACATGTCATAGCTGATTGTAAAAGGAAGAATGTGGTGAAGTGTTTCAACTGTGGTGAACCTGGTCATATTAGCACAAAGTGTCCGAAACCGAAGCAGGCTCTATCTGGTGGGAAAGTTTTTGCATTGGCAGGGACTCAGACTACTAATGCAGATCGTCTGATCAGATGTACTTGTTTTATTAATAGTACGCCTTTAGTTCCTATTATTGATACTGGAGTGACTCATTCGTTTATTTCGTCTGAGTGCGTGAAGCGTTTGAATCTTGTGTTGTCTTTGATGGATGGTGAGATGGTTATTGATACTCCAGCGATGGGGTCAGTAACTACTTCTTTGGTTTGTTTAAGTTGTCCTTTGACCATTTATGGTAAAGACTTTGAGATGGATTTAGTGTGTTTGCCGTTGGAGGGTTTAGATGTGGTTTTGGGAATGAATTGGTTGCAGTTTAATCGGGTTCATATTGATTGTTATCATAAGCTGGTAAGGTTTCCTTCTCTTGAGGAAGACGAAGACTCGAGTTTCTTATCTACCAAAGAGTTGAAGAAACTTTTGGCGGATGAAGCTCAGTTGTTTGGGTTGTTTGCATCATTGACTGTGGATAGTCAAGTTGCGCTTGATGTGTTTCCTGTTGTGTGTGATTTTTCGGAAGTGTTTCCTGAGGATATTTCAGATGTGCCGCCAGAGAGAGAGGTGGAGTTTTCTATAGATCTAGTTCCTGGTACTAGACCTGTATCGATGGCACCATATCGTATGTCGACATCTGAATTGGTAGAGTTGAAGAAGCAGTTGAATGAATTATTGGAGAAGAGGTTTGTGAGACCAAGTGTTTCTCCTTGGGGTGCTCCAGTTTTATTGGTGAAAAAGAAAGATGGAAGTATGCGGTTGTGTATTGATTATCGCCAGTTGAATAAGGTGACGATTAAGAATAAGTATCCTCTTCCAAGAATTGATGATCTGATGGATCAGTTGGTTGGTGCTTGTGTGTTTAGTAAGATTGATTTGAGATCAGGGTATCATCAGATAAGGGCGAAGGAGGAAGATATTCAGAAGACGGCCTTTAGGACACGTTACGATCATTATGAATATTCTGTGATGCCGTTCGGAGTTTCTAATGCGCCAGGTGTGTATATGGAATACATGAATCGTATTTTTCACGAGCATTTAGATCGATTTGTTGTTGTGTTTATTGATGACATATTGATTTATTCTAAGTCTCGGGAGGAGCACGCGGAGCATTTGCGTATTGTTTTGCAGGTTTTGAAGGAAAAGAAGCTTTTTTCCAAATTGTCTAAGTGTGAATTCTGGTTGTCGGAAATGAGTTTTCTTGGTCACGTAATTTCAGGTAACGGTATTGCTGTGGATCCATCTAAAGTAGAAGCAGTTCTACAATGGGAGGCTCCGAGATCTGTTACTGAAATTCGAAGCTTTTTGGGTTTGACCGGTTATTATCGAAGGTTCATTGAAGGGTTTTCTAAGCTAGCACTTCCTTTGACCCAGTTGGCTTGTAAAGGGCAAGCGTTCATTTAGGATATTCGGTGTGAGGAAAGTTTTGATGAACTGAAGAGAAGATTGACGACAGCTCCGATTTTGATTTTGCCGAATCCTACTGAACCATTTGTGGTGTATTGTGATGCGTCTTTGATTGGTCTAGGTGGTGTGCTAATGCAAGACAGTAAGGTTGTGGCGTATGCTTCAAGGCAGTTGAGAGTGCATGAGAAGAATTACCCTACGCGCGATTTGGAATTAGCGGTTGTGGTATTTGTATTGAAAATTTGGAGGCATTATCTTTTTGGTGCGAGGTTTGAAGTCTTTAGTGATCACAAAAGTTTGAAATAACTGTTTGATCAAAAGGAACTAAACATGAGGCAGAGAAGATGGTTGGAATTTTTGAAGGACTATGACTTTGGCTTGAATTACCATCCTGGTAAAGCTAACGTGGTAGCTGATACGTTGAGTCGGAAATCGTTGCATATGTCTGCTTTAATGGTTAAGGAGTGGGAATTTTTGGAATCGTTTAGAGATTTGAGTTTGGTATGTGAAGTGACGTCGGATAGTGTGAGGCTGGGTATGTTGAAGGTTACCAATGATTTTCTGATGACGGTAAGTGAGAAACAGAAGTTGGATGTGAAATTGGTGGATTTGATGTTGGTTGGCGGAAAAGATGCGAGTTACGATTTTAAAGTGGATTTTAATGGTGTGTTGAGGTTCCGTGGGCGAATTTGTATTCCGGACGATTCGGATTTGAACGGATGATTTTGGAAGAAGGACACCGGAGTAATTTGAGTATACATCTGGGAGCGAACAAGATGTACCAAGATTTGAAGAAGATTTTCTGGTGGTCTGGATTGAAAAGAGATGTGGCTCAGTTTGTGTATGCTTGTTTGACTTGTCAGAAATCAAAGGTAGAACATCAGAGGCCTCGTGGTTTGTTGCAACCGTTGGATATTCCGGAATGGAAATGGGATAGCATTTCGATGGATTTTGTAACGGGGTTGCCGAATACACTGAGAGGGCATAATGCTATTTGGGTGGTTGTTGATAGGCTGACTAAATCGGCTCATTTCATTCCGATTGATATCAGTTTTTCTTTGGAGCGGTTAGCTGAGATTTACATCAGTGTGATTGTGAAGTTGCATGGGGTTCTGTTGGGTATTATTTCGGATCGAGATCCAAGGTTTACCTCGAGATTTTGGGAAAGTTTACAGAAGGCGTTGGGTTCTAAGTTGAGGTTGAGTTCGGCTTATCATCCGCAAACCTATGGGCAGTCAGAGAGGACGATTCAGTCGTTGGAAGATTTGTTGAGGGCTTGCGTTCTTGAACAAGGTGGTGCGTGGGATAGTTATCTTGCGTTGATTGAATTCACGTATAATAACAGTTTCCATTCTAGTATTGGAATGGCACCGTTTGAAGCATTGTATGGACGAAGATGTCGGACACCGTTGTGTTGGCACGAATCTGGTGAGAGGATGGTGGTTGGACCGGAGTTGGTTCAACAGATGACGGAAAAAGTGAATTTTATTCGTGAGAAAATGAAGGCTTCTCAGAGTAGGCAAAAAAGTTACCATGATCGTAGAAGGAAGGATCTAGAGTTTCAAGAGGGTGATCATGTATTTTTGAGGGTTACGCCGGTAACGGGTGTTGGTAGGTGAAATTCTGGTATCAGACGTGTGATGTCACATCAACACACTCTGCACAATGAACAATAATAACAATAAAATAACACCAAGAATTGTTGACCAAGTTCGGTTACAACCAACCTACTCTGGGGGCTACTAAGCCAGGGATGGAATTCACTACTTGTAGATATAATTTACAGACTCAACAACCCGTTGACAATCTCCTAAACTTATACTCTACTAATGACTTCCTACCTAAGAAACCACTTAGGTATGAGAACACCACTCAATCCCTTACAAACACTCAAAGAAACCACTTTGAGTACCCTTGATCTTACTTCACAGCTTTGATCAAGCAACCACTCTCTATTACTTCACAGCTTCTAGAGAGGACAAAATACGACACAATAATTCACCCTAGAATTCCAGTTACACAACTCGTACAAAATACTCAAGACACTCAGCCTATGCTCTTGATCTTCTCTCTGTATTTCTGTACCTTTTTCCTTTGGTCTTGTACGCTTTATATAGCTCCTTGAATTGGTCTTGGACTTGCTACAATATCTCCCAGATTTGTTATTTAAAACTGAATATTTAAAACAGATTTTCTCCTAAAATCTTTTTAAATCTTCAACCTTTTAAATCTCCTACAAATCTGCACCAGATCTCCTATGCAGCAGCAAATATCTATCCCAAGATATTCGCATCCAATGAGACAGCTTGCTCTCCACAATTCCAGCTAATACGCAACCCTAACAACATCACAGCCTGCTGTTGTTAATTCTGCAGATCTGATGTTACAACATCACCTATGTGACATCAGACATCCAACTTCAGCAATTAATTACTTAACACAACCTAGTGTTAAGACTTCAATGTTGCAACATCAGCACCTTGACATCAACATTGAACATACTTTGTTTTACCAAAATTCCAGCCAATCCAAGAGCTAACAATCTCCCCCTTTGGCTAATTTTGGCTAAAACAATCTCTACACTCTGCATCTTCAGAGACTTCAGCAGCGGAAAAACTTCAAAAATTTGAAACTCCATCAGCAGCAGTTTGACAATACTCATAGTCTTCATCACTAATACTCATAGTCTTCATCACTTGATCTGTTGCTGCACCATCTTCATTATTGACAACAGCCAATTGGTGCTCCCCCTCAAGAATATGAACCAGCATCACAGCTGTTCAGTAGCTCACAATGTGCAGCACTTTTCTCCCTTGATGTCTGCTTGGCTGCACTCTTCAAATGCTATGATATCTTCACTAGCTCAGTCAAAACTCGTTTTTTTTTTCTTTTAGCAGCATCAATTTATCTCCCCCTTAATATCTGCATCACATTAGCAGCATCAATTTATCTCTCCCTTAATATCTGCATCACATTAGCAGCATTTGGCAGTAACTCTCTTTGATACTCTTGACTATCTTGGCTACTCTTGACTCACTTGGCTACTCTTGACTCTCTTGGCTATTTTCTCCCCCTTTTTAGCCACAATTAGGCAAACTTCAGTTAGAAGCCCTATTAACTATAGTCGGTACACCCTAGCTCTCATTGTTAGCCTCACAGTTAGCAACCAGGCAAAACAAATCATAGAAGGAAACTAAAAACAGAACTAGTGCATATAACATCACAATATTCAAGTTACAAAATCAAGCACAAAAAAACAACATTGCAAAAAAAAACTAAAACTACTGAAGGCAAAAGAAAATAAGCTAGTTTTCTTCTGAGCTTGCTTCATCTGCACTATCTTGTCCTTCATCTTCAGAGTCAGCATGATCATCTTGTTCCAAACTTTGGATCATCTTCTCAATCTTTTCTTTTCTAGTCAGACTAGTATTAATCACAACATCCAAGTCTTTGCGGGTTGCCTTCAGCTCTGCTAGCAAATCACCCTTGGAAGTTTTCTTCTTGATACCTGCATTTGATGTTGACACAATATCTGCAACATGGCTTCCCATAAACAATTTCTGATGCAAGGATAATGGAGACTTCCTATTGCATGCTTTATCTGCACAAGTCAATATTCCTGGTAGTTGACTCAGAATGACTCCACTAATGAGAGAAGGAAATGCTATGGGCATTTTAATAGCATTTGTTGTTGCATGTTTTACAGTCTGATCAAATATGTATGTGCCATAGTCAAACTTTTTCTGTGTACCAACAGCATAGATAAGTCTTCCTAATCCCACAGCTAGGGTGGTTTTATGATTCGTGGGCACCCAGTTTGCAGCTCCAATTCTGTGTAGTATAGCATACTTCACACTCAGTTTGCTAGTTGGTAGCTTTTCTTTTAATGGCTATACTCTAACCTGTCCAGCAGTAATTACCTTGCACACTTCATTATCTGTATCCTCTAGTTCTGAATACTCTGCATCCTCTCTTCCTAAGTAGCTGTTGACAATCTTAGGAGAGAACTCAACACATTTTCCTCTGACAAAAACCTTCATATAATCCGGACTGCTCTGGTCAGAGATATTTATAGGAAGATTTACTATGAATTCCTTTACCAGACCATCATAGCACCTTGAAAATCCACATACAGTTTTCATTAACCCGACGGATTTAATTCCTTCCATCACTTCCTTAATCTCCATGGATTCTTTGCCAATCTCTCTCTCAAGAGCAATTCTCCTTTGGCAAATGAACTTCCACATATATGCATTGCTAGCACGGTGGAAGGAGATGTTATCCACAGGCACATCTGGGACTTTGTCTGCAATCCTTTTTGCGATAGATTTTCTGACATGAGTGATGTTCTGAACATCATCCTCATCATCATGCTCAGACTCAGATTGTTCCACAATCTTCCTCTTTCTTGGAGTCACTTCGACCTTGCTCCAAGCTTTAGTTGGCCCAACAACAGTCTTTTTCTTCTTATCATCTGAAGCCTTCTTTGGATAAGATTCACTCTGCTTTTCCTTCCTTGTTCTCAGTCTCTTAGCCAATCCAGGCATTGCTCTTCCAATGACTTCATCATCAGATAGGTCATCAACATTAATCACATCAGTACTTTTTTCTCCTCCAGGAGTAGTCTCATCACTCCTACTAGGCGATGTTCTGACATCCCCTTCAACATGAGTATCATCTGCTTCAGTATTACCTTCAACTTCCTTCTCAGCATCTTCGATTACGGAGAACGCCAATCTGTGAAGATTTGTATCAGTAGATTGCATGTCACTCTTTTCTCTTGTACCCTGATCAACAGCCATTTGTCTCAAGGGTCTAGATATACCCTTAATAGGAAGTCCTTTCTCAAAAATTTTGTCCACGATCTGCCCCATGCACTTATTCACATCTACCCTTTCCTCAGTAGTTTGTGGATGGGGGTTAGTAGTTCTAGGTTCGTCACCAAATAACACGCTAGTAACAACTTTCATTGTTTCAGGATTCTTAAAGACAGTAGCAGGTCTCTTGGGAGTAAGTTTAGTGGGTCTCGTAGTACCTGATTCAGGAAGAATGGTTGAGAGGGGCTCAATGTCCATAGGATCGAATGCTAAACCTTCGTCAGTGGAAACCCTAGCTCTTCCTTTTGTGGAACTCTGACACTCAGATTTCTTGGATGGAGACGCCATGACTCTTTTCAGTGAGGGTTGATTCTTGAAGACGAAGAAGTTAATTCGTTGCGAGAATAGGGCTTTGAAGAAGCGTGATGTTGCAATACTGGGAAAGGGGGGTCTGAGGCAAGAAGCTTGATTTGGAGTGTCAATAACTTTTTCCCTCCATAAAGACTTTCCTTTTAAGCAATTCACATCAGGACTCACTAGCTCTGAGTGACCTTTCAGCATCTTGATGTCATAGTCTGATGTTATAACATCAACTTGAACATCATTAGTTGAATTTCCTTCAAGAGAAATCCACTGATAGCAATTGTCTTTGGTTCTGACACCCTTCATAACAACCAGATTATGCTTATCAGAAACCACACACTCATGCTTAGTGTAGTTTACCTTGTAACCTTCATCACACAACTGGCTTATGCTGATCAAATTTGTACTTAAACCACTGACAAACAGAACATTGTCAAGTTCAGGTCTACCATCACCTTTTACTTTCCTAACTCCTGCAACAACACCTTTTTCTCCATTGCCAAAAATAACTTCAAGAGAGGGACAATGACTGACTTCAGCAAATATGGATCTACATCCAGACATGTGTTTGGAACATCCACTGTCAAAATACCATGTTCCTTCTTTAAACTCTATCAGCCATGTGAGCCAATAAGAACTTCACCTTCTCCTTAGGTACCCATTGTTTAACAACTTTGGGCCTGTACTCTCTCCATCTGTTTTGAGGTTGACGGTATCCATGCAGCTTGTAGCACGAGTACTGCATATGTCCAAACCTTCCACAATAATAGCATCTCACCCTTTCATCTCTGAATCTTCTGCCATGATGAGATTGCTTAGGCTGCCATCCATAATGTGGTCTCCTTCTACCATAACTCCCTGCCTTCTATTATGTTGGTATCTTCTCCCATGCTGTTTCCTGGATTGTCTCCCATGATGGTGTGGCTTTCTTCTTCCATAGTGATGAGGCGCTGCATTGTTGTATCCATACCCATAACTATACCAGTTGTCCTGATGTTGAGATACTTGATGTGACATGTCCTGTTTGAGCCTTGCAGCTTGCATGCTCTTGTGATATTGGGGAGGCATATACTGACTAGCTCCTTGAGGCTGCTTTCTCTGTTGGGGACCATCCTTTTTCTCAACATTCTGAGGCTGAACAACCTTTTTAGGGGTAGACTCCTGCTTCTTTGGCTGATGTTGAGATGAAAGTTGTGACACTTCCTTCTTTGAACCTGAAGTGCTTTCTTCTAAAGTTCCCTTATCCTCAGCCACATAACCTATCCCAGCTTTGTCTCCAGCAGCTTTTTCTGACTGAAGGATCTTGTCAAGTGTGTCTGTACCACAGCTCATCATCCTAACAGACTTGGTCATTTGATCAAGGTGAGCTCTAACTAGCACCACTTCATTTTCCAGATCAGTCTTTTCATTCTCTAGCTGAGCAATCTGTTGCTTGTGGCACTTGTTTTCTTGACAAATCTCAGCACTTTTTAAACACAGCTCTTGATAGGTAGATGCTAACTCCTCATAAGTTACTTCTCCATCACTAGAATCATCATCAGAAACCACAGCTCCTGTTAAAGCTCTCACATGCTTTGCTGACTCACCTTCACTTTCACTATCTGAGTCAGACCAGGAAACCGTCATGCCCTTCTTCTGCTATTTCAAGAAGGTGGGACATTCTTTCTTGACATGTCCATACCCTTCACACTCAAAGCACTGAACTCCTTTATCTTGGGTAGTTTTCTCTTCATCCTTCTTGCTGGTGTCAGAAGTCATGTTCTTGACATTAGGCCTGGAGTTATTGTTCATTCTCTTGAACACTTTGATGAACTGTCTTCCCAACATAACTATGGCCTGAGATAGATCCTCCAGAGATTCAGAACTCTTTCCTTTTTCTTCTGCATCATTTGACACCAAGGCTATACTTTTTGGCTTCTTTTCTGGTTCTTCCTCATTCAACCCAAGCTCAAAAGTTTGAAGAGATCCAATGAGCTCATCAACTCTCATCTTGCTGATGTCTTGTGATTCTTCAATGGCAGTTACCTTCATCTTATACTTCTTAGGTAGGGACCTAAGGATCTTCCTAACAAGCTTTTCATCAGACATTTTCTCTCCAAGAGCATTAGATGCATTGGCCAGCTCAAGGACACTCATGTGGAAATCATGAATAGACTCATCTTCCTTCATCTTCAGGCTTTCAAATTTTGATGTTAAAATCTGAAGTCTCGACATCTTAACTCTAGATGTTCCTTCATGTGAAGCCTGCAAGATATCCCACGGTTCCTTAGCAACTTCACAGGTATTGATTAACTTGAAGATATTCTTATCCACCCCATTGAAGATTGCATTCAGAGCTTTGGAATTTCCAAGGGCAAGCTCATCTTCCTCCTTGGTCCACTCTTCTTCAGGCTTTGGCTTAGAGGTGCCTTCTTTATCTTTGCCAGCATCATCCTTCTCACACATGACAGGAGCTTTCTATTCTTTAATAACAGCCTTCCAAGCCCTACTGTCCAAGGATTTTAAGAAGGTGGTCATCCTTGGCTTCCAATAGTCATAATTGGATCCATCCAAAATAGGGGGTCTATTGACGAATCCTCCAACTTCTTTGTCCATCTTTACACCAGAAAGTAACTTCCCTAGATCTCACCCAGAGACAGACAGGATGCCTGCTCTGATACCAATTGAAATTTTGGTATCAGACGTGTGATGTTAAGGTGTGATGTCACAACAACACACTCTGCACAATGGACAACAATAACAGTAAAATAACACCAAGAATTGTTGACCCAGTTCGGTTACAACCAACCTACTCTGGGGGCTACCAAGCCAGGGATGGAATTCACTACTTGTAGATATAATTTACAGACTCAACAACCCGTTGACAATCTCCTAAACTTATACTCTACTAATGACTTCCTACCTAAGAAACCACTTAGGTATGAGAACACCACTCAATCCCTTACAAACACTCAAAGAAACCACTTTGAGTACCCTTGATCTTACTTCATAGCTTTGATTAAGCAACCACTCTCTATTACTTCACAGCTTCTAGAGAGGACAGAATACGACACAGCAATTCACCCTAGAATTCCGGTTACACAACTCGTACAAAATACTCAAGACACTCAGCCTATGCTACTGATCTTCTCTCTGTATTTCTGTACCTTTTTCCTTTGGTCTTGTGCGCTTTATATAGCTCCTTGAATTGGTCTTGGACTTGCTACAATATCTCCCAAATTTGTTATTTAAAACTGAATATTTAAAACAGATTTTCTCCTAAAATCTTTTTAAATCTTCAACCTTTTAAATCTCCTACAAATCTGCACCAGATCTCCTATGCAGCAGCAAATATCTATCCCAAGATATTCGCATCCAATGAGACAGCTTGCTCTCCACAATTCCAGCTAATACACAACCCTAACAACATCACAGCCTGCTGTTGTTAATTCTGCAGATCTGATGTTACAACATCACCTATGTGACATCAGACATCCAACTTCAGCAATTAATTACTTAACACAGCCCAGTGTTAAGACTTCAATGTTGCAACATCAGCACCTTGACATCAACATTGAACATACTTTGTTTTACCAAAATTCCAGCCAATCCAAGAACTAACAGTAGGGCATTGAAGTCGAAGAAGCTTACTTCTCGGTTTATTGGTCCTTACCAGATATCCGCGAGAGTGGGGGCGATGGCTTATAGGGTGGCGTTGCCGCCGAGTCTGTCGAATTTGCATGATGTGTTCCATGTTTCACAGCTTCGGAAGTATGTTCCGGATCCGTCGCATGTGATTCCGATGGATGAGGTTGAGGTAAGAGAGAACCTTACGGTCGAGGCTTTACCGGTTAGTATTTTGGATCGCGAGTTGAAGCGGTTAAAGGGCAAGGATATTGCACTTGTGAAGGTAGCGTGGGGAGGCGCTGTTGAGGGCAATTTGACTTGGGAGTTGGAGAGTCGGATGCGGGAGTCGTATCCAGAGTTGTTTGTCTCAGGTAATATTTTTGAGGACGAAAATTTCTAAGTGGGGGAGAATTGTAACGCCCCAGTCAGTTTTGTCAGTTTTGTCTTTTTAATTAATTGAGTCGTTTTGAGTATTTTATTATTATATTATTTTATTTCTGACTTTTATGTGAAAATATGTTATTTTTCATCGTGATTATATTTTATCGCGTTTTGGGGGCGTTTGCGAGATATTTGAGTGTGGGGGTATTTTGGTCATTTCAATTTATTTTGATTGAGTTAGAATATAAATAGAAAGAAAAACAGAGAAAAAAGTAAGGAAGAGAGAAAAAGAGAAAAGAAGAAAAGAGAAGAGGAAAAAGAAGAAAAAGAGAGAAAAACTTGTGGCTCAAGAAATCTAATCAACCAACTTTCAAAAACACGATTAATCGGGTAAGGGTGCGAAACTCGATTATCTTATGATTGTGTATGATTATGTATGTGTGTGTTTGAGTGATTCTCTTACCTTTCCATGTTTTTCACTTATAGGTCAAAAATGATAAAATGATTAGGAATCGATGTTTTCGCGGTCGGAAATCGATATAATTTGCGTGGTATGATCTCAATGTGTTTATGAGTCATTACTGATAATTGTTTTGCTATTGGAATTGATTTGGAATGAAAAATGAGATTTTTGGGGGTTTTGGATCATGTAACCCGTAACAGAATTTTTCTGGTTCTGGTGTGATTCGCCAGGCGAATTTGGGATTCGCCAGGCGAATTAAGTCTCGCCACACGTTCCCCAGGCGAAGTGCTGGCGAAGGGGATTCGCCAGGCGAAATCGTAAGTTGCCAGGCGAAATCGGAAAGACAGAATTGGGGTAGCTTCTGTAACTTTTGGTTTTCTCCAATTTTTGTGATTCGCCACTAGTTCGCCAGGCGAGGTACTGGCGAATGGGGATCCGCCAGGCGAATTCCTAAGTCGCCAGGCGAATATGGTTGTTTCTCAATAAATTCTTTTCTTTGCAAAATTCATAACTTTTGATCTGTGGTTCGGTTTGAGGCGTGGTTTGATGTGTTAGAAAGCTTATAAAATGTTCTTGCTTATGATAATGGTTTGTTGTGTCGGTCTCTGTGCATTTGTATAAATCATGGATTAATTGTGTATGGAATTGTGAATGTGATTGATGAGATGGAATGTGTATAATTGTATTGATGATGAGTGTATCGTGTATGACTGTTGTGTGTTGGTATTGGACACCTGGGAATTGTACTGTGTTGTGTATTATGTGATTGTGGTGCATTTGTGGTGAGAATATTTTACTTGTGCATTTCTGTGTTAATATATAATTGTATGCAACTATATTATGATTGTGTTTCTCACCCTTCTGCTGTTTTATAATGCTCTATGAGGCATTGCAGATTAGAGTTGCTGGAGGTCTTTTTGTGAAGCTAGGGTCTTCATTCTTTTGCCGGTCGGCTCTGATATGTGACACCGGGTAGTTAGGGAGGCCGTTTGTGATTATTTGTATTATGTATATGTATCTTTTGGATTGTACATGTATGATTGTATTTGGCAGACAAACCTTTCATGAAGATAATATATGAGATTTCAGTACAGATTTTCCGCTTTTATTCTTTTACTGAATTGTGGGTGTATTACTACATGAATTGTTGCATATCTTTATGAGCAGGTGTGGTATGTTTGTTTCAAATTGATGTGGCGTCTCCAGTCTATGCCGTGAATTTTTAAATATACTCTGATGAAATTTTGTATTTTATATATTGCTTTAATAGCTTGGGGGTATAGATTGGGGGTGTTACATAAATCACTCTCTTGTTAAGTATAAAAGACTCTCTTGTTGAGTCAGACCTCTTTAGCCTCCATCTCGGGCTTCATATGAGATAGAAAACACTCTCTTGTTGAGTATAAAAGACTCTCTCATTGAGTCAAACAACCTCCAGACTCTCTTGTTGAGTTAATCACCTGTCAAAAAGACTCTCTTGTTGAGTCACTTCCCTTTTAGCCTATATCTCGGGCTTCGTACGAGATACTAAAACGCTCTCTTGTTGAGTATAAAAGACTCTCTTGTTAAGTCAATCTCCCTTTAGCCTCTATCTCGGGCTTCGTACGAGACATCAAATCACTCGTTTATTGAGTATAAAGATTCTCTTATTGAGTCAAACCTTTTTAGCCTCCGTCTTAGGATTCATATAAGACAGATAAAAAACTCTCTTGTTGAGTCAAAACCTTTTAGCCTCCGTCTTGGGCTTCGTACAAGACACATAAAAAGCACTCTCTTGTTGAGTTAGTCACTTGTTAGCACCCTCTTGTTGGGTCACTAGCCTCCTCTTAGGCTTTGTATAAGGAAAACCCCGGTTGAGTCAATCAACCTTTTAGCATCCAATTTGTGCCTTGCTCACAGTATACAAACATCAACGACTCCTTTTCCTTCATCTAATTGTTGTAAACGGCAAGTCTCTGGATTATTTACATGCATGCCACTGTCCCTCATTTAGCATGAGAAATTCATAAGGAAAGATGACATTGCTCTACACTGAGTTAAAGTCTTCTCCTTCAGGTTAAAAATCCCCTATAAAGGAAATTATGGCATTGTTGGATTCACATATCCCAGTTAAAGTAATTCTCCTTTATAATTAGTCACCCAACAGTTGTGATAAACAGACGAGATGTCCCTCTTTAGAGATGACAAATTCTCTCTAATCCTAAACCCTTTAGCTTCACATCTTGGGCTTTGAACAAGATACAAATCACCTTTAGCTTCACGTCTTGGGCTTTGAACAAGACACCAAAACAACCTTTTTCCTCCCATAGAATAGGAGGAACTACGATCGCTCTGATTTCCCTGTTTCGTTAAACGGGAATACGTAGGCATAAGATTACAAAAATCTTAGCGAGCATACTAATCAAAAACCCAAATCCAGTATCCCCATATATCAACCCAAAAGTACCAAGTCCTAACACCTTACCAAAAACCTCATAAATAGTCCAGGCACTCCATTTTTAACAAAATAACCTAGAGACATCTGTTTAAACTCAGTATGCAAGCAGGGTTAATTGGAGACATCTATTTCCCTTCCTTAATCAGCTTCAATAGGATAAAAAATGAATCGAACTGTAGTACCCCAAAGCGATAGTGCTTCGCAACCACGCAAAAATTCGCTCTACAGAGAAAATGGCGACTTCCCTGGGGACCAACGAGATCTTGTTCTCTTCCCACCTCTTAGGTAGAAACCTTAAAAAGGTGCTACAGAGAAAAGCGGCGCCCACCGTGGGGCCCTTTCCTCTTTCTTACAATCTTAGGTAGAAAATCCTGAGTTCACAAAATGTCACAGAAATGGCGACTCTGCTGGGGAGTCATTGTCTGTATAGGATCATAAGACTAGAGGTCTAGGATGATTAAGACAAATATATATATCGCTTTTCCTAATTGATATCTGTGTTTATTTTTCTGCTAATGGGAATGCTTGTGATGCCGCATGTGGAAAAATTGAGTATACACCTAAGATAGGTGATGGCAATGCGGGTAATCTTGCGGGGAGTGAATCCCAGTTAAGAGCCCCCGATCGACCATCAAACTCAGTGAAGACTCCCTTTGTAGATACATTGCCTATACGACTTCGGTTGTTGAAAGTAGTGTGGTCGATTGGGTTATCTGAGAAGCTGAGGTTTTTAGTAGACTTAAGCCATTTTATAGTGCAGAAGCTATCGGGAATAGTTGTCACACGATACTACCCTCATCTGAGATCACTCTAAGATACATCAGCTCGCTGGAGATCCGCTTGCTATTGTTATCCCAAGAGGGGTCAATGATTTTGCAGACAGGTACAAAAAATCACCAGTATAAACCTTTAAGGGGGTAGAGCCTTGACTTCATGACACCGAACCTTTGACCCCATGTTTTTTTTATGTTTTTGTGTGCTGCATTCATACATTCATCTAAAAAACATTAAAACAAAAAAAAAACTTCTCTTCTAGTCTCTCTTTTTCAAATTAAACTAAGACAATGATTGCAAATGTCATAGAAAGGAGATTGCGTTAATGGATTTCGGTAGAAGGAAAACTCATAAGTACACCTTCAAGGTTCCAAAACTATAGGATTTAAGAGGTCTGGCGAGAATGATCACCAACCACGAGGCTTTCTGAGCCAAGTACGGAGGGCTGCTGTCCTTATTAAGGGTCCATGTAATTAAAGGAATCCTGTCCACATTAATCCAATTCTACGATCCGGTCTATCACTGTTTCACATTCCTGGATTATTAGCTAGCACCAACACTCGAGGAGTACTCTCACCTGACTGATCTGCACATTACTGATCAAGCTCCATTTTCTGGACTGGAAGAAATTCCAAAGGATCAAACCATTGCAAGAGCAATTTATTTGGACGAGTCAGAAGTCAGGACTCACATGACCACTAAGGGTGGCATCCAAGGTTTTCCAGCCCAATTCTTGATAAAGAAAGCCCTGTACTTTGCCAATATAGGGAATGTGGCCGCTTTCGAGAGCATCTTTGTTTTGCTCACCTACGGGTTATTTTTGTTTCCCAACATCGATAACTTTGTAGATATCAACGCCATTAAGATTTTTCTGATTGGCAACCCTGTACAGACTTTGCTCGCAGATGCGTATCATTTTGTACACTTAAGGAGTTTGTATAATGGAGGAATGATCACATGTTGTGTACCCATGCTTTACAAATGGTTCACTTCCCATTTGCCCAAGTCTGCTACATTTTGGGATCAAAAGAATACTTTACGTTGGTCGAAGAGAATCATGTCTCTTACCAACTCCGACATCGATTGGTACAATCGAATCTATGACGGGATCAGAATCATTGACCGTTGTGGAAACTTCCTAAATGTATCCCTTATAGAAACTTCCCAGATCCCAAGTGTCATTGTGAATGAAAGAGACTCTTATACTGCAAAACCTCCTATCTTTGATGGGGAAAAATTTGACAATTAGAAAGATAGAATTGAAAGTTACTTTTTGTCATTTGACTTAGATCTATGGGATCTGATAGTTGATGGCTACAGTCACCCTGTAGATTCTGTAGGCAAAAAGATTTAAAGAAGTGCATTTACAGATATACAAAGAAAAAATTACAAGAATCATCACAAAGCAAGAAATATTCTGTTAAATGTAATTTCATATACAGAATATGAAAAAATTACAAACAGAGAAACTGCAAAATCTATTTTTGACTCTCTTCGTATGACTCACGAAGGCAACGCTCAAGTCAAGGAGACGAAGGCTTTTGCACTAATTCCAAAATATGGGGTCTTCAAAATGGAAGACGATGAATTTGTGGAAACCATGTTCTCAAGGTTTCAAATGCTTGTTGCAGGACTCAGAGTTCTGGACAAAGGATATTCTACTGCTGATCATGTCAAGAAAATTATCAGAAGTCTTCCTGTCAAATGGAGACCAATGGTGACTGCTTTGAAACTGGCAAAAGATTTGAATAGTATAAGTCTTGAGGAGCTTATCAGTTCTTTAAGAAGTCATGAGATAGAGCTTCAAGGAGATGAACCTCAGAAGAAAAATAAATCCATTGCCCTAAAGGCCAAGTCCGAAAAGAGAAAGGTGTATCAGGTAGAAGAAGAAGTGGAAGAATCTGAAGAAGATTCAGATGAATATGATATATCTCTCATATCAAGAAAAATAAGTCAATTATGGAAATACAGAAAGAATAAGTTCAGAAGGACCAAGAAGAAGATCTGAATCTACATATGGCCAAAGGAGAAATATGGAAGAGATGTCACGTGTTTTGAATGCAAGGAACTTGGACATATCAAAAATGATTGTCCAAAATTTAAGAAACAAGAGAGACCTAAGAAAGCCAAAAAGGGTCTTATGGCGACCTGGGATGATTCAGAATCTGAGGATGATCTAGATGGAGAACGTGTCAACATGGCATTCATGGCAAAAACCAACGATGTTTTATCATAAGAAGATCTATCAGACTCTGACGACGAAAGAGAGGTACTTTCTTCCATATCCCGTTCTGAACTTGAAATAGGATTATCTGAACTTATGGAAAGATATCAAATCCTTCTAAGAAAACACAAAACTCTGAAAAAGACGTTTATGGTTCCTCCAGAAGATCTTACTACAAGCAAACAAACCATCTTTGAAGTAAATGAAAAATTATTTGTCTTGGAAAAATCAAATGGTGTTTTGAAAAATAAAGTCTCTAAGTTAGAAGAAGAAATCACTTCCAACATAACTAACAATGAAGTAGTCAGATATGATAAAGCATTTCAACACTTCCTTGCTAAAAGCATAGATAGAAGTAAAATGGCTTCAATGATCTATGGAGTCAGCAGAAATGGCAATAGAGGTCTGGGATATTTAGGACCACCACAACCATATGATGAGACCAAGAGTATCAAGATAATACCTCTGTCTAAACATTTTGTGCCCTCTGGCACTATCTTGAAATGTTCTGAACAAAAAGGTTCAAAATCTATTACCACACAAACACAAACACTAAAGAAACCTCCTAAAATTAAACACTATGCACAAATTCCACACTATTACTCTAATGTAAGGAAGTCCAAAGGTGTCAGAACCTCTGGAAAAACTAATGTGAAATGACCCACAAAATGGGTACCTAAGAATAAGATAATTTATGTTGCAGACATCCTTAATGGCACCATTGAAACACCAATCATGGTACCTGGACAGTGGATGCTCACGACACATGACGGGAGAAAGGCATATGTTCCAAGATTTGAAACTTAATCCCGGAGGTGTCGTCGGTTTCGAAGGAAATCAGAAAGAAAGAATCATTGGCTCTGGAACTGTTGGAAATGGTAAATTTTCCTCCATTAATAATGTTCTGTTAGTTGAAGGCTTAACGCATAATCTATTGTCAATTAGTCAGCTCAGTGACAATGGTTATGATTTAATTTTCAATCAAACGTCCTGTAAGGCTGTTAGTCAAAAGGATGGATTTGTCATGTTCAACGGAAAGAGGAAGAACAATACTTACAAAATTAAGTTATCAGATTTAAAACATCAAAATGTAAAATGTCTTCTTTCTGTAAATTAAGAGCAATGGGTATGGCACAGACGTCTTGGTCATGTCAGCTTGAGAAGAATATCTCAGCTAAACAAACTAGGACTTGTCAGAGGCTTGCCAAATCTGAAGTTTTCTTCAGATGCTCTTTGTGAAGCATGTCAGAAAGGCAAGTTTTCAAAAACTTCTTTCAAATCAAAGAATATTGTTTCCACCTCTAGACCGTTGGAACTTCTTCACATTGATCTTTTTGAACCAGTGAAAACTGCCTCCATCAATGGTAAGAAATACGGACTAGTCATCGTTGATGATTACAGTCGTTGGACATGGGTGAAATTCTTAAAACACAAGGATGAGTCATATTCCGTGTTGGCTTCCTTCTGCACTCAAGTACAAAATGAGAAAAATTGTAAAATAGTTAAAGTCAGAAGTGATCATGGTGGAGAATTTGAAAACAAGAATTTTGAAGAACTTTTTGATTCACATGGAATATATCATGATTTTTCATGTCCTAGAACTCCACAACAAAATGGAGTTGTAGAAAGAAAGAACAGAACTTTACAAGAAATGGCTCGCACCATGATTCAAGAGACTGACATAGCTAAGCACTTTTGGGCAGAAGTAATTAACACAGCATGTTATATTCAAAATAGAATCTCTATTAGACCTATCTTGAATAAAACTCCTTATGAATTGTGGAAGAATAAGATTCCCAATATTTCCTACTTTCATCTGTTTGGATGTACTTGTTTTATATTAAACACTAAAGAGAATCTCAGCAAGTTTGATTCCAAAGCACAGAAGTATCTGCTGTTAGGATACTCTGAACGCTCAAAAGGCTATAGAATTTATAACACAGAATCACGGATTGTGGAAGAATCAAGTCATGTTAGATTCAATGACAAGCCTGACTCTGAAAAGTCAGAGCTAGTTGAAAAGCTTGCAGATTTGGAAATTAGCTTCTCAGAACCTAAAGAAAAGGCAGATGAAGTTAAAGACCAACAAGATCCTACGCCGGATACCACTGATGTAACTCCGAATACTCCATATCAAAAGAAAAGAAGAATGTCTACTTCTCATCCTGAGGAACTAATTGTGAGTGGCAAGAATGCTCCAATCAGAACCAGATCATCCTTCAGACCATCATAAGAAACACTCTTGGGATTAGTGTCACTAATCGAACCAGCCACAATTGAAGAAGCTCTTATGGACAAGGACTGGGTTCTGGCCATGAAAGAAGAACTTAGTAAGTTCTCAAAGAATGATGTTTGGGATTTAGTTCCAAAACCTAAGAATGTTCATGTAATTGGAACCAAGTGGGTATTCAGGAACAAGCTAAATGAGAAGGGAGAAGTTGTTAGAAACAAGGCACGACTTGTTGCTCAAGGATACAGTCAACAAGAAGGAATTGATTACAACGAAACCTTTCCTCCAGTCGCTAGACTTGAAGCAATACGATTACTAATTTCCTTTTCAGTAAATCATAACATCACCTTATATCAGATGGACGTTAAGAGTGCATTCTTAAATGGCTATATATTAAAATAAGTTTATGTCAAACAACCTCCTGGTTTTGAAATTTCAGAAAAATCAAATTTTGTTTTTAAACTCAAAAAATCTCTCTATGGTTTGAAGCAAACTCCCAGAGCTTGGTACGATAGATTGAGCAAATTTCTTTTAGAAAACAATTTCACCAGAGGAAAGGTCGACACAAATCTTCTGTAAAACATATAAGAATGATATTCTTATAGTTCAAATCTATGTCGATGATATTATTTTTGGTTCTGCTAACTCTTCTTTATGCGAAGAATTTTCAAAGTTAACGCAAGCAGAATTCGAAATGAGTCTGATGGGTGAGCTAAAGTTCTTTCTGGGAATACAAATTGATCAGAAATCAGAGGCCACTTACATTCATCAAAGTAAGTACACAAAAGAACTTCTGAAGAAATTCAACATGATGGATTATAATGTAGCTAAAACACCAATGCATCCAACATGTATCATGGGAAAAGAAGAAACAAGAGCTAAGGTTTGTCAGAAGCTCTATCGTGGTATGATAGGCTCTCTCTTGTATCTAATTGCTTATAGACCTGATATATTATTCAGTGTACATTTATGTGCTAGATTTCAATCAGATCCAAGAGAATCCCATTTTACTGCTGTTAAACGAATTCTAAGGTATCTGAAAGGAAAAACTAATCTTGGCTTGATGTATGAGAAAACATCAGAGTTCACTCTTTCTGGTTACTGCGATGCAGACTATGCTGGAGACAGATTAGAAAGAAAGAGCACATTCGGTAACTGTCAATTCCTATGGAACAACCTAATCTCATGGTCAAGCAAGAGACAATCCATAATTTCTCTCTCTACAGCAGAAGCATAATACATATCCGCTTCATTATGCAGTACTCAAATGTTATGGATGAAAAATTAGCTGGAAGACTATCAGATATACGAGAGTAACATTCCTATCTTCTGTGATAATACTGCTGCTATTTGTTTAAGTAAAAAACCAATTTTACATTATAGGGCTAAACACATTGAAATAAAACATCATTTTATCAGAGACTATGTTCAGAAGGGAACCTTATGCTTAAAATTTATTGATACAGACCATCAATGGGCTGATATTTTTACAAAACCCCTGGCTGAAGATAGATTTCAAATTATTTTAAAGCATCTGAAAATTGACTACTGTCCAGAGTGAAAGTATTTCAGAACCAAATGTGTTTAGTCAAAGTAAATAAGCATTTTTAAATCATCAGAATAACTTTTGTGAAACGTGTCTCAATCCTGACGTGTCATTTAATTAGCAAATAATTTTTGCATGTGATTAGATTATATCTAAATCACTATATTTATCCAAATCAAACGAACAATAATTTTCTTGAGATTGACTTAAAACTTCATTACATTCATTCATTTAACCCCTGTACAGTGTCTAACTTTTTAAGTTTTCAAAAACATTCCTATTCCCTCTCTCACTCAAAAAGAAACCCTAATCGCTTTTTCTCCTCCTCCTCCTCCTCTCTCTCCCTCATACCAACTCAATCCATGTTCTCATCCTCTCCGATCCTAACTAGCATGATGACTTCGACTCAAGAAGATACAGTCAAGTTTTCCAAAGAAATGGAAACATCGTAAAAAAGGTTATCATCTTCCTCATCAGTAGTGTCGTCCACAACCTCCACGACTACCGCGAGGATCGCTTCAGCTCCACTATCTCTTCCCACAATCAATGCAAACCATGTAACACTGAGAAATCCCTCTGTTACCTGTGTTGTGCATGCAAATGAACTAATCGTTCTGAAAGAGCATGATGTCGACTTCCATAATCTTCGTGTTAATGGGTTCAATCTAATTGATCAACTAAATACTCAAGGATGGAAAAGCTACTTTGACAGACTTAGAGGTCCCACCTTTAATGACCTAGTAAAGGAATTCTGGAGACAAGCTGAAACAGATGATCTTCATGTTGTATCTTTTGTTATGGGTCAAAAGATCATTATTACTGAGAAATCTATTTCAGACCTACTAGGGATGCAGTTCATGGAAGGAAAAAGGGTTTATGGAAAAACTGAAATATCTGACTTTGTCATCAATAAAGCAATTTTCAAAAAAATTGTCAACCTGGGACAACAAAGTACAAAAGCAAGAATTTGCGTGACAATCTGAGGATCTCGCATAAGATTATTCTTGGATGTATCAATCCAAGACCTCCAAAGAGTGCTGTAGATTTCTTCAACGCAAACCAAATGTACATGCTATACTACCTGCACAAGGGTGAGAAAACGTGTCTTCCATCCATTCTATTCTACTACCTGAGAGATATGGTGCGCAAGACAAGAACAACAACCTCACCAGATAGGAAGATTGTAAACTACATTCCCTTTGGAAGACTTCTCTTTGATATCCATGTTGAAAGTGGCTTAGTAGAGTACCTAGTCAAGGAAGCTAAATATACAGATTATCTGACTGGTAGAATAGGAGATGTTTTCAATGATGTGAACCTTAAGCATACGAAAATGATTACAAGTGTTGATGTGAAACCCATGTCTATGCCTCACGACACTGTGATCAGCAACAGACATCTAGTAACGAACTACCCCGTCTATCATAAAGAAGATAATCCAACAGCAATTGCTTCGTTTGTTGCTATAATGAGAGAAGAAGGGCATGACATGCCAAATTACAGAGTTGAAGATGTCGCTCCTAAACCTAAATATATAACCAGGAGTAAGAGGAAGCAAACTGAAGAAGATGCTGAGCTTAAGAAGAAGAAAAAGGATGAAACTGAAACCCCAAAAACTTACACACTGGAGTCTCTTCTTCTTGAGAAAATCAATAGATCTGCTATCAATTCTTCTGGGTCCATGAATGTCATTGAGAGTGTTACTGTAACATCATCATCTCAAACCACCTTCATTCCTACCTCTAATCCACAAGTGAAGTTTAAACCACCATCTTTTTCAATTCCTCCTCCAACTACCACTACCCAATCATCACCCAACTCATCAATCAGTACCTCTATCTCGTCTGAAGTTGTTCCAACCTACACCTCGACAATAACCACTTCAACCATTCAGCCGGATGAACAAGGTTCTACGAGCCTAATCTCTGAGGAAACCATCTCTGAATCCCTAGAGATTGTTACACCCGAAACTTTGATGGTTTCAGACACTCTAGAAGTGTCATCTCCTGCTGATCAACCAACCAATGAACATCCTCCTACTGAGATTGTTTCATTTCAGCCAACATCATCTAAAATTAATTGTGCCAAGCCTGACCTTGCGTTGGTCATCTATAACATACCTGTTCCAACATCTTTTGAAGAATGCACAAGTCAATTTCGTGATAAAGCACTAAAGAAGTTTGCAAAATTGAGAGAAGAAATCAGCAAAAGTGCCAAGCCCTTGGAGCTTGAAAGTTCCTGTCAGATCTTCCAAAAATGGTTGGATTCTGAACTTACGAGAATTATAAGTTTCTCAGACGCAACCATAACTGCTAGAATTCAGCTGGCAAAAGACAGAGCAGAAGCTGAAGCGAGGATCAGGATACTCAAGTTTCTGGCTGCAAAACAGAAAGAAGCGGAAGAAAAAGCTGCTGAAGAAGCTAGACTTCTAGCAGAGAAGATTGCTAAAGAGGCCAGGATGGCACAAGAGGTTGAAGCAATGGAAAAGGCTGAACAAGATGTTGCAGTTGTTCCCACCTCTGATCCTGCTGTAAGGCGTTTGGAAAACGCAATTGAAGAAATCAGAGAAGAACAACAGAACTTCAGAGAAAACTTTAAGGAACAAAAGTCCATCATTTTCAATGTCCAAAGCATGCTTCAGAAGCTTTGCGACAAGATGTCCTCTGGAAGCAACTAAGTTCTAAGTCTCCTCTGTTTTTAAAGTTTTTAACTCTTTGTTTTTCACCCTTGAACCACTAATCTTTTTTATCAATGACAAAAAGGGGGAGAAGTATTTGAATGTGATATTTTGATTCCATAGTCAATCCCTGAAAAACAATGTTGTTTACATGCTAACAGATAAACTGTTATTTCTATTAGATTGTTTTTCTTTTTCAGGAATCATGATCGAATTCAAACATCACTAAGTAAATCATTGAAGAATCAAGACTATGATGACTTCAATATATGACATAATGAAATCAGGGGGAGCCCAAGCTCAGAAACTCATCAAGTCTAAGAATCAGGGGGAGTACTTCATATGAAGGATAATCTATCTCTAGAATCAATTATTTTCCCTGCATTATATATATCAAAATTGTGTCATCAAAATACATAGTTTTGTCATCATCAAAATGGGGGAGATTGTGAGAACAAGATTTGGTTCTGCAATATTATCTCTAAGTTTTGATGATATCAAATGAGTATTTCTGCATGAACAATTTTGTACAACTAATGTTTGTTATTTGTGAGAACTTAACAGACATGTTATGCTTCCGTAAATTGGTGCGAACACAATGCTTAAAGGAAAATACTCCGCCTATACACTTGAAAAGTAGAACTCATTTTAAGCTAATATGAAGTTCACAAGACTCTGATACAAAAGGAAAAAAGAACGAGTTTTGAAGATCTGAAGACAATGGTTCTGATTGAACAAAGTCCAGATGCTGAAGACATATGCTCTCTGATCAAGGTTCTGAAGACCTAACCATAGTCTCTACTTATGCTTCAACTAGATACTATCAGAAGCCTCTGAAGATATGAATACAACACACCAAGCGAACAAGGTTCTGAAGAACCAAGTGCTAAAGACTCTGAAGGCGCTGCTCTAAGGATTCGAAGACTTGATAATCTTAAGAACCATGCTATGTTTTCCCTTCTTACTCATGCTCGTAAAAAGTCTCTGAAGTTGAGAAGCCAAGAAGACAAAGCTACATAGTACAACTGTACCACAATACAATGTGAAAATATCTTGGTAACAGTGCTACGGTACAAACGAAGATATTCTGACAAAACAGGACGCGCAGCACGCAAAAGTTTTTATCTGTCCTCACGCTTCTAGCCGCCAGCCTAGTTAGCTATCATGATTACACTTCAATGGCTCTTTTCTACACGACTATAAAAGGAAGCAAAAGACTTGAAGAAAGATACACACGAACGAACTGCAAAAATACTTTCTAACTGAAATCTTTCTTAAGTCATTCTGGTCGAAACCGGTTTACATATTTCAGCTTATATAAGAAGCATTTTTCTGTAAACGTAACTCATTCAAACTTAGTTTTGTGTTCCTTAAGAAATACCGTGTGGTTGTATTTCTTGAGAAGTCAAGGACGTGTTGTCTTAGAGGTTGTTCCTTGAGTAAGACCTGTGAGGTTGTATTACTTGAGAAGTCTAAAACTTGAGAATTTTAGAGGTTGTGTTAGTCACCAGCATTTTGGCTAGTGCATTGTACTGATTTGATTTAATAGTGGATTAAGACCTCGTTGAGAGAGGCAAAATCACCTTGGCGGATGGACTGGATTAACTTGAGTATTTCTCAAGTGAACTAGTATAAACATAACGTGTTAATCTCTTTGTTTTCAACAAAAGTCATTAGAGTTAAAAGAAAGAGTTTTATAAAAGGAATTTATTTTAAAGAAACAATTTTATTTTGAAAAACCAATTCAAACCCCCTTTCTTGTGTTTTTCACACCTTCAGGATTCGTAACTAGTAGCCCTCCAAGTTTGAGGAGAATATCAAGCCAAAAACGAAAATCTGTCTGAATACTTAGCCCTGGTCAAGAAGAAGATGATGAAGTTCATAGCGGTAGAGGTGAATCATGTTCCCCGTGAACACAATGTGAGGGTAGACGTTTTTTCCAAACTGGCAAGCACGAAGAAGAAAGGCGGAAACAAATCCGTCATACAAGAGGTACTTCCTAGACCCAGTGTAGCGAGTGATTTTTGGATGTGGTTGCGAAGCACGATCGCTCTAGTACTACAGTTCGATTCATTTTTTATCCTATTAAAGCTGATGAAGGAAGGAAATATATGTCTCCAACTAACCCTGCTTGCAAATTGAGATTAAACAGTCAAAACTGTTGGTTTACAGATGCTACAAAGATTCGGGGTTTCTCCTAGTTTATTTTGTTGACGAGGGGTGCTTTAGGCTATCGGTTGAGATGTTAGGACGGATATATATGAAAGTATGGGATTTTGGGTTTTTGTTTAGTGTGCTCGCTAAGATCTTTTCTTTCAATCTCATGCCTACGTATTCCCGTTTACCGAAACAGGGAAATCAGAGCGTTCGTAGTTCCTCCTATTCTATGGGAGGAAATGGTTGTTTTGGTGTCTTGTTCAAAGCCCAAGATGTGAAGCGAAAGGTGATTTGTATCTTGTTCAAAGCCCAAGATGTGAAGCTGAAGGGTGTTGTCTTTAGAGAGAATTTGTCATCTCTAAAGAGGGGGTTGTATGTCACAACTGTTTATAAAGGAGAATTACTTTAACCGGGATGTGTGAATCTGGCAATGCCATAATTTCCTTTAAAGGGGATTTTTAACCTGAAGGAGAAGACTTTAACTCAGTGTAGAGCAATGCTATCTTTCCTTAGGAATTTCTCATACTAAAAGAGGGACATTGGCATGGATGTAGATGATCCAGAGGTTTGCCGCTTACAGCGATTAGATGAAGAAGAAGGAGTTGTTGATGTTTGTGTACTGTGAACGAGGCACAACTTTGATGCTAAAAGGTTGATTGGATCAACCAGTGGTTTTCTTATATAAAGCCTAAGAGGAGGCTAATATGTGTCTCGTACAAAGTCCGAGAGAGAGGCTAAAAGGTTTTGACTCAATGAGGGAATCTTTTGGTATCTCGTATAAAGCCCGAGATGGAGGCTAATTGACTCAACGAGAGAGTTTTTTTGTATCTCGTACAAAGCCCGAGATGGAGGCGAAAATTTGTTTGGCTCAATAAGAACCTTTTTGTATCTCGTATAAAGCCCGAAATGGAGGCGAAAGGGGTAATTGACTCAACGAGGGAGTCTCTTAGGTGTCTCGTATAAAGCCCGAGAGAGAGGCTAAACGTTGTTTGACTCCGCTGGGGAGAATCATTGTACAAAGCCCAAGAGGATGCTAACTTCACTGGAGAAGGATCATTATACAAAGCCTAAGAGGAGGCTATGGTTACTGTTTCAGTTGAGTGACAGGTCCAGTATACTGATTTTGAAAGAGAAAATCAGTTCTTATATGAGCAACACTGTACTCGAGGGTTTGATTCGAGGATCCAGGCTATTCCTGTTCTTTAAGGAATTGGGAAATCTGAAGGGTATTGAGACTTTCCGAGTCTACGGGTTTTCTTCCTATTTAACGAAGGGGTCACTTGAGAATGTCTTTGAGGCTCAAGGAAATTAGACTGTCCGTGTCTAGAGTTTCATCCTTTGTACTATGCTTTGAGAAACAGTAGTGGACTCTTTGAAAGGACTGTACTATGCAGATGACTAAGTTCTGTTCCTATACCTCTAGGAGGTCGTCGGGACAATTTGTACGAAGCCCAAGAGGAGGCTAGAAGCTTTTAAGAACCCGACGGGTCCTTGTACGATGCCCAAGAGGAGGCTATCATTCCCGGAGGAAGAGATCATTATACGAAGCCTAAGAGGAGGCTGTGAGTACTTCTAAGAAGCCGTAGGGTCCTTGTACTAAGCCCAAGAGGAGGAGAGGGTTACTTTTAGGAAGCATGTGGGTCCTTGTACGATGCCCAAGAGGAGGCCGATGCTTTTAAGATGCCGATGGGTCCCCAAACCCCGAGAAATTCAAGACAGGATATTCACGAGGAATAGATCAAGCCAGGAAAGTTCGAGAATTTGGAAGAAACTCAAGAGATGTCATTCATGGAGAAAAGATCATCTCTGGGGAATAGAGTTTCTTGACAAGTGCTTTTAAGAAGCCGATGGGTCCCCAAACCCCGAGAAATTGAAGACATGCCATTCACCGAGAATAGATCAAGCCAGGAAAGTTCGAGAATTTGGAAGAAACTCAAGAGATGCAATTCACGGAGAAGAGATCATCTCTGGGGAGTAGAGTTTCTTTGACAACTTCTACGAGTGATAGTCTATGAAAGGGTTCACCGAGAATGCTGCCTTTCATGTCTCCATATTGTTTAACCCCAAGAGGAGGGAAGACTGTGTCTGGTAATCCTATGGGGATCTAGTTTTGACTATTTAAGAGTGATCAACGGGCTTAATGCTAAATGTAGTTGCCGGGGAAACTCTAAATATCTATACTATTATTACATAGTTGATATGAGTTTATGAAAAAAGACTTACAGCGAAACAGCCCCACAATACAGTTATATGTATATAAAAGCGGTAAATGAAAGCAATAACCACTTACTCGATTGTAGAGCTTCCATGCTGTTTGGTTAGTTGTTCAACAAAGAAAGAATGAAAACAACAGTATATTTAAAATCAAAGGAGAAAGTGCTTTGAAAAAGAAAGATTTGGGGCTTACAGCTCAAGGAGAGGCCCAGGGTTTTATCAGTGAGCGCACTGTTATTTTTGTACATAGGAACTTATACAAGTGACTGAGGCCCAAAAAGTTTTCTGTACAAAGGGATAGGTCTTACACTCTCCCAAGATGCCCAAAAAGGTTTAAAGAAAAAGACTGGGGCTTATAACACGAGGGTAGGCCCAGTTTGTTTTTCCGTTTGAAATGGCGATCGCGCCGAGATTTTCTTTTAACGCGACGAGACTTATACAATAAGTGAGGCCCAAAGTTTTTGGTTAAAGGGGGTTGGGTCTTACACTCTATTAGAGGCCCAAAGAGTTTTGAATGGGTCTTATAGCTCAAGAAGAGGCCCAAAAGGTTATTTTTCAAAAGGCGACGGTCGCGCCGTTTGTTTTTTACGGTATCGGGACTTATACAATACACTGAGGCCCAAAAATGATTTGGTCAAAAAAGGATTGGGTCTTACACTCTATTAGAGGCCCATGAGTGTTTGACAATGATTTGTTTGAGTGAAAATCAAAGAAACCCTAATTTTATTCTTTAAAAGTAAAAATTTAAAGAAAATCAATGAAAAATACCAAATATGTTTGAATAAACCACTTGTGGTTTTTGTTTAAGGTTTGAAAAATGAGGTATAAATCACAAGAGATATTAAAACTCATTTGGTCTTGATTTTTCAAGATGAATATTCATTTTAAAATGTTTAAAAATAAATAAAAGTGAATTTATTCACAAAAATACTAATTATATTAAATAAATAATATAAATTCAATTTTTTGTGGAATAAAATATTTCAACATTTTTGTGATTTTTTGCAAAAAGAACCAATAAAAAATAATTAAAATTGAAAGAGTTATTAATTTTCCAATTAATTAATAAACCATGAAAATATTGGAAAAAATGGCAAAATGTGAAAAAACACAAAATGGCATGGGTGGGGTTTGAACCCAAGATCTCAAGGTTACACGGCGCGCGCCTTACCACTGGGGTGGTGATACATCCATTGTTTGAAACAAAACAACAAATATACAAGGCATGACTTGGTTTTAGGTCTGGCCCAAGGCAGGTTTTGGCAAGTTTTGGCTCAGAAATGTGAAGGTCATAACTTTCTCAATTCTTAATGGTTTGAGACAAAATTTATATGCATCTGGACCAGAATTTCATAAGGAATCCAATGGTTGTGGTAGTTTTTTCAGATCACACTCCCTCCTCAAAACCCGATAGTGGTTTTGAAAATGACCTATAAATGCATTTTCTATGCTACAACTTGGTACAAGCATGGATTACATGGTGAATTAGCTCAAACACAACATATACAACATGTATGAGATGTTTATGATCAATGGACTTCAAAGCATTGCATGTTTGAAAGATTCCAAGTTGTGAGGCTTACCTCTTTTTTGAGATTTTGGAGTTTTTGTGCAATCTGTCAAACCTCTTGTTCCAGAAATGATTTGATACTTTAGACACACTCAAATGATCCCTTAGAAGCTTTTAGGATGATTGGAATTGACTGGTACCTGCAAAAACACAAACAGTCCCTTTCTTGCAAAAGGGGTTAAAAGAGACCAAAATAGCAACTCTCTCAAATGGTGTTCCAGATGAGGGGAACCATTTGGGACAGTTCAAGGATGATATTTGGAGTGTGTTTGAGGTTTTATCTGGTTTGGAAAGTGACTTAATCAAGACATGGCTTGAAAAGTGCAAAAAAAACCTATTTTGAGGTTTTGAGAAGTGACTTTGTGATTTTGTGATTACAGGTCACTTGTGATAGTTTGCACAGCTTACATATGATATATATGAGGTGTGTGTGTGTGATTGATTGTGATGAAAAAGCTCTCAAGCTCAACAACTCAAAGTTGCCTTGCTAAAGAAGGCATTTTTTCCAAGAGAAAGTGGTTTTGAGGAAAGCATCTGTTTGATGGCTTTGGTGTACTCAAACTGATCACAATTGAGCTTTATTTATAGTAGAGCAAGTTTGTTTTGGGATCCACAGTGAATGGCAACTGCAGCAGGTGTTTGTTCAATGTTGTCCAATGGAAATCCAAGTCTCCTCTAGCCATTGACTAGAGGTTAGGGCACAGGGCTGTGGTTCCCTTGGTCTTGGATAAGTCTTGACTGAATTCAATTGCAAATGGCTCAGTCCATGCCACCTTAATGCTTCCATTGAATGCTCCAATCCAAAATTGGAGTCTTGTCCCTATTTTGGCCATTCTAGGTTCAACATGTTATTTCTTGTTCCAAAGACTTTGGAGGCTTGGCTCAGTGATTGTCCCCTTTAGATTCAACCCTCAGAGGTGTCCAAGTGGATAGTAACATTTAGATTTGGCTGATTTTGGCAAATCGAGCTAAAATGTAAATTCTACCTTGCCTTGGCAGATTTCAGCAAGGCAACTTTCCAATGTCATATCTCATGACTCAAATTGAATTTGGTAATGTTCTTGGTCATTTTGGAAAGCCCTTACATGATACAACAACTGTTTAAACATATTTGGTTTTGATCTCTTTTGAATCCAAGTGAAAAATCCCCCTACATTTGGCAAAAAGTAGGGTAAAATCTGACTTAGTGAAATTTTCACTAAGTGTTGGAACAAAGTGACTTTTCTTGATTTTGATCACTCCATAACTCAAAATCCATGAGGAGTTGGAATTAGGTCTAGTTGAAGTTTTTATAGAGGGCAATGAGATCTACAAATCAAGCCTTGGATGGGAGAAAATGGCTTTGTGGTTTAGGAGTTATGACCCTCCAATGTTAGTACCCTAGCCACTTTATTTTTAAATTAGAAAATTTTCTAAGTTTTTATGGTTACCCCTTTTACAAGTTACCCAACTTTTCTTGGTTTTTCTTGATGAATGATGATTCAAACCATACATTAACATCATTTTAGGGTTAAAAATCCATTTTTGTGAAAAATCTCAAAAAGTCAAAGTTGACTTTTGTGCACAGTTGACTTTTTATCAGATGAATTCCAAACTGTGCAATTCTTCATGAAATCATGTCCTTGACCTAAATCAAACTTGATGGGCATGCTCCATGGGTGTCATAGGGTATATTGATGCATGTCATAGGGCTTGGGAGCATGTCCTGGTCAAAAGTCAAAGTTACAGTTGACTTTTTCCTTAAAACCCTAACTGTGGTGCAGATGAAATTGAGACTTGTTGCTCAAGCTTCTTGGATTAATCCATTGTTGCAAATGGATTAATATAGTTCATTAGAGACCCTCAAACCCTCTCTTGAGGTCTTGGCTCATGATTTGCCCTAAAAGTTAACTTAGGGGTGAATTAGGTCAAGAAACCCTAATTCCTGATTTTTTATGAATGCATCCCCTGAGGCAAAATTGACTTGATGATTGGGTCCATGAGGTTCCATGGAGTATATTAGGTTATGTTTTGGATCATTGGCTTGTGCCCAGAGGAAAATTTCCATCTGGAGGTCCTGGTCGACCAAAACCCTAATTTGGTGACACTGTCGATCTTGAGACTTGATCCACCTTGAAGGGAGCAGCCTTGTGCTTAATCCTTGAAGTGGGAGTCCTCTTGATCCATTGTGGATGTTTGAGAGGTTAGAAAAGTTGAAGATCATGTCATTCCTTGATTGACCCTTTGTCTAAGCACTCAGAGAGGGCTTGAAACCCTAAGTCTGATTGTAGTGGATGCTCACCCATCTTTGGGGAAACTGATGAAGTATGATGGTTCCTCCATATTGTGATGATGATTTTCACAATGATGGGAAATCTTAGTGGTCAAAATTTGTGGTATGACAGATGCCCCTATTTAATCTTCTTGGGGACGAAGGTGTGAATGACGAAGGTATTCGGGCATTCGGGGTGCAAGAGGATTAAATATCGGAATACCTGAAATTTTGATGGTGGTTATGAATGGTAGCTTACGCATTCATCTTCTTTAGCTAAGCAATGATGCTTAGAAAAGGTAAACTTCCCCTCGATCCTGGTCTTCAGCCAAGGAGCTGGTCTCAGTTTCCTTTGTTAACTTCCCCTCGATCCTGGTTTCCTACCAAGGAACTGGTCTTAGTTTCTGATTAAACTTCCCCTCGATCCTGGTTTCCTACCAAGGAACTGGTCTAAGTTTCTTTTGTCAATAAACTTTATTGATAAGGGACGCTATTCGTAGCGGTTTTCCTCAAACTTCTCGCCGAATTTTCCTGGGGAGATGCCATTTGACGAAAAAATTTGATGTCAGACTTGCTGGGGAACCCAGTCGTCTGTGTTGTAGAGTTGCACAAACTTCTCTGTTGGAGACGCCATTTGCCGACTCTACTTGGGGAATGCGAGTCCCTTGAGAGAATACATTCGCTTGGGGTCTTTACATCATACTTTTCTCAGAGATCTTCTCGGATAAATGCCATATGATGTGATCCAATTTTGAGGTGCCGATGACCTTTTCATCAGTGGGTTTTTCGAAGAAAAACTGCCGTACTGCCGAATCTCCGATTTAGGAGGCTTTCCCTCGGGATTTTCTTTAATCCGGGAAAACAAGGATATCATCTTCAATGGCGAAGAGTGATGCTGACTGAAAGTTCCTCTAGTTTTTCAGAGGTTCAAGTTATCAAAGTGGTCAAGGGCCAACTTCCTTCCAGAAATAAACTGGAGGCGAGGTTGTTCAAACGCAGCGTTTCCTGACGAGGAAAGGGTTGACAACTTGATTGAGAGGACTTTTATCACTAGGGGACAAGACCGACTAGAGTGATAGTGATGCAATATGACTGTGAATGTAAATCAATAATGCATGATGTATGTATGTTTATGCTGACAAAACTGACGCGACATACAAACTGACAGGTGAACACGACTGGATACTCGGCCATCGCGGGGCGAAGAAGTACCGTTGGTTCAGAATAGCAATTCCAATTTGCTTAGGAGAGATAGTCCCTGTTGGGAGCTAAGTTGGTCGGGCTTAGGAGATGAGAACTCGGCTGAGGCGTGTCAGATGAAACAAGGTCTCTGACACAGTTGATCCCTTCATTCAGGTGTACTGGGTTAGAAGGAGTACTTTGATTCTGTACTTTGAGGTTCAATTACTTTTGGAGAAGCGACCGATGTTCTTCCGATGTTCAACAGTCAAAAGAAATTGCCGTCTTTAAAAAGCAGAAAAAGTTTTAACAAGTAAATTCATTTTTGTTTTATTTCAAGAATCGTTAATCATATTAAAACGCCATTCTGTAAAGCTAAAACAAATAAGAATTACAAACAAAAGCACAAGGGCTCAAATTTTATTGATAAAATGGAGATCAGCCAAACGCGCGATTCCATTGAGTATTTACAAAGTTAGAAAATGGTAATTTATAGGGAAAAGGGCTACGTTGAAACATAGCGACCACAATCGTTCTACCAACTTTGAATTCGGGACATCCTGAGCTTCTGTCGAAGATGACCTTGACTGGAGTTTTTTGGCGGATGATGTAACTGCTGCTGCTGAGGGACTTGCCTCTGTTGAACATAGTTACTTGCCATTATCCCTAATGTTTGCCTGGATTGTACTTCGATGTTTCCAATCCACCGGGATGATTTTTTTCCATGTCTCTAACTTTTGCCTGGACCGCCCTATCGGGTTTTCAATCCACCGAGATGTTTTTTTTCCTTTTTTTTTAGTTTAGGCGAAGTATTTCTTGACTACATCAACATTCGTGGGGTAGGAAAATTCCTCTCCGTCCATGGTTGCAAGTCTCAAGGCGCCGCCTGAGAAAGCTTTCGTGACCACATAGGGGCCATCATAATTCGGAGTCCATTTACCTCGCGAATCCGTGAGAAATGATTGTATCTTCTTGAGCACGAGGTCTCCTTTTCTGAAAACACGAGGTCGGACCTTTTTGTCAAACGCCTTCTTCATTCTCTGTTGATACAGCTGACCATGGCATAGTGCCGTGATTCACTTCTCCTCGATCAGATTCAATTCGTCGTGTCGGCTTTGACACCATTCAGCTTCGGTGAGCTTAGCTTCCATCAATACTCGGATTGACGGGATCTCTACTTCTATGGGGAGCACTGCTTCCATGCCATGCACTAGAGAGAAAGGGGTTTCCCCTGTTGAAGTGCGGACAGATGTGCGATAACCGTGAAGAGCAAAGGGTAGCATCTCGTGCCAGTCTTTGTAGGTTACACCCATCTTTTGAACGATCTTCTTGATGTTCTTGTTAGCCGCTTCTACCGCTCCGTTCATCTTGGGTCGGTAGGGAGATGAGTTACGGTGTTCGATCTTGAACTCAGCGCACAACTCCTTCATCATCTTGTTGTTCAAGTTAGATCCATTATCAGTAATGATCTGGCTCGGAACACCATAACGGCAGATGATATTGTTTTTGATAAATCGGACCACCACTTGTCGGGTTACATTGGCGAATGACGCTGCTTAGACCCACTTAGTGAAGTAATCAATGGCCACCAGGATGAACCGATGTCCGTTTGAAGCCTTGGGCTCAATCATGCCAATCATGTCGATTCCCCATATGGAAAAAGGCCACGGGGAAGAGAGAACTTTGAGATGTGATGGCGGTACATGAATTTTGTCGGAGTATATCTGACACTTGTGACACCTCCTCATGTACTTGTAGCAGTCGGATTCTATTGTCAACCAATAGTACCCTGCTCTTTGAATTTTTCTCACCATTGTGTGTCCGTTGGCATGAGTGCCAAAGGATCCTTCATGAATTTCTTTCATAAGCATGTCTGCTTCTGGTCTGTCGACGCATCGGAGCAAGACCATGTCAAAATTTATCTTATAGAGAGTGTCACCGCTCAGGAAGAAGCTTCCAGCCAATCTTCTGAGGGTTTTCCTGTCTTTTCTGAGTGCCCCAGATGGGTACTCTTGTTTCTGAAGGAAGCATTTGATATCGTGATACCAAGGTTTGTCGTCTATGACTGCTTCAATCGTGAAGATGTAAGCGGGCCTTTCAAGGCGCATTACGTCGATCTTAGGTAGGCCGTTCCATTGACCTACACTAATCATGGAAGATAAAGTGGCTAATGCATCAGCCATGTGATTCTTCTCACGAGGGATATGATGAAACTCAACTTTGTCGAAGAAAGGTAGCAACCTTCTTGCGTAGTCTTTGTAAGGAATCAATCCTGATTGGTATATGTTCCAATCTCCCTTTATTTGATTGATAACCAAGGCTGAATCGCCGTATACGTCCAAGTTTTTTATCCTTAAATCAATTGCTTCTTCGAGCCCCATGATACAAGCTTCGTACTCGGCCTCGTTGTCCGTACACTTGAACTAAGTCTGGCAATGAAAGGAATATGGGTACCCTGAGGGGTAACAATGATCGCCCCAATTTCATTTCCATAATGATTAACTGCTCCGTCAAAGATTAGTCCCCATTGGGAACCTGGTTCTGGCCCTTCACTAGGTAACGGTTCATCGCAATCTTTCATTTTTAGATACATGACATCTTCATCTGGGAAGTAAAACCCGATTGATTCCTGATCGTCAATCGGTTGATGAGCCAAATGATCGGCTAAAATACTTCCCTTAACGGATTTCTGAGCGTGGTACTCAATGTCATATTTTGATAACAACATCTGCCAACGGGCAATCCTTCCCGTGAGAGCAGGCTTTTCGAAGGCGTACTTGATTGGATCCATTTCGGAGATTAACCAAGTAGTATGACGAATCATGTATTGGCGAAGACGTTTGGCTGCCCAAGCCAAAGCGCGGCAAGTTTTCTCAAACATCGTGTACCGAGTTTCGCAGTCGGTGAATTTCTTGCTCAAATAGTAAATGGCAGACTCTTTCCTTTTGGTTTCATCTTGTTGGCCAAGTACACATCCCATTGAGTCATCTAGAACTGTGAGGTAAATGATCAGTGGTCTTCCTTCCACTGGAGGTGATAGAATCGGAGGATTCAACAGATATTCCTTGATGCTGTCGAAGGCGGTTTGACAGTCTTCTGACCAAACGCAATCCTGGTTCTTTTTGAGTAATTTGAAAATCGACGCACAGGTCGCGGTCATAAGGAATATGAACCTGGAGATGTAGTTCAAACGTCCCAGGAATCCTCTGACTTGTTTTTCAGTTTTCGGAGAAGGCATTTCTTGAATGGGCTTGACCTTGTCAGGATCAACCTTAATTCCTTTCTGGCTGACGATGAACCCTAGTAGTTTCCCTGAATGGACACCGAAGGTGCACTTGTTGGGATTCAAGCAGAGCTTGAATTTTCTTAGACGTTTAAATAATTTTGACAGATGTTCAACGTGCTCACTCTCTGTTTTAGATTTTGCAATCATATCATTGACATATACCTCAATTTCTTTGTGTATCATGTCATGAAAAAGAGTAGTCATGGCCCTTTGATAGGTTGCCCCGGCGTTCTTCAAACCGAACGGCATTACCTTGTAACAAAAGGTGCCCCATGGGGTAATGAACGAAGTTTTCTCCATGTCTTTCGGCGCCATTTTGATCTGGTTATAGCCCAAGAATCCATCCATGAAGGAGAAAATTTTGAACTTTGTTGTGCTGTCTACCAGCATGTCAATGTGTGGTAAAGGAAAGTCGTCCTTTGGACTTGCCTTGTTCAGATCCCTATAATCAACACACATTATGACCTTTCCGTCCTTTTTCGGAACGGGTGCGATGTTGGCTAACCATTGAGGATATTCAGATGTGGCGAGGAAACCCGCGTCAATCTGTTTCTGCACCTCCTCTTTGATTTTGATGGCCATGTCCAGGTGAGTGCGTCTCAACCTTTGCTTTACTGGCGGACATTCCGATCTCAACGGTAAGTGATTTTCCACGATGCTGGTATCCAACCCTGGCATATCCTGATAGGACCAAGCGAATACATCGAGGAATTCTTTGAGAAGCTTTATCAAACTCTCTCTGGCAGTTGGACTGAGCAGTGCCCCAATCCTGAGTTCTTTTCTCTCTTTTTCTGAACCCAAGTTTACCATTTCCAACGAATCTTTGTGAGGTTCAATGGACCTTTCCTCTTGTCTGAGTAGTCAGGAGATCTCTTCTGGAATTTCGTTGTCAACTTCTTCTTCAACCCCAAATACCGGGAACTCAAAGTTGGGAGAAGGCATCGGATCGTATGTTTCAACGGGGTTTAAAACAAGCAATCTGCATGACGTGATGATTCGTGTTTAGAAGAGATAGAGAAAATGCAAGTGTGTGCAGTGTTTTTATTTTACTGCTTGTTTTTATTTGAATTGTTTTTTTAGGATTACCATTTTCTGAAAAAGCAAAAAGAGAAAACAGCAATTAATGCAGAAATTACAGAACGACGTTATTTTATTAATGAACAAGTCGATTCTTGAAACTACAGCCCTATAAAACAGAACTCTGTCGCTTTGGGCTAAGCGAAGAGGGATAATTTACAGAAAGCGAGCCCTATCAAAACATCTGTTTCACCTGGGCAGGGTGAAAGGTTAAAGATGGCAATTACTTTGACTGACGAACGACCTTCGGAGCATCAACAGTAACCCATTGGCGGCGAACTCCTCGGTGAATCACAAAGTCTGGCACCTTCCTTGATTTGTCTTCATAAATGACGCTGATTTCTGGTGGAGCAGGATCATTGGAATCTGTCTCCCAGGCAGAATTGTCGTAGAAGGATTCCTCTATTGTATTTTGCATAGCATTTGTGCTCTCGGCTGTATCTCCCCATCCAGTAGGCTGGATATCTTCGAGCCTGATACGAGAGCTTTCGGGAGCGGTGTACTTGACCATATAGTCGTATTTCCCATTCGGTTGTCCCAAGGTGTCCCAAACTTCTTTGGAACTGGAGGAGTCATTTCTCTCGATGACTTTGACCTCGGGAAAAGCATAGTTGATGAATTCAAGTTCTGCAAACGTTGCGAATTCATCTTCATGTTGAGTAGTTTCTGAATGACCTGAGTGTTGATCTCATGACATGGTGGGGACACAGGTATTCTGTTCAAAAAAGGTCAGCTGATTTTCATTGTTCGGCTGACTCTCTTGCCCCAAGTTTCCTGGGTAAGGCTGCCACATTGGCAGACCATCCATCGGGCCATAGTAATTGTGGTAAAAGTTGTCTTTCATCAGAGTGTCCTCCTCTAATGAATTTGGCGGAGCACGGCATCCTTCCGGATCACAATCTCCGTAGATCATTTCGATGTCTGACCTTGGTATAAATCTCGGACTCTATGCGGGATAGCAAAATGGCGTGGGCACCTCTTCCTGAGACATATAACCATCCTCGTTCAGATAGGACTTCCATTCTTCATTTGTGTCGGAGGGATCTTCCTCATTGATAGCATCTACTGCTTTAGACACTGGGTGAAGAAAACCTCCACTGTGGAAGAAGTTTTGAAGGGGATGAAGACTTTCATCGTTGGCAGCTGTCTGGGTACAGGTTGCAGAAAAACCAAGACCCTTCTTTGTTACCTTGCCAGTAGGAATGACAAGTTGTCCCCATCCTGTTGTATCGGTACTCTCGACCGCTTTAATAGCATCATTGTATGAGGAAATTGAGGTTCCTCCTCTGAACTGATTGTTCTTGCTTACCGACAGTGCTTGGAACTAGGTTCCAATAACCTCCTTGGGTTCTATACCAGCAGATGATGACAAGTTGCTTACAAGCAAGGCTTGTTCCCCACAAACTGTGACAAGTTGATTGTTCTTGACGAACTTTAGCTTTTGGTGGAGGGTCGAAGTGACCGCTCCAACCTGATGTATCCAAGGTCTTCCTAATAAACAACTGTATGTTGCCCGGATGTCCATGACCTGGAAAGTGACTTGGAAAGTGTGAGGACCGATATTTATGGGAAGATCAACTTCGCCGATAACTGTTTTTCTGGATCCGTCGAATGCCTTGACGACGACCTCGCTGGTTCTCATCGAAGGGCCTTTGAATGATAATTACATCAAAGTGGACTTCGGCATAACATTCAGGGCTGACCCTGTGTCTACCAGTACGCTGGCTAAAGCATCGTCCTGGCAGTTGACTGTGATATTGAGCGCCATGTTATGACGACGACCCTCTTCAGGTAATTCCTCATCACTAAATCCCAAATTATTGCAGGAAGTGATGTTAGAGACAATACTATCAAACTGTCTGATTGTTACATCCTGTTCCACAAAGGCTTGCTCCAAGACTTTTTGTAGAGCCTCCCTATGGGCTTCTGAACTGAGTAACAGCGATAATACCGAGATCTTTGAAGGAGTTTGTAACAGTTGATCGACAATGTTGTATTCACTCCTTTGGATGAGCTTCAGCATCTCATCATTATTTTTTGAAAGGTCGGGATTACTGGATTAACCGACTGGTGGATCAGGAGTTTCCTTCTGAAGTTCCTTTTCCTTGTTAAGTTCCCCAACCCCTCGGTTGAAGATTCTACCACTCCGTGTTACACGACTGGTGTCTACAATATTCTCAATGGAGGGTAATGGAATTTCCTTTCCATTTTCAACTATCGTTGCACCGTATTTGTAAGGGATAGCCTTAGTTGATTCATACGGTAATGGTCCCGGTAGATAGATGACTACAGGAGCCTTCTGATTTTTCTGACCATCATAATTAATCTCGATTCGTTCCCGGTTGGGAACTTTAGATTCGTCAAGTAGAGGGATAATGGCAAAAACATCCCTGGTCCTGTGATGACCAGAGATAGTGACAACATCCTCAACTTGCTCGACAAGGTAGTTCGGCGTCCAGTTGATGGGTCCAGAACCTGGATATGGGCGAATCTCTCCACGATCTACCTGGCCCTGAAGAGCTGCTCTCACAATGTAACACCCTTGGTTACTTTCCGAACAAACACCACAACGTTCATAGTTGTGTGGTGGCACCTGGCCACGCCCACTTTGAATACAATGTAACCTCACTAGGTTAGCTTCCACAGATCGGACATCCTGACTTTGACGTCGAGTAGGATTCCTGTTGCTGATATTAATTTGCTGAGTATCTTCATCCATATAGATTGGCATCCACCAGTGATTTAACAAGTGCTGAAGTGCCTCCTGGACAAGGGTACAACCTCGATCGTTTTTGCAACCCTCTTTACAGCTTTGATAGTCATGTGATATTAAGAATCCGAGTCAGACCTGCTCAGCATGTAACTCTACCAGGTTGGTATTCATCACGCGAATATCGAAGATCTGAACCATGTTGATTTGATAGGAATTCCTATCATGGTAGTCTTGGATCCATCCAAGATCCATCTGACGCTGGAGGGTCTCCTGTATGAAAGAGCATCCCTGTTTGTTTACCGAGCAAATCAGACAGGAACTGTAATAGTGCCGCGGCAGATTATGATACTGGCTTTGCCTTGAGTGCATTGCCACCAAGTTGACATTCATTGCACGGATATCGTGGTTCTGAATGACGTTAGAATTCGTGTAAACCATGTTAACTCCACGAACTCGGTGCTCTTGGATCCATCCGAGATCCATCTGTTCCTGTAGAGCTGCTTGCACTACCGAACATCCTTGATTGTTTTTAGAGCAGATATCACACTGGTGATAGTTATGAGGTGGCACATGGCCATATCCACTCTGTCTACAATTCATCTTGACCAGAATGGTTTTCAACAAGAGTACATCGTGAATTTGATAGACACCGTTAGTCTCTCCTTCTATCAAATTGACTGCAGCCTTCTCGTGTTGAGGCAGCGGATTCGTGAGAACATTAGGATTCGTATCCTTGAAGGATAAGACCCCGCTCCTAACAAGTTTTTGCACGTCGGACTTGAAATTGAGACAAGTCTCAATGTTATGCCCTGATCCTCCTTGATGATAAGGGCAAGTTTGATCCACCTTAAACCAAAAAGGCAGATTTTCCGGTACTGTAAGAGGAGATTTAGTCTGAATGTACCCCTTAGCCAGTAGTAATGGAAAAAGTTCTGCGTACGACATGGGTATAGGATCAAATCCTGGTGGCTGTGTTGTACGATTGTTATTGTATGGAGGACGAGCCTGCTGAAGAGGCTGTTGTGTCCTTTGTTGATCAGGTTGGCTCTGCGCAACCTGAGGGTGATACGTATGAATAGACGTAGGGTTGATAGCAGGAGTCACAGCTGCTACCGATTGATAACATTGCCTTTGCTTTCCGAGAGAGATATTCCCAATATCTTGCTCTTTTTTCTTAGGGAGAGCACTACCGTACTTTTTAGTACCGCTCGTCGATCTAGTGTCTTTTACCAAACGTCCTTCTCGGACGGCTTCCTCAAGACGTACGCCCATGCCAACCATTTCGGTGAAATCACTGGGCGCACTGGCAACCATCCGGTCATAGTAAAATGAGCTTAAGGTCTTTAAGAAGATCTTTGTCATCTCTTTTTCCTCCAGAGGTGGACAAATTTGGGCGGCAATTTCACGGCACCTTTGAGCATACTCCTTAAAGGTTTCCTTGTCCTTTTGCGACATCGATCTGAGTTGATCTCTGTCGGGTGCCATGTCCAAATTGTATTTGTATTGTTGGACGAAGGCAGTGCCAAGATCTCTGAATGTGCTTATCGTGGCACGGTTTAAACCCATGTACCATTTTAATGCGGCACCGGTTAAACTATCCTGGAAGTAGTGAATCAGTAGGTCTTGATTCTCCGTCTGAGCTGACATCCGTCGAGCGTACATCACCAGATGGCTTTGAGGGCAAGAGTTACCCTTGTACTTTTCAAAGTCGGGCACTTGAAATTTATGCAGAACTTTCACATTTGGGACCAACCAGAGATCTGCGGCGTCCTTTCCAAATAAATCCTGACCGCGAATGGCTTGCAGCTCCTTCTGCATTTCCAAGAACTGCTCCTGGAATTCCTCCATTCTGTCAAACATAGTTTCCTTCTGGTAAGAAGGTATATGTGGAATATGTCCTTCCGGGACAGTGTGCACCACAGGGGGTGGAGATAAGGCATCTTCAGCTTGAGAGCTCTAGTTTGTACCCAGTGGAGATAAGGCTCCACCGAGACACAGTTCAGTTTTCCTAGAGACTCTCGTCCTTTCTTATGAACGTGCTTCCAAGCGTGCACTACTTCCGTCTTTAGTGCTCTGTCATTTTCTCCTTCCTTGAAGAAAAGACCTTCCAGATGAACACCCCGTGGGACGTGTCTCATCGGGTATCCAAATTGACGCTGAACGAGAACTGGATGGTAATTGATTCCTCCCTTAGTTCCTATAAGGGGTACGTTGGGGAAGTTTCCACAATGGTCAATGATCCTGATTCCATCATAGATCCTATTACACCAATCTATATCAGAGTTGGTAAGGGACATGATCTTCTGCGACCAACGTAAGGCACTCTTACAATCCCAAAAAGCAGCAGACTTGGGCAAGTGAGAGATAAACCATTTGTAAAGCAGAGGTACACAGCATGTGATCTCCCCTCCACTGTACAAATTTCCCAAGTGTACAGAATGATACGCATCTGCGAGCAAAGTCGACACAGGGTTTCCAATGAGAAAAACCTTAATGGAGTTGATATCGACGAAATTATTAATGTTGGGAAACAAAAATAACCCGTAGGTGAGCAAGACAAAGATGCTTTCAAAAGCAGTCACGTTTCCTATACTGGAAAAATACAGGGCTTTCTTTGTCAAGAACTGGGATGGAAAACCTTGGATGCCACCCTTGGTAGTTAGGTGAGTCCTAACCTCAGACTCGTCCAAATGAATTGCTCTTGCAATGGTCTGATTCTTTGGAATTTCTTCCAGTCCAGAAAATGGAGCTCGATCTGTGATATGTAAATCGATCAGATGAGAATACTCCTCCAGCGTTGGTGCTAGCAGGTAATCCGGGAATGTAAAACAGTGATAAACCAGATCGTAGAACTGAACGAGTGCGTCCATGATTCCCTCAATCACATGGACTCTTAATAGTGGTAGCAAGCTGTCGCTCCTAGGATTTTCATCCAAGTACAAACGCGAAAGTGGCACCGAAACAGAGTCGCCAACAATGTGTATTTATCCCAAGAGAGGGAAAGGAAACACCGCATAAACCTGAGGGAAAGGATAGAGCATGGTCTTGCGACCAAGAGAAAGGGTAAGGGAGTCGGTTACGCGAGAGGAAGGTATTAGCACCCCCACGCGTCCATCGTACCCGATGGGATCCACGCTTGCTTGTCTCGATCAAAGGGTGTAAGAAAAGATACTGGAAAAGGAACTGTTAGCTGGAGAACCGGAAAAGGAAAGGAGAAAGAAAGAGAAACAAATGTAGGGAAAATAAAAGAAGTGCTCGAATGGGCCCTACCCCACTGCCTACGTATCTCATCGGGAGCATGAGAATCAGAGCGACATAGTTCCCCTCACTAGGGATGGATTGTTTGTGTTTTTTAAGGAACGGCTAACGTTCAGGTTCAGGTGTTGCAGGCTCGCTGGTCCGAGTGCGTTACCATCTTGCAAGAGAACGAGTAGGAGCACGTTCGTATGTTAAGAGTGAGTGAGATGAGAAAAGAATTCCCGAAGGAAAGACGTTATTGTTTGTTTTTGTCTTTTAGAGGTTTCTTTTTATTTGTTTGCATATGATAGTGTATCTAAATCTTAATCATTAGAATGTATACATCCTCACATTCCAAGATGGAATGAGTAAGAAAGTACCCTAAGGGTGAAGAAGACCCTCACACTTAGTTCCAATTATTAAGGTTCAACACACACTAGCATACTTGTATTTATTAAGTGTTTTTGTTGATTATGAAATGAAGAAGTGTTTTTTATTTGTACCTTCAACAAGTATTGCATTTAAGTCCCTCATACAAGATCAAATGTTTAACACATTGACCCAAGATGGGCTATATGCTACACATTCTAAGATTATAAGAGAAGACCCATTTATAATCTTTTCTTTATATGAAAGGCCTAAATGCAATAAATGCCTACCTTTATTAGATATTTTGAATTTTCTTTGAGATGAGAAGATGGAAGACTCAAGTGGGAGAGAAAGGTAAAATCTATGTGAACTAAGACTCAATCCTAATTGATTAGTTAAGGGAGTGATCCTAAAGGTTTGTGAGGTTGCAAAACCTAAAACCTAAAGAAGGAATGAATTAAACAATTCACTTCTAAAGTAGAAGATGAATTGTAACTCAAAAGGGAAAGTAATGAGTTAATCAAAGAAAGCACATAAGTGCTTAACAAAACACAAGATTGCATTGTAAAAGATGAAAGGAGAGAAGTTTGAATGTGGATTCCTTATCCACACTCAATTTCAACTTACCAAAGCCCCTACATGGTTAGTGAACATGGAAACATGTATAGGAAGTAAAAAGAAACACTTAATGCACATTAAAGTTCAAAAGAATAAGATGAAGAATCAAATCCTAATATCACAACCAGAATGAGGATCATATTTACAACAAGTGATTATCATCATACAAGTTCAAATGAATAAACAACAATCATCATCCATAGCATTTAAACATGTTACCATAAGAAAGGATAGATGAAAGATGTAAAGAAATGAAAAGAACATGCATAAATGGAACATGTAATCCAAAGATCAGAATTGAAACAAATGAAAAATGGTCTATAAACATCTCAAAGGTGTTCATGAATCAACATTCAAAACATTCAAGAAGTGGTAGAAGAAGAAGTGAAATGAAAGTTCAAAAGGAAAGTACAAACAATACATGTTAAAGATGCACAAAGTTCAATTTGAAATTAACAAGTAAAGATGACCTATAATGTGCACCAAGGACCTATAATATCACATGAATAGCTCATAAAATATGCAAATGCTCATACAAATATGCACAAAAGAATTCATGTAAACATGCACTAAAGTTAGAATGATATAACATGGATTATGCTTCAAATGTAATGCATCAAACAAAAATCAAATGAACTCATGAAAATTATGCAAGCATGGTATTTGAATGCCTAGGTCAGAAGTAAGTCATACATCAAGATATCATGTCAAAATTCAAAGTAAAATGACTTCAAACAATGCATTTAGGTCAAGTTGAAACATCATGCAAAGTGGTGCAAAGATAAGCATCAAAACATGTCATAAATTGACCTAAAAAATCAAACAAAAATCATCTAACATACTTCAATGTATTATTGAATCAATACAAAAAGAATCATGTCAAAACAGTTTGTAATGAGCAAGAAAAAAATTCCACAAATTCATGTATCACATTTGGAATGCATACAAATGGAAATTTAAAGAAAATTATGAAACAGGGGTAAAAATGTAATAAAATCATGAAATAAAAATATCAAAAATTTCCTAAATGTCTTAAAAATATTCATGAATTTTTCTAGAATTTTCTGATGTTGTTTTGTATTTTAAAAATTAAAAAGGAAACGTGTACAAAATGAAGAAAATAAAATGAAATTGAAACAAGTAGGGGGTGCATACATAGTAAACCAACAGTTCAAAATGGCTTGGGCTTTAAAACGCATGGTGCAAATAGAAATTTAGTCCAGTCCACTTACACGCAATCCACACCAACAACCATGCACTCTCAGTCAAAATAAAGTCAAACAATACACACCATTGGATCAAGTCCAGTCAACAAGCCAGTCAAACTAATCAAATCCAACACACACACGTGAAGGCACACACTCACTACCATGCACTGCACCACACGCATGTCACTCTGATAAAAAATAAAACATGTGCAAGGCATGTGACATTTTTTATGTGTTGGCACAATCTTATCCGCACGATTCACAAATCCAATGGCCTATATTCAAACTGAAAAAAACCCTAGCAGTTAAAGCTACCGGCCGGAGAAGGACCTCCGATCACCTTCTCCGGCGAGAACCACCACCTGCAAATCTCACATGTTCACAAAAATACATAATGCGCATATCAAAATGAAGCTCATGTTAAGCACATCATGAATTCACGGTTATCTTTCACATAACATGCACACACATAGAGAACAGAGGAGATAAAGATATGCCCTAACTTTTGGATCTAAGCCTCTACAAGGCCTATCAACTAGCTGAATAGAAAATGCTCCTAGTGATCTCAGATCATGATAAAAACAACAAAATAAACCATAAAACGTGAGAGGAGTGTTTGAGAATTTTAGAACCTGAACTTGCAGCTCTTGGAGATTCTTAAGAAAACCAGAGAAAGCACTTGTTCTTCAACCTTTGAGCTTCAAATTAAGCAAAATAAATGCTGCTGGAAGTAGATGAAATCGTGTGGATTCTGATCCAAAACTTGCTGACATACACTTGCAGAAATCGTGTGAATTCTCTTTCAATCATGCGCCATTGATGATGATGTAGATGAAGTAGGTGAAAATCTTGTGCACTTAGAGGACAAGTTTTGAGAGAGTTGGTGAAAAAGGTGAGAGAATCAGAGAGAAAGTAGAGAGAGTTTTGAAGTGAAAATGAGAAAATGAAGTTAGAAATTGAAATGTGAGGTGAAATATCTATTTATAGTGTGAGTTAGATATGAACCATAGGTGGTTAAGTGAGTGAGTTATGGTGAGTTATCATGGTTAACTGAGTCATCCCTAACTAACTGAGTCAAGTTAGTTAGGGAGAGTCATGATATGGTGTGGTATGCGTATGATATTATGGTGGGAATTAAGAGAAAGTGAATGGTGATAATGGCACGACTGGTGTAGCAAAAGCTTGTCCAACAAGTTTATTCTTTCTACTTTCATGCATGGCACGGGTTATGGCAAGTGTATGTGAAGTATGTTTAGTTTAATGTGGAAATGGTTGGATAATGTGAGCAATGCACGTGCAAATGTTGAGACAACAATAACAACGTTCATTTCTTTTTTCTGGTTTTTAGCAGCTTGAAACAAATTCAACATGGTAGTTTAGTGAATATTTTCTCTCTGCATTGTGGATGGTTTGATGAGTTCTTGAGGTTAATGAATTAAGGATGTGTAACACTACAAGTTTTGTGTGAGAATTGAATTGAATTGAAGCTTGGAAGAGGTTGAAAAATGACTTAGAACATCCATATTCGAAAATGCATCATGGGCGAGGCATGTTATGTCAGGGCAAGGCAACAATGCGCATGGATTTTCAGCATGATCACCCTATATTGAGACCAACATAACTTCTTATTCTTTAATCATATGAACAAATCATGAACACCAATCTTGAAGATCTCACATAGAGGAACAACTTTCATGTTGAAAGATTTTTCATTTGAGGCCTTTAACCATGAGTAATTGATCAAAACATTTGGCCCACCACATGTTTGTAAAAATGATGGCGCGTGGACCTGGGCATTCTTGGTCATGACCTGATTTTGGACCTACTTTCTTCCAACTTTGATCAATCATATCTCACTCAATTTTTATCCAATGGAGATGTTCTACACATGGATGTGAAGCTTAAAACAAGATCTTTTGTTGTGGCCGAGTGGAATTTTCATTTGATGTCTCAAATTTGAATGGCCTTGGTTCAAAGTGTAGTGCAAAATGGCCAAAACTTTCCTTATTTGGAAACCCTACTCCTTCCAAAATGGCAACTCTTCAAATCTTATTTTTTATGATCCTTTTGGAGTTTCTTGATCAAATTTTGTACATTGGTCACATATAACATGAATTTCATGGATTTGGCCTCAAAAAGTCAAGAGTTGACTTTTTCCTCTGATTATTTGACTTAGCCCCAATTTTCCTGATTTTTTATCTTTCTTCCAATTGAAACATTTCTAAAACCAATTGAGATGCAATTTTCCACACTCATACACTTAAGGACATATAGAATACCATGACATCAATTTTTGTCCAAAAAACAGAGATACCCTGATTTTAGGTCAAACCCTAGTTTTGGCCCCTTCTGGTTATGAGGAAATTGCACATCTTCCAAATCCAAATTCCTCTGAGTATGTTGTGTATCCTCTTAAAGGATGATGAGATATGCCACTTGAGGGTGACTTTGAACCAGTAAGCTATCTCTTTTGAGGTTTTTCTTCAGTTTTTTGGACCTCTTGCATAGTGAAGAATGTAGTGCTTCAATCTCCTATTGAATCTCACTTTCTTGAGGTTTTGGATGATCAATTGAGATAGTATGAGACATGAAAAACCTCTTGGCTTGCCTTGAGGCAACTTGTTTGACCTTTTGTGCCTTGAATGATTCCTTGATTGTCTATCTTTCACCTGATCACATGCCTTGATGGTAAGAGGGATGCTATGCTTCATTTTTCTATGTTAAAGATGTAATGCAAGACTAATGAGATGGATATGATATGATATATGATAATGCTATGCTATGATGACAAAAAAAAGAGAGAGCAAATTTTGGGGTATTACACAAACCTCTGTGTTTGGCTCTGAAAGCCTCTTGGTTTGTGATCATCCTTGCTAACCTTTTTAAATCCTCTAGTTTTGGAACCTTGAAGGTATAACTATGAGTTCTCCTTCTACCGAAATCCATTAGCATAATCCTTTTCTCTGATATTTGCAATCACAGTCTTAGTTTAATTTGAAAAACAGAGAGACTAGAAGAGATGTTTTTTTTAATGTTTTTAATATTTTTTAAATGAATGCATGAATGCAGCACACAAAAACATAGAAAAAACATGGGGTCAAAGGGTCGTTGTCATGAAGTTAAGGCTCTACCCATCCCCAAAAGTTTATACTAAGGTGATTTTTGTACCTGTACTCATTATCATCAGCTCCTCCCAGGAAAGCAAAACAACAAGCGGATCGCCAGCGAGTTGTAGAGCGATCTTAGAGTAAGTGCCATTCACCGAGAATAGATCACCAGCCTCAAATGAGGGTAGTATCGCGTAAGAACTATTCCCGATAGTTTCCGCACTACAAAAGGGTTTGGCTCCTCAGCTTCTCAGACATCACAATCGGCCCATTGTCTAGGTGAGAGAATGGGTTGCATTGGTAAGCCTCCACTGAGGTTGATGGTCGACCTCGTCACCATCACTTATCTTAAGTGTATACTCAATCTTTCCACATGCGGCATCACACGCATTTCCATTAGCAGAAAAATAAACACGGATATCAATTAGGAAAAGCAGTATATATATTTTTCCTAATGTCCTAGACTTTTAAAAGCTAAGAATCTTAAGTTCCTGACAGAAAATGGTTTCCCGGCGGAGTTACCAATCTGTGGTTTCATTCCAAATTAACGGAGTTTTGACCTAAGATCCTAGTGACGTCAAGGTTTCCACCTAGGGGACAAAAAGAACAAGATCCCTAAAGAGACCTCCGCATTCCCCAGCAGAGTCGCCATTTTTCTGTTGGAAAATGGGGACGATAATGACTAAGGTAAAACAGATCCTCATGACACTCCCCAGCAGAGTCGCCATTTTTCTGTAGCGAGTGATTTTTGGATGTGGTTGCGAAGCACGATCGCTCTAGTACTACAGTTCGATTCATTTTTTATCCTATTAAAGCTGATGAAGGAAGGGAAATAGATGTCTCCAACTAACCCTTCTTGCAAACTGAGATTAAACAGTCAAAACTGTTGGTTTACAGATGCTACAAAGATTCGGGGTTTCTCCTAGTTTATTTTGTTGACGAGGGGTGCTTTAGGCTATCGGTTGAGATGTTAGGACGGATATATATGAAAGTATGGGATTTTAGGTTTTTGTTTAGTGTGCCCTCTAAGATCTTTTCTTTCAATCTTATGCCTACGTATTCTAGTTTACCGAAACAGGGAAATCAGAGTGTTCGTAGTTCCTCCTATTCTATGGGAGGAAATGGTTGTTTTGGTGTCTTGTTCAAAGCCCAAGACGTGAAGCGAAAGGTGATTTGTATCTTGTTCAAAGCCCAAGATGTGAAGCTGAAGGGTGTTGTCTTTAGAGAGAATTTGTCATCTCTAAAGAGGGGTTGTATGTCACAACTGTTTATAAAGGAGAATTACTTTAATCGGGATGTGTGAATCCGGCAATGCCGTAATTTCCTTTAAAGGGGATTTTTAACCTGAAGGAGAAGACTTTAACTCAGTGTAGAGCAATGCTATCTTTCCTTAGGAATTTCTCATGCTAAAAGAGGGACATTAGCATGGATGTAGATGATCCAGAGGCTTGCCGCTTACAGCGATTAGATGAAGAAGAAGGAGTTGTTGATGTTTGTGTACTGTGAACGAGGTACAGCTTTGATGCTAAAAGGTTGATTGGATCAACCAGTGGTTTTCTTATATAAAGCCTAAGAGGAGGCTAATATGTGTCTCGTACAAAGCCCGAGAGAGGGGCTAAAAGGTTTTGACTCAACGAGGGAATCTTTTGGTATCTCGTATAAAGCCCGAGATCGAGGCTAATTGACTCAACGAGAGAGTTTTTTTGTATCTCGTACAAAGTCCGAGATGGAGGCGAAAATTTGTTTGGCTCAATAAGAACCTTTTTATATCTCGTATAAAGCCCGAGATGGAGGCGAAAGGGGTAATTGACTCAACGAGGGAGTCTCTTAGGTGTCTCGTACAAAGCCCGAGAGAGAGGCTAAACGTTGTTTGACTCCGCTGGGGAGAATCATTGTACAAAGCCCAAGAGGAGGCTAACTTCACTGGAGAAGAATCATTATACAAAGCCTAAGAGGAGGCTATGGTTACTATTTCAGTTGAGTGACAGGTCCAGTATACTGATTTTGAAAGAGAAAATCGGTTCTTATATGAGCAACACTGTACTCGAGGATCCGGGCTATTCCTGTTCTTTAAGGAATTGGGAAATCCGAAGGGTATTGAGACTGTCCGAGTCTACGGGTTTTCTTCCTATTTAACTAAGGGGTCACTTGAGAATGTCTTTGAGGCTCAAGGAAATTAGACTGTCCGTGTCTAGAGTTTCATCCTTTGTACTATGCTTTGAGAAACAGTAGTGGACTCTTTGAAAGGATTGTTCTATGCAGATGACTAAGTTCCGTTCCTATACCTCTAGGAGGTCGTCGGGACAATTTGTACGAAGCCCAAGAGCAGGCTAGAAGCTTTTAAGAAGCCGACGGGTCCTTGTACGATGCCCAAGAGGAGGCTATCATTCCCGGAGGAAGAGATCATTATACGAAGCCTAAGAGGAGGCTGTGAGTACTTCTAAGAAGCCGTAGGGTCCTTGTACTAAGCCCAAGAGGAGGCGAGGGTTACTTTTAGGAAGCCTGTGGGTCCTTGTACGATGCCCAAGAGGAGGCCGATGCTTTTAAGAAGCCGATGGGTCCCCAAACCCCGAGAAATTCAAGACAGGCTATTCACGAGGAATAGATCAAGCCAGGAAAGTTCGAGAATTTGGAAGAAAATCAAGAGATGCCATTCACGGAGAAAAGATCATCTCTGGGGAATAGAGTTTCTTGACAAGTGCTTTTAAGAAGTCGATGGGTCCCCAAACCCAGAGAAATTCAAGATATGTCATTCACCGAGAATAGATCAAGCCAGGAAAGTTCAAGAAATTGGAAGAAACTCAAGAGATGCAATTCACGGAGAAGAGATCATCTCTGGGGAGTAGAGTTTCTTTGACAACTTCTACAAGTGACAGTCTATGAAAGGGTTCACCGAGAGTGCTTCCTTTCATGTCTCCATATTGTTTAACCCCAAGAGGAGGGAATACTGTGTCTGGTAATCCTATGGGGATCTAGTTTCGACTATTTAAGAGTGATCAACGGGCTTAATGCTTAACGTAGTTGCCGGGGAAACTCTAAATATCTATACTATTATTACACAGTTGATATGAGTTTATGAAAGAAGACTTACAGCGAAACAGCCCCACAATACAGTTATATGTATATAAAAGCGGTAAATGAAAGCAATAACCACTTACTCGGTTGTAGAGCTTCCATGTTGTTTGGTTAGTTGTTCAACAAAGAAATATTGAAAACAACAGTATATTCAAAATCAAAGGAGAAAGTGCTTTGAAAAAGAAAGATTTGGGGCTTACAGCTCAAGGAGAGGCCCAGGGTTTTATCAGTGAGCGCACTGTTGTTTTTGTACAGAGGGACTTATACAAGTGACTGAGGCCCAAAAAGTTTTCTGTACAAAGGGATGGGTCTTACACTCTCTCAAGAGGCCCAAAAAGGTTTAAAGAAAAAGAGTGGGGCTTATAACACGAGGGTAGGCCCAGTTTGTTTTTCCGTTTGAAATGGCGATCGCGCCGAGATTTTCTTTTAACGCGAAGGGACTTATACAATAAGTGAGGCCCAAAGTTTTTGGTTAAAGGGGGTTGGGTCTTACACTCTATTAGAGGCCCAAAGAGTTTTGAATGGGTCTTATAGCTCAAGGAGAGACCCAAAAGGTTATTTTTCAAAAGGCGACGGTCGCGCCGTTTGTTTTTAACGGTATCGGGACTTATACAATACACTGAGGCCCAAAAATGATTTGGTCAAAAAAGGATTGGGTCTTACACTCTATTAGAGGCCCATGAGTGTTTGACAATGATTTGTTTGAGTGAAAATCAAAGAAACCCTAATTTTATTCTTTAAAAGTAAATATTTAAAGAAAATCAATGAAAAATACCGAATAGGTTTGAATAAACCACTTGTGATTTTTTTTTAAGGTTTGAAAAATGAGGTATAAATCACAAGAGATATTAAAACTCATTTGGTCTTGATTTTTCAAGATGAATATTCATTTTAAAATGTTTAAAAACAAATAAAAGTGAATTTATTCACAAAAATACTAATTATATTAAATAAATAATATAAATTCAATTTTTTGTGGAATAAAATATTTCAACATTTTTGTGATTTTTTGCAAAAAGAACCAATAAAAAATAATTAAAATTGAAAGAGTTATTAATTTTCCAATTAATTAATAAACCATGAAAATATTGGAAAAAATGGCAAAATGTGAAAAAACACAAAATGGCATGGGTGGGGTTTGAACCCAAGACCTCAAGGTTACAAGGCGCGCGCCTTACCACTGGGGTGGTGATACATCCATTGTTTGAAATAAAACAACAAATATACAAGGCATGACTTGGTTTTAGGCCTGGCCCAAGGCAGGTTTTGGCAAGTTTTGGCTCAGAAACGTGAAGGTCATAACTTTCTCAATTCTTAATGGTTTGAGACAAAATTTATATGCATCTGGACTAGAATTTCATAAGGAATCCAATGGTGGTGGTAGTTTTTTCAGATCACACTCCCTCCTCAAAACCCGATAGTGGTTTTGAAAATGACCTATAAATGCATTTTCTATGCTACAACTTGGTACAAGCATGAATTACATGGTGAATTAGCTCAAACACAACATATACAACATGTATGAGATGTTTATGATCAATGGACTTCAAAGCATTGCATGTTTGAAAGATTCCAAGTTGTGAGGCTTACCTCTTTTTTGAGATTTTGGAGTTTTTGTGCAATCTGTCAAACCTCTTGTTCCAGAAATGATTTGATGCTTTAGACACACTCAAATGATCCCTTAGAAGCTTTTAGGATGATTGGAATTGACTGGTACCTGCAAAAACACAAACAGTCCCTTTCTTGCAAAAGGGGTTAAAAGTGACCAAAATAGCAACTCTCTCAAATGGTGTTCCAGATGAGGGGAACCATTTGGGACAGTTCAAGGATGATATTTGGAGTGTGTTTGAGGTTTTATCTGGTTTGGAAAGTGACTGAATCAAGACATGGCTTGAAAAGTGCAAAAAAAGCCTATTTTGAGGTTTTGAGAAGTGACTTTGTGATTTTGTGATTACAGGTCACTTGTGATAGTTTGCACAGCTTACATATGATATATATATGAGGTGTGTGTGTGTGTGTGATTGATTGTGATGAAAAAGCTCTCAAGCTCAAAAACTCAAAGTTGCCTTGCTAAAGAAGGCATATTTGCCAAGAGAAAGAGGTTTTGAGGAAAGCATCTGTTTGATGGCTTTTGTGTACTCAAACTGATCACAATTGAGCTCTATTTATAGTAGAGCAAGTTTGTTTTGGGATTTACAGTGAATGGCAACTGCAGCAGGTGTTTGTTCAATGTTGGCCAATGGAAATCCAAGTCTCCTCTATCCATTGACTAGAGGTTAGGGCACAGGGTTGTGGTTCCCTTGGTCTTGGATAAGTCTTGACTGAATTCAGTTGCAAATGGCTCAGTCCATGCCACCTTGATGCTTCCATTGAATGCTCCAATCCAAAATTGGAGTCTTGTCCCTATTTTGGCCATTCTAGGTTCAACATGCTATTTCTTGTTCCAAAGACTTTGGAGGCTTGGCTCAGTGATTGTCCCCTTTAGATTCAATCCTCAGAGGTGTCCAAGTGGATAGGAGCATTTGGATTTGGCTGATTTTGGCAAATCGAGCAAAAATGCAAATTCTGCCTTGCCTTGGCAGATTTCAGCAAGGCAACTTTCCAATGTCATATCTCATGACTCAAATTGAATTTGGTAATGTTCTTGGTCATTTTGGAAAGCCCTTACATGATACAACAACTATTTGAACATATTTGTTTTTGATCTCTTTTGAATACAAGTGAAAAATCCCCCTACATTTGGCAAAAAGTAGGGTAAAATCTGACTTAGTGAAATTTTCACTAAGTGTTGGAACAAAGTGACTTTTCTTGATTTTGATCACTCCATAACTCAAAATCCATGAGGAGTTGGAATTAGGTCTAGTTGAAGTTTTTGTAGAGGGCAATGAGATCTACAAATCAAGCCTTGGATGGGAGAAAATGGCTTTGTGGTTTAGGAGTTATGACCCTCCAAAGTTAGTACCCTAGCCACTTTATTTTTAACTTTGAAAAGTTTCTAAGTTTTTATGGTTATCCCTTTTACAAGTTACCCAACTTTTCTTGGTTTTTCTTGATGAATGATGATTCAAATCATACATTAACATCATTTTAGGGTTAAAAATCCATTTTTGTGAAAAATCTCAAAAAGTCAAAGTTGACTTTTGTGCACAGTTGACTTTTTATCAGATGAATTCCAAACTGTGCAATTCTTCATGAAATCATGTCCTTGACCTAAATAAAACTTGATGGGCATGCTCCATGGGTGTCATAGGGTATATTGATGCATGTCATAGGGCTTGGGAGCATGTCCTGGTTAAAAGTCAAAGTTACAATTGACTTTTTCGTTAAAACCCTAACTGTGGTGCAGATGAAATTGAGACTTGTTGCTCAAGCTTCTTGGATTAATCCATTATTGCAAATGGATCAATATAGTTCATTAGAGACCCTCAAACCCTCTCTTGAGGTCTTGGCTCATGATTTGCCCTAAAAGTCAACTTAGGGGTGAATTAGGTCAAGAAACCCTAATTCCTGATTTTTGATGAATGCATCCCCTGAGGCAAAATTGACTTGATGATTGGGTCCATGAGGTTCCATGGAGTATATTAGGTTATGTTTTGGATCATTGGCTTGTGCCCAGAGGAAAATTTCCATCTGGAGGCCCTGGTCGACCAAAACCCTAATTTGGTGACACTGTCGATCTTGAGACTTGATCCACCTAGAAGGGAGCAGCCTTGTGCTTAATCCTTGAAGTGGGAGTCCTCTTGATCAATTGTGGATGTTTGAGAGGTTAGACAAGTTGAAGATCATGTCATTCCTTGATTGACCCTTTGTCTAAGCACTCAGAGAGGGCTTGAAACCCTAAGTCTAATTGTAGTGGATGCTCACCCATCTTTGGGGAGACTGATGAAGTATGATGGTTCCTCCATATTGTGATGATGATTTTCACAATGATGGGAAATATTAGTGGTCAAAATTTGGGGTATGACACCCAGTATCGAGAAGACTTTTTCGACGGTTGAAGTATAGATGATCGGCGATAGCAACTGCTGGATGACCCCCGTTTACAACTATCTCGCTAAAGATGAACTTTCGTCCGACCCCAAAGAGGCCAGCGTAGTTAGGCGAAGAGCTTGCTCCTACGTCCTGGTCGAAGATAAACTCTACAGGCGAGGGTTCTCCATTCCGCTACTCAAATGTGTCGAGGAAGAAATGGTCGCCCATATCTTGTGTGAAATTCATGAAGGAATCAACGCCCAACATCTCAGAGGAAGGTCCCTTGCCCGAAAGGCCCTCCGAGCAGGGTACTACTGGCCAACCATGCAGCAAGATGCTAGGGAGCACGTGAAGAAATGCGATAAATTCCAATGGCACGGGGACATGCACCTAGCTCAATCTAACGAGCTCGAGGCTATGTCCTCCCTGTGGCCATTTGCCTGGTGGGGCCTGGACATCCTGTGACCATTCGTAGTGGGATCGAACCAGAACAAATACTTGATAGTAGGCATGGACCACTTCACAAAATGGATAGAAGCGGAGGCTCTAGCCAAGATAACTGCCCTTAACATACTACGTTTCTACAAAAGAAACATCCTCGCACGTTTTGGCATCCCCTAAGCGATAGTCACGGACAATGAGACACAATTCACAGACCGGAAGTTCCAGGACTTCGTCGCCCAGCTGGGCACAAAGCAACACTTCGCATCCTTCAAACATCCCCAGACCAACGGGCAAGCTGAAGCGACGAACCGAGTCATCCTTCGAGGCCTCAAGCGAAGGCTGGACGAAATGAAGAAAGCTTGGGTCGAGGAACTGCACAGCGTCTTATGGGCATACTGCACAACTCCACACTCTTCAACCGGGGAGACACCCTTTCGTCTGGCGTACGGGACCAAAGTTGTGATCCCCATCGAGGTTCACGTACCCTCCAGGCAGACAAAATCGCCCCTAGACGAGGAGATGAACGACGAAGCATTAAGGGAGGAACTCGACCTCGTCGAGGAAGTCCGATCAAGGGCATCCCTCCACGAAACCTTGTTAAAACAAAAAATTACCATCAGGCACAACGCCAAAGTCATACGACGAGAGTTTGACGTAGGCAGCCTCGTCTTAAGAAGAAACCATAAGGACTCTCGCGAAGGCAAACTAGCCGCTAACTGGGAAGGACCCTATCGTGTCCGGGAAAAAACGGAGAACGTGGCTTATTACCTAGAACATCTCAACGGGGAAGAACTTGCTAGACCATGGAACGCCGAAAAGCTAAAGCAACACTATAATTAAGGCCTTAACTATCAGTTTGATCCGTCACAACGAAGAGCATCACCCACCGACCACGATGCGCTCCTAGGTACAAGCTTCGCATGCCAGTAAAGCAGAACCCCGCTCAAGAACGACCCAAGTCTCTTCTCGACAGCGGCCCCTCAATCGAGCACCGCCGTCGTCGAAGTACCACGATAGGCAGAACACCCACGCCGCGAACTCAGGCCTTAAATGCGACCTGAACTCCGCTCTCTCGCCCGGACATACCCTGGCAGTTCGACCAGTACCCCTCACTGCCGAACACATCTACAATGAGCAATTCCCTAAAACTTAAAGCAAATCAAAGTAATCCCTATTACGGGCATATATGCATGACGAGCATAAATACAACACTTAGCATAATTTAAAGTAGATAAAACCATCTAAATCACAAAACCGACCACGAGGACCGCACACATACATAATTAAAAGTAATAAGTTGCCACAAGGACCACAATTGTGCTTGTTACATAAATCGGGGGCCACGTCCCCATTCAAAATAAGTTACAAAGATACACGGCACGCAGGCCGGACAAATTAATGAAGGTGTGAGAAAGACACAAGAAAGGGGGGTTTGAATTGTGTATTTACTCTTTTAACAACCTTTCGCTTCTTGTTAATAAGTTACTTTACGTTACATCAGAGTTCGTTGAGAGACTCTGACTTGCGAAGTTATATTCAGACTTGACAATGCTTAGAGCATGAGAACCAGTAAGAGTCTGAACGCTATGTACATCATTCAGAACTTACAGAGCAGAAACTTATTAGAGTTGCAAGGTTCTGACTTGCTTATGTAAGGTTCTGATCCTCAACATAGAAACATAAACAAAGACATTAAGCGTAAGAGTAAAGAACACACGATATATCCTGGTTCACCACAAAGGCTAATCCAGTCCACCCTCCTCAAGTGATTTCGCCTTGAACACAAGGTCTTAATCCACTATAATCAATCTCGATTACAGATGCACGGGCATATAGCTGGTGACTAACAAACTGCACAGCCGCACTGTGACTAACATACAATGAACCGTTCAAGGATTCAACTTAATGAATATAACTAACATTAACCTACAGGTTCCAATCTCGCAAGATCTACTGCTAGGCTTTCACAGCTAGACGTTCAGGGATTCATCGCAAAGAATATAACGCTAATGGCCCTATTTTAGGATTTACCACAATGACATCTCGCCATTGTCTTCTTGAGTCTCCGGTCACACTGACCACTCAAGGAATCCTAATTCACCAAGAATTAGTTATACAGGATATTACAATAATTGCTTCTTAACAAGCAGATTACTCCTAAGTATAAGTATTCAAGCAAGATATGAGCAACAACTCCTTGCTATCCTAAGAAACTACAAAGATGTATAATGATTTGACAGTTGTTGACATCTTGTAGATCTTCTTCTTCTTCGTCTTCTTGGGTGAGCAAGCTTTGAGCAACAACTCCTTGCTTCAGATCTTCAATGTAGCGCTGACGAGAAGGTAAGTTGATGACTTGACTGATCTTCAATGTTGTCTTCTTCATCAACAGCTTCTGTACCAATTCATTACTGTTGTATTGAATAATGATCTTTGAGCTTCAACAACAATGGCCATGTGTAAATGGTGATAGCTTTGGATGTTTAAGTGTTACAACGAGAACTCATCGTTGTTGCTATCTTCACACAATGACTTTGATCAATTCTCCATTCATGGACTGAATCGATACCTTCAGAAGCGATAACTCTTTACTTTAAATAGCCCAGTAGAAATATAGCCATTTGAAATACTGTTGGATGTTGGAAAAGAGACGTTGTGTAATAATTAGCTGTACTGACACATCTCCTTTTTGCTGTGGGAGAAGTGACGAGATATCTTCTTGAGCAGTGTGTACAGTTGTTCACAACGGTAACATTTAACTTCCAAACTTCAGAGGCTTCTGATGGTAATTTGATGAAGCATAAGTAGAGCCTTCTTAACAGGATATGTGATACATCAAGTCTTCAGTCATTTGAAGAAGTCCATTAGGAATCAGTCTTCAGAACTTCAGCACTTGTCTTTAAGAACGTTATCCTTTACTACTTCAAGTCTTCCGAAACTTCAGAACTTGTCCATTAGGAATCCGTCTTCAGAGTCTTCAGTACTTGACCTTTGGAACTGTAATCTTCAGAACACATAAGTCTTCTGAGTCTTTCTGCACTTGGTCTTCAGAGCCTTCCGCCTTTAGAACTTCAAGTCATGAGAGTCTTCAGCACTTCGGTTCTCTTCTTTAGAAGCTTCGTAATCTTCAGAATCTCGACCACTTTCAGAGAGCATCCACAAGAGAATTGCAACAGTAATATCGCCATCCTTGGATCTGACTGATCATGATCAGATACAAAAGCATTCTTGCTTCTTGTGACTTGTGTTACACATAGTAACTTCGCATATAATCATTTTCGCTCATCTGGCTGGTGCTTGTTGAATCTGATATCTTCTATAATTATGATCTACACACAACACACGTTAGAACATAAAATAGTTCTTTCACAAATATGTATTGTTATCATCAAAACATAGATTGACTTGTAGAGACAATTTTTGCTCTCACAATTACAACAAGAATAAAAACCCCATCACTCCTCCTCCATCCGCTCAGGCTACTCGAGGTTGGGCTCAGGCCCCTGTATCTCCTCGTTGAAAACTTTGGCATGCTCGTCACCACTAAGGAGGGAGTTCGGACTGACTATCCTACCATCCTCGACATGAGCCAGGTAGTGGATACCCTTGACGGAGAACTCAACCCCGGGGTTGACCACCCGCAATTGGGCCACGGCATTCTTAAAAGACTCGTTCCCAACGACAATGTTGTCATCCTCGGCCTTCACCAGACGAGCAACCAGCTCGGCCCTAGTATTCATTGTCGGACATCCTCAGGTTCATCCTCGCCCGGATCGCTTCCCAACCTCAGCTGCTCGACCAGCTCCTCAGCTGCCTTCTTCTCCACGGTCAGCGTAGAGTTCTCCTCCTTTAGCCTGGTCACCTCCTCGCCTGCCTTCTTTCGGGCATCATCAGCACTCTTAGCCTCTTCCTTGGCTTTCCTCACGTCTCTTCAAGAGATGTCATGGTAGCCCGGGCAGCTCTGATTTCAGAATCAGTTGCAGAGTCCCCTTCAGCATAGATGGCCGCCATCTCCAAAACTCTGACCAGTGCAGAGGCATCTTGGGCCACCAGCGCCCTCTTGCTTGAGCGATCCATGCCCTCCAACTGGAGAGACTCTGCCCGCGGCACGACCAACGACGTCCCCTCGAAGAACCGTCTGTCAAGAATACATGGAGGAAGATCGAACTTCCCTTTTTCTAGCGCTCGGGTGAGATCTACCCCTTCAGTGTCCCTGAACCGCTTGGACCCTAAGGCCAGAGGCAAGGGAGAGCCCTGGGGAGGAGTACCCAAGGAGGTCCCCACAACATGTTGAGGAGGAGTAGGAGCACGCTGGGCAAATTGAGACTTGGGAGCTGCCACCCCAGGCTAGTTCCTCGCGATAGAATTCTTTACCATTCTTTCATGAGCAGAAGGCATCTCACCTGCAAAAACAAAACAAACACGTTAGACGAGGAAGGAAACATAATTCGGGCAAGGTAAAATGACTAGAACTACCGAGCAGCTTATGAACTTTCACGGGAGTCTTGCACTCTAAAAGCGCCTTGGTGTTAATGACACGATACTCCACCCTCTGGCTACCATCCTCCTCGAGAATCGGAGACCCCTTCTTCGTCCAGCATTCAGCAAGCCAGAAAGAGTTAACGTACTTCACCAGTTTCTCATAACTAACCACATCTTGTCCGTCTAGCATGTGCGGCTAAGCAACGTATTCATTAGGCTCCTTGAGGAAATGGCCGGGACCCCAGTGAAATGGGAACTTAAATTCTCTATCCCCAATCAGTTTCCCATTCTCATCGCGCATATCATTACCCTCCTCGTCAAGGGAAATTGCCCAGACATACGTGCTATCCTGGGCCCTCTCCGACACAGGCTCTATAAGGTAGCACCTTTCCTTGAACATCCAAATTGACTCAGAAAATGGCTTAAATAGCTTGCGGGGCTGTTTCAACGAAACCCAGCAATACCTCCTCCCCGTCAACTACCGTTGAAGATGAAAGACAGTGAAAAACAAAGGGAGAGTAGCCCCTATCTCCAAATACTCGCATGTCAACTCAAAGGCACAGATGAATGCCAGCGAGTTGGGATGCAACTGCGACGGGGCGAGATCCAGGTGCATGAAGACTGACTACTGAAAATCGGTGAAGGGCAGTCTCAATCCCAGCTCTTTGAACGTGTACTCGTACATGGTAAAACGCTCCCCGAAGTTGTCACAGGCCATATCATCCTCGGAGGGGAAGTGCACCTTCCACTCCCCCTGTAACCCAACAACCGTGAAGACATCTCCCAGATATGTCACAAAAGTAGATACGTGCTCGGCAGGCTCAGCCACCGACCACTCCTCCGTTGAATCTTCAGCAACCTCCTCCCCGACTTTGCTGGGGATGGTTGAAGCTTCAGTACTATTGCTCTCCGAGGAGCTCTCCTCGGACGAGTCTATTACGATCTCCTCGTCAGGCCTTGTCGCCATATCGATCACCTGAAAAGCAAAGAAAAAAGTGAATTCAACAAAGAATCAAATCCACCCTTCCACCGCTAGTCAAGTGAAAGGGCACGCAAAGGGTTGAGGACGATGTCCCCGGCCTAAGCCCCAACATCAAACAAAAAACTCAAGATCCTCCCACGAGGAGACACTCGGGACAAACCACTCCCGCACGAGGAACTTCCTCGAGCCACTCCCCAGTTTTCGTTCGAAGCTTCACCGAAAACTGCAAAGCTTCACCAAAAACCACAAACGTTCACTGGAAACTTCATTGAAGCACCGGAATCTGAGTAACTGTGACGGTCACACATGCATCATCGTCGCGACGATGCTGGAAACTGCCCTACTCGCGAGATATCTAAGGGACTCCAGTAGCTTCGTCGGCGGCAGAAGATGGCTTAGCCACCGTCCACTACCAACAACCACCGGGAAAAGCAGCAATTCGTCTACTAACCCTAAACCTAGCCACATGCAATCTACAAACAGCCATAAAAAGGGTAAAGGAATACTTGATCAGTGGAATTACTCGGTTGAAAAGGCTGAAAAACGGTTGCTCGGAACTGACGGTGGCAGTTGAAGCAGCGGACGGCGGCGGTGGGTAAATGCTTTGAGGAAGACAAAGAAGAAGAGAGAAGCGAAAGTTCCAAATGCCCTGAGTCTCTCTTCTTTTATAATGAGGGGCACGTGCAGTAGCACACCCTCGTAGGTCATTATGGCTATCAACTAGCCATCATTGCCTAGTAATTGCGGCACAAGGCTCGAGGCACACGTGGCGCCCCAACATTTCAATTCTTCCTAACCGTTGGTCTCCCTGTACGACGGGCAATCCAGACACAGACATGGATCTCACGAACACCAAGGGTCACGGACACCACGATACAACTCCCTCCGTCACCAAACGACGACTCCACGCTAGTTCCCCGGAACCACGGGCTATCCTTAAGTCATCAATCCCATGCTCGGGAGCAACGACTTGGGGGGCTCCTGTTCCGGACTGGACCAATGGCTAGGCATGGCCCAATCCACTTCTACTCCCAGAACGGCCCAATTGCCTAAGTCCAATCCACAAATGGGCGAAAGTTACCTTTATGTCCCTCCAACTGGGCAAGGACTGCATCACTCCTCCCCGAAACCTCTGCCCGTTCCGCACGGCTCTTTCTGTCCCCGAACAGCTAATGGCATATGCCCAAAACTATGTCTATGCCCGACATAACGGCTAGTTTTGGGCACCCTTCCCGACATAACGGCTAGTTTTAGGCAGTTACCTATTCTTCGGGAAAACGGTTATTTCTCCCTGAAAATAGGACCATTGGCCACGCGCTGGGGGCACTATATAAACCCGCTCACTTAAGAGGGCGGGGTATCCAATAATCACCCTAAAAAATCACTCTTTGTACTTGCTCCTTTTTCTCTGACCCTTTCTTACTTGAGGGTTGGAGTGCCTTGCAGGTGCACCCTCCTCCTCCTCATTTCACGCTCAGCATCACAGACGTTTTTGGTGGCCTATCACAGGATCTGATCAAGCCTTCACGGTCACTTTAATAATTACCATTTTGTATAAATAGATGTGTGTCTTCTACCATTCTTTACAATTCTCCTCGTTTTCTTTTTAATCTTTTCATCGACATTATTTTGCATTTCATCGACATCATTTTGCATAAATAAATACTATTACTTATGGCTGTGGCACAAGACGACAACACTAATATTTTTTCCATTATTTTAGCTCTGGTTGAAGGTGAGATTGGTGGTGGTTGGAGTTTCTTTTGTCTTCACCAGATTCTCATTTGATACATTGATACGATTTCGCCGTGTTATGATGCTTATGTACGACATTCCGCTTTTGTTGTCGATACTCACAAACTGCCTTTTGACCACATTGTATAGATTTGGGTGTGTCTCGTTGTAATACGCCTATTTCAATTTCAATTATGAGCTCCACATCATTCCGAGTTAATACCATTTGTTTTTTATCTTCGTGCATTTTAAATCTTGTTTCATTATGATTTCATTTTTGAGCGTTTTGAGTTTCATTCTCATTTCGTTCCATTTTGCGATGATACGCTTCGCGTTAGCAATTCACTCTATTCACGATAGGATATGATGATCCAACGTCATTAAGCTTAAATCGAAGTTAGATTCTACTTTGGTAGCTTTGCACGTTTTTGCGTTACGCGACATCGATTTGCTTCATCGCATCAAGATCTTAATCCGTGCCCGTTTCATTTTTGTGCTTTACTTCTTTCAATTCGATTATATTGAATGTGTGTTGTAAATATGTCGTGTGCACTCATATTGTTTGCATTTTTATATTGCTTTGAGTTGACCTTATTTCAATTGATTATCTTTATTCCTATCCCCATTCGACAAAATGTATCTCTCACACCCGGTTGTTTAATTAAATTTACCATTTTCCTCTCGATTTTGTTTTGGTATCTTATTTAATTACCAATTCAAGACTAAAACTAACCCTTTTCAAAAAAGAACAAATAATAATAATAATAATAATAATAATAATAATAATAATAATAATAATAATAATAATAATAATAATAAGCACTCGATCCAACGTCGAACCATCTTTCTCAAATCAAACCATTTTCATAATTCACCTCCCTTTTCATAATCAAAATTAGAATGACTAATTCATACTTTGACTATTTCACAAAAAATCGAAAGAAAAAGGCTACTTGGGTGAAAGGTCCAGTAATAGTCTCGCGTATTAGACCCAAGTAGTAATCGCTTGTAAGTCATAAATACTTTGTCTTTCATCAAAATACAAACACGTCACCTTTTTGCAATAAATCGAAAGAAAAAGACTATCTAGGTGAAAGGTCGAGTCATGGTCCCGAACACTAAGCCCAAGTGGCAATCGCTTGCAAGCTCAAATGTTCGTCTTTCATTCAAAACACTTATAACTGTTCAAACATTTTCGCAAATAAATTGAAAGGAAAAGACTACCTGGGTGAAAGGTCCAATAACAGTCTCGAGTATTAAGCCCAAGTGGTAATCACTTGTAAGTCATAAATACTAGTATTTCAAGCCTAAAACATACTCAAACAAAGCAAACCTAATTACTCGCCTTCGTGTGATCAACAACCTTTTTCAAAAGAATATTTTTTAGTCCATTCTAATGCAAATACAAACTAGCGCTTAGGTCTCCACTGTGAGCAAAAAATCCAATGTTTAACCGTTATAATGTGATCTAAACACTTGTTCAATAAAACAAACTAACAAACTGTAGCATTTCCCCCCGAACTACGAAGCTTTGAGTTCCTCATTGTACTCGTGGATACGTAGAAGCAAGACCCGCAATCTCGTTAAACACCCTAATAAAAACATTTTTGCGACCTCGTTCTTTTTCCTTTTGCACATTTATTCACTCGAAGAAAACAAATAACGATAACTAACATTCAATCACAAATCTAACTAAAAGGTTTCCGTTGAGTACAATGGACGTGAGGGGTGCTAATACCTTCCCCTTGCATAATCGATTCCTGAACCCGAATTTGTTGTGACGATCATTTTCCTTTTTTAAGGGTTTTATCGACATTTCCCTTTCCTTATTTGGAATAAATAAAGTTCGGTGGCGACTCTGTTCAATATCATGAATCTGCGACTTCGCGTAGAATCGTATTTTTTGAGATGCGACAGCTAGCGACTCTGCTGGGGACATGCTCCAATCTAGAGAGAGTCAAACCTAATTTAGTTTAATTTGCAATGATTGTTACCATTGTTTATTCGTTTTCTTCTATCTCTTTCCTTTATCTTATGTCTTACCTTATTATTATACTATATCTGTTACTTGGATCTCGTGAGCTCTTGTTATGGATACTCTGATTGCTTCAAACATTGTGGAAAATACTCTCCACCCGATTCTAGAGGAAAAAAATAATATATGACGAGGTTGAGTAGTGTGGGTCCCCGAGATGTTTTTCTCGTAAAGGTCGACACGAAAAACTCACTTAGAGTAGATTCTTTTGAGAATGTTGTCGCTCGACAACTAATTTTGTTTTTATTAGGATCCATGACTCTAAGGACATTTGTAGAACATTGAACCTTTGGCCAACTAGGAATGATGGTTGCGTAGTGCGGGTCCCCGAGATATTTTTCTCATAAGGGTGGGCACGAAGGAATTTATGCCTGACAAGTAATTTGACATAAGCGGCAAACATTCAAGGAAATCCATAACTTTAAGAACTCTCTCTAGAACCCTGAAGTCAAAGGTCAGGTAGTGCGGGTCCCCGAGATGTTTTTCTCGTAAGGGTCGACACGAAGACCTCGCTCAGAATAGATTCCCTCAAAGGAGTTTACTCCCGACAATTAATTTTCCGTAAGCGGAAAATATTCTTGGTGAATCCATGACTATAGGAATCTTGATAAGCCCTAGTTCATTCCCAGTGAGAACCCTGTGTGGTAAGCAACCAGATTTATCCCTTATCCGTACCTCAGACTTATGAGACCCTGAAGCTGGAAAAACCAAAAATATATCACATTGCATTCATTCATACATCATATGCATGAAAAGAAAGAAAAAAAATGAAGCTCTTGCTCAAAACTTATGCATCCACTCATTCCAAAAAAAACTCACTATAATCCTTTTATCCATAAACAACCATTCGACGTCTTGACACTCGTGATACCTACTAAAAGACAATGGAGCGTTTGACATAAGATCATGTCAATATGAAGAAGGGCATGGACCGTATGAAGGGAAAGGTCACTACTACAAATAACACATATAACGTCGGCAGCAAAATGCATTTAACCTCGGCTACACAGGCGAGGTAATGAAGGGCGGCATGAAAAGCAATCACTTGTCACCTTGGTGATTCTAAAATCAAGGTTAGAAATTAAAAGGTCGTGGGTTCGATCCCCAACATCACCATTTTTATTATTTTCAGAACTGGATGGCGCGCCCAATATTAACACTCAGTGTTTTGTAGGACCGAGGTAATATCTCAATGTTATTACCTCAGTTTGTGTAAATACCGAGGGGATAAAGTTTTTGTGTGCTGTCGTTTGCACCTGTATTACAGAACCAGAACCATATTCTTGAATATAGAACCATATTTTCCAGATTCTTGAATATAGAAACATTGTACCTTAATCAATATACATTTCTCAATCTGAAATATTGCACCACAAATATTCATTGATTAAACCAAATGCAAACCCAAAATGGTACACACTTTACAATTTTACATCAAAACTAAAACATTTAAAACTAATTGGGTCAATCAACAATGTTAGTTCCTGGATTGGCTGGAATTTTGGTAAAACAAGGTATGTTCAATGTTGATGTCAAGGTGTTGATGTTGCAACATTGAAGTCTTAACACTGGGTTGTGTTAAGTAAGTAATTGCTGAAGTTGGATGTCTGATGTCACATAGGTGATGTTGTAACATCAGATCTGCAGAATTAACAACAGCAGGCTATGATGTTGTTAGGGTTGCGTATTAGCTGGAATTGTGGAGAGCAAGTTGTCTCATTGGATGCGAATATCTTGGGATAGATATTTGCTGCTGCATAGGAGATATGGTGCAGATTTGTAGGAGATTTAAAAGGTTGAAGATTTAAAAAGATTTTAGGAGAAAACCTGTTTTAAATATTCAGTTTTAAATAACAAATCTGGGAGATATTGTAGCAAGTCCAAGACCAATTCAAGGAGCTATATAAAGCGCACAAGACCAAAGGAAAAAGGGACAGAAAACATTCAGAAGATCAGGAGCTGGAGGCTTAGTATCTAGAGTTTGTTTAGAGTGCTTGTATTTACACTATTCTAGGGTTTGAATATGTGTTGTGTTTCTGTCCTCTCTAGAATTTGTGAAGCAATAGAGAGTGGTTGCTTGATCGAAGCTGTGAAGTAAGATCAAGGTTACTCAAAGTGGTTTCTTTGAGAGTTTGTAAGGGATTGAGTGGTGTTCTCATACCTAAGTGGTTTCTTAGGTAGGAAGTCATTAGTAGAGTATAAGTTTAGGAGATTGTCAACGGGTTGTTGAGTCTGTAAATTATATCTACAAGTAGTGAATTCCATCCCTGGCTTGGTAGCCCCCAGAGTAGGTTGGTTGTAACCGAACTGGGTCAATAATTCTTGGTGTTATTTTACTGTTATTGCTGTCTGTCGCGGTGAAGATTGGATACCATAGTTATTTGTTAACTAGGATCGCATTTTTAATGTCACCACCGGTCTTTGATTTTATCCAAGGGAAGGGAGAAAAACCGAATTCCCACAATGCAATGCAAATGCACTAAGATTCTAAGTTCGGGGGTTGGTTATACCTAAGGAAGGTGTTAGCATCCTAGATATCTGTAGTACTCAACAGGAACCTCTTGATTCATTATGTTATTTGTTATCTGTTTTGCTAAGTTTTTAGGGTAGGTGATTTATTATTATTATATTTTTTAACCTAAGTGTGCTCGACAAAATATCGCATCTTGTGCCTACATATCCTGTCAGGAGGGAATCAGAGCACTTGTAGTTCCTTATTAAGGATACTAAAATGTGTTTTAAAGGTTTAGGAGAGAAGATGAGTCATCATCTTAAGAAAAGACCACCACAGTTTTGAAAATGTTTGTATTTTGTGGGGTATGGGATTGTATGTCCCTTTCTTTGAGATGATTATCATCTAATTCTCTTGTGTGGAGAATTAGGTAGGCTAAAGTTTGATTTAAAAAATCAAAATTAAGGGGGGACTAACCTAGGAAATCTATCCTAAGTTGTCTAATAGTCTTAACTTAAGGGTGTCGATTATGAATGCAAATGATGTGCACCATGCACAATAACATGGTTATCATGCATGGGATTTTCCCTTGGATATTTTATGCGGTTAATTATTGTTATTTAGGCGAGGGTGCTAGCAAAGTGGCGCTAGACTTGTGTCTTGTGATCAAGGTCGAATGCGATGCCCTAAGGCGATCGACTTACATGGGTAGGAAAGTGGGCTCGACGTTGGATCGAGAAATTTTTATATTTTTGAAAGGGTTTAGACATGCAAGCATACATTCATCACATACAATAGTAAACACACAGACATATAATTAAAGCACGATATCAACTAAGGTCTATGACACTCAAGCGTACGATTAAGCGCGAGGGATCTAATGGAGAAAGATTTATTAAGAAAAGAGTTTTGACTTTTAAAGTTTATTATCATGTTGAGAATTATGTTTTTATAAAATATTATTAATTAAAGAAGTTAGAGGTTTTCTTATTAATGAAAAAAAGATTTTAATTTGCCATTTGATAAATAAGAGTTTGTATTAAAAAGGCTTATACTAATAAAAAAGGTTTTCAATTTATTAATTTAATTACGTTTAAAAGAAAGAAGAAAAAGGTTCTAAATAATTGAAAGATTTTACTTCTAATAAAAAAAAGTTGATTTTATTATAAATTTAACTTTAAATTTAAAGAGAGATTTTTCTTATTATAAAAGGGTTTATTTTTGTTAAAAAGTTTTACTATATAAAAAAAAGTTTACATAGAAAAAAAGGTTATGTTTTAATATAAAAAAGTTAAATTAATAACAAAATTACTTTTATGAAAAAAAACTATTTTTGAATAAACAAAATTACGATTATTAGTTATAAAAAAAGGATTTGGTTATATTAAAAAGAAACGGAGGGATCCTGTATGGTCATGGAGAGAGAGTCCACGAGGGACTCTCTAATCTCTACCGTGTGATGTGTGTGCATGTGATCAAATGGATAAGAGGAGAGAGTGCACGGTAGTGTTGGTGGACGTGTGTGCATGTGAGAGTACAAACTACAAATAAACAAATGCAAATGAAAAAAGAATAAAAAATGCGTCCCTCTCTCTCCGTCTTCTCCCTCACTCTCGTATCTCTCGGGTTTTTCCTCTCTCGTCATCCTCCCTGCTCTCGTAAGAACAAACCCTAAACGAAAAAAATCGCTGCCACCCTCTCAAACCTCCCTCGATCGCTCACCTCTCCGGCGATCCTCTCTCGTCCGAAATCGAAATCCAAACAAAATACTACCCTAACCCCCACAAACCCTAAACCCCAATCCATTAATACTTCTGACGATTACATGTACAATCGATTAAAGCAAAGGAAAATAAAGGAGGTGCTGGAATGATCGAAGACTTCTCGTCAAGGTATGTTTTCTGATGCGTTGATAGCGATGTTCCAAGTTGTTGATCTCATTGCGTGTGGATTCTCTCTGCTTTTGCGTATGTGATGCTTGTATGTGGTTTTGAGCGTGCGTGAATGTTTTAGTACTGCTCTCCTTCAATCTTTTTGCAGGCTTTTCAAATTGTGTTTTTTTGTGTATGTTGAGTTTGGTTGCTACGGCTTCTTTCTCTGCTATGTGTGTGAATTGGGTATGTGTGACTTTGTGAACTTTTTGATATCCTTCAATCCTGCTAATTTCTCCGAGCTGTCATATCTTCCCCCTACGTGTGTACTACTTCTCCTCTTATATAGGCTAGGTGAAAATTAAATTCCGATTAAGAGTGTGAGATTCTGTTGAATGTTGTCTTGGAAATAAATTGATTCTTATTTGGGGTCTTTATCATGAATTGAGATTCTTTCCTTACACACATCAATTCGGTTTCTGTTTTTGCCATGACATGTCTGGGACTTGTTTGATTTTGATTTGGAAAGAAAATAATCTTGTCTTGGTTGTGTCCTCTATCTTTTCCTTTTTGATTCAGTATGTCCAAAAGGTGTTTTGGAAAGGATTAAATGTGTTGGAAACATGCTTAGACTCAACTTTGGAAAGTTTCTGAATTTATCTGACCAAGTTTGAAAACACTCCTTGAATGAGTTTCCATTTTTTGTGATTATGTCTAGAACATGTTTTTTTGGAAATTAAAACTCTTGATTTTATCCATAACCGTGTGATGTTTTAGTATTCAGCATAACACACGTCTTTGATAGGATGCCTTTGAATTGCAGGTACTTCGAGAAATTGGGTCAGTTACCTCCAAGTTTTGGATTAATTTGCGAGGCCTTTCATTCCTGGGCTGAGTGGTGACAGATTTCAGGCAAAAACAAATGATTTCCTCCCGATCATCTTGGTTCCAAAATGCAGGTGAAAGATATGATAGTAAACCTGCGTTTTGCATATTCTAATTTTGCAAGATGCTCATTGAATAACTTCCTCTCCTCATCAATGTTTTTCAGCGCTGCACCGAAACATTTTCGGTACCACTTCAGCTTCTTGATTTCCTAATACATGTAAGGTCTTGTAAGTAAAATTGATTCCAGTGACGATAACAACAAATGTGTGAAAATTCGACCCCTTGCGATGGCTTGGCCATTTTCACGAAAACGCTATGTGATACTTGGTCCTCTTATGAGTTTGTTAATTCTGCAGGCATAAGGCCCTCATATCCCTAAGGTGCAAGATGCTCTATAGACGGCGTCACGGCGGCACATTTCATCAAGATAAGGAAGCTTTTTAGGCTTAGCTTTCAGTTTAAATTTTGATGTATGAGCATACTTGAATTAGTGAATGTAACTTATGAACTGCTCTTTGTATCTTTGGTATGGCAACTTGAACCACAATTCGATTTGAACTTCGAAATTGGGAGTTAATATAGGCTTTCAACTTCTTGCATAAAGCACCTATTACTCTTGTATACTTTGAATTTCTTTGGATTTTGATACTCCCAATTTCTAACATAGCAGCAGGTCGTGCAATGAGGATATAGACATGAGTTTGCATTATTCAAGTAGGAATCCTAACCAAGGCCAGCTTCTTGATGTCAAGTCAAAAATTTGAGGAGCTTTGCATATATGCCTATCGAAGGAACTACAGAAGGGACGAATCAAAGTGTTGCTTCTTAAGTATCTCATGCTTAGTTTGTAGCACATGTAGGCGCCTTTTAAATATCAATCTCTTTATAACAATCTTGTAATGTGAAATTCCACTTTTGGTATAATGTGAACTTGAATTTTAAAATTGTCCTAAGCTTTCAAAATCTGACTTTTTTTGAGCTTAAATATTTGAAACCCATAATGACTTGATGTTGAACCTTGGAATTCAATTTTGTGAATCTTTGAAGTTTTGGATTTCACGGGAGCTTGTAATGATGCTTAAATTTTGGTGCCTTGAAATCTTGTATCTTCGAATACTATGAGTTTTTTTTTAGAGTTAATTTGAGCTTGACATATGAAGTCTTTATGAATCCAATTTGTAAAATGTGGAAAAGATGTTGGAACCATATGCTTGGACTTGTAATTTGAATGGCGTGATAAATTGAGTTTGGCCTTGAAATGGTAACTTAAGCTTGAATTTGAATATGCCATGGTACTAAACTGAAGTCTTAAACTTGAATTTAAAAATTTGGAAATCCACCTTGTAGTTCTTCACAATTTGAATTTCGAAGTATTAATTTGGAAATTAATCTTGCATCCTAGAATGAGCTTCGATGGTAAGCAAAGTGATCATGGAAATGGAAATTTGGCCATTAAAGAAATTGATGAACAATCTAGGCCACTATGTTTGTCATGAAAGGAAATCTCATGAAATTGCACTTCATATTGACAACCCTTTTCCTTTGAAATTGTCGAGACCACTTGAATTTCTTGAATCCATAAACGCGAACTAATAATCATCATTCTTATATTCGGATTTTTAGAAGTTGACCTTGAATTTGATAACTCATGAATCTCGAGTTTTAACTTGAAAATCTCTTATCCAAACTTGATTCCAAGTTTTTTCATCCAAATTATTGTTTCAAGCGTATGGTTCACAAACTACCAAAATTCAAACTCTCCCACTTGACGACTCTGAGAAATCTTTGTAGAAAAAACTGATCTTGTAGTGGCTAAGGGACCAGAGGGATAGAGGCACACAAGCCCACAGGAATCCAATCACAACTTGCAAAGACCTGAGAACCTCCACAAACACACACACAACACGGCCTTCAAGATCTTAAACCTTCTGCAGCAGTACCTGTCTTAAAAAATGAAACAAACAGATGAAAACTAGATAAAGCGATCAGTTATGCATGGATGATTGACCTAATATGTCATGCAAAGAACAAGGTGGGGATCTTAGGGTCAAAAATTAGGGTGCGACACTGTCCATTGTGCAGAGTGTGTTGTTGTAACATCGCACCTTAACATCACACGTCTGATACCAGAATTTCAAACAACAACTTTAAATATATAGTACAATGATTAAAAAGAAGTAAAATGATTAATTACAAATTTCAAAGGGATATCAAACATTTACTTACTAGTTTTTCTATATCCCCTCTTCATGAGCACATCATTTGAATCATTTTCTTCAGATGCTTGACCTACATGCGTTTCTAAACAAGGCGTCTCATAGTTAAAATCTTGATTTTCATCAGTACTATCGGGAATATGTTTACCTTGAAGAACAATTGACCATCTAGTGTTAGAAGGATCAGTGACATAAAAACTTAGGCATACATGACAACCATTTGCAAAGATCCAATGCATTACTCTCTTTGCAAATGAAAAATATGTGGGAAAATTGAATTCTGATAAAAATAACAAGAATAACCTTTGCTCTTCCCAAAAGAGAGAAACGACCATAATGATTGAAATTTTTCTTCATTTCTCAAGACAGACACACATCATTCAAGACTATCAACCATCAGAAGTAATCATTGCAAGCATTAAATCACCAGATGTTTCATCTTCAACCTTTTCTATAAATGCACACTTTTATATACTAAATTTCCTCATCTTAAACCTACTCTTCTTAACTTCCTATAGAAACGTGAGTTCTCCATCTGAGAAGGCTAAGAGCATTATCTCAACAGAAGTCATTGTTGAGAACAAAACCATCATCACAATATAAAACCATTAATAGTTAACTGAGGAGGTCTAGCCATCTGGGTCGACTGCTGTCAGGGATGCACTGAGGGTGAGGAAGGCCAAGAAGAAGAAGAAGAAGAAGAAGAAGAAGAAGAAGAAGAAGAAGAAGATGTTGAAGAAGATGTCGAAGAAGAATAATAAGAGAAAGGTGATGAGGAAAATTGTTTACAATGACTCAGATGAAGGTAGTGAGGAGCGAGTCATAGATTAGGAAGATTCCTGTACTGCTAGAGGATATTGTTCCAATGTGGAAAAAATTATGCAGTCCAAGAATCTTGTACTCTTTCCTTTTAATTAATGAAAAATTGAAGAAAAAAAATATAAATAGTACACAACCAACAAAAATAAAGATTTTCAAGAACAACAACAGTAATAGAGAATAACAAGAACAACATTAATGGAGCAAAGCAACAACAAGAACAACAACAACAATAATAACATACTGGAGAATAATGGTGAGAGAGTTTTTTCGTTCGATATGGCTCCTTGAAGAATAAGTTTTATTTCGTTTGCTGGAGAAGAAGTGCTCTTTCGCTAGGGCTTGAGAAGTGAATGAGGTAGACACTGAGTGATAAAAAATATAAAGAGAATAACAAGAACAATAGTAATAAACCAAAACAATTAAAAGAACAACAACAATAATAATAACATATCGGAGAATAATGGTGAGAGATTTTTTTCGTTCGCTATGGCTCCTTGGAGAATAAGTGTTCTTTCGTTGGTTGGAGAAGAAGTGTTCTTTCGTTGGCTGGAGAAGAAGTGTTTTTTCACAAGGGCTCGAGAAGTGAATGAGGTAGACACCGAGGGAATAAAAAATATAAAGAGTATGTATCGTGGTTTTACTGAAACCCGAGGTAACATATCCGACTTAAAACCTATAAAAAAATAAAGGTGCCTTTTTGGTTCCAAAAAGAATAAAAAATTAGAGAGTATTTATCTTGGTTTTCATGAAAATCGAGGTAAAATATCTGACGTAAAATTTATAAAAATTAAAGGTGCCTTTTTGGTTCCACATAAAACTGTAAGAGCTGGGAATCGAATCTCAAACCCTGAGCATATATTTATGTCGATTTTTCATAAAACCGAGGTAATAGATTGATTTTAAAAAATAATAATAAGGCGCTCCCGTTACATACACCCTAGGTTTTATATTGTTCGTGGTGAAAGCTTCGTCGTAAAAAGCGTTATTTATTGTAGTGGGTTGACCAGATCCTGAAGACTGTAACAACTATGGCAAGAGAGGAATGACTTCAACAAAACGTTGTATTTAGGAATGTTATTCCTGTATTTCCTTCCGCATCACAAACTGCTTTGATCAACCTGTTATATGGAGTTCCTCCTGGGTTTTATCCCCATGTAGCTCTTCTAAGGTCTCTGAATCAAAGATCAGTTCCAGTTCCTCAACCAAGGCCGAGGAACCAAGCACATAATCAGAATCACATCTAGGTTATACCTTGAATTACTCGAGAAAGGGAGCCCATTAAATTTGAATCACTACCAATGTCATACAATAAATTGTCTATGCAGCTAATTCAAAATTCATTGGTATTTCCCCAGAAGCTCAAATCAATATCATATCCAGGCCTACTTGGATAGGACCAAAATGCGAGGTGTGAATTCAATGAGGGATCACCAGGACATAATACCGAAGACGACAAAACCCTTAAGTATAAGGTAAAAAAGATGATTGACAACAAGGTGTTGATGTTTAGAAGAAACAATTCAAGGGTAGACATCCTAATCAATAGGTCATGCAACACCCAAAGCAAAGGATCCCTAGTGCCTATGGTAATTCCTTATCCCAATATCTCAAAAGCTAACAATTTAGTCTCGAATAGTCCAATGACTTATGTTGAAAAAGCGAAAATGGAATCTCCAAACAAGGGAAAGAACTCAAAGTATGGAAAAAGGAAAACATTTGTTGTATACCCTCATTTAATGGTCACAATACCAATGCCTCTCGAGATTCCATATCAGCAAGAAAGATTGACCACTCCTGCCCGAAGCTATGGGAACCAAGACCGGAGACGTTCGCAAGGAAGATTGGAAATATGGTGCATTACTCCTAGCCCCATTCCTATACCATGTGGTCAGCTTCTACAATACCTGATTCAGAGTTCATTGATAGTGACCAAGTCAGTGCAGTCGGTACCACAACCATCCCGACCTGGATTTGATCCCAACGTGCAATGTGAATATCATAATTAGTTAATGGGGTATTCCATTGAAGATTGTAAGACATTCAAAGGCGAAGTTCAAAAACTGATCAAATACAAATGCCTGGTCTTTGAAGAAGATAATCCTAATGTAGAGTGTGGGTACCACACCGGAACCATGGGGCATGCTATCAACAAATGCAAAAGCTTTTGAAACAAATTGCAAAACCTGATCAAGAAGGAATGCCCAAGCATGAATGGTTTAATCCAAAGGCTTAACAAAGAGAATAACCAATAATTTATCGGACCGCTCAGGATCCTGTATCACAAGGAAAATGTCAGGCCTATGGCAGAAGAAATGCCTTTATTTTTTGGCAAGAACGCCGAAACAACAGCTTGGGACGCTACCATCCACACAAGTAAAGACAAAGAAGAGCTGAGAGATAAGTCCAAAGGGGCTACATTTTTTTAAGAGACCAAAAGAGAAGACCTTGAAGGCTATCTTGCTGATCTTGACGAAGACATCAACCTTTGGGTCAAAAAAAGTTAAACTAAGCAGTAAAGCAAGTGCACAAAGATACTCTGAAACCAGTGGGTCACACCGAATGAGCATCCTCAAAGTTGTTATTCATAAGATTGTTTATCATTTGCATTTGTTATTTCTTTCATGTTAAATGTTACTTGATGTTAGACATTAACGTTTATTAATGGTATTGATTAATGAAATAAGCATGCATGTTTTGAATGAATCCTTTTGTATTCACTCATCTTTTCTCATTTATTGCAAATCTGATAAGTGCTAAAATGTACTGATTTTTAGTATGAATAATTGGCACTTATTGGCTTGATTCGTTTGTTTTCCTTTAATAATTCCCCGTTTTTGTATACATTTTGTATAATTTACATACCATTGTATATTTTGCGATATTGTGTACATATTGTTGAGTTTGACATTTTTTCATCTGTTTTTATAGGTAATAATGCATGGTTGAAGTATGGACCCGTTTGAACCAAGAGGAATGCTTCAAATGCAGAATTTTGGAGTTTTTGAACTAGCATTCACGCTTAGCACAACTTTTAGCATGCTGGGAACAGGATGGCAGTAGCTGGAGTTTTTTTGTTTTTCTGCCAGCGTTTAGCAGGAGCAGGACCGCGCTTAGCGCACTTTAAGGCGGTTTAAGGGTACTTTAAGTGAGATCGCGCTTAGCACGATCTGAGTGCACTTAGCATGGTTGTAATAAATACCATTCTTTTTATAATTTTATTTTATCTCATTTTTTGTAGGTATTCAAGCAATGATATTTTGTCATTGTCATATAGAGCATTGAATAAGCTTTCCAACATTTTTGACCGTGCGATAATCGAAGTTACGGTTCAAAAGTTATAAAGAAAACAAGAAACTTAATTTTGTTGATGGTGCTAAGCGGCCTCATAGCGCACTTAGCGCGGTTCGTGCTATTCCAGTCCCTATTTGAGTCACTTTTCAGCATTTTTTAAGTTATGTTGTTGGGAACTTTTTACCCCAACTTCATCAAACACATTATGTGAGTAGAGTAGCTTAGAAACAACATTAAAGTGTATATCTTGATGATCCGGAGGTGGATTTACTTCAATCGGCGTTGACAAACCGAGAGATTCTTGTTCATCTTCTCTCTTCTCTTTGTACCCTTTATTTGTTGGGATTTTGTATGTAAGTTTTTCTTGATTATATGTATATTTATGGATCTTTGTATAACGTTTACACCTCTTAATCGATGTCATCTTTGATTTAATCTCTATCTTAATGGGTTTGATTCGCTATAGACATATACTTTTCGAACTCGACCTAAGATGAATGTCTATTGTCTATGGGAAGTGAGCTAATATTCACGTGTGTGTCGGATCTTAATGCTCTGTGTTGTTGAGTTGCGTGAGACATCACCTACGAGAGAATGCGGTTGATCTCTCGACTTTTGCGTTTGACATAACCTCTTGTTGTGAGCGATATGTGGGGGTTTTGACGAGTGATTTAGGTTGAGTGCAATTGATCCATAGATTTTTTAGTGCTTGATGGACAGATTAAAATGCAATGCCTAATGAGTTTGCTAATATCTTAAGTATGTATTTATTTCTTGTTTTATGTTTTTCCTTTTGTACTTTTATCCCAAACCATTTAAACCCAAGCTTAGAGACATAGAGATTGTCGAACGACATTCTTTCCTTCGCACCGATCCCTTTGGAGACGATATAAATCCCGGAGGGAATTCTTCCAAAAATAATATTTTTGCTTACCACTTTACCGCTTCAACAAAATGGTGTCGCTGTCGAGGATTGGTGTTTTGATATTGAATCGCATTGCGATAATTTCTATGTTTTTAAGCTTTGTACATAGTTTCCCATAATTGTTTTCCATATGTAATTGTACATATTTGTGTCAGTTTCATTTGTTCACTTATCGTATATATGTGTTGTCCATCATGTTTGTGTATGTGTTTGTGCATATTTTTGTTTTTCCTTTACGTTTTCTCAAAGTGTTGTGTAGGTTTATTTGATAGTAGTCGGTGAACCAAGCAACATGGAGGAGCTTGTACGTAAATAAGGCATCGAGCTAACGACGTGAAACAAACGCTTGTTGGGAGGCAACCCAATAGTTTTTGAGTTTGTACAATTGTATATTTAGTAGTATAGTTAGTATAGATGAGAATGGATGGAGTGAATGAGAGAAAGTTACAATTTTGAAAATTTAAGTTGGCATGTGCCCGCTTAGCACGCCCTGCTTTTTGTGGAAAAACTCTCTTATTCTCTTATCCACTTTCACCCATTTTGTTGTTTTATGTTTAGCTAGTTTTTATTTAACTTTGTTAGTTTTATAAAGTTTTGGTGTTTGTTCTCAAGATTTGTTTTTGATTAGCTTGAGGATGCATTGTGTGATTGTTTAATTTTGATTGTTTCAACAAGGAAATGTTATGGTAGTGTGAAAAGTTTAAAAAGAGTTGCATTGCTAAGGTTTATGTTTATTGCTTTTCTAGAACATAACATGTTTATGAACCTTAGGCTTTGTACAACTTACATGACATTTACTCTTTTGTAATTTTTGTTCAATTTTGAATTACTTTAGTTCATAGCGCAATGTGAGGAACCTTTCCATTGTTTACTAAATTGCATGGAGACCAACTTTCTTGTTTAACTCATTTGAATTATGTTTAATCTTGTATTTTTGTTGTTTGTATGATAGCACTAAAATGATCAAGGCATTTTGTTTGTTTTTTGGCACAACCACTTGACCAAATAGTCAATCTACCTTGTGAGTGAGTGAGACTTTTCTTACACCTTTGAGCCTTTGTTAGAATCCATTTTGGTGTTAAGTTTAATTTTTGTATGAATTCTATTTTTTTTTCTTGAACCATAACCATGATTTGTCATTTGAGATTTTGCCCTTGCCTAATAAATTTTGGAGCATTCACTTTACATGTTGGTTGTATTCAAGTTGGGGAGAAGAAAAGTTGGTTGCTACGAAGTTGAGAAAAAGAAAAGGTTTGAAAAAGAAAGAAAAAAAGTGAAAAAGAAAAGAAAAAGAAAAGCAAAAAAGGGAAAAAGCATTGAAAAAAAAGAAAAAAAAAATAGAATAATGTGGTGCTAATAAGTTGGGTGAAATGGTGTAACAATTTGGAAAAGAGAAAAACGTGATTGAAATTTTTGATGCTTGAGATTGTGAGAAATTATCACTCTCATTTGATTAGGCAAGTTTTTGTTTCTTTTACCTTGAGAAAAACAATTGTTTGTTACCCAGGCCACATTACAACCCTTGATAATTGCTTTTGTTTCTTCGAGTTGATTTATTCTTGTTTGAGGACAAACAAGTTTAAATTGGGAGAGTTGATAAGTGCTAAAATGTACTTATTTTTAGGGTGAATAATTAGAACTTATTGGCTTGATTCGTTTGTTTTCCTTTAATAATGCCCCGTTTTTGTATACATTTTGTATAATTTACATATCTTTGTATATTTTGCAATATTGTGTGCATATTGTTGAGTTTTACAGTTTTTCATATATTTTTATAGGTAATAATGCATGGTTGAAGTATGGACCCGTTTGAGCCAAGAGGAATGCTTCAAACGTAGAATTTTGGAGTTTTTGATTTGGCATTCACGCTTAACGCAACTTTTAGCGTGTTGGGAACTGGATGGCAGTAGCTGGAGTATTTTTGTTTTCCTGACCGTGCTTAGTGGGAGTAGGACCGTGCTTAGTGCACTTTAAGGCGGTTTAAGGGTACTTTAAGTGAGATAGCGCTCAGCGCGATCTGAGTGTGCTTAGCGCGGTTGTAATAAATACTATTCTTTTTATAATTTTATTTTATCTCATTTTTTGTAGGTATTCAAGCAAGGATATTTTGTCATTGTCATATAGAGCATTGAATAACCTTTCCAACGCTTCTGACTGTGCGTCAATCAGAGTTACGGTTCGAAAGTTATGAAGAAAACAAGAAACTTGATTTTGCTGATGGCGCTAAGCGCCCTCATAGCGCGGTTCGCGCTATTCCAGTCCCTATTTAAGTCACTTTTCAGCATTTTTTAAGTTATGTTGTTGGGAACTTTTAACCCTAACTTCATCATACACATTCTGTGAGTAGAGTAGCTTAGAAACAACATTAAAGTGTATATCTTGATGATCCCGAGGTGGATTTGCTTCAATCGACGTTGAAAAACCAAGAAATTCTTGTTCATCTTCTCTCTTCTCTTTGTACCCTTTATTTGTTGGGGTTTTGTATGTAAGTTTATCTTGATTATATGTATATTTATGGATCTCTGTGTAAAATCTCTTTTACAACTCTTAATCGATGTCATCTTTGATATAATCTCTATCTTAATGGGTTTGATTCGCTATAGACAAATACTTTTCGAACTCGACCTAAGATGAATGTCTATTGTCTATAGGAAGTGGGTTAATATTCTTGTGTGTGTCGGATCTTAATGCTCTGTGTTGTTGAGTTGCGTGAGACATCGCCTACAAGAGAATGTGGTTGATCTCTCGACTTTTGTGTTAGACATAACCTCTTGTTGCGAGCGATACGTGGGAGGTTTTGACGAGTGATTTAGGTTGAGTGTAACTGATCCATAGATTTTTTAGTGCTTGATGGGTAGATTGAAATGCTATGCCTAATGAGTTTGCTAATATCTTAAGGATTTATTTATTTCTTGTTTTATGTTTTTCTTTTTGCATTTTTATCCCAAACCATTTAAACCCAAGCTTAGAGACGGAGAGATTGTCGAACGGGATTCTTTCCCTCGCACCGATCCATGTGGAGACGATATAAATCCTGGGGGTAATTCTTCCAAAAATAATATTTTTGCTTGCCGCTTTACCGTTCAACAAAATCACAAAAAAAAATTGCTCCATTTCACTTTATTTATCAAACTATTGTTTTAGCAAAGATTGGAGGGAGGATGAAGAAAACGCAATACCCGTAAGTGCTAACAGTATGCTTTTAGATTAAATCTTGCTGATGATGTACAAACATTATTTCAAATCCCCAAACACTTGAAAGATAAGGAGTTAGTCCCTCGTTAACCACTTCGAGCCTAGAAGTAGGTGTTTCTTTCAGATCTAAAAATCCTTACATCGAACCCGGGGTAGGATAATGTTCATTTAATCTGACTACGCATTCGAATTACAAGATGAAACTGAAGGTAAGAAAAATACACAAGAAGGGGGGTTGAATTGTGTTTTACAAAAATAGATTTACTTCTGAACCAGAGTTCAAATTCTAAAAGCTTAGTTCAGAATTTGATAAGGTGCAGCGGAAATAGAGACAGAAGTAAAGTAAAAATAGCAAGGAACACATAGTAGTTATCTTGGTTCCTCTCCCAACTGAGAGTACTCCAGTCCCCTTGCCAAGCAAGATATTTTCCACTAATAATCAATCGAATTACACTTACTTATACACACTTGTATATGACTTTTATTTTTGTTCAGACCATTTGTCCAAGACTTCCCTTTGCTTAGAGCTCGTGTCTAAGACTTCACTCTGCTCAATCAGCTCCTGGCTGAGACTTCTTTTGCTTTGACCGCTTGTCTAAGACTTCACCTTGCTTAGAGCTTGTGTCTAAGACTTTCCCTTACTTAACCAGCCTCTGATTAAAACTTTCCTTTGCTTAGAGCTCGTGTCTAAGACTTTTACCTTGTTCAAGCTTACAACAAGAGACTTTAATCTAAATAGATAGTTTAGAGAAGGAATAACTTACAAAAACACTTGATAAAACATCAGATGTGTTCAAATAATACAACACACTATTACAAAGATTCTTAATAAACACAAGAGTAAGAATTCTTAACAAACTCAACTTTCTGAAAGTAGTGCGTGCATTTCTTAGTTGTGTTTGCAGCGTTATTTCTTGGTGATCTTCAAATCTTCAACTCCTTTTTATAGCCAAGGAAAATAAAGACGTTGGAGATCTCCAACGGCTACAAACAGAACCAAATCTTCTGGTACATATTATTTTCCAATGAAGCAAGTGTTTGAACTTTCAGTCACAAGAGTATCCGTGAAACAAGGCCTTTGTCTAGAGGATACAACTCTCATTCAAGTACAACACAACCTATAGAAGATAATGTCAATAAATATTGAGTCTCGTATTAGCAGAACTGATATGACATTACTCAGCATCAAAGGCAGCATAGCACGCTTCTGAGCTGAAGTGTACTAGCAACTGCTTTTCTGATCAGACTTTCTTGAGGGAGTGTGACCAAAACTGAACTAAAGCCTTTTTAGTGTCAGAACTAGTTCCATCAAGTAAATAAAATTCTGCACACACAAACTGGCTAGTTAGAGATCCTAATTTTTTTTTCAAATACTTTGTTATCATCAAAACCTTGGAGGATTCATGGCATGAACCAAACTTGTTTCAACAATCTCCCCCTTTTTTATGATGCCAACATTAAGTATTTTAAAAATAATCAGAAGTAAAAATAAATTACTCAGCAACTTTCAGGGTCTGAGGTTTGTAAGCTCCCCTGAGTCAAACAGTCTAAGAGATGAGGTTTGTAAGCTCCCCCTGAGTCATGTCTATAAAGTCTAGGAGTTGAGGTTTGTAAGCTCCTCTCAATACAGAACAATAAATCTACTCAAAGGGTGAGATTTACAAACTCTCCCTAAATAGGATTGCTAACCATATTCAGAACCATTATTAGACTAAAATACTCAATTCCATTCTCCCTCTTTGTCATCAATCAAAAAGCGAAGAGAAGAAAAAAGAATTTAGAAAGAATAACGGTTTGTTAATCAGAGAGAGTTATTATGTCCTCTGTACTCTAGGCCTTAGAATGTTCACCATAAAATGGTACCAGAATTTTTCCATATCAGAAAGAGTAGAATAACTCTCAGAAGGGCCTTTGTTACCATAGATGATGTGTAAATCATTTTCTGAGCTGTTATAACAGACAGAATCAGACAATCATTTTGCTCATTCTGATTAATATGAGCATTGGTCTAAAAGGTCTTTCACAAAATTTGAAATAAATTGTGGAGGATTATTCACCATCAATTAATTAAAAAGAGTTGTAAATTTCTTTTTAGAAAGTCTAGATCAAAAAACATTCTTCTTAAATGAACTACAAGGACATATTGAAGAAGAAGTATTAAGATGAAGAATTGAATTCACAAAATTATCTTATGTAGAAGACAATCTATGAGAAGAAAAACAGCTTAGCAACATAACACATAAAATGCTAGAACTTAAGCAAGTATGTAATAAACTGTTTGGACGGACTTAAGTCTGAATAAAAACAAGTTAAAATCTTTGTCAAAACACTCCCCTTTTAATGAACCAAACTTTTTAGAGCAGATTCAGAAAATCATAGTATTAAAGCAAGGATTTTATTTTATCAAAAACTTAAGAAATAGTCCAATAGTTAACTCAGAGCACATAGCAAAGAATTAATTTATGACTGTATGCTTTAAATAAAGCAGTTAAGGAAGAGAGATATCCTGAAACCCCTATTTAGACTTAAATACCATACTTAAGAAACTATCAGAAGTAATTCAACTGATTACTAACAGATTCCAACGAACATTTCAATACATCATTCAGAGAACAAGCATTTATTCAGCGACATAAACCATGTTTAAATTTTTCTTGATGAAATCAAATTAATTAATGGTCAGGGGTTTTGTAAATATATCACCCCATTGATGTTCATAATCAATGAACTGAATATCTATTACACCCTTCTGTACATAATCCCTTATAAATTGATATTTGATTTCAATATGCTTGGTTCTAGAATGCTGAATTGGATTCTTTCTTAAACAGATAGCAGCAGTATTATCACAGAAGATTGAAATTTTGTTTCCAAAAATCAGATAGTCTTCAAGTTGATATTTCATCCAGAGTAGTTGAGTGCAGCAATTAGCAGCTGAGATGTATTCTGCTTCTGCTGTGGACAAAGCAACAGTTTCCTGTCTTTTACTACCCCAAGAGATAAGGTTTTCACCTATAAATTGACAGGAACCACTAGTGGACTTCCTTTCAACTCTATCTCCAGCATAGTCAGCATCACAAAATCCAACCAGTTTATAATCTGAGGACTTTTTATAAAGAAGTCCAAGATTTAATGTTCCTTTCAGATACCTAAAGATTCTCTTAACAGTAGTTAAGTGAGTTTCCTTAGGATCTGCTTGGAACCTTGCACACAAACATACATTGAACAAGATATTAGGTCTAGAAGCAGTGAGATAGAGTAAGGAACCTATCATACCTTGATATTTGGTTGGATCCACTTTGGAACTGCACTCTTCAACACCAAGGATACATGTAGGATGAATAGGAGTGGACATGATTTTGCAATCATCAAGATTGGATTTTTTCAAAATCTCCATTGTATACTTAGACTGGTGAATGTAAATACCTTCAGACTTCTGATTGATCTGAATACCAAGAAAGTATTTTAATTCACCCATCATGCTCATCTCAAATTCAGCCTACATAATCTTGGAAAACTCTTGACAAAGAGATGCATTAGTGGAATAAAAAATTATGTCATCAAAATAAATTTGAACAATCAAGATTTCTTCCTTCAAAGTTTTCCTGAAAAGTGTAGTGTCAATCTTTCCTTTAACAAAACCATTTTCAAGCAAAAATTTACTCAATCTTTCATACCAAGCTCTTGGAGCTTGTTTAAGACCACAAAGTGATTTTTTAATCTTTTAGACATGATTTAGATTATTTAAATCAATGAATCCTAGAGGTTGTTTGACATACACTTCTTCAGTAATGACTTCGTTCAAAAAAGCACTTTTCACATCCATTTGATAGAGAATTATGTCATGGTTGATGGCATACGAGAGAAGTAGTCTTATGGATTCTAACCATGCAACAGGAGCAAAGGTTTCGAAGAAGTCTATTCCCTCCTGCTGACTATAGCCTTGAGCCACAAGTCTAGCTTTATTTCTAACGACTTCACCAAGTTCGTTAAGTTTGTTTCTGAAGACCCACTTGGTTCCAATGATGTTTTTCTCTTGTGGTCTTGGAACAAGATCCCACACATCATTTCTTTGAAACTGATTAAGTTCATCTTGCATAGCCACGATCCAACCATTATCAATTAAGGCATCATCAATAGAAGAAGGTTCAATTAGTGAAATAAGTCTGATCATTGAGTGATCATTTCTAAAGGCAGATCTTGTTCTCAATGGCTCTTCCTTTTTGCCAATGATCAGTTCTTCTGGATGAGATGATTTATACTTAAACAATATCTTAGGTTGAACAAAGGCTTCTGAGCCATTGTGAGCAATCAATGAATCAGTAGAAGAAGGACCAATTGGGGTAACTTCAGTTTCAGTAGCTTCTGGTATAACTTTAGATATAGTGACAGATTCTGGATCATTATTCACTACATCTTTTTCTTTAGGGACATAGACCATAGAATGTTCTTCATGATTCGAAAATCCTGCAGAGAAACCATTCTGAACCACATACTCCGACTTGTTATGGTCAGGTAAACTGTCATCAAATTTAACATGCATAGACTCTTCAACCATTCTGGTTTTAGAGTTATACACTCTTTATACTTTTGAGCGTTTAGAGTATCCTAAAAAGATACCTTTCTGAGCTTTAGCATCAAATTTCTTTAGGTAGACCTTGTTATTCAGGATGTAATAGGTGAAGGTGCGAGAAAGACACAAGAAAGGGGGGTTTGAATTGTGTGTTTACTATTTTTGTAATTTTTTGCATCTTGTTAAAGAGACACTCAAGAACATTCAATTCTCGTTGAGAGATTCTGATCTCTTAACTATGGAACATGAGAACCATATTGGTTCTGATCATAGGATGAGATATACAGAACTTGCAGTGCGGAAGCTTATCAGAGATAGGCTGCAAGGTTCTGACTTTGCTTAAGTGCATAAACATAAATAGAGATACTAAGCAAGAGAGTAAAGGTCACACGATATATCCTTGTTCACCACGCGGGCTAATCCAGTCCACCCCCCTTAGGAGATTTTGCCTTGAACACAAGGACTTAATCCACTATAATCAAATCATGATTACACTTGCACGGGCCACGCCGGTGACTAACAACTTGCACAGTCGCACTGTGACTAACACCACAATGAACCGTTTAGGGATTCAATTTAATGAATATAGCAAACATTGACCTGCAGGTTCCAATCTCTTCAAGATCTACTGCTAGGCTTTCACAGCTAGACGTTTAGGGATTCAACTTAAAGAATATAACGCTACAGACCCTATTTCAGGATTTTCCATAATGACACCCAGCCATTGTCATCTCAAGTATCTGATCACCACGTGATCTACTCAAGGGCCTCAACTCACAGCTGAACCGTTCAGGGATTCTTGTAGATCTTCTTCTTCGTCTTCTGGTTGAGCAAGCTTTGAGCAGCAACTCCTTGCTTCATATCTTCAATGTAGTCTTGACGAGAAGGTAGGTTGATGAGTTGACGGATCTTCAATGTTGTCTTCTTCATCAACAGCTTCTGTTTGATTGTTGTTGTTGTGTTGATTTGTCTTCTTGAGTTTCAACAACAATCGCCATTGGTGAAATAATGATAGCTCTGAATATGTTAAGTGTTACAACGAGAACTCATCTTTGTTGCTATCTTCACAATGACTTGGTCAATTTTGTAGATGAACATTCAGTTCGTGATTCTACAAGTGATCGACACATCATAAGCAAAAACTATTTCCATTAAATAGCCAGTAGAAATATAGCCGTTAGAGAATACTGTTGGCTGTTTGGAAAAAAGACGTTGTGATATAATGAGTTGTACTGACACATCTTCTTTTTGCAGAGGAAGAAGTGATCGGACATCTTTTCTTGGGCAGTGTGTACATTTAACTCACAACGGTAATATTTAGACTTTAAAACTTCGGTGGCTTTTGATGTTAATTTGATGAAGCGTGAGTAGAGTCTTCATAGCAGAATATCTGATGCTTCAAGTCTTCAGTCGATTGAAGAAGTCTATTAGGAATCAGTCTTCAGAACTTCAGCACTTGATCTTTAAGAACGTTATCCTTTTCTGCTTCAAGTCTTCCGAATCTTCAGAGCCTGTCTTCAGAGTCTTCAGAACTTCTTATTTGAAACCTTGATCTTCAGAACTCACCAGTCTTCAGATTCTTTCTGCACTTGGTCTTCAGCGCCTTTAGCCATCAGAACTTCAAGTCATAGGAGTCTTCCGTCTTTTGGTTCTTTTAGAGTGTACTTCTTCAGAATATTCGCAATCTTTAGAATCTCAATCACTTTCAGAGAGCATCCACAAGAGCATTGCAACAACAATCTTGGCATCCTTGGATCTGGCTGATCATGATTAGATAAAGAAGCGTTCTTGCTTCTCGCGACTTTAGTCACACATAGTAACTTCGCATATGTATTCAATCATAGTACATCTAGCTGGTGTATGTTGGTTCTGATGTCTTTAGTTCTTATGATCTGCACACAACACACGTTAGACCATAAAATGGTTCTTTCATAAATACTTATTGTTATCATCAAAACATAGATTGACTTGTAGAGACAATTCTTGCTCTCACAATAGGTACATATGAATTGATGAAAATAAGAGATACTAGGTCTTCTACCTTTAAATAATTCATATGATGTTTTATCCAGAATTGGTCTAATATAAATTCGGTTATGAATATAACAAGCAATGTTAACAGCTTCTGCCCACAAGTACTTAGGGAGTTTATTCTCATGAATCAATGTCCTCGCCATTTCTTGCAGAGATGTGTTCTTTCTCTCAACAACTCCATTTTGCTATGGAGTTCTAAGAGAAGAGAACTCATGGATAATTCCATATTTTTCGCAAAAGGATTCAAATTATTCATTTTCAAACTCACCCCATGGTCACTTTTGACCTTTAGAATTTTCAACTCTTTCTCATATTGTACTTGATTGCAGAAGGTGCTAAACACTTCATATATTTCATCTTTGGATTTGAGAAACTTCACCCAAGTCCGTCTTTGATTGAAGCAGTCCCAATAGGACCAAATAATTCAACGTGAAGCAATTCCAAGGGTCTAGAAGAAGAGACAATGTTTTGTTTTTAAAAGAAGTTTTTACAATCTTTCCAACTTGACATACTCCACAAAGAGCATCTGAGTGATAATCAATATCTGGCAAGCCTTTCACAAGTTTTAGCTTAGAAAGTTTAGAGATTAATCTCCAGTTAGCATGACATAAAATTTTGTGCCAGACCTATTTTTCATCACTCATTGTCATTAGGCAAACGACCTTCTAAACAGCTAATTCAAAAAGATTGATTTTATAAACATTCCCTTTTCTTTTCCCTTTGAATACTACGGTTTTATCAGAATTGACATTAGAACAGAAGTCCTTGTCAAGCAATACATTGCAACCATCATCTCACAACTAGCTTATACTTAATAGCTTATGTTTTAGGCCATCAACAAGCCATACCTTATTAATAAAAGTTTGAGAATTACCTATGGTACCTGTTCCAATGATCCTTCCCTTCTGGCCACCTCCAAAACCCACATTTCCTTCCTCTTTCAGATTCAGGGTTAAAACATACGCCTTTCTCCTGTCATATGTCGCGAGCAGCCACTATCCAGGTACTAGGATTGGCATTCCATTTGTTCCTTTGGGCATATCTGCAGCAAAGATTATTTGAGATTTAGGTACCCATACATGTATGGGTCCTTTCAAGTTAGTTTTAACAGATTTTCTCCTATTTTGTCCCTTTACTTTGTGAGAAGGTTTAGCTTTACTCCTATCATTTTGCTTCAAAAAGTTTTGACAAGAGTTATTGTTAACCTTATCAGCAGATTTGAACTTAACCTGTGATTTAGAAGTTTTGAACAATTATGTCATCAGATTATCTGATTTATCAGATTCTGCTATAGCAATGCCTTTAAACTTATGATCAATAGGTTCATTTGAATTTATTGCTTTAGCAGGGACAAAATGGATACTTAACACAGTTTAAGCAATACTAGATGAGCATAAATCTTGTAGCACTTTTGAAGAGTCGTTAGCACTAGAGAAACCTTCATCATATCCTAGTCATTCCTTATTATATTTTCCAACTCCATAAATCATAGATGCAAGTTTGGTACAATCAATGCCATCTGTAATAAATTTATGAAAAGCTTGATCATGTTTACCCAGAGATGAACACTCATTTTGAGATATATTAACTTCTTTTAATTCTTCTCTTAAAATGGAGTTATCTCTTCTAAGGATCTTAATCTTACTAGTTTGTTTCTTGAAATGATCTAGAAGATTGTTAGCACAAGAAATAAAGTTAGAGTAAGAGAATACCTCACCTTTATTTTCAGACTCAGATAGAAGTCCTTCTTCAGATGAGTGAGCCATCAGTGCTAAATTAGCATTACCTTCCTTTTCTGACTCTTCTTCATCTACTTCTTCCCATGTTGCCATGAAATTCTTTTTGAACTTGTTTCTAAAATTATCCTTCTTATAACTTCCTTTCCTATGACTATCCTTCAAAGGTTCAGGATAATCACTTTTGAAATGACCTGGTTTGTTGCAGTTGTAGCAGACTCTGTCTTCATCTTTGAAGTTGATCCTCTTGTTATTTTGAGGGAATCTTCTACTTCTTCTGGCCATTTGCTGAATTCCTCTGATGAAGCATGCCATGTCTTCGTCATCAAATTCTTCTTCAGACGATTCATCATCTTTACCGTTTTTTGAAGATCTTCTGGACTAGTCACCAGATTTTTCAGAGGCAGATCTCAATGCGAGAGACTTAAACTTTTTAGAAGTGTCATCTCCATTTATTTCCATCTCATGTCTTTGGAGATTGCTGATTAGACTTTCAAGGGACAACGTATTCAGATCTTTAGCTTCCTGAATAGCTGTTACTTTAGGTCTAAACTTCTGAGGGAGACTTCTTAGAATTTTCTTCACATGATCAGCTGTTGAGTAAATTTTGTTCAGCACTTGAAGGCCTGGGACAAGAACCTGAAACATGGAGAACATGGTTTCAATATCCTCATCTTCCTTCATTTTGAATAAATCATACTTTTGTATCAACAATTTATCTTTGGCTTCTTTGACTTGTTAATTTCCTTGGCAAGTAGAATACAACGATTCAAAGATAGTCTTAGCAGAAGACTTATCAATGATTTTCAAATACTCGGCATGTGGAAGTGCATCAACCAGAATACTTCTGACTCTATGATATTTTTTGTAGATTTTCTTTTGAACTGGAGTCAGAGCTTTTCTGTCAGCAACCATACCAACACTGTCTACAGGAATGTCAATGTCATCCTCAAGAATATCTCATAGCTCATCATCGAGTCCAATGATATATGTTTACATCTTGCTTTTCTAGCATTCAAATTCAGTAAAGTCACCACTGAATACAGGAAGTTTAGCAGTATAATGAATTCTCTCAGAGATATGGTAATCATAGGGAATCCCCCTTGAGGTACTAGGAGTAGTAACCTCAAGATCCATATTTTTCTCGTTGGATCTTTGACTGTACCACTGTTAAGTGTTACGTACAGACCTTGCTCTGATGCCAACTGAAGGTGAGAAAAATACACAATAGGGGGTTAAATTGTGTTTTGCAAAAATAGATTTACTTCTGAACCAGAGTTTAGATTCTAAAAGCTGGGTTCAGAATCTGATAAGGTGCAGCAGAAATAGAGATAAAAGTAAAGTAAAAATAGCAAGGAACACACAGTAGTTATCTTGGTTCCTCTCCCAACTGAGAGTACTCCAGTCCCCTTACCAAGCAAGAGATTTTCCACTAATAATAAACCGGATTACAGTTGCTTATACACACTTGTATAAGAGTTTTCTTTTTGCTCAGACCACTTGTCCAAGACTTCTCTTGCTTAGAGCTTGTGTCTAAGAATTCACTCTACTCAATCAGCTCCGGACCGAGACTTCTCTTGCTTAGACCGCTTGTCTAAGACTTCACCTTGCTTAGAGCTCGTGCCTAAGACTTTCTCTTGCTTAACCAACCTCTGATTAAGACTTTCCTTTGCTTAGAGCTTGTGTCTAAGACTTTTGCCTTGATCAAGCCTACAACAAGAGACTTTAATCTAAACAGATAGTTTAGAGAAGGAATAACTTACAAAAACACTTGATAAAATATCAAAGGTGTTTAAATAATACAACACATTATTACAAAGATTCTTAATCAACACAATAGTAAGAACTCTTAACAGACTTAGCTTTCTGAAAGTAGTGCGTGTATTTCTTAGTTGCATTTGCAGCGTTATTTCTTGGTGATCTTCAAATCTTCAGCTCCTTTTTATAGCCAAGGAAAATAAATACATTGTAGATCTCCAACGGCTACAAACAGAACCAAATCTTCTAGTACATCTTCTTTTCCAATGAAGCAAGTATTGAAACTTTCAGTCACAAGAGTATCCGTGAAACAAGGCCTTTGTCCATAGGATATAACTATGATTCAAGTACAACACAACCTATAGAAGATAATGTCAATAAATCTTGAGTCCCGTGTTAGCAGAACTGATATGACATTACTCAGCATCAGCGGAAGCATAGCCCGCTTCTGAGCTGGAGTGTACTAGCAACTGCTTTTCTGATCAGACGTCCTTGAGGGAGTGGGACCAGAACCAAACCAAAGCCTTTTCAGTGTCAGAACTAGTTCCATCAAGTAAATAAAATTCTACGCACACAAACTGGCTAGTTAGAGATCCTAATAATTTTTTCAAATACTTTGTTAACATCAAAACCTTGGAGGATTCATGGCATGAACCAAACTTGTTTCAACAGAAACATTTCGTCTAGGGATCAACCACATGATATTCTTCGCGTACATCCTGATGTGTCGAAGGAGTCGTGAAAAATTTAAAGGTTATGTTGGTTGTTCTTCAATGACCAATGACTTTGCAGTCACAACCTTTCAGCAAAATAAAAAAAAAATCCCGCTAAGTCGAATACCCAAAAGAGGCGACTTAGGTAAAAATTAAGGCAATCCCAATGGACTAAAAGCTTCAAAGGAGAGGTCAGGGCAAAAATTAAGGTTCTAGAGCAAAAAAAAAATCAAAAGAGGTCAGTAAGTCCTCAAACAAAGCAAAACAAGATTCAATTACCACCATATCTAAAATTAAAAGGTCACTGACATCCATGACAAAAGCATAGTAAGGTAACTGCCTTTTCAAGAAAAACTTGAGTCTTCATCTTTACACTTACACTTGCAAAGTCTCTTGGAGGACACAGACATGTGTTGAATTAACTGAATGTAGGACTAGAGAATCAACACGGAGAAGGGATGGGTTAAAACAAACTTGAGCCTTGTATCTTTTGCTTCCCAAACCATGAACCAAACCATATTACAACCCTCAAAAGACCTAATTGAAACAGGGTTTATTCTAAAAGCATACTACAACAAGGTTGCGTAAATTGTCTCCTAGAGATTTGCTATTCTTCTACATTGATGTCATATTCTCGTTGTATCCTTCACACTAGCCAAATTAACATTATGTCTGGACTTATGGTCCACTCGTCACACACTATCACATCATTCCAATAAATGATTTTTCAAAACTTGCATCAACATCGCATTAAAAATACCATTTTTTAATGAACAATTTTAACTGTAAGTAAGTAATTGGTATCGATGAAGTTCCAAAAAAGAAGAGTTAAAGGGATACTTGAACATTCGTTGGTGCTGACCCGAATCAAGGCCATTTCATAAACCTATGGATCAGGGGCACATCACCCTAAAGATTACATCGAGCGGACTCTGAGAGTTAGTCAGGTGATCATGAAGTTTATAAATGGAAACTACACTGATCTACTAAAAGTTAAAAGAAGGCAAAGGCAAGGGGATCTTTTCTCCCCTCTTCTATTTGTGCTAATTATGAAGGATTTCCATAGATGCTCGGGCAAGCTTAAAGACAGGCCTGATTAAAATTTTCATCCCAAATGTGAGAGGCTCAACTTGATAAACATCTCCTTTGCTGATGATCTGATGTTCTTCTTTAGAGGAGATACCACATCAATGAAAATTATGATGGATGAGTTCAGGAGATTCTCTACTGCCACTGGTTTGAAATCCCACCCAGCTAAATGTAAGCTTTATTTTGGTGGTGTGTAAACTGTAGTGCAAGAGGAAATTATGCAAAACACAGGCTTCTCCCAAGGTTAGCTCCCCTTTAAATATCTAGGAGTGCCTCTTACTAGTAAAAAAATGTTTGTTCAGAACTGCAGACCCCTAATTAATAAGATTGTGGGGGAAAATCACCCATTGGATTTCTAAACTTTTGAGTTATGTAGGTCGCCTGCAACTTATAAAAAGTGTCATGTTTGTTGTGTCTAATTATTGGTTGAAGGTCTTCCCTATCCCTCAACAGGTTTCTAAGAAAATTGAGGCTATTTGTAGAAGCTACCTGTGGAGTGGTTTTAACATCATTAGCAGGAAAGCCCCGGTATCCTAGGAGAAAATTTGTGATCCAAAAAAGGATGAAGGTCTTAATATAACTACTTTGAGAGAGTGGAATCATGCCACCAATGGGAAGCTGTTGTGGAATATTCATGCCAAGAAGGACAAGCTTTGGATTAGGTGGGTCAACATGTACTACCTAGAGGGTTGTGAGGTGTTGGACTGGGAGATTCCTAGTTCTTGCTCTTGGATGACCAGGAAAATAGTGAATAGCAGAGATAAGTGTCGCACCTCAAAAAAATCGCTTAATCAAAGACACGACCCTTCGCGCGAAAGGCGCGGAAAACGGTTCGACAGAGTCGCCACCGAACTTTATTTATCCCAAAAGAGGGAAAGGAAAATATCGAGAAAACCTTTAAGAGATAGATAAGAACATGGTCGTCGCAACCACATTCTGGGTTCGGGAGTCAGATACGTGAGAGGAAGGTACGCGCACCCCCTCACGTCCGTTGTACTCAACGGGAACCTCTTAGTTCGAATTGTGATGAGCGTTATCTAAGCTTGTTTGTTTTCTTCTCAACGATATATGCGAAAAGGTAAAGTAAAAGGTTTCGATTACTAAGGGAATGGGGTGGTTTTAGGATAGGGTGCTCGGCAAGATCATCGCGACCTCGGGCCTACGTATGCTCATTCGGACGAGAATGAGGAATCAGAGCAATCGTAGTTCGACTACGGGGTTTGACAGAAAAAGATGGTAGTGTGGAAAAGGTGGAAAAAGAAAAAGTGTGGACGCAAACGGGGGAAAAAGAAAAAGTGTGCTCGCCAAGATCATCGCAATCTTGTGCCTACGTATCTTTACTCGGACGAGAATAAAGAATCAGAGCAGTCGTAGTTCGTGGTACGCCCACGAAAAAAGGGTTAGGGTTCGAATTTTAGGAGGCGAAAGATTGAATGACATACAACCCAAGGGCGTGCCTCGAGAGCAGTCACTCAAGAATCCAAGGAATGCTTGACTCCGAGAATTCAGTTTTTTCGTGAGTTGATTGAGAAAATGTTTGATAGAGATTAAGTGTTTTAAGACGAAAGGGTGAATGAATAACAACCTAAGGGGCGTGCCTCAAGAGCCATTCATTCGAAGATCCAAAGAATGCTAAATCCCAAGAACCTCCTCCTTTCGTAAGTTGATTAAGAAAAACGTTTGAAAAATATTGAGTCGAATTGGTTGAGAAAAGAGGTGAGGATCGATACTAGTCCCTAGGGGTGCTCCTAGTAACAAATCATACGAACTGTGTAAGTGTGCATTTTGACGACGAGGCAAAAGGCACTCGACTTACGATAATATTTTGAAGAAGTAGCTCGACGAAGAATCGAGGATTGGTTTGAAAATGATTTAGTTTGTTAAATGTTTTAGGGAGAATGACGATTATTCGATAAACGAGACGTCGGCCTCGCAACCAATTAATCGGGGCATTATTGGGATGCTAGATCCCAACGACACCTTTTCATTCGATTGATTTACGAAATATTGTTTGATGAACAACAAAAGTACCACGTGGAATGCTAGACTCCAATGGCATTCCTTTGTCCAAATAGTTAAGACGAGTGTTTTATGAGCGAAAGGTCGAACGATCACAACCCAAGGCAAACGCCCTAAGAGCGGTCATTCAAGAACCCAAGAAGTGCTAGACCTCAAGAATTCAGTTCTTTCGCGATTTAATTATGAAAATGATTTGAATAGGTGTTTTGAGTATTTTGATCGGATTAATTTTATTGCACACATTCATGTCTTATTTAACAACTTATGGCCATCTTGCAATAATAACAAGCAAGCACAAGATTCGAGCACATTAAACCAAACATGAGTCGAGATTGATTTGAAAAGATGTGTTTAGTCAAAACAAACTCTAATAATAATCTAAGATCATAAACTTTTTATTTGTGTTTGTTGTGTTATATTATTTTTAGAAAATAAGAGATTAAGATTGAATTAAATATTATTATATTTTTTAACATTTTAATAAACTCAAGAGCTCCTAAATAAAAAAAAAAAAGAGAAAATATGTTGTTTCTATCAAAATAGTAAAAATATGGACATATTGGTTTTTACGGGCCTGAGGTGCACTTTTGTTTGAAGGAGTATGATGCCTCCAACGCTTGGGCTTGGGTTGTTGGCCCACCCATTGTAACCCGCAGAACAACCAACACAAAAGGGAAAAGAAAATCCTAACGGCTAATGAAATTAGGCGACCAAGGTATGAAGCTTTAGCATTAATCATACTGACAACTCAGCTATCAATCAAGTCTAGAAACAAGGGCCAACGTGCCTTGGGCAGTGCAAATTGATAAGTACAGTAAATGAAGGAAAATAATTGCATCATTAAAAAACAATAAACTACATTACATCCTATTAAATCAGTAAAATATGAAAGCATTGAAGATCAAAACCGACACACCCTTATTGAATACACTCTAAATCCCCATAAATGAAAAACAACGGTCTTTTAAAACACAGATACAAAATAACTCTCAAACATTTCCATATACCCATTTGCCTTATACTCAGTCCTTCTTCTTCTCCAAAAGGAAAATAGCAGAACCTTCATCGCATATCATTGGCACTGCGAACTAAAACCAGCAAACGCACAAATCATATGCAAAATCGTCAATCAAACAACAACACAAATGTGAAACTACATCAAACAATGAATACCCTCATCCCCCGCAAACCCGATACCCCCCTTTCATTATTTTGGACGTGATTACATGTACATTTGAGATCAGAACAAGAAATGCAAAAAAGGTTCAAAGGTCTACCAACCGTTGAGACGCTTTGGAGCTTAAGCACCAGGTACACTGCTTCTCTTCTTTCTGATTTATGATTTGGGGTGAGTTTCGGTTTCTCTGGTTTGGGTTGTTTAGAATCGATTTGGGGATATCGGTTGAAAGGTTGAAATTGAAGGTTTGAGTATTATGGTTGTTGATTCGATAAAATGATGGTTGAAGGTTGTGAATGAGATTTAGTCTTTGAAAGGGTTTTGTTGCGGTTTGGGGAAGATTCTTGCAGGGGTTTCTTAGTTCAAAGAACTTGGAGGAAGGGAGTGAAGAAAGTGTTTGATTTATATGAGGAGATACGAGGGTGGAATGGGAAACTTGGTGAGAATTTGTTGAGCTGGAAATTTCCAGTTTTGGCAGTGGAAATTGATGGTGTGCGGAATTGCGATGTACGTTGTGTGTGAGGGTAACGGTTTGACACAGCTGGCTGCTGCTGTGATTTACGTCGTGTATTACATTAGAAGGTGGGGTCGGGTGCCTGATGCGTGAGTCCTGCAATTTGGTAGGTGCGTCTATCGTGTGGTCTTTGTTGTGCGCTGGCTGTTGTCCTTGCAGGTTGGTCAGAGAATTGTTGTGGAGTGATAATGGTTTTGCAGGTCATGGTCGGTGTAAATTTGCGTAAAGGGTGTGTAGTGGTTGTTCTGCCAGTCTTTCTGGGATAATGCCTTGGATGATTTTTGTATTATCGTGTGTGTATGGACCGTTTGTGGACTGAAAATTGCAGGTACATGGCTTTGCGGAATGGTTTGCAATAAGTGTGCCATGGTTTGAATTGTGAGCTTGTTGAAAATTATTTTTTTGTATTGTGTCCACTTTGTGACTTTTGGTTTTGCTATGTGCAGGTTATTGACGTGAATCATGGGCTGAATTCCCCTCTCTTTTTTGACTTTTTTGGCAGGTTTTGTTGTAAAATAGACTTGGGCTTTTGATTTAGCCTTTGATTGTAGAATTTTATGAAATGGACTTCATTGAATTATGATTTTTTCTTTTGTGTATTGTAATGAAGAAATATGGACATTTGGAAATGGATAACGGTAAACTGAATGGATAATGGATTTTTGGATGACTAAAAAGTGAATATGGATTATTGGATTAAAATTGGATAGAAATGAAAAAAGGATTAAAAGAGGTTTAGAATTTTTTTAAATGGATATTAGAAAGATTTGTGAAATGAGCTTAAAAAAAAGGAAATGGTTTATGAAGGAAATGGATAACCAATGGATTTAATGGATAACTAAAAAAAGTTTTTTTGAAATGAATATTAAAAGTGGGTATGGATATGGACATTGGGTTTTATATATGGATATTTAATTGGACGAAGGATAAAAATGGTTAAAAGATAGATATGACTTCAAATGAAAAATGGACAAAAAATAAAAGAGAGATGAAGTTGAAGACAACATATTTTTTTTGGATTTTTTCAGAATATGGTTAGTGGGCGGATGTTCAAATGAAAAGTATATACAAGTAGAACAAATTTGGAGTATGACAATAAGATTAGTAACACTGAATATTATAATGCAATTCAAAATGATGAGAATCATAAGACTGCCAAGATGTACCAGGAACTTTGTGGGAGAAGAGAACCAGTGGTTTGGAGGAAATTGCTTATGGATAACCATGCAAGACCTCGAGGCAAATTCACATTTTGGTTACTTTTAAATGGCATGCTCCCTTAGGCTCAAGAAATTTGGGTTGATTAATAACAGTGGTTGTAGTTTCTGTGATGCTGATGAGTCTATAGACCATCTATTTTTTGTGTGTGTAGGTTTTTCCTCTGTATGAAGAGAGATCCTTGGCCAGCTGAACATAGGACACGTGCCTGCTAGATGGGAGATTGAGAAGAATTGGTTAAAGAGTGAAGCTAGTAAGAAGGGGTGGAAAACTAAAGTCCTTAAATTGGCTAGTGCAGAGACAATCTATGAATTGTGAAGAAATAAGAACAATAAAGTGTTCAATCACAAGGAAATGGACTTCACTTTGGTAGCTAAAATTATGCATAATATTGTAATTAGAAGTAACATGCATAGAGATATGGTTGAACATGTAACTAGATTAACTGGCAGGGATTAGTGATACCTAGTATTTTGATTGATTGAATTTAATGCTTTATTTAAAAAAACTAACATAAATGATGACTGGTCAAAAAGAAATCACCAATACGAAATAAATAAACCAAAATGTAAAATTGCAATAAAATCCCTTCCCAGCAAAATAAAAGAGAAAGAAATAAACATAAACCACCACATACAATCAACAAGATTGTCAAGTCATAACATATCTGCTTCAAAAGAAGAACAATCCTACACAGTGTTCAGTTTTTTAGAATAGACAGAAATGAAAAATGTTGTTTGGCTTTATATGTAGCACATGTTCAAAAAAGAGTGAAATGGAAAATGTTGTTTGCTTTAATGATTTAGAGATGTGACCGGCGATGAAATCTTAAAGCTCTGAGACGAGAGAGGAGCTTTTGAAAGAAAAACTTGATGTTTTGAACTTTGATATTCCATCACCAATTTTTCAAAAATCAGAACTTATGAGAAAGAGAAGAACCCATTATTGTTATGAGAAAAAGAAGAAAAAGAAAAAGAAAGATTAAGTTTGAAATGAAATTAGAGTGTTGGTATTTCAAGTGTTTAATAACAAATAATAATAAATTAAAAATTAAAAATAAAATAAAATAAATAAATAAATAGGTAAGATAACTTAATGCCAAGTAGAATGTCACATATGAACACTAAGTTTTTTTATAAAATTAAACGAAAATGACCAATATGACTACCAAAATAGTTTTTATGGAATTAAATATGAATGTTTATTAACTAAGGAACTAAAATGAATCTTTAAATTAAGTTAAAGGAAAAAAATTGTATTAGGCCTTTAATTTAATATTAAATCATTAAATGTTGAAGCACACATTGATAGTGTCAAAGATGAGAAGAATTTGAATTAGTGAAAGACTCGTGAAAGGTTGGCCTTCCCAAGCATAGCCTTAGTGATGTGCATAATTTCAAAAGAAGAATATATGTTCACTTTGCATGTTTTGTGAGCCACACAACAGTTGAAGCACAAAGATTATAAGTTCAGCCAAGAGAAAATAAAGATGCTTGTACTGTGATAAACATTGTACTTAATTTACATAATAGTTTAAGAAACATTATATACAACTCAAACGAGGCAAGCAAAATACAGAGTTCAAAAGACAAAATCAATGTCTCAAAATGGCAGTTAAAAACTACTATTATGCATCATCAGCAAACAGTGTTTCATGTTTTTTCAAGATGATCATATTTTAGCTGTTTTCTCTTTTCTCAACAAAGAGGAAACAGAACATATATCGAGCTCACCGATGACCGAGCCCTCCTAGTTATTCAAAACAAGCTATTATATTAGACACTATTAGAACCAACAAAAGGGAACATAATAAAAATAGAACCCTGAAGAGAATAAAATCAAGACGACAACTCTGCATTTCCCATAGCAGATCCAGGATGGTAATGAACCATTTCCCTCCACATCAACTCCCTTATCATCTCTTCCCCGAGATCCTCGTCAATGTCAAGATCAATTGGAATGATGGCAGGAGGGTCACAATTAGGATCATACAGAGAGGCCATGAAAGGGTGTTGAAGTGCTTCCGTAACACTAATCCTCTTTGTGGGATCAAAAACAAGCATCTTAGCTAGTAGATCAATTGCCAGCGGATGTGCATTGGGGTAAAGTCGGGAAAGGGGGGTTCCAGGAGAATACGGAAGTGATTTGATGTACCTCTTTGCCTTTGGATTATCAATAAATTCGATATCCTCCTCTCTTTGACTACCAAGGATATTGATAATAAGCTTTAGTTGGTTGAGACACTCTGAACCAGGGAAAATGGGTTTTCGTCCAAGGAGTTCTGCAAAGATGCATCCCACCGACCATACGTCAATAGATGTCCCATAGTTGTCACAGCAAAGCAGGAGTTCTGGTGCCCTATACCACCGAGTGACAACATACTCTGTCATAAACTGGTTCTTACTGCAGTTTGTGCGTGCTAACCCAAAATCACATATTTTAAGGTCACAATTCGCATTAATTAGAAGATTTCCAGGTTTCAAGTCGCGATGAAGGATGTTAGCTGAGTGTAGATATTTCAAACCCCGAAGCAACTGCAACAAAAAGAACTTTCTATTCGTAAATACAACAACCATTCAAGCAACAAAAATGATTGTACATAATTAGTAACTTCAGCTACGCACAACAAATCTGCTGCCACTGCATATTTGATGCATACTAACAAATCAGTTCCAAAAGTGTGTTTCCTGAGAGGGGTTTCATGTTCAAAATGGGTTCTTTGGCAAGATTGTCGCATACTAACACATGAGTTCCAAAAGTGTGTTTCCTATAATGTTAACTCCAGAATAATAAACACACATTGCATAAAAAAAATGGCATATTTGACACAAAAGAATACCAAGTTACCCTTTACAATACAATTCATACCTGAAAGAGGAAATATTGGCAGTGATCATTCGACAACGTTTGAGAAGATTTAATAATCTGATGCAAATCGGTGTCCATGAGTTCATAAACAAGATAAACATCCTTAAAACTACTCCTATGAACCGGCATCATGATGTCTTTCAAAGCAATAACATTCTCATGATGAAGATGTCGAAGAAGTTTAAGCTCCCGCAAAGTCCTAAGCGCGTCAACACGATTCTCAAACGCGTTCTGTATCTTCTTGATCGCAACTTTCTCATTAGTCTCCCTATTAACAGAAGAACACACAATCCCATACGCTCCCCGACCAATCGGCTTAATCGGCACATATTTAGTGTCAATCTCAAATAGAGTTTGCCACATGGAATAATAATGCTTCCCTTCCGCTCTTATCCCGTTCGGAGGCTCCACCTGAGTCGCCATTCCTGCAAATCAACAACAAAATCCAACAACAATCATGATCAATTCAGTATAAACGGAACATAATCAGTTTGGTAAATACTTAATATCAACAATTATTACTAAAAAAACTAACAAAACCTGAGTCTAATGACTGTAATAACTTCAATTAATTCAATTGATTCATAGAATTGAATGAGAGTGAAAAATCATAATTATCCTAAGAATCTACTAAAATAAATTGCAGATCCAATTATGAAGCCAAGAAAAGAGAGAATTTCCAAATGCAGAAGAAGTGAAAAAGGAAAGAAAACCTTATCGTTGAAACAAGGTGAGGAAGATTGAAAATGAAGAAAGAATTGAATTGAATCGTGGTGAGTGAAGTTGAGTGTGAATAGGTTTTGTAATGGATCGACGAGATTCTTTAGATCGTCGTGACCAAACGAGAAAGGGTTCGGATTTTTGGATTTTATCAATGGATAGAGTATCATATGATATATCAATCTCTCTCTCTCTCTCTCTCTCTTATTTTCTCTCTCTTTCTTTTTCAGAAACACAACAAACAAAGTCACTTACACACCCGCGTTTTCCTCCAACACCCTCTGACGAAATATTTAAAATTATTTTCTTTTTTTCTTTTTTGTGTCTTCCCTACTACGCTATTTTAAGTAGTACTATAGTACAGGATATTTAACCAAGTTTTTATAAATATAATAATTTTTAATTTTGGTCTTTCTAAAATTTTTCATTAAAAATTAGTCCCTATAAAATTTTTCGTCTCACTTAAGTTATTTTGGATTACATTAACTATTGTGGCATGAATTGTATGTTTCTCAAATAACATTATCTGTTACGATACGAATAGCACAATCCCTTTATTCAAAATCCCTAATTTCACTTTCAGTCTTTATTTTCTTTTTGAAGGCGACCGTTCGTGCGTGGTGGTTCCTCTCTCCGTTTCCAATCGCTTTTCGCTCCAGACAGAGGTGGTCCCAAATCTCAGGTAATTTTCATTAATGTATTCCCACTTGCTTGTATAGCGTGAGTTTCGTTGAATACTTTAGTTGAAAAGGTGTTTGTTGTGTTGCGTAATGTTGACTGTGGTTTGTTAGAGTTTTGTATTGATTTTGCAAAGTCTGATATACCCTTGTGTTGTTTTTGTAATGTGTAGGGTATGAGGTTGTTTAAGGTAGTATTTTATACAAAAGGATCTTTTGTAAAGGATGTAGGGTTGAGATATGAAGGGGGATGTCTATGCTTTTAGTGGACAAGACACAGATTATTGGTCTTATTTTGAAGCTCGTGACCTAATCAAAACTATGGACCCTTCCTTTAACCATGAAGATGTAAGAATGTGGTGGAAGTCTGAACATGGTAGTATGGAAAATGATCTAAAACCCTTTGTTAATGATAAGGATGCAACTATGTTAGTTGTGTGTGCTGAGAATAGTAATTATGAAGTTGAGATTTACACTGAGGCAAAGTTGGAAAGTGCACCAAAACCAAGTGCACCAAAACTTGTTGTCCAAGACCCTGTAAGTTTATTACATGTCATACTTATATTGTTTGGTTTTGGTTTTGTTGGTTACTTATATCATTTTGTTACTTATGTGTGTCCAGGTGAAAGCTATGTTATCTCCAAAAAAGAAGTCCAAGAAAGCTATTGCAACCGAAAAAAGACAAAGTGTCCGACTAAGGACTCTTAAGACTCGTAACATTGTGGGTCCAGGAAGGGGTCCAAAAGATCCGGTGCTTATTCTTGGAGATGACACAAATGATGGCAGTCAGAGTGGGAAGAAGAAATGGGATGACATAGAAAGGAGCTTGACTCAATGAAAACTTGTGTGCTGTGAAACTTTTTGTGTTTTATTTGGAGATTATGTAGTATGAACCCTAGTTGCTTTGTTATCCACTAATGTAATATGAATGATTGTAAACTGTTGTCTTATGTCATATGGCTTGTATATGACCATTTTGTTTAGAACCTTTTGTTGTATTATGTATGACTTGTTCAAATACACTTGTTCTATCAATGGAATGAACTTTGTATTCTAATGCAAATTATGTAGCCATTCAAATTACACTAAACAAGGTACAACAACAATAATTTGTTACATTACATTGAACACAGTACATCAATAATTTGTTACATCACATTGATCACAGTAGATCAACAACAACAAAATTACACTAAACATGGTACAACAATAACAACATTGGATCAAAGTAGATTACATCAATATTAAACAAATTGGATTACATTAATAATTTGTTACATTACATTGAACACAGTACATCAACAACAACAAAATTACACTAAACAGGGTACAACAACAACAACAACATTGGATCAAAGTAGATTACCATTTTCATTTCATAACACAAAATAGATTACATCAATAATTTGTTACATTCCATTAAACAAAGTACATCAACAACAACAAACGACATCAACATCTACATTTCATGAAAAAATACACATTGCACACAAATGAAACAACAAGACACCACATCTTCAATCTTCCATAAAATGTCTCTGTTTTCAACTTGCTCTTCAAGATCTTGTTCTTCTTCCTTGTTTCTTCATAAAGCGACTTCATATAGCCAATAATTTCCAAATCCGAGTTCGTTCTAACTCCATCTACATTTCCAGATTTTTCAGCAACATCATCATCCCAAATGAAAAGATTACAAGTTTCAGCATTCCTCCAGTAAGGACATCTCCAGAATAACATTCCCTTATTTGGTCCAGTTTTGCAATAATAGGAGACCATACGAACCTGACACCCACAATATTTCTCAAATCGTGATTTTACGGATGTAGAAGACATTGGCTAAAGAAAACGCTCAAGGAAGATGAAAGTTAATACCAAAGTGAAGAACGAACAAGCAAGACAACCAAAGCGAAGAAAAAGTGATGGCACTTGAAGATAACAAGCATGAAGAAGAATGGGGAAGAGTATAATGAAATTAGGTCAAAATCATTTATAACCTTTTTAAGGAAGCACGGTGAAAATTCATGAAATCAAAATAACTTAATTTTTTAATCCACCAAGGCAGCCAGGTGTGATTCCGTTAGCCCAAATTAACGTCAGAGACTCTTAATTAAGACGAAAAATTTTATAGGGACCAATTTTTAATGAAAAATTTTAGAGGGACCAAAATTGAAAATCACTATATTTGTAAGGACTTAAAACTTATTTAACCCATAATTAATTAACTTTTTTTTTTTTGGTGAAATCTATTAATAATATTTGTTATATTATTTGTTAAATCTTTTATTAAATTGAAGTATGTTTCGTACTCGGATCTTATGCACTTGGAATCTTAAAACGTAATGTAATTGCGCGCAAATCAAATCAAATCATTTTCCAGCTAATAAAACGTAGCGTGTATACGACGATATAATGAATAATGAGCGGATTAACTTTTTTAATAGTACATTAAGTAATCTTAATGAATAATGAGACGCCATAATCAATTTTTTTTTAATAAAATAAAGTGGAGTATATCACGACAATTCACTAATTCAATATATCAATCTACAATAAATTCTTTCGAGACTTTCAATCAAATTTATGTATTAAATACAAAGTTCATCTTATTTAATTATTTAGTGTTATATTTTTAATTAAAGAAGGTTGAATTTTAAATCAGTTTAGTTGATAGTTATGCAGTGATATCAGATACAAAAGCGTGGATTTAAACTCATAATATCTCACTTATTTATATTTAAGGATGAAATTTCAACTGCTAAACTACTTAACAAAAAAAGATTAAAGTATAAAAGAAAAGCACAGATTATATCAAAACTCACTAAAGAGGAAGAAAAAATGTATAAAAAAAGGAAATATCTTAACACACCACCCAACCTTCTTAGGCATCTAGCGCGCTGACCAAACTACCCCTGCGTCCGGATGTGCAAATCCGGACGCACCGTTTTTTTAAAAATTTTAGTTTTTCCCTGATGTGCACATCCGGTAAACGTTCGTATTTGCAAATCCAGAATAAAACCTGATGCAGAATATCAAAAATCCAACAATGTTTCTCACATTCATAAAATAAAATCGGGATTACATTGAGAAAATCGCCATGACATCGACAGAAATTTAAATATTACAAGATCAATAGCCCGGTGAACGCTTGCACGTCTCTAAGATGTCATCGACCGTTCTTCGAATTTTGACGGTCGCCTCGAACTCGAGCGGGAATCGTTCTTCGTAGCCGAAAAAAGTTTGTCACATCGCTCTAACATCCTCTTGATTCTTGAGCTCAACAAGGCTGTAAGCGACGTTCCCTTCGTTATCAACGGAAGGTGAACGATACTGAAGCTTCGCAACCTTCCGTTTGTCTCCGTAAGGTAGGAGATGTTTGATGTCGTCAATGATCTCGCCGATTGAGATGTCCCTCGTTAACTTATACTTGCGACCGATTGTTATGTCGTCGGTATAGGAGACAGTTGCGACATATCAATGGATCTTGATATCATACAATTGAGACATTTAGTGTTTGTGTGAATGATATCAAATGAAACCCCTAATTTATAGAAAAGTTAGGGTAAAGTTATTTCTGCGTTAGTTCATTCCGAATGTGCAGATCCGGACAAACCCTATAAATATTGGTTCCGGATGTGCAAATCCAGAAATTCTCCGGATGTGCAAATCAGAATGTTTTACTGATACAATTTTAAAACAAAATTGAACAGCTTATGCAGCCACTTGGAATACTTTCAATGCAATAAAATTCATAAGTGTATTAAAAAGACATATGGATAAAAATACAATATATTTCACTTCAATAATGTATATTGGATCGTATGATTATACAAAAGAGTTAAAACAAAATTCTCCGTCTAAATCTATTGGAGCTAGAATTTTCGATTTTTCCGCATTTAATGCCTTTTCAATTGTGTGCAATCTTTCGAATTCAAGCATCATTTCGACAAAACTATCCGGCCAAGACTCGGCAATTGCGGTTGCATGCGTCGCCCATTGCAGTGATTTAGGTGGTATCGGGCATCCAGGTTTCAAGATAACTTGTACGAAATGTCTTGATTTCGCAAGCCATCCGATACACATGATGCGATCATTTGGATTCGACGGAGGTGCGGTGTGGAGTGGAAAAAAGGTTTCCGAAAATCTGTATCTCGTCAAGTCGATACACACCATATCGTAGGCGCATGCTATAAGATGACCCATCTCGGGGAAGCTCATCCATTTCGATACCGGTGACCACTCAACCACGGAACAAGTGACTCGTGAACCTTGTTGTAATTTTCTTGATTTTCATAGAGATGCAAGTATGCTTCTTTATGCGTCTCCAACTCTAGGATAAGTTGATGACGTACAAGTGCATGACCTTCCTCTCCTTTACCGAGTAGTGTCGACACGGCTCGATAACCGCAATTACCATCCCCTACAACATCGATTATACCGTCGATGTGCTTGTGCATAAAAACTGGCATCTCGTCAATAAAGGAAATCATACGTGTAGTTGGAGTCGGAGTCGGAACTCGTGGAATCGGTGTCGGAAGTATATTATTCGGTTGAACAAGGTTCAAGGTCTTGTCGGCTATACATGTCTTCTCTTCCGCCTTTAGCCGACATACACTTGGATGTCCTTGAAGCTTTGAGCACATTTCGTGGTTATGTATTACCACAACGAACGGTAAATCTCCATTTCTTGGAAACTAACATGTAACCACCAATCTTAAAAGGGCACTCACATCTTCTAGTACCGGTCTCGTCTTTCTTTAACTTCCGTAGAGGTGCTTGATATTTGCCGCTTCTTTCGCAACCCAAAATTACAAAAGCTTTTCTTCTATCCGACCCATTATCCGATCTCCCAATATTTACACCGAAGCCAAGCTTAATAGCCGTCATACGAATGTATGCGATCATTCTTTCACGATCATCAAAGTCTTGCTTGTTGTTAAAGTCACCGCCGACATCAACCAACTTTACGAGCATGCATTTATCTTTCGGGGAAATCGGCGAAACTAATTTTTTTGACATGTTATCGGGGTGCACCATATCTATTTATAAACAAGAATACAACAATTAATATGTATAAATAAAATATATTCAAAATTTGCTGAATATTTAAATTAATTAGTTCCAGGCACTTTTCCGGATTTGAACATCCGGAAATGTTCATGCTTAATTCGTTCCGGATGGCACATCCGGAAGTAGCGTAACTTATTTTTTACAAAAAAGTAGAGTGATAATGTGAGCAATGTAGTGAATGAAGTTGAATATTTACCTGAAATTCAGTCTTTTCTTACTCCCTTTGATTTGTTGCACCAAAAATTTGAACTTTTTGAGTGAGAAATGGGATTGATGAAGTAGGGTTTTTTGAGTTAGTGAGAGTGAGTGTAGTAGAAGAAATATTGAGAATGGGAAGGGGGAGTGATCATGCAGCTTTAAATATAACAGCCATGCTTCCGGATATACAGATCCGGAGGCCTACCAGATATGCACATCCGAAAAACTTTTTTTTATAAGGATACGGTGCGTCCGGATGTGCACATCCGGAATCAGGGGGCAAAAAATAATATCACGTGGTGCCTAAGAAACTTGGTGTAGCACCCCAAAATTTTCCCTCATGTTTTAACACTAACTGGCTTATGTTTCATTTCATTTTTGCATAATCATCTTTGCATATCATTTGGTGCTTGGCATGGGATCAAGGTATATGAGAAATCTCAAGTGAATCACATTCTCCTAACCAGTGCAAAATCAAGGTTTTGGTGAAAAGTCAGTGCAAATGGTTTTTTGGGCCAAAGCTTGATTTCAAGGTTTTCCATAGGGTTTCAATTGTCCAAGGATGAAGTATTGCCTATTGGTTCATTTCAGAAGATCTTCAATTGAACAATTGGTTGAGAATCAATCAGATTGGGGAAAAGTCAATTGTGTAAAGGAAAAAGTCAACTCCTGACTTTTAAGGTCAAATTCATGTTCCTCACCTCAAATATGTCCATTGGTGAAGATTTGATCAAAGAATGTCTAGGGTTTCATCAAAAATCAAGAAAGATTCAAAGTTGCCAATTTTAGAAACTTAGGGTTTCCATTTATGGCAAGTTTTATCAAGTTGAAAGGTCACTTTTGAGGCATTATTTCTCCATGTTCCAAGCTCTAAACTGAAAGTTTATGGAGGCCTATCAAAAGTTCACATTCCAAGCTTTAAAACCATACCAAGAACATCTCCATTGGATCAAAATTGAGGGAGATATGATGCTTTAAAGTTAAGGGTTTCCAAGGCATTTTTGAACAGCTAGGCAAGCCATGGGCAAGCCAGCATGCAGTTATTTCATCAAACACTTGGTGTGCATGACATGTTCAAGTTCATAGCCAATTATCTCCATGATGGAGGCTCCAAATTAAAAAATGTTCAACATGAGTTTTGTTCCTCTAAATCCCCTCTACAACTTTGATGTTGGAGAAATTTTCATATGATCAATGTATGAAGAGATATGTTGGATCAAAGTGGTGATCCCAACCTGACTTATTTCATAGGCCATGGGCCAGACACGAGTAGGGCAAGATGCATGCTCAAGTCAGTTGCAACCAAGTGTATTCACCATCATTTCTAGGCATGCTAGAGGCTCCCATTGTGTTTGCTTTCCACATCAATGTTGTTCTTCTTCATTCCCTTTTTTCAAAGAGCCAATAATCACATCATTTCACCTATTGATCTTCAAGATTCAATGATCCAAAGCTCATCTCATCACATATGTTTTCTTCCATCCCAAGTAAAGCAAAATTCAAACAAGTTGTATTGTTGTTGACATAACCCATGCGCATCATGTACAGCCATGCATAACATTGCCATTTCAAGACAAACATAGCCCTTTACACATACCATGCTCATGTACATCTCTTGCCATATATGTTCAAACAAAAGAGAGAAAAAGAAACTTACACAGGAAGTTTGTAAGAGAAGCTGCAGCATTGTACCATTACATTACATCATCACCTCCTATTTGAGCAACACCATAGCTGCCATGTTCCTTCCTTACCCGAGCTCATCACCATTTCACTCATTCTCACTTCAAACTAACTCAGCCTTTAACCAGAGTTCTAACCATCAACTATGGGAGTTAGATCTTAACCAAGGGTATAAATAGAATCTAACAGAAATTGCAAGTAACTTCAATCATTCTTCACTTCACTCTGCATTCTCCAATCTTCACACACACTCTCTCTCTCTCTCTCTCTCTCTCTCTCTCTCTCTCTCTCTCTCAAATTTCTCTTACTCTCGAAGCTTCATTTTCATCAATCTTCCCTATACTTTTCATCTTGATCCTTCATCAATCATCATTAAGAAAGTGTGTGGAAGCAAGAGATTGAATCTATAGGACTTGCATCTTGAATTTCTTCATCTTCATCAGTTGATTTTCAAGCATTTTGAATCTCTTTCACAGCCTTTATTTGGCCAGTAGAAGTCTCCAAAGATCAAAGATCGTTTTCCATCTAATTTTCTTGTGCTCATAGATCCATTGCAGTTCAGGTTTTTCTTCATTTCTCTTTGCATTTTAAGCTGATTTAAACTTGTTTTTGCATGTTTTGGAGCCCAATAGGAGCAATGTGACCTCTGGCTAGTTGATAGGCACCTTAGGTGCTTAGTTTGAAAATTCTAGGGCAAACTTGTGGCCTTCGATCTGCTTTATGTGTGTGTTACTTGTGAATTCTAATGGTAGATTTGTTATCTACGTGGAGAGACAAACAGTTTGGTGTATGGTTTGTGCTTTTCTGGTAATGTAGCCACCTGTGCACAGCGGAGGCTCGCCGGAGAAGACGACCGAAGTCTTCTCCGGCCACCTGAAACTCCAACTTTGCATGAACCCTAGCCTTTTACCAGGTTAAGTCCCAGCCATTGATTCATTTTGATCTAACGCACATAATGCTGCCAACGCATTAATGAGAGACAATATCCCTCACGTTCTCTCTTTTTCTGATTTATTTTGAAATGTGTGCTTCCATGTGTGTGTTGCATCCTATCTTATCATGTGCCCTTATCCTAAGCCACATGATTGGCGTATTTTTGTGACCATCACGTTTGACCTTGATCCAAGGGCTCTCATTGAGTCAATTTGTTTGATTGAGCAACATGTTATGCTCTGCAGACCCACGTGCCTTGGGCTTTGTGGTTTTTGATATCCACCCCCTCCTTTTTCTGAGCCCATTGATTTGTATTGGATAATTGCTCTCGTTGCACCCCCCCTGGCTTATTCCTCTTGTTTTTTATTTTATTTTCATACTTGTTTGGTTTTTAATTTTTAAAATTATTTTTAAGAATGGTAAAATCCTGAAAAAATTCATGAAGCATCATAATGCATTTAAATAATTTTTCCATATTTTATTTTCTGATTTTGGCATCTTTTAATATTTTTCCATGAATTTCCATTTAATTTCTTTTGTATGAACCTCCATTCATGATACTTGCCTCATTCTTGATTTGTTTGACCTAGTTGTGAATTGAATCTGTCCATGAACATTGATACATGCTTCTATGATATATTAAGGCATTTCATACATTTTTATTAGATTTTTTAGGTCATTTTTCATTGACTTTTGAATGTTGTCTTTGAGCACTTTGTTTGTGTGACTTGTATGAACTTGTGAAGCATGTTTATGCATGATCCCCAATGAATTTTGAGCCATACTTTTGAGACATGTTTGTATACTGTTTGCCCTTCAAATGACTTGCATCTTCCATTTTTATTGAGCTTCTAACACCTCCTTTGTTTCATTTTAATTGCATTAATGCATGTGTGTTTGTTAGAAGACTTGTGCTAGGGTTTTGGATGTGTATGGTATGCAATCCCTTTTGACAATTGTTGAGACCTCTTGATACATGTTGTATGAACATTATAGGTCATTTTTCTTATGTTATAGGTCATTGCTTGTCCATCATGAATTGAATTATGTGCACTTATTCAAACTTGAATTGTTTTGTGAACTTGTGCATCCTTACTTGTTCTTCTTTGATCAATTGTTTGCAGCAACACTTGCATGATCTTGTACATTCAAGAAAACATGATTCCAGTTCTTTTTGTGATCATTGTTAATCATATGCCATGACCTCTAAGTTCATAAACATTTGAATGTTTGTTTGATCTAACTTGTACATGTTTGCTTCTAATCTTGAACTTGCATCAACATGAGACTTGTATGAACTTTGTATGCTCATTCTTGCATTCTAAATATCATTCCAAATGCCATATGCTACTGACTTGCATTCATTTCCAAGTATGTCCATCTTGCATCTTCATTCATTACTTGTATTACAAGTATGCATGTTTGTATGAACTTGAATGGTGTTTTGTTCTCACTTCTTCTTACTTAATCAATGCTTGCATTCATGAATCACATGTTATCTTAATGACATATCCATGCCTTATTAAATGTTATTCACTTCTAACTTTGATGTTTACATGTGCATTTATTCATGTTCATGATTTATTTGCATTCATCTGGCATAGTTAGTGTACAACTTGCATTTGTGTGAACATTTGATGCATAGTTTGACATTGTTTGATCTCCTATGACATGTTAACCTTAGTAGGATACCTTGACATATACCTACTGACCTTGGATGTTCTTTAACCCTTAGGATCCTTCCCTTTTGGTTTAAACCTTGTTTGCTTCTTAGGATGTTTCCTTAAGACAACTAACATTGTTTGGTTCACTTTCTTTCACTTGTATTCAATACTTGTGATTATTTTGTGCTAACCTTTTATGTAGGGGCAGAGGTAAGACATATGAGCATGTGGATGTTTATCCATGCTCATTTCTTATTTCATCTCTCATCTCTTTTACTTCTATTTCTCTTTTGTGTGTGGATTACATGATGTAATGCTTGATTGTGTAGAACTCTCTCACATCCCTTTGGGATCCTAGCTCATCCTTAATTTTTTATTAAGGTGAGGTAGGATAAGAATTAAGTAGTGTTATCCCTCTCTCTTCTTTAGACTTAGGTTGTTCTTAAACCTCCCCTTAGGACCATCTTTTTCATGATAACTCTAGGATAGAATTCCCCTTAGTGTTTTCTTTTCTTTGAGTCTTCTCTTCTCATCTTATAACCTTCTCAAACACTTAATAAAATTAACGTGTATTGCGCATGGGCCTTACATGTGGGAAGTGAAGAATGAGGGGTTTCCTCTCATTTTTCTAGAGTGATTGGTGGACGTTCCATCTTGGAACGATTTGCAAAGCATTCGTTCCTATGTCATAGACTCCGGTGCAATGCAAGTTATGAACTAACTTCAATCCACTTCTGTCTAAAAACAAACAAACAAACAAATTCAAAACCTTTTCATTCTTCGGGATCGTTCAATTTCAAATCATTTTCAGAAAAGAGCACGTTATTTTCCGTTTTGTCGCAAACAGTCATCGACCCTAACTGCCAGACGCGAATCTAACGTCGCCCATAAAAAACACGCACAACGCAAGGTCTTCCCTAGTGAGGGGAACTTCGCCGCTCTGATTCTCGCGTACCAGCGAGATGCGTAGGCAGAATATCGTGCGAGATCTCTCTGAGCACAACCTTTCTTTATCACCTCTTTATCTCTTTTCGACCCGTAGGTCGAACTACGACTGCTCTGATTTCCTCCTTCTGGTTAGATTGAGGATACGTAGGCATAAGACGTCGATGTCTTGGCGAGCAACCTTCCCCCTTAGTTCGTGTCCGAACTACGTTGACTCTGACTTTCCCATTGAACGAGGGAATACGTAGGCCTAGGATGGCGATGTCCTATCGAGTCACTTCTTTTTCTTTTCTTCCCCGTTTCTTCGCTCTTTTCTGTTCCCGTTCCTTTTCCCTTCCAGTAGCAGTGGAGCTCCAGATGACGACACCCTTTGATCGAGACAGCAAGCGTGGATCCCATTGAGTACGATGGATGTGCGGGGGTGCTAATATCTTCCCCTCGCGTAACCGACTCCCTTACCCGTTTCTCTTGGTCGCGAGACCATGTCTTTTCCCTTCCCTTGGGTTTACGCAGTGTTTCCTTTCCCTCTCTTGGGATAAATACACATTGTTGACGACTCTGTTTCCGTGCCACTTTCGCGTTTGTACCTGGATGAAAATCCCGGGAGCGCCAGCTGGCGACTCTGCTGGGGACCTCAGATTGATCTCTTGCTGGTCCATCCCCTATGCGAGTCAATCTTAGCGCTTGGTTGTTTATTTTCATTGGGTGTTTATTGTGGTGCTTTATTTTGTTGTATATTACTACATTATTGTATTACTGTTTTACTGTTTTACTGTATTTACCGCATTTATGGCATTGTATTTCATTATTCTGCTGGACTGTGTTGTGCTGTACTGGTTTTTCTGTTTGGCGGGTTGGGATTCATTGAGAGATAAGCCCAATACACAGGCTTGAGTATACTAGAGTGGAAAGTATTGGGACCTACGCGCTATCTTGGTACGTTTGGTGTTCACGAAATTCACATCCAGACGAGGCGCTTTTGGGAGATATTCTGACGTGCATGTCTTGCGCATTTCAGGGTGTTGATCTAGAGAGCTGTCGACTCTGGTGACCGTTTCCCCGAGGACTCAGTTGAGGCACTCCTCCCAAGAGGTAGTAATGGCAGACCAGAAATGGCAAACCCATTATACTTCTTGATCTGAGGACCCGAAGCTGTGAACTTATCATAGGATGACCTTTTTTAGGGGAATCAGTTGAGGCCTCCTCAATTGATGATGATGCCCAACCAAAAATGGTGAACGTATCATCATTTCTCGACCTGAGAGCCCGTGATATCGAGGATCCTCGGTTTTCTAGTACCCACATGTGAGATGGGCGGGTGTTTACAGGTTTGCAGGTAACCGTAACTTTCATCCTACCTGGTATTTTGGTTCTCTTATCAGTGTGAACTTATCAGCCTGGTATTCTGGTTATTCTAGTATTATGGTTATTCGGATATTCTGGTATTCCGGTATTCTCTTCAGAGCAGACCTTTAAACTTATCCATTCAGCAGCACAGCAGTACAGAGCTTTATGGAAGCCTTGATCCCATGTCTGTTGCATCTGCATCATCATTTTTGCATACATGTTCTAGTATTTCCAAGGGATATTAACTTTGAGACTAGCTGCAGAGCATTTCCATCTTTTTCTTGTGGTTTATACGAAAAAAACTTGAAACAAAGCAGAATGATTCCTTGGAAATGGTCGAACATGGCATTTGCATTGCATTTCCATACTTATATGCATGGCAGGTGTTTAAGGTTGGTCTTTTGATCCCGATCGGGTTTGCTTCATGGTTGCAGATTCAATCTTTTTAAGTCGTGTCCTACTTGAGCAAAATCAGAAGACAGACATGGACCAGATGCAAGCCGAGTTGATTGAGATGCGGACTCGCATGGCTTAGTTTATGGAGTTAATGCAATGTGTGGCTAAAGGGCAAGAACAGCTGAAGACCCTTGTCCAGCCTCTGATTGCTATAGTCGATGAGGATGTGGTTATGCATGGAGGTGTTCATACTGGTGCTATTCCTCAGGGCGGAGGTGTTAATGGTAATGGTGTCCATACTGGTTCTCCGGGCGGAGGTATTCCCGTTCCTTCTGTTGTTATCCCTCCGGGCGGAGGAGAGAATGTTGGGATTCCTTCTATTGTGGGAGGAGGAAACAGTATCTGTGCAGTGCATGGTCGTCACTATGATGATCAACAGGAGGATGTGTTTTCTCTTCCAGGTGGGGATGTTGACCCCCGACTTGGTAATGAGCAAAGAATCAGGATGATTGAAAAGCAGTTGAAAGAGGTTGTGAATCAGAATTCCTTGGGTATGGATTTGGATGATTTGGGACTGGTCCCTGGTGTCAAGATTCCGCACAAGTTTCAGGCGCCTACTTTCGATAAATATAATGGTGCTACCTGCCCAAAGACTCATGTCCGGGCCTATGCGAGGAAAATGGCTGCATATTCTAATGAAGAAAAGTTATTGTTGCATTTCTTCCAAGATAGCTTGACTGGGGCGTCTTTGGAATGGTACATGCAGTTGGAGAGGTCCCATGTTCGAAACTGGGGGGAGTTGGTAGAAGCTTTTGTTAAGCACTATCAGTACAATACTGATATGGCTCCAAATAGGACACAGTTGCAAAACTTGTCGCAGAAGAATAATGAAAGCTTTAAGGAGTACGCCCAGAGGTGGCGAGAATTGGCAGCAAGAGTACAGCCTCCCATGTTAGAGCGGGAGATGATAAGTATGTTTATGGCTACCCTGCAAGGTCATTATTATGAAAAGCAGGTACCTTGTATGCCCGAAAAGTTTACTGACTTGATCTTAGTTGAAGAAATGGTCGAAAGCTGTATCAAAATGGGAAAGATTCAAGTTGCTCCAGGTTATTCTGAAAATGCAAAGAAACGTTACAGGGGGAAGAAGGAGAGACTAATGTCGTTCAGTACCAACAACCTCATGCTCCTCAACAGCAGAACTATCGGCGTCAGAATCAACACAGGCCTCGCAATAACCTGGAAAGAAGGAATGCTCCTCTTCATCCAGTTCCCATGTCATATAGTCAACTCTTTCCACACCTGGTTCAAAATTCATTGGTGGAGCCTAATACTTTAAATCCTGTTCCAGAACCATACCCTTCGGGGTAAAATCCCCATGTGCCATGTGGATATCATGGTGGATCTATGGGGCACTCAACTGAAGATTGCAAAGCCTTCCAGGCCAAAGTGCAACAATTGATTGACAAAGGGTACATATCATTTCCAGAAGGAGACTTGGTTGTGCATGTCGACCTCTCATCTATTTGAAGACTTCAAGGGTCACTCCTAAAGCCAGTAGTCTAGGTGGAGTCAAGTCTCCTCAACAATGGCAATCGTCGGATTCTTTACTGCATTTTCATATGTAGCTTTCATTTGTTTGTTTAAACAATGTTTGCATGTAAAAACTTATTTGTATTTTAAGTGATGATTTTAATGCAATGAATGTGTTGCTCTTGAAGTACTTTACTTTTATGCACTCATATCATGTTAATATCCATTGCAATATCAACTTTCTTGCCTAAACTCTTGAGGGAGGATGATGAGTGAAAAACGCAAAATCTTCGGTCATGTGCTTTTGGATAGAACCCTATTGATGATATACATGCATTGTTTCAAATCCCTAAACACTGGAGATATAAGGGAGATAGACCCTCGTTAACCCTTTTGAGCCTTGAAGTAGGAGTTTCTTTCGTACGAAAAAACTCTCACACTTAACCCAGGGGCAGGGTAGGCGTCAGTTAATTTGACCGAGCGTTCAAATTTCGAAAGGAGTGTGCATCTGAAGATCCATTACCTTCTATTCCACACCGTCAAGAGGTCAAGAGATGTGAAATCACAATGGTTATCCATCAACAATCAAGGAGTGAGGCAGTCACAACCCTTTCAAACAAGTCAGACAAAACGGTGTCGCACGATTTGTTCAAAAAAAAAAGAGGGGAAAAATCAAAAGAAAAAGAAAAAGAAAAGAAAAAGCCCGCTAAGTCGAAACTTGAAAACAAGCGACTTAGGCAAAAGTTAGGGCATCCCGCTGGACTTCAAGATCGAAAGATTCAAAAAGAATCAGTCCAGGAAAAATAAGGGAAATAAAAAAAAACAAAAAAAGGCGAAAAGCGGAAAAGGATGATCAAGAGAAAATCCTCGATAAAGAAAAAAGTCGTGTGACCGCAAAACACCAAAGACACAAAGGGGTGACTGTTGCTCCAAAACCTCATAAGGTGTCAAACCATCAATTGCATGGGTTCCTTAAAGATCATAAAACCTTTTGAGATATGAGCGCTTGTGTCAGATTAGTTGAACGTAGGACTGGAGAACATCACGAAGAGTGGGTGGGCACCGATAAACTTTGAGCCTTAAATCCTTTTTTCTCCAAACCGTGAACCAGGACACGTTACAACCCTTAAAATTCCAAATTGAAGCAGGGTTTATTCCGAAAGCGCACTTCAGCGAGATAGCGTTCCTGACTTCTATGGGTTATGCTAATAAGATTTTGTTGGTATTGTATGTGCGTATTGTTTTCCATTCTAAAATCAGTGTTGCATCCCAGCTAGTGATTCGTTCACAAGGCTTGGCGAGGCATTTTCAATAGAACTTCAAGTTTAACATGTTTCGTCGCATTAGAATTGTCATTCTCATAATGAACATTTACTACTTGCATACATGTACTTAAGCATCAAGAAAGCTTACACAATGAACGTCAGTCGAGAAGCTCGATCCTGCCAAGTGGAGATACTAGAAAATTCCGAAGGATAGTCATGTCAAGGGGCATGTGGCCAAGAGACTGTGCGCAACCTAGGTGTTCCCGGTGAATGGTGATAAGATACAGTCAATCTGGAGCAGTCACATTGAAAACTTTCCCTGAAGCAGTTAAAAGGGGGCAATCACGTCGAGATTCGATAAATCTCTCAAAGACCAGTCGGTCAGGGGAAAATTCACTTCAAGGCTTGGGGCAGGCCACCTCTAGAGCGTGAGAAGTTGTCCACTCCTGAAGACGGTTAATTGAAAACACCTCTTCAAGGTTCAAAATATTGGGGCAGATTATTTTCAAGTCATTACAAACCCTTTCGAGGTAATTTACCTCATGGATTATGAAGTCTGGGGCAGTTGCGTCGAGATATGATAAATCTCTCCAAGAGTTTGAAGACCCTGGGGCAGTGTGAACGCCCGGTCTTCTATAAAATCCTCTTGAGATGATTTCTTCCTTTAGACCTGGTGGTCTGGGGCAAGTGGAGAGTTCAAAGGGCCGTTTATGAACATAGAAACGATTCAGTTTACCGCATGGCTGCAGGGTAACAAATTTGTTTTCCCCAGTAGAGTTTCTCTCCCCAGCACTGAAAGTTCATCATCCTCAGTAGAGCTTACTCTCCCCAGCAAGAGTACAGAGGATTGTGTTCCCCAGCCGAAGTCATGGTTGGTTTATTATTCCCCAGAAAGTAGTCAGAAGTGGATTGCTTCGAGGTGAATGTGGTTGTATCTCCAGCAGGAGATGTGTCGGATGTCTTTGAAAAGAGTTTATGTTCCCCACAGAGTCTGGTACTCACTTTCCTAAGTAGGTCAGGAAGTATAATTCCGTCAGCAACGGCTTGCTCTAATCCTCAGCAGGGTAAATTCTTTCCTCCAATAGCAGGTTAAGCTCAATGATATCCCTCGGCAGGTTTCGTTGACTTTCCTCCGTAGCAGCATTGAGGTTTCATCATCCTCATCAGACTGCCACTCTCCCCAGTCAGAGTACAAAAGATTGTTCCCCAGCCAGCATCTAAAGTGGATTGCTTTAGGATGGACGTTGTTTTGTGATAACTCGAATTCGTATCGTATTTTCCAACTCATTACGCGCATTTTTAGTACTATTTTATCGAGTCTTTCATACTATTTGCTTTGATTTATTATGTTTTCCTTTGTTTTTATGTCGACAGGTGTTTAATCGGCAAGTATGGAAAAAGGAAAAGTGAAGAAAATGCAGTTCTGGCCTTCCCCAAATGAATGGCGCTCGCCATATGCACCCTTGAAGAGAATGGCGGTCGCCATTCCCTAAAAAGGAGGGAAATCACCTTTTAAACTAATGATGGTCGCCATTAGGCATATGACGGTCTCCATTATGCGCGGGAGCAGTTTTATCAGCAGCAGTTTGGTAGTTTCCTCTATTCAAATTCAAATTCGAACCTGGGGTTTTGGAGCCAAGATTTCTCTATTTATAGGCCCTATTGGAGGCCAGTAACCAGATCTGGAAGTTGCGCGAAAGCGCTGCCGAATCGCGTTTTAGAACTTAGGCATATATTTTCAGTTTCAAAGCAGCAATTACTCACACCGAGGAATTGCTGCACTTTGTATTTTCTATTTCCTTGTACTGCTATATCACTTCAAGTATCAATATAAATCTTGCCTCCATTTTCGTATTCGAGTTCAGTTCCATTTACCGCAATTTTTTACAGGTTCTTTATTTATTGCATTATAGTATAGATTATATTCAAATTTGTTTTAACATGATAGTTCTAGAATTTGAATGCTTTAACATGTTAAGATCAGATTTAATTATGTCCGGTTAATTATAATTAGGGACCTTCGTATGAGGACCGTCGTTCTGACGGGACTCTGTTGGAACCATGGGTATGAGAATACAACGGTTCGATATTCTGGTTTTAGTGTCTAAGTTTAATTTAGGTGACTTTGTCGTGAGAGCGAGGGGTTGCTTAACAGTTTTTTGTCACGGGAGTGAGAAATGCATTAAGGTGTGTCCGATAGAGCGAGAGTTTGAGGTACGCACCAGATAGTAGACACTGAGCATCGATCCTAAACACAAGGAGAGCGCTTTAAGCTTCGTTTAGGCTTTGTTTATTTTCAAAATGCGTCTTTTAATTACCAAGCGAGCGAGAGCAAAATCTTGGGGTCATTAGGCGTGGCTTTTGTCAATAGCGCGAGAGTGTGAGACAGAGTCTTTAAGTTGGCATTTTCTACATAATAGGCATATAGCCATAATTAGTACCTGTATTCTACAAGTCCCTTAGGTGCGCGGAATTCATATTTCGGCCTCGTTTTAGTATTATCTTCAAACCTTTAGTAATTAGCATTTATATTTCCGTTCGTACCTTTTTAATCATAGCCTTAGCTTTATAAAGCAACGATAGATTACAGTAGGTTGACATTGGTCTCTGTGGGTTCGACAAGTTTTTATATTACTTCGATAAATCCGTGCACTTGCAGAACATCAAGTTTTTGGCGCCGTTGCCGGGGACCAACAGTCAATATTGTTATTTCGTTGTTGCACCATATAGACTAAGGCACTCTTGTTTGAAAAAAAAACACAAAAAAAAAACTATGTATCACCCACATTTTCTCTATGACTACCACTCACAATATCTCGAGGAACCGCATCCAAATTACCTCTACAACTACCACTCCCAATATTTTGAGGAACCACAAGAATCCCATAATCCCGACCTTGAATTATTGATGGAGGATTTCAATGCATCGCTCACTCACTCTCAACCAAATTTCCTCTATGATTACCACTCCCAATATTTTGAGGAACCGCAAGAGTCCCATAATTCCAACCTCGAAACATTAATGGAGGATTTCATTGAAACAACAACCAATTCTAGGCTAGAATCTATGATGGAGCGCTTTGTGGAGACACAAAATCTCCAGAATGAAGAGTTTAGAAAACAACATCTCGATACTTATGAAACCTTTAGGCATATGAGCACTGTGGTCGAGTCCCTCACGACTCACACTGAGGCATTGGAGACTCAAATCTCTCTGCTTGCCCAGACACCTATAGGACCTTCCTTTGAGAGACATGTGGATGTTGTAACAACCAGTAGTGAAGAACAAATAGAAAATCCTAGGGAGAGTGATAATGAATTTGAGGAGAGTAATGGTGAGAAAAGCATAGATATTGAGAAAAATCCACTGACGCCACCCGAAAGGGAGGTTGTCGAAGAGGTAGAGAAGGAAGCATTTATTATTGTTCCACCTCCCTATACCCCACCAATTCCTTTCCCGCAAAGGTTTGTAGAAGTTAAGGTAGACTCCAAATCCAAAACATATGTGGAGGAATTGGAAAATATCCACACCGATCCACCTTTGTCTGAGGTCCTGCATAAAAAGAGAAAATTTGAGGACCATGAAACTAGGGATATCATTACTGTTAAGAGGGTAAGGTTGGACTTTGAGGTGGTGGATGAAAGAACTAAGCCCAAACTTGAAAAGCTGATACTTAGGATAGATCCAAAACCACCACCACAAGTTCAAAAGAATGAACCACCCCACAGAAGGAAGAAAAGAAAAGGTGAGGGATATGTGAGATGGCTTGATAAGTGGCCATGGAAACCGAAGATTATTAGACGTCGAGCTAGCGACGTTAAATAAAGCGCTGCGTGGGAGGCAACCCACGGGGTTTTTTTATTTTAAGTTGTTATGTTTGTTTGTTTGAATTTGCAGATAATAAAGAAATGTATTACTTGTCATGTCTTAGCTACATCTAGGCAAAAATTCTCGATCCTTGAGATGAGCTGGTGCCCACGGACATTCCTACGAATGTCGCTGCTGGTGGTGACACCGATGATGAGTATGATAGGAGAGAGCATGTCTCCCCCTTCAGTAACTCACCTCTTCCTCGTTGTTTGTATGGCCATGTTCCACCTGCACACACCGCACCATATTTTTCTAACACTTTTTGCAGGTACTTCCTCTGGAAGCGGGCAATATGATGAGCTGGTTCAAGAATTGCACAAACGAAGGTATCTCAAAATGCCTACCGCCGAAGTAGAAGTGGTCAGTGAAGACAGGGACAAAAAGAGCAAGATCAGGGTAGATTAGGCCATGGTGGCAAGCAGTATCATTCATACAGGTTCTATCTTTCCTTTTTCCACCTTTTATCAAAACATTGAGGACAATGTTTGGTTTAAGTGTGGGGGAGGAACTCTACTGCTTTAACTTTACCGCTTTCTAGTTAGGTTTATCATTTTCTAGTTTATTTCATACTTTTTGGAATTCTATCTGTTTTTAATGTTTTGTCGAGTCATTGCATGTGCTGTCGTGTCTTTATGCGTGGTTTTCGCTTGTTATTCAATTTCCCCGAAATTTAAAAAAAAAATTTAACCTCCAACTATTTTTTGTTTTGATTCATGGCACGACACTCTAAAAGTATATAGGTTGTTTAAGTTGTGTTAGATAGACTTGGGAAAGTTTTGTAAATATCGGTACTGTTCCTACACCTTAAATTCCCTAAGTATGTGATATTGATTTAAATAGACATTATACCAAGACCTTATGCCTAGTTTCTTAGAAGTAGCCTCTTGATTAGTTTATACTAGTAATCAACACCATCCTAGTGTACAAACTAAGTAACAAACCGATGCAAATATGTGTTGATCTCAAAAATTTGAATAATGTGATTTTTATAGAAAAAACGAATGAAAGACATGTTCCCGCTAAGTTAGGTGGTCCTCACCCGACCATTTAGCCTAAAGGTTCGGACTCTTGAAATTCGTAAGGAAAAGAAAACATAATGTGCGAAAAAGAAGAAAAAAAAATTGAATGTCGAGATCATATAACACAAACAGGTTCGCTTACCATATAAGTATAAAGGATAATGGGCTTAATGTGATTGCGCGAGAATGAAAAAGAGGTGAAATAGGATGAAGGATGTAGGTCGAGTTATAATGTCATGATTTGAATTGGTATTGCATAGGAAGGGAGTCTTTGTCCGCAAATATGGAAATGTGTCGTTACGATATCCTTGTTTTCACTATTTAGTACCTATCGATCAAACATTAGCCTAGCAGCCACGTTTAATTAGAGTCTCGTTGTGCCTATGTTTAGAACCGTGCTTATTTTCTTTTTACTGTGTTTGTTGATTGCTTGAGGACAAGCAATGGTTTAAGTGTGGCGGTGTTGATAACTCGAATTCGTATCGTATTTTCCGACTTATTTGCTTTGATTTATTATGGTTTCCTTTGTTTTTATGTCGACAGGTGTTTAACCGGAAAGTATGGAAAAAAGGAACCAAAGTTGAGCTGAAGAGTGAAGGAAAAGTGAAGAAAATGCAGTTCTGGCCTTCCCCAAATGAATGGCGCTCGCCATATGCACCCTTGAAGAGAATGGTGGTCGCCATTCCCTAAAAAAGGAGGGAAATCACCTTTTAAACTAATGACGGTCGCCATTATGCGCGGGAGCAGTTTTATCAGCAGCAGTTTGGTAGTTTCCTCTATTCAAATTCAAATTCGAACCTGGGGTTTTGGAGCCAAGATTTCTCTATTTATAGGCCCTATTGGAGGCCAGTAACCAGATCCGGAAGTTGCGCGGAAGCGCTGCCGAATCGCGTTTTAGAACTTAGGCATATATTTTAAGTTTCAAAGCAGCAATTACTCACACCGAGGAATTGCTGCACTTTGTATTTTCTATTTCCTTGTACTGCTGTATCACTTCAAGTATCAATATAAATCTTGCGGCCATTTTCGTATTCGAGTTCAGTTCCATTTACCGCAATTTTTTACAGGTTCTTTATTTATTGCATTATAGTATAGATTATATTCGAATTTGTTTTAACATGATAGTTCCAGAATTTGAATACTTTAACATGTTAAGATCAGATTTAATTATGTCCGGTTAATTATAATTAGGGACCGTCGTATGAGGACCGTCGTTCTGACGGGACTCTGTAGGAACCATGGGTATGAAAATACGACTGTTCGATATTCTGGTTTTAGTGTCTAAGTTTAATTTAGGTGACTTTGTCGTGAGAGCGAGGGGTTGCTTAACAGTGTTTTGTCACGAGAGTGAGAAATGCATTAAGGTGTGTCCGATAGAGCGAGAGTTTGAGGTACGCACCGGATAGTAGACACTGAGCATCGATCCTAAACACAGCGAGAGCGCTTTAGGCTTCGTTTAGGCTTTGTTGATTTTCAAAATGCGTCTTTTAATTACCGAGCGAGCGAGAGCAAAATCTTGGGGTCATTAGGCGTGGCTTTTGTCAATAACGCAAGAGTGTGAGACAGAGTCTTTAAGTTGGCATTTTCTACATAATAGGCATATAGTCATAATTAGTACCTGTATTCTACAAGTCCCTTAGGTGCGTGGAATTCATATTTCGGCCTCGTTTTAGTATTATCTTCAAACCTTTAGTAATTAGCGTTTATATTTCCGTTCGTACCTTTTTAATCATAGCCTTAGCTTTATAAAGCAACGATAGATTACAATAGGTTGACATTGGTCTCTGTGGGTTCGACAATCTTTTATATTACTTCGATAAATTCGTGCATTTGTGGAGTATCATTTTGTTAACATAGGAGATTTGTGGAATGTATGCCCGAGACAAAGATGTTGTCTTCCCCGCAGAGTATTGGTGTCTACTCCCCTCGGCCAGTCAGGAAATGTGTTTTCACCAGCAACAACAGGATAAGGGCGAGGTCATTTCCCAGCAGTGGGTTAAGTCCAATGGCGTCCCTAGCAGGTCTAGTACTTGTGATGTGTCTCCCCAAGCAGAGTTTGGTGGTAGTCTTTGCAGCAAGTTTGATCAGTGATGGTTGACATCTCCAGCAGGGTTTAAGTCTAAGTGATATTTGGCACTCTTCCGATTCAGGTCCTGGTTTCCTTTTTCAATGAGTTATGTATAATCCCCAGCATAGTGGATTTTCTTTGGGATTTCATCTCCAGCAGAAGTTGTTGATCAAAGGAGTTGTTCAGTGTGATCCTTCTCAGCAGAGTTCTTGGACTCAGAGGACATTTATTTTGTCATCCCCGGTGGAGTTGCCTTTGTTTTCAACATTTATTTTGCTGGAGCATTTCTTTTTCCATTGCATAAGGATCATTTGCATGTCATCCTCCCAAACGCATAACATTTCCATTTCGTATGGAGCATTAAGCCATAGAAAAATTCAAACATGTGCATTCGAAGCATAAACCAGGTTTGATACTTTCTTTGCCAGTTCTCTTCCTCAGCAGAGATGGCATAACTTAGGAGATTTTGTTTTATCCTCGGTGAGGTCACCGAGGGATGTGTTCATCTTACCTGTGCTCCCCGGCAGAGACTTCTATTTAGACTTCTCCTTTCCCCAGCGGAGTCATCTTTGTAGATCTGTTGATTCTAGTAACCTTAGGTTAGCCCGCCTTCGGCCGGTCTTCCTTTTCGAGTTCGCCTTCAGTCGTCCTCGATTATCTTGGGTTTGAAAGTCCACCTTCAGCTGGTCTTTCTGTTCGAGTTCGCCTTCGGCCGTCCTCATATCCTTTGTTTGAAATACCGCCTTCGGCCGATCTTTCTTTTGTGAAATCCAATTCTCGCCTAGTAGTCAGTTCTCGTCTGACTTATTTCGTGAAATCTAGTTCTTGCCTAGTAGTCAGTTCTCGTCTGACTTATTTCGTGAAATCCAGTTCTCGCCTGGTAGTCAGTTCTCATCTGACTTATTTCATTAAACCCAATTCTCGCCTGGTAGTCAGTTCTTGCCTGACATCTCTTTGGTAAACCCAATTCTCGCCTGGTAGTCAGTTCTCGCCTGACATCTCTTATGAAACCCAGTTCTCGCCTGGTAGTCAGTTCTCGTCTGACTTATTTCATTAAACCCAGTTCTCGCCTGGTAGTCAGTTCTCGTCTGACTTATTTCGTGAAACCCAGTTCTCTTCACCAGCAGAGATGGCATAACTCATATGAGTTTGTTTCACTTTATCCCCAGTGAGATCTCCAGTGGATTCGTCCTTCATATAGTTGTACATTTTAGTACACCCCTGCAAAGTTGTCTGTTTAGACTTCTCTTTTCCCCAACTTTGATTCCAGATAAATTCGAGGGTCGTAAAATTGTGGCTTTTACCCTTGGTCGTCCTATTATCCCCAACGAAGTCCACCTTCGACTTGGTCTTTCTTTTCGAGTTCGTCTTCGGCCGTCCTTGTATCCTTCCTTGAAATTCCTCCTTCGGCTTGGTCTTTCTTTTCGAGATCGCCTTCGGTCGTACTCGTATTATGTTGTTTGAAAGTCTACCTTCGGCTTAGTCTTTCCTTGAAAGTCCACCTTCGGCTTGGTCTTACTTTTCGAGTTCGTCTTCGGCCGTCCTCGTATCCTTATTTTGAAAGTCTACCTTCGGTAGTCTTTCTTTTCGAGTTCGCCTTCGTCCGTCCTCGCGTTACCTTTGTTTGAAAGTCTACCTTCGGTAGTCTTTCTTTTCGAGTTCGCCTTCGGCCGTCCTCGCGTTACCTTTATTTGAAAGTCTACCTTCGACAGTCTTTCTTTTTGAGTTCGCCTTCGGCCTTTCTCATATCCTTCCTTGAAAGTCCACCTTCGGCTTGGTCTTTCTTTTCGAGTTCGCCTTCGGCCATACTCGTATTATGTTGTTTGAAAGTCTACCTTCGGCTTAGTCTTTCCTTGAAATTCCACCTTCGGCTTGGTCTTTCTTTTCGAGTTCGTCTTCGGCCGTCCTCGTATCCTTATTTTGAAAGTCTACCTTCGGTAGTATTTATTTTCGAGTTCGCCTTCGGCCGTCCTCGCGTTACCTTTGTTTGAAAGTCTACCTTCGATAGTCTTTCTTTTCGAGTTCGCCTTCGGCCGTCCTCGCGTCACCTTTGTTTGAAAGTCTACCTTCGGTAGTCTTTCTTTTCGAGTTCGCCTTCGGCTGTTCTTGTATCCTTTGTTTGAAAGTCCACCTTCGGCTTGTTCTTTCTTTTCCGAGTTCGCCTTTGGCCGTTCTCGTATTTTGTTGTTGAAAGTCCACCTTCGGCTTGGTCTTTCTTTTCGAGTTCGCCTGTGGCCGTCCTTGTTTTCTTTTTTTTGTTAGCCCGCCTTCGGCCGGTCTCGTCTTCCCAGCATAGTCCACCTTTGGCTGGCAAACACTCCATTTCATTGTCCCCACAGTTTGCAAATTTCAGGGTTCTTTTGGTATTCAATCTCCATGTATCCTTGAATGTCTGAAAGCCTTTGCTATCATACCTTCAGGACCAAGTAGATTGAATAGGGGCAGCTGTAGCACCCCAAAATTTTCCCTCATGTTTTAACACTAACTGGCTTATGTTTCATTTCATTTTTGCATAATCATCTTTGCATATCATTTGGTGCTTGGCATGGGATCAAGGTATATGAGAAATCTCAAGTGAATCACATTCTCCTAACCAGTGCAAAATCAAGGTTTTGGTGAAAAGTCAGTGCAAATGGTTTTTTGGGCCAAAGCTTAATTTCAAGGTTTTCCATAGGGTTTCAATTGTCCAAGGATGAAGTATTGCCCATTGGTTCATTTTAGAAGATCTTCAATTGAACAATTGTTGAGAATCAGTCAGATTGGGGAAAAGTCAACTGTGCAAAGGAAAAAGTCAACTCCTGAATTTTAAGGTCAAATTCATGTTCCTCACCTCAAATATGTCCATTGGTGAAGATTTGATTAAAGAATGTCCAGGGTTTCATAAAAAATCAAGAAAGATTCAAAGTTGCCAAATTTAGAAACTTTGGGTTTCCATTTATGACAAGTTTTATCAAGTTGAAAGGTCACTTTTGAGGCATTCTTTCTCCATGTTCCAAGCTCCAAACTAAAATTTTATGGAGGCCTATCAAAAGTTCACATTCCAAGCTTTAAAACCATACCAAGAACATCTCCATTGGATCAAAATTGAGGGAGATATGATGCTTTAAAGTTAAGGGTTTCCAAGGCATTTTTGAACAGCTAGTTAAGTCATGGGCGAGCCAGCATGCAGTTATTTTATCAAACAATTGGTGTGCATGACATGTTCAAGTTCATAGTGTAACACCTCAAAATTTGCCCTTTTTGTTTCTAACTTAACTGGCTTATGCTTCATTTCATTTGCATCGTCATTTCTGCATTCTTTGCATGTTTCGTTTGTGCATGGGATCAAGGTATTTTCTAGCAGCTCATGGCGTTATCAGCTCCGGCATTATTTTCAGCAGTATTCAGGGGCAAGCAGATGGTTTTCAAGGTCTTTTGGAGCATTTATTTTGCTCATTAGGCGTTTTGATAATCAGGAGCTTCAACTGTCGTTTTCTGATCCAGCGATCCGATATCAGGCATTATTATTTCAGCAGGATATTCTAAGGTGTCAGCAAGAATTTGTGTTCTTTTCAGGTGTTACTCAGTAGCAATATCAAGTTTTGGGTTTCGGAGGTTTAACGGGTTCAAAACCGCTATCAGAAGTCGCTTTTCCAAGTTTCCCTCCAAAAGGCGCAAAAATTCAAAATTTGTACTGAGTAACCGGTTACTCACCGTTTGTTAACCGGTTACTCTGAGCCAAGTTTGAAAAAAATTAAGTTTACATCATTTGTGATCACGTGCTTGGCATGTGCACGTGGGGAAGGATCTAGAATTGATATTTTCATCATTTTCCACCCAAAATTCAAATTCTCTCCATCATTTTTCCACTCTAATTCCTCATTTCATTTCCTAATCCATTTTTCACCCCAATTTCCACTCACTTAACCTCACTCCAAACCCAAACTTAACTCCTAACCTAGGGGTTATTTAAACCAATTCATTCCAAACCTCTAGAGGCTAGAACATTTTCACTCTCCAATTTTCAGAATTCTTTCAATTCTCTCAACTTTTCTCTCATTTTCCAAGACCCTCACTCAAAGTTTCATCATCAAAGTTCATCAAATTTCACCTTGGAATTTGTTGATCTTGAAACTAAACCTCCGTCCATTCACCAATTCTTGAAAGAATCTTGGATTTGCTACTGTTTTGGAGTGTAGAATCACTTTTGGAGCAGCTTTTCATTATTTGAGTTGTTCTAGCTTGGATCTTGGTTGTTCTTGCTTGGATCTTGAAGTTCATCACATAAATCTTTAGTTTTCTTGCTTGGATTCACTAATTTTCGTGCTCAACAATCACCAAGGCAAATCTCAGCCTTGTAGGTTGGTTTTCCATAGATCTATGCTTGATTTAGCTTAATTTTAACTTATGCAATGTAGATCTTTGGTTTGTGATGTGATTTGATCCATTTGCTTGATTTGATTTGTGATCTTGTTGTTTGATTGATGAAATTGATGTTTGATTGCTGTGATTGGACTTAATTCTCGTGCATTGTTGATTACATGATCATTGGATATGATTGCATAAGTGGATTGCTGCTGAAAAGTGCTTTTGAAACAGATTTTTTTGACTGCTGTCCCAGAGTAACCGGTTACTCACCGTTTGTTAACCGGTTACTCTGTGTATTTTTTGCGTAAATGGTCTGATTTTCAACTAAGTAACCGGTTACTCACCGTTTGTTAACCGGTTACTCTGGGACATAATGTGTATTTTAGTGTGTTTTCTTGGTTGTCTGAGATCCGATGCAAGCCTAAACTTCATGGGTTAATATGTCATTGATTTGTGGATTATTCTTGAGCTGTTGCACCTCACACTAGGGCATGGATATGATTTTGTCGACACACGATTTTTGGTTTTCACTATTAAATGTGCATGCTTGTGTTGTTGATTCCTTGATGCTATGAACACCATACACACACTTCTTTGAGCATGTTGACTGTGATTAAATGTTTATGTTGCTGGAAGTGTGTTATGCATGTCTAATTGCTTCCATTCCTTGAGATGCATGTTTGTTCCGATTTGTGCACATGCTTAATGTTGTACATCCGTTCATGATATGGTGCATTCTTTCATGTTATCTCAAAGTGTTGTTTACCATGATATATGATGTGTTTGCAATCATAATGCATGTTGTTTGATGCGCATTTGCTTTGCCATGCTTGATTCGTATTCAAATGTATTGCATGCTGCCTGGTTCTTCTACGGCTGTCTATGTCTATGTGCGCTGTTGTATGTACACCTGTTTGGCTTTTCACACCCTTTGTTGTGCTGAATTGTATGCTGTTATATGCTGCCTTGCTTGTGTGCTATATTTTACCGCTGTTTTGGTGCAGGGGCGCTGTGGTAGCTGCTGTTTTTATTTCTTCGCTTCCTTTTCCTCTTTCGTCCTTTTCACTCTTTTCTTCCCTTGGATCTCAAGAGTTGTTTAAGTCTTGGATTCTTTTCCCTTTAGAGCTACCTAGTCCAACTTAATTTTTGATTAAGCTTGGGGTAGGATTAGCATTAGGTCTTAGGTAGTTGCTTCCCTTCTAAGCCTCACTAACCATACGACCACCCTTTTGCATGACAACACTAGGATAGTGATTCCCTTAGAGTCACCCTTTTGTCTTGTGTCTTCTCTTCTTATCTCATAACACTTCTAAAACACTTAATAAATATAATGAATATTGCGCTCGAGCCTTAAGTGTAGGAAATGGAGAACGAGGGGTCTCCCCTCCTCTTCTAGAGTGTTTAGCATACGTTCCATTTGGGGGCGACCATGCGATTCACTCGTTCCCGCATGGTAGACTTTAGTGCAATGTAAGTTATGAACTAACTTCAATCCACTTCTGTCTAAAAAATACAAAAACAAATTCAAACCTTTTCATCCTTCGAGATCGTTAATTTCAAACTCATTTTCAGAAAAGGGCACGTTACTTCCGTCTCGTCGCAAACAGGCATCGACCCTAACTGTCGGACGCGAATCTAACGTCGCTCATAAAAAACACTAACCGACCTCGTTAGGTCGAACTACGACTGCTCTGATTTCCTCTTTCTCGTCCGATTGAGGATACTTAGGCACAAGACGACGATGTCTTGGCGAGCAACCTCCCCCCTTAGTTCGTGTCCGAACTACGTTGACTCTGACTTTCCCATTGCACGAGGGAGTACGTAGGGGTAGGACGAGAGATGTCCTATCGAGTCACCTCTCTTTATTTTCTTCTTTGTTTCTTCGCTCTTTTCCGTTCCCGTTCCGTTCCCGTCCAGTAGCAGTGGAGCTCCAGATGACGACACCCTTTGATCGAGACAATAAGCGTGGATCCCATCGAGTACGATGGACGCGTGGGGTGCTAACACCTTCCCTTCGCGTAACCGACTCCCTTACCCATTTCTCTTGGTCGCGAGACCATGCTCTTTTCCTTTCCCTCAGGTTTACGCAGTGTTTCCTTTCTCTCTCTTAGGATAAATACACATTGCTGGCGACTCTGTTTTTCCGCGCCACTTTCGCGTTTGTACCATGGATGCAAATCCTCGGGAGCGACACATAGCCAATTATCTCCATGATGGAGGATCCAAATTAAAAAAAGTTCAACATGAGTTTTGTTCCTCTAAATCCCCTCTACAACTTTGATTTTGGAGAAATTTTCATATGATCAATGTATGAAGAGATATGTTTGATCAAAGTAGTGATCCCAACCTGACTTGTTTCATAGGCCATGGGCTAGGCACGAGTAGGGCAAGATGCATGCTCAAGTCAGTTGCAACCAAGTGTGTTCACCATCATTTTTAGGCATGCTAGAGGCTCCCATTGTGTTTGCTTTCCACATCAATGTTCTTCTTCTTCATTCCCTCTTTTCAAAGAGCCAATAATCACATCATTTCACCTATTGATATTCAAGATTCAATGATCCAAAGCTCATCTCATCACATCTGTTTTCTTCCATCCCAAGTAAAGCAAAATTCAAACAAGTTGCATTGTTGTTGACCATAACCCATGCGCATCATGTACAGCCATGCATAACATTGCCATTTCAAGACAAACATAGCCCTTTACACATACCATGCTCATGTACATCTCTTGCCATATATGTTCAAACAAAAGAGAGAAAAAGAAACTTGCACAGGAAGTTTGTAAGAGAAGCTGCAGCATTGTACCATTACATTACATCATCACCTTCTATTTGAGCAACACCATAGCTGCCATGTTCCTTCCTTACCCGAGCTCATCACCATTTCACTCATTCTCACTTCAAACTAACTCAGCCTTTAACCAGAGTTCTAACCATCAACTATGGGAGTTAGATCTTAAACAAGGGTATAAATAGAATCTCTAACAGAAATTGCAAGTAACTTCAATCATTCTTCACTTCACTCTTCATTCTCCAATCTTCACACACACTCTCTCTCTCTCTCTCTCAAATTTCTCTTACTCTCGAAGCTTCATTTTCATCAATCTTCCCTGTACTTTTCATCTTGATCCTTCATCAATCATCATCAAGAAAGTGTGTGGAAGCAAGAGATTGAATCTATAGGACCTGCATCTTGAATTTCTTCATCTTCATCAGTTGATTTTCAAGCATTTTGAAGCTCTTTCACAGCCTTTATTTGGCCAGTAGAAGTCTCCAAAGATCAAAGATCGTTTTCCATCTAATTTTCTTGTGCTCAAAGATCCATTGCAGTTCAGGTTTTTCTTCATTTCTCTTTGGCATTTTAAGCTGATTTAAACTTGTTTTTGCATGTTTTGGAGCTCAATATGAGCACTGTGACCTCTGGCTAGTTGATAGGCACCTTAGGTGCTTAGTTTGAAAATTCTAGGGCAAACTTGTGGCCTTCGATCTGCTTTGTGTGTGTTACTTGTGAATTCTATTGGTAGATTTGTGATCTACGTGGAGAGACGAACAGTTTGGTGTATGGTTTGTGCTTTTCTGGTAATGTAGCCACCTGTGCACGGCGGAGGCTCGCCGGAGAAGACGACCGGAGTCTTCTCCAGCCACCTGAAACTCCAACTTTGCATGAACCCTAGCCTTTTTCCAGGTTAAGTCCCAACCATTGATTCATTTTGATCTAACGCATATAATTCTGCCAACGCATTAATGAGAGACACTCTCCCTCAAGTGCTCTCCTTTTCAGATTTATTTTGAAATGTGTGCTTCCATGTGTGTGTTGCATCCTATCTTATCATGTGCGCTTATCCTAAGCCACACGATTGGCGTATTTTTGTGATCATCACGTTTGACCTTGATCCAAGGACTCTCATTGAGTCAATTTGTTTGAATGAGCCACATGTTATGCTCTGCAGACCCACGCGCCTTGGGTTTTGTGGTTTTTGATATCCACCCCCCTCCTTTTTCTGAGCCCATTGATTTGTATTGGATAATTGCTCTCGTTGCACCCCCTGGCTTATTCCTCTTGTTTTTTATTTTATTTTCATACTTGTTTGGTTTTTAATTTTTAAAATTACTTTTAAGCATGGTAAAATCCTGAAAAAATTTATGAAGCATCATAATGAATTTAAATAATTTTTGCATATTTTATTTTCTGATTTTGGCATCTTTTAATATTTTTCCATGAATTTCCATTTAATTTCTTTTGTATGAACCTCCATTCATGATACTGACCTCATTCTTGATTTGTTTGACCAAGTTGTGAATTGAATCTGTCCATGAGCATTGATACATGCTTCTATGATATATTACGGCATTTCATACATTTTTCCTAGATTTTTTAGGTCATTTTTCATTGACTTTTGAATGTTGTCTTTGAGCACTTTGTTTGTGTGACTTGTATGAACTTGTGAAGCATGTTTATGCATGATCCCTAATGAATTTTGAGCCATACTTTTGAGACATGTTTGCATACTGTTTACCCTTCAAATGACTTGCATCTTCCATTTTTCTTGAGCTTCTAACACCTCCTTTGTTTCATTTTAATTGCATTAATGCATGTGTGTTTGTTAGAAAACTTGTGCTAGGGTTTTGGATGTGTATGGTATGCAATCCTTTTTGACAATTGTTGAGACCTCTTGATACATGTTGTATGAACATTATAGGTCATTTTTATCATGTTATAGGTCATTTCTTGTCCATCTTGAATTGAATTATGTGCACTTATTCAAACTTGAATTGTTTTGTGAACTTGTGCATCCTTACTTGTTCTTCTTTGATCAATTGTTTGCATCAACACTTGCATGATCTTGTACATTCAAGAAAACATGATTCCACTTTTGTTTGTGATCATTCTCAATCATATGCCATGACCTCTAAGTTCATAAACATTTGAATGTTTGTTTGACCTAACTTATACATGTTTGCTTCTAATCTTGAACTTGCATCAACATGAGACTTGTATGAACTTCGTATGCTCATTCTTGCATTCTAAATGTCATTCCAAATGCCATATGCTACTGACTTGCATTCATTTCCAAGTATTTCCATCTTGCATCTTCATTCTTTACTTGTATTACAAGTATGCATGTTTGTATGAACTTGAATGGTGTTTTATTTTCACTTCTTCTTACTTAATCAATGCTTGCATTCATGAATCACATGTTATCTTAATGACATCTCCATGCCTTATTAAATGTCATTCACTTCTGACTTTGATGTTTACATATGCATTTACTCATGTTCATGATTCATTTGCATTCATCTTGCATAGTTAGTGTACAACTTTCATTTGTGTGAACATTTGATGCATAGTTTGACATTGTTTGATCTCCTATGGCATGTTAACCTTAGTAGGATACCTTGACCTATACCTACTAATCTTGGATATTCTTTCACCCTTAGGACCCTTCCCTTTTGGTTTAAGCGTTGTTTGCTTCTTAGGATGTTTCCTTAAGACAACTAACATTGTTTGGTTCACTTTCTTTCACTTGTATTCAATACTTGTGATTATTTTGTGCTAACCTTTTATGTAGGGGGAGAGGTAAGACATATGAGCATGTGGATGTTTATCCATGCTCATTTCTTCTTTCATCTCTCATCTCTTTTACTTCTATTTCTCTTTTGTGTGTGGATTACATGATGTAATGCTTGATTGTGTAGAACTCTCTCACATCCCTTTGGGATCCTAGCTCATCCTTAATTTTTGATTAAGGTGAGGTAGGATAAGCATTAAGTAGTGCTATCCCTCTCTCTTCTTTAGACTTAGGTTGTTCTTAAACCTCCCCTTAGGGCCATCTTTTGCATGATAACTCTAGGATAGAATTCCCCTTAGTGTTTTCTTTTCTTTGAGTCTTCTCTTCTCATCTTATAACCTTCTAAAACACTTAATAAAATTAACGTGTATTGCGCATGAGCCTTACATGTGGGAAGTGAAGAATGAGGGGTTTCCTCTCATTTTTCTAGAGTGATTGGTGGACGTTCCATCTTGGAACGATTTGCTAAGCATGCGTTCCTATGTCATAGACTCCGGTGCAATGCAAGTTATGAACTAACTTCAATCCACTTCTGTCTAAAATCAAACAAACAAATTCAAAACCTTTTCATCCTTCGAGATCATTCAATTTCAAATCATTTTCAGAAAAGAGCATGTTATTTTCCGTTTTGTCGCAAACAGGCATCGACCCTAACTGTCGGACGCGAATCTAACGTCACTCATAAAAAACACGCACAACACAATGTCTTCCCTAGTGAGGGGAACTACGTCGCACTGATTCTCGCGTGCGAGCGAGATACGTAGGTAGGAGATCGTGCAAGATATCTCCGAGCATAACCTTTCTTTATCACCTCTTTATCTCTTTTCGACCCGTAGGTCGAACTACGACTGCTCCTCCTTCTGGTTAGATTGAGGATACATAGGCACAAGACGGCGATGTCTTGGCGAGCAACCTTCTCCCTTAGTTCGTGTCCGAACTACGTTGACTCTGAATTTCCCATTGAACGAGGGAATACGTAGGCCTAGGACGACAATCTCCTATCGAGTCACTTTTTTTTTCTTTTCGTCCCCGTTTCTTCGCTCTTTTTTGTTCCGTTCCTTTTCCCTTCCAGTAGCAGTGGAGCTCCAGATGACGACACCCTTTGATCGAGACAGCAAGCGTGGATCCCATCGACTACGATGGATGTGTGGAGGTGCTACTACCTTCCCCTTGCGTAACCGACTCCCTTACCCGTTTCTCTTGGTCGCGAGACCGTGTCTTTTCCCTTCCCTCAGGTTTATGCAGTGTTTCCTTTCCCTCTCTTGGGATAAATACACATTGCTGGCGACTCTGTTTCCGCGACACTTTCGCGTTTGTACCTGGATGAAAATCCCGGGAGCGCCGCTTAGGTGGTGCATTAAGAAATGCTCTAAAAAAAAGATAAATCTAGCATATTGTTCAATAATTTATTTCTAATTTCTATGGGTTAAGAGTTAAAAATATGAATGAAATTAGATGTGTGTCCTAAGGAAGCAAATAGTTCGCAAAACTATTTCTCTTTCTATAATTATGAGCTAGTAAAAAGGAAATGGATGAGGTGAAGGATATATAAGTCTCCCATATATGTCTAATTTGTCAAGGTACCACTTACAATTAAAATAGACATTAACAATAAAATTAAAAATAAGTCAAATTCAATCCAAAGTTCATACAAATAATGCTTCATAACAATCTTAATACATCTTAGCACACTATAACGGGGATAATGTGATCAACAGTTCTATTATAAATAAATGAAAACTCTAAGTTCTAAGCAAATTATTATGATTATCATAATTGTAGTGGTGTAATCGGCAGGGGTCATGGGGTGGGGCAAATGCATACGATTCGCCTATCGTTCTTTCAATATTCCCCCTTTGCTAGTTTAAGCACCTTTATTTTCAATATAGAGCCCTTTCTTTAAATATGTCGCCTGAATCCTTCGTGTATCCATCTATAGCGCATGATCGTGCAGCTAACGTGTATTAGGTCAACAACAACACAGATGGAGTCATGGGAATTAATTGTGCTCTATGAATTTCAAGGAACTAACTACCCATCTTAGAGTGGTTGTTATATCTCAAGAAACCCTGGATCCAGGCCAATGTACTTGAAATGCTAGGATTGTTAGCATATCGAATTGGGTCTTGCTTGTAAGCCCAATTGTTAAGTTAGGTTGTAATCTAAGTTAGCTTAGTAGTTTATAAATAGACTAGTTCTCTCAGGCTGTTGGGAGAGGTTAATTGTTGGTATTCACTTATAATCTTTAAACCCTTATTGAGAAAGTGAATAGTTAAACAGATTTAACCAATTCTCTATTCTTCCTCCTTCTTTTCTTTTCCTTTGTGAAACCTAATAGAGTTTCTTGTGTTTGTTCAAGAAATTCAATCTTTATCTCATAACTTTGTTCTGTTATTAACGATATTTTTTCACAACAAACTGGTGCGGTGAGCGTAGAGTAGAAGATGCCGTCAACAAAGTATGAGATTGAGAAAATTCACCGGTGTGAATGATTTCGGTTTGTGGCGCTTGAAGATGCAAGTCCTTCTTGTTCAACAGGGTTTGTTAGAAACGTTGAAAGGATTGGAGAAGATGGATGTTTCCCCTAACATAGAAGGAGAAGACAACGATGGTCAAAAAAGCCCACAGTGTCATTGTATTGAGCCTTGGTGATAAGGTTTTTCGGCAGGTTTCAGAGGACAAAACTGCAGCGGGTGTATGAAAGAAACTTGAAGGTTTGTACATGAGGAAATCGTTGGTTAATCATCTCTACCTAAAGAAAACTATGTATTCATTCAAGATGAGTGAAGACAAAGCCTTGGCTGAGCAGTTGGATATGTTCAACAAGTTAATTCTTGATCTTGATAATATCGAGGTCAAGATTGATGATGAAGATCAAGTGTTGTCGTTGTTGTGCTCTTTACCTAAGTCTCATGCTCACTTCAAAGAAACTCTCTTATATGGAAGAGAGTCGTTGACCTTTGAAGATGTTCAATCTGCCTTGTACTATAAGGATTTGAACGAACGAAAGGAGCACAAGCCATCTTCTGTTGGTGAAGGTTTGTCCGTTAAGGGGAAATTATTGAAGAAAGATGGTAGGTTTGAGAAGAAGAAAAACAAAGTTCTACAGAATTCTTATAGTGGTAATGCTTATACTATTAAGTATTATCATTGTAAGAAGGAGGGTCATACAAGAAAAGTATGCCCTGATTGACTGAACAATCATGGTGGAAAGGATAATGGTAATGTTGTCATTGTGCAAGATGGTTATGAATCATCTGATGTCCTGGTGGTTTCAAGCAGCGACTCTAGCAAGGAGGGGATTATGGATTCAGGGTGTACTTGGCACATGACTCCAAACAAAGACGTGTTTGAGGAATTGTGTGATCAAGATGGTGGATCAATGTTGTTGGGACATAACAAAGCTTGCAAAATTGCATGTATTGGATATGTGAGATTCAAGCTTCATGATGAGTCAATAAAGCTATTGACTGATGTTAGGTATGTACCTAATCCTAAGAGGAGTTTGATTTCCCTTGGTGAATTCGACAAGAAAGGATATGTTTTCAAAGGAGAACAAAGCATCCTAAGGGTAATGAAGGGGTCGAAGGAAGTCATGAGAGGCGTGAAGAACAAAGGCTTGTATACCCTTGAGGCTGAGGTTGTAAGTGGTTCAGCAGATATGGCATCCACGAAACATGTGTCGAAGATTGAGCTATGGCACAAGAGACTTTGTCAAGTCAGTGAAAGAAGCCTGGTCAAATTGTCGAAACAAAATCTGCTAGGTCGTGACAAGGTCGAAAAATTGGAGTTTTGTGAACCTTATGTATTTGGTAAATCCTGTAGAATGAAGTTTAACAAAGGTAAACAAAGAACACATGGATCCCTTAATTACATTCATGCTGATCTTTGGGGGCCTGCAAGGAATCCTTCACACTCAGGTGCAAAGTATTTTCTATCCATAGTTGATGATTAATCTAGAAATTAGTCGGTATTCATCCAAAATATTAAGGATGAAACTTTTGAAAATTTCAAAAGTTGGAAGACTCTGGTCGAAAACCAAACTGGCAGAAGGTCAAGAGGTTGAGGACCGACAATGGTCTTGAATTTTGCAATGAGGCGTTCGACAACTATTGTGTTGCGTTTGGTATTGCAAGGCACAAAACTATTGTAGGGACTCCTTAACAAAATGATTTGGCTGAAAGGTTTAACTGAACCATTCTAGAAATGGTGAGGTGTTGTTAGCTGGGAGATTTCGACCAAACATAGGGAATGAAGAAATGGTGAAAAGCCAAGCAAGCAGTTCGACACCAGGAGAAAGAATGGTGAGGAAGCCAAAGTTTGGGTCGACACGGTCGAAAGGTGCGTCGGAAGAAGACTTAGAGACGAGGCCGTCGAAGGGTGTCAATTGGTGGCCTATGAAACCAACACAAAACTGATAAGTCTTGGAGCTGGAAAATTTGAAATGCCGAGAACGAGGGAAGTTAGAAAGATGGTGGGGTGATACGTGTCACAACCAGGGCCAATCTTGGGAGATAAACAGTTATTTTTCATCCTATTTAAAGCAATAGTTATTTCCTTTTTAGTGGCCGCATTTGTAACATTGCAAAAGGGAAAACACTCTAAGTACCATGCATTAAGAGAAACGAGTTTACTCCCGCAGAAATGTATGATAACGTCCACACTTTTTATTTTAATGCAATTTATATGATCAAAGTTTAAGTTATCTTGTCATTTACATATCTGTTTTTCACTTTTTCTTTTATTCATCAATTCGCAACCCTTTCATTTTTCAAGTTGCTTACAACTTCTCTAAACTAAAAGCCATCCTATCAACAAGACTTACACTTCAGCCCATTTGTTCTGGGATTCTGTGACCGATCCCGCAAGTAAACTTGTGATAGGAGGCCAGCGGTTTTTCGCGCGAGAATCGCGTGCGAACAAATTGGCACACCCGGTGGGACACGTTTTGAGTTGAGTGTATGCATTTACGTAGTGGTAAGATGGTGACACCACGTCCGAACGAAGAACCATCTTCGGCGGAAAGTACAGTTGTAACGCAAATAACTGACGTTGGCTCTGGGATTGTGGCTGCGGTTTTAACCGCCCATAGTGGGCCAACCGCGACACCACGTCGATCTGAACCAAGGCCGACGATGACAGGGACTACAGGGAAGCATGTGCCTAGTTTCACAATGCCCATCCCTCGATCTTTTGGGATACCGACAGAGTTCATGTCGAGTCTACATTCTAGTGGTCCGGTATTTGGGGAAAGTTCGTCCCCAGTTTTCTCACCATACCAAGGCTTATGGCCTTTGGCAAACCAAGTTACTCGACCCCTAGGTTTTAGTCTGTTATCCCAATTAATACCAACGTTCACTTTAAGTTCCGTCGCGGTCATGAGACAGCAGATGGATGAGAGTAATCACAAAATGGTTCATATATTGACTCAGTAAATGGGCACCATATTGAGACCATTAATACAGGATTCGACCCAGAGTTACCAACAATTGGAAACTCAGATGACACGGATAGGTGACTTCCTAGGCGCTCCTAGGACACTGGGTCGACAAACTCCTCCGCCTCGACCGGAGACACCAGTTCGTCAGGATGAGGTCTTCGACAAGACAATTGACCAACCTCATGAGGTTGAACAAATCCCTAGGATGGCCCAAAGGCCTCCCGTTGTGATGGTCCATATGAACCAAGATCCAGACTATGTGACCAAATTTAGAGGCCATGGTCGAACAGATCATGGTCCGAAATAGGGCAAATCCAGGCCTTCGACGGCCAACGTACATTTCCCCACTACCAGATTTTGTCTTACAGACAGAATTACCTAGGGGTGGAAAGTGCCAAAGTTCACCAAGTTCGCTGGAGAGACCGAAGAGTCCACCGTCGAACACGTAGCCAGGTATCAAACCGAAGCTGGTGACATAGCGAATAATGAGGATTTGAAAATGAAGTACTTCCCAAGTTCCCTCATGAAGAATGCGTTTACGTGGTTTACCACGTTGCCTCCATAGTTTGTCCATACCTGGGCTCAATTAGTAAGATTGTTTCATGAACAATTTTACATGGGACAATCGAAGATTAGTCTGAAAGAATTGGCCAGTGTCAAACGGAAGGCTGAGGAGTCGGTGGACCAATATCTTAACAGGTTTAGACTTTTGAAAGCACGATGCTTTACTCAAGTCCCTGAATATGAGGTAGTCAAAATGGCAGCTGTAGGTTTAGACTATTCCATCAGGAAGAAGCTAGACACATAATATCTCAGGGATATGGCACAGATAGCAAACAGGGTCTGACAGGTCGAACGGCTGAAAACTGAAAAAACTCAGACTATCAGATACCGTAAGAAAGAAAAAGTTTTGTACGTAGCCGCCAAAGAATATTCTTCTAACGACGAAGAACTCGTCGACGAAAGCGAGGTTAACGTGGCTGAACTCAAGCCAGGGCCTCCGTACACTTGCAAATTATTAAAACCATCAAACGGGAAAAATCCCATCGAAACTGGAAAAACAGATAAATATGTTGCTAAAACTTATACTTTTGACGTGTCTACGTGTGACGAAATATTTGATTTATTAGTTAAAGATGGTCAGATAATTGTTCCTCCTGGTTTAAAAGATCCCCCATTAAAACAAAAGAAGAAAAGGGGATTTTGTAAATTTCATAATTTCCTAGGTCATAAAACAGCACAATGTGTTCTTTTCAGGGATCTGGTGCAAAAAGCTTTGAAGGAAGGCCGACTTCAATTTAGTGAGAGGCCAAAGATGCAGGTTGATACGGACCCGCTGAAGTTCGAAGAGGCTTTGTACTCTGAGTTGTACTATTGCATGATGGTTGAGGCTACTGAGGGTCTCAGCAAACAATCAACAACTGAATCTGTTGAATGCATAATGGTAAAAAAACTACTGACAGTTCTGACAAAAAGACTGAGGAAGAACTCGGGCGGTGTACCCTCAAGTTGGCGAAAGCCTGGAGGATTTCCAAGAAAAATGCAGGGTAAGTGGGTCGAAGGATGTGTTATGTCCTAGGTGCAACGCTGTCTTTGATGAGAAAGCTGTTGAGAAATACGAAGTGGTCAAGAAAGAGTTGCCGCGAGGTGGTAAGCCACTTGTCCCAAGGTTCGTATTCGACCGGAATGGTTCCCCTTGACGAAACGAGGAGTACAGGAAGTTGTTCTAAGAGGCACGACCTAAGACCTTTGTGCCACCGTCGGACACTCCACAGGAGAAGTGGGTGGAACCAGTGAGTTAGAAAGGGAGCAAAAGGCCGAAATGGAAGGTATTGGATTTGGAAAAGGAGGCAAAAGTCTCTGATAAGAAGGTCGAACCTAGGGGCTATGTGGTATCCCCCAACTACAGAGGGAAGAATCCCATGACAAGGACTCAATGGAGACGCTATCAGCAAAATAAGAAAGTTGAGAAAGAGGCTTCGACTTCACAGTTGAAGCCTGGCGGAACCTCAGGACAGAAACGACAATACCCAAAAGGAAGATGGGTAAAGAAGGAAAAAGTCATGACAATCCAAACAATGACAGTGACTGTGGAAGCTTCGGAAGAAAAAGGAGTGGTCTCGACCCAGAGCGCGAAATGTACATCTGTGATCGAAAGCAAGAAAGAGCCGGAATACATTCCCCAGTCAGATGAGGAAGAACTGAAGTATTCTCCCCAGTCAGACGAAGAGTATACCCCTTCACGGGATGGAGACTTCGACGAAGACATGTATGATGACACCAATGACGACACCTATGGTGAAGAATTTGTCCTAAACTGTGGTATCATGTCGATACTCCCAGCTGAGTATGATATGGTGTCGGAAGTCACTGAAGCGGAAGAGGATTTCGTGCCAGATGAAAACGTGGAGGACAAACCGCTATGTTACTATGTGATGAACAGTGGAGTGGTCGAAGAACTAACGACCATGTTTGAAAGGCCCAGTCCTGGGAGGATGTACCATTTGAAACTGCTATTCATAAAAGCAAAGGTTGACGGAGTGGCGGTCAACAAAGTGTTTGTGGATGGAGGGGCAAATGTCAATTTAATGCCTCATAATTTATTCAAAAAGATTGGAAAAAGTGAGGCTGACCTCCGACAACACAACATGGTTCTATCCAATTACGAAGGAAAGACTTGCAACATCCTTGGAGTTGTCCAAGTGGACTTAGCAGTGGGTACAACTAATAGATCAACACTCTTTATGGTTATCAACTCAAAAGCAAATTTCAACTTGCTGTTGGGTCGGGAGCGAATCCATGGAATAGGGGCAGTGTCGTCGACATTACACCAGAGATTAAGCATCTGAAGAAAAGATGGCATTGTTGAAAACATTAAGGCTGATCAGAGTTATTATAAGATTGATGAAGCTAAGGGCAGTAAGAAGTCCTTTGCTCAACACTTAGCAAATGTGGCTCCTTGTGATGACGGGTCGGGGTCTTATACCTCTGTCGACACGGGTCGCGTCCTGAACTTAGATCCCGACTACGGGTTTATTTGGGATGCTTCCGACGAAACAATGAAGCCTACATAAGACAATCCACCCACGGGGTGGCCAGTAGTCGGTGAAAATGACTATTGAGTCAGAAAACATGACTCGAATTTCGGCCTATTTGGCAGAAAACAAAATAATGTCGCCACTAGAAGCAGAAAAACAACAAAAGACAGCTAGTGAAGTCGACTGCAATGCACAAATAAATGGCCAACAAGGCCAGACAACAGCTTCAGAAAGCTGGAGGCTTGATTGTATCTATGATAATGAGCCTTTGGGGTTTGAGAAAGACCCAACCAGTGAGCTGCAAAGAATGCAAGCGCAAGACCCACTCGAAGAGGTTGACTTAGGAGATGGGGTTACAAAAAGACCTACTTATGTGAGCACCAAATTGGGTCGAAGATGAAGGCTAAGCTGGTCGAGGTATTGAAAGAATACAGAGACTGTTTCGCCTAGGATTACGGCGAGATGCCTGGCCTGAGTCGAAGTGTGGTGGAGCATCGACTGCCAATTCAGCCAGGTAAAAGGCCAGTAAAGTAGCAGCCTCGACGATTCGCTCCAGAGATTACTCTGAAGATTAAGCAGGAGATCGAGAGACTGCTCAAAAGCCGGTTCATCCGAACTGCAAGGTACGTCGAATGGATAACAAACATAGTGCCCGTTATCAAGAAAAATGGCACCCTTCGAGTCTGTATAGACTTTAGGGATCTGAACAACACTACCCTAAAAGATGAATATTTGATGCCTGTGGCAGAAATGCTTGCCGACTCAGCGGCAGGCTTTGAATATTTGAGTATGCTCGACGACTATTCCGGCTATAATCAAATTCTCATAGCCGAAGAGGATGTTCCCAAAACGGCATTTCGATGCCCTGGGGATTTGGGAATATACGAATGGGTTTTAATGCCATTTGGTTTGAAAAACGTCGGGGAAACCTATCAAAGAGCCATGAATGCTATATTCCATGACTTTATTGAGAATTTTATGCAGATGAATATTAATGACATTGTGATAAAATCCTCATCGGAGAATGGTCACTTAGACCACCTTCGATGTTCATTCGAAAGAATGAGAAAATATGGATTAAAAATGAATCCACTAAAATGTGTTTTTGGTGTTCACGCAGGGGATTTCCTGGGATTCGTGGTCCACAAGAAAGGCATCAAGATAAACCAAAACAAGACGAAAGCAATCTTGGATCTCAAGCCTCCTTCGACGAAGAAGTAGCTCCAATCTTTGTTGGGGAAGATAAACTTCTTGAGGAGGTTCATATCGAATCTAAGTGGCAAGATGAAGGTATTCTCGCCATTACTCAAAGCCAAGAAGGAAAGTGACTTCCATTGGGAACGGGAGCAGCTGGAGGCTTTCGACACTATCAAAGAATATCTCACAAGGCCTCCCATTTTATTGCCACCTAGTATGAATAAAAACATAAAGTTGTACATTGCTGCGTCAGATACGACCATAGGAAGCATGTTAGTACAAGAGGATAGTAGTGGCGTCGAAAGACCCATTTATTACCTTAGTCGAATGTTAATAGATGCTGAAACTAGGTACACTATGATTGAAAAATTGTGCATATGCTTGTACTTCTCATGTATGAAATTAAAGCAATATATCAAACTAGTTGATGTTTATGTTTCGTCGCATTTTGATGTTATTAAGCATATGTTGTCTAAACCTATTCTGCATAGTCGAATTGGGAAATGGGCACTAGCATTGACTGAGTTTTCCTCGACATACGCCCCTCTAAGGGCTATGAAAGGTCAAATAGTGGCAGACTTTATTGTCGATCACGCAGTGTTCGAACCGTCGATATGTAGTGTCGACGTTCCCCTTGGAAGTTATACTTCGATGGGTCGAGCCATAGAAACGAGGCAAGTGTTGGAATTTTAATAGTATCCCCGCAGGGTATTCCAACTAAATTCAAATGTAAGGTTGACGGGAAATGCTCCAATAACGAGGCAGAATATGAAGCCTTAATTACTGGCCTCAAAATACTTAAGGATTTGGGAGCCAAGAGAATTGAAATAAAAGGCGATTTTGAACTGGTGATTAAACAAATCACGAGAGAATATAAGTGCGTCAAAGAGCATCTTTTGGTCTACTTCTCAATGGTGAAGCGACTATTGGAACACTTTGAAGTTGTTATCATTACGCACGTGCCCAGAATGGAAAAATCAAGAGGCTAATGATTTAGCGCAGATCGCCTCCGGGTACAAGGTGTCGGAAGAGAAATTGAAAGACTTCATTGAAATTAGGGAGAAGATGGTGTCAAACGTGCTCCCACCATCAAGCCTGTCGATCCCAAAAGCTATGGGGGAAAACGCCTCGACGGAAAGCTTAATCGGAGGTTTGGGAAACTATGAGGTTTTTGCTATCAGCAATCTATCACCGACAGACTGGAGAAGACCAATCATCGAGTATTTGGAGAATCTGATGGCCAACGCTGATAGAAAGACTAAATACAGAGCTCTAAGTTATGTTCTGATGGGAAATGAGTTACTAAAAAGACTCTAGAAGGAGTGTTGCTCAAATGTCTAGGGGACACAGACGCATACCTGGCAATTTCTGAGGTCCATAGTGGGATATTTGGGGCTCACCAAGCTGGCCATAAGATGAAATGGTTATTATTTCGACTATGCATCTATTGGCCAAGCATGCTCAAGGATTGCATGGATTTTGCAAAGGGATGCCAAGACTGTCAAAAACATGCAAACATTCAGCACATGCCAGCCAGTGAATTACACACCATCGTCAAGTCATGGCCTTTTCGTGGATGGGCATTGGATGTCATAAGGGAAATTTGACCAGCCTCGTCGAAACAACAAAAATTCATCCTTGTGGGTATAGACTACTTCACAAAATGGATAGAGGTTGTGCCTCTAGTGAAAGTAGATCAGGAGGCTGTAATAGAATTCATCCAGAATCATTTTTTATATCGATTCGGGATCCTTGAAACCATCACGATGAACCAAGGTTCTGTATTCGTCGGCCAGAAAATGCAAGAGTTCACAGCTGAAATGGGTTTCAAATTGGTTACTTCGACACCGTATTATGCTCTAGCAAATGGTCAGGTCGAAGCAGCTAATAAAGTGATAATTGGGCTCATTAAAAAGCACGTGGCCAGAAAGCCAAAACAATTGGCACAAGGCGTTATGCCAAATTTTATGGGCTTGCCGAACGTCCCCCAAGGAGTCAACCAACTCGACTCTATTTCATTTGACTTTTGGTCACAATGCTGTGTTCCCAGCAGAAATTTGTCTACAATCAGTTAGAGTGCAATGACAACATGAAATTCCGTCGGACCAGTACTAAGACCTGATGCTAGACGAAATCGTGGACTTAGACGAGGAAAGGATGACAGCGTTGAATGTGTTATTACTCCAGAAGGCATGAGCTGTCGAGGCATATAATAATAAGGTCAGAAAGAAAACCTTTGCAGTTAACGACTATGTGTGGAAAACAGTGTTGCCCATGGATCGACGAGATCGAACGCTAGGAAAATGGTCACCAAATTGGGAGGGACCATTCAAAGTGATCCAAGGGTTCAGGAAGTAGGAATGGACCAACGAATCTTAAGGGTAAATGGGAAATATTTGAAAAAATATAAACCTATGTTACAAGAGATTCAAATTAAAAAGTAGCTTTTTCATTAATAAATAGCCAAAATAGGCTAGGAAGACCAAGATGGCTTACAAAATATCCAAGTAAAGTTACAACAGTTCGACATGCAAATCAAGAGGAAGCAGGGAATCTAGACTTAAAGTCTTCAAAAAGGGTATTCTCATGAACAACCTTGCTTTCGAGGAGAGCTTTTCTTTTCTGCATTTGACCAATAGTATCCTTTATCTTGAGAGCTGCTTCGAAGTGAGCAATCCCTTGGGCAACTTCTTGATTGATTGCCTCTTGAGCAGGCAAAGTTTCAGCAGCATCCAAAGAGGCCTTCTGCTTTTCGACCTCGGCAATTTTTCTGGTGAGTTCAGCTATCTGAGCTTGGTAGTCAGATATCTACTGGTCGAAAGCACGATGTTTATCAGAGTGCTCTTGCTTTGTGGCCTCGAAGTCCTCAAGTTTCTTCTCACAAAGTGACCTGAGATACCACTCACGTCCCATTTCATTATTTTTCAGCCTGATTTGAGCGTCGACTTGTTTACACATAGTAAGGTCCTTGGTCAGTTGCGTAAAGAAGGCTTCAAATTCAATTAGGTACGTAGCCATGGGAGCAGGAACTTGAAATTCGGAAAGTTCATCCAATATTTTGAACACACCACAAGCCACGACAACTTCCTCTGCGACGGCCGCCAGAAATTCGTCCTCAAATAGGTACGTCTTCAATTGTTAGAGCTTGAGGGCCAAAGAAGCATCTATTTCTGGGGTTGGTATGGCCGTCGAAGTCGTGGTTTGAACGTCCCCAGACTCTTGGTGAAGCTTGTGCAATGCCTTTAAAGCTGCTGCTGGATTTGTTTGTTTTGTCGCCATAATCCCCTCTAGGGTAAGAACTTTGTCGACATTAGGCGTAGGTAGGTTGGAGCCACCTTCAGTAGAAGCTTTAGGGTTCACGTCGACTTCAGTAGTGGTAATAACAATTGAAGGATTTTCATTATCACCAGTGGTCGCACCGTCCTTCCCAGCCTCAGTGGTGGTGTGTTGAACTGGAGGTGTTTTCTTCACTAGATCCTCTTCTATCGAGGTCATTTGAAACTCATCGACTGTTTGAGGACTAAACACGGTTGTTGTCTCAGGAGGATTGACAATGGTGGTTGTTGCAATATCATCCTTTCCAGCGGTGGTCGAAGCAGCCACAGTATCCTACAAAGAAAGTTTCAGTAAGAAAATGCCTAAGTACCATATGAATCAATAGAGCAAGGATGATGAATACCTCAGCAGATTGTTTTGGAGGGGATGCTTCAGCCTCGATAGGCTCGAAGACTTCAGCAAGGTTCCTGGGGACAACAGGTTGGACGGTCGAAGTAACCGTCTTTGAAGGTGTTTTCTTGATTAGGGCCCTCTTCTTCTTCACCAATGGAGTAGCTGGAGGGGATGCTAGGGTTTCAGTGGGAAAGATCCGGGATTGGGTACTTTCATCTGACACGTCTCCCTCAAGAGATGGTATTTTTTTAGAAGCCTAGCAAACAACAAAGTCAGATAATATGCAGAAACAAATGAGAAGGAACATTGAAACAGGTTATACCTGTGGTTTCAGGGTTTTTGGTTTCTTTACAGGCCTGGTGGAGGTCGATGCAGCAACTGGTTCCCATTTTCGACCCTGAGAAATAAGCACAAATGATTAGCAAAAACAACTCATGAAATAAGATTGAAGAGTTTAGGGGATTACCTTCTTTGGCGGGTCTTTTCTGGTATCTGCCTCTTGGGTGTTCTCGACAAGCACAATAACTGTCAGATTGGGAATGTCGCCAGCGAGGGTGGCAAAAGCATCGACCACATTTTCTAGAAAAAGGTCACGCTGAAAGATCTGGGTCTGGTATTATGACCATCAGACGTCGAAGTCCTCTGTAGTAAAGAAGGAGGGCTAAAACGCAAAGACATGTAACTCAAGATGTTGGGTCGACCAGGAAAATCTAAGGCAGGCCTTATGACCCGTCAAGTTAAGCCGTCGAACAACCCGCACAATATCGAAAGAATGTTTCACCAAGGATTTTGGCAGCATTTGGCTCAGGCCAAATTGACGGGCCACCAAGTTAGGCTGGTAATTCATGAACCCATAACCTGAAAGGACAACATGGTGGGGGTAAAAATGCCCTCTATATGGAGTTTGATTGCACTGTTGCCTTGGGGGAAACACCAAGGAACAGATTCGTGAACCATTTCAGGCCGAATTTTCTAGCCACAAAGGGTGCCATGCTTGGGAAGAAAGACGTGGTTTCCACAAACATATTGAGATACTTCGTAAAGAGAGTTTGGTTGGGGGTTTCCTAGGTGGTCATCAGAGCAAGTTGAAGGCCCTCTATAGAACGCTCTTTGTTTAGACGCTCCATTGTGGCAGAGCCAAGGTAGCCCAGTTGATGTTCGAAGGTAGCATTGAGCCAGTGTTGCAACAACCACATAGGCCCTAAGATGTTTAGAGCTTTGGTAGTCACTGTAATACCCCAAATTTTGACCACTAAGATTTCCCATCATTGTGAAAATCATCATCACAATATGGATGAACCATCATGCTTCATCAGTCTCCCCAAAGATGGGTGAGCATCCACTACAAGCAAAATTAGGGTTTCAAGCCCTCTCTGAGTGCTTAGACAAAGGATCAATCAAGAAATGACATGATCTTCAACTTGTCTAATCTCTTAAACATCCACAATGGATCAAAAAGGACTCCCACTTCAAGGATTAAGCACAAGGCTGCTCCCTTTTAGGTGGATCAAGTCTCAAGATCGACAGTGTCACCAAATTAGGGTTTTGGTCGACCAGGGCCTCCAGATGGAAATTTTCATCTGGGCACAAGGCAATGATCCAAAACATGACCTAATATGCTTCATGGAACCTCATGAACCCATGCATCAAGTCAATTTTTCCTCAGGGGATGCATTCATAAAAAATCAGGAATTAGGGTTTCTTGACCTAATTCACCCCTAAGTTGACTTTTGGGACAAACCATGAGCCAAGACCTCAAGAGATGATTTGAGGGTCTCTAATACACCATATTGATCCATTTGGAACAATGGATTGATCCAAGAAGCTTGAGCAACAAGTTTCATTTTCATCTGCACCACAATTAGGGTTTTAAGGGAAAAGTCAACTGTAACTTTGACTTTTGACCAAGGCATGCTCCCAAACCCTAATACATGATTGAATATACCTTATGACACCCATGGAACATGTCCATCAAGTTTGATTTAGGTCAAGGACATGATTTCCTGAAGAATTGCACAGTTTGGAATTCATCTGATAAAAAGTCAACTGTGCACAAAAGTCAACTTTGACTTTTTGAGATTTTTCACCAAAATGGATTTTTAACCCTAAAATGATGTTAATGTATGATTTGAATCATCATTCATCAAGAAAAATCAAGAAAAGTGAGATAACTTGTAAAAGGGGTAACCATAAAACTTAGAAATTTTTCTAAGTTAAAAATAAAGTGGCAAAGGTACCAACTTTGGAGGACCATAACTCCTAAACGACAAGGCCATTTTTTCTCATCCAAAGATGGATTTGTAGCCCTCACTATCACCTACAAAAACTTCAACTACAAGTCATTCCAATTCATTAAGGATTTTGAGTTATGGAGTGATCAAAGTGGCTGAAAAGTGAAAAAGTCACTTTTTCCAACACTTAGTGAAATTTTCACTAAGTCAGAATTCTGCTTCACTTTTTGCCAAATGTAGGGGGATTTTTCACTTGGAATCAAAAGAGATCAAAACTAAACTTGTTCAAACAGTTGTTGTATCATGTTAGGGCTTTCCAAAATGGCCAAGAACATTGCCAAATTCAACCTACATCATGAGATACAACATTGGCAAGTTGCCTTGCTGAAATCTGTCAAGGCAAGGCAGAATTTGCATTTTGGCTCGATTTTCCAAAATCACCCAATTGTAATTGCTCCAATCCACTTGGACACCTCAGAGGATTGAATCCAAAGGGGACAATCACTGAGCCAAGCCTCCAAGGTCCAAGGAACAAGGAATAACATGTTGAACCTAGAGTTGCCAAAGTAGGGACAAGACTTCAAATTTGGAATGAGGCATTCAATGGAACCATCAAGGTGGCATGGACTGAGCCATTCTCATCTGAAGTCAGTCAAGACTTATCCAAGACCAAGGGGACCAAAGCTCTGTGCCCTAACCTCTAGTCAATGGCTAGAGGAGACTTTCATTTCCATTGGCCAACATTGAGGAAACCTACTTACCAGCTGCCATGCACTATTCCTTGCAAAACAAACTTGCTCTACTATAAATAGAGCTCAATTGTGGTCAGTTTAAGTACACCAAAACCATCTAACAGATGCTTTCCTCAAAATCTCTTTCTCTTGGCAAAAATGCCTTTCTTAGCAAGGTAGCTATCGGGTTTTCAGTTTGAGAGCAATTCTGCACAAACCAATCACTCACACACCTCACATACATCACATATGAGCTTATCAAACACTCACATAACATCTGGAACATCAAAATCTCAAAATCACTTGCCATCCACACAAGTTTGAAGTGAAGTTGCAGCTGAGATGCCATAAACTGATCCAGTCCATTTCAATTCAATCCAAGTGTTCCAACACACTCCATATGGTGTAGGGAAGCTGTTCAGATCATCACAACTCATCTGTAGCACCTCCAACCCAGAATTTGATTTGCTCTCGCTGTCACGACTTAGAGGTAAGCCTAAACTTGGTCATCTTTCAATCTATGCATATTTCCTCGCACAATAATTTGGCCATACGTTCATAATCATGCATGGAATGTTTTCCCTCAATTAATTGCATTGTTTGAATCGTGTATCAAAAATCCTAGCCTTCATGCAGAAATTAGGGTTCTTGAGGTCTCTTCGTGATTTCTTGTTGTATGTTTAATTTAAATGAAATTAAAGTACATAGACATGATCGTGAGGTTGAGGCGAGCATAATGATACGTGGATTGCATGATATGGTTACGTATTCATGGAGATTGGATAGAAAATGCAAATCTGGGCAAACTGAAAAACGCGCGTGTTCTTGGTGTTGTTCTTGGCGCCATTTTCATATATTTGAATATTTGAATTTTGTGATTTTGTTTAATTGATTCAAAAATTAATTTCTCTCTGAGTTTTAATGATTTTGAGTTGATTCTTTTTTTAATAATTCACAAAAATGTTAAAATATTTTATTTTCACAAAAAATCCCAAAAATATTATTTATTTCATATAATTGATATTTTTGTAAAGAATTAATATTTTGATTGTTTTTGGCATTTTAAATATTTTTTCTACATTGATTTTGCAACTTTTAATGCTTTCTAATTATTTTGTAGGTCAATACTTAATTTTTGAAGCATTAATCCAAGATCACAATTTGTTTTCCATGTGTTAAACAATTTTTGATCATTTTAATTGAATTTTTATTCAATTAAATACATTTTTGAAAACAAATTAGGGTTTTGGATTAATTCAACCCTCATAAATCATTTTCAAAACACTTTGGGCCTCTATTAGAGTGTAAGACCCAATCCTTTTTTTGACTAAAACATCTTTGGGCCTCACTTATTGTATAAGTCCCGATACCGGTAAAAAACAAACGGCGCGATCGTCGCCTTTTCAAAAATCATCTGGGCCTACCCTCGAGTAGTAAGACCCATTTATTTTTCTTTAAACCTTTTTGGGCCTCTTGAGAGAGTGTAAGACCCATCCCCCCTTGTACAAAAACTTTTTGGGCCTCACTCATTGTATAAGTCCCTCTGTACAAGTAAACGGCTCGATCATCGCCCGTTTAAAATTAAAAACCATCTGGGCATACCCTCGTGTTATAAGCCCCTCTCTTTTCTTTAAACCTTTTTGGGCCTCTTGAGAGAGTGTAAGACCCATCCCTTTTGTACAGAAAACCTTTTTGGGCCCCAGTCACTTGTATAAGTCCCTCTGTACAAATTCAAACAGTGCGCTCACTGATAAAACCCTGGGCCTCTCCTTGAGCTGTAAGCCCCAAATCTTTCTTTTTTCAAAGCACTTTCTCCTTTGATTTTGAATATACTGTTGTTTTTATCTTTCTTTGTTGAACAACTAACCAAACAGCATGGAAGCACTACAACCGAGTAAGTGGTTATCGCTTTCATTTACTGCTTTCATATTATAAACTGTATTGTGGGGCTGCTCACTGTAAGTCTCCTTTCATAAACTCATATCTACTGTGTAATAATAGTATAGATATTTCGAGTTTCCCCGACTACTACGTCTAGAACTAGGTGACGCCGTTTCACTTATTCGTAGAAATAGACGCCTAGATCCCCAATAGGAGCACCAGATACAGTCTTCTCTTCGGCTGTCCTCCTTAGGAATCGTCAAGAAATTCTATTCCCCAGAGATGAATTATTCTCGGTGAAACTTCTCTTGAATTTCTTCAAACCTCCGAAGTGTTCAAACTCTCTTGAAAAGATAAAAGTTGCTGGATAGTAAACCTCACACGTTTACCAGTGGTTTTATCTTTAAAAGAGTTTTCTTGAACTTTTCTTTGGTTTGGGACCCACAGGCTTCCTATAAGCAACCCGGCCTCCTCTTGGGCATTATTCAAGGACCCTACGGCTTCTTAGAAGTATTCAGAGCCTCCTATTAGGCTTCGTATAATGATCTCTTCCTCCGGGAATGATAGTCTCCTCTTGGGCTTCTACAAGGACCCGTCGGCTTCTTAAAAGATTCCAGCCTCCTCTTGGGCTTCGTACAAATTGTCCCGACGACCTCCCAGAGGTATAGGAACAGAACCTAGTCATCCTCATAGAACAGTCCTTTCATAGAGTCTACTACTGTTTCTCGAAGCATAGTACAAAAGATAAAACTCTAGACTTGGACAGTCTAACTTCCTTGAGTCTCAAAGACATTCTCAAGCACCCTTCGTTAAATAGGAAGGAAACCCGCAGACTCGGATAGTCTCAATACCCTTTGGATTTCCCGTTTCCTCAAAGAGAAGGAAATATCCCTGATCCTCAAATTAAATCCCTGTGTACAGTGTTACTCATATAAGAACTGATTTTCTCTTTTAAATCAGTATATTGGATCTGTCACTCAACTGAAACAGTTACAATAGCCTCCATCTCGGGCTTCGTACGAGATACCAAAATTCTCCCCAGTGGAGTCAAAGCAACCGTTTAGCCTCTCTCTCAGGCTTTGTATGAGACACAAAAGATTCCCTCGTAGAGTCAATCACCCTTTTTTTTGCCTCCATCTCGGGCCTCGTATGAGATATAAATCCCTTAAGCAAGAGTCGAACTCTTTGCTAGCCTCCTCTTAGGCTTTGTATAACGATATGCCCCACTGGGTCAAAAACCTTTAGCCTCTCTCTCGGGATTTGTACGAGACACAAAATAGCCTCCTCTTAGGCTTTGTATAATGATTTTCCTAGCGGAAATTAGCCTCCTCTTAGGCTTTGTATAAGAAAACCACTGGTTGATCCAATCAACCTTTTAGCATCAAAGCTGTGCATCATTCACAGTACATAAACATCAACAACTCCTTTCCTTTCATCTAATCGCAGTAAGCGGTAAGCCTCTGGATCATCTACATCCATGCCACTGTCCCTCTTTTAGCATGAGAAATTCCTAAGGAAAGATGGCATTGCTCTACATTGAGTTAAAGTCTTCTCCTTCAGGTTAAAACCCTTTCTTCGGAAATTATGGCATTGCTCGGATCCGCGTATCCCAGTTAAAGTAATTCTCCTTCTCCCCTCTTTAGAGATGACAAATTCTCTCTAAAGTCAAGGTCTTTTAGCTTCACGTCTTGGGCTTTAAACAAGACACAAATAGACCCTTCAGCTTCACATCTTGGGCTTTGAACAAGATATAAATCACCTTTCGCTTCACGTCTTGGGCTTTGAACAAGACACCAAAAACCAATTTCCTCCCATAGAATAGGAGGAACTATGAACGCTCTGATTTCCCTGTTTCGGTAAACGGGAATACGTAGGCATAAGATCGAAAGAAAAAATCTTAGCGAGCGCAATCAACAAAAAACCCAAATCTCCATCAATTAAAAGCCGTAATTCAAAAGCATCAGTCCTAACAGCCTAATCCTTATTCCCTGCCAGAAACCCTTTGCCTAGAAAAAAGAAAGAAAGAACCTGTATTGGCGAAATACGAGTAACCAGTACAAAGGCCCCCCACATTGATAGCATCTGTAACCTAACAGACCGCTGTTTAAACTCAGTATGCAAGCAGGGTTAATTGGAGACATCTATTTCCCTTCCTTATTCAGCTCACAATAGGATAAAAAATGAATCGACCTGTAGTTTTAAGCTCAACCGCAGAGAGCGACCAGCGCTTAAGAACCGCGTCCAAAATCGCTCGCTACAGAAAAGTGGCGCCCACCGTGGGGCAGTTCAAAGTTAGATCTAGGCACGGTCGTCCCCATTTTTCACAGAAAAGTGGCGCCCACCGTGGGGCCCTTGTTTTTCTTTCTGTCTGTTTTCCTTGTAAAATGGCGACTCTGCTGGGGAGTCTCCTTTTCTGCCTTAGGGCATCATCCCCGTTTTCCACAGAAAATGGGAACTCTGCTGAGGAGAAAGATTGACCTATGCTGGTCCATCTCTTAGGCAGGGAACCACAGATTGGGGCTTCCGCCGGGGAACCCATTTCTGTCAGGAACTTAAGAATCGTAGCTTTATAAGTCTAGGATGATTAGGACAAATATATATACTGCTTTTCCTAATTGCTATACGTGTTTATTTTTCTGCTACTGGGAATGCGTGTGATGCCGCATGTGGTGAGATTGAGTATACACTTAAGAAAAGCCAACCTTTTTCGTAGTGCGAAAGCTATCGGAAATAGCTGTTACGCGATACTACCCTCATTTGAGGCTGGTGATCTATTCTCGGTGAATAGCACTTACTCTAAGATTGCACACAACTCGTTGGCGATCCGCTTGTTGTCTACCTTCCTGGGAGGAGCTGATGATAATGAGTACAGGTACAAAAATCACCCTAGTATAAACCTTTGGGGATGGGTAGAGCCTTGACTTCATGACAACGACCCTCTGACCCCATGTTTTTTCTATGTTTTTGTGTGCTGCATTCATGCATTTATTTAATAAAACATTCAAAAAACCTTCTCTTCTAGTCTCTCTGTTTTTCAAATTAAACTAAGACTGTGATTGCAAATATCAGAGAAAAAGATTGCATTAATGGATTTCGGTAGAAGGAGAACTCACCAGTATACCTTCAAGATTCCAAAACTAGGGGATTTAAGAAAGTTAGCGAGGATGATCGTTAACCCAGAGGTTTTCAGAGCCAAGCACGGTGGTCTGCTACCACTGTTAAGAGTCCATGTGATTGAGGGAATCATGGACGCACTCATTCAGTTCTACGATCCGGTTTATCACTGTTTCACATTCCCGGATTACCAGCTGGCACCAACGCTAGAGGAGTATTCTCATCTGACTGATTTACATATCACTGATCGAGCTCTATTTTCTGGACTGGAAGAAATTCCAAAGAATCAGACTATTGCGAGAGCAATTCATTTGGACAAATCTGAGGTCAGGACTCACCTGACCACTAAGGGTGGCATCCAAGGTTTGCCAGCCCAGTTCTTGACAAAAAAGGCTCTGTACTTTGCTAGTATAGGGAACGGGACTGCTTTTGAAAGCATCTTTGTCTTGCTCACCTACGGGTTATTTTTGTTTCTGAACATCAATAACTTCGTCGATATCAACGCTATTAAGGTTTTTCTCATTGGAAACCCTGTGCCGACTTTGCTCGCAGATGCGTATCATTCTGTACACTTAGGAAATTTGTACAGCGGAGGGGAGATCACATGCTGTGTACCTTTGCTTTACAAGTGGTTTATCTCTCACTTGCCCAAGTCTGCCGCTTTTTGGGATTGCAAAAGTGTCTTACGTTGGTCACAGAAGATTATGTCTCTCACTAACTCTGATATAGATTGGTGTAATAGGATTTATGAGGGAATCAGAATCATTGACCGTTGTGGAAACTTCCCCAGCGTACCCCTCATAGGAACTAAAGGAGGAATCAACTATCATCCGATATTAGTTCTTCGTCAATTTGGATACCCGATGAGACACATCCCACTGGGTGTTCATCTGGAAGGTCTTTTCTTCAAAGAAGGAGAAAATGACAGAGCACTAAAGATGGAAATAGTGCAAGCTTGGAAACATGTTCATAAGAAAGGACGAGAGTCTCTGGGAAAACCGGACTGTGTCTCGGTGGAGCCTTGTCTCCATTGGGTACAAACTAGAGCTCTCAAGCTAAAGATGCCTTATCCTCGTTACGGAATTCTTCCACCGAGGGAAACTGTCATGTACTTCATGACGGAAACTGAAAGGCTTCAGGTTACTCTCAACAAAGTTCAAAAGGAAAGAAGGTCTTGGAAGAACAAGTACCGCACCCTCGACGTAGAGTGTATCCAAATACAGCAACTACTAAAAGAGAAAGATGCTCTGATTGAAATTTTGGAGCAGCATGCTGTAGAGAATCAAGATGACAAAAGGAATTTGCTCACTCCTTTCACTTGGCAAAGGAATGACAACCCAACAACGGCCCAAGCGCCCCGGTCAAAGAAAAGGAAGATACCAAAATCAGCACCCGATTTCTCTTCAGAGAGGACTCGGGACCCATTAGTTTAGGTTTCTGTTTCTGCACTTTGTAATCTACTGTATTTCCATTTCTGTAATCCTTTGAATTTCAATAAAAAGGGGTTTCCCCACCGTTTGATATTTGCAATCTAATTGTCGAAGTTTATTTTGATTAAACAAAAAAAAACAACAATTAATATAATCATTGCATTCATCATTCTCACATCGCATATTCTCCTTACCTACGAATCTCACGTTTGTGTCTCGATTCTAGAGTCAAACTGTCTCATTCGTATAATACTCGGGCCAATCGTCAGAAAAAGATGGATGATCTTGAGGAAGAAAACAGAGAGTTGAAAGAAGAGATCGACACTCTGAGAGAGGATATGAGAAAGCTTCGTAACGACATGCAAGCCATGGTAGAAGCTCAGCTACAAAGAACTGTGATCTCAGAGATCACCTCAACGCCCATCATAGAAAAGTATGATCCTAGGTATCAGATACCAAAAGATCGTCCTTGGGGCATGCCTGTTAACTATATCCCGGAAGGATATGTTCCGCCGATCACTGAAAATCAGGGAATCGCAACAGAAGCCGCTGGGCCTGAAGGTTACAAACTTTGGGAAAGCGAAGATGCCAGGGGCATACTCAAGACTCCTAAAGGTTACAAACTTCGGGAAGCGCCAAGACTTACTTCCGTAGTCACGGTACCACCCCCTGTGGTGCACACTGTCCCGGAAGGACAGATTCCACCAACACCTTCTGGTAAGAAGGAAACTATGTTTGACAGAATGGAGGAATTCCAGGAACAGTTCTTGGAAATGCAGAAAGAACTGCAAGCCATTCGCGGTCAGGATCTATTTGGAAAGGACGCCGCAGACCTCTGCTTGGTCCCAAATGTGAAAGTCCCGCATAAGTTCCAAGTGCCCGACTTTGAAAAATACAAGGGTAACTCTTGCCCTCAAAGCCATCTGGTGATGTACGCTCGGCGAATGTCAGCTCAGACGGAGAATCAGGACCTGCTGATTCACTACTTCCAGGATAGTTTAACCGGTGCCGCACTCAAATGGTACATGGGTTTAAACCGTACTACGATAAGTACATTCAGAGATCTTGGTACTGCCTTCGTCTAACAATACAAATACAATTTGGACATGGCACCCGACAGAGATCAACTCAGATCAATGTCACAAAAGGACAAGGAAACCTTTAAGGAGTATGCTCAAAGGTAGCGTGAAATTGCTGCTCAAATTTGTCCACCTCTTGAGGAAAAAGAGATGACAAAAATCTTCTTAAAGACCTTAAGCTCATTTTACTATGACCGAATGGTTGCCAGTGCGCCCAGTGATTTCACCGAAATGGTCGGCATGGGTGTACGTCTTGAGGAAGCCGTCCGAGAAGGACGTTTGGTAAAAGACACTGGATCGACGAGCGGTACTAAAAAATACGGTAGTGCTCTCCCTAAGAAAAAAGAGCAAGATATTGGGAATATCTCTCTCGGAAAGCAAAGGCGACGTTATCAGCCAGTAGCAGCTGTTACTCCTGCTATCGGCCCCGCGCCTGTTCCTACGTACCAACCTCAGGTTGCGCAGAGCCAACCTGACCAACAAAGGACACAACAACCTCTTCAACAGGCTCGTCCTCCATATAATAACAACCGTACAACACGACCATCAGGGTTTGATCCTATACCCATGTTGTACGCATAGCTGTTTCCGTTACTGCTGGCTAAGGGGCACATTCAGACTAAGTCTCCCCTTTTAGTTCCGGAAAATCCACCTTTTTGGTTTAAAGCGGATCAAACATGTCCTTATCATCAAGGAGGTTCAGGGCATAACATTGAGACTTGCCTCAATTTCAAATTCGACGTGCAAAAGCTTGTTAGGAGCGGGCTCTTATCTTTCAAAGATACGAATCCTAATGTTCTTACGAACCCGCTGCCTCAACACGAGAAAGCTGCAGTCAATCTGATTGAGAAAGAGACTAACAATGTCTATCAAATTCACGATGTACTCTTATTGGGGACCAATCTGGTCAAGATGCATTGTAGACAGAGTGGATATGGCCATGTGCCACCTCATAATTATCACCAGTGTGATATCTGCTCTAAAGATAACCAAGGATGTTCGGTAGTGCAAGCAGCTCTACAGGAACAAATGGATCTTGGATGGATCCAAGAGCACCGAGTTCGTGGAGTTAACATGGTTTACACGAATTCCAACATCATTCAAAACCACGACATCCGTGCGATGAATGTCAACTTGGTGGCGATGCACTCAAGGCAAAGCCAGTATCATAATCTGCTGCGACATGATTATAGTTCCTGTCTGATTTGCTCGGTAAAGAAACAGGGATGCTCTTTCATACAAGAGGCCCTCCAGCGTCAGATGGATCTTGGATGGATCCAAGACTACCATGATAGGAACTCCTATCAAATCAACATGGTTCAGATCTTCGACATCCGTGTATTGAATACCAACCTGATAGAGTTACATGCTGAGCAGGTCCGACTCGGATTCTTAATATCACATGACTATCAAGGCTGTAAAGCGGGTTGCGAAAACGATCGAGGTTGTACCCTTGTCCAGGAGGCACTTCAGCACTTGTTAAATCACTGGTGGATGCCAATCTATATGGACGAAGATACTCAGCAGATTAGTATCAATAACAGGAATCCTACTCGTCGTCAAAGTCAGGATGTCCGATCAATGGAAGGTAACCTAGTGAGGTTACATTGTATTCAAAGTGGGCGTGGCCAGGTGCCACCACACAACTATGACAGTTGTAGCGTCTATTCAGAAAGTAACCAAGGGTGTTACCTTGTGAGAGCAGCTCTTCAGGGTCAGATCGATCATGGAGAAATTCATCCATATCCAGGTTCAGGACCCATCATTTGGTCGCCGAACTACCTTGCCGATCAAGTTGAGGATGTTGTCACGATCTCTGGTCATCACCAGATCAGGGATGTTTTTGCCATCGTCCCTCTACTTGACGAATCTAGAGTTCCCAACCAGGAACGGATCGAGGTTACTTATGACGGTCAGAAAAATCAGAAAGTCCCCATAGTCATCTATCTACTGGGGCCACTACCGTATGAATCAGCTAAGGCGATCCCTTACAAATACGGTGCAATAATAATCGAGAATGGAAAGGAAATTCCATTACCCTCCGTCGTGAATATTGCAGACATCAGTCGTGTAACATGGAGCGGTCGAATCTTCAACCGAGGGGTTGGAGAATCCAACAAAGAAAAGGAACTTCAGGCGGAAATTCCTGATCCACCAGTCAGTCAATCTGGTAATCCCGACTTTTCAAAAGACAAAGATGAGATGCTAAAGCTCATCCAAAGGAGTGAATATAACATTGTTGATCAACTGTTACAGACTCCTTCAAAGATCTCAGTATTATCGCTGTTACTCAGTTCAGAAGCACACAGAGAGGCTCTACAGAAAGTCTTGGAGCAAGCCTTTGTGGAACAGGATGTAACAATCAGACAATTCGATAGCATTGTCTCTAACATCACTTCCTGCAACAATTTGGGATTTAGTGATGAGGAATTACCTTAAGAGGGTCGTCGTCATAACATGGCGCTCAACATTACAGTTAACTGCCAGGGCGATGCTTTAGCCAACGTACTGGTAGACACAGGGTCAGCCCTGAATGTTATGCCGAAGTCCACTTTGACGCAATTATCATTTAAGGGCCCTCCGATGAGAGTCAGCGAGGTCGTCGTCAAAGCATTCGACGGATCCAGAAAAACAGTTATCGGCGAAGTTGATCTTCCCATAACTATTGGTCCTCACACTTACCAAATCACTTTCCAGGTCATGGACATCCGGGCAACATACAGTTGTTTATTAGGAAGACCTTGGATACATCAGGCTGGAACGGTTACTTCAACCCTCCACCAAAAGCTAAAGTTTGTCAAGAACGATCAACTTGTCACGGTTTGTGGGGAACAAGCCTTGCTTGTAAGCAACTTATCATCATCTGCTTGTGTAGAACCCGAGGAGGTCATTGGAACTCAGTTCCAAGCACTATCGGTGAGCAAGAACGATCAATCCGAAGAAGGAACTTCAATTTCTTCACACAAAGATGCTATCAAAGCGGTTGAGAGTACCGATACGACAGGATGGGGACGGCTTGTCATTCCTATTGACAATAAAACAAAGAAGGGTCTTGGTTTTTCTGCCACCTGTACCCAGACAGCCGCCAACGATGAAAGTCTTCATCCCCTTCAAAACTTCTTCCACAGTGGAGGTTTTCTTCACCCAGTGTCTCAGACAGTTCATGCTATCAATGAGGAAGACCCCTCTGACACAGATGAAGAATGGAAGTCCTACCTTAACAAGGACGGCTATATGTCTTAGGAAGAGGTGCCTATGCCTTTTTGCTTTCCTACAGAAAGTCCGAGATTTATACCAAGATCAGATGTCGAAATGATCTACGGAGATTGTGATCCGGAAGGATGCCGTGCTCCGCCAAATTCATTAGAGGAAGACACCCTGATGAAAGACAATTTTGACTACAACTACTATGGCTCAATGGATGGTCTGCCAATGTGGCAACCTTACCCAGGAAACTTGGGGCAAGAGGGTCAGCCGAACAATCAAAATTAGCTGACCGTCATTGAACAGAATACCTGTGTCCCCACCATGTCATGGGATCAACACTCAGGTCATTCGGAAACTACTCAACATGAAGATGAATTCGCAACGTTTGCAGGACTAGAATTCATCAACTATGCTTTTCCTGAGGTCAACATCATCGAGAGGGATGACTTCTCCGGTTCCAAAGAAGTTTGGGACACTTTGGGACAACCAAGTGGAAAATACGACTTTATGGTCAAGTACACTGCTCCCGAAAGCTCTCGTATCAGGCTCGAAGATATCCAGTCAACTGGATGGGGAGATACAGCTGAGAGCACAAATGCTATGCAAAATACAACTAAGGAATTCTCCTACGACAATTCTTCCTGGGAGACAGATTCCAACGATCCCGCGCCACCAGAAATCAGCGTCATTTCTGAAGACAAATCAAAGAAGGTGCCAGACTTTGTAATTCACCGAGGAGTTCGCCGCCAATGGGTTGCTGTCGAGGTTCCGAAGGTCGTTCGTCAGTCAAAGTAATTGCCATCTTTAACCTTTCACCCTGCCCAGGTGAAACGGATGTTTTGATAGGGCTCGCTTTCTGTAAATTTCCCTCTTCGCTTCGCCCAAAGTGAGTGAGTTTTGTTTTATAGGGCTGTAGTTTCAAGATTCGACTTGTTCATTAATAAAATAACGTCGTTCTGTAATTTCCGCATTATTGCTGTTTTCTTTTTTTTTTTTGCTTTTTCAGAAAATGGTAATCCTAAAAAACATTCAAAAATAAAAACAAGCAGTAAAATAAATACACTGCACACACTTGCATTTTCTCTATCACTTCTAAACACGAATCATCACGTCATGCAGATTGCTTGTTTTATACCCCGTTGAAACATACGATCCGATGCCTTCTCCCAACTTTGAATTCCCGGTATTCGAGGCTGAAGAAGAAAATGACGACCAAATTCCAGAAGAGATCTCCCGACTACTCAGACAAGAGGAAAGGTCCATCGAACCTCACAAAGAGCCGTTGGAAACGGTAAACTTGGGTTCAGAAAAAGAGAGAAAAGAAATCAGGATCGGAGCACTGCTCAGTCCAACTGCCAGAGAGGGTTTGATAAAGCTTCTCAAAGAATTCCCCGATGTATTCGCTTGGTCCTATCAGGATATGCCAGGGTTGGATACCAGCATCGTGGAACATCACTTACCGCTAAGATCGGAATGTCTGCCAGTAAAGCAAAGGTTGAGACGCACTCACCCGGACATGGCCATCAAAATCAAGGAGGAGGTACAGAAACAGATCGACGCGGGTTTCCTCGCTACATCTGAATATCATCAATGGTTAGCCAACATCGTACCCGTTCCCAAAAAGGACGGAAGGGTCAGAATGTGTGTTGATTATAGAGATCTAAACAAGGTGAGTCCAAAGGATGACTTTCCTTTACCACACATTGACATGTTGATTGACAGCACAGCAAAGTTCAAAGTATTCTCCTTCATGGATGGATTCTCGGGCTATAACCAGATCAAAATGGCGCCGAAAGACATGGAGAAAACTTCGTTCATTACCCCATGGGGTACCTTTTGTTACAAGGTAATGTCGTTCGGTTTGAAGAATGCCGGGGCAACCTATCAAAGGGCCATGACTACTCTGTTTCATGACATGATACATAAGGAAATCGAGGTATATGTCGATGATTTGATTGCAAAATCAAGAACAGAGGATGAGCACGTTGAACATCTGTCAAAATTGTTCGAACGTCTAAGAAAATTCAAGCTCCGCTTGAATCCTAACAAGTGCACCTTCGGTGTCCGTTCAGGGAAACTACTAGGGTTCATCGTCAACCAGAAATGGATTGAAGTTGATCCTGACAAGGTCAAGGCCATTCAAGAAATGCCTTCTCCGAAAACTGAAAAACAAGTCAGAGGATTCCTGGGACGTTTGAACTACATCTCCAGATCCATATTCCTTATGACCGCCACTTGTGCGCCGATTTTCAAGTTATTGAAAAAGAACCAGGATTGCGTTTGGTCAGAAGATTTCCAAACCGCCTTCGACAGTATTAAGGAATATCTGTTGAATCCTCCAATTCTATCACCTCCAGTGGAAGGAAGACCACTAATCATTTACCTCACAGTCCTAGAGGACTCAATGGGATGTGTACTTGGCCAACAAGACGAAACTAAAAGGAAAGAGTCTGCCATTTACTATCTAAGCAAGAAATTCACCGACTGCGAGACTCGGTACACAATGCTTGAGAAAACTTGTTGCGCTTTGGCTTGGGCAGCCAAACGTCTTCACCAGTACATGATTCGTCATACTACTTGGTTGGTCTCCGAAATGGATCCAATCAAGTACGTTTTCGGAAAACCTGCTCTCACGGGAAGGATTGCCCGTTGGCAGATGTTACTATCAGAATATGACATAGAGTACCATGCTCAGAAAGCCGTTAAGGGAAGTATTTTAGCCGATCATTTGGCTCATCAACCGATTGACGATCAAGAATCAATCGGGTTTGACTTCCCAGATGAAGATGTCATCTACTTAAAAATGAAAGATTGCGATGAACCGCTACCCAGTGAAGGGCCAGAACCAGGTTCCCAGTGGGGACTCATCTTTGACGGAGCAGTTAATCATTATGGAAACGGAATTGGGGCAATCATTGTTACCCCTCAGGGTATCCACATTCCTTTCACTGCCAGACTTACGTTCAAATGTACGAACAACGAGGCCGAATACGAAGCATGTATTATGGGTCTCGAAGAAGCAATTGATTTAAGGATCAAAAACTTGGACGTATACGGCGATTCAGCCCTGGTTATTAACCAGATAAAAGGAGATTGGAACACATACCAATCAGGATTGATTCCTTACAAAGACTATGCAAGAAGGTTGTTACCCTTCTTCAACAGAGTTGACTTTCATCACATCCCTCGTGATGAGAATCACATGGCTGATGCATTACCCACTCTCTCTTCCATGATTAGTGTAGGTCGATGGAATGACATACCTAAGATCGACATCACGCGCCTTGAACGGCCCGCTTACATCTTCGCGATTGAAGCAGTCATAGACGACAGACCTTGGTATCACGATATCAAATGCTTCCTTCAGAAACAAGAGTACCCATCTGGGGCACTCAGAAAAGACAGGAAAACCCTCAGAAGATTGGCTGGAAACTTCTTCCTGAGCGGTGACACTCTCTATAAGAGAAATTTTGACATGGTCTTGCTCCGATGTGTCGACAGACCAGAAGCAGACGTGCTCATGAAAGAAATTCATGAAGGATCCTTTGGCACTCATGCCAACGGACACACAATGGCGAGAAAAATTCTCAGGGCCGGGTACTATTGGTTGACAATGGAATCCGACTGCTACAAGTACATGAGGAGGTGTCACAAGTGTCAGATATACTCCGACAAAATTCATGTACCGCCATCACATCTCAAAGTTCTTTCTTCCCCGTGGCCATTTTCCATATGGGGAATCGATATGATTGGTATGATTGAGCCCAAGGCTTCAAACGGACATCGGTTCATCCTAGTAGCCATTGACTACTTCACCAAGTGGGTCGAAGCAGCGTCATACGCCAATGTAACCCGACAAGTGGTGGTCCGATTTATCAAAAACAATATCATCTGCCGTTATGGTGTTCCAAGCGAGATCGTTACTAATAATGGATCTAATTTAAACAATAAGATGATGAAAGAGTTGTGTGCAGAGTTCAAGATCGAACACCATAACTCATCTCCCTATCGACCCAAGATGAACGGAGCGATAGAAGCGGCTAACAAGAACATCAAGAAGGTTGTTCAAAAAATGGTTGTAACCTATAAAGATTGGCACGAGATGCTACCCTTTGCTCTTCACGGTTATCGCACATCTGTCCGCACTTTAACAGGGGCTACCCCTTTCTCTCTAGTATATGGCATGGAGGCAGTGCTTCCCATAGAAGTAGAGATCCCATCAATTCGGGTATTGATGGAAGCTAAGCTCACCGAAGCTGAATGGTGTCAAAGTCGACACGACGAATTGAATCTGATCGAGGAAAAACGAATCACGGCACTATGCCACGGTCAGTTGTATCAGCAAAGAATGAAGAGGGCGTTTGACAAAAAGGTCCGACCTCGTGTCTTCGGGAAAGGAGACCTCGTGCTCAAGAAGATACAATCATTTCTTACTGATTCCCGGGGCAAATGGACCCCGAATTATGATGGCCCCTATGTGGTCACGAAAGCTTTCTCAGGCGGCGCCTTGAGACTTGCAACCATGGACGGAGAGGAATTTTCCTACCCCACGAATGTTGATGTAGTCAAGAAATACTTCGCCTAAACTAAAAAAAAAAAAAAGTCTCGGTGGATTGAAAACCCGAAAGGGCGGTCCAGGCAAAAGTTAGAGACATGGAAAAAAAAAAGAATCATCCCGATGGATTGGAAATCTCATAGTACAATCCAGGCAAAAATTAGGGATAATGGCAAGTAACTATGTTCAACAGAGGCAAGTCCCTCAGCAGCAATTACAACATCATCTATCGGAGGAAATCTCCAGTCAAAGGTCATCTTCGACGGAAGCTCAGGATGTCCCGAACTCAAAGTTGGTAGAAGGATAGTGGTCGTTATGTTTCAACGTAGCCCTTTTCCCTGTAAATTACCATTTTCTAACTTTGTATATACTCTTTGGAATCACGCGTTTGGTTGATCTCCATCTTATCAATAAAATTTGAGCCTTTGTGCTTTTGTTTGTAGTTCTTAACTTGCTTTAGCTTTACAGAACGACATTGTTTAAACTTAATCAGCGATTCTTGAAATAAAACAAAAATGAATTTACTTGTTAAAACTTTTTCTGCTTTTAAATTAAAGATGGCATTTCTTTTGACTGTTGAACATCAGAAGAATATCGGTCCCTTCTCTAGAAGTAATCGAATTTCAAAGTGCAGAATCAAAGTACTCCTTCTAAGCCAGTATGCCTGAATGAAGGGATCAACTGTGTCAGAGACCTTGTTTCGTCTGACACGCCTCGGCCGAGTTCTCATCTCCTAAGCCCGATCAACATAGCTCCCCGCGTGGACTATCTCTCATAAGCAAGGTGGAATTGCTATTTTGAATCAACGGTACTTCTTCGCCCCGCGATGGCCGAGTATCCAATTGTGTTCATCCATTAGTCTGTATGTCGCGTCTGTTTTGTCAGCATATACATACATACTTCATGCATTTTATTTGCGTTCGCATTTCGTATTGCATCACTATCACTTGATTCGGTCTTGTCCCCTAGTGATAAACAGTTTTCTCAATCGAGTTTGTCAGTTCTTTCCTCGTCAGGAAGTGTTGCGTCTGCACAATCTCGCCACCAGTGTATCTTTAGATCAGAGTCGGCACTTAGCCACTTTGATAACTTGAACCTCTGAAAAGCCAGAGAAAACTCTCAATAAACATCACTCTTCACCATTGAAGATGATATCCTTGCTTTCCCGGATTAAGGAAAATCCACAGAGAAAGCCTCGTGATCAGAGATTCGGCAGCATGCCAGTTTTACTCCAAAAAACCATTGATGAGAAGGTCATTGGCACCTCAAAATTGGATCCCATCATATGGCGTTTCTCCGGGAAGATCCCGAGAAAAGTATGATGAAAGATCCCAAATGAAAACAGTCTCTCAAGAGACTCGCTTTCCCCAGTAGAAACAAATGGCGTCTCCAACAGAGAAGTTTGTACAACTCTACAACTCAGACGAATGGGTTCCCCAACAAGTCTGACATCCAAACTTTTTCCACTCAAATGGAATCTCCCCAGGAAAATTTGGCGAGAAGTTTGAGGAAATCCGCTATGAATAACGTCCCTTGTCAATAAAGTTTATTGACAAAAGAAACTAAGACCAGTTCCTTGGTAAGAAACCAGGATCGAGGGGAAGTTTAAATCAGAAACTAAGACCAGTTCCTTGGTAGGAGACCAAGAACGAGGGGAAGTTTACCTTTTCTAAGCATCATTGCTTAGCTAAAGAAGATGAATGCGTAAGCTGCCATTCATAACCACCATCAAAATTTCGGATATTCCGATATTTAATCCTCTTGCACCCCGAATGCTCGAATCCCTTCGTCATTCACACCTTCGGGTCCAAGAAGATTAAATAGGGGCATCTGTAATACCCCAAATTTTGACCACTAAGATTTCCCATCATTGTGAAAATCATCATCACAATATGGATGAACCATCATGCTTCATCAGTCTCCCCAAAGATGGGTGAGCCTCCACTACAAGCAAAATTAGGGTTTCAAGCCCTCTCTGAGTGCTTAGACAAAGTATCAATCAAGAAATAACATGATCTTCAACTTGTCTAATCTCTTAAACATCCACAATGGATAAAAAAGGACTCCCACTTCAAGGATTAAGCACAAGGCTGCTCCCTTCTAGGTGGATCAAGTCTCAAGATCGACAGTGTCACCAAATTAGGGTTTTGGTCGACCAGGGCCTCCAGATGGAAATTTTCATCTGGGCACAAGGCAATGATCCAAAACATGACCTAATATGCTTCATGGAACCTCATGAACCCATGCATCAAGTCAATTTTGCCTCAGGGGATGCATTCATAAAAAATCAGGAATTAGGGTTTCTTGACCTAATTCACCCCTAAGTTGACTTTTGGGACAAACCATGAGCCAAGACCTCAAGAGATGATTTGAGGGTCTCTAATACACCATATTGATCCATTTGGAACAATGGATTGATCCAAGAAGCTTGAGCAACAAGTTTCATTTTCATCTGCACCACAATTAGGGTTTTAAGGGAAAAGTCAACTGTAACTTTGACTTTTGACCAAGGCATGCTCCCAAACCCTAATACATGATTGAATATACCTTATGACACCCATGGAACATGTCCATCAAGTTTGATTTAGGTCAAGGACATGATTTCCTGAAGAATTGCACAGTTTGGAATTCATCTGATAAAAAGTCAACTGTGCACAAAAGTCAACTTTGACTTTTTGAGATTTTTCACCAAAATGGATTTTTAACCCTAAATGATGTTAATGTATGATTTGAATCATCATTCATCAAGAAAAATTAAGAAAAGTGAGATAACTTGTAAAAGGGGTAACCATAAAACTTAGAAATTTTTCTAAGTTGAAAATAAAGTGGCAAAGGTACCAACTTTGGAGGACCATAACTCCTAAACGACAAGGCCATTTTTTCTCATCCAAAGATGGATTTGTATCCCTCACTATCACCTACAAAAACTTCAACTACAAGTCATTCCAATTCATTAAGGATTTTGAGTTATGGAGTGATCAAAGTGGCTGAAAAGTGAAAAAGTCACTTTTTCCAACACTTAGTGAAATTTTCACTAAGTCAGAATTCTGCTTCACTTTTTGCCAAATGTAGGGGGATTTTTCACTTGGAATCAAAAGAGATCAAAATCAAACTTGTTCAAACAGTTGTTGTATCATGTTAGGGCTTTCCAAAATGGCCAAGAACATTGCCAAATTCAACCTACATCATGAGATACAACATTGGCAAGTTGCCTTGCTGAAATCTGTCAAGGCAAGGCAGAAGTTGCATTTTGGCTCGATTTGCCAAAATCAGCCAATTGCAATTGCTCCAATCCACTTGGACACCTCAGAGGATTGAATCCAAAGGGGACAATCACTGAGCCAAGCCTCCAAGGTCCAAGGAACAAGGAATAGCATGTTGAACCTAGAGTTGCCAAAGTAGGGACAAGACTTCAAATTTGGAATGAGGCATTCAATGGAACCATCAAGGTGGCATGGACTGAGCCATTCTCATCTGAAGTCAGTCAAGACTTATCCAAGACCAAGGGGACCAAAGCTCTGTGCCCTAACCTCTAGTCAATGGCTAGAGGAGACTTTCATTTCCATTGGCCAACATTGAGGAAACCTACTTACCAGCTGCCATGCACTATTCCTTGCAAAACAAACTTGCTCTACTATAAATAGAGCTCAATTGTGGTCAGTTTAAGTACACCAAAGCCATCTAACAGATGCTTTCCTCAAAATCTCTTTCTCTTGGCAAAAATGCCTTTCTTAGCAAGGTAGCTATCGGGTTTTCAGTTTGAGAGCAATTCTGCACAAACCAATCACTCACACACCTCACATACATCACATATGAGCTGATCAAACACTCACATAACATCTGGAACATCAAAATCTCAAAATCACTTGCCATCCACACAAGTTTGAAGTGAAGTTGCAGCTGAGATGCCATAAACTGATCCAGTCCATTTCAATTCAATCCAAGTGTTCCAACACACTCCATATGGTGTAGGGAAGCTGTTCAGATCATCACAACTCATCTGTAACACCTCCAACCCAGAATTTGATTTGCTCTTGCTGTCACGACTTGGAGGTAAGCCTAAACTTGGTCATCTCTCAATCTATGCATATTTCCTCGCACAATAATTTGGCCATACGTTCATAATCATGCATGGAATATTTTCCCTCAATTAATTGCATTGTTTGAATCGTGTATCAAAAATCCTAGCCTTCATGCAGAAATTAGGGTTCTTGAGGTCTCTTCGTGATTTCTTGTTGTATGTTTAATTTAAATGAAATTAAAGTACATAGACATGATCGTGAGGTTGAGGCGAGCATAATGATATGTGGATTGCATGATATGGTTACGTATTCATGGAGATTGGATAGAAAATGCAAATCTGGGCAAACTGAAAAACGCGCGTGTTCTTGGTGTTGTTCTTGGCGCCATTTTCATATATTTGAATATTTGAATTTTGTGATTTTGTTTAATTGATTCAAAATTAATTTCTCTCTGAGTTTTAATGATTTTGAGTTGATTCTTTTTTTAATAATTCACAAAAATGTTAAAATATTTTATTTTCACAAAAAATCCCAAAAATATTATTTATTTCATATAATTGATATTTTTGTAAAGAATTAATATTTTGATTGTTTTTGGCATTTTAAATATTTTTTCTACATTGATTTTGCAACTTTTAATGCTTTCTAATTATTTTGTAGGTCAATACTTAATTTTTGAAGCATTAATCCAAGATCACAATTTGTTTTCCATGTGTTAAACAATTTTTGCTCATTTTTATTCAATTAAATACATTTTTGAAAACAAATTAGGGTTTTGGATTAATTCAACCCTCATAAATCATTTTCAAAACACTTTGGGCCTCTATTAGAGTGTAAGACCCGATCCTTTTTTTGACCAAAACATCTTTGGGCCTCACTTATTGTATAAGTCCCGATACCGTCAAAAAACAAACGGCGCGATCGTCGCCTTTTCAAAAATCATCTGGGCCTACCCTCGAGTAGTAAGACCCATTTATTTTTCTTTAAACCTTTTTGGGCCTCTTGAGAGAGTGTAAGACCCATCCCCCCTTGTACAAAAACTTTTTGGGCCTCACTCATTGTATAAGTCCCTCTGTACAAGTAAACGGCGCGATCGTCGCCCGTTTAAAATTAAAAACCATCTGGGCCTACCCTCGTGTTATAAGCCCCTCTCTTTTCTTTAAACCTTTTTGGGCCTCTTGAGAGAGTGTAAGACCCATCCCTTTTGTACAGAAAACCTTTTTGGGCCCCAGTCACTTGTATAAGTCCCTCTGTACAAATTCAAACAGTGCGCTCACTGATAAAACCCTGGGCCTCTCCTTGAGCTGTAAGCCCCAAATCTTTCTTTTTTCAAAGCACTTTCTCCTTTGATTTTGAATATACTGTTGTTTTTATCTTTCTTTGTTGAACAACTAACCAAACAGCATGGAAGCACTACAACCGAGTAAGTGGTTATCGCTTTCATTTACTGCTTTCATATTATAAACTGTATTGTGGGGCTGCTCACTGTAAGTCTCCTTTCATAAACTCATATCTACTGTGTAATAATAGTATAGATATTTCGAGTTTCCCCGACTACTACGTCTAGAACTAGGTGACGTCGTTTCACTTATTCGTAGAAATAGACGCCTAGATCCCCAATAGGAGCACCAGATACAGTCTTCTCTTCGGCTGTCCTCCTTAGGAATCGTCAAGAAATTCTATTCCCCAGAGATGAATTATTCTCGGTGAAACTTCTCTTGAATTTCTTCAAACCTCCGAACTGTTCAAACTATCTTGAAAAGATAAAAGTTGCTGGATAGTAAACCTCACACGTTTACCAGTGGTTTTATCTTTAAAAGAGTTTTCTTGAACTTTTCTTTGGTTTGGGACCCACAGGCTTCCTATAAGCAACCCGGCCTCCTCTTGGGCATTATTCAAGGACCCTACGGCTTCTTAGAAGTATTCAGCGCCTCCTATTAGGCTTCGTATAATGATCTCTTCCTCCGGGAATGATAGCCTCCTCTTGGGCTTCGTACAAGGACCCGTCGGCTTCTTAAAAGATTCCAGCCTCCTCTTGGGCTTCGTACAAATTGTCCCGACGACCTCCCAGAGGTATAGGAACAGAACCTAGTCATCCTCATAGAACAGTCCTTTCATAGAGTCTACTACTGTTTCTCGAAGCATAGTACAAAAGATAAAACTCTAGACTTGGACAGTCTAACTTCCTTGAGTCTCAAAGACATTCTCAAGCACCCTTCGTTAAATAGGAAGGAAACCCGCAGACTCGGATAGTCTCAATACCCTTTGGATTTCCCGTTTCCTCAAAGAGAAGGAAATATCCCTGATCCTCAAATTAAATCCCTGTGTACAGTGTTACTCATATAAGAACTGATTTTCTCTTTTAAATCAGTATATTGGATCTGTCACTCAACTGAAACAGTTACAATAGCCTCCATCTCGGGCTTCGTACGAGATACCAAAATTCTCCCCAGTGGAGTCAAAGCAACCTTTTAGCCTCTTTCTCAGGCTTTGTATGAGACACAAAAGATTCCCTCGTAGAGTCAATCACCCTTTTTTTTGCCTCCATCTCGGGCCTCGTACGAGATATAAATCCCTTAAGCAAGAGTCGAACTCTTTGCTAGCCTCCTCTTAGGCTTTGTATAACGATATGCCCCACTGGGTCAAAAACCTTTAGCCTCTCTCTCGGGATTTGTACGAGACACAAAATAGCCTCCTCTTAGGCTTTGTATAATGATTTTCCTAGCGGAAATTAGCCTCCTCTTAGGCTTTGTATAAGAAAACCACTGGTTGATCCAATCGACCTTTTAGCATCAAAGCTGTGCCTCGTTCGCAGTACACAAACATCAACAACTCCTTTCCCTTCATCTAATCGCTGTAAGCGGCAAGCCTCTGGATCATCTACATCCATGCCACTGTCCCTCTTTTAGCATGAGAAATTCCTAAGGAAAGATGGCATTGCTCTACACTGAGTTAAAGTCTTCTCCTTCAGGTTAAAACCCTTTCTTCGGAAATTATGGCATTGCTCGGATCCGCGTATCCCAGTTAAAGTAATTCTCCTTCTCCCCTCTTTAGAGATGACAAATTCTCTCTAAAGTCGAGGTCTTTTAGCTTCACGTCTTGGGCTTTGAACAAGACACAAATAGACCTTTCAGCTTCACATCTTGGGCTTTGAACAAGATATAAATCACCTTTCGCTTCACGTCTTGAGCTTTGAACAAGACACCAAAAACCAATTTCCTCCCATAGAATAGGAGGAACTACGAACGCTCTGATTTCCCTGTTTCGGTAAACGGGAATACGTAGGCATAAGATCGAAAGAAAAGATCTTAGCGAGCGCAATCAACAAAAAACCCAAATCTCCATCAATTAAAAGCAGTAATTCAAAAGCATCAGTCCTAACATCCTAATCCTTATTCCCTGCCAGAAACCCTTTGCCTAGAAAAAAGAAAGAAAGAACCTGTATTGGCGAAATACGAATAACCAGTACAAAGGCCCCCCACATTGATAGCATCCGTAACCTAACAGACCGCTTTTTAAACTCAGTATGCAAGCAGGGTTAATTGGAGACATCTATTTCCCTTCCTTATTCAGCTCACAATAGGATAAAAAATGAATCGACCTGTAGTTTTAAGCTCAACCGCAGAGAGCGACCAACGCTTAAGAACCGCGTCCAAAATCGCTCGCTACAGTCACATGCGGAAGTTTTAGCCGCAGCTGATAGACCAAGGGAGTGATAAAGGAGGCTAGTAAAAGCTTACCCAAAGATACTTGTCGACCTTCGTGAATCTGGATCGCCAGGTTGATGCAACTTTTGGCTATTTGCAAAGAGCCAGGGCAGAATACGTAATATGACAGCCACAAAGTTAGGAAAGCGATGTGTTCTTCGTCGGACACTTCTTTGGAGCCTTTGTTGTGATGGTCTTCGATGTAATTCTAGAAACCAACGCGCTCAAAGTCGAAAGTATTAGTCGTTTCTAGAGTTGGGTCGAACGTTTCGCCCAAGGGTGAAAGGCCAGTGATGGCGTCCACATCAAAGAGTGTCGGTGTAAACATGCCACAAGGGAAATGGAATATATTGGTCGGTCCTTCCCAGAAGTACATCGACGTAAGCAGCAAGCAAGGGTTGACCCTATGAGCGTTTCTTGAGAGTTGAATGACGTCGAAGATGCCAGCCGTTTTCCATTGTTCCCGACCCTGGCCTTCGACTTTTTTAAGCCAAGAAATGTAGTCTTTATTGCCAGGTGTAGGCATTGATCGAAAGACTCTGGCTTTGTGGCTTTGGGCGCCATGAATTTGAGGTCCAAAGTGCCACTTTTCTGAAAAGCTAGTGGTATGGTGGGAGCGAAACATGGAAAGAACTCTTGAAGTTCTTGATGATTTGGATTTTTATCCAGATATGGACCGTGAAAAGCGTGGAGTTTGCCAGCCACCGCAAAGGAGATGACCATTTGATGTTGCCAGTTTGCCACCACCACCTCATCATCAGATGACGGTTGAGGGAGAGGCCTGAGTGCCTCCTTTTCAGAAAAAACGAAGGAGATAGGTTTGTTTCCGGTGGTGTGAGTAGTGGAAGCAGTGGCAGTTGCAGAGGAAGCCATTGGAATGGAGAGTACGTAAGCTTTTGAGAGCAAGAAAACTTGGAAGAAGAAGAAGTTGTGGGAAAGTGGCGAAGAAGAAAACCAGACGCGTTTAAGGAGTATTTATAAGGAAAACGCATGCAATGAAAAGGCCAAGAACTGCTCAAGTTCTGCAGTTAGTAGGGGTGGTTTAGAGACCCATAACTTAGGACGAGACTAGCCATCATGACGTTTCTTAGAAATCGTGGTGCAGAAATGTACCATCATCACGTCAGGCTGTGAGTGACACGTGGCTAAGATTTGACAGAAGATAGAACATTGGTTATTGGGTCGAAACCAAAAAGCCGTCGAAATCTTGCAAAGAATCAAAACGCCAGGTTTCTCAGTCGACACAATGCCCAGTCGAAACTGGCCTTTTGGGGGGGGGGGGGGAACTTGTTAGCTGGGAGATTTCGACGAAACATAGGGAATGAAGAAATGGTGAAAAGCCAAGCAAGCAGTTCGACGCCAGGAGAAAGAATGGTGAGGAAGCCAAAGTTTGGGTCGACACGGTTGAAAGGTGCGTCAGAAGAAGACTTAGAGACGAGGCCGTTGAAGGGTGTCAATTGGTGGCCTATGAAACCAACACAAAACTGATAAGTCTTTGACGGGAAAATTTGAAACGCTGAGAACGTGGGAAGTTAGAAAGATGGTGGGGTGACACGTGTCACAACCAGGGCCAATCTTGGGAGATAAACAGTTATTTTTTCATCCTATTTAAAGCAATAGTTATTTCCTTTTTAGTGGTTGCATTTGTAACATTGCAAAAGGGAAAACACTCTAAGTATCAAGCGTTAAGAGAAACGAGTTTACTCCCGCAGAAATGTATGATAACATCCACACTTTTTATTTTAATGCAATTTATATGATCAAAGTTTAAGTTATCTTGTCATTTACTTATCTGTTTTTCACTTTTTGTTTTATTCATCAATTCGCAACCCTTTCATTTTTCAAGTTGCTTACAACTTCTCTAAACTAAAAGCCATCATATCAACAAGACTTACACTTCAGGCCATTTGTTTTGGGATTTTGTGGCCGATCCCACAAGTAAACCTGTGATAGGAGGCCAGCGGTTGTTCGTGCAAGAATCGCGTGCGAACAGGTGCATGTTGCTAAATGCAGGATTGAAAAAGGTATTTTGGGCAGAAGCTGTTGTGACTGCAGCTTACCAAATAAATAGGTGCCCCTCAATTGCCTGGGGAATGAAGACGCCTAAAGAAGTCTGGTCGGGACATCCACCTAGTCTCGACAGACTTAGAGTATTTGGCTGCTTAGCCTATTCTCACATTAGGCAAGACAAGGTCGAACCTAGAGTTCTGAAATGTATGTTCCTTTGATACCCTGAATGAGTCAAAGTTTATAGGTTGTGGTGCCTAGAGCCAGATCACAGGAGGTGTATCACAAGTCAAGATGTAGTTTTTAATAAAGCTGAGATGAATTTCAAAAAAAACTGATGACATTGGTCAAAGTTCAAAGATTTTTGAAGAAGAGCTCGAACAGAGAGAGATTCCTGTTGAGGTGGAGCATAGTGATGCTGAATTGTATGACCTAGATGAAGTCGAAGATGATGAGGTCAAAGTTGAGTTGGAACAGGGAGAGATTCCTGTCATACCCCAAATTTTTCTCACCTATATTTGCATTGCATTGTTTCTTTTTCAGTATATCCCCATTTGCATTAACATGACCATTTCATCTGGTCATGAGCTGTCATTAGTTTAAAAAGCATTGATCTGCATGTGTTTGACTTATTGACCTTGATGACTTTGTCTACTTACTTTTTACACTAGTTCAACAGGTCCATATGCATCATTGGTTTAACTTTTTGTTTCTTTTTGGGCTCCTTATTTTAGGACTTTCTTTCTTTTTATGTTCTTTATTTTGGGGCTTGCATCCCCTTTTTATTTCCTCTTTTAGACCTTTAAGAAAGGGTTTTAGTCTTCATTGTAGTTACTTTAAAAGTTTGTTTTGATTGGACTTCAATCTATTAGTCAATTGTTAAGGTTTTAAATAATGTAATACTTATTAGATTTAATTGATTAATCAAATGATTAAGAGGTTAATTTAAAAATTAGGGTAACATATTTATTAATATTTCTTTTAAGTTCATTTTATTATTTACTACTCGTTCTTATTCAAGTGTTTTTGATAATACATAGAAATGATTTGAACAAGAATAGAAATAGTTTTTTATTTGAATTAATTTGCTTGTTATAATAAGAAAAGGAAGAAAGAATTAACACAAGGATAATTTCTTTTACATTGTTCTAAATACATAATATTACACAAAAGACAACAAAAATGGAGAAAAAGAATAAAAGAGATTATTGGATGCTAGAAGTTACATGTCTTGCTCATGCCTTCAGTAATATTTGCTATCATCTCATGGCCATTCATCATCATTATGTGTGCATCACCTGCATAAACGCACCACACAAATATTAACATACATAGCTCAACAATGCAAAGAAATATCATTCATTAAGCATCATCATCACAAACACATATTATTTACACTATTATATATAATACATGCATGTACACAAAATTAAAAAACAAACAGGTGCATAAATGAGATATCTCAGTAGCAAGAAGAACGTGTTTTCACTCCATTTCCAAATCCCCTAATTTTAGGGATTGAGGAAGAGTACCTAACAAATTTGATTCCCAATCCTTCCACCTCACCACATCTCTCCAGAATTTCACATGAGCAAGAAAATATCTGAGTGAAAATCACTAATTTCCACACGTATTTCATTTTCACCTTAACCCCATATACACTCTCATATAAATAGATTCACTACTGCTCAGCCAAGGGACCAAGATTACTTTACTGTTACACTGCTAAAATACCCCAAGAACCCATACCAAAGCTAAATCCATCAAACCTCACACAATGTAAAATTAGTAAAAAGAAAAGATAAACGTTTACCAGTTAGGACGTTTCACGCCGGTAAATTCCGGCCGGTAACACTTTATTCATCTCTGTAAATGTTATTGACTTGTTGTTTGACTTTGCTCTTGCTTTATAGGTACTTGATTTGGACATTGATGATCAGACCATAGCTTGCTTGAATCGGTTATTGTATGTTTCTTCTCTACTTAAACGTTGTTATATATCATGTTTGATTTTGGTTAGGGAAGGGCGTTTAGGTTAGTTTTTGTTTTGGTTTGAGAAAGAGGGAATTTAGGATTTTTCGAAACCCTAAGGTTACGATCTGAGATTTGGGGTAGGTTGTTAGATCTGACTGCATATTTGAGTTTAGAAAAAAAACTTGGGTATGGTCAGTGTTATATTTTTTTCATGTTTGGGGTTGTTCCGGTGAAGGTTTGCCGAAAAAGGTGGTGGAAATAACCACCAACCACCGTGGGGGGGGGGGACTTCTCTGGTGGCCTTTAGGATACAAAGGGGAGAGATTTGAGGGTAAGAGAGTTGAGGAAAGAGAGAGAGAGAGTCACAAGTTATAAATGAAACCCTCTATCTCTCTTTTGTTCGTTTGAACACGGTTGAGCCTTTTGGTTTGTGACATATGGCAGACCGATGCCACTTGTCTCCCATGCATAACCACTAGGTAGCCAATTCTATGAGGCAAGTACATGGATGATAACATGTGATCATTCCCTTTGGTCGTGTGATCTCTTTGACTACGCCAATTAGTCTCATCGTGTGGTGGAAATAGAGTCAACATAATTGACTCTCTGTGTGGGCTCCTGGCACTTCGGGCTTCGCCCAGATCATTGTCCACACCCCTCATTTACTTTTTTTTGCTATTTTTTTTTGTTTGATGGGTCTGGGTGTTTGGTAATTGCAATCCATTTCATGTTTTCTACACAAGTGTCTTATTTGATTGTTATTTCTTTATCATATATTATTTTTATTTTTATTTTTTTGTATAATGAAATTTAAATAGCTTAAAAATATTTTTGATGATAAATTTTTACTCTTATCACAATTTAACATTCTATTATTTGTTTATTGGTTTTATTTATTTATTTATTTGGACATTTAAAATTAAATAAATGAGCAAATGCTAATATTAAATAGATAAATAGATTTTTTTTTACTTCCCTCGTTATTTATTCTATTATTTATCTAGTTTTATTTATTTATTTATTTAGTTACTTCAAATTAAATGAGTAAACATATATTGATATTAAATAGATAAGTGAATAAATAATTGATTAATTTTCAAAGGTGATTAAAACCCTTGGTCCAACGCAAGTGGGATATTTTTTTTAAAGTCTCGGTCCAACACCGAGTCAATTTTTCAAAACCTAACACACTTTAAACTAATTTTATGATTTTTTTTGAAACTATTTTCTCAATAAATAATTGATTGAAAAAGATTGGGGCGGAAGTAATTTTCTTCTCCTTTCTCAAATGTTTATGTGATGGCTGCACTTAACCTATCGTTTGAACATTCGTCATCGATTCTAAAATAAATTAAGTTGATTCTTTCGTGGATGAAAAAAATTAGGGCGGGTGTAATTTTCTTCTCCTTTCCTGAGTATTCGTGTGATTGCCGCACTCAGCCTACCATTCGAATACTTGTCATTCGTTAAAGAAATGCGACTTGATTTGTCACATAAATTTCATAATCAATCGATTGAAAAATATTTGGGCGGAAGTAATTTTCTTCTCCTTTCCCATATATTCATGTGATGGCCGCACTTTGCCTACCATTTGAATATTCGTCAATCACTGAAAATATTTAAAACATCAAACCTAATTTCTCACGCATGTGGGATCGAAAAACCTTTTATGAAAGAACATTGTTTAGTCAATTCTAATGTGAATACAAACTAGCACTTAAGCCTCCATCGCGAGCAAACAAGCCAATGTTTAACTATTAGAATGCAATCTAAAAGCTTGTTCAATAAAACTAACCAACAAACTGTAGCCTTCACCTTAAACTACAAAGCTTTGAGTTCCTCATTGTACCCGAGGATACGTAAGAGCGAGACCCGCAATCTTATTAAGCACCCTAATAAAAACATTTTTGAGACCCCTTTCTTTTCCTTTTACACTTTCTCATATGAAGAAAACAATAGACATAAGCTAACATTCAATCACAAATTTAACTAAAAGGTTTTCATTGAGTACAACGGACGTGAGGGGTGCTAATACCTTCCCCTTGTGTAATCGATTCCTGAACCTGAATATGGTTGCGGCGACTATCTTCTCTTTCTTAAGGGTTTCATCGATATTTCCCCTTTCCATCTTTGGAATAAATAAAGTTCGGTGGCGACCATGTTCAAACCATTTTCCGCGAGCGCGCATTGCGCTTCGCGAAGGGTTGCATTTTTTCGAGATACAATAAATGACGACTCTGTTGGGAATTTATGCTCTAACCTAGAGAGATTCAAGCCTAATTAAGTTCAATTTGCGATAAATGTTAAGATTGTTTATTTGTTTTCTTATGTTTTCTTTATATCCTTTATGTCATTATTACTATTTGTCATTTGGTCCTTGACACTACAAAGGATATTCCAATTGCTTTGTATACTCTGTGAGATGGACTTTTTACCCGAGCCTCGAGAAAAAACATTAAGATAGGACGCGGATGTGTAGTATAGGCCTGTCAGACGTACTTTGTCTATGTGGGGTAATGCAAAAACCACACTTAGAGTATATCCTCTTGAGGATGTTGTTAGCTAGCAAGTAATTTTTCTAAGGAGACAATATTTTCGTGTTAGACCCATGACTATAAGGACCTTTTAGAACTCGAAACCCTGTGGTTGCGTAGTGTTGGCCTTCCGGATGCACTTGTTTTATTAGGGTAACATGAAAACCACACTTAGACGAGGACCTTTTAAGGGTATTGTCAACTAGCAAGTAATTTTGCTAACGGTGTAATACTCTCAAGGGCAACTTGTGACTCTGGGAACCTTAAACCTAGAGTTACCTTGACCTTTGTATACAAAGCAATAAGAAATGTCCTAAAGTCAGTACCTAGATTCAATTGAGGTTACCTGGATCCATATACCTGACATGTATTGCATTCATATTACATTTGTGAGACTTAGCATGTGTTTTTTATCTTATAGGGAATCTAAATATCAAGTTATTAAGCATTCAAATTTGTAATGGGTTCAGAAAGAAAAGGTATTACCCCTCTCCAATTCAAGATACCAAGTGTTGACAATCTGATAGCCTTGAGGTCCAAACTCACTCCCATGGGTGAAAGAGCCTTCGTTACAAGCTATGAAAAGATTTTGAATTTATTAACAGTGAAAGTGAACGCAAAGGCTCTTGTTTCCCTAGCTCAATTCTATGACCTAGCCCTTCGATATTTTACATTTCAAGATTTCTAGTTGGCACAAATAATTGAGGATTTAAAGGATTTTGGGAAATACCTAAAGGATTTCAGCCCTTTCATTGATTTGGGAGAAACACCTTCACCAGAAATGATTGCAACAACTTTGAGCCTTCTAGTGAGAGATGCAGTAGCTTGTCTTGATGTCAAAGGGAGTACACGTGGTTTCTCCAGAAAGACTTTAGAATCCATATCTTGGGCCCTAGAGGAAGCAAAAAAAAGAGAAACGTTCAACTCCGTCTTGGCCTTATTGATTTATGGAGTAGTTTTGTCCCCAGACATGGATAACTTCATAGACCTTTCCATCATCAACATCTTCTTGTCTAAGAATTTGGTCCTAGCTCTTCTCGCCGATGTATATTACTATCATCACGTCAGCCATGAAAAGAGGAAAGGCATAGTTTTCATACCTCAAAAAATGAGAACGACCTCGCAAAGCGCAATCGCAGGCTCGCGAGATGGACTTAACATAGTCGCCGCCGATCTTTATTTATTCCCACAGAGGAAAAGGGAAAATATTGAATAAAACCCATAAAAAGAAGTACAGGGATATGATCATCGCAACCAATATCTGAGTTCATGAGTCGGTTACACAAGGGGAAGGTATTAGCACCCCCCCTCACGTCCATTGTACTAAACGGGAACCATTTAGTTAAGGTTGAATGTATGTTAGCTTGAGTTAGTTTCTAATATTCTACTTTTTTGGGATATAAAAGAGAGAGAAGAAAAATGTTTATGGATTTTTATTAAAGAGAAAAGAGACTTAAGGGTTTTTATTATTAGGGGATTCGACAAGACTTCGCAATCTCGTGCCTACGTATCCTCATAATGCAATGAGGAACTCAGAGCCTTCGTAGTTTGGGGACTACGCTGAAAAATAAAAAGGTTGCTCGCCAAGGATTGGGGTCCTTGTGCCTACGTATCCTCATTGTGAAATGAGAAATCCGAGCGTCCGTAGTTCTGGGTTAAAAAGAGATTGTTGGTCGATTTTAGCGAAAGATATTTAGTCTCATTCGACAGAAAACATTGTTTTACCCAAAACAGATGAGGAGCGGACGTTTGCATCACAACATAATGGACTTACAAATAAACATTCACGGGAACACCTATTATCTCAGCTCAAAGTAATTTGTGGACGAAGTAATGTTTTACGTCGTCTCAAGACATAATATTTCTCATTTATGAAAAAGAGTTTTTAGAGTTAATCGCATGGTGGCGAGAAAAGATAGTTTGATTAGTTGGATGTTTTTTATGCAAATGACGGACACTTGATGATAATCAATCATTCAATGAGTTACGCTAGAATGCTAGATTCTAACGGCCCTTATTCATTCAAGTTGTTGTGAAAATTGTTTATTGGACAACGAACGCTTGATTAGAATCAATTATTCAAAGAGTTACGCCAGAATGCTAGATTCCAACGGCCTTTATTTGTCCAAGTTAATTAAAGTGTTTTAAGAACGAAAGGAAAGAATGACCGGTTATCCTAATGCACGAGGTTTGAGACCAATCATTCGAGAGTTCTACTAGAATGCTAGATTCTAACATTCCTCTTCTTTTGTTTTTTTAGAAAAAAGTTTAAACATACGATTTTAAAAGTCACTCGATGCTTGATCGAGGTTTGATTCGTAAGTTAAAAATAATTTGTGAAATAGTTTGAGGTTAATTGAAAATTGTTTGATGGACAATGAACGCTTGATAATGATCAATTATTCAAAGAGTTACGCCAGAATGCTAGATTATAATAACCCTTATTTGTCCAAGTTAGTTAAAGTGTTTTAAGAATGAAAGAAAAGAATGACTTCTCGGATTCTACCCTTTTACCCCATAGTGAGGAGAACTACGGACGCTCTCGGATACGTAGGCATAGGATTAGTAATTGGTTCAAATTGTTGTTAGTATGCTTTCAGATCAAAACTTTGCTGACGATGTAAGGCATTGTTTCAACTCCTAAACACTGGAGAAATAAGGAATTTAACCCCTTCGAGTCTAGAAGTAGGAGTTTCTTTTCTTTACAAATAAAAACCCGCAATCTTAACCTGGGGCAGGGTAGTTCTCAGTTAACTTGATTGTACATTCAAATACAGGAGTAGCATTCAAGACGCCTTTCAACAAAGTTCACAAATGTTCCTTCGCACACAACAAGCAAGTGTCGAAGATGTCTTTCAAGTCGAACGCCAAAGATGGTTCGTCGTAATCCTTAAGCCAGGCAGTCACCAAAAAAAAAAAAAAAAAAGAAGAAAGAAAAGCTTGTATGACAACCAAAAGTTGTAAGGAAGCAGTGATCGCCATCTCAAGTCCATTGAATTTTGAACCATCATCATTATCATCATCAGTGCAATTTCCAACCCTTGGGAACCTGAGTGCATAGTTTGAGTTATACCTTTCATCTAAAGCCATTATTGGATGACTGGTTCCTTTGTGTCCAATGCCTTCTTGGATTACCCTCTTTTTACCTCGTTCTCATCTGATGTCTTCTCAGATATTATGAGTTTACCTTTCATTCAAAGCCATTATTGGAGATTTGATCACTTTTGTCATTTGATGCTCTTACGGGTGTGCCTTTCTCTTTCTGATGTTCTCCCAGATTGAGTCTTTGTTATTTGATTCCCTAGTGGAGACCGTCTTTCTGGTGCTGCTTCCATTGAGGATCTTGTGTTATCTTTTCTTTCTAAAGTGTCAACCGGTCATGCTTGAATCAGTTCCTCCATCACTTTAGATTTTCCCCAGTGTTGTTGCAATCCCTAGTGAGTGATTACTCATTGTGTGGACTTTGTCCTTGTCTGCATTTATCATTCCACCATTCCATCATATTAGAGTCCGTAGCATGTCAGCATTTGTTTAGCTCTCTTTTGTCCATAGCATTGCATATCAGTGCATCTGAGGGCAAAATTTTCGGTTATCTATATTTAAATACCTTCCACCATGATTTCATGAAGATTATGATCACTCATGTCATCCGGTAAAGATATTTAAATAGGGACAACTGTTGTACCCCAAGTTTTACCCTCAGATTCGTTTGGTCATTGACATATCATCGTAGGTCAGTTTTTGCATTTGTAGTTAAACATCTCATTAATCATACTTTTTTATAGTCATTTTTTTACCATCCTATTTTTTTTTAGATTCATTTCTATTACCTTTAAATTTATCTATTTTTTATTTTAATTTAATTTCAATTTAAAATTTTTTTTATTTATATATAGTTTATTTATAATTTTAGTTAGTTTATAATTTATTTTAATTTTTAGCTTAACTTGTTACCTTAGTCTAAATTCAATTAGTTTAATTTTTATTTATCCAGATTAACTTCAATTTCTTTTATTTTTAATATAGTTTATTTTTAATTTAGCTTAATTTCAACTTTAGTTTAATCGTTAATTTTAGTTTAGTTTTTTATTAGGTTTTAATTTTAGTTTAATCTATTTAATTTTGTTAACTGTTTTGTATAAAAAAAAATCTTTATTATAGAATCCTTTTTTCTTTCATGTGTAATATATTACAAAATTGTCACAAAAGCCAATGTCTAATGTGCCTGTTACAACCTTCCCTAAGCTACACATATGAAGACACAAACCGTGCCTGCTACCCCTGTCCAACTTGACCAAACTTGCTGCTAAAGTCACTTGGACTTATCCTTCTCCCACTCTCCAAAACCTTTGACCACACTGCTCCTTGAGCTACACAGACCTGCACCATTGACCAAACACCTGCGACTTCTTTTCATAAAAACAACATGCCTTAAACCCTGTATCACTACAAAACCAAAAGCTCTGCTCACATTTTTCACCAAAAATAGAACCTGCTACCTCCTTTAAACCAATTCTGCAAAAAGCCAAAACTGCATTTTTTTCAAGACCTGCAATGTTTAACCCGTAACAATACAAACAAACCCATGTGCTACTTGTATCAAAGGGACCTGCTGCTCCACCTTTACAAAAGAAAACACTCCCTGTACGTATCAAAGACAACCGAGCAAAACCATTTCTTACTTTTTTTCATTTCTTGATTTTAAATTGAAAAAAAAAAGACAAAAATAAATCACAAGAAGCCTCTCTTCATTTTTCCACTTCATAAATCACTGCATACTCTTTCTCTCTTTTAAGTACAAAACAAAAACCATCTCATAATATCTTCAAAAAACAACCACATCCACCTCTATCACTATTCATCTTCATCATTAAAACCTCAGGCAACACTAAACCACCCTATACAATCCAACTCATTAAACTACACCTTTCATTTTCTCAACTCACATGCCATAACTCCCTTCATCACGTTACAGTAACAAACCCTTCATTTTAAACTTACCTCACTAACCCCATATCATTAAAACTAACAAAAAAAATACTCCATTAAAGTCATTGAAAACCACTGTTACATTTTTTTACTCAGCCTTAACCACCTTTGATTCACCTTATCTTTGCTTCTTTTCGATACACACTGAACTCCATGTTTCTATTCTAAACTCCATCATCACAAACACCACTGTACCGCCGGTTTCTATAACCTCACACCATTCACACACTGTCACCACTTTCTCTTCTTTATTCATTTCGGTCGGCAAACCACAAGAAGACGCGAGGTAAGTTCATGCACGAGAGAGAAAGCGAAGCAAACAGAGAGAAAGCATTAGACGAGGGAAGTTTAGTTTCTCCAGGTAACTCATTTCCATTTTTTATATATATTATTATTGTTAAGCTCAGATAACTTTAGTTGTTGTTTTTACTTAGTTCTTATTTTTCATTTAATTAAATTTTTAGTATTGATCATTTAGCATTAAATTTTAAAATGAAAATTTTATTTTTAAGAAATGCATGAATGGTGTGTGTGAGTTTAGTTTTAATGATAGACATCGTTTTGCTTTCTCGGTTCCGGTTTGTGCTGAGCATGTTAAAAGAGGACGATTGTTTGTTTCTTTTTTGAAACAGAGGACTAATGGGAGAGAAAGAAAATACATGTTATGTGGTTAGATTCTGCAAATATTTGTGACATATCAAGTGTGTAATATGTGGATACCATTGATTATGAGCAGCATGTGTTTGTTTTTAACTTTTTTTTTATTAGTAGATTAGGTAACTAGATTTAAATGGTTTAACTTTAGTTTTTCATTAGTTTTTAGATATAAACTAGAAGTTAGGTTACATAGTTTTAAGTTAGAATTTTTGCTTAGTTAGAATTTTAAGTTAATTAAAATTTAGGCATTTAGGTTTAATTTTAATTTAACTTTTAGAATTAGTATATTTTAAAATTAGAATTAGTTTTTTTAATTAATTTTAATCAATTAGTCTTAGAATTTAATTAATTAGTTAATAGTTTTTGTTTAGATTATTTTTAAAATTAGTTTATTTTTTTCTTAGTCTTTAGTTAGAATAGAAATTAGATTAGTAAGATTTTTCGGCTTATCAATCAGTTTTTAAATTAGATTTTAGTTTCGTTAATTAATTAGTCTAGAATTTAGTTTGATTACTTTTTTTTTTACTAGAATTTAGTTATTTATTTTAATTAACTATCTAGTTTGTAAATTAATTTCAGCTTCATTAGATTCTATTTAATTTTTAACTTTATCTTGACATTTTCTATATTGTCATCTTAGTTAATTCCTAATATTCATTTTTTAATTTAAGTCTTATTGCATTTGCTGTACATATTACTGTTTATCATACACTTGAGTCTGGAGGTTTTCCTCCTTGTTTCTCTGTTGCCTTCACTTCATTCCAAAGGAAACAATCCCTCTTATTGACTGCCATGTCAGTTAAGATAACCTTGTCCCTCATTCCCTTATCTCACGCCGCCGCGCGATCGAGACTTGCCTTCCCTTTTAACCTTAGGTTTGGAGTCGCCGTACTCCACGTAGGTGTCTTGCTGTCAGACCCTACTTTCCCGTGGGCACTTCTTTCCCTGTTTTAACTCAGCCTTAGGTTTAGAGTCGCCGCATTCCATGTAGGTGTCTTGCTGTCAGACCCTACTTTCCATTGGAACCTTGACCACAGTCAAGAGTTCTTCACCCCCGTTGAGGGGAACTACGGACGCTCTGATTTCTCAAGTTCGTCTTGAGAATACATAGGCATAGGATTGCGAGATCCTAGCGAGCCACCTTTTCTTTTTTCTACCTTTTTATTTTTCCACCTTTTCCTTTTTCCTTTACATCTGATGCCTTCTCTGATTCCTACCTTTTTCTTTTTCCACCCTTTTTACCTTTACATCCGATGCCTTCTCGGATTCCACATTTTCTTTTTACACCCTTTTACCCCGTAGTGAGGGGAACTACGAATGCTCTGATTCCATTCCCGTCAGGATACGTAGGCACGAGATGCGATGTCTTGGCGAGCATACTTAGTGTATATACCCCTAGGTCTTTTTCCTTAGCACATTTCCCTTAGCAAGCAAATAATAACTTAATACAAATACTAAGCAAGAGGTTCCTGTAGAGTACTACATATATTAAGGGCGCTAATACCTTCCCTTAGTATAACCAACCCCCGAACCTTAGATCTCCCCCTCTTAGGTTTTTCTCGATCTTGAACCTTTCCTTTGGATAAATCAAAGTCGGTGGTGAATTCAAAGTTTTGCGATGCAAGTTAATTAATAGTTTGTTATCCGATTCTCACCGCAACAGAAATGGCGTCTTCACTGGGGCACAACGGTTATCTATATTTAAATACCTTTCACCATGATTTCACGAGAACTATCATCACTCGTGTCATCCGGTGAAGTTATTTAAATAGGGGCAACTGTTGTACCCCAAATTTTACCCTCAAATTCATTAGCCTTTGTCATATCATTTTAGGTCAGCCTTATTCGCATTTTTAGTTAAACATCGCATTGATCACTAATCATGCATTTTTAGTCGATTATATCATTTCATGCCATTTAGATATTTATCTTAGTCTTTTTATTATTTAGTTTATTTTTTAACATAATTTATATTTAATTTAACTTATTGTCAATTATAATTTTAAATTTAATTTAATTCTAACTTTTGTCTAGCTTCTATTTTTATTTTAGTTTAACTTTAATTAGATTAATTTTAGTCTTAATTTATTTTTCTTAGTTTAATCTTTATCAATTTGATTTAGTTAATTTTAATTTTAATTTAAGTTTAGTTTTTAACTAATTTTCATTTTTATTATTTTCTTTTGTTTAAAAAAAAAACTCATTTAGTTTGTTTTTATTATACAATTCAAAAAGAAAAATAAAAAGTCACTACACTTTGCCCAAACCTTTGACCAAACACCTGCGACTTCTTTTCATAAAAACAACATGCCTGTAAACCCTGTACCATTGCAAAACCAAAAGCTCTGCTCACATTTTTCACCAAAAAATAGAACCTGCTACCTCCTTTAAACCAATTCTTCAAAAAGCCAAAACTGCATTTTTTCAAGACCTGCAATGTTTAACCCGTAACAATACAAACAAACCCATGTGCTACTTGTATCAAAGGGACCTGCTGCTCCACCTTTACAAAAGAAAACACTCCCTGAACGTATCAAAGACAAAACAAAAACCATCTCATAATATCTTCAAAAACAACCACATCCACCTCTATCGCTATTCATCTTCATCATTAAACCACCCTATACAATCCAACTTATTAAACTACACCATTCATTTTCTCAACTCACATGCCATAACTCCCTTCATCACGTTACAGTAACAAACCCTTCATTTTAAACTTACCTCACTAACCCCATATCATAAAAACTAACAAAAAAAATACTCCATTAAAGTCATTGAAAACCACTGTTACATTTTTTTACTCAGCCTTAATCACCTTTGATTCACCTTATCTTTGCTTCTTTTCGATACACACTGAACTCCATGTTTCTTTTCTAAACTCCATCATCACAAACACCATTCTACCGCCGGTTTCTATAACCTCACACCATCCACACACTGTCACCACTTTCTCTTCTTTATTCATTTCGGTCGGCAAACCACAAGAAGACGCGAGGTAAGTTCATGCACGAGAGAGAAAGCGAAGCAAACAGAGAGAAAGCATTAGACGAGGGAAGTTTAGTTTCTCCAGGTAACTCATTTCCATTTTTTATATATATTATTATTGTTAAGCTCAGATAACTTTAGTTGTTGTTTTTACTTAGTTCTTTTTTTTTCATTTAATTAATTTTTAGTATTGATCATTTAGCATTAAATTTTAAAATGAAAATTTTATTTTTAAGAAATGCATGAATGGTGTGTGTGAGTTTAGTTTTAATGATAGACATTGTTTTGCTTTCTCGGTTCCGGTTTGTGCTGAGCATGTTAAAAGAGGACGCTTGTTTGTTTCTTTTTTGAAACAGAGGACTAATGGGAGAGAAAGAAAATACATGTTATGTGGTTAGATTCTGCAAATATTTGTGACATATCAAGTGTGTAATATGTGGATACCATTGATTATGAGCAGCATGTGTTTGTTTTTAACTTTTTTTTTATTAGTAGATTAGGTAACTAGATTTAAATGGTTTAACTTTAGTTTTTCATTAGTTTTTAGATATAAACTAGAAGTTAGGTTACATAGTTTTAAGTTAGAATTTTTGCTTAGTTAGAATTTTAAGTTAATTAAAATTTTGGCATTTAGGTTTAATTTTAATTTAACTTTTAGAATTAGTATATTTTAAAATTAGAATTAGTTTTTTTAATTAATTTTAATCAATTAGTCTTAGAATTTAATTAATTAGTTAATAGTTTTTGTTTAGATTATTTTTAAAATTAGTTTATTTTTTTCTTAGTCTTTAGTTAGAATGGAAATTAGATTAGTAAGATTTTTCGGCTTATCAATCAGTTTTTAAATTAGATTTTAGTTTCGTTAATTAATTAGTCTAGAATTTAGTTTGATTACTATTTTTTTTTATTAGAATTTAGTTATTTATTTTAATTAACTATCTAGTTTGTAATTAAATTTCAGCTTCATTAGATTCTATTTAATTTTTAACTTTATCTTGACATTTTCTATATTGTCATCTTAGTTAATTCCTAATATTCATTTTTTAATTTAAGTCTTATTGCATTTGTTGTACATATTACTGTTTATCATACACTTGAGTCTGGAGGTTTTCCTCCTTGTTTCTCTGTTGCCTTCACTTCATTCCAAAGGAAATGATCCCTCTTATTGACTGCCATGTCAGTTAAGATAACCTTGTCCCTCATTCCCTTATCTCACGCCGCCGCACGATCGAGACTTGCCTTCCCTTTTAACCTTAGGTTTGGAGTCGCCGTACTCCACGTAGGTGTCTTGCTGTCAGACCCTACTTTCCCGTGGGCACTTCTTTCCCAGTTTTAACCCAGCCTTAGGTTTGGAGTCAGCAAAATTATTACGGCAGCAACTTGCGCAGAGAGTGATTTGGAGCAGTCTCTCCCACCCGATATAATGTTTCATTCTCACCATCTCAGAGCTCTTGTGTACCTCAACCATCTCTCTTCAACTCCAAAATGTTACTACCTTCTTCACTCTCTCAACCCCTTCTCCCCAGTGAAGTCGTCATTTCTGTTGCGGTGAGAATCAGATATCAAGCTATTAATTAACTTGCATCACAAAACATGAAATTCACCACCGAGCTTTGATTTATCCAAAGGAAAGCGTAAAGAACGAAAACCCTAAAAAGAGAATCTAGGATCGGGGGTTGGTTATACCTAGGGAAGGTATTAGCACCCTAAGTATCTGTAGTACTCTACAGGAACCTCTTGTTAGTATTTGTGTTATGTTAAAGTTTGCTTGTTAAAGAAAAAAGTGCTAAGGTAAAGGACCTAGGGTATGTACACTAAGTATGCTCGCCAAGACAACGCATCTCGTTCCTACGTATCCTGACGGGAATAGAATCAGAGCATTCGTAGTTCCCCTCACTATGGGGTAAAAGGGTGGAATCCGTGAAGGCATCGGATGTAAAGGAAAAAGGTGGAAAAAGAAAAAGGTAGAAAAACAAAAAGGTGGCTCGCTAGGATCTCGCAATCCTATGCCTACGTATTCTCAAGATGAACTTGAGAAATTAGAGCGTCCGTAGTTCCCCTCAACGGGGGTGAAGAACTCTTGACTGTGGTCAAGGTTCCAATGGAAAGTAGGGTCTGACAGCAAGACACCTACGTGGAGTGCGGCGACTCCAAACCTAAGGTTGGGTTAAAACAGGGAAAGAAGTGCCCACGGGAAAGTAGGGTCTGACAGCAAGACACCTACGTGGAGTACGGCGACTCCAAACCTAAGGTTAAAAGGGAAGGCAAGTCTCGATCGCGCGGCAGCGTGAGATAAGGGAATGAGGGACAAGGTTATCTTAACTGACATGGCAGTCAATAAGAGGGATCGTTTCCTTTGGAATGAAGTGAAGGCAACAGAGAAACAAGGAGGAAAACCTCCAGACTCAAGTGTATGATAAACAATAATATGTACAGCAAATGCAATAAGACTTAAATTAAAAAATGAATATTAGGAATTAACTAAGATGACAATATAGAAAATGTCAAGATAAAGTTAAAAATTAAATAGAATCTAATGAAGCTGAAATTTAATTACAAACTAGATAGTTAATTAAAATAAATAACTAAATTCTAATAAAAAAATAGTAATCCAACTAAATTCTAGACTAATTAATTAACGAAACTAAAATCTAATTTAAAAACTGATTGATAAGCCGAAAAATCTTACTAATCTAATTTCCATTCTAACTAAAGACTAAGAAAAAAATAAACTAATTTTAAAAATAATATAAACAAAAACTATTAACTAATTAATTAAATTCTAAGACTAATTGATTAAAATTAATTAAAAAAACTAATTCTAATTTTAAAATATACTAATTCTAAAAGTTAAATTAAAATTAAACCTAAATGCCTAAATTTTAATTAACTTAAAATTCTAACTAAGCAAAAATTCTAACTTAAAACTATGTAACCTAACTTCTAGTTTATATCTAAAAACTAATGAAAAACTAAAGTTAAACCATTTAAATCTAGTTACCTAATCTACTAATAAAAAAAAAGTTAAAAACAAACACATGCTGCTCATAATCAATGGTATCCACATATTACAAACTTGATATGTCACAAATATTTGTAGAATCTAACCACATAACATGTATTTTCTTTCTCTCCCATTAGTCCTCTGTTTCAAAAAAGAAACAAACAATCATCCTCTTTTAACATGCTCAACACAAACCGGAACCGATAAAGCAAAACAATGTCTATCATTAAAACTAAACTCACACACACCATTCATGCATTTCTTAAAAATAAAATTTTCATTTTAAAATTTAATGCTAAATGATCAATACTAAAAATTAATTAAATGAAAAAAAAGAACTAAGTAAAAACAACAATTAAAGTTATCTGAGCTTAACAATAATAATATATATAAAAAATGGAAATGAGTTACCTGGAGAAACTAAACTTCCCTCGTCTAATGCTTTCTCTCTGTTTGCTTCGCTTTCTCTCTCGTGCATGAACTTACCTCGCGTCTTCTTGTGGTTTGCCGACCGAAATGAATAAAGAAGAGAAAGTGGTGACAGTGTGTGGATGGTGTGAGGTTATAGAAACCGGCGGTACAGTGGTGTTTGTGATGATGGAGTTTAGAAAATAAACATGGAGTTCAGTGTGTATCGAAAAGAAGCAAAGATAAGGTGAATCAAAGGTGATTAAGGCTGAGTAAAAAAATGTAACAGTGGTTTTCAATGACTTTAATGGAGTATTTTTTTTGTTAGTTTTAATGATATGGGGTTAGTGAGGTAAGTTTAAAATGAAGGGTTTGTTACTGTAACGTGATGAAGGGAGTTATGGCATGTGAGTTGAGAAAATGAAAGGTGTAGTTTAATGAGTTGGATTGTATAGGGTGGTTTAATGATGAAGATGAATAGTGATAGAGGTGGATGTGGTTGTTTTTGAAGATATTATGTGATGGTTTTTGTTTTGTCTTTGATACGTACAGGGAGTGTTTTCTTTTGTAAAGGTGGAGCAGCAGGTCCCTTTGATACAAGTAGCACATGGGTTTGTTTGTATTGTTACGGGTTAAACATTGCAGGTCTTGAAAAAATGCAGTTTTGGCTTTTTGCAGAATTGGTTTAAAGGAGGTAGCAGGTTCTATTTTTTGGTGAAAAATGTGAGCAGAGCTTTTGGTTTTGCAGTGGTACAGGGTTTACAGGCATGTTGTTTTTATGAAAAGAAGTCGCAGGTGTTTGGTCAAAGGTTTGGGCAAAGTGTAGGGACTTTTTATTTTTCTTATTGAATTGTATAATAAAAACAAACTAAATGAGTTTTTTTTAAACAAAAGAAAATAATAAAAATGAAAATTAGTTAAAAACTAAACTTAAATTAAAATTAAAATTAACTAAATCAAATTGATAAAGATTAAACTAAGAAAAATAAATTAAGACTAAAATTAAGCTAAATTAAAATTAATCTAATTAAAGTTAAACTAAAATAAAAATAGAAGCTAGACAAAAGTTAGAATTAAATTCAGTTAAAATTATAATTGACAATACGTTAAATTAAATATAAATTATGTTAAAAAATAAACTAAATAATAAAAAGACTAAGATAGATATCTAAATGGCATGAAATGATATAATCGACTAAAAATGCATGATTAGTGATCAATGTGATGTTTAACTAAAAATGCGAATAAGGCTGACCTAAAATGATATGACAATGGCCAATGAATTTGAGGGTAAAATTTGGGGTACAACACCGGTTATCCCAATGCACGAGGCTCGGGACCGATCATTCACGGGTTCTACTAGAATGCTAGATTTCAAGAGTCCTCTTCCTTCTTGTTTTATAAGAAAAAGGTTTGAACATTATGTTTGATTTGGGAAAAGTGTAAGTCGCGGGATTAGAAACAAACCGAAATCAAAGCAACTGAATTTAGCTCTTAGCTAACTTAGAGTGGATTCATGTATGAATCACTCTATAAGTAGCCGAGCAAAAATCTATGCGTCTAAACGATTTTCGAAAGTAAGATTGAATTTTAACTCCGAGATCGCAACGCAATAATGAATCAGGCAACAACCAAGATATTATTACTATTACAACAGTGTTAAAAAAAAATTATCATTTAGAGTAATCGAAAAAAGAAAGTTAAACACAACACACACGTGTTATCCACAATGAGTCATTATTGTTATAGAATTGAAAAAGAGCTAAATATATATATATATATATATATATATATATATATATATATATATATTGATAGAGGGTTATAATAGTAATAGTTTATTTTATATTTTGATAAATTTGTTGTTATTTTAATATTTCTAGAATGTTCTTAGAATTTTAGGATTATGCCAAATGTATGGTTATGATATATTTATGGTTCTATATTTTGAGGTGTAAGGTGCTATTGGAAGGGCAATCAAAAAATCAATGAAATCAATTTATCTTCTTATTTTACTTTGTTTATCTTCTTTATAGTTTAGAATTTTCAGCCTTTTAATAGTTTTGTTAGGGTTCTAATTTTCTTCCTAACAATTGGTGCTTTCATCCTTGAACACCAAAACCTCCCATGGCATACCAATATCACCCCACCATAGACACCACTCCTACCACACCTTCATTTCCATCTTTTCCATGGGAACTTTTTACACCTTGTTACACCCATGTTGCATCTTCATCACCAAATTTGTACTTAAATCATAAATATTCACCACATACACCTAACTCATATCCCTCTTATTCAAGAAATCATCATTCACATGTTTATCCAAACTACTACAACAATTCTCATTAACAACAACAAACAACAAATTTCACTCCACATCATCTACAACCATCCTATACCACTATCACAAAATCATGCATACCTCTTAACTCCACCCCTACCTTTACACACCAACAACCAGCGTATACCACAACACCACCACACACACACACACACGTCCAAACTCCTCCATTATCCAACTCATGCCATCCATATCAACAACAACCTACTGAAATGATTCAACAATGTTTACAGGAATTGTTTCAAGCAGAAGAAAAATATAAGAATGAAATGAGAGTTATTGATGAGCAATATCAAGCCTCTATTCTTTCTTTTAAGCAAAGAACTCAAAAAGTTTCTCAACAAATTTCTGATGTACAAAAAAATTTGAGAGAAAAATATTATGTTAAACGTACTACAAATAATCAGCCAGACAAAAAAGAAATAAAAAAAATTCTGATTTACAAAAATCATCTCCGGCGGTATTTCCGGCATCCGCTCCGACACCTTTTCCGGCGGAATCTCCGGCATCAGTTCCGACGTCGGCACCGGCGTGGACACTAAAGCTTATGGTTTCATTGAAATCATCTCCGGTATCTTCTCCGACAAAATTTCCGACGTCTTCTCCGGCGATACTTCTAGCAAAATTTCACGTGTCATATTTGGCTAAATGTTTTTCAAAAACAAGTTCAGAGATCCAGTTTTAAAATTGCAGTTTGTTAAAGAAAAAAAGACATTGTTACAATTTCCAGCGCCGGCTTTGCAAAAGCCGCCGGCAAAACCACCAGATTTGCTCTCTCCACCAATGAAATCACAAGAACTGCCAATAAAACTATCGGATCTTAAATCCGAACCATCAGATTCACCACTGAATCTACTATTTCCCGGTCCACAACTTCGGCCACCGCCAGAACCACCACCATTCTTAAACTGCATCATTTTATTTTTTTACTTAGTATTTGAAGAGTAAAAGAAGAAACAGAGAAAAAGAAGAAAAGTAAGAATAAGGCGAAGGAAAACAAATCCGAAAATAAAAAGAAAGAGAGAGGGAGAAAAAAAAAAGAAGTAGAAATGACGTGAGAGAGAGAGAGAGAAAATAGTGGTTTAACAAAACAACCCATAGTTTTGGGATAGAGTTTGTCAGATAAAAAAAAAAGTAATTATTTTCTTGCAATCACGTGTTTCCATGTGCTACAATCATGACTCCAAGTGTCTTTCTTACAAAACTAAAAAATTCACTTAATTGTTATGCTATGCACCCATTTTGTACATTGTGTCAACATATCATGGTGATGGACGTCATGGCATATGGTAAAAGTACAGACCCTTTTGTAAGCATAAAAGAACAAAAGAACTTTGAGGTCATTTCTTTCTCATGAAGAAAATATTTTTATTTAGTTATTTTAGAACCTTGAGGATAAGGTTCAAGTGAACCCGGCGGCAATGATAGAGGGTTATAATAGTAATAGTTTATTTTATATTTTGATAAACTTGTTGTTATTTTAATATTTCTATAATGTTCTTAGAATTTTAGGATTATGCCAAATGTATGGTTATGATATATTTATGGTTCTATATATTGAGGTGTAAGGTGCTATTGGAAGGGCAATCAAAAAATCAATGAAATCAATTTATCTTCTTATTTTACTTTGTTTATCTTCTTTATAGTTAAGAATTTCCAGCCTTTTAATAGTTTTGTTAGGGTTCTAATTTTCTTCCTAACATATACATACATATATATATATATATATATATATATATATATATATATATATATATATATATATATATATATATATATATAAGTGGGGATCAATTTACTCTAAGAGTAAGTTTTTTTAACTTACTCCAAATCATGGTATTTGAATTGAATCTATCTAATGGTTAAATTAGTCTTATAACTAAATAATCTTTAGATTAGATTCAATTCAAAGGTTATGATTTGGAGTAAGTTAAAAATAACTTACTCTTAGAGTAAGTTGATCCCCACTATATATATATATATATATGATCGTACCTGGATCAGACAGTATTTGGTGGCCAGCAACGTCTTGTGGACTTCAGCTCCGGTGAGGTTGCAAGACGGCAGCGGGGTGTACCTGCAAGGTACTCCGACACTCAAGTAAGGCAAAGGTCAAGTAAAAGCAAGTACAAGGTTAGAGTGTAAAAGAGTGTGTAACCTGACCCTCTCAAGTGAGAGGGTATTTATAGAGAGCCCCCAGCGCGGGGCCAACGATCACTAGCACTGGGCTGGATCGCCAGGCCCAATCCAAGTAACTGCCAGGGCTTACGTGGCGTAGTGAAGACCAGCACGTGGTCTTCGCCCTGAGGTAACCGCTCCTAGATCTTCGGAATTAGGGCAGACCGATTCCATCGGGAGTGAACGGTTACATGAGAACGTGTCCTCGCGGGGAGGAGTCTTGCGTGTCGGGGAGAGACGTGTCCTCGCGGGGAGGACTCTTATGTGCAGAAGGAGATGGCTCCTCGCGGGAATGAGCACCTGAGTGTCGAGGAGAGGCGAGCTCGGAGAGACTTAGCGCCTCTGCCCGACGCTCTATGCCGCATGTGCCCGAACACCGCCGAGGTGTGGCGTGTGCCCGACACTATTGAGGTGGGCATGTGCTTGATGTTGGTTGTGATAAGAGGCCTTTGTTGGGCCACCCCAGGACGTGTGGGTTGGGCCTGCTCAATTGAGGAGCAGACCCCGGCCCAGTCCAGAACAGGAGCCCCCGAAGTCGTGTCTCTGAGGTGTCAAGGTAATGACTTTAGGGCCAGTACTACGTCGAGGACGTGTCCAACCGAGGAAGGGACTCTAAACGAGGAACAGTACGTCGACCTGGAAAAAACAAATCGATCTGCTCTCGCTAGACTGGTCGCAGATGGGCGACGTCGCGGGAATACGAGAAGTCTGAGACGAGGTGAATAAAAAGACGTGTGTTGGGGAATGAAACGACATGCTTGGGGGAATGCGTGCCACGTGTCGCCACTCATCATTGCCTAGGCCGGCTACGCTAGGGTAGCGTAACCGATTGCCTAGGAGCCCTCGAGACTTGTGAGAGCCCTATAAATAGGGGTCATCTCGTCCCATTTGCACTTTTGCTCAGATTCACTCTTTTCTTCCTTCTCTATTTCGCCACCGTACGCCGCCGCCAACTGCCGTGCCTGAACCCTACCGGAAGTGTGTTTCAAGTAAGTTTCTCTCTTTTTTCTCCTTTCATTTGCCTTTTTAGGGTGGTTTCATGGTGAACTGATGAAGTTCTCATGGAAATCACGAAATCTCTGGCGAAAACGACAGGATTTCATAGCTTCTTGTTGCATATCGCGGGGAGAAGGAATGAGTATCCCGGGGACACGAAGAATGTCCCGAGGACACAAGATGAATCTCTCGGGTTCCTCGCTAATACCCCTTTTGTGCGAAGGAACCCTCCCCAAGCGGCGCACCGGTGACCTGAGGATGGTCTCGGGGACGCTCGTCGGTTGTCTCAGGGACGCGGACGAGCGCGACCGTCTCGAGATCTCGACGCTCCCTCTTCGCCCTTTCACTTGAACAACAGTGGAGGGGTGAATTTGATATGGATCATCGAATTCACCATTTCCTTCTACTTTTCAGGTATATGGAAGCTCTGTCCATTTCTGTGGCCGTGGGATCATTGGACGTCGACGACCAACCCGACTCTCCAATGGCGCCAATCACTAGGTTCGAGGAACGTCCCCTCGCAGAGTAGGTCAGCGATGAGCCGTTGAACATGGCTTCCCATTTTGTTGAAGAGGACGAGGACACTATTTTTTGCACAGTCGAGCACCAGCTGGTGGGTTCTTTAAAGTCGTGGAAGGTGTTCCGACCTCAAGCACACCATCGCATATGCTTGACGTACCGAGGGATGAGGTTCCCTCTTTACGAGTTCATGTTCGACAAGGCGGGGTGGCGTCTTCCCTTTATAGATTTTCAACAAACGGTATTTGTTTGGTTGCGCCTGGCGCCTTCGCAGCTCCACCCTAACTCCCTCGCTTTCATTCGAGCTTTCGAGCTCGTCTGTAAATATCTCTGAATCGGGGCAACCATGTCTCTCTTCTTTCACATCTTCCACCTCCAGCGACAGGCCTCCGATGGTAGGCATGACTGGGTGTCTTTCAAACAAACGAGCAGTCTCTTCCACACCTACTTGGATTCTATTCGTGACTTTAAGTACCGGTATTATATCGTGAGGTCGGTCATGCTTGAAGCTGTGAATTCAGTGTATTGACAAGCTTCCCGCGAAGTGGACGGGCAGACAGAGGAGGTCCTAGAGCCAAGATTCCCCTTGTTCTGGACGGAAGAACACTTCAAAAAGGGGACGGACAGCTACAAAGTCATTCCTGGCCGTTTGGACGAGGGGGATCGCCTGGCTTATGAGAGGATAGTCGCTTTCGTCAACGGGTTTAATAAAGCCAAGGTCGTGACGATGGATGGGGAACCTGTCCGAGGTGATGACGGTCAGTTGTTAACGAAGCGGCGTTTAATCAATACGAGGGCCCTCCTCGAGACGTTCTCCGATGAGGATGCTCTCGAGCTGTTAGGTGGTGACATCCTCTTCGACTTACTTTTTCTTCGCGTCCTGATTTCCGGTTTACTGACGTATTTATTTTCTTTTTGCAGGCAAGATGTTGACTGCTGAGGAGCATTTCAAAAAGTTGAAGGCTAACCGCATTGCGAAGAAAGGAGGCAAAAGTCGCATCGAGCAGCTTCGAGCGCAGGAATCCGTTCCCACCCCGACAACCGGGGGTTCCTCTGGCTCTCACCAGGATAGTGATTCTCCCAGCCCTCGGAGCTCCCCGAAAAGGCAACTAGTTGTAAGCACAGTGGACATCGACCTTACTAAGAACGAGAGCCATCCTGGTGTGAAATTTGTGCTCCCGCCTTGTCACTCGAGGCCGAACTTCTTCATGGGGAATAATTCCCTATGCGTGGGTGCCCCCGAAGCTCAGGCCATCTTGGGCATCGACAAGGTTTCTCGGAGAAAAGCGCTGGTGGAGGATGTGTCTGCGGTGATGCGGGTTTTTGCGGCCGCCTTGGTTCTAAACGACGAGGTGTGCTCCGAAGAGGAGCTGAACAAGTTGCGAGAGAGTTTCAGGTCCATCTCAGCCAAAATGGAGAAGGTGGGCAAGGAGCTGGCTGACTGCAAAAGCCAAAACCAGGCCCAGGTCGAGCTTCAAGGGAAGTTGGAGGAAAGGTTAAAGAATGCTGAGGAGGAGCAGAAACGTCTCTTGACGAGGGACGTCGAGCTTGAAGAGGATAGGGATCGTCTCTTGGCGAGGAATTCTGAGTTAGAGGAGGTTGTCCGCCCGGCTGATGAGGAAACCGAAGAAGATAGGTTGTTGACTTCGCGGGCAGCGCTGATAGCGAATCTAAGGGAAGCAGAGCAAGATAACCTCGTGGCGGCTGACATAGGTTTCGCCGTACAGCAGCTTCAGGTTCTCAACCCCGGCCTCATAACAGAAGGGACTAATCTCGACTACGAGGTGGTCGACGGTCAGATCGTGCAGCCGATGTAGGAGGACGAAGTTGTCGAACACGAACAGCCCGAGGGGACCGTCGCCGAGTAGGTTTTTCCTTTCTCTTTCTGTTTGGCCTGCGTGCCATTTTTCTTTGTAATGATTTGTGCCCGGCCTGTGTGCCAGGGGTTTTTGATACCTTTGTAATACCTGTACACTGGGCTTCTGCCCGCTTTAATGCATTTTTGTTTATCCACTAGTGTGTTATTTGTATGGTTTTAATTGTGTGTGATGTTATTGTATTTGCTATACTTTGTTTATTTTTGTCTAAGTAATATACTTTGGGGATTTGCTCGACATCGATAGCCCCTGACCGCGTGGAGAGCTGGTCGGGTGGTCGGAGATGTGTTCCGACCTTCAACGAGGCTAAGAGCTCGGTCGAGGTCTTAGCTTCGTGGCGTGAACTTCCCATCGCGAGCTGGGTGTTTTGCCTCATTGGTACAACGACGGCGGAGCTCGATCGAGGTATCCCCGTCGGATCAAAAGTCCTTGCGCATACATAACGCGGCCTTTGATCATCGTGTTCTGTATAGGGGTGTCGCGCTCGTACCTTAGTGCGTCCCCGTAATCGCGGTGCTAGTGAGTCGCGGGCAGTGCTTAACTGTAGTACTGTTTGAGCTTCTCAGCGTTCCATGGTCGAGCAAGTTCTTCCCCGTGCAGATTTTCGAGGAAGTAGACTCCTGTCCCCGTTTTCGCGCGTACGCGGTACATGCCCTCCCAGTTCGCGGCGAGTTTGCCTTCTCGCGAGTCTTTCTGGTTCCTTCGCAGGACGAGGGTGCCCACCTGAAAATCACGTTTGATAACTTTTTCGTTATAACGTAGTGTTATTTTCTGCTTAAGTGAAGCTTCTCGGAGAGAAGCGCCTGAACGTGTCTCCTATACGAAATCGAGTTCTTACCTCATGGCTTCATTGTTCGCGTCCCCGTCGAGGGGGGCTTCTATCCTCCTTGAGGGTTCCCTGATTTCTACGAGGATCACCGCTTCCGTTCCGTAGGTCAGACGAAAGGGGGTCTCCCCGGTCGTGGAATGTGGGGTCGTTCGGTAGGTCCAGAGGATGCTGTGTAGCTCCTCGACCCACCGTTGTTTGGCGTCGCCTAATCGACGTTTCAATCCTCGGAGGATTACTCTATTCGCCACCTCGGCCTGTCCGTTCGTTTGAGGGTGCTCGACCGACGTAAAGTGCTGCTTCATGCCTAGTTTGGAGACGAAGTCTTGGAAGTTCCTGTCGGTGAACTGTGTTCCATCGTCGGTGACAATAGCTTGAGGCACGCCGAATCGGGCGAGGATGTTTCTTTTGTAAAAACGCAATATGTTGAAGGCCGTGATTTTGGCCAATGCTTCCGCCTCAATCCACTTCGTGAAGTAGTCCACCCCGACTATGAGGTATTTGTTTTGATACGACCCCTGGACGAAAGGTCCGAGGATATCCATCCCCCACCATGCAAACGGCCACGGGGAGGACAGTGTTTTGAGCTCGTTAGGAGGAGCGAGGTGCATGTCCCCGTGTCGTTGGCATCTATCTCACTTCTTGACGTGTTCCTTGGCGTCATGTTGCATGGTGGGCCAGTAATACCCTGCTCAAAGCGCCTTACGGGATAACGATCGCCCGCCGAGGTGCTGTGCATTGATTCCCTCGTGGATTTCCTGGAGGATGTTGGGGATCTTGGTCTCCTCGACGCACCTGAGGAGGGGGATAGAGAACCCTCGCCGGTATAGCTTGTCCTCGACTATCGTGTATGAGCATGCCCGCCGCTTGACCATTCCTGCTTCCTTGGGATCTTCGGGCAATTTTCCCGTCGTGAGGTACTCGTACACAGGGGTCATCCAGCAATTGTTGTCACCAATGGCGTTTACGTCCGCCACTGGAGCGGGTTTGTCAATGCTCGGCCGGGAAAGCACTTCTTGTATGACGGATTTGTTCCCGCCTTTCTTCTTTGTGCTTGCCAATTTGGACAAGACATCTGCTCGGGTATTGTGCTCGCGGGGGATGTGAGTTACTTTCGTGGAGGTGAACTTTTTCATCTTTTCTTTCACCAAGGTCAAGTATTCGACGAGGTTGTCGTTCTTGGCCTGGTACTCTCCTCGGACTTGCAAGGCCACGAGCTGGGAGTTGGTGAAGATTTTTACCTCCGGCGAGGAAAGCCTCATACTCCGCTTGGTTGTTCGACGTCAGGAAGAATAGTTCGAGGGATACCTCGATCAGGATGCCTTCCTCATTTTCGAGGATGATGCCCGCCCCGCTTCCCTTCGGGCTGGATGCTCTGTCGACATAGATCGTCCATTTTTGGGATCCGTTGGTCGAAGGTTCCGGGACGGTCATCTCTGCCACAAAGTCGGCCAATACATGAGCCTTCAGGGCTTTCCTTCCCTCGTATTGGATCTCAAACTCGGCGAGTTCGAGTGACCACCTGAGCATCTTCCCCGCCATATCTGGTCGTCCGAGGAGTTGCCTTATAGGCTGTTCGGTCCTGACGACGACAGTGTGGGCGAAGAAGTAGTGGCGTAGCCTCCTAGCCGCGGTGACGAGGGCCAGGGCGACTTTCTCTATCTACTGATACCTGAGCTCGGGGCCTTGAAGGGCTTTGCTCGTGAAATAAATTGGTTTCTGTCCGTCCAGGGTTTCCCAAATGAGGACGGCGCAGACTGCTTCACTCGTGATTGCGAGATACAAGAAAAGTGTCTCCCCGCTCTCTGGCTGTGAGAGGATCGGGGGTTGCGATAAGACTTGTTTTAGGTGGAAGAGCGTCTGCTCGCATTCTTCGCTCCATTCAAACTCCGCTTTTTGTCGAAGAAGTTTGAAAAATGGGAGTGCGTATTGCGCAGACTTGGCGACGAAGCGGGAGAGGGCGGTGAGCATCCCGTTCAATGATTGTATTGACTTCTTTGAGTCCGGAGTAGGGATCTCGGAAAAAGCTTTACACTTGTCGGGGTTGGCTTCAATTCCTCGCTCTGTGAGGTAGTAACCGAGGAACTTGCTTGCCCGGACGTCGAAGGTGCATTTGTCAGGATTGAACCTCATGCGGCACCTCCTCGCTGTGTCGAACACCTTCTTGAGGTGTGCGGCATGGTCGACCTCTTCCGCGGACTTGACGATCATGTCGTCCATGTAGACCTCGAGCATGTCGCCGATTTCAGCCCGAAAAACCCTATTCATCATCCGTTGGTAGGTCGCATCGGTGTTCTTCAGACCGAAGGGCATCACGTTGTAGTAGTAATTGCCCGACTCGGTCATGAAAGCCGTGTGCTGTTTGTCGACCTTGTCCATGGGAATTTGGTTGTATCCCGAGTATGCGTCCATGAAGGATAATAGTTTGTAACCTGCAGAATTGTCGACCAGCTGGTCGATGTTAGGCAAAAGATAGCAGTCTTTCGGGCAAGCCCGGTTAAGATCAGTATAATCAACACACATCCTCCATTTTCCATTATTCTTTTTTACGAGTACAATGTTGGACAGCCAGGTCGTGTACCTGGCCTCCGAAATAAAATTCGCCTTTAGGAGGTCTTTTACAGCTTTTTCAGCAGCCTCCGCTTTTTCGGGAGACTGCTTACGCCTACGTTGAACTATGGACCTAGCGGCCGAATCTACTGCGAGCCGATGGCAAGCCACCTCGGGGTCAAGGCCAGGCATCTAGGAAGCGCTCCATGCGAACAGATCAGCGTTCTCCCGGAGACATGCATTCAGCTGCTCCTTCGCCAAGTCGGAGTTCTCGGTGCCAATCTTCACGTTACGGTCTGGATCGTCCCCGAGGACCACGAGCTCAAAGTCTCCATCTGGGACAGGGCGCGTTGGGTGGAGAGGCCGCCCGTTGTTTTCCGCCTGGAGGTCAAGGTCTTCTACCCCGTCTTCATCGGGTTCTCCCGGGAACCTGCTGTCGAGTTCGACCGTGTTGACGCGCGGGAGAGGTACCTGTTCGGTGTCTGGGGGTGGCTTTGCCACGGTCTTGGGTTTGGTGCCGATCGAACTCATGCCTTTGATGGTAGCGTCGAAGCATCTCCTGACCGTGTCTATGTCCCCGTGCATCGTCATTACTCGTCCCCTGGCCGTGTAGTACTTCATTTTGAGGTGGACTGTTGATGGTACCGCCGTAAGCTCGGCCAGGGTGGTCCTCCCGAGGATGCAGTTGTAAAGGGATGGACATTCGACCACCAGGAGGCAGGTCTTCACCTGTCGTACAGTGTCTTCGGCCCCGAATGTGACCATCGGCTCAACGTAGCCCCAGGGTCTGGTGGTGGTTCCGTTGAATCCCTGCAAGTCTGAGCCGACGTATGGGGTCAGATGTCTCTCGTCGAGTTAGAGAGTCCCGAAAAGATGAGCGTACATGATGTCGACCAAGCTGCCCTGGTCGACAAGGATCCTTCGAACGTCAAAATTCGCCATCTGAGCCCTGACCAGGAGGGGGATAGTGGCGTTGGGCGCTCCGTCTGAGAGCTCCTCAAGATATAAGGTGATAGGGTTTGAGTTCCCTCGCACCTTCTCGAGAGTGGTTGTCTTCGCCGACGTTGCTGATTCCAGTTCTTCAAATTTCCTCTTGATCGACCCAATGGACAACTTCTCGTAACCACACCCGAAGATGACCATTGCCTTGGGGAAGCCTTCCCAGGTGCTACGGGCAGCAACGGGGTCCTCGTGGTGGAAGGTTGCCCACATGTTGCGAATTGTTTCTTGGCCCTCAATGATTATGGGGGCAAAGAAATCTTCGGGTCGAGTGACATTGAGGGCGACCTGAAGCCGACTCTCGTCGGGAGGAGGTGTTGTCTCCTCGACGTTCTGGGCTTCCCGGGAGCTGGGACGAGGAGCATCATTCTTCTTTAAGTGCCCTTCCTTGATGAGGATTTCAATTGAATCCTTGAGATGAATGCAGTCTTCTGTGACATGCCCGTGGCTCCGGTGGAACCTGCAGTAATTTGACTTGTCAGTGTTTGATTTTGGAGTAGTCGGCTTCGGAAAACGGACGCCTCCTTTCAGAAATTCTGAGTTCTGGCACTCGGAGAGGATTCGCGCGCGGGGAGGGTTGAGCAGGGTGTATTCCGTGAACAGGACAGCTGGTCCGCGTGGTTCACGAGGATCACGGGGGCGATTCTCTTTCTTTCTTTCTCCTCCTCGTCGGGGAGGAGAGTCTTCATCTTTGTGGCCGCGGGGGCCTTCCTTGCATCTCGACTCAAGGGCGATCTGCGCTGCCTCTGACTCCTCGAGCTCGATGTACGACTGAGCTCGTTGGAGGAGGTCTTCCAGACGACGGGGTCTGCGGAGGCCCACGGACTTGGCAAAATCAGATCCAAAACGTAGTCCATGGATGATCAAATACTTCTTCATGTCGTCGGTCGTATGAACCTCGACAGTTTCTCTGTTGAATCTCTCAATGTAGTTCTGGAGAGATTCGTTCTTCCCCTGGAAGATGATCTCTAGGGCAGCCTCCGTCTTCGGGTGTCGACGAGATGCAGTAAAGTGTTTGGTGAAGCGTTGTCTTAGTTGCTTCTAGGATGTGATCGACCCGGGTGCCAGACCCTTGTACCATGTCATGGCGCCCTTCCACAAGGTGGTGGGGAAAAACCTGCACTTAATGGCTCCCCTGACGTTTCTGAAGTCGAGCATGGCTTCGAAACTTTCGACGTGATCGTCGGGTCAGCCAGACCGTCATAGGTCCCCAGTGGCGGGGGTTTCTCCATGCCCGCAGGAATTGGGGCGTTCATGATCTCCCACGACAGAGGGGTCCTCTGGTCATCGTCGTCGCTTCCGGCCGGGGATCTCGAAGGGGATCGGTGATGCCGTGGAGGGGAATTCCTCGAATGGTTCCTCGGTCTCTCCTCGGTGGTTTTGGACTTCTTGGTAGTTGCGGAGGGTCTGGGAGATCGCCAGCTGGGGGCGTTCAAGGTGTGGACGACGGCCCTCGCGCACCGGCGAGGGGGTTCGAGATTCTTCGGATGGAGTCCTTCGCGGGGAAGGAGAACGGCGAGGTGAGGGTGGACGACGATGTCTTTGCGGGGAAGATCGTCGTGTCCTCCCTCGCTCTAGTGCTTTAATTCTGGTATTCTGGTGTGCTATCAGCTTATTGGTCTGTTGATCAAGGCAAATAGGGCCACGGTGCTCGAATCTGCATTGGGCGGAGGAGCAACTGGCTGGAAGATGGCTTGCTGGTCGTCCTGGCGGGCGGCGACGTAAGCCGTGTCTTGGGAGTCCGGGGAGGTGGTCTGCCCGTCTCTTACGTCGCCTTCATCGACGTTGAGGGCGGAAGCGTCCTCATGGTGGTTTCCGTTCTCGAGTTGTGCGAGGACGGTGTCCAGAACTTTGGTAACAGACGGGTTGTTGGCCATGCTGGTGATGAACGAGAGGATTGCTTTGGCTTATTAGAGGAAAAATGGGGAAGCAAGGGTTCCCACAGACGGCGCCACTGATCGTACCTGGATCAGACAGTATTTGGTGGCCAGCAACGTCTTGTGGACTTCAGCTCCGGTGAGGTTGCAAGACGGCCGGGGGGGTGTGTACCTGCAAGGTAATCCGACGCTCAAGTAAGGCAAAGGTCAAGTAAAAGCAAGTACAAGGTTAGAGTGTAAAAGAGTGTGTAACTTGACCCTCTCAAGTGAGAGGGTATTTATAGAGAGCCCCCAGCGCGGGGCCAACGGTCACTAGCACTGGGCTGGATCGCCAGGCCCAATCCAAGTAACTGCCAGGGCTTACGTGGCATAGTGAAGACCAGCACGTGGTCTTCGCCCTGGGGTAACTGCTCATAGATCTCCGAAATTAGGGCAGACCGATTCCATCGGGAGTGGGCAGTTACATGAGAACGTGTCCTCGCGGGGAGGAGTCTTGCGTGTCGGGGAGAGACGTGTCCTCACAGGGAGGACTCTTATGTGCAGAAGGAAATGGCTCCTCGCAGGAAGGAGCACCTGAGTGTCGAGGAGGGACGAGCTCGGAGAGATTTAGCGCCTCTGCCCGATGCTCTATGCCGCGTGTGCCCGAACACCGCCGAGGTGTGGCGTGTGCCCGACACTGTTGAGGTGGGCCTGTGCTCGACGTTGGTTGTGATAAGAGGCCTTTGTTGGGCCACCCCAGGACGTGTGGGTTGGGTCTGCTCAATTGAGGAGCAGACCCCGGTCCAATCCAGAACAATATATATATATATATATATATATATAAGTAAACCCAAAGTAAATTTATATGTAAAATAAAACTTAAAAAAAAACAAAATGTATATAAATTTTAAAAAAATACAACGTATATAAATTTTAAAAAAACAAAACGTATATAATTTTTAAAAAAAAAAAGCAAAATGTTTATAATACTTGAAGAAAAACAAAATGTATAGACTACTTTAAGATAAAAACGTATATGTCTTAAAAAAACAAAAAATATATAAAACAAAAAAAATAAATCAAAATTCATGTATTTTAGAAAACAAATCAAAGTATACAAAAAGGTTATAACAGGATGATATGTATAAAAATTATGACATAAGGTAACAGTACCGAAACACCATCAATGCAAATGCAACCAAAGAAAATCTAATTTCAAACTTTCAATGAAACAAACATGTTCTACTTTTAACACGAAACAATGTTCATCATCTCAATTTAAAAGCATATGCGAGCAAAACTACAGGATATTGCAATACTCATATAATCAATAAAACTCACAGCATCAACAAACACAGTACAAAGCAGAAAATGAAAGTAAACTCAGCCTAAAAACATAAAACAAATCAAAAAGTTACCGAAATGAAATCCAACGTGTTACTGAGTTGAAAATGTCTAAGCGGAGATTTGGTGAGATGTTGTTGGATCAGTTTGTAGGGGTTCATGACTTTGTTGTGTTGATGGTTTCCGGCCGGTGGTTGTGAAGGTGTGGTGGCGGTGTGTCTCATCCAGCGGTTGGGTGTGAAGGTGGTGATGGCGGTGGTGGTAAAGGGAAGGTTTTGGCAAGGTTTTAAAAAACGGTCCGCGAATACCGCCTTGACAAAACGGTTTTGGAGCCTTTCGATACCGTTATTCACCGTTTTAAGCCTGTGCAAAAAAATCACAAGCGAAACACCGTTACGGCCGCGACAAAACGCCGTTACGACCGCGAAACGCCGTTACGGTCACAAAACACCGTTATCGCACCGTTAAGGCCTTTACTCACCGTTACTTTATTGTAAAATTGGAATCAAACTTTTGCAGGAATCATGCTATTTTTTCAGGAATCTTGTTGCAATTTCAGATGAATCAATTGACTCACAAAAATTAGAGAATCAATTTACTTACATGTACAAAAGAGAATCTCATTCTTCTATAATTATCTTCTTCTCTTTCTCTCATTTCATTCAGTTATATTTTTCTTCTTCTCTTTTATTCTTAGAAATCAAATTGAAATTTAAAATATATTCTTCTAAGTTTCATCTTCAAATCTCATCCTCACAAAAGCATCAACAAGTATGTATTTTAATCCTTAACTCTTCGGTTTATCTTCATATATGATTTAAATGAATTTTGATGAAAAAATTGAAGGAATAGCTGTAAAAGTTCTTAGCCAAACAACTTCAGCTTCAAATTATGAGCAAAATTGGAGTACTTTTAGCTACATACATACAAAGACAAGAAACAGGCTCAAGTATAAAAAACTACAAAAACTTGTCTTTGCATTTTACAACATGAAGCTAAAAATGAGGACCACCATGAGAAGAAGTCAGGAAGACATTGAAATTTTTTTTGATCCTATCAACCTTGATCATATATTTCAAGAAGACTATTTATCTCCATGGATTGAAGAGAGAGAGGGATCATTGTTGGATGGAACTCAAAACTTACAATGCCTCCTAATTGATTCAGATGATGAAATTGAAGAAATACCTGGGGATGATTCAAATTTAGCCCAAACACCTAGTCAAAGTGGCGATGCTGGTTTAAGTCCACCCAGTGGGGGAAATAGTGGTGGTAGCGACGGCAATGGTGGTGATGGTGGTTTAAGTCCACCTAGTGGGGGAGACAGTTAAGGAATGAGTCAAGGGTCATTTAATTATTTTCAAGAAGAATATAATAGGCGTGATCAAAATCTATTGCCTTGTAGAAAGGAAAAAGATTTATCTAATATTATGACTGGTGGTGGTAGTAGTAGAGGTCGAGGTAAACGAGGTAAAAGTAGAAGGCATGAAGCGATTCCATTGGATGATTCTTCCTCGTCAAGTGTATCACAATCATTTGGGGATTTTGCTTGTGTTGCACCATTTGAAGGTAGTCAAGGTAGTTATCCATCATACTATCAAATTCCTTCTTACATGCCACATGGAAATTATCCATACATGCCAAATTCAAACACACCATTTTATAATCAACCTCCTATGAATTATCATGAATCGTCAATAAATTCTTCATATGACTACCAACAAATTGAGCCACCAAAAAGCTCTGGATTGTTTGATTATGTCTTTGGAGGAAGTGCAAGTAACAATGATGAAGGTGATGGTGAAAGTTATGATCCTGCTCGTCGTTCTACCAAGTGGTGATTAGTGATGTAAACAATAAATTTTCCCTAAACTCTTTAAAATGTATTAGTAGTTTTTTATGATATGAACTTAATATAATTAATTTATCATGAACTTTGTTTGACAAATTTAATATGAGTAGTTATTACTTATTAATTCATTTATTTTCAATTGGTCAAAATAAAATCTTTATTAAAAATATTATTAGTAGTAGTTCCTAAATTATATTCATATTTTTGTCACTATATTTATTTTAAATATTTTATAATAATGAAAATATCAATTTAAATTATTATAAACTATATAACATAGCAACATGAAGGAAGAGATGTTGAGAATAATTCCTTTATGGGTGAAGCTGCCCCAGCTGCCATTGGAATTATGGGGAGCAAAGAGTTTGAACAAAATAGGGAGTGCTATAGGAACTCCAGTGGTGACAGATGAATGTACTGCTCAGAAGTTAAGAGTATCCTATGCTAGAATACTAGTTGAAGTAGATGCCACCCAACAGGTACCTCGAGAGATTTGCATAAGGAACCATGAAGGAAGAATTGTTAGACAAAGCATAGAATATGAATGGTTGCCCAAATTTTGTGGAAGGTGCCAAAAGTTTGGACATAACTGTGATGGGCAAAAGCAAAAACAACAATGGAAACCAAAACAGAATGTTGAGCCTCAAAGTACAAAGAATCAAGAGGAGGTAGTCCAAGAAAAGGAACCAGAAAGCAGTGTCCAAGTGAATCAGCAAAAGGGCAAGGAGACAGTGGAGGCAGTCCAAGTTAAAGCCAACTGTGATGAGGCTGAACCCTGGCAGACACCAAGAGTCAAAGGAAGTGATAGGGGGAAGAAACCTCAGAGTCAGCCTGAGACATCAAGAATCAGCTGTAGTAATGGTTTTGTGGCTTTGGAGGAATTGATAGATCCTCTAGGGCCGCCCACAAATGGTAGATGATTGTGTCGTGGAACGTTAGGGGGCTAAATAAGGGTGGTAAACTAAGAGAGATTAGCTCCCATCTCTCAAAGTTACAACCTGACATATGTATTCTCATTGAAACTAGGGTGAAGTATGCCAAAGCTAGCTCTATCAGAAATAAAATAAGGCTTCATGACAGTTATGTTAATAATTATAGCAAACATGACAATGGTAGAATTTGGATCAGTTGGGACTCTAGGAAACTGAATGTCACTGTTGAGCATTGTTCTAGCCAGTACATACATTGCAAAGTCTTTGATGCTGGCAGAATTTTGAAGCACGAGATGACTGTGGTGTATGCCTTTAACACCCTTGAGCAAAGGAAGCAACTCTGGAAGGATATAGCCTTGCTGCCTATTAATCAAGGAGAGCCTTGGTGCATTATTGGAGATTTCAATAATGTATTGAGGAGCAAAGATAGAATAGGAGGGAGGATGGTCCAGGAGAGTGAGTTTAGAGACCTGCAACACATGTTAGACTCTTGTAATCTGGCTGAGATGGACAACAGTGGTGAGTATTATACCTGGCACAATAAACACATTGAGGATCCTATATATTCTAGGATTGATAGAGTTCTTGGGAACTCTGCTTGGTTTCAGAAAGTAGACTATCAGCTGAAGCACTTACATTCAGGTGTCTCTGATCATGTTATCCTGCAGCTGTGCAATGAGCAGCAAAACAGTCCCAAGAGAGGTTGCTTTAAGTTCTTAAATTGTGCTACAGAATTGGAAGGTTTCAAGGAAGCTGTTATTGCTAGTTGGTCTGAACCTATCAGTGGCACCCCCCCTTTTGTTCTTTGGAAGAAACTGAAAAGGTTGGTCCCTGTTATTAGGAGGTTGAGCAAGCCTCTAAATGATGTTAAGAGGAAGATTCTTGCCTCTAGGATGGAGCTGGAAAAATGGCAAAATGAACAAACCAAGGATCTTATGAACAAGGATATTCTTAAAAAGGTTAAAGAGACAACTGAGGAACTGTTAAAATGGCAGGATTTAGACGAAAAAATTCTCCAGCAGAAATCCAAGGTAGATTGGATTAGATTGGGAGATGGTAACAATCAATATTTTCATGCCACTTTGAGATCTAAGAGGAATGCAAAGAGCATGATGCAGCTGGGTAAGGAAGATGGAACTATGATCCATAATCAACAGGAAATAGAAGAAGAGGTGGTGAAGTATTATGAGGCTCTTGTAGGAAAGGAAGACAGCACTATGCACAAGGTGGATCTAGGAGCCTTAAGAAAGGGTAAAGCTCTAAGCCTTCATCAGAGACAGGCCCTGATTGCCCCTGTAATGGAGAAAGAAATTTACAATGCCCTTCATGATATGGGGGATGCCAAAGCTCCAGGAATTGATGGGTATACTGCCAAGTTCTTCAAGCACTGTTGGCAAGTTGTGAAAGATGACCTGTGTAACACTATTAGGTATTGGATGCAAACTCAAACCATGTTCAGAGCCTTCAACAGCACTATAGTTACTTTAATTCCAAAGAAGGAGGATGCCTATCAGCTGAGGGATTATAGGCCTATTGCCTGCTGTTCCATTGTGTACAAGATCTATTCTAAAGTGCTTACCTCCAGGCTTGCAGGAGTTATTGGCAGCATTGTGAGCAAGAACCAGGCAGCTTTTATACCAGGTCAACAGATCCAATACCATATCCTGTTAGCATATGAGCTGCTTAAGGGGTATTCTAGGAAGAATGGCACTCCTAGATGCCTTATGCAATTGGACCTCCAGAAAGCCTATGACATGCTTAATTGGAGAGGCCTTGAAACAATCATGCTGGAACTTGGACTGCCTATACAATTTGCTAATTGGATTATGAATGGTGTGAAGACTGTCACTTTCAGGTACAATATAAATGGTGAGAATTCGAGGATTCTCCATGCTGAGAGAGGCATAAGACAGGGAGATCCTATATCTCCCTATTTATTTGTCATGGTCATGGAGTACCTAAGTAGATTACTTGATCAGATGCAGGAAAATCCCAATTTCAACCATCACTCCAAGTGTGAGAGGATGAAGCTGACTCATTTAACCTTTGCTGATGACATCCTGTTGTTTTGTAGGGGAGATAGAGGATCAGTGGAGCTAATGCATAAAACTCTGCACCAGTTTTCTATGTCAACAGGATTGGTGTTGAATCCTACCAAGTGTAATGTTTACTTTGGAGCAGTGGTGGAAGAAGAGAAACAGCAAATTCTGGGGCTGACAGGGTTCAGGGAGGGATCTCTTCCTTTTAGATACTTAGGAGTTCCTATGACGAGTAAGAAGTTGACTGTGAACCATTACTATCCCTTGATTGATAAAATTCTCCATAGAATCAATCATTGGAGTGCGAGGCTGCTCAGTTATGCAGGGAAGGTGCAACTGGTGAATGTTGTTGTGTTTTCCATAGCTAATTTTTGGTTGCAGTGTTTCCCTATGCCGAAGGTGGTGATAGATAAAATCCAAGCAGCTTGTCGTGCCTTTGTGTGGACTGGTGGCTCATCTGCTAGCAAGAGAAGTCCTGTGGCCTGGAGGACTGTGTGCAGACCCAAAGCCAATGGAGGTTTGAATATTATCAACTTGGAAGAGTGGAATAAGGTGACTCTCTTGAAGCTGTTGTGGAACGTGTGTATGAAAAGGGACTGCCTCTGGGTGAAGTGGCTCCATATGTACTTTATGAAGGGGGCTGATGTTATGGAAGTTGCTGAAGACAATAGTGCCTCCTGGATAGTGAAGAGCATCTTTAGGATGCGACAAAATGTTCCTAGCATACAGGAATTCTGGAATCATAGTCTTGAGGTTGGAAAATTTAAAATGTCGAAATGCTATGCTCAGTTACTCGATAATGTGTCTGTTGTGAGTTGGCAGGACCTGATCATGCGCAATCATGCGCGTCCTAGAGCTGTTATGAGCTTGTGGTTGGCTTGTCATAGGAGGATGGCAACAAAAGATAGGTTGGTAAAGTGGGGTATCATTTCTGATACACTTTGCTGCTGCTGTTCAGAGGTGGAAACCATTGATCACTTGTTTTTTAGTTGTGACACTATGAAATTCATTTGGAGGGCCGTGTTGAAGTGGTTGCAAGTGAACCATGAACCTATGCATTGGGAGGAAGAATTAAAGTGGACTAGAAACTACTGTAAGGGAAAGGGTAGCAAGGTTGGTATCATGAAGATAGCGATAGCGGAAACGATATACCATTGTTGGATCCTTAGGAATAACATTTGTTTTAAGGAGGGCTACATTGTGGATAAGAGTAAAGTTGTAAATGATATCATAGAAGTTACCACACATAGGGGTTGGTATATTAGGAAATATAGAAACCAATTAGTGTCCTTATTGATGTAACTGGGGGTTGGTGGTTCTTTGGGACCCTTGTATCTCCTTTTCTGAGTTAATGAATTTTATTGTTAAAAAAAAAAAAAAAAAAAAACTATATAACATAGAAATAGTTTTTTGTGCAATGTTGTGATTAATTCACACCACGACGACCGTTATTTGCAACGCAGCACCTGTACCGACCGAAATCGCAAAAGCCTTTACGCGACCGCGACCATTTTTTAAAACCTTGGGTTTTGGTTATGGTAACAAGATGGGTGGTTGGTGTTTGGAAGTAAAAAAAATGATGGTGATGCTATGTGGAAATGAAAGCCGATGAAAAATGAAGAAAAGTTTGTATGAAATTGTTTTTCTTCACATTTTTGTGGTTGGTCTTGAGTGTATTGGTTTTGTGTTGTAATGAAAATGTGAGGTGTAGTTTTAAAAGAATATAAGGATTGATGTTGTTTAATGGTTATGTGATGGGTTTGAGAGATGAGAGGCTGTGGTGTTTTGAGGTTATGTGTATGAAGTTATGTAGGTTTATATATAGTGAGAATGAGTTTTTTGGTGATGAAGTTTTGTGTAAATGTTATGGTTGGAAAAGATGAGGTTCTTGTGTTAAAGTGAAAAGAAAGTAAATAAATTGAGAGAGTGAGGAAGAAGGAAAATCATGGAGAGAGGGAGTATGAAAGATGTGATGGAAGTTGATGTGTGTTGAAAATGTGTGCATGGAGGGAGTATATATTATAATGTTTTTTTTCAAAAATAGTTTTTTCTTCATATCAATGTTGACCGTGTTTTTGTGGGAAGAAGAAAAGAAAAAAGAATCATATTTTTGTGTGTGAGGTCTCTGTCTCTCTCTGCAATGCTATATTACTAATTATTAAAATGAAGCAAAATGATATAAGAACTTTATAACACTTCATGAACAAGCATTTCCAAAATAGGATAAAAATAAAATTTAATTAATATAAAAAATAAAAAAGTGAGAAATGAATTTAAATAAAATTAACCATTTAAAAAACCTAAATAAAAAATCTGATAAAATAAAAATGATTATTAATTAAAAACTAAATAAAAACTGGTTAAAAACAAACATCAGTATGGTATCGAAGTGTCCAAAAAAATAAAATGAATGCACCAAAATGATCGACACAAAATAAACGACCCGAAAAAATACAGCGTTTGGTCAAGTATCAAAATAAATTTTCCCTGGTTAAAAGACTCAAACTGATCAAACTGCGACCGAAAAACAGTCGAAAAATTAAAACGAGCACGTCAGGTCAAACTACGTGAAACGTAGATTAATATAACTGATGACTGCAAGTTCAATTTTGAAACTTTTCATCCACTAATTTTACGCACAGTTGACTTTCAGTTTGACCGATTCGCCTGTAAATCCAACAAGTTTATTCTGGCTGACAATTTGAGCATTAAACGAGATGAAATGCATGCTATGCTATGCAGGTGATGTGAATGATGCGATAAATGCATTAAATTAAAAATTTAGGTCAAAATTGGGGTATGACAGTTGCCCCTATTTAAGTATCTTCAACCAGAGAATATGGAGAAGGATATTCTTAATATGATCGTAGTGGGAGATAATTAAATACTAAAAAGACTCGAATTTTTTCCTGAATAATGCAGATGAAATGATATGATATGCAATGCTACGAATTTATGCATGAGGGAATCTCTTTTGGTTTGCTGGGGATATGAGGTGAAGTGAAATGAACCTTAGCATGAATTATATGATGGATGATGGATAGACATGTGGGGAATGATGAAGACTAAAGATGGCAGTGATTCACAGGAAATGTCAAAGACAAAGGGTGAAAACTTACTGGAGATGACAAATATATCAACTCGGGGATTTGAGAAAATAAATATAATATCGACTCGGGGGTCGAGAACAAATTAAGACAACAAATTAACTTAGGGGTTGAAGATATAATTAAAAACAATAACATCGACTCAGGGGTCAAGAAAAATAAGGACATGACATTGACAACTCAGGGGTTGGGAGAATAAAAACAAAGATATCAACTCGGGGGTCGAAAACACAAAGAAAACATCAACTCAGGGGTCGAAACATAAAGACAAAGACACTAACTCAGGGGTCAAGAACACAAAGACAACATCGACTCAGGGGTCGAAATATAAAGACAAAGACATCGACTCAGGGGTCGAAAACAAATCAACTCGGAGGTTGAGGAAATATTAAAACAACATCGACTCAGGGGTCGAGAAAAAAAAAACATCAACTCAAGGGTTGACATGCATTGATAGTTGGTTGTGACAATGTCTCAGAAAGTACTCCTTCAGGAGAAAATTTTACTAGGGAAAACTCTGCAAAGGAAAAGTTCTAAACAAGACATCTACTTGGGGAGCAAAATCAGTAAAGGTGCTGGGGAAAAGGACACTGGGGAAAATTCAAATTAGCTTTATCATCAAGTTCAGACATGACCTAGCAACACTTATAATACAGCTGAAAATTTTAGAGCCTTCTTATTAGAAAATCATCCACACAAACAAGACATTGGAGTCTTCTTACTAGAATATCATCCACACAAAACAAGACTTTGACAACTCTTTATGAAGAAATCGATCAAAACAAACATCATTGGAGTTTTCCAACAAGAATAACATCCAAGCTTTTGAAAATTCCTTGAAATGAAGATTCATACATGACCGTCTAGGAACCATCAGGAAAAACAAACAGGGTAATAAAACTCTCTGTATGTGCCAACAACAATTGGACTTTAAAATAGAATGCCAACAATAATTGGAATTTGAAACAATATGTCAGTAACAAATTGGACTTTAAAACAGAAGACAACAATAAATGACAAGACCTGGTTCAATGCGAAAAGAGCACGAAGTGCACTTTGGGTATGCATGGTTGGAATTTGCATACAGACTGGGAGTTTTATAAAGGCTGCCTATGGAAGTTTTGATTTTTATGCTATAAGAATATGCTAGATGAATGCAATGATATGCTTGACATGATGCTAGAGAAAAATGACTTGATTATTACATGATAGTGATTTATGCAATGACTCGAAGGTTTTTAAAGTTGCTCCTGTGGTGGGTAACGGGTGAAAGAATGTCTTTTGCCACATGGTTTCTTGTAGAGGGAAAAGTAATTTTGATGGGAGGTAATTTCCAGCATGATTTCCCGACACTCATTTCAAACTCACAACTGCTGATGCATTGCAGGATTTTCTTGAGAAGCGTTAAAGCATGGAAAGGAATTGCCCCTCTGCGGCTCATCTTGCCCCAGCTGTTGGGTCTTTTAAGGCACTTCATACAAAAAGGAGTTTAGAAGCAGCTTTCTATGAGATGACCTCGAGAGAACTTGCCCTAATATTTTAAACTTTGAAGTGGTCTGCCCCTGATTAAGTAATTCTTTGCATGGTTTGTGTTGCGGTGAAAATCAGATAACAAATTATTAATTAATTTGCATCATATTTCTTTTACAACCGACTTTGATTTATCCAAAGGAAAGGTTCAAGATCGTTAGAAAAACCTAAGGGGAAAGATCTAAGGTTCGGGGGTTGGTTATGCCTAGGGAAGGTATTAGCACCCTAAACGTCTGTAGTACTCTACAGGAACCTCTTGTTAAAGTTTGTGTTATTCTATGTTTGCTAAGGTTCTATGCTAAAGGTTGAAAACCCTAGGGGTTAGTATCTAAGTATACTCGATAAAGCATCGCACTTTACGCCTACGTATCCTCGGGAATAGAATCAGAGTATGCGTAGTTCTACTTCTATTGAATGATTGACTGTGGTCAATATTCAGATGGGGAATGAGTACAAGCTCATTGTAGAGTTTAGGAACTCTCTAGATCTAGTTGTAATGGACCTAAGTTGAAGTTTAGTCAGTAGGGAAGGTGATAGATTCATTATGAATATCACTAAGAGTTAAAGAACTCTTCCTAAAGCTAGTTATGGTTTCTAAGGCTGTGATGAAGCCAAGAAACAAGTTTTCTTCCTAAGAGGTTACTTAGGTTAAGATGGGGCTATGACTTTAAGAGTCAACACTATTAACCTTCCTTTGGAACGGGGGGAAAACAATTGATAATAACAATAAATAAGACATGGTAAAAAGATAGGACATTGATATAACGGATAAAACATCATAAGCATGAGGATGGCAATATGTTTATGACAAAGATATGGATAAGATGAACAAGATTAAGAGAGTACATCAATATGCTTCAATCTTTAGGAAGACAAACATATAGAATGATATAAAAGAAAACAATCAATATGCTTCAATCTTTAGGAAGACAAACATATAGAATGATATAAAAGGCGACAATTAAAGAAGGGTAATATTCATATAAAAATCAAGCATATGGCCAATCAACATGGATACATTATCCTAAGAATTAAACAAGTCAATTTAATGAAATAACATTTCAAGATCAACAAAAATGCTCATAGATGATACCAACAATTGATAATTAATTGACAAGGCATGTAACAAATTAACAATTACAACACACAAGGTAATTAAAAAATTAACCATACATGGATAATTAGTCATTTAGAAATTAACAATTAGTCATACATTTAGAAAATGCGAATTTAAGACACAAATTGATAATTTAAGAATTAATAACATGATAAAAAAACAATTATCACAATTATAATTAGCAAAGTAATTCAAGATATAATTAAAATTAAAAACTAATAAACAAATAACAATTAATCAACAGAAAAAAATATATCACATATTAATTATTCTCATGAAATTAAATTGAAATAAAAGATAAGCATCAAACAAACAAAATAAAATAAAAAAGATTTAAAAACGCAGGGGGGTGCATGTAAGTAATGGGTTCTGTTGAAAATAACAAGGAAAGAATAATGGGCCAGAATATGGGGGTGCCGGTAGTAAAGGCGCAAGGCCCAGGTTGTGAAAAGGCAAGGCAGCAGGCGAAAAAAAATAAAAAGACCAAAAGGTTGATCCGCAGGATCGAACCTAGGTCACTGGGGTGAAAGGGTATTGGCATGGCATATGGTGAACCGTTGGGACGGCAAGTACATCCATTCAAAAGTGTACATCCATAAATATATAAACCGACCAAACAATGAAAATGTAATAAAACCAAACACACGCATGCGCAAACGTTGAAGTAGTACGTGATTATGTGATAGTGTGATGGTACAACAAGACAAAAACCAACCTACCAACCAATTAAAAACTGCGCATGGTAAGTGAACCACTACTATCATTAATAACCAATCACACAAATATGTTCACGCATGGGCAAGAATAAATATCATGCAGACATAAACATTTCTCATACAGCTCAAACAAAATCAAGTACTCAACTTTTAACCAACCTAACTTTATTAAAACTCACCCAAATAACACAAAATAAAACACCAACATGGAGCATATTTTATGTAGAATATGATGCAATTAAAAGCTGAGCAAAACATTGAATAAAACACGAACATTTAGCAATTGAAAACCAATAGTTCAAAAATTAAAAAAAAAACAGTTGGTAAAAGAGTGATGAATCCAAACATGGTTCAGGTTAACATATTGCTTCAAAAACCAATCACTCAGCATGCTATATGATAAACACAAACCTTGTATACATGATATCAAATATTGAAAGCTACAAAGTTAGCATGGGTTGACAAAGAAACCAAGACAGTTCAACATTTAAACCAACATTTCAACATTATGGTAAGACTTAGCAGGATATAAACATGTTATTTTGAGCAATAGTTTAAACATGAAACCGTGTGTGAACATGGTGTTGGTGAGCAGAAGGTAAAACATCCACACTTAAAAAATGATAACAAAAACCATGAACCGTGACAACTGAAACAACATTCCAAAACCAAACCAGTATGCACATTCACGCAACAAACAAAGCAAAGACATGTTCAGAGATAGCATTAAATACAACTTGGCATATTTTCAAGTCAACATACATGTAAAGAGCATGATCAACGGTTCTAAACTTCATCCATGAAGAGCAAAACTAACAGCAACCTCACATATCATTCCTTATAAAGTTGCTTGGTGTTCAAGTGATAAACAAGCATGATAAACTAACATCAACCAAGAAACAAATGCATACATCTCAACCATATTAAAAAATGTGCAAGAACAAATAACTCAGCAACATATCATCATGAAAATTGACACACCAAACATTCTGAGATCAACAACCAACATCAATGCAACATTCTAACATAGGCTCGTGGAAGTATTACAACATCATTTAAAGCAATATAGAAACAGCATGCTAACATGTACAACATGAACATCTCAGATCATACAAACTTGTAAATGACTAAATAAGCATCATGTATCCCAACACTATATTTCCACATGATAAGCATCAAGGTTCTTATAGATCACAATAGACCTAATCAACCCTTCCACATTATATTAATAAGTTCAAAAGGAAAAAACATGTATAACTCTTAAGGCAGTCGTGGATCAGTTTAGAGTTTCTAAAACAACCTCAAACCATGGTTCATAATAATGTTTATACTAAGCACATACAAACACAACATTGAAGCAGCATAGTGAATATTTAACTAAAACATATTCTTTAACAAACATGGATAAGCAATGTAAGCATGAATAAAAGAAGTTTGAGGAACTTACCTAAGTTTCAAGCAAATAGTAAGAACTCCTTCTCCCCCCCAGCTAGCTCGTGCTCCAAAGAGAATACTTTCAGAGTAGTTTTTTTGTAATGTTGTAGTGATTGTATCTGTCGAAATGAAGTGGAGGAAGGGTCCCTTTTATAGGGAAACCAGCTGGTCCGAGAGAAAGAAAGACCAACGTGCCAAAGGTTTAACTTGGAGAGAAATATCGTGGAAAAGATTTTGAGAATGGCTGTAGTTTTTCTGAGCACATAGAGCCAAGTGAATTTCTCTTTTAATGCTACTAAGTCAGAAAAACAGCACGTTTTGCTAGTGTCCTTTGGTCCAAGGATGTACACGATGGAAATGTTTTAAGGTAGCTTGCAAAGGTAACAAAGAGTACAAAAGCAACAACAATTGCAGCGGGTTTTAGGGGTTGAAGAGATGTTGGAAAAGGTGGTGAGTAGCTCTGCAGATTGTACTTGAAGAGGGAAACGAAATTCAAATCAAAAAAATGGTGTTCTTGGTGCAACAACCATTTTCGTGTGGCCATGTTGTAAAAATGATATCTCATGACTTAATGATCCATTTTCCATGCTCTTAGGTTCAAATGAAAGTTCTTGCATGATACTACAAGTTTGATGTTGGAAGATTGTTAAAATAAGGCCTTGAACTAGTAGCAAAATAGCTCACAAATCGTGTCCTCAAAACTGTCCAAAAGAAACTTTGAAAAATTCTAAGTGTTGAGTTTTAACAATTTCAAGTCCCCTTCTTAAATAATTCATAACTTGAGAACGGTTTATCCCCTTGAAACATTCCACATATGGTTGGAAAGCTCTCAACAAGCTCTACAACTTTCATTTGGGACTCAAGACCTGAATCCAAATGGAAAAGGGTGAAAAGTGGCTCCAAAGTTGAGAAAAAAAGTGATGAAACATGCTGAAAAAATTTTTAAGTGTTGGTCAAAACGCCTTGTAAGCTCCATAACTCAAAATCCAAGCATTTTTAGACAAAACTTCATATTGAACAAATTGAAGATCTTGGAAAGGGCTTTCCAATGAGCTTTGATCCACTCCAATTGGATGTATGGTTTAGGAGTTATGGTCCTTTCAAAATAGGCTATTAGGGAAAAAATCTCACAAATGACACATTCTTTGGTCAAAACCCTACTTCCCTTGCAAGAAACTTTATGAAACTTGATATGAATACTTTGTATACTCCATGAGACAAAATATGATGATTAGAACCAATAAATCTTCAATTGATCCAAAATTCCAAAAGATTAGGGCCTCAGTCAAACCCTAGATTTGACTGTGAATGCACTGAGGTTATATCTTGTGATCTTGCTTCTTCCTTCTCATCTAAAGGTCTTAGGAGACTCTTGAGGATGTTGATAAACCAATGGAACCAAGAATTAGGGCTTAGGAGTCCATCTTGATGAAGATCAAAGCTGTTGACTGATAAGTGCCACAGAAACCCTAGTTTGGAGGCACAGTGAGGCTGAGGCTCAAACTTCTCTTGTTGAAGACCCAAGGACCTGGGATACTTGTTGAATGATGTCCTTTGAATGTAGATGACTTCATATGGTGAGTGAACCACACAAATCTTGACTTGATAGAGCCAATTCCTTAGTGACTTCTTCAGTGGAAACCCTAATTCCACAATCCTTGCACTGGATGTCCTCTGGTTGACTTGACTTGCTTCAAACCACTTGTGGAGCTTCATGATGATAGGTAAACCTAATTTGAACACAAAGAAACAAACTACAAGATATGGGTTAGCTCAAACAAATGCAGAGATGCTCCTAAGATGCACAAAAGCTGGATGACATCTAAGGGTAAAAATTTAGGGTACAACAGTTGCCCCTATTTAAATAGCTTCACCAGAGGGCGCGAGGAACGAAGGTTCCAGAGGGCATCAAAGTGAAAGGTATTTAAATATAGCAAACCAAAAATTTTGCCCTTAGATGGAATGCAAATGCTAAGGACAAGCAACAGACATGCAAATGCTGACATGCCATGAACTTCTAAAATGATGATATGATGCCAGGAATGCAAAAGGGGCAGACAGACCAGACACCAAGGACAACAGGAAGCAAACACACAAGAAAAGCTTCGCCAGGGAAAGACGAAAGCTAGTATCCATAAGCAAATATGCACTGGGGATACAAGACAACCAACAAAGGAGACTCACTGGGGAGACTCCAAAGAAACACTGGGGAAAAACCAAAAGACAATCTCCACTGGGGAAAGATCCAGGGAGATGGACTGCTGGGGATAAAACAAACCCACACCCTTTCTGGGCACGAAACCAGAAAGAAAACAACATGATCAATAGGGATCAGCCCAAAAGAGACAAACAACCAGGCGAGGACTTCCTGGGGATCTTAAACTGAAGAGTTCAAAATGGGATCTTCAGAAAGAGCCAGGAAAGCAGAGACTAACCCTGCGCACCAGATAGGAGTCTTAAAGTTTGAATAAAAATTATTCCAAGAAACTTAGCTTAAAGCATTTTTAGAAAAGAAACAAAATAAGGGTTCATTGTTCGACACTATTCGAACAAGAACAGTTTTAAAACAAAAGACAGTGCTTGACACGATTCAAGCAAAGTCCCAATTTAAGTTCGACACGATTCGAACAAGAATGGTTTTAAAACAAAAGACAGTGCCTGACACGATTCAAGTAAAGTCCCAATTCAAGTTCGACACGATTCAAACAAGAATGGTTTTAAAATGAGGGGGTATGTGTCCGACACGATTCAAACAAAGACTCTGTTTAGGTTTGACACGATTCAAACGAGAACAGAAAAGACAATGCTTGACGCGATTCAAACAAAGTCCAAGTTCAAGTTTGACACGATTCAAACAAGAATACACAAGATAATGCTTGACACGATTCAAACAAAGTCCAAGTTCAGGTTTGACACGATTCAAACGAGAACACATAAGACAGTGTTTGACGCGATTTAAACAAAGTCCAAGTTCAAGTTTGACACGATTCAAACGAGAACAGGTTCAAGTTTGACGCGATTCAAACAAGAACACAGAAGACAGTGCTTGACACGATTCAAACAAAGTCCAAGTTCAAGTTTGACACGATTCAAACGAGAACACACAAGACAATGCTTGACACGATTCAAACAAAGTCCAAGTTCAGGTTTGACACGATTCAAACGAGAACACATAAGACAGTGTTTGACGCGATTCAAACAAAGTCCAAGTTCAAGTTTGACACGATTCAAATAAGAACAGGTTCAAGTTTGACGCGATTCAAACAAGAACAGCTCTAAAAATCCTTTAAAGTTAAACTTCTTGGGGAACAGAAAAAGATTTTAAAGATTCAAATCTGGCGTGCAGAGGTTAAGACCGAACAAGCACGATTCAAAGCAAATCGGGAATGTCTTTACTTCACTGGGGAAATAAAGACAGGCACAACAAAGGACCACAAGCAAAGCAGAGCACAAAGAATGCAAAGATGCTAGGGGAATGCATATGCTTAGCTATATGCTGGAAACGACGCGAACGACGCAAAACAGAAAAGAAGAAAAGAAAGCACAAGCCAACACCCTGAAATCCAAACATCAAGGATAACCCGGACAATCTTCTTTTCACCGGAGATGGCGGATCCAATGCCCAAAAAAAAAATTCAGTACTGCTAAACTCTTCTTGCACAAACTTGATTCCAAAACAAACTTAATTCCAGAGTAAAACTTAGTTTATCTTTGTGTTTTCTTAGAAATTGCAACATTTCCGTTTTCAAAAATCAAGTGAAAATGACTAAGAAATTTTTGCAGAAATAAAAATGATAGCGTATTAAACACGAGATGATTCAATAGCTGATATTCATTGAAAAATGGTGACTTGCCAAATAGCAGAGTCCCATGAAATATTACAAATGCAACAAAATGGCAATTTATCAAAGGTTACATTGTATTCGATGACCAATAACCCTAATGACTAAGGACTCTAGCTGTAGCTAACTTAAGCTTCTCTGGGGATTCCTGGATATCACAGAGGTGTCCTAGTCTTAAGCATAATACTTCTGCACCGAATCAGCATTCACAGGATGCGCAAGCTGTTCACCGTCCATAGTTGTAAGGAAAAGAGATCCTCCTGAAAACACTGTTTTTACTACGTATGGACCTTCATAATTAGGTGCCCATTTTCCACGAGTGTCTCTTTGCGATGGTAGAATCTTCTTAAGTACCAACTCGCCTACTCGGAATTCATGAGCGCGGACCTTCTTATCAAATGCTCTCTTCATCTTCTTCTGATACAACTGGCCATGACACATAGCTGTCAGGCGCTTCTCATCAATTAAATTCAACTGATCATATCTCTCTTGAATCCACTCAGCTTCATCAAGCTTTGTTTCCATTAATATTCTAAGCGAAGGTATCTCAACCTCTATAGGGAGAACAACATCTATTCTATATACCAACGAAAAAGGGGTTGCCCCTGTTGATGTTCTGACGGACGTTCTATATCCATGTAGTGCGTATGGCAACATCTCATGCCAATCCTTGTATGTCTTGACCATTTTTTGAAGAATCTTCTTGATATTCTTGTTCGCAGCTTCGACCGCTCCATTCATCTTCGGACGATACGGTGAAGAGTTATGGTGCTCAATCTTGAAGTTATCACACAACTCCTTCATGGTTCTATTATTCAAATTGGTTCCGTTGTCAGTTATGATTCTGTTCGGAATCCCATAACGACAAATGATATTGCTCTTAATGAAACGAGCAACTACTTGCTTAGTTACATTTGCAAACGAGGCGGCTTCCACCCACTTGGTAAAGTAATCTATAGCCACCAAAATGAATCGATGCCCATTGGACGCTTTAGGCTCAATTGCCCCAATCATATCAATGCCCCACATAGAGAACGGCCAGGGCGATGATAGCACATTCAACAGAGTAGGAGGAACATGCATTTTGTCTGCATAAATCTGGCATTTATGGCATTTCCTAGCATACTGGATGCAATCAGTCTCCATAGTCAACCAATAGTATCCAGCCCTCAAGATCTTCTTAACCATGGCATGCCCACTGGCATGGGTGCCAAAATCTCCTTCATGAATATCATGGATCAACAAGTATGCTTCTCTCTTATCGACACATCTTAACAAAACCATATCATGATTCCTCTTGTACAGTACACCGTTGCTGATGAAGAACTTGGCTGATAATCTTCGCAGAGTCTTCTTATCAAGAGCGGAGGCGTCGACCGGATATTCTTGATTCTTCAGGAAGTTTAAAATATCATGAAACCAAGGTTTGCCGTCTGATTCTTCTTCAATGACCTGGCAGTAGGCAGGTTCAGTCCTTCTTCCAATACTGATTACTGGATCCTCGTTGATAAATCTAACTTGCCACATCGAAGCTAGTGTTGCCAAAGCATCAGCCACATGATTCTCAGTACGTGGCACATGGCGAAAAGTTATCTCATCAAAACACTTAATCAACTCCAAAGCATATGCCTGATAAGGGATAAGCTTCTCATCTTTTGTCTCTCACTCACCTCCGATTTGATAAATGACCAGAGCGGAGTCACCCATAACTTCAAGAAAACAAATTCCAAGATCGATTGCAGCTTCCAGACCCAGAATGCACGCTTCATATTCAGCAATATTATTCGTGCATCCAAAATCCAACCTAGCTGTAAAAGGGGTGTAGCCACCTTCAGGATTAATTATGACAACACCTACTACATGCCCCTTGTAATTGGACGAACCGTCGAACATCATCTTCCATCTATATTCAGCCCTGGGATCTTCTTCAGAACTTGATTCTTCATCTTCTTTTACTGCCATAATATCCTCGTCAGGGAAATCAAACTTGAGTGGTTCATAGTCTTCAACTGGTTGATCAGCAAGATATTCTGAAAGAACACTTCCTTTAATGGCCTTTTGAGTGACATACTGAATGTCATATTCAGATAATAACATGTGCCAACAGGCAAGTCTGCCTGATTGAGCAGGTTTCTCAAAAATGTACTTTATCAGATCCATTTTGGAAATCAAAAGGGTAGTATGACAAATCAGATACTGCCTCAGGCGTTTGGCATCCCAAGCCAAAGCGCAACAAGTCTTTTCTAGTAATGAGTAGCGACTTTCGCTATCTGCGAACTTCTTACTCAGATAATAAATTGCATGATCTTTCCGGCCAGTCTCATCATGTTGTCCCAAAACACAGCCCATAGATTCTTCTAAAACAGTCAAATACATAAAGAGGGGTCTTCCAGGAGCCGGAGGAACCAAAACAGGAGGTTCTTGGAGATAACTTTTAAGTTTCTCGAAAGCCTGTTGACATTCAGCATTCCATTCTACTGGCTGATTCTTACGGAGTAGCTTGAAAATTGGTGCACATATCGGAGTCATGTTGGAGATGAACTTGGAGATGTAATTCAAACGGCCCAAAAATCCTCTGACTTGAGATTCAGTTCGCGGAGCTGGCATTTCTTGAATTTCTCGCACTTTATCTGGATCCACTTCAATACCCTTCTGGCTGATAATGAAACCTAATAACTTCCCAGATCTGACCCCAAAGGTACACTTCGCAGGGTTCAACCTCAGCTGATACTTTCGCAGTCTCTTGAACAATTTCAGCAAATGATCTACATGTTCCTCCTCATTCTGAGATTTGGCTATCATATCGTCCACATACACCTCTATCTCTTTGTGGATCATATCGTGAAACAAAGTCACCATAGCCCTCTGGTATGTTGCCCCGACATTCTTCAATCCAAAAGGCATAACCTTGTAACAATAAGTACCCCACGGAGTAATGAAGGTGGTCTTGTCCATATCGGCTGGATCCATTCTAATCTGATTGTAGCCTAAAAATCCATCCATAAATGAGAACATTGTGAAACGGGCCGTGTTGTCTACCAGCGTGTCGATATGTGATAGAGGGAAATCGTCCTTGGGACTAGCTTTGTTCAGATCCCTATAATCCACACACATTCGTACCTTTCCATTCTTCTTCATAACAGGGACAATATTAGCTACCCATTATGGGTACTTGGAAACTACTAAAAATTTGGCATCCAATTGTATCTTAACTTCGTCTCGGATTTTGAGGGCCATGTCAGGATGACTTCTGCGAAGCTTTTGTTTTACCGGCGGGCACTCAGGCTTGAGCGGTAATTTGTGAACCACAATATCTGTATCTAAACCGGGCATATCTTGGTAAGACCAAGCAAACACATCCACATACTCTTCAAATAGTGAAATCAACTGCTGTCTAATTTCTGGCTTCAGGGATGCCCCAATCTTAACTTTTTTCTTCTCTTCCTCAGAACCAAGATTGATGACATCCACCCGCTCTTCATGTGGCTGGAGATCTGTATACTGATAATCACACATATCTGCTAACTCTTTGTGTACCTTATAATCCTCCTCCTCCTCAGCTTGATAGACAGGGGAGTCAAAGTCAATGGTAATAGCAAGGTCATTGAATACAATGGGTTTACGATTCATTCTGCATAATAGAATGACTTGTATTATTAAAGTGCACAACAGTTCACAAACATGCAGGATGAAGATGTTTTGCTTAAAAAAAGATTACCATTTTTAGAAACAGAATGCAGTAAAGCAAAGACAACAAGAATTACAAAAAAAGTCATTTCATTGATTAATATTGAAAATGGAGGCCCGTACAAAATGATCCACTAGCTTTGGGCAAGACTAGGGAAATGAAAACAACAAATCAAAACAAGTTACTCTGGTTCCAGGTACACAGTTGGGATCTCTACAGCCTCCCAATTGCTCAAAGCACCCTCTTGGCGAAAAACCAGATGATCAATATCTTCTTCTTCTTCAGCACTTCCGATGATTGCGTGGACCTGATGTCCACCCTTGTCAAAAATTTCCTGTACAGTCTTCATCTTCGTCTTTCTTCTCATTCTTGAAGCAGCCTCATCTTCTGGAGTTGGTCTGTAACCCAACCCCTGGTGTTGGTCCCTCTTCTCAATCTCGATGACTTCGCCCCAACCTGCAGGCACGCCCTCCTGAAGAGCAGACTGGATACTCTTATACGAAGCAAAAGATGGATACTCTGGCACTACTGGCTTCTCATTATCGACCATAACCGCATTAGCTATTTCCAAAGCTTGGAAAGAAGTCTCCAATGCATCTTTGTCAGCCTCAATGTAACGAAATGAGGACAGGTTACTGACCATCAAATCCTCCTCACCATGTATGATGACTAACTTTTCATTGGCCACGAACTTCATCTTCTGATGTAAGGTAGAGGTTACAGCACCGGCTTCGTGGATCCAAGGTCTTCCGAGCAAACAGCTATAGGCAGGATTGATGTCCAGAATTTGAAACATAATATTAAACTCCTTAGGTCCAATCAACACTGGGAGCTCAATTTCCCCCATAACAGATCTTCGCGAACCATCAAAAGCTTTAACAATTAACGATGTGGGTCTCATGATTCCTCCTTTGTATGCCAATTTATCAAGAGTTCTCTTTGGTAAAACATTCAGAGAAGATCCTGTATCTACGAGGACTCTAGCCAATGTGTCTTCCTGACATGTCATGGATATGTGCAGAGCAAGATTGTGCTTCCGACCTGCTTGGGTTAACTCTTCATCACTGAAACTGAGTGTATTGCAAGCGGTAATGTTAGCAACAATGTGATCAAACTGCCTGGTGGTGATATCTTGAGCTACATGAGCCTGAGCCAAAACTTTCTGCAGTGCTGATCGGTGGGCTGGTGAATTAATCAACAGAGATAAAACAGAAATCTTTGACAGGGTTTGATGGAGCTGATCCACGATCCTGTAGTCACTTCTTTTTATTATTCTAAGGAATTCTTCGTCATCCTCCTTGGAAATTACTTCTTTTCCTTTATCGTTGGCAGGTACATGACTAACACCTTCTTTTCTGGACGTTTCCGTGTTCACAGGGGGACAAATCCTTCCACTCCTCATCATTCTCCCTGTTCCTACTATATTAGACACGTTCTTCTCATCAGCCCCCACCTCTTTCCTTGGGGCCGGTTCTTCTATCACGACCCCCACCTCCTTCCTTGGGATCATTTCTCCTTTCTTCCTTTCACCTATAATGTCTTCATAAATCCACGGCACTGCTTTGGTTCCTTTGAACCTGAATGGGACTGGTTTTGGGAAGTTATTTTGCCTAGCACGATTAACAAGAGCAGCAGCTTTAGGCCTGTTAAATCTTGGAACTGATTGTCTAAAAATAGGACTCACAGTATTTGCCCCTGAATTGTTGAACACAGGAACTACCGATATGTACTCTTCCTCATCAAACAACCGTACTTGTTTTGGCAAATTGAACACTGGCTCAATCACCGCTATTCTGTTTTCCTTCCTTAAAACTTGTAAGAAACCTTCATTAATCAAACGCTGAATATCATCCTGGACCAACTGACACCCTTCACTTCCATCATTACACTCCTCACAAACATCATGGCAAACTTCGACCAAACCGGCGCAGAACAACTTGGCGTGAAACATCCTCAAGGGAGTTTTAATCTTTGCTGCATCTGAGATTAATACTTCATCATTCTCGTCTTCAATAGCATTAGCTGACCCGTGGGTCGGCAAAGGGTTACTTTTCATATTTGGCTGGCTATTAACGAAAGACAGAATGTTTTTCTCTATCAGACCCTTCACTAGATTCTTCAATGCCAAACATCCTTCCAAGTCATGACCTACCCCTCCTTGATGGAAAGCACGGGTTGCATTAGGGTTATAGAACTGCATAGACTTCTCAGAGGGTGGCCCCAGCGGCCTAGTAACAACTAACCCTTGTTCTACCAGAGAAGGATACAATGCCATATATGTCATCGGTATGGGTGGAAAATTTGGTGTTACGACCTGTCTTCTTTGAGGTGTATTTTGCTGTGGCGCTGGCCGCCGCTGTTGTTGGTAATTCTGGTTCTGATTCTTTGGCCACTGTTACTGATTTTGTGGCTGGGAAACAGGAGCCTGTTGCATTACCAGATGATTAAAGGTGGGCATAACAGATGCCATGTATGGTCGCTGTGGGAATTTCATAGCATAAACTGGCTGTTGGGGAAACCCGGGACCTGGCTGTGGTTGGAAAAGAGCTCGCTTCCAACTAGGACTCTGCTTCTTCACTGTCATGACAGCGTTAGTCTCGCCTTCCTTTTTCTTATGAAAATTGCCTGGAGACCTCTTGGCACCGGCACCAGTGGCACTGTTAGGTGAGCTGGCCACCTTTCCACTTTTCAGTCCTGCCTCTACTTTCATACCAATTGCAATGATGTCAGAGAAATTGGCGCCAATGTTGCTAATCTTTTTTTCATAGAATTCAGGTTTCACAATGTCTACAAACCAATCAGCTAGTTCTTTCTCAGTTAATGGCAGTTCAACCTGTGATGCAGTCTCTCTCCATCTTTGAGCATATTCTTTGAACGATTCAGTGCTCTTCTGAGTCATGGTCAAAAGTTGCCTACGATCAAGTGCCAAATCCAAATTATACTTATAGTACTTTATGAAGACATCCATAACATCTTGGAAACATTTAATCTGAGACTAGTCTAAGCTTAAATACCACTTTGTGGCAGCGCCCTTTAGGCTGTCCTGGAAACAATGGATCATCAGCTTATCATTATCCATATATCCTGCCATTCTTCGGAGATACATGACCAAGTGTGGCTTAGGACACGTAGCGCCAGAGTATAATTCGAAACTTGGTAATTTGAACTTCGGTGGAATTACTAAGTCAGTGACCAAACACATATCCTTTAGGTCAGAACTGAAGACATTATCTCCCTCCATGGCCTTCAGCTTTCTCTGCATAATCTCCATACTGGCTCTTAATTTCTCATTGTTGTCATCTCCTTCCATGGATACGTTATCATTAATAAAATGATGTTGATTCTGAAAAACGGGTTGAAACTAGGTCTGAACCACAGGTGAAGTATAAGTTGGAATAGCTTGTTGGTTCTCACCAAACAATGGTGCAGCTTGTTGCGTAGATTAAGGAACTGTGGCCCGCATAAACTCAAATGGCATTCCTAAAGTAGTGTCCACAACAGGTATGACTGGCGGCTCAACAGTTGTAGCGGTGACTTCTGAGATTACAGTAGCCTGTGTATCCATTTTTGCTCGTATAACATGTAAAACCTCCATAATCTGCCCCATGCCAACTCTCAACTCATTGAGCTCGTCATTGACTTGATCCAAATTCTCACAATTATCAGACATATTCTCTCTTTGCGTTTGCGCCCGGACGTTGTAACGATGTAGGGAACTCAGGGTGATGGTTCAATGACAACAACAGCTGAAGAAGATAAAAGGACAATGAGACACAGAAGAAATGCACATGCATGCAAAAATGCAGATGAGATGCACATGCAGGCTAAACCATCAAGAACTAAAAGCGTTCGCAAACAGTGTAAATAACAGGATTACTAAAAACATACTTTCCATTGAAAATAAGATAAGCGCTTACAGGAAGGAAATGTTACAAACATTGTCTGGATCACATTAAAAGGAAATACATCTTTTTAAAATAGGATTACAACAACAGATTACAATTATGGAAAATAAGGCCCTTCGCCTTCCCTGATCCTTTCCGTGATTTCTTTGATAAGTCATTTGGTTTTGGCTTTCTCCAAAGTCAGCTCCCCTAATAGCTCCATCCTTCTCTGTTCAGCACTTGTGGACGCCTCATGATATGGAGTGGGCTTTCTCATGCTGAGTGAGATCCCTCGTGTGCATTTCTGATGGGCTTCAGTGACAGGACCATTGGTGATCCATTTTTTATAATTAATGAAAAGCCACGCTTCTCCCATCTTAAGTTTTTCTTCAAATCCTTCTCCGTATCCATAGTACATCAGTTCCAATTCTTCTGGTCTAGGCTCCTCTTCAATTGGATGACCCAACTGGCAACGTGCGAGCACAGGGTTATAGTTTATACAACCAAGTCGACCCATGAGTGGCACATTGGGATAGTCTCCACAACTAACAATCATTATGGTTCCTTCAGGGTGTGCATCGTACCACTTGATGTCAGAATGCCTTAGTTCCATTAGTTTCCTGACCCAAAGAGTGTTGTCACTTACTTCCCAAAACGTTGGTGTCGTAGGTAAGTATGATATGAACCACTTGTATAGCAATGGAGCACAGCAAACAATCACACCTTTACTCCTCATAGTCTGTGTGGTGACCGAGAAGTACATGTCAGCCAGTAAAGTAGGAACAGGGTTCTGTCCCATAAAAATTCTGATTGCTTGGATGTCGACGAAATCTTTAACATTGGGAAATAGGAATAACCCATACACCAGCAAAGCAAATATTGACTCAAACATTGCAGAGTTTCCGCTTTCTTGAAAGTGGAGAGCTGTCTTAATTAGAAATTAGGCAGATAGCCCTCGATACCTCTCCCTGGTGGTCATGTTTTCTCGGATGTGTCTCTTTCAGATCCCTAGTCCTACGGCAATCTCTTGATTAATGAATTCCTCTTCCACGCCGGAAAAAGGGGGATAATGCTGAACAGGTAGTCCTAGCATATGTGAATATTCTTCTATAGTTGGGACTAACTGGAAGTTTGGAAAGATGAAACATCCGTATGCTGGATGATACCTCTGTACCAAGGTTTCTAGCAGTCCTTCTTTTACTTGCAATTTCATTAATGATAGCAGGTCCCCATACTTGTCAATAAAGCTCGGCGGATCTTCAATTCTCCCTCCGATCTCTATCAAATGCTCAACATCAGGGATCAGGAAGGTGACGGGCCAGTTTATGTTCTTAGCAGCGTCCATTTTCTGCACAGTCTGCAAAACAAAATTTAGTATCTTGACAGTTTAGCAAAATAATGCAAAAAAAAGATGCAACATGAAATGCAGATGCAAAGCTAATCTATCAAGAAACACAGAGGATTGCAAGGCTTTTGACAATGGTATTTCAAAAAAGTTTTCTTCATTAAGCAAATTTGACATTCATTACAAACGGAGCAGAGTATTTTCATGCTCTCAGTACAAAGATGGGTTGTCCCCATAACTGAAAAGATAACAACAAAAATGAAAATAAATAACATGGGACCCAGCAGCAAGGTCTTTAGAAGTTGGATCCGCTAGTAGATGTCTCCCCTTCCTCATCCATCTCCCTCATCAGTTTCTCAATGCGTCCCTTAATCCTTTTCTTCTCGAGTAACAACCCTGTCAATGTTTCTTCCAGTCCTTGTCTAGTTCTGAGCGGCTTGTGAAGGGAATAGGGTCTCCTCATCACACTGGCTATCTCACGAGACCACTCCAGATGCGTCTCATTGATGGAGCACTCTGCTTTCCACAACTGCTTATTGATTTGACACCAAGCTTGCTCAAGACACATTTTCATTTCGTAGCCATCTCTTTCCCCATAGTACATCATGTGTAAATCTTCCTTGATTATGGGTCCCTTCCCCATATGACCCAGTTGTCGACGGGCGAGCACGGGGTTGTAGTTAATGCAGCCGTTTCTTCACATAAGGGGTATATTAGGGCAATCCCTGTAGCTGGTAATTACGACGATCCCTTCTTCTGTTGGGTTATGCCTTTTGACATCCGTGTGTTTCAAACTCATCAGTTTTTCAATCCAGACTTGGCAATGTTCTACCTCCCAGAAAGCAGGGGTTTTTGGCAAGTAGGTTGTGAACCACTTATATAAAAGGGGTACGCAGCACGCAATTTTTCCACATCCTTTGTTGTGTTTGGTTTGAACCGCGTGGTACACATCAGCCAACAAGGTAGGGACTGGGTTATGGATTCTAAAAATTTGTATTGCCTGAGTATCAACAAACTGCTTCACGCCCGGAAACAGCACCAGCCCATAGATCATTAAGGCCAATGTTGCCTCATACAGTTCATCCTTTCCTCTATTCTTGAAGTACATTGCTTTCTCAAACAAGAATAGTGAAGGTATTCCAAATCGTCCCTCCTGGACAACTAAATTTGCTTGGATATCAGCAAATCTGATTCCAGTAATCGTTGCAATATCCCTAGCTGATGGCATTAATTCCAAACCAGAGAAAATTGGGGCATCATTGACGGGGATCCCAATTATAGCAGAAAATTCCTCTAAGGTTGGAACCAATTGGAATTCAGGGAATAAGAAGCAACGGTAATTGGGGTGATACAATTGCACCAGTACTTCCAATGGTCCCTCAGTCACTGGAACCCTTAGTAGTTGTGAGAGATCTCCATATTTGTCAGCAAAGCTTGAAGGATCCTCAATCCTATCGCACATCCAGATCAGTTGCTGAAGTTCCGGGAGCTCGAAGTAATAAGGCCAAACTTGCTTTTTTGATTCCATATCGACAAAGTCTGCAAAAATATCATTGGTTTCTTGATAGTTAGCAAAAATGTTGTTGCAATGCAAAATGATGGTTGTGATTCAAGAGAACTCAGTATTGTATCTTTGCAAATTTTAAGGAACATTTTTCTTAGGAAAACTCATTTCATTGATAATAAAAATTTGAATTACAACATAAGACAAAATACATCTTCAAAAAACCCAAAATAGAATATGACAATAAAGGAAACTAGGTCCTAAGCCATCAATCAATCTTCTCCCCTTAATCTCATGGCGAATTTCTGGTTCAACTTCTGTAGCCTTTCGTTCTCGTCCATAAGCTCAACCAACCGTGACTTCCATGGTTCGGGCGGAGATGATGTGCTGAAGAATAAGTCCTCTTGCATCTTCCTTCTTTTGACAGATTCTTCTTCCTTCCTCCTGAGACTCTTCTGCAATTCATTCATCTCAAAGTTAAGGATCTAATACTTGTTCATCCAAGCATTCCTTTCTCGCTCTGCTTGAGCCAACCAAATCTTTAATTCATCTTCATTGCTAGTGAAATAAAGAACTGGATCTCTGGGAGCTAATGGGATGGGATCTTGACGATCATAGGGTATCTGCAACTCAATAGCCCTCTTTTGCACCCATTGAGTGTAAGATTCTGAAGCCAAACACTCGGGTAAACCCAAAGCAGATATACCTCTGGTGTGAACATGTCGCCAAGCGTGAGTCATCTTCTCTTTAAGTACAGGGTCCTTACCCTCTTCAAAGAACAAACCCTCCAAGTAAATGTTATTAGGTTTAGCTCCCATAGAATAACCAAGTTGACGACAAGCCAAAGCAGGATTGTAGCTTATGCCTCCTTTTATGCTAAGAAGTGGTACATTAGCAAATCCTCTACAGCTAACAATCATATCCTTGCCTTTGAGCGATGGGTGGTACCACTCGAGATCGGTGTTGGTGAGAGACATGATCTTCTCTGACCAAAGAAGTCCATCCTAGAGATCCCAAAAGGTCTTAGAACGGGGTAAATGGGAAATATACCACCTATACAACAGCGTGGCACAGCATGTTACCATCCCTCCCCTATGAGCAATCCTCAAGTGCACTGAGTGGTAGGCATCTGCAAGTAGGGTTGGAACTGGATTTCCAATGATGAAGATCTTGATTGCATTCATATCAACAAAGTTCTCGATATTGGGGAACAAGAACAAGCCATAAATAAGTAGGGCCATAACAGCTTCAAAGTCCACCATATTCTTCATGCTAGCATATTGACGGGCCTTCTCCATTAAAAACTTGGCAGGTAACCCAAAAAGTCCTCCCTTGACGACCAAGTTAGCCTTAACTTCTGGCAACTTAAGATGAGCCACTTCTGCAATTTCCTTTTCTTTAGGCGTCCTTTCCAGACCAGAGTAAGGTAGGTTTGGAGTGACGGGAATACCAACTAGAACGGCGTACTCCTCGAGTGTAGGCATTAACTGATAATCTGGAAAAGTGAAACAATGATACACGAGGTCATAAAACTGTATGAGAGTAGGGAGCAATCCGTCTGCCATCCTGGTCTTCATCAGAGAGAAAATCTTCCCATATTTGTCTTGGAATGTTGTTGATTCATTGATTGGCTTACCCAGATTCTTTAGATCTTCTAATTTTGGACTAATGAAGGTGTACTTCTTCGTTTTCCTTTTTTCAAAATCCATCCTATAAAGTTTGCAAAACAACACTGAGTTTCTTGAATACACAATGCATATGATGCAAGGATGAATGCAACAAACACACATAGATAGGTAAGCACACAAAGCAACCTAGGTTAAAAGTCACGAGCATGAAGCCAAAGGTCTACCCATCCCAAAGGCATGTACTATGGTTTTCACCTGCGAAACAAGGTTCTAAAAGAGTTCCCAGAGTCGACAACCCATCTTTTGGATTTTATCGACTTTCCAATTGCTTGGTGATCAATAAAATTCTCAAGAGAGTCTCATCTGAGTGTAGCATCGCGTAGCAACCATTTGGGATTGCTCCCTCACAGTTCTCGCACTACGTCCTAAACAGGCCAAGTGGGGGTAAAGTGTATCTAAAGGTCATCAGTATCTCTGGCTCCTAGGTCGAAAGTAGTAACGCATTCACGATTGCTCGTTCAACATATACCACTTTTGAGAGGGCCTCAACTGAGTGTGGACTTCAAGTTACCTCCTTTGGGATTTCTCCCTCGAAGTTCCCTTGACTATGTCCACGATTCCTAAACATATGTGTTCTCTCAAGTCCGGGTTAGGACTTATCTCACTCATTGATATCATGTCAACCCAAACCAAATAGGATAATATCAAACATAGAACAGACATACAAGCATACATGCAGATATGACATACAAGCAATCATACAAGTAGATGAGCAAATATGAATAACATAAAACAAAGGTAGGCTTAACCCTCTTAGGAAAGGACCAGCATAGGTCTAACTTTTCCCCAGTGAAGTCGCCATTTCTGTTGCGGTGAAAATCAGATAACAAATTATTAATTAATTTGCATCATATTTCTTTTACAACCGACTTTGATTTATCCAAAGGAAAGGTTCAAGATCGTTAGAAAAACCTAAGGGGAAAGATCTAAGGTTCGGGGGTTGGTTACGCCTAGGGAAGGTATTAGCACCCTAAACGTCTGTAGTACTCTACAGGAACCTCTTGTTAAAGTTTGTGTTATTCTATGTTTGCTAAGGTTCTATGCTAAAGGTTGAAAACCCTAGGGGTTAGTATCTAAGTATACTCAATAAAGCATCGCACTTTACGCCTACGTATCCTCGGGAATAGAATCAGAGTATGCGTAGTTCTACTTCTATTGAATGATTGACTGTGGTCAATATTCAGATGGGGAATGAGTACAAGCTCATTGTAGAGTTTAGGAACTCTCTAGATCTAGTTGTAATGGACCTAAGTTGAAGTTTAGTCAGTAGGGAAGGTGATAGATTCATTATGAATATCACTAAGAGTTAAAGAACTCTTCCTAAAGCTAGTTATGGTTTCTAAGGCTATGATGAAGCCAAGAAACAAGTTTTCTTCCTAAGAGGTTACTTAGGTTAAGATGGGGCTATGACTTTAAGAGTCAACACTATTAACCTTCCTTTGGAATGGGGGGAAAACAATTGATAATAACAATAAATAAGACATGGTAAAAAGATAGGACATTGATATAATGGATAAAACATCATAAGCATGAGGATGGAAATATGTTTATGACAAAGATATGGATAAGATGAACAAGATTAAGAGAGTACATCAATATGCTTCAATCTTTAGGAAGACAAACATATAGAATGATATAAAAGAAAATAATCAATATGCTTCAATCTTTAGGAAGACAAACATATAGAATGATATAAAAGGCGACAATTAAAGAAGGGTAATATTCATATAAAAATCAAGCATATGGCCAATCAACATGGATACATTATCCTAAGAATTAAACAAGTCAATTTAATGAAATAACATTTCAAGATCAACAAAAATGCTCATAGATGATACCAACAATTGATAATTAATTGACAAGGCAATTAACATTAACAATTACAACACACAAGGTAATTAAAAAATTAACCATACATGGATAATTAGTCATTTAGAAATTAACAATTAGTCATACATTTAGAAAATGCGAATTTAAGACACAAATTGATAATTTAAGAATTAATAACATGATAAAAAAACAATTATCACAATTATAATTAGCAAAGTAATTCAAGATATAATTAAAATTAAAAAATAATAAACAAATAACAATTAATCAACAGAAAAAAAATATATCACATATTAATTATTCTCATGAAATTAAATTGAAATAAAAGATAAGCATCAAACAAACAAAATAAAATAAAAAATATTTTAAAACGCAGGGGGGTGCATGTAAGTAATGGGTTCTGTTGAAAATAACAAGGAAAGAATAATGGGTCAGAATATGGGGGTGCCGGTAGTAAAGGCGCAAGGCCCAGGTTGTGAAAAGGCAAGGCAGCAGGCGAAAAAAAAATAAAAAGACCAAAAGGTTGATCCGCAGGATCGAACCTAGGTCACTGGGGTGAAAGGGTATTGGCATGGCATATGGTGAACCGTTGGGACGGCAAGTACATCCATTCAAAAGTGTACATCCATAAATATATAAACCAACCAAACAATGAAAATGTAATAAAACCAAACACACGCATGCGCAAACGTTGAAGTAGTAGGTGATCATGTGATAGTGTGATGGTACAACAAGACAAAAACCAACCTACCAACCAATTAAAAACTGCGCATGGTAAGTGAACCACTACTATCATTAATAACCAATCACACAAATATGTTCACGCATGGGCAAGAATAAATATCATGCAGACATAAACATTTCTCATACAGCTCAAACAAAATCAAGTACTCAACTTTTAACCAACCTAACTTTATTAAAACTCACCCAAATAACACAAAATAAAACACCAACATGGAGCATATTTTATGTAGAATATGATGCAATTAAAAGCTGAGCAAAACATTGAATAAAAAACGAACATTTAGCAATTGAAAACCAATAGTTCAAAAATGAAAAAAAAAACAGTTGGTAAAAGAGTGATGAATCCAAACATGGTTCAGGTTAACATATTGCTTCAAAAACCAATCACTCAGCATGCTATATGATAAACACAAACCTTGTATACATGATATCAAATATTGAAAGCTACAAAGTTAGCATGGGTTGACAAAGAAACCAAGACAGTTCAACATTCAAACCAACATTTCAACATTATGGTAAGACTTAGCAGGATATAAACATGTTATTTTGAGCAATAGTTTAAACATGAAACCGTGTGTGAACATGGTGTTGGTGAGCAGAAGGTAAAACATCCACACTTAAAAAATGATAACAAAAACCATGAACCGTGACAACTGAAACAACATTCCAAAACCAAACCAGTATGCACATTCACGCAACAAACAAAGCAAAGACAGGTTTAGAGATAGCATCAAATACAACTTGGCATATTTTCAAGTCAACATACATGTAAAGAGCATGATCAACGGTTCTAAACTTCAGCCATGAAGAGCAAAACCTAACAGCAACCTCACATATCATTCCTTATAAAGTTGCTTGGTGTTCAAGTGATAAACAAGCATGAAAAACTAACATCAACCAAGAAACAAATGCATACATCTCAACCATATTAAAAAATGTGCAAGAACAAATAACTCAGCAACATATCATCATGAAAATTGACACACCAAATATTCTGAGATCAACAACCAACATCAATGCAACATTCTAACATAGGCTCGTGGAAGTATTACAACATCATTTAAAGCAATATAGAAACAGCATGCTAACATGTACAACATGAACATCTCAGATCATACAAACTTGTAAATGACTAAACAAGCATCATGTATCCCAACACTATATTTTCACATTATAAGCATCAAGGTTCTTATAGATCACAATAGACCTAATCAACCCTTCCACATTATATTAATAAGTTCAAAAGGAAAAAACATGTATAACTCTTAGGGCAGTCGTGGATCAGTTTAGAGTTTCTAAAACAACCTCAAACCATGGTTCATAATAATGTTTATACTAAGCACATACAAACACAACATTGAAGCAGCATAGTGAATATTTAACTAAAACATATTCTTTAACAAACATGGATAAGCAATGTAAGCATGAATAAAAGAAGTTTGAGGAACTTACCTAAGTTTCAAGCAAATAGTAAGAACTCTTTCTCCCCCCCAGCTAGCTCGTGCTCCAAAGAGAATACTTTCAGAGTAGTTTTTTTGTAATGTTGTAGTGATTGTATCTGTCGAAATGAAGTGGAGGAAGGGTCCCTTTTATAGGGAAACCAGCTGGTCCGAGAGAAAGAAAGACCAACGTGCCAAAGGTTTAACTTGGAGAGAAATATCGTGGAAAAGATTTTGAGAATGGCTGTAGTTTTTCTGAGCACATAGAGCCAAGTGAATTTCTCTTTTAATGCTACTAAGTCAGAAAAGCAGCACGTTTTGCTAGTGTCCTTTGGTCCAAGGATGTACACGATGGAAATGTTTTAAGGTAGCTTGCAAAGGTAACAAAGAGTACAAAAGCAACAGCAATTGCAGCGGGTTTTAGGGGTTGAAGAGATGTTGGAAAAGGTGGTGAGTAGCTCTGCAGATTGTACTTGCAGAGGGAAACGAAATTCAAATAAAAAAAATGGTGTTCTTGGTGCAACAACCATTTTCGTGTGGCCATGTTGTAAAAATGATATCTCATGACTTAATGATCCATTTTCCATGCTCTTAGGTTCAAATGAAAGTTCTTGCATGATACTACAAGTTTGATGTTGGAAGATTGTTAAAATAAGGCCTTGAACTAGTAGCAAAATAGCTCACAAATCGTGTCCTCAAAACTGTCCAAAAGAAACTTTGAAAAATTCTAAGTGTTGAGTTTTAACAATTTCAAGTGCCCTTCTTAAATAATTCATAACTTGAGAACGGTTTATCCCCTTGAAACATTCCACATATGGTTGGAAAGCTCTCAACAAGCTCTACAACTTTCATTTGGGACTCAAGACCTGAATCCAAATGGAAAAGGGTGAAAAGTGGCTCCAAAGTTGAGAAAAAAAGTGATGAAACATGCTGAAATTTTTTCTAAGTGTTGGTCAAAACGCCTTGTAAGCTCCATAACTCAAAATCCAAGCATTTTTAGACAAAACTTCATATTGAACAAATTGAAGATCTTGGAAAGGGCTTTCCAATGAGCTTTGAGCCACTCCAATTGGATGTATGGTTTAGGAGTTATGGTCCTTTCAAAATAGGCTATTAGGGGAAAATCTCACAAATGACACATTCTTTGGTCAAAACCCTACTTCCCTTGCAAGAAACCTTATGAAACTTGATATGAATACTTTGTATACTCCATGAGACAAAATATGTTGATTAGAACCAATAAATCTTCAATTGATCCAAAATTCCAAAAGATTAGGGCCTCAGTCAAACCCTAGATTTGACTATGAATGCACTGAGGTTATATCTTGTGATCTTGCTTCTTCCTTATCATCTAAAGGTCTTAGGAGACTCTTGAGGATGTTGATAAACCAATGGAACCAAGAATTAGGGCTTAGGAGTCCATCTTGATGAAGATCAAAGCTGTTGACTGATAAGTGCCACAGAAACCCTAGTTTGGAGGCACAGTGAGGCTGAGGCTCAAACTTCTCTTGTTGAAGACCCAAGGACCTTGGATACTTGTTGAATGATGTCCTTTGAATATATATGACTTCATACGGTGAGTGAACCACACAAATCTTGACTTGATAGAGCCAATTCCTTAGTGACTTCTTCAGTGGAAACCCTAATTCCACAATCCTTGCACTGGATGTCCTCTGGTTGACTTGACTTGCTTCAAACCACTTGTGGAGCTTCATGATGATAGGTAAACCTAATTTGAACACAAAGAAACAAACTACAAGATATGGGTTAGCTCAAACAAATGCAGAGATGCTCTTAAGATGCACAAAAGCTGGATGACATCTAAGGGTAAAAATTTAGGGTACAACAGTTTGCTTTTGATTGACTGACCTTTGGAGAGTGGGCTCACTATGATCTTGAGGTGGATTTCCCCACTACAAGTCTTGATGAGTTTTGTTCTTTGATTAACCGACTTTTGTGGTGATTGGCTCAGATTGACTGATTCTTCTAGTGATTTGCCCCTGACTGGACTTCTTTCACATGATCAAGTTCTTCAACTGACTGCACATTGTCGGAATTCCCTCTGATGTTGAATTCTTATTTGCAGATAAAATTGTTCATTCAAAAAATGGTAATTTTAATGGAACGCAAATGCAAATTCTGAAATCAATCTTTATTGAAGTGATAGTGATATACAGTGAACTGGTCAATGATCATGACATAAAGTGTATCTAGCCATTCACAGGATAAAAGATGGTGTGATTAATACAAACAATTAGCAAAGATCTTATGGAGTCAGGTTAACACAACCTTGCTCTAGCATGCTTTCAAAACAAACCCTACCTCAATTAGGTCTTTTAAGGGTTTTAATGTGGCCTGATTCAGGGTTTTTGAAACAAAAGGATATAAAGCTCAAAATTTAATTTTAACCCACCCTTCTTCTTAATGAACTCCAGTCCTACGTTCAGTTAATTGACACACGCATTCTACTTCCAAGAGGGTTTAAAGGTGTTATGGTACAGATGAGGATTCAATATTTTCTTGAAATGGCAGTCACCTTATCTTATTATTGTTTTTGTGAGGATTTTGATGACCTCCATTTTTTGTTTTGATCCGTAATTTTGCCTGAAACACTTTTTTGAAGCTTTCGGTCCACCGGGACACCCTAATTTTTTCCTAAGTCGTCTTTTGTGGTATTCGACTTAGCGAGTTTTTTCATTCATTTTTTATTATACTTAAAAGGTTTTGACTGCCATTTTATTGGTTATTGAGGAACAACCACTATAAACTTTTTGGCTTTTCACGACTTCTTTGACAATTTGTGATGTGTGAGAAGGATAATATGTGGTTGATCCTCTATAAATGGATGTTTTCTCTTGCAATTTGAACACAAAGTCAAATTAACTAAACAAACTTCCTTGCCTTAGGTTAAGATTAAGGGTTTTTATTCCGAAAGAAACACCAACTTCTAGGCTCAAAGTGGTTAACTAGGGACTAACTCCTTATTTCTTCAGTGTTTGTGTATTTAGAAACAATGCCTTACATCATTGACAAAGTTTTAATTGAAAGCATACCACAATAATTATGGGTATCTAGTTTTCACCATACTCATTCCAATCTTTGCTAAAACAACGGTTTGTTAAAGACAAGTGAATGGGAGAAAATATTTTTTTTTTGACATAAAAATGAAAGAAAACGAGTGAATACAAATGGATTAATTCAGAAAATGCATGATTACTTCATTAATATTACCATTAAAAGAAAACAACAATGCTTAAAAGCAAACAACAAACAACATGCAAAGAAAATACACAAGGAAATGTTGAAACAGCCAAATGATTGCCTGCTTTAGGGAACGAGCTTCCTTGGCTTGATTCACTTTTGGGTTAAGCCCTCTTTAGAGTTGGAGGTCGTCATGCTCATTAAGACCAATATAATAATCATCTTTACGCCCATTCTCGACAATTTCTTCCATAGCATGGACTGATAGATCCGCCTGATCAATTAAAGGATTTATATGAAGGCCTTGAGGAATAAATTAAATCAAATTAGACTCAATCAAATCTTATACCATATTCTCGAGTTGTTTGCAATCTTTGGATGAATGTTCTGGTGCATCGGCATGGAAGCCACATCGGGCATTGGGGTCAAAGCCTGGTGGGTACGAAAGAGGAACTGGATCCCGTTCCTTCGGCTCTACCAATCCACTATTGATTAAATATGGCAATATGCGACTGTATGGCATTAGCAAATGATCAAAATTCCTCTTTGGCCTTTTAGTGTAGTAGCATCGTCGATGAGGAGTGTGTTGTCGTTAGTATGGCTGCTTGTCGCTACCGTGACAAACCACCGGCGAAGACACATAGTCGCCACATAACATTATTTATTCCAACGGGGAAAGGAAAACATCAAGAAAACCTTAGAAGGGAAAGAACATGGTCTCACAACCAAATTCGGGGTTCAGCGGTCGATTACGCAAGAGAAAGGTATTAGCACCCCCCACGTCCGTTGTACTCAACGGGACCCACTATTGTTGTCCTAATCAAAGGGTGTGTATATCTAATGCTTAACTTGCTAAGGGAATGTAAAAACGAAAAGGGAGAAAAAAAACAAAAAGGGGTCTCGATAGGTTCTCGCAATCCTATGCCTACGTATTCCCTCGTGCAATGGGAAAGTCAGAGTCAACGTAGTTTGGAGGACTACGGGTGAAAGAGAAGGTTGCTCGCCAAGGATTGGGGCTCTTGTGCCTATGTATCTTCACTCAGACAAGAATAAATAAATCAGAACATTTGTAGTTCGTGAGACCATGGGTTGCTTAGTTTTTTTTATGGACAATGCTAACGTTCATGTTCCAGCAGTTTAGGTGTTTTTCGCTCGTTGTCTGGAGTCTTACGCATTACCTGTTTGCGGTAGAATGGAAATAACATGCCCTTTATAAAAATGGTTTGAAGAGAAAATCCCGAAGGACAAAATGATTCGTATTTGTTGAAGTGTTTAAAGAAGTGAGTTGGATGAGTTTGTGATGTATATCGTGCTAAAGTCTATGACGGTAGGAGCGAGCACTTTATACGACTGATCTGAAATGGCTCGCGCATAAAGCTCTCTAGATGAGGTAAAGAGAGACTCCCGTTCATCATTTCCCATTGTGCTTAAGGCTCGTGACGCACTATACACATCATATTTATTAAGTGTTTTGAATGAATTAAGAGAGAGATAAGAGAAGGACGCAATGCGAGATCTAAGGGAGACTTGACCCTAGATGTTATCATGCAATGTGGCCCTAAGGTTAGGATTAGAAGACGATTCTAAAGTTGTCATGCAAGATGGCCTTAAGGTTGGGGATAAGAAGAAGCTATCTTAATGTTGTCATGCTTGGATCAACAACCTAATGTCTATCCTACTCCAATCTTAATCAAAAAATTAAGTTGGACTAAGAAGCCCTAAGGGAACATGCAAGAGCAAGCAAAACAAGCTAAGAAGAGTACAAACAGCAGCATACGACAACGTTTTAATCAGAACAACAGTGTATTTCCAACAACAGCACAACAACATTTAACATCACATATTTCCAAGACAGGTATGTACGTAGCAGTAAGAGAATGGTAACATTTAACAGCATGTATAGCACAAGACAACAGTGTATGCAAAGCAACATGAACATGAACATGTATTATTCACACAAGGCTAAACAAGTATCATGAACCCTCATCAAGAATTCAAGCAACATGCATTGTATTGTGCAAGATCAAGCAAAGTGTGAGAACATGTGACAAAAGAATAATCAATCATGATGAACATGCGTCAACAACGGACCAAATGAACATGCCTCATGGAGTTCAACAACTAGCAATGCATATGAACATGTATCAACATCAAGCATCATGAATATGCATCATCAATAAGAAAGCATTAACGTGTAAACAAGTATGTCTCTTGAACATGCTTCAAGAATGCAAACAATCAACAATCAAAGATCGTGCATCAAAGATTCACATACATACTGCAAATAGAGGCTAACCAACTCAAGGAAATTCCACAAATATCAAATATATCAAGCCACGGGAGTTACATGTGGAAAGAAATCAAGATAACCTCATAAACAAGCAAAAATTACACTCTGCAACAGGTGTAATCGATTAACATATATGTGTTAATCGATTACACAGTGAAAAATTAGCATTCTGGGTGCAACAACAGGGTGTAATTGATTAACATATATGTGTTAATCAATTACACCTGTAGAAACAGCAGGAAATCACTTTTCAAAAGCAATTTTCCAACATCAATTCAATGATCAAATGCAACTTGTAATAACATGCAATTATACACGAAAATTACATCAATTAGCAGCAAACAAACACACATTGAATCAATCAAACAATCAATTGAATCAATGGATCAATTCACACCAAAACCACAAGGATATACATTGTGAAAAATGTAAATTAGCTCAAATGAGTTTGGATCTAAGAATCACCAACCTACAAAGCGGAGATTTGCTTTGGTAATTATTGCAAACAGAATTTGATTGATCGAGCAAAGAAAACAAGAGATCCAATGAATTCCTTGATGAACAATGCAATGAGATGAACTTGCTCAAAAATCACTTAAAGAAAGTGCTTCCGAAATTCAGATCTAGATCCAAATCAACTTCTACTACATAATTTGTGTTGATGAAAGGAATTGATGAAGGTTTAGCTCAAGGATTAACAAATTTCAATGAAGAATTTGTTAACTCTAATGGAAGAGCTTTGGTGAGGTGTTAGATGTCAAACATGCTATATATTTGTATTTGATACTTGACATTTTTCAACACTTTCTTGTTTTAATTGATGATTTTATTAGTGAATTGTTGTTGTTCTTCAAACATTGTATTTATACCTTTGGTGCTTGTAACGTGTGTGCTATTGTGCAGAAAAGTGCACTAATTGATCAAAGAAAGAAGACACAAAGAGATGATACAAGCTGCCAAAGAATGAGAAAAACAGCAGGTTCGCTTTGCGAACCCTGGCAAATTCACCAACGAACGTTCGCTTTGCGAACTCTGGCGAAGCTCCCAGCGAATAGCTCCAGAATTGGACAGAGGGAAAAGGGACTAAAGTTTGATTTGCGAACTCCCAGCGAATGTTCGCTGCTTGTGAACAACCTGGCGAAGAACCCTTGGATATGGCAGTGGCAAAAGGACCCAAAATTCGCTTTGCGAATGTTTTGACGAGTGGTTCGCCTTGCAAATGAAACGTCCACTTTGCGAACCCGCGAAGGCAGTCAAGGGCGGTTTAACTTTCAGAAGGCACTTAAGGTGCCATTTTCTTCACTCGCTAGGCGAATGATTCATTCGCAGTGCGAATATAGCTGATCTCAAGTGTATTATAAATAGATTTTTATGTTTTCTTGGGATCATAACTTCATATTTTCACACTAAAACACACTTTTCTGAGTTTTGATCATCCAAGAGTGATTTTTCACATAGAGAAGCTGAAATCTCATCCGATCTCAATTATTCGACACAGATGCTCTTTCATCTCCTCTTGATACTTGTTATCCAAACTACCATGAATATGTGTAGCTAAACACATCCTTGTGTCAAGATTAGTGGTAGGTGATCCATTATTTTGTATGTATTGAATTTGATTGTAAGTTTGTGAACCTTGTTGATGATATATATAGAAGAAAAACTTTGTTTACATTGTTCATATTTTGTTTAATTCATGTTCGAGAGAAATGTATTAAACTTGACCTAAGTTTAAATCCATCAATATTCATAAGGCTAAAGATAGTTTTGAATGTTGATGTTCATAAATATTGAACTTGAATGTTATCATATTGGTAGTTTGTGTGAGAGATCAACAAAGGATCAATATGATAAATCCCACAACAAGTCTTCGAGAGAAACTTGTTGAGAGGATATGTGGTTATATGTATTGTTAACGAGTTCACACGCTTGATCGAATTGATACTTACAAAACGAATTACCGAAAACTAATCTTGACATGTTTTTACCAAAACCCTAAAACCAATCTTTTTACCATTGAATTCTAAATTTCATGCAAACGTTACGAACCGAAAAACCAACCCTTTGTTACTATAAAGTTTGAAACGCTTTTGACTAGCGAACGACGGCAATATACACAATCTCTACGGATACGATAAAAACACCCCCAAAAATACTTTTCAACAAAATGGCGCCATTGTCGGGGTTAATATACCCACACGGTGTCAGGTCACTATCCCATCGGCTATTGATGATCGTTATGTCGACAAGTTTTGCAAGCCTAAGGGGGCAAGGGGAGAGACATCGAGTGCTGGTGCTGCTGCCAGCACGAGGGGCGGTGATGCTTCTGGTTCTGGGTCGCAGGGGTTCTACCCTTATCAGCAGGAGATATGCCAGTATAACTGGGACTGGATGACGGCTTCTCAGCGTGCCATGACTGATTTACATGACTCAATGCAGGTACTATAGCTACAGATTCGCGATCCCGCCCCTGATCATACTCTGATGTCAAGGGAGCAGTTCCTTGCACATGTTGGTTGGCCTGATGCCAGGCCATTATTCAGAGGGGAAGAGGATGTAGCTGGTGCTGATGATGCTGATGAGAAGGTAGGTGATGCTGATGATGATGAGGTGACTGGTTCTGTTTATGGTTCAGAGGCTGGAGAGGAGGTTGAGGTGTCCGATTCAGAGTCGGAGGATTGATTTTTTGTTGTTCTGATTATGTACTTCCTTTGAGCATCAAAGTGAAGTTTTCTTGTATTTTGCTTTTTATTTCAGTTTTTATTGATGTACTCTATCCACTTTGTTGGATCAGTTTTTATTGATGTACTCTATCCACTTTGTTGGATTATTTTGGATATTGATGTACTTGTACCCTTTTGTTGTACTTTTGACTTTGTTGGTGTTTTTCACACCATGACATTATTATTATTATTAGTAATATTTTGTTTTTCGATAAATTTTTCTATTTTCAAGTTTACTAATATTTCGTTTTTTTTTTATTATTGTTATTAAGAGTTGAATTCTTCAGTTTACGAATGTTCAACTCTTAAATTGTTGGTATGCTTTCATTTTTTTTTTTTTGTTGTTGTTGTTAAGAGTTAAATTCTTCAGTCTACGAATGTTCAACTCTTAAGTTTTTGATATGTTTTTTTTTTATTGTTTTATGTTGGTATGCTTGTGGAAGTTAATATTTCCAACTTTTGGATGTTTTGTGGAAGAAATTTAGGTTGGTGTTGATTGATCATCAAAGAAGATTCCTCCAAGATTGGATGGCGATGATAGTAATTTTAAGCACGAATTTGTTGGCAAGGCACATAGTTACCTAGTTCTTGAATTTAGAATGTATTAGAACTTTTGTCTTTGTACAAATGAAAATATTGTTTCTTGTTACAACTCTATTGATTGCTTGTGTCATTTAGGTCCAAAAACCACAAAAGTGAGAAACCTCCATGCTGTACTAAATGCTTTGGATTGATGATGAATGTTGTTTTATACTTATAATTCATGCTTTATCTTTCTTGTTGTTTTGAATTTGTGGAAGAATAGAAATGATCAAGGCAATGTTTGTGCACTTTGAGTATAACCACCATTCCAAAAACACTTCAAGTCACCTTATGAGTGTGCGCGTATTTGAAACCTCTTTTGAGCCGGAATGAAATTTTTGTTTGAATCATGAACCCGATTTTAACCCGTTTTGAAGAGCATTTAAGCTAAGATTATGGCAATGTTGAAGTTGGGGAGAATGGTTTATTTTGAAAAGAGAAAAAGGATTTGGTGATACAATGCATTCTAATACAAAGAAATTGGAAAAAAAAAGAGAAGAAAGAAAAAAGAACAAAAAGAAAAGAAAATCAAAAGAAGAGAATGCATTATGAAAGAAAGAAATAAGGATTGAACAAGATCGAAAATTTTGAAAAAGAAATGCTCTTCATAGTCTTTACCCTTTCTTGTTTCAATGGCCGTGTACATATGTCCCTTGTTTTTAACCCCGACCAAGTTAACCGATAAAAGCCCTTAGTGATCTTTTGCTTCCATAAATTCTTGCGATCGATTAGATATTGTATGAATTGCTTAGTATTTGCATCCTTTGTCATTTGAGCGAAATTGCCCCGCGGTTGCAAACACGTTAATTTCCTTCAATCTATTTCGAAGAGGAGTGTTAGAGTGACATAACCATGATGGTTTAGTTGTTTCTGGAAACATTGTCTGAGATTTGTTTTAAGAATCAAGTTCTTTTCCATTGTCGATTTTAGGATTGTGTAATTGTACTTTGTTACAATTGTTGTTTATTTGAGTCATTTATCCTTTCTTGGATTGAATCAAATGCTCGAGCAAATCCTCTTGTTTTCAATAAGAGACATACTTTGCTTGAGAACAAACAAAGAGTTAGTTGGGGAGAGTTTGTTAAATGTCAAACATGCTATATATTTGATACTTGACATTTTTCAACACTTTCTTGTTTTGATTGATGATTTTATTAGTGAATTGTTGTTGTTTTTCAAACATTGTATTTATACCTTTGGTGCTTGTAATGTGTGTACTATTGTGCAGAAAAGTGCACTAATTGATTAAAGAAAGAAGACAGAAAGAGATGATACAAGCTGCAAAAGAATGAGGAAAATAGCAGCAGGTTCGCTTTGCGAACCCTGGCGAATTCACCAACGAACGTTCGTTTTGCGAACTCTGGCGAAGCTCCCAGCGAATGGCTCTAGAATTGGACAGAGGGAAAGGGGACTAAAGTTCACTTTACGATCTCACAGCGAATGTTCGCTGCTTCACTCACTTTGCGAACAACCTGGCGAAGAACCCTTGGATATGGCAGTGGCAAAAGGACCCAAAATTTGCTTTGTGAATGTTTTGGTGAGTGGTTCGCCTTGCGAATGAAACGTTCGCTTTGCAAACCCGCGAAGGTAGTTAAGGGTGGTTTAACTTATAGAAGGCACTCAAGGTGCCATTTTCTTCACTCGCTAGGCGAATGATTCATTTGCAATGCGAATATAGCTGATCTCAAGTGTATTATAAATAGATTTTTATGTTTTCTTCGGACCATAACTTCATATTTTCACACCAAAACATACTTTTCTGAGTTTTTATCATCCAAGAGTGATTTTTCACATAGAGAAGCTGGAATCGCATCCGATCTCGATTATTCGACGCGGATGCTCTTTCATCTCCTCTTGAAACTTATTATCCAAGCTACCATGAATATGTGTAGCTAAACACATCCTTGTGTCAAGATTAGTGGTAGGTGATCCATTATTTTGTATGTATTGATTTTGATTGTAAGTTTGTGAACCTTGTTGATGATATATATAGAAGAAAAACTTTGTTTACATTGTTCATATTTTGTTTAATTCATGTTCGAGAGAAATGTATTAAACTTGACCTAAGTTTCAATCCATCAATATTCATAAGGCTAGAGGTAGTTTTGAATGTTGATGTTCATAAATATTGAACTTGAATGTTATCATATTGGTAGTTTGTGTGAGAGATCAACAGAGGATCAATATGATAAATCCCACAACAAGTGTTCGGGAGAAACTTGTTGAGAGGATATGTGGTTATATGTATTGTTAACGAGTTCACACGCTTGATCGAATTGATACGTACAAAACGGATTACCGAAAACTAATCTTGACATGTTTTTACCAAAACCCTAAAACCAATATTTTTACCGTTGAATTCTAAACTTCATGCAAACGTTACGATCCGAAAAACCAACCCTTTGTTACTGTAAAGTTTGAAATGCTTTTGACTAGCGAACGGCGGCAATATACACAATCTCTGTGGATACGATAAAAACACCCCCGAAAATACTTTTCAACATGAGGTTAGGGATGAAGATGAATATGGAATGAAAAAGTGAGAGAGAATTGGAGTGTGAAGTGTAGAAAAAAAATGAATTGGTTTTCTCTTGGAATGGAGCAAATTAGTTTAAATATGATCTAGGTATGGAATGAAATTGAGGTTTGGAAATTGGTTTTGAATGAGGATTGGGTTTTTGGTTTGGAATTAGGAGTGGAAATTATTTGAATTATGGAAGGAAAATGAAATTAATTTACAATGCTCTAGATCCTTCTACTGGTGTAAGATTGAATCCAAGTGATTAAAATGAATTAGAAATTGCTACAATGCTGAAAATCTGCTGCTCTAGGCAAAAATAAATTGGTGTAATCGATTAACATGATATGGTTAATCGATTACAAGTTCAAAATTTTGAATCGGGAGCCTTCTGGAGGGGTGTAATCGATTAACACATGTATGTTAATCGATTATATCAAGGAAAAATTGTAAAAATCACCCTGTTGCAACCTGTGTTGAACCCGGCTTCGCATCTGAACCTTAGACACTGATAAAACCCTTAAATAATGCCTGAAACATCACGTATAACTTGTCTGGAACCAAAATCATATAAACTCTATGCTTTTTGCTTTTGATTCTGAAATAATCAAACCATCTGCTGAACAAAGTAAATGTTCGAAGATTCTGCCGACTGTCTGCTCAGCTATGAATGCTACTAGAACACTCTTTAAAATGAATAAAGCTCTGAACTGCGAGAAACACACTGTGATCCCTTGCCTTAGAAGCCAAATGAAATTCATGATTAATGTCATGAAGAATGCGTATGGATGCGAACATAAGCCAACTTCAGTTAAAAACAAGAGGACAAATTTTGGGGTGCAATACTGTTGTTATGATATCTGTTATTGATGCTGAAGAAGACCTCAATTTATAGGAGGATATTGACCACATGAAGGGAATGGCATCAGATATGGAGACCTAATAGGTTGCTGACTTTGAACAACTGCTACATATGGATGCTAATAGTAGGGCACTAAAGGTGGAGCTTATGGAGCTTCCTCGATTGAATTAGTCTTATCCTCCTCTTCCCTTTGGGATTCACTAAGGGATTCACTCTCAATGATCTGGATACTCGAGGCACCTTGGATTCTTTCACTTTTAAGACCACTCTCAATACATTCTCCAACTTTCACCAGGTCGGAGAAACTTGCTGATGCACTGCCTACCATCTTTTCAAAGTATGGGCCATGTAGGGTATCCATAAACATATCCACAAATTCTTTCTTTGAGAGTGGCGGTTGAACACGGGCAGCAAACTCTCTCCACCTTTGGATGTATTCCTTGAACGACTCATTACTCTCCCGAGATAGGTCTTTCAATTAGAAGCGATCGGGAGCCTCATCCAAATTATATTGGTACTATTTCAGAAAAGCATTAGCTAGGTCCGACCATGACTGAATGTGGTTTCTTTCTAATTCCATGTACGAACTCAATGATGCCCCTCTAAATCTGTCTTGAAAATAATGAATCATTAGCTTATCGTTGAGATCATAGGCGGTCATTTTTCGGTAAAACATCGCCAAATGGTGCTTTGGGTATCATCCCATTTGTACTTCTGAAAGTCGAGCACTTTAAATATTGGGGGTATAACCAGGCCATGAACTAAACACATGTTTAAAGCATGCAGATCAAAACACAACATGCTTCTTGTCATACCCTAAATTTTGACCCCAAGACTTCACGTCATTGTGCAAATCATCACCACAATATGTATGTACTTTCATACCTCACTAATGCTTTCAAAAATTGATTGAATGTTCACTCTAACTAAGAATTAGGGTTTTAAGTCCTCTCAGAGCATTCAGGAAAATGATCAATCAAGAATTGCCATGATCTTTAACTTATCAACCCTCTCAAACATCCGTGAAGGATCAAGAGGTCTCCTTCATCAAGAATCTAACACAAGATTGCATCATTCCAAGTTGATCAAGCTTCAAGATCATTAGTGTCACCAAATTAGGGTTTTGGTCGACCAAGACCTCCAAAGAGAAATTTTCATTTGGGAATGACCCAATACTTCAATATATGATTCAAGAAGCCCAGAAGAACCTCATGAGTCCATTCATAAGTTCAAAATAGCCTAAGGGGGTGCATCTATAAAAAATCAGGAATTAGGGTTTTGATATAATGTAGTCCCTAGGTTGACTTTTGGAGCAAGGCATGATCTAAAACTTCAAGATATGATTTAAGGACCTTAAATGCATCACATTGATCCATTCACAAGATTGGATTGATTCAGAGAATTTGATTCATAAGCAATACAAGGATTCAAATTCACCTAGACCACAAACTAGGGTTTTTGAGAAAAAGTCAACCATACCTTTTACTTTTGAACAAAGCATGATCTCAAACCTTGGGAAATGATTCAAGACACTCAAAAACACCTTTGGAATCCATCCATTAGGTTTAATTTATCCCAATGACTTGATTTCTTAAAGGATCACAAAGTTTAAGAGTCATCTAATATAAAAAGTCAATTGTGATCAAAATCAAGTTTGACTTTTGGGATATTTTGGAAAACATGGCCTCTTTAAGTCAAGAACAATGTTAGATTGTGATTTAGATCATGATCAATAAAGAAAAATCAAGAAAAGTGAGGTTATTTGTAAAAAGGGCAACCTTGAGAAACTTAAAATTTCACTAAGTTATGGAAGGAACATGGTTTTTACCCAACTTTGCAAGGCCATAACTTGTGATCCAAGCAAACATTTTTTCCCATCCAAAGCTCAAATGATAGATCTTCTTACATACAACAATATTGCAAAGCAGAAGTACTCCCAAAAAATGCATAGATTTTGAGATATGAAGCATTGAAGTTAGGGTTTCATGAGAGTTTGAACTTTGACACTTAGAATTTTTTAGGCAGAATCTGCCTCATGTTTTGTCCAACTTTGGAGGCATTTTCCATTATGAACCAAGATGAATCAATACCAAATGTAAACATCAAAGTTGAAGTATGATATACAAGTTTTCCAAAGAGTACACGAACATCCATTGATTTAACTTGAGTAAGAAGTTATGAGCCTCACAACATGACATGATCAACCTGATTTTTCAAGACAGATTTTGTGCATTACTTATGCCACACGATTTTCATCTTCAATTTTGTCATCTTACAAGCTTTGTCCTCTTCCAAGATCAAAAGGAATCTTGATGAATCACTTGATATCTTCAACTTTGGACCATTAAGTCAAGAATCTAACTTAGCATGTGCAAATTCATCATTACAAAAGCCTTGAAACTCAATTTTGTTAAGTTGCATTAATGTGATGCATAAAGGTGGCATAAATCAGGCACAAACCAGTCAAGATGAGTCAAGAAACATGAGTGTTCAAACCTAAAAATTTGGTTGGAGTCAAGATAAGAGAAGACTTTGGTACCTTGGCATTTAAGAAAAGGCTACATGACAAAATCCATTGGATAATAGAGTGATCCCTCATCCAACACTATTCCTCCCAAAACAAACTTGTTCTCCTATAAATAGGAGTCATTTATGATCATTTGAATGACATCAAAACAATACCAAAGACTCGTTTTCTCATTCTCCTTCTTTTGCTTCAAGTTTCAAAGTTCCAAAGAGAAAACTTGGAATTCTTAAAACCAGAGCCTAAACCACTCAAATAACCATCCAAACACATCACAAATTATCCATTGGAGGTGTCCAAAGCCTCATCTTCATCTCAAATCACCAAAATCAAAAAGTCAACCATCAAAACCTCATATTTTAACTTTTCTGCATTTTTCAAGCCATGTATTGATTTAATCCATTTCAAAGCCAAACAACACTTCAAACACTCTCTAAATAACACCCCTAAACTGTTCTAACAAGTGTTCCTCAACTGTAACACCATTTGAGGGAGTTGCCATTTTGACCAGTTTTGGTTCATTTTGCAAGAAGAGGCCAAACTATGATCTAAAGGTTTCTCCTTGATTCAAAGCATCCATGTAGCTTCTATAAGGTGTATTGAAGGTGTCCAAAGCATCAAGACACACCTGTAACAACTATCTTGAAAGATCCCAATTTGCTTCAAGAGGTAAGTTTCCTCAAAACTTGAACTTGCCAAAATATGCTTTGCTTTGATGTACATTGATCATGAACATGTCATACATATCATATTTGTTATGTTTGAACTATAATTGAGCATTATTGTTGGCTGTATAAACATGTAGCATAGAACTTGCAAAATCATGGCCATTTTGAAACCACTATCGGGTTTTAAAATGTAGGCACTTTTAGAAAAATCTAAGACCACCATTGGATTCCTCATGAAATTCTAGGTAGGATCCATCTTTGTTTCATCCATTTTAATGGAGAAATGAAGAAGTTATGACCTTCTTGCAAATACCCCAAAACCTGGTTCTTGCCCAGCTAGCCATGGCGCCTTTGTTCAGGCCTAGGTCATGTTCACCCTTATCATTTAATAGGTGTGGTTTGATACACTGATGTATCACCACCCTAGTGGTTTGTGCCTGCATGTTAAGTGTGTTTGTGTGTGCTAGGGCGTGAGATCAACACCCACCCATGACATTTTTTGAACTTTCTCCCATTTTCATATTTTCACCTATTTTAATTATTTTTCTATATTATTTTCAAATAATTATTTTTTTAAATCAAACTTAATTATTTAAAAAATGAATATTTGCATAAATATCACTCACATATTTAAATATTTTATTCACCCAAAAAATCACAAAAAATAATTTTTATTTGATATATTTTTAATATATTAAAAATATTATTTTAAATTATTTTAAATGTTTTTAAAATGATTTCTTTTCTTATTTTTTCTTAAACCAAAATGACTTTAAATATTCATGTGGATAAAATATCTTTTTCATAAACCTTAATCATTGTTTATAACATGATTAATGGATTCCTTTGATAAATAATATATTTTTACTGATTTTTCTTTGAAAAATATCTTAAAAAATGAAATTAGGGTTTTACTTTGATTCAATCTTTCAAACTTCATTTCAATACTCTTGGGCCTCTATTAGAGTGTAAGACTCAACCCTCTTTGTAAATAAACCACTTCACGGGCCTCTGCTATAGTATAAGTCCCATCGCGCTTTTCAAAATCACGGTGCGATCACTGTTTTCACAACAACTCTTAGGCCTCTAATAGAGTGTAAGTCCCATATTTTTGTACATAAATAAATCTTTTCTAGGGCCTCTGCTATAGTATAAGTCCATCCCCTCACTGTTCAAAATCACAGTTGTTTTAAAAACATTTTGGGCCTCTGCTAGGAGTGTAAGTCCCAACCTTTCTCTTTCAAAACTATCCTCTGTCTTTCAAGACAAGATAAACATCTTGGGCCTCTAATAGAGTGTAAGACCCAACACCCTTTTTGTAAATAGAAAATCTTTTAGCCTCATTCATCTTGGGCTTTGTACAGGATACAAACACTCGTTTGGGCCTCTATCTAGAGTGTAATACCTAACACCTTTGCGCCTTTCCTACTTAAGATCAACTCCTATCACTGTGATAGGAGCACAACTAAAGAAACATGGTTTGATCCCAACAAACTATGGTAATAAAGATGCCTGTACCTCTGGTACAAATGTTGATGAAAACCTAAAAGCTGCATACAACAACTTATCAATAAGGGTGCGATCCAGATCAGACGCCCTGACAAGAAGAAGAAAGTAAAGATGGTGGTTGTGATAGATATTCCCTATACAACATCAGAGTGCAGATCTTAGCCACTCAATTGGTTATTCAGATTCCAACACTTTTTCGTATGCGAGTGAAAAAGTCATTCCTTGGATATACAAGACCAAAGCTTTTAAGTAAGGGCATGAAAATCAACCTCTGATCATTAACGAGCTGAATGTGACATCCATTGTGTGATCGAGAGGAATAACCCGCAGTGATTAGGTATTCATGCAAAGACTTGTTAAGCCTTCTACCAAAGCCAAAGAGAAAGAAATTGCCAATAATATTCTAGTTCTGGCTCTAATTGTTGAATTAAGAGGGGGTCTTTATCTCCTAAGGTTGTTGCATGTCAGAAAGAAACTGAGGAATTTCTTAGGATAATCAAGAATGACGACTACAAGGTAGTCGACCAATTAAACTAGACTCCTTCCAATATTTCAATACTGTCAATATTGCTCAGTTTTGAAGCGCATAAAGACTCATTGATGAAGGTCCTAAATGATGAACATATTATGAAGGATATTACTGTAGATCAGTTTGATGATGTGGTAGCAAACATTACTACTGGTAATTTCTTGGGATTTAATGATGACGAGCTACCCCCGAGGGGAAAAATCACAATAAAGCTCTACATATCTCTTTGAGATGTGTAGACACATTGCTCTCAAGAGTATTAATGGATAAAGGAACTTCTTTGAACATTATCCCTAAGACTACCTTGATGAAGTTATCCTTGGAAGAAGTTAGCATGAAGCCTAACACTTTGGTAGTAAAGGCATTTGATGGCTCAAAACAACCAGTAATAGGGGAGGCGGACCTTTCAATCAAGATTGGTAAAACTACTTTCACTATTACATTCCAAGTAATGGACATTCAACCTGCATATAGCTGTTTACTTGGAAGACCTTGGATACATGCGGCAAGAGCGGTTACCTCAACATTGCACCAAAAGCTAAAATTAATAACAAATGATAAAATGATTGTGGTTGGAGGGGAGGAAGATATATTGGTCATCCTTTTGATATCCTTCAGATACATTGATGTCGATGGCAAAACTATTGAAATACTATTCCAGTCCTTGGAAGTGGTGAATATGTTGACGGTATAGCAGACATCAGATCTACCAAAACCTGAGCTATCAATGGCCTCTTGGCAGGGAGCTAAGGCTATCATAGAGACCGGGAATGCCTAAGGCTGGGGCAATATGGTAGATGTTCATAAGAAGAAGGACAAGTTTAGTCTGGGGTATTTGCCATACTTGGATAAAGTAAATGATCAATCCGGTAAAAGGCAAACTCCTGAAGTGGAAGAAACATTCACCAGTGTCAGCCATATCTTTGGTGGTTAGGTGGCAATGATTGATGAAGAAACATACAATGAGGAGACGTCCAGTTGGATACACTAAGCAGAACTCGACGAGGAGTTGAAGAATTGGAAGGCTGTGGAGATCTCTCAAGTCTTTCATTGTCAAAAGTAATTTTACTGTTTTTCTCAAAACCATATGCTCTGCCCAAGGCATAATGGCATGTTGTAGGGCCCCACTATTTTAAAAATTTGGTTATCATAAATAAAAGGCATTTTGCATTCAATCATGTTCCTTTTCTAACGCATTTCTCTTTATACAATAAATGGCAATGTTTTTACGCACACACTTTTTAAAATAAATTGCACAAATCAAAACATGCAGAAACACCCCCGGGACCATTGATAATGATGTTGTTGTAGTCCCGTATGACTTTGATTGTCCAATTAACCAAGTCCAATACGAATGCGAGGAATATTGTGAACTCCCATAAGAGCTAGCCAGATTAATTAGACAAGAAGAAAAATTCATTCAATTGCACCACAAGGACATTGAAATTATCAACTTGGGAACCGAGGAGGACAAAAATGAAGTGAAGATAGGCGTTGCCCTTCAAGATGCAATAAAAGCAACATTCATAGAGCTCTTTCATGGATATGTAAATGTATTCGTCTGGTCGTATCAAGATATGCCTAGGTTGGATACATATATAGTTTTGCATAAGTTGTCGCTCAAAGAAAAATGTCTGACTGTCAAACAAAAGCTAAGAAGAACTCGCCCAAATATGGCCCTCAAGATCATAGAGGAAGTACGAAAGGAGTTCGACGATGGACTCTTAGTAGTAGTCAAGTACCCACAATGGGTTGCCAACATTGTGTCGGTACCAAAGAAGGATGAAAAAGTCTGAATGTGTGTTGATTACCGAGACTTGAACAAAGCGAGCCCCAAAGATAATTTGCCATTATCTCACATTGATGTATTGGTCGATAACACAACTGAGTTCTCGGTATTTTCCTTCATGGATGGTTTCTCCGGGTATAACCAGATTAAAATGGCCCAGGAAGACATTGAGAAAACCATATTCATCACACCTTGGGGGACCTTATGCCATAAAATGATGCCTTTTAGATTGAAAAATGTTGGGGCAACATATCAACGTGCAATGGTGACTCTCTTTCATGATATGATTCATAAAGAGATTGAAGTATATGTTGATGATATGATTGCTAAATCCCAATCCGAAGAGGATCACATTACCAAGGACATAAAAAGAGGTTTGTGGTTTCTGATAACTCGAAAATGTATCATATATTCGACTTGACTTGCATGAATTTTAGTTGCGATTTTTATTAATTTCTTTGATTTATGTTTTATTATGCAAGTATTTAAGCTTATTTCCAGGTTTTTCATCTAGACCAACTTATATGAGAAAAGAAGAGAAAAGAAGAAAGAATAGGAAAGAAAGAGAAGAAAAGAAGACAGTTGACAACAAAATGAAGATTCTGCACTTAAAATGCATGGCGATCGTCACAGGTCTATGGCGACCGTAACGCATCCTTAGTGTGACCCTCATCACAAAGACTATGGCGACCGGTACAGATGTTTTCCTCAGAATATAATTTAAATCGCGTGGACCACTCAGCATCATGTTTCAAGCCACGTTTCAACCCAGTCTTCCTGATTTTTCTCCACGAAGCCTCTTTCCTTATTTCTCTCCACGCCTGGTCTTGTAATAACCCACTACAGCACTACTGGGAAGGTTTTCTCCCACTTTCTCCATGACTCACACATGATCTTTGGGAGTTACCAGACACATTGTTACTCTATATATAGTAGTTTTCTTTACATTTCGAAGCATCCAAGTTTTATGCGCGAAAGCGCTGTTTGTAGTTTAGGCAGAAAATTACAATTGTAAAAGGAGTATTTTCTCACATCGAGGAATTACTCCCTCATTAGTTTTTAGGCCTGTAATCTGTGTAACTGCTTGAATCAATAATCTTGCCATCATTTTATTGAAGTTATTTCCAGTTCCGTTTACTTCAAGTCTCTGTTTATTTTCTCGTATTTACAGGTTCTTTATTTTATCGCTTTATTATTATTATTATTGTTATTGCATTTCATAATTGTTTAAGCATGTTGTCATTGATTATATTTACCATGTTTATGTCGTTTTCATTTAATTCCATGTTCGGGTAAATAGTTTAGAGTCCGGTATGTGAAGACCGTCGTTCCGACGGGACTCGGTAATGAAATTGGCGTTAACTTGTAATAAATTCTGTTTTGGTCTTTGTTTCCAAGTTTAATTTAAATAGCTTTGTCACGAGAGTGAGAGGTTATTTAACACTGTTTTGTCACGAGAGTGAAAAGCAAATAAAGGTTAGAGCCGGCACTGCGAGAGCGTGGGGATCGAACCAGATAGTGGGAACGGGGCATTGATTCTAAAAACAGCAAGAGCGCTTTAGGTATCGATTAGGATCTAATTGATTTTCAAAATATGTTTTCTAATTAAAACGGGCGAGTGAGAGCAAAATCTTGTGGTTAGTAGATGTGGCTTTAGTCAATAGCGCGAGAGTGTGAGGCGGAGTCTTTAGATCAATATTTTCTACGGAACATACGTAACTTAACGCCAACCAATTATAGAGTGCCTGAGGTACACGAAATCCACATTCCGGTGTCTCTTTTTTGTTATATTTTCTTAGTTTTATTTTAGTGCTAGTCTTAGTTTCCCTTTAATCAAATATCATTAGCCTTAGCTTTACATCGCAACAATTGATAACGGTAGGTTGACATTGGTCTCTGTGGGTTCGACAATCTTTTATATTACTTCGATAAATCCGTGCACTTGTGGACGCATCAAGTTTTTGGCGCCGTTGCCGGGAACCAACAGTCAACATTGTTATTCCGTTGTTGCACCGTATAGACTAAGACACTCATTAATATGTATCACCCAAATTTTTTCTACAATCACCACTCCCAGTATTTCGAGGAATTACAAGAATCCCATAATTCCAACCTTGAAATACAAAAGGAGAATTTCAATGCATCACTAACTCATTCTCACCCAAATTGCCTCTGCAACTACCAATCCCAACATTTTGAGGAGTCGCAAGAATCTCATAATTCCAACCTGGAAATATTAATGCAGGATTTCAATGCGACACTGACTCACTCCCAATATCTCGAGGAACCGCACCCAAATTTCCTCTATGATCACCATTCCCAATATTTTGAGGAACACCAAGAATCTGTTAATTCCAACCTCGAAGCATTAATGGAGGATTTCATTGAAACAACAACCAATTCTAGGTTAGAATCTATGATGGAGCACTTTGTGGAGACACAAACTCTCCAGAATGAAGAGCTTGGAAAACAACATCTCGATACTTATGAAACCCTTAGGCAGATAAACACAATGGTCGAGTCCCTCACGACTCACACTGAGGCATTGGAGACTCAAATCTCCCTGCTTGCATAGACACCTATAGGACCCTCCCCTGAGGAGCATGTGGATGTTGTAACAACCATTAATGAAAAAAAATCAAGAATCCCGAGGAGAGTGATAATGAGGGTGAGGAGAGTGATAATGAGGTTGAGGAGAGTTCTGGTGAGAAGAGAGTAGAGATTGAGAAAAATCCATCGACACCATCCGAAAGGGAGGTTGTCGAAGAGGTAGCGAAGGAAGCACCTAATGCCGTTCCTCCTCCATATCCCCCACCAATTCCTTTCTCGCAAAGGTTTGTGGAAGCTAAGGTAGAATCCCAATCCAAAACGTATGTGGAGATATTGGAAAATATCCACACTAACGCACCTTTGTCTGAGGTCCTGCATAAAAAGAGAAAATTAAAGGACCATAAAACTAGGGAAATCCTTAGTGTTAAGAGGGTAAAGTTAGAATTTGAGGTGATGGATGAAATAACTAAGCCCAAACTTGAAAAGCAAATACTTAGGATAGATCATGAACCACCACCACAAGTTCAAAAGAATGAACCACCCCGCAAAAGGAAGAAAAGAAAAGGTGAGGGATATGTGAGATGGCTTGATAAATGGCCATGGAAACCGAAGATTAACACTCCTAACCGTCGAGCTATCGACGTTAAACAAAGCCCTGCGTGGGAGGCAACCCACGAGCTTTTAATTTAATGTTTTACTTTTATTGTTTGTGTTTGCAGAAAATAAAGAATTGTATCGCTTGTCACGTCTCAGCTACATTTAGGCGAACGATCTCTAGATGACAATCCCTTAAGATGAGTTGGTGCCCACGCACATTCCTACGAATGTCGCTGGTGGTGGTGACACCGATGATAAGTACTTTCTTCAGAAATAAATAGTATGATGAGCGGCTTCAGGAAAGTGAAGTTTCAGCAAATTCAGATAACTCGTAGTACAAGACGCCGGAGTAGAAGTGGCCAGTGAAGACAGGGACAAAATGGGAAGATTCAGAGCGAATTTGGTCGTGGCATTCATACAGGTTCTATCTTTCCTTTTTCACCTTTTATCAAAACATTGAGGACAATGTTTGGTTTAAGTGTGGGGGAGGAACTTTACCGCTTTCATTTTACCGCTTTCTAGTTAGATTTACTGTTTTCCAGCATGATTTTAAATTTTTTTTCTGTTTTAACGTTTCGTGCGTCTATTCATGTGCTGTCGAGTCTTTATGCGTGATTTTATGTTGTATATCGATATCCCCATTCTCTTGAGCCATACCAAATATTTTGAAATTTTTTGAGTTAAAAGCAGGGTTTCTTTTGAAAATCTTAAGTTACAAACGAAATTGAGGTTGAATTTTAAGACTTGGGAAAATTCCGCAAGATCGATATCGTTCTAACACCGTGAGCCTCCCAGTTATGGAAATCAAATTGAGTACTTGTTGTGCCATAGCCTTAAGTTTTCACCCCTTTAGTAGTCCCTAAGTAGTTTATTTAGCAGTCAGAACCATCCTAAGCACGCGCTAAGTAGGAAGCCGATGCAAATAAGTGTATGATCTCAGGCTTAAAAGGTAAATTAAGAAAAGAAAAAAATGAATGAATGAAAGGAAATGCTCTTTCTAAGTTAGGTGATCCTCACCCGATCATTTAGCCCAACGGTGCAAACTTCTTTATTGATATTTAAGACAATGTGCAAAAAGAAAAAAATGATGATAATGAGATCATAGTCACTAACAGGCTACCCTACCATGAGTGTGAAAGGATAACAGGCTTAATGTGATTGTGCCGGAATGAAAAGGGATAAAAGAAGGATGAGTCAGTTAGGCTTAGGTATAATGACATGATTCAGATTGGTTTGTATAGGAGGGAGGTTGATGACTGCAAAAGCAAAATCATGTTGTTACGATATCCTTAGTGTGTGAGCAAGTACCTATCGACACCAACTTAACCGAAGTAGAGTTGGTAGCCTAGGATGAGTATCTGTATTCACTATTTTTCTCGCGAGTCATGGTTTGCTTGAGGACAAGCAAATGTTTAAGTGTGGGGGAGTTTGATAACTCGAAAATGTATCGTATATTCGACTTGACTTGCATGAATTTTAGTTGCGATTTTTATTAATTTCTTTGATTTATGTTTTATTATGCAAGTATTTAAGCTTATTTCCAGGTATTTCTTCTAGACCAACTTGTATGAGAAAAGAAGAGAAAATAAGAAAGAATAGGAAAGAAAGAGAAGAAAAGAAGACAGTTGACAGCAAAATGAAGATTCTGCACTCAAAATGCATGGCAATCGTCACAGGTCCATGGCGACCGTAACGCATCCTTAGTGTGACCCTCGTCACAAAGACTATGGCGACCGGCACAGATGTTTTCCTCAGAATATAATTTAAATCGCGTGGACCATTCAGCATCATGTTTCAAGCCACGTTTCAACCCAATCTTCCTGATTTTTCTCCACGAAGCCTCTTTCCTTATTTCTCTCTACGCCTGGTCTTGTAACCACCCACTACAGCACTACTGGGAAGGTTTTCTCCCACTTTCTCCATGACTCACACATGATCTTCGGGAGTTACCAGACACATTGTTACTCTATATATAGTAGTTTTTTTTACATTTCGAGGCATCCAAGTTTTGTGCGCGAAAGCGCTGTTCGTAGTTTTAGGAAGAAAATTACAATTGTAAAAGGAGTATTTTCTCACATCGAGGAATGACTCCCTCATTAGTTTTTAGGTCTGTAATCTGTGTAACTGCTTGGATCAATAATCTTGCCATCATTTTATTGAAGTTATTTCCAGTTCTGTTTACTTCAAGTCTCTATTTATTTTCTCGTATTTACAGGTTCTTTATTTTATCGCTTTATTATTATTATTATTATTATTATTATTATTGCATTTCATAATTATTTAAGCATGCTGTCATTGATTATATTTACCATGTTTATGTCGTTTTCATTTAATTCCACGTTCGGCTAAATAGTTTAGAGTCCGGTATGTGAGGATCGTCGTTCTGACGGGACTCGGTAATGAAATTGGCGTTAACTTGTAATAAATTATGTTTTGGTCTTTGTTTCCAAGTTTAATTTAAATAGCTTTGTCAAGAGAGTGAGAGGTTATTTAACGCTGTTTCGTCATGAGAGTGAGAAGCAAGCAAAGGTTAGAACCGGCACTGTGAGAGCGTGGGGATCGAACCAGATAGTGGGAACGGGGCATTGTTTCTAAAAACAGCGAGAGCGCTTTAGGTATCGATTAGGATCTAATTGATTTTCAAAATACGTTTTCTAATTAAAACGGGCGAGCGAGAGCAAAATCCTGTGGTTAGGAGATGTGGCTTTAGTCAATAGCGCGAGAGTGTGAGGCGGAGTCTTTAGATCAATATTTTCTACGGAACATACGTAAATTAACGCCAACCAATTACAGAGTGCCTGAGGTACACGAAATCCACTTTCCGGTCTCTCTTTTCTGTTATATTTTCTTAGTTTTATTTTAGTGCTAGTCTTAGTTTCCCTTTAATCAAATATCATTAGCCTTAGCTTTACATCGCAACAATAGATAACGGTATGTTGACATTGGTCTCTGTGGGTTCGACAATCTTTTATATTACTTCGATAAATCCGTGCACTTGCGGATGCATCAGTTTCTTAGGGGGATTGAACTACATTGCAAGATTCATTTCACATCTCACTACCATGTGTAAACCAATATTCAAACTTCTGAAAAAAGATCAAGCGAATGAGTGGAACGATGACTGCCAAGCAGCCTTTGACAAAGTCAAAGAATATTTGCAAGAATCACCGATCTTGATACTCCCTGTTCAAGGAAGAACTCTTATCATGTACTTGATAGTACTTGATGAATCTATGGGTTATGTGTTGGTGCAGTAAGACGAAACCGACAAGAAAGAACACGCCATCTACTATCTAAGTAAGTAGTTCAACGACTGTGAGACTGGATACTCACTTCTCAAAAAGACTTGTTGTGCACTCACATGGGTTGCTCGACGCTTCATACAATATATGCTAACCCACACAACATGGTTAATCTCCAAGATGGATCTGATTAAATACATATTTAAGAAACTAACTCTCACCGGCAGAATTTCCTGATGGAAAATGCTATTATTAGAGTATGACATCGAATATGTCACTTAGAAAGCCATCAAGGGTAGTATGTTGGTAGATCATCTTGCCCATCAACCAATGGAAGATTACCAGCCCTTGAAGTTATATTTCCCAGACGAGGATATTATAATCATAAAAGACTATGAGATCCCTAGACCCGATGAAGGACCCAAACAAGGGGAGCGATGGACTCTTATGTTCGACGGTGCTTCAATTTCTATGGGTCATGGAAATGGGGAAGTGCTGATGTCTCCCAAGAAATTTCATATACCATTCACAACAAAGCTTTGCTTTGATTGCACTAATAACATTGCTGAATATGAACCATGCATATTGGGACTATAGGAAGCTATTGACTTGAGGATCAAAATCCTTGAAGTATATGGAGACTATGCTCTAGTGATACATCAAATTAGAGGTGATTGGAAAACAAAACATCCAAATCTAATTCCATATCAGGATTATATGCTGAAATTGCTTTAGAATTTTGATAAGACCACCTTCTCCCATATTCCTCGAGAACAAAATCAGATGGCAGATGCTCTGGCAACCCTAGCATCCATGTACAAATTAATATGGCCCAACCATCGACCTTCCATTGACATCAGGCATTTTGATGAACTTGTTCATTGTCTAACAACAATAGAAGAATCAGACGCCAAAACCTGGTTTTATGATATCAAATGCTATTTAGAGAAGCAGGAATATCTAGCAGATGCTTTAACCATAAACAAAATAAATATAAGGAGGTTGGCATCAAAGTTCTTAATGTTTGCAACTTCACCCTCTTCAACTTTTCATCTCTGCCATACAAGCTCTTCAACTTGTCCCACACTCCGTTCACCGTTTCTTCTTCAATAATCATAACGAACATATTAGAATCCACTCATTTGTGAATCAAGAAAAAACCTTTTCCATCTTTCTTTCTTCGTTCCTTGTAAATTGCGAAGAAGGAACGAAGAAAGAAAGATGGAAAAGGTTTTTTCTTGCGTTGTAAATTGCGTTGATGTTGTTGTTCCGTTTGCCATTACATATTCTCTCTGAAACGCAACCAGGCTCTTTGGTACCAATTTGTTGGAACAAAAGGGTTTTCAATAAAGATGAAAGAAGAAGAATAAGAGATAAACGAGAAAAAATATAAACTGCATTGTGAAAATTAGGATTCGTATTGAGTGAAGTTCTACTTGTTTACATCATACAAAGCCTTTTATATAGACAACTAAAGCCCAGACCCAAAACTATACAATTAGACACATGCCCAAAACATTTCGACATGCCAACTAAATGATGTATTCGATAGATTGAAATACAACTTATTCCTAGACCTCAGACTATCTGTTTTGACATAACATTGAATTATAACTTCTGCATAGTAAAATGCTAGCTTTCGACAAAAGATTGAATTACAACTTCTAACATTAGTGACACATGATCTCATGGTTACAAACATTAAGTAACACATAATCTTTTATACCAGGTTTAAAACAAAGAAAAACACACTTATGTGCTCCAGCATCAAACTTTAATATGTGCGCAAGCAATGTAAAAACATAACATAAACATTCAAACACCTTTATGTTACTCAAATTTGGGGTTTTCCATGTAATACCTCATATAAGGATTTGTTCCCTTGAATTCTTATAGGTACTCTATTAGTCAAATAAACAGAGTTAAAAACAACATAAGACCAATATTTCTTTGGCAATATTGACTAAAACATGAGTGCCATATTTATGTTCAAAATGTGTTGGTGCCTTATTTCAACCCTACCACTTTTGTTATGGTGTGGACTCACAAATTTTCTCATGTATTATCCCTTTAAGGAATATAATACTACAAGTAAAAATCTAGGTCCATTGTCTCTTATAATCTTTTTTATTTTCTTGTCAAATTGTTTCTCAACCATATTAATAAAACTCTTTACTTTATCACTAGCTTCTGATTTAAATTTCAGCATAACAATCCATACATGCCTACTATGGTCATCTATAATTGTAAAGAAATATTTATATCCATGCACAAAGGTAGAATAAAAAGGTCTCAGGGACAAACATTACAATATGTTTTACTTGGTATATATGAATATTTTCTATTAAGACATCTCATTTTATCATATAAAAGATGACATAACCTTAAGGGATAAAGCACAATAGCTGAAATAAGTTTTATTTGTGACTACTAAACTACTTACAAAACTTGCATCTCTTCTATCTACTTCAAGGTAGTACAATTCATCTACTTTCTTAGCCAAATCAATCTTCTTAATAAGAATCTTTCCTTGTATGATGCCGTGATCAAAATAGAAAATAAATTGAACAATCCACTTTATGCACAACTTCGAAATGGACAATATATTTATAGCAAAATCAGGGACATATAACACATTTTCTATGATTAGAACATCATTCAACTATATTCTTCCATGAAATTTAGCTTGCATTGAACTTCTATTTGGCAGTCTAACATCTATAACATCTATTTTGTCTTATATGGTAAACCAATCTAATGAATAACATTTGTGATGCGTGGCTTATGTGTCCAAAATCCAATTAGAACTTAATCCTCTAGATTCAATAAATATTGAGAAAATATTACCTCTTGTTTGATTGTGTATGGCTCTCTTTGCTATATTTGCAGAGCATTTTACATTGTTCTTTTCAAGAAGAGCTACCAATCCATTATATTGTTCCTTTGTGAAATAAATTCTACATCTTATTCACCTTTATTTCCTACGTTGTTACTACATGACTTTTCTTCATAATCATCAACATCCACATGATTCACGTATGCTTTACTTTCTCCATTTCCACGCATAAAGTTTAGTGGACAACCATGCTTATTGTAACATGTTTCTATAGTATGTCATATCCTTTCATAATAGGTGCATGTTTTTCCACTTCCTTCACCTCTACCTCTACCAAGGGATCTTGATCCTTCAATATCATTTACTAGTGCATTTGTCTCTTCATTCACCACTAAAAGTGTTAATCCACATTGTAGCTTCCTCTCTTGTTGCATCACCATTGAAAAACACCCTTATTCATAAAAGGTATAAGTTCCATCAACAAATCTTTGAAGCTACACTTTGAGACTAATCATTCAAACTTCTTAGAAACTAAATTACTATGTCTTCCAATTTGAAAGATACGTTGTTCCTTATAACTACATGTGTACATGGATATAGACAACTATAATGAGTCAGAGGTTGATTTGCTTACAATTTTCCCATGATGCTTTTAATTAAGTAAAATACCCAAACTTTTTGCGGTTACCTTGTTTCAGATTCACAATTTCTTGTTGTAATTGTGTTATTCAAATTCTATCACCTCACATGTAACACTCTTTGAGATCGTTTTCAAACATCAATGACATGTTTAATGAGGACGACACCCTCTACAATCGATGAAGTAATTGAGTTGATTATCCAAGAATGCACAAAATTGTTACATCGCTCCCATGCCAGAAAATTCAAATCATTCTCTTTTGAAACTTCAATCGACCTATTTATAAAATTGAATTTATTCTTCGCTGCTAAGGCTTTACACATCTTCAACACCTAAATACGATAATTTCCTCTAGGCAGAGCTGGTGTCACACAGACAATTATAGGATTTTATGACGAATGAACATAATAAAGATCTAGTGATCAAAATTGATCCTGATTTTGATTATGAAAACTTTGCCCCTTCACCATGAATCTTCTGGACAAGTTCAAATGGATGAAAGCGGAAAAAAATTGATAAGAAAAAATCGCGATTAAGAAATTTGAGATTGAAAAATACTTATTTCAGACAACAAAGATAAACCAACATGAACCCTCATTATCAATGAAAATGAAATAATAAACCATAGTTTATGCATTTTCATACCGTATATATCGAATAAACGACAACAGTCATACGATACGACGTTGCTAATCTCTGAGTCACGTGTCTACCGCGTGGCAAAAACGACAATACATCTGTTGCAAAACGCGGTCACAAAAGTAAAAACAGCACAAAGGGTGAAGACAATGCGTTGAGTTGAAGAATCGAAGAAGCAAAGAAAGAAACACAGCAACAAAACATGATTTCTCAGTTCTTCGTCCTTTCCCAAAGAGGCGACAACATCGTCTTCCGCGACTGTCTCTCTTCATTCCCAATTCAATTTCTCACCATCCTCCATTTTTCATCATTCTCAAAACTCATCACTGATTTTCACTCCCTTGAATGCAGATCGTGGTGAAGTACAAAAGGGAAGCGCTGAAACGTTTTTCCGAAAAGTCAAGTTCTGGAAAGAGGATGCTGATAGGGATGCTCCACCTGTTTTTGTAGGTATTTTGTTTCATCATGTAGAATTGTTTCATCATGCTGAAATGATTTTAGTGTTGGATTTAATTTTACTGTTTTTTTTTGTTGTTTTGATAGAATGTAGATGGTGTGAACTACTTCCATGTCAAGGTTGCGGGGTTGTTGTTTGTTGCTACGACTAGAGTTAATGTTTCGCCTTCTGTTGTTTTGGAACTTTTGCAAAGGACTGCACGGGTTATTAAAGATTACCTTGGTGTTCTTAATGAAGATTCTTTTAGGAAGAATTTTGTGCTTGTCTATGAACTGCTTGATGAAATGATTGTAAGTGTATATTGGGGGTATTTTTTTGTTCTTTGGTTGAATTGGGTTTTTAATGGTTTGCATGTGAAAAATGTTTAGTTTTACTTATGTTATTTTGTTCTAGGATTTTGGTTATGTGCAAACGACGTCTACGGAGGTTTTGAAGTCGTATGTTTTCAATGAGCCGATTGTGATTGAGACTGCACAGATGCCACTTGGTCCCGCTTCGATTTTTATGGTAACTGTTTGTAGAATCAAATGGAATGGTCGAGCACTTGCTGCATGCGTTTAGTTGTTTGGCAAGCATGGTTTTATTGTCCTGTTGATGTTATGCTCTTGTATTTGTAGCATGGGGGCAAGCGAATGCCGGGTACAGCTATTACAAAATCTGTTGTTGCTAATGAACCTGGTGGGAGGAAGAGGGATGAGATCTTTGTTGATGTAATTGAGAAAATTAGCGTCACATTCAATTCTAGTGTGAGTATCTTGTGCCATCTGTTATGCTGTCTTTCTTTTATTTAATTGCTGCAAAATTTTGAAGCTTTGTGATATGGATTGTATTGTTTTGAACAGGGGTATATACTTACTAGTGAGATTGATGGCACCATTCAAATGAAGAGTTATCTTACTGGTAACCCAGAGATTCGACTTGCTCTCAATGAGGACTTGAGTATAGGAACAAGTGGTAGGTCAACTATTTTATATTTTTTCCCCTTGAAAGTTGAAATCAGTAAAGCAATATGTATGGTTTTGTTACCATGCCTTTTTCTTGTTGTTTTCTGAAGTAATGTAAGACACTTTGTTGTAATTTTCTAATATATGTTGAAATTCTTGACTCTATGTGTATTGTCATTTAACATAAATGAATATTTCGAGTTTAGTTTAGTTGTCTGAAATGTTGGTTGATTCATTGGTTTTTTGTATCCTTGTCCGTTTTTTTGTATATCCTGCCTACTATTCTGATCTCATTTTATCATCTGTAACAGATTATAGAGGTTCTGGTGCTGTGATTTTAGATGATTGCAACTTTCATGAGTCTGTACACCTTGATAGCTTTGATGTTGACCGAACTTTATCTTTGGTAAGTGCATATTACGTAAGCTTAGCTATATAGTCGTATACAATAGTATATTATACTTTTGAGGCCTCTTACTAATGAATGTGCAATTGTTTGATAGGTACCACCAGATGGTGAATTTCCTGTCATGAATTATCGTATAACTCAAGCATTTAAGCCACCCTTTCGTATTAATACTTTGATTGAAGAAACAGGACCACTCAAGGTTTTATCCTCTCTCTAATTTTCTAATTCTTGTGTTTTTAGTCATTCTAACAATCTGCTATACTCTCATAGGCTGAAGTGACCATTAAAGTGCGGGCTGAATTCAACTCAAGCATCAATGCTAACACTGTTCTTGTACAAATGCCACTTCCTACATTTACAGCTCGGTATTTAAATTTTCTTTCTGATTATTGTACATATTGTTTTTGTCATTGTTGATAGAAACAACTAGTATTTATCGTCAATGTCAATGCCAAGCTTTCTAAAATGGCTGGTCGGTCTGTTTAATAAATGGTGAGGATTTAGATTTCTTTAGCTCAAATATTGGGAGGGTTGCCAAATAAGGTGATCTCCATCCCACCTGCAATAATAAATAAAATTGACAACGAGAAATAGAAGAAAAAAATCACTGCATCAAATCAAATAATGTTGTGTTTTGATTATTCTTTTAGCAAAAGACTCGTGCAACTGCTGAATAGGAAATAAAAAGCCCTACCATTTTTTACTAACAACCTGGATTTCACCAATCTTTGAAGATAGTTTTTAGTTATTCACCACAACCAGAAAATTACTGGCTAACAGACTTCCTTTCACGTCACACTTGCGTGTGATACATTCTTGCCATTGGATTTGGTAGAATTGATGGGTATCAAACAACGCGAGGGATTATGAAAACAAAAAGATTTGTGAACTAAGAATGATGTTTAAGTATGGCATATAAACACCACAGCATTCAATTTTACCATTTTGACTTATGATACCTATGCTTTTTCAAACTAGAGCAAGCCATCCCTTTTCCAACACCTGGTATTCTCAACCCTCATCATCTATAAAAATTTAACACCCAATACAAAGAGTCTCCTTCATAAATCTGAACTGAAAACATTTGACTTGCTGAATGGAAGGAGGAAAAAGTAGAGTGCTTGCTAATTCTGGCGGTGACACTATGACAGTCATCGACTCACCAGTGATATTCTGTGCGACTCACCCCTGATTTTCTTTCGCGTGTGTTCAAAATAATCAACTTGCCAAATGGTGGGGGAAAACGGAGAGTGCCAGCTATTATGGCAGTACATGCTTCAGCAGTGATTTTCTGTAAGTATCAAAAACAAGGTCAATTTAGGGTACATAGGGGAATCAAAGTCAGACTCATCCCTAACACTAAAGAGCTTAGCTAGTCATAATCCTAACAAAATACATTGAAAGAATTATAAAAGTTACACATAAATCAGTGATGAGAAAGTATCAACCCTAAAATCCGTTGAATTATGCTCCCCATCTCTCCTAATGTGTTTGCTGCGCTCAAGAGCGTCCTTTGCTGTCCAAAGTCTAAGAAAATGTGAATAACAAGGTTTCCTATTAAATAATCTTAAGTGGGCCTATGATGGGTTCTTATATGAATATATCAGCCTACGTGCTCAGGTTTAGGCGTACTTACGCCTTTTGTCAAAATTTGATTTTGCATGCACACGCCTTGGTAAACGTATGGATGCTTAGTTGTGTTGTGAAGGCATCTGTACTAGACTAGATCTGGGGGGTCTAGATGCTTTTTACCATAGTATGCAGGGCGTCTGTTTGCTCTGTTTGCTAGGAGGGCGTCTGGATGCTTGTCATCAGGTTCTCCATATGCATATGGTCGCTTCTGTACGTGTGGCATAGGGTGACTTTTGCTAGGAGGGCGTCTGGATACCTGTCATCAGGTTCTCCTTACGCATATGGTAGCTTCTGTACGTGTATGGCATAGGTGACTTTGCCTGTGTACGCCCTATTAGGCGTCTGGATGCATGGCCTAGGTGTTCACAAAATTTTCATACGTGTATGGAGGCTTCTATACGTCATGTGTATGGCCATTGGCCAGATTGCTTTTCTCCTCTTCTGGTCCTTCCGACCTTTGATTGCTGAGACCTACAAAATAGATCAAACCTTTCCAAAACGGTACATTACTAGAAAAATGTCATTAAATCATTTAAAACCCAAATATGTGAATTTTCTTGAAAACCTACTTAATTAATTATAAAAAAAAAATGGTTACGAAATTAATGATAATACTTGGATAAAACTAGTAAAAATGATGACTAATCAACTCACCCCTGATTTTCTCGTGTTCAAAACATTCAACTTGCTGAATGGTGGGGTAAAAAAGAAGAGTGCTAGCTAGTACTGGCCCTAGTGCTACTATGACAATGTCTTACCATTGATTGTGTATGCTCATGCGAGGGAGGGCGAAAAAGGAGAGTATCTGCTAGTGCTGGCACTAACTCCACTATGGCAGTCAATGCTTCACTAGTAGAGTTTTGGCATATTTGAGAGAGAAAGTGGGTGGATGTGGGGCTAGAAAAAGTAGGGTGGTTGTCAGTACTAGTGAGAGTGTTTTCTGGCACTATCGCTACCTTGTTGAATAATTGTTCTTACATACTTCATCTTGTTGACTAATTTATTTTCAATTTTTTAGTGTTAACTTTGAGTTAGAACCTGGAGCAGTTGGACACACAACTGATTTCAAGGAAGCAAATAAAAGACTGGAATGGGGAATAAAAAAGGTAATCTCGATATTTTGTTTTTCCATTAATAATCAATATATTTTAAACACCGACAATTTGATGTTAACAAAGAACCTTATGTTATACATTTGAGGCTGGCATGATGATATCGGTTGTCCATTCTTTAACAGGTTGTTGGTGGATCTGAACATACTTTACGAGCAAAGCTGACGTTTTCGCAGGAATTACATGGTATATAGAATGTTCTGACTATTCTGTTTTGGCTGAATATCTAGAGTTATTATTCTTTGTTATGAATTAACAAACATGTTTGTAACGAACACAGGAAATATCATGAAAGAAGCAGGGCCTCTTAGCATGACATTCACCATACCTATGTACAACTCTTCAAGGCTTCAGGTAAAATGCTGAAGATAATTTTGAAGCATTTTCTTTTGCAAAATGTGCTAGATCTTTCTGATAATACAGTGCCATGATTATACTCATTATCTAGAAATTAAACCCTGTCCCTTTTGGTGCAGGTGAAATACTTGCAAATAGCGAAGAAGTCGAAAAGTCATAATCCATATCGATGGGTTCGCTATGTAACCCAAGCAAACTCATACGTTGCCCGGTTGTAATCCCGATATCTGCAAAAGCTAAATTCTGAATGTTTTCCAAGTCATTGATGTTCATGTGTGCTGAATAATTCCAGGAAAATTACATGCAGTGTTTTTATATTTTAGGAATGTGGAGACCAAAATGAGATGTTTTAAAACTGAGTTAATAATCGAATGTTTCTTTGTTTGCAGGAATTGAAAACATATTTCACATTAAAATTTCTGTTTATAACTTTTTTCTGGAAATCCTAATGTTCGATTAATGCTAATATTTTAAAAAGAAACATTATAAAATCATATGGAATTCTAAGGAGAATCTGATACTGTTTCCTAGCCTATAAGAAAGGAAGAAGTGAGAGTAAAGCAAAAATTTGTAGTCATGTTCTTGAAGGTGAAAAAACAAAAAGTTGTAGTCATGTTCTTGAAGGTGAAAAAACTGTACATTCGTATGAATGATTCTTAGGGGAGCGATTATAATAGAACAATGAATTCAGACACAACATCAGTAAAAGTGGTGAATTTAGAAATTCTCTTTTACTTTGGGGGCACATGAAGCGAATGTTCATTTTTCTGTTTTTGTTTGTTTGAGTAATAGTACGCATCGAATCTAACCATACAAGAAATCTGTTAAAATTACTGGACACAAATGTCACAAAGTGATTTGATTTACGTATGAATGATATGATTCATTGGGAATTTTTTTTTACCAATCAACGGTTCCTTTAAAATTAATAATAATTAGTTTTTAAATTATAATAAAATAATTTAAATTTATTTATATTTACGTAATTATTTTGATTAAATAATTTTTTATTATTTAAAAATAGAATTGTTTTATTCAATTACAGTTACTTTATATTTTTTATTATTATTTAAGTACAGATTTGACACTGCAATAGATGTTTTTATGTTTTTATTATTTAAGTAAAGAGCTGACATTGTAATTGACGGTTGCTGTGATTTATCTATAATAGATTCACCAATTGTTTTGGCGGTATTACATGGTAAATCTAATATAAATATAGGTGTGGTGTGATTCGTTTTTTTTCACATCCTTTGTCTGTTTCTTCTAATTTTTAACGTTGTTCAGTTATTCTAACATGAATCGTTGATACAAGTATGTTATTTATTCGAGCGTCAAGCCTCCGATGAAGATGTTTTTTTGGAACTTTCAAAGTTTCGAGCAACTAGAGAGGAGCTTGATGCGTTGGTTAGACGAAGAGATTAATGATGGTGAAAGAATTAGAAGTATTGAGAGACTTGTTTCGTACATCTCTATTGCGGAAGACAACAATGACATCCATCATATGTCGGTGCGAGTTAAAGATGACTGTGATGCTGTTGACTGAAAGATTCGACTGAGTAGGGAGAAGGAAGAGATGATGAAAATGCCAACATGTAGGTCGACTTCAGAAGGAAAAGATGGTGAGAAGGCCAACACGCAGGTCGACACCAGCAAGAGACGTGTCGGAAGTCGGCCCAAAGGCTATGCTGTCGAAGGGCTTCGACTGATGGCCAACGAAACCGGCATAAAGTTGAAGGATCTTTGGGCGGGAAGAGATTTGAAATGTTGAGAACGTGGGGGAAGTTACGAAGATGGTGGGGCGACACGTGTCACATCCAGAGCCAATCCTGGGAGAATAGCAGTTATTTTATTTCTCTATTTAAGCAATGTTCATTTTCATTTTGAGGGGTCGCATTTGTAACATTGTCAAAGGAATACACTCGAAGTACCGAGTGTTAAGAGAAAAGAGTTCATTTCCGCAAAATGTATGATAGCGTCCACATTTCCTTTTAAGCAATTTACATTACCAAGTTTTAATATATCTTGTCATTTACATCTTCGGCTTGTTTATTTATCAATTTGTATACACCTTTTCTGCAAGTTTTTTCCAACTTCCTCTAAATCAAAATCATCCTACCAACATCACATATACTCCAACCATCTGTCCTGGGATTTCGTGGCCGGTCCCGCAAGTAAACCTGCGACAGGAGGCCCGAGGTTGTTCGCGCGGGAATCACATGCGAACAAATTAGCACGCCCAATGGGACCCGTTGAGTAGAGTGTATGCATTTACGTAGTGGTAAGATGGTGACACCACGTCCGGACGAGGAACCGTCTTCGGCGAAAAGTATGGTTGTGACGCAAACAACTGATGTTGGCTCTGACACTGTGTCTACGGCTTCGACCGTTCATAGTGGGCCAGCCACAACATGTAACGCCCCAGTTTTTGTTAGGTTTATTTAATTGAGTCGATTTAATTATTTTTGGTCTTTATATTATTTTATTTTTGACTTTTATTTGGCAATATATTATTTTTCATTGTTGTTATGTTTTATTGCGTTTTGAGAGCGTTTGTGAGATATTTGAGTGTAGGGGTATTCTGGTCTTTTGATGGGTAGATATTATGTTTTTCCTTTAAAATAGAACTTAGAGGTTAGAAAGAGAGAAAAATAGAGAGAAAGAAAAAGAGAAGAAGGAAAAGAGAAAGAAAAGAAGAAAAAGGGAGAAAATTTGGAGAGAAAGAAATTGATCCAACCGACTTTTCAAACACGATTAAATCGGGTAAGGGAGCGAAACTTGATTATTTTATGCTTGTGTATGATTATGTATGCGTGTGTTTGAATGTTCTTTTGCCTTTCCTAGTTTTTCCATTTTAGGTTGAAATGAGAAAAATGAATCGAAATCGATGTTTTCACGGTCGGAAATCGATATAAACTGTGTTGAATGATCGTATGATATGTATGAACATTGTTGATACTTGTTTTGATGGATTGAAAATGTTTTGGTTGGAAAAAGTGGGATTTTGGGGTATTGGAACAGTGTAAAACCGTAACAGAATTTTCTGTTTCTGCTGTAGACCGCCGGGCGACACATGGGTTGCGCCGCTGCTCCGCCGGGCGATACCCAGGAGGCGCAGCTTGTCACGCTGCTGACTCTTTTAAGTTTTGGGTAGAGGAAGTTCACGCCCCTGCTTCGCCGGGCGAAGTAGAGGCGAAGGGCCACCGCTGGGCGGTCCTTGGGTAGCGCCGGGCGCTGCTGGGACTTTTCAAAAAGTTCCCTTTCCTCTTTAATTCCATAACTTGTGACCCGATGGCCCGTTTTGAACGTCCTTGGTACCGTTAGAGAGCTAATGAATTATTCTTTCTTATAAAAATGGGTTTGAGATTTGTGGCCGATTTAATTATGTCGGGAATTTGGAAATGTTCCGTTTTGTCGACTTTTACCATTTTAATGGTGTGTATTTGATGTGTTATCATGCAGTGTGCTTTTGATATATACCGTATGACTTGTGTGCTGTTGTATGATGTAAATGCATGTGATGAAATGTTGTGATGATGGTTTGTGGCCTAAGGGCAAGAAAATGCATTGTGTTGTGTTTGATGGTATATGCATGATTATGGATGTGTATCTGTGTGCATTTGAATGTCATGAGTCATTGTATGCCAAGCATCATGATATGCATTCTTGTGATGTCGTGTGCCCTAGTGGGTGTGAGCGACGAAACGATTCCCGAGGGGATCCGCTGTAACATCGTGTGCCTTATACAAAGAGGTGTGAGCGATGATTATGGACGATCGTGTGCCTTATCCAAAGAGGTGTGAGCGATCGGGCCGTGTGCCTTATACAAAGAGGTGTGAGCGATCCATAAACGTCGTGTGCCTTATACAAAGAGGTGTGAGCGACGGGGAACATCGTTTTCCCGACGGGGAGTTACACTAAGTAACAAGCGATGATTCCAATAGTTCCTGAGTGAACTAATGATGAGAATGATGGATGAAATGGTACCGCATTGTATTTGCATAGAGTCGTTGTGTCGGTCTCTTTGCATTTGCATAAATCATGAATGGATTAATTTTGTGTGGAATTGTGAATGGAATTGATGAGTTGAGATATATATATATATATATATATATATATATATATATATATATATATGTTGGTGATAAATGTATTGTGCGTGATTGATATGCCTCTGTGATGGATGTATGAGATATGCTTTGTGTTGGTTTGCATTTGAATTATGGTGTAAGTCGTGGTGAGAATGTTTTATATGTGTATTTTTGTGTTATTATATAATCATATGCAATTATATTATGAGTTTGTTTCTCACCCTTCTGCTGTTTTGAATGCTCTATGAGGCATTGCAGATTAGATGCTGGAGGTCTTTTGTGAAGCTTAGGTCTTCATTCTTTTGTCGGTCGGCTCTGATATGTAGCAGCGGGTAGTCGGGGAGATCGTTTGTGATTATGTGTATATGTATATGTTCTTTTTGGATTGTACATGTATGGCTCTGTACATGACAGACAAACTTTCATGATATATATATATGAGATTCGGTTGCAGATTTTCCGCTTTTATTCTGTATCTGAATAGTGGGTGTTAGGAACTGAGTTCCTCTGTCGTGTGCTACCTGATTATTGCACATCTATATGAGCAGGTTGTTGTATTTTGTTTCAATTGATCTGACGCCTCCGTCTATGCCATGAATGTTTTAATTATACTCTGATTATTTGTTATCGCTTTAATTAGTTGGGGGGATAGATTGAGGGTGTTACATTAAGTGGTATCAGAGCCAGTTTTGTCAGTTTGTGTCAGTTCGTGCCAGTCCGGGTCGGTCTTTGTGTGTGGGTGAGCTGTTTGTTTAACCATAGTTGCTGTTATTGGAAATGAACAGAATATGGTTGGTAGGAATGACGCTGCTCTTGCTGCTGCTATGCAAGCTATGGCTCAGGCTGTACGGGGTGCACCTAATGCCGGCGGGAATGATGAGTTCAGGAAGAATAAATCGCCTGTCTTCAAAGGGAGACATGATCCTGATGGTGCTCAGATTTGGCTTAAAGAGATTGAAAGAATCTTTTGAGTGATGAACTGTGCTGAGGAGTATAAGGTGAGACTGGGTACTCACATGTTGCAGGAGAAAGCTGATGATTGGTGGGTTAGTGCGCGTCATGTTTGGGAAGCTACAAGTGAAGAGGTCACTTGGGCTTTGTTTAGCAGGGAGTTTTTGAGGAATTATTTTCCTGAAGATGTTAGAGGAAAGAAAGAGATGGAGTTCTTGGAGTTGAAACAGGGTTACATGTCTGTTGTGGATTACACTGCTAAGTTTGTGGAGCTTGTTCAGTTTTATCCACATTATGCTGAAGCAACTGCGGAGTTTTCCAAATGTGTGAAGTTTGAGAACGGATTGCGTCCGGAGATCAAGCAGGCAATTGGTTATCAAAGGATTAGAAGGTTTTCGGATTTGGTGGATTGTTGTAGAATTTTTGAGGAGGATAGCAAAGCTCGTTCTACTCACTATAAGAGTGTGAACGAAAGGAAGAGGAAGCAACCGTTTCGTGGTGGTCCTTATGTGTCACCAGCTGACAAGGGTAAGCAAAGGGGGAGTTTTGATAAGAGGCCAAGTGAGGGAGGTATGTCTAATCCTCTGAGATGTTTTAGGTGTGGTGACTTAGGGCATCGTCATTTTGAATGTAGAAAGGATATGAGGAAGTGTTCCAATTATGGAGGTATAGGACATGTCGCAGCTGATTGTAAGAAGAATGTGGTGAAGTGTTTCAACTGTGGTGAACCTGGTCATGTTAGTACGAAGTGCCCGAAACCAAAGCAAGCTCCAGTTGGAGGGAAAGTATTTGCATTGGCAGGAACTCAGACTACTAGTGCAGACCGTCTGATCAGAGTTACTTGTTTTATTAATAGTATGCCTTTAGTTGCTATTATTGATACCAGAGTGACTCATTCATTTATTTCGTCTGAGTGCGTGAAGCGTTTGAATCTTTTGTTGTCTTCGATGGGGGGAGAGATGGTTATTGATACTCCAGCAATGGGGTCAGTAACTACTTCTTTGGTTTGTTTAAGTTATCCTTTTACCATTTATGGTAAAGATTTTGAGATGGATTTGGTGTGTCTGCCGTTGGAGGGTTTAGATGTGGTTCTGGGAATGAATTGGTTGCAGTTCAATCGGGTTCATATTGGTTGTTATCATAAGCTGGTAAGATTTCCTTCTCTTGAAGAAGACGAGGAATCGAGTTTCTTATCTACCAAAGAATTGAAGAAACTTTTGGCGGATGAAGCTCAGTTGTTCGGATTGTTTGCATCGTTGACTGTGGATAGTCAAGTTGCACTTGATGTGTTTCCAGTTGTGTGTGAATTTCCAGAGGTGTTTCTAGAGGATATTTCAGATGTGCCTCCATAAAGAGAGGTAGAGTTTTCTATAGATCTAGTTCCTGGTACTAGACCTGTATCGATGGCACCATATCGTATGTCGGTATCTGAGTTGGTTGAGTTAAAGAAGCAGTTGAATGAATTGTTAGAAAAGAGGTTTGTGAGGCCGAGTGTATCGCCTTGGGGTGCTCCAGTTTTATTGGTGAAGAAGAAAGATGGAAGTATGCGATTGTGTATTGATTATCGCCAGCTGAATAAGGTGACGATTAAGAATAAGTATCCTCTTCCGAGAATTGATGATTTGATGGACCAGTTGGTAGGTGCGTGTGTGTTTAGTTAGATTGATTAAAAAATATCAGGGTATCATCAGATTAGAGTGAAAGAGGAAGATATTCAGAAGACGGTTTTTAGGACACGCTACGGACATTACGAATATTCTGTGATGCCGTTCGGGGTTTCTAATGCGCCGGGTGTGTTTATGGAGTATATGAATCGTATTTTCCATGAGCATTTGGATAGATTTGTTGTTGTGTTTATTGATGACATCTTGATTTATTCTAAGTCTCGGGAGGAACATGCGGAACATTTGCGTGTTGTGTTGCAAATTTTGAAGGAAAGGAGACTTTTTGCCAAGTTGTTCAAGTCTGAGTTCTGGTTGTCTGAAGTGAGTTTTCTTGGGCACGTGATTTCAGGTAATGGTATTGCTGTGGTTCCATCTAAAGTAGATGCAGTTCTACAATGGGAGACTCCTAGATCTGTTACTGAAATTATAAGCTTTTTGGGTTTAGCTGGATATTATCGAAGATTCATTGAAGGTTTTTCCAAGTTAGCACTTCCTTTGACCCAGTTGACTTGTAAAGGTAAAGCGTTCATTTGGGACATTCAGTGTAAGGAAAGTTTTAGTGAGCTGAAGAGAAGATTGACTACAGCTCCGATTTTGATCTTACAGAATCCTACTGAACCGTTTGTGGTGTATTGTGATGCGTCTTTGATTGGTTTAGGTGGAGTGTTGATCCAAGAAGGTAAGGTTGTGGCTTATGCTTCGAGGCAATTGAGGGATCGTGAGAAGAATTACCCTACTCATGATTTGGAATTAGCGGCAGTGGTTTTTGTATTGAAAATTTGGAGGCATTATCTCTACGGTGCAAGATTCGAAGTCTTTAGTGATCATAAGAGTTTGAAATACTTGTTTGATCAGAAAGAGTTGAATATGAGGCAACGAAGATGGTTGGAATTTTTGAAGGACTACGATTTTGGCTTGAATTACCATCCTGGTAAAGCTAATGTGGTAGCTGATGCGTTGAGCCGGAAATCTTTGTATATGTCTGTTTTGATGGTTAAAGAGTGAGAACTTTTGGAAGCATTTAGAGATTTGAGTTTGGTGTGTGAATTGACATCTGATGGCATGAGGCTTGGTATGTTAAAAGTTACTAATGATTTTCTGTTGACCGTTAGCGAGAAGCAGAAGTTGGATGTGAAATTTGTTGATTTGATGACGGTTGGAGATCAAAGTGTGAATGGTGACTTTAAAGTGGATGATAAGGGTGTTTTGAGATTCCGTGGTAGAATTTGTATTCCTGATGATTCGTACTTGAAAAAGATGATTTTAGAGGAAGGACACCAGAGTAGTTTAAGTATACATTCGGGAGCTAATAAGATGTATCAAGATTTGAAAAAGATCTTTTGGTGGTCCGGATTGAAGAGGGATGTGGCTCAGTTTGTTTATGCATGTTTGACGTGTCAGAAGTCAAAGGTAGAACATTAAAAGCCTAGTGGATTATTGCAACCGTTGGATATTCCCGAGTGGAAATGGGACAACATTTCTATGGATTTTGTGACAGGGTTGCCAAATACACAGAGGGGACATATTGCCATTTGGGTAGTTGTGGATAGGCTGACTAAATCGGCGCATTTCATTCCGATTGACATCAGTTTTTCTTTGGAAAGGTTGGCTGAGATTCATATCCGTGTGATTGTGAAGCTACATGGTGTTCCGTTGTGTATTGTTTCAGATCGAGATCCGAGGTTTACTTCCAGATTTTGGGAAAGTTTGCAAAAGGCGTTAGGTTCTAAGTTGAGATTGAGTTCTGCTTATTGTTGTACCCCAAATTTTACCCTCCGATATTCTGATCGTTTGCATATCCTTTTCATTGGTCTCTATTTTCGCATTTTAGTAAACATATCAATAATCATGCATTTTTTGTTAGAATTTTGAAATTCTGGTACCAGACGTGTGATGTTAAGGTGCGATGTCACAACAACACACTCTGCAATAATGGACAGAATAAGCAACAGGAAAACACAAGGAATTGTTCACCCAGTTCGGTCTAACTACCTACGTCTGGGGGCTACCAAGCCAGGGATGAAATTCACTACTTGTAGATATAATTTACAGACTCAACACACCAGTTGACAATCTCCTAAACTTATACTCTACTAGTGACTTTCTACCTAAGAAACCACTTAGATATGAGAACACTACTCAATCCCCTAAACCACTCAAAGAACAACCTCTTTGAGATCCCTTGATCGTGCTTCCTAGCTTCGATCAATCAACAACTCTCTATTGCTTCACAGCTTCTAGAGAGGACAGAAAATTCAACACCTATTCAACCTAGAATAGTGTGATTACAAGTACTCTAAACAAACCCTAGACTCTAAGCCGCCAGCTCTTGATCTTCAATCTATTTTCTGTACCTTCTTCCTTGGTCTTGTGCGCTTTATATAGCTCCTTGAATTTGGATTGGATTTGTCACAATATTTGATCAAATTTGTTAATTAAAAACTGAATCTTTTAAAACAGATTTTATCCCCAAAATCTTTTTAAATCTTCCACCTTTTAATTCTCCAACAAACCTGCAATCAAATCTCCCATGTAACAGAAAATATCTAGCCCAAGATATTCTCATCCAACGAGTCAACACTCTCCACAATTCCAGCTAATACGCGACCCTAATAACAACAAGCCCATGCTGTCATTAGCTTCAGTTCTGCAGGTCTGATGTTACAACATCACCTATGTGACATCAGACATCCACTTCAGCAACTAGCAACCTTAACACAGCCCAGTGTTAAGTGCAATGTTATGACATCAAGCCCATGACATCAAACATAGTTAACCTTCACAACTTAGTACAGCCCAGTACTAAGACTCAATGCTGCAACATCAACACCATGACATCAGCATTGAACACCTTGTTGTTTTACCAAAATTCCAGCCAATCCAGGAACTTACAATCTCCCCCTTTGGCTAATTTTGGCTAAAACAATCTCTGCATCTTCAGAGACTTCAGCAGTGGAATATCTTCAATATTTTGAAACTTTAACTTGCAGCAGTTTGACAATCTTCATATAGTCTTCATTACTTGATCTGCTGCAGCACCATCTTCATTATTGACAACAACCAATTGGTGCTCCCCCTCAAAAACTTGAACCAGCATCACAGCTGTTTAGTAGCTCACAATGTGCAGCACATCTCCCCCTTGATGTCTGCTTTGCTGCACTCTGCACTCTTCAATGCTATGAATTCTTCACTAGCAGCTCCATAACTATGCTGTCTATACTCCCCCTCCACAGCTGCATCATTACTTTTCAACTAAACACCTTTTATTTTTATTCTTTTAGCAGCAACTACTCTTCTCCTCATGGCAATTTTTAACTCTCCCCCTTTTTATCCATAATTAGACAACTATCCCAAATCAAATGCCCTACTAACTATAGTCAGTGTACCCTAGCTCTCATTGTTAGCCTCTCAGATAGTAAACAGGCAAGACAAATCATAGAAGGAAACTAAAAACATAAACCGTGCACATAACAACACAATATTCAAATTACAAACCAAGCACATCAAGTGCCAAAACAAAGACAGAAATTAAAGCTACCACTACAAACAGTAGACGGAAATTAGTCTTCATCCGAGCTGGTACTCTCACCATCCTCATCACCTTCACCTGACCTGGACTCCTCAATGTCACCATTCCCAGCATCTTCTCCCTGTTCCAAGTCTTTGATCATCTGCTCAATCTTCATCTTCCTAACAGTGCTGGTACTGATAACCATATCAAGGTCCTTGCAGGTTGCCTTCAGTCCTTCAATCAGCTTTGTTTTTGTAGTGACATTCTTACCTCCAGAACTTGATGTCATGACAATATCTGGAACATGACTCCCAGAAAACAATTTAGGGTGAAGGGACACGGCTGTCTTCCTCTGGCAAACTATGTCTGAGCTTGTTAAAGTCTCAGGTTGCTGATCTATAATGATTCCACACACCAAAGAAGGGAACGCTATAGGTAATTTGACAGCATTGGTTTCAGCATGTTTAACTACTTGATTAAAGATGTAGCTTCCAAAGTCGAATTTCACTTTCTTTCCAATTGCATAGATAAACTTTGCAAGACCAACCACAATTGTTGTTTTATGGTTGGTTGGCACCCAGTTAGCTGCACCAATCCTGTGAAGGATGGCATACTTGACGCTGAGCTTGCTAGTTTTTAGCTTCCCTTTCAAAGGCCAAATCTTCACTTGCCCTGCCGTAATCTCCCTGTAAATCTCGTTATCAGTAGACTCAAGAACACTGCATTCTCCATCATTTCTTCCTAGGTACCTGTTGATGATACTAGGAGAGAAATTAATACCCTTCCCTCTAACAAAGACTTTCATGAAGTCTGTGCTTCTCTTATCAGTAATGCCGACAGGGATGTTTACAACAAACTCTTTGACAAGCCCTTCGTAACATTTAGGAAGTTGTGTCACAGTCTTCTTTAGCCCAGCAGTGTTAATTAATTCCATAATTTCCTCCATACCCAAGGCTTCCTTACCCAGTTCCCTTTCCAGGGCTAGTCTTCTCTGACACACGAACTTCCACATCGATGCACTATTGGCATAGTGGAAGGAGATGTTATCAATTGGAACTTCAGGCACCTTATCAGATATTCTCTTTAGAATAGTTTTCCTGACAGGCGTGATGTCCTGAACATCATCTTCGACATCATAGTCTGACTCAGAATGCTCCACAGCCTTCCTCTTCCTAAGATTTATCTCCACTTTACTCCAAGATTTTGCTGGTCCAACAGCAATGTTCTTCTTCTTATCAACCGATGACTCCTTAGGAGAGGGTTCAACCTCCTTTCCCTTCCTTGTTTTCAACCTCCTGGCAATGCTTGGAACAGCCCTAGCTATTACTTCATCATCTGATAAATCAACTACGTTTATTGCATCAGCATTGTCTTTACCACCAGAAGCAGGGTCAGGTGATGTTCTAACATTTTCTTCAACATTTGTTTCCTCAGCCATGTCTTCTCTCTGATCAGCGTCTTTACTAACTTCAGACTCTTCAACAACAGACATAGCAAGTCTATGGAGTTTCGTTGCAGCACTTTGCATGTCCTCCTTCTCCTTTTCAGCAGGCATTTGTCTCAGTGGTCTCGATATACCTTTTACAGGAAGACCTTTATCAAGGATCTTGTCAACAATCTAATCTACGCTCTTGTCAATATCCACCCTTTCCTCAACATTTTGAGATGTGGATGACCTAGGCGCTGTCTTATCACGAAAGAGAACACTAGTAACAATCCTCTTTGTTTCATTATCTTTAAAGATAGTCCCAGCCCTTTTAGAAACAAGTTTAGGAGGTCTAGATTTACCAGATTCTGGGAGCATCACAGAGATGGGTTCCACATTCAAAGCTTCTTCTGCAAACCCTTCTTCTGTGGAAACCCTAGCCATTCCTTTTGCCGACCTTTGACCCGCAGATTTCTTAGACGGAGATGCCATGAATCCTTTGAGATGGGTATGATTGAGTGAGGATTGATTCTTGAAGGCGAAGAAGATGAACCGTTGTGAGAACAGGACTTTGAAAAACCGTGATGTTGCTCCAAAAGAAAATGATGGTCTGAGGTATGGCGCCAGATTTTCTGTATTTATTAAAGACCAATTACTAATTTTCTCCCTCCATAAATACTTTCCTTTAAAAAAATCACATCAGAACATACTAACTCTGAGTGCCCTTTCAGCATCCTGATGTCATAATCTGATGTTATAACATAAACCTGAGCATAAATAGTTGAATTTCCTTCAAGAGAAATCCACTGATAGCAGTTATCCTTGGTTCTGGCACCCTTCATAACAATCTGATTATGCTCATCAGAAACCACACACTCATGCTTAGTGTAGTTTACCTTGTACCCTTCATCACACAACTGGCTTATGCTGATCAAATTTTCACTTAAGCCATTGACAAACATAACATTGTCAAGTTCAGGTCTACCATCACCTTGGACTTTCCCAACTCCTGCAACAATACCTTTTCCTCCATTGCCAAACATGACCTCATGAGAGGAGCAAGGCCTAAGATCATCAAACATGGATCTACATCCAGACATGTGCTTGGAACACCCACTGTCAAAATACCATGTATCTTCTTTAAACTCCTTGTCAGCCATGTGAGCCAATAAGCACTTCACCTTCTCCTTAGGTACCCATTGTTTAACAACTTTGGGCCTATCCTCCCTCCATCTGTTTTGAGGCTGAGGATATCCATGCAGCTTGTAGCAAGAGTACTGCATATTTCCAAACCTTCCACAGTAATAACATCTCACCCTTTCATCTCTGAATCTTCTGCCATGATGAGATTGCTTAGGTTGCCATCCATAATGTGGTCTCCTCCTGCCATAACTAGCCTGCCTTTTATTATGCTGATATCTTCTTCCATAAGAAGGCTGAGAATGCTGTTTTCTGGATTGTCTCCCATGATGGTGAGGCTTTCTTCTTCCGTAGACATAAGGCACATCATTGTTAAATCTAAAGCCATGACTATACCCGTTGACCTGATGTTGAGACATCTGATGTGACATGCCCTGTTTGAACCTAGCAGCTTGCATGCTCTTATGGTATTGTGGGGGCATATACTGACTAGCTCTTTGTGGCTGCTTTCTCTTCTGATAAGGACCAGTCTTCTTCTCAATCCTCTTAGGTTGTGAAACATCAGCTTTCTTAGGAGTAGGATCCTGCACCTTTGGCCGATGTTGAGACAATGGTTGAGACATCTCCACTTTGGTTCCTGAAGTGCTTGCTTCAGTAGATACTTTTCCCTCAACCACAAATCCTAATCCAGTCCTGTCTCCAGCTATCCTTTCCGTCTGAAGAATCTTGTCAAGAGTGTCTGTACCACTGTTCAGCATCCTAACAGACTTGGTTATTTGATCAAGATGAGCTCTTACTAGCACCACTTCATTTTCCAGATCAGCTTTTTCATTCTCAAGCTGAGTAATCTGTTGCTTGTGGCACTTGTTTTCTTGACAGACTTCAGCACTCTTAAAACACAACTCTTTGTAGGTTGAAGCTAGCTCATCATAAGTGACTTCTCCATCACTATCATCATCAGATTCAACAATTCCTGTCAAAGCTGCAACATGCTTTGCTGACTCACTTTCACTTTCACTGTCAGAGTCAGACCAGGAAATTGTCAAGCCTTTATTCTGCTTCTTCAAGAATGTGGGACACTCTTTCTTGACATGTCCATACCCTTCACATTCAAAGCACTGAACACCTTTATCTTGGACAGTCTTCTCTTCATCTCTCTCTTTTGACTTACTGATGTCAGAGGAGATGTTCTTGACATTAGGCCTGTAGTTATAGTTCATCTTCTTGAACACTTTGTTGAATAGCCTTCCCAACATAACTATAGCCTGAGGCAGATCCTCCTGGGACTCATCATCTTTAGCTGCTGCAGGAGTGGAGACTAAGGCTATACTCTTGGGCTTCTTTTCTGGTTCTTCCTCATTCAGCCCAAGTTCAAATGTTAGAAGAGATCCAATAAGCTCATCAACTCTCATCTTGCTGATGTCTTGAGATTCTTCAATGGCTGTTACCTTCATCTTATACTTCTTAGGGAGGGACCTAAGAATCTTTCTTACCAGCTTCTCTTCTGTCATCTTCTCACCAAGAGCACTGGATGCATTTGACAGCTTAAGAACACTCATGTGGAAGTCATGAATAGTTTCCTCTTCCTTCATCTTCAAGCTTTCAAACTTAGATGTTAAAAGATGAAGTCTTGACATCTTAACTCTAGATGTGCCTTCATGAGTAGCCTTCAAAATATCCCAAGCAGCCTTAGCAGTTTCACATGAGTTGATCAGCCTGAATATGTTCTTGTCAACCCCATTGAAGATAACATTTAGGGCTTTTGAATTCCCAAGGGCAAGCTCATCTTCTTCCTTGGTCCATTCTTCTTCAGGCTTAGGCTTTGAGGTGCCTTCTTTATCCTTGCCAGCCTCATCTTTCTCACATACCTCTGGAGCTTTCCACTATTTAATGACAGCCTTCCAAGCTCTGCTGTCTAATGACTTTAAAAAAGTAGTCATTCTAGGCTTCCAATACTCATAGTTTGAGCCATCCAAGATAAGGGGTCTGTTGACAAATCCTCCAACCTCTTTGTCCATCTTTCACCAGAAAGTAACTTCCCTAGATCTCACCCAGAGACAGACAGGATGCCTGCTCTGATACCAATTGAAATTCTGGTACCAGACGTGTGATGTTAAGGTGCGATGTCACAACAACACACTCTGCAATAATGGACAGAATAAGCAACAGGAAAACACAAGGAATTGTTCACCCAGTTCGGTCTAACTACCTACGTCTGGGGGCTACCAAGCCAGGGATGAAATTCACTACTTGTAGATATAATTTACAGACTCAACACACCAGTTGACAATCTCCTAAACTTATACTCTACTAGTGACTTTCTACCTAAGAAACCACTTAGATATGAGAACACTACTCAATCCCCTAAACCACTCAAAGAACAACCTCTTTGAGATCCCTTGATCTTGCTTCCTAGCTTCGATCAATCAACAACTCTCTATTGCTTCACAGCTTCTAGAGAGGACAAGAAATTCAACACCTATTCAACCTAGAATAGTGTGATTACAAGTACTCTAAACAAACCCTAGACTCTAAGCCGCCAACTCTTGATCTTCAATCTGTTTTCTGTACCTTCTTCCTTGGTCTTGTGCGCTTTATATAGCTCCTTGAATTTGGATTGGATTTGTCACAATATTTGATCAGATTTGTTAATTAAAAACTGAATCTTTTAAAACAGATTTTATCCCCAAAATCTTTTTAAATCTTCCACCTTTTAATTCTCCAACAAACCTGCAATCAAATCTCCCATGTAACAGAAAATATCTAGCCCAAGATATTCTCATCCAACGAGTCAACACTCTCCACAATTCCAGCTAATACGCGACCCTAATAACAACAAGCCCATGCTGTCATTAGCTTCAGTTCTGCAGGTCTGATGTTACAACATCACCTATGTGACATCAGACATCCACTTCAGCAACTAGCAACCTTAACACAGCCCAGTGTTAAGTGCAATGTTATGACATCAAGCCCATGACATCAAACATAGTTAACCTTCACAACTTAGTACAACCCAGTACTAAGACTCAATGCTGCAACATCAACACCATGACATCAGCATTGAACACCTTGTTATTTTACCAAAATTCCAGCCAATCCAGGAACTTACAAATTTAATTTGTTTTATTTCTTTTTTTCACTAACTATTTTCAATTATCTTTTTTATTATTTTTAGTTTTATTATTATTATTTATTTATTATTATTATTATTATTATTAATTTTATTATTATTACTTTTATTTTGTTTATCTTCATGGTAAGTGGGGACCACTCAATCATTCTAACACCTCACATGGATTGCCACATCAACACTCCCACTTTATTCACACTATAAATAAGATCCCTCTTTCTCTCATTTGACACACCAGATTCACCCCACACAAAGACTGAATACTCTCTTAATTTTCTCCCTCAATTATTCTTGCAAATTTTCTGGAGAGAAGGCTCGTCTTCATTTTTCCATAACTCGTGTCATTGAAGAGGTAGTGGACCGTCTCCACTAGGTAACATTCACCTCTTTTATTTCTCCGTTTTCAAAGTACCATGATCATTTATCTATGCTGTTATCAAGTTCATTAGCATGTTAATATTTTTCTGGAAAAAGTATTGTAATATCCTATAATTTTTGTTTGGTTTTATTATGAATGATGTTTAAAAGATAAGATAAAAATTCAAAAAGACAAAAAACATGATTCATCACTGTTAAATTGTAATTCATAGTGTCGAAAACTTAGTGTGTCGAAGTCGAAGCAGAAGGAAGCAGTCGAAGTCGAAGTCGAAACATTCATGTGTCGAAGTGTTGTGCTAAACTGTCGAAAGTGTTTCGACAGATTCATTTAGATGGGATTCAGATTTTGCTTTTATTAGATTAGATTTGATTTGATATGATTTAGATTTGATTTGATATGATTTAGATTAGATTTGATATTTTGGGCTTTTATAGTCTGGGCTTTGTCTTGAGATGCAAGCAAACCTAATTCTATAAATAGGGAGTTTCCCTCATTATTTTGTATCAATTACAACACTTTGTAATTTCTCACAGAATTCTACAGTTGCAGAGTGAGTAATAAGAAGAGAGAAAGTCCCACAGTTTGTGGGCAGCAAGAACACTATTCATCTTCTTCTTCCCTATTTTCTTTCTACTTTTATGTATAATTGCTGCGTGATAGTAGGAATTCCCATAGTTTTTTGGTTGATTCCAACATCTGGTATCTAGAGCTCCGGTTTAAGAGATTCAAGGGCAAGAAATCGCAAGAACACGATGGCTACGAATCATCCAAACGGCCATTTTCCAGCAAACCTTCCAATTCTCAAGAAAGATAATTATGAGAATTGGTGCAAGCAAATTAAGGTTGTTTTCTGTTATCAAGATTTGTGGGATCTTGTGAAGGAAGGAATAACAACTCTTGAAGAAGGTGCGACGGATCAAGAAAAGGCTGCATTCAAAGAATTGAAGAAGAAAGATTATAAAGCTCTCTTTATAATCCATCAATGTGTTGATGCAGATAACTTTGAGAAAGTTAGTGATGCAGAAACAACGAAGGATGCATGGGAGATTCTGGAAAAATCGTTTGGAGGCGCAGAGAAGGTGAAAGAGGTGAGGTTACAAACTCACAAAAGGGTGTATGAATTGCTTCAGATGGAAGACAATGAGAGCATAACAAATTTCTTCACAAGAGTTACGAAACTTGTGAATCAAATCAAGGTGTGTGGAGAAGTGTTGACGACGAAAGCAGTTGTCTCAAAGATTTTGAGATCGTTGGCTCTAAAATTTGATCACGTGGTAGTAGCCATAGAAGAATCAAAAGATTTGTCGAAGGTGACGAAAGAAGAGCTTCAAGGGACGCTTGAATCTCATGAACAAAGAATGACTGAAAGAGCTGCAGGCAAGTCGAAGAATGATGTGGCCTTGCAAGCTTAATCAGCGAAAGATAAGAAGGGTAAAGAAAAGATGGTCGACAAGGGTAGAGGAAACTACAACAATTCGACAGGCAGAGGAAATCAGCAAGAGGCGAATTGGTCGAACCATAGAAGGACCCAGAACCAACGCAACCAAAGAGGTGGTGCTGCAGGTAGAGGAAGAGGTGGTGGTCGAAAGCCTGACAAAAGCCACATTCAGTGTTATAATTGTCACCAGTATGGTCACTATTCGACAAAATGTCCAGAAAAGAAGAAAAATCAAGAAACTGATGCAAATCTGGCGAAGCATGAAGAAGAAGAGACGTTGTTGATGGTCACAACGAAAGATGAAGAGAGATTCCAAGATCAGTGGTACTTGAACTCAGGATGCTCATCACACATGACTGGAAGGAAAGATTGGTTTGTCAACATGAAGCCCTCGTCGAAGAACACGGTGAAGTTTGCAAATGACAACACTCTAGCAGCTGAAGGTGTTGGTGATGTTCTGATTATGAGGAAAGATGGCAAAAGGTCAACAATTTCCAATGTGTTGTACATTCCAGGCATGAAGAGTAATTTGCTCAGTATAAGGCAGCTTGTCGAAAAGAACTACAAGGTAGTTGTCGAAGACAAGATGATGAGAGTTCTCGACGCAGGTGGTAGGTTGATCTTGAAGGCTCCAATGTCTCAGAATAGGACCTTCAAGATTGAACTCAATGTGATGGAGCACAAGTGTCTAGCAACAACAGCCAGTAGAGATGAGTGGTTATGGCACTTTCGACTAGGCCATCTCAACTTCAATGACATCAGGGAGCTGAAGAGAAGAAATATGGTGTCAGGATTACCAGAAATCGACATTCCTAGTGAAGTTTGTGAAGAGTGTGATCAGTCGAAACAACACAAGAATAGCTTCAGCAAGGATGCAGGAAGGAAGTCGAAGGCAATTCTTGAAGTCATATACTCTGATGTATGTGGTCCAATCCAGGTGGATTCGATTGGTGGCAACAGATACTTTGTCACGTTTATAGATGACTTCAGTCGAAAATTATGGACTTATCTCATCAAGAAGAAAAGTGATGTGTTTGAGGTATTTGTCAGATTCAAATCCATGGTCGAAAGACAGAGTGGTTGAAGGTTGAAAACTCTGAGAACTGATGGTGGTGGAGAATATGTGTCGAAAGAGTTTGATGCATTATGTAGAAAAGAAGGGATTGTGCATGAGGTGGTGCCACCCTACACTCCACAGCAGAATGGGATTGCAGAACGCAAGAACAGAACCATCATGAACATGGTAATAAGTATGTTGAATGGAAAGCATCTACCCAAAGAATTATGGGGAGAAGCAGTTTCGACAGCAACATATCTTTTGAACAGGTGTCCGACAAAGAAGCTTGAAGGAATCACGCCAGAAGAATGTTGGTCTGGTGACAAGCCTAGCCTTAGTCACTTAAAGGTGTTTGGATCTATAGCACATAGACATGTGCCAGATCAGTTGAGAAGGAAGCTTGATGACAAGTCGAATCAGATGATCTTGATAGGATATCATTCGACAGGTGGATACAAACTGTTCGACCCAGTGAACAAGCAGATTGTGATCAGCAGAGACGTGATCATTGATGAGCTTAAGGAGTGGGACTGGACAGAAAATGTCAACAAAGATTCAGTAAGAATCAGTTGTGAAGAACCAGCTAGAGAAGCTGAGAGAGAAGTTCGACAAGAAAGTGTCGAAGACCAAGCAGGACCAAGTAGACCTCGTCGAACAAGACAAATGCCAGCAAGGTTGCAGGAATGTGTGATTACATCAGATGATGTTGTCGATGAAGAAGGTGAACTGGTTCACTATGCTTTCTATGCAGATGTCGAACCTGTCAATGCAGCTGAGGCATTGAAAGATTCGAAGTGGATGAAAGCAATGAATGAGGAAATAGAATCCATCGAAGTCAACAACACCTGGTCACTTGTCGAATTGCCTGAAGGCAAGAAGGCAATTGATGTGAAGTGGGTTTACAAAGTAAAGTTGAATCCAAAAGGTGAAGTAGTTCGACACAAAGCAAGACTCGTAGTGAAAGGATTTCTTCAGAAGGAAGGAATTGATTATGACGAAGTCTTTGCACCAGTTGCTAGGATCGAAACAATCAGGTTGGTTGTTGGTCTAGCAAATATGAACAATTGGTACACATGTCAGATGGACGTGAAGTGTGCATTCCTGAATGGCCCCTTAGACGAAGAAGTTTATGTTGCACAACCAGTTGGGTTTGTGAAACAAGGCAAAGAGAGAAAGGTGTACAGGCTGCATAAAGCCCTGTATGGACTTAAGCAAGCTCCAAGAGCTTGGAATAAGAAAATCGACAGCTTCTTAAGGGAGAAGGAATTTGTGAAGTGCACAACTGAGCATGGAGTATATGTAAGAAGAAGCAATGACGAATTGCTTATACTATGTCTCTATGTCGATGATCTGTTGATAACAGGAAGTTGCAAGAAGGAGATCGAAGATTTCAAACGTAACCTGAGTGAAGAGTTTGAAATGTCAGACTTGGGAAATCTCTCATATTTCCTTGGCATCGAATTCTACAAGAGTAGTAGAGGTTTGATGATGCATCAAAGAAGATATGTAGGCGAAATATTGAAGAGATTTGAGATGCAAGATTGCAACCCAACTTCGACTCCAGCTGAGCCCAGACAACAACTGTCAAAAAATTCAGATGAAGATGATGTCGACCCAACCCAATACAGAAGACTTATTGGGTCACTTCGATACCTTTGTCACACAAGGCCTGACTTAGCATACAGTGTTGGTATGGTAAGTAGATTTATGCAGAAGCCAAAGGTATCACACCTAGCAGCGGTGAAGAGGATACTAAGGTATCTGAAAGGAACTCTCGACTATGGCATTTTGTTTCCAGCAGCTGATGAAGGGAAAGAATGCAAGTTAGTGGGATACACAGACTCTAGCTGGTGTAGTGATGCAGAGGATAGAAAATCCACAGCTGGATATGTGTTTATGTTAGGTGGTGCACCAGTTGCTTAGAGTTCGAGAAAGGAGCCAGTAGTGGCATTGTCATCATGCGAAGCAGAATACATTGCTGCTTCTCTTTGTGCATGTCAAGCAACATGGATGGTGAATCTGGTCGAAGAAATTACATCAATGAGTCATGGAGCAATTACCATGAAGATCGACAGCATGTCAGCTATCAATTTGGCGAAGAATCCAATAGCTCACGGTCGAAGCAAGCACATCGAAATGAGGTTCCATTATCTTTGAGAGCAGGTAGCAGAAGGGAAGATGAAGTTGGAACACTGCAGAACTGAGAATCAGATTGCAGATATCATGACGAAGGGAGTGCAGGTCGAAGCCTTCAGAAGACTAAGATCGATGATGAATGTAGACAGCTTAGACACAATGAATTAGGTGGTGTGTTAAATTGTAATTCATAGTGTCGAAAACTTAGTGTGTCGAAGTCGAAGCAAAAGGAAGCAGTCGAAGTCGAAGTCGAAACATTCATGTGTCGAAGTGTTGTGTTGAACTGTCGAAAGTGTTTCGACAGATTCATTTAGATGGGATTCATATTTTGCTTTTATTAGATTAGATTTGATTTGATATGATTTAGATTAGATTTGATATTTTGGGCTTTTATAGTTTGGGCTTTGTCTTGAGATGCAAGCAAACCTAATTCTATAAATAGGGAGTTTTCCTCATTATTTTGTATCAATTACAACACTTTGTAATTTCTCACAGAATTCTGCAGTTGCAGAGTGAGTAATAAGAAGAGAGAAAGTCCCACAGTTTGTGGGCAGCAAGAACACTATTCATCTTCTTCTTCCCTATTTTCTTTCTACTTTTCTGTATAATTGCTGCGTGATAGTAGGAATTCCCATAGTTTTTTTGGTTGATTCCAACAATCACCACCCTTTTATTATTTCATACTATTTTTATTTTATTTTCCATTTATTTCTTAATTTTGTTTCTATAGTTTTTATTTTAGGAGCACTTTGAATTTTTAGTTTCAATTTATCATGTTATTTCTTGAATTCATAACTTTTTCTTTCGAATTTTGTTTTGATTTTTATTTTTCGCTTATGATCTTTATTTCGATTTTTAGGGCCAATGATATTACAAAATCATGACTTAGTTGATTTATGCAAAATGACTAAAAAGTCTTGATATGTATGAGGCTCATTTCTTTATTTTTGTTGGTCAATGAAAGTCGAATATCAAAAGATTATCGATCCTCCGATTAAATCTTGATCAAGACGAGACTAACTTTATTCTTCATTTCGAGTCCATTTTCTTTACTTTAGGCCGATGACATTGCACAAATCTTGACTTTGATTATTTCAAATCAATAAAATCTTGATAAATATGAGGTCACTTTTTACTTATTTTTATTGGTCGATGAAAGTCAAAAATCTAAGATTATCGATTTATCGATTTAAATCTTGATTAAGATGAGACCAACCTTATTTTTTCATTCCGGTTTCATTATCTTTATTTTGGTCGATGACATAACAAACTTCATGGTTTGGTTGACTTCATTGAATCAACAAAACTTTGATCAATATGAGACCGCTTTCTCTTTATTTCAGTTTCATTCACTTTTTAGTCGATGAAAGTCAAGAATCATTGATTATCGATTCCTCGATTAAATCATGATTAGGACGAGACTAATTCTATCTCATGTTCTTAGCAAGCAAACATAACATAACACAAACTTAGCAAGAGGTTCCTGTAGAGTACTACAGATACTTAGGGTGCTAATACCTTCCCTTTATATAACCAACCCCCGAACCTTAGATCTCCCCCCTTTAGGTTTTTTAACGATCTTGAACCTTTCCTTTGGATAAATCAAAGTCGGTTGTAAAAGAAATATGATGCAAGTTAATTAATAGCTTGTTATCCGATTTTCACCGCTACAGAAATGGCGACTTCACTGGGGAATCAGTTAGACCTATTGCTGGTCCTTTCCTAAGAAGGTTAAGCCAATCTTGTTTTTATGTTATTCATGTTTGCTTATTTACTTGTATATGCTTATGTATGTCATATTTGCTTATATATCTGTATATCTGTTCTTGCTTGACATTTTTTTGTTTAATTTGGGTTGATATGATATCTATGAGTGAGATAAGTCCTAACCCAGACTTGAGAGAACACATATGTTTAGGAACCATGGACATAGTTAAGGGAACTTCGAGGGAGAAATCCCAAAGGAGGGAACTTGAAGTCCACACTCAGTTGAGGCCCTCTTGGAGGTGGTAAATGTTGAACGAGCAATCGTGAATGCGTTACTACTTTCAACCTTGGTGCCAGAGATACTGATGACCGTTAGTTACCCTTTACCCCACCTGGCCTATTTAGGATGTAGTGCGATGACTATGAGGGAGTAATCCTAAATGATTGCTACGCGATACTACGCTCAGACGAGACTCTCTTGAGGATTTTATTGATCACCGAGCAATTGGGAAGTTGATAAAATCCGAAAGATGGGTTGTTGACTCTGGGAACTCTTTAGAACCTTGCTCTGCAAATACAAGAACCCTAGTACACACCCTGTGGTTGGTTCTTTACCCAGACTTCATGTTGTGATCTCGAACCCTTGATCCTGTTGAATGTGTTTTTGCATCCTGTTTGCATCGCATTGCATATCATTTTCATCTTTGCATGATTCATTGCATGTGTCTGTTTACCCAGCTACTCATTTCCAGTGGTCTCTATCTTCCAGTGTCATCTGTGAGTCGTCAAGCTGATTTCTCGACACCAATACCGGACTAGAGCTAACTACAGACGAAGTATGTCAGAGCAAGAGGTACACAACGCTGAGGTCCGAATGGAAATCGATGACCTTAAGTCAAGCGTGACCAAACTCACTGAGATGATTCAAGTCTTGATTGCTAGGGGAGAGCCACCCCAAAGGACAGTCATCCAAGAAGTTTCAAGTGCTGATCCTCCACCAGTTCAAGCGCCGCCTTCAACTTGGCCCGAGTTTGGTTTGCCACACAACTACTCTCCACCGATTGCATCTACTGCTATGGTTGGTCAGAATGCTATGCCAGTGTTTCAAGCTCATGTTTTTGCCAAACCTCAACTTATAGTTCAGACTATTTGAGCTCCCTTTGAGGATCCCCGCTATGAGTACAATGCTGCCAGTGCTCAAGGTGAAGACCGTGAGGACTTTGTTGAACCTGAAGTTGTCCGAGAGCAGTTTCAGAGCATAGAGAGGAGACTCAAAGCCGTTGAGGGTACTGATTTCTTCAATGTGGATGCAGACAACCTGTGCTTAGTATCAGACCTTGTTATACCTGCTAAGTTCGTAACTCTAGATTTTGTGAAGTACAAGGGTCACTCTTGCCCAAGAGCTCATTTGGTCATGTATCTTCGCAGGATGACTGCTCATGCTAAGAATCAGAAGTTGCTTATCCACTGTTTTCAAGACAGCTTGAGTGGAGCATCACTCAAATGGTACATGGGTCTCGAGCAAAACTCTATCCATAGCTTCCAAGACCTCACAAATGCCTTCATGGAGCAGTATAAGTATAACCTCGACATGGCTCCTGATCGCCGTCAACTGCAAAACATGTCTCAGAATGATAAAGAGTCTTTCAAGGAGTATGCTCAGCGCTGGAGAGAGTTGGCTTCCCAGGTTGAACCTCCTTTGGCTGAGAAAGAGTTAACCGGAATGTTCATGGATACCCTGTCCCCATTCTATTGGGAGAAGAATGTTGGAAGTGTTTCCTCCAATTTCACTGATTTGGTTACTATTGGTCAAAGATTAGAGGAAGGTCTTAAGAAGGGAAAAGTATCCAAGGCTGTTGAAACTTCCAATGCTGTGAAGAAATCTTATGGTAACTTTCAGAAGAAAAAGGAAGATCATACTAACGCTGTCATGGTTGAAACAAGAAGACCTCGTCCCCGACCTCAGTATGTTGTTCACCCTACCGTTGCTACTGTTACTCATGTGGTTGCTGCACCACGACCAACTCAAGCTTTCCAACATCCGGCTGCAGGACAGAGCCAGCATCGTAATAGGGGTCAATTTGATCCTATTCCCATGACTTAAACTGAACTTTATCCTAGTTTGGTTCAACAAGGTTTGATTACCACAAGGCCTCTGCCTCTTCCTCCAAATCCTCTTCCAGCCGGCTATAGGGCTGATCTTCATTGTGAATACCATCAAGGTGGTGCAGGCCATAACTTAGAAAGTTGCTTTGCATTGAAGGCTAGAGTACAAGAGATGATGAGGAACAAATCCTCTCCTTTAAGGACAATCCCAATGTTCAGAACAACCCTCTGCCAGGGCACGCCAAGTGAAGCTTCAGTCGACTTCAACAGGCTATCCTCCTAAAAGCCAGTGTTTCAGACAGGACAACTCATCCTTGTGTTGATTAGTCACTAGGCCTTTGTTTCTTGTTGTTTGCACTTTCTTTATTTTGTAATGAGTGTTTGCTTTCAAATTATGTTTGTACTTTCACAATTAATGAAATGAGCATTGCAACTTTTGATTCAATTCATTTGTGTTTGCTATTTACTTCTTATTGCTTCCTCTTTCATGAAAAATAAAATAAAAAAATTCTCTTGTCCACTTTCTTCTGATTATGCAAAGATTGGAGGGAGGATGATGATACATTATACCCATAATTGCTGTTGGTATGTTTTCAAATCAAAACTTTGCTGACGATGTAAGGCATTGTTTCAATCCCCAAACACTGGAGAAATAAGGAAGTTAACCCCTCTTTAACCCCTTTGAGCCTTGAAGTAGGAGTTTCTTTTCTTTACAAATAAAAACCCGTAATTTTAACCTAGGGCAGGGTAGTTCTCAGTTAGCTTGATTGTGCATTCAAATACAAGAGTAGCATTCAAGACGCCTCTCAACAAAGTTCACAAATGTTCATTCACACACAGCAAGCAAGTGTCGAAGATGTCTTTCAAGTCAAACGCCAATGATGATTCACTGTAATCCTTAAGCCAGGCAGTCACTAAAAAAAAGACAAAAAAAAGAAAAGAAAAGAAGAAAGGACAAGCTTGTATGACAACCAAAAGTTGTAAGGAAGCAGTGATCGCCATCTCAAGTCCATTGAATTTTGAACCATCATCGCTATCATCAGTGCAATTCCTAACTCATGGGAATTTGAGTGCATAGTTTGAGTTAACTGAGCATAGGACTGAAGTTCATCACGTAGATTGGGTGGGTACAAATAAACTTTGAGCCTTTATCCTTTGTTTCTTAAACCGTGAACCAGGCCACGTTATAACCCTCAAAAGACCTAATTGAAGCGAGGTTATTTTGAAAGCATACTACATCAAGGTTGCGTAAACTGACTCCAAAAGATCTTTGCAGATAATCTGTTTTGGCATCACGCCTTGTGCTTTACCTTTCACTTTAATGTCTTGAACCACCGTGTTCTGACCAGTATCCCATATACTTTGCACCTCTTTCAAAATGATTTTGATTTCAAAAGTTGCATGAACTTTGCATTTACCATGTTTGTACAAATACTTTTGTTTGCAAACTAGCTTTCTTCTTAAGGAATTTGCAAACAATTGAGAAACTTGGTCGGTGATCCAATCAGGGGCAAGTTCCTTCCATATTCTGTTGAGAATCAGTTCAAGATTTGAGGTTTAATGGCGACTTCTCAAAATCGGTTTATACATAAGATTTTTCAAGACTCATACTGGGGCAAGCTTTCCCAGTATACAGTAAAACAATTATTTTCAAGACTCATACTGGGGCAAGCTTTCCTAGTGTACAGTAAAATAATTATTTTCAAGACTCATACTGGGGCGAGCTTTCCCAGTGTACAGTAAAACAATCATCTTTCAAGACTCAGACCGGTGCAAGCTTTCTAAGAGCACCAAGAAACGGTCATTTCAGAATCAATCAAGCTGAAGCAGTGATCAGCTCATCAGCTAGTCTGGGGCAGTTTACCTGAAGAATCCCCAAGCAGCTCTTCATCCTTCTTACAAGGATCAACTTGATACAGTTAACCAGTGTGGCAGAGATGTGTTCAGCAGTAGCATCCCTAGTCCCAAGCAGAACGGCAGTGATCTTCGTGTTGAGGAATCAGTCTTCAAGTCTTGTCTTTTCTCAAGAGTCGAGCCGTTTCGTCGACATCTACATCAGCATCGGCATTTGCATTTGATCATATATCATCTGCATAATTCATATACATATGCATAACATGAGTGTTTCATCCTCATTTGTATTTCTCCCGAGTTCGTGTCGTTATCCACATCTTACCTTACCAAAATGTTACATGTTCTTTCATTCAGTGCCATTCCTGAATGTTATCATTCTCTTGCGCATCTAATCTTGTTGATAGATGTGGGTCTTCTCTCATTCTAGTGCTATTCCTGGATCTTTATATTCTCTCACTCCAGTGCCATTCCTGGATGTCTGTCTCATGTGATCTCCAGTGCCATTCCTGGATGTCTGTCTCTTGTGATCTCCAGTGCCATTCCTGGATATCTTGTTCCCCTTGTTTCTCCCAGTGCTATTCCTGGAAGTTTTGCCTCTCTTTTGTAATCCTCATCAAATTTGCTTGGATATCTTTCAGTGCCATTCTTGAAAGTCTTTTTTGTCCATTCAGTGCCATTCCTGGATGAGTTTCCTCCTTTGCATTCAGTGTCATTCCTGGATGTCTTTCTCACTATCATTCGATACCATTCCTGAATATAGTGATCTACCTTTACTTTCAGTGCCATTCCTGAATGTTTATAGTCATCCAATGCTTTCTTGGATTTCACCTTTGTTCACATTCATTCAATGCTGTCTTGAATACTGTGGTTCCTTTTGTCCAATGCTTTCTTGGATTTCTATCTTGTTCACTTTCATCTGATGCCTTCTCAGATATTATGAGTTATACCTTTCATCTAAAGCCATTATTGGATGACTGGTGTTTTTTTACATTCAATGCCATTCTTGAATGTAATCTTTGTTCACTCATCTAAAGCCATTATTAGATATTATGATTTACACCTTTCATTCAAAGCCATTATTGGGTGGCTGGTTTCTTTGCATTCAATGCCATTCTTGAATGTAATCTTTGTCCACTTTTATCTAAAGCTATTATTAGATATTATGATTTATACCTTTAATCCAAAGCCATTATTGGGTGATTGGTTCCTTTGCATTCAATACCATTCTTGAATGTAGTCTTTGTTCACACTCATCTAAAGCCATTATTAGATATTGTGAGTTATACCTTTCATTCAAAGCCGTTATTGGATGTCTGGTTTCTTTACCATCCGATGCCTTTCCGGATGTGTCTCTCTTTCTGATGTTTTTTCCAGGTCGGGTCTTTGTTCACTTTATCTAAAGCCGTTATTAGATATTGTGATCTATACCTTTCATTCAAAGCCAGTATTGGATGTCCGGTTTCTCTACCATCTGATGCCTATCCGGATGTGTCTCTCTTTCTGATATTTTTCAGATAGAGTCTTTGTTCACTTTATCTAAAGCCGTTATTAGATATTGTGATCTATACCTTTCATTCAAAGCCAGTATTGGATGTCCGGTTTCTCTACCATCCGATGCCTTTTCGGATGTGTCTCTCCTTCTGATATTTTTCCAGATCGAGTCTTTGTTCACTTTTATCTAAAGCCATTATTAGATATTGTGAGTCATACCTTTCATTCAAAGCCATTATTGGGTGAATGGTTTCTTTGCATTCAATGCCATTCTTGAATGTAGTCTCTGTTCACATTCATCTAAAGCCATTATTAGATATTATGAGTTGTACCTTTCATTCACAACCATTATTTGATGACTGGTTTTTTTTTGCCATCTGATGTTTTTCCGGATGTGTCTTTCTCTGTCTTTTCTGGTTTTTCTTGAAGATCCCGTTTGAACTCTTTAGTATAAGAAAATCCCAGAAAATCTTTTGTTGGTGTCTATCCTTTTATTCCAAATTGATCCCCAGGGGAGATCATGTCTTCTTTCTGGTTCCATGCCCAGTAAAGAGTGTACTTTCATTTCCCCAGTGTCGTCCGGTCACCTATAAACCTGTCGTCTATCTCCTTGGACTTTTCCCTAGTGGAGAGCCCCTCTCTGGCTCCCATCCCCAGTGAGGGCCTGTAGGATTTCCTATTTATTTTTCTATCCCCGGTGCATCCTTAGAGTCTCCCCAGTGAGTCTATCGTTGGACAGTCTGCATCCCCAGTGAGTCTTTCTTGTGAATGCTAACCTTATCCTTCCCCAGTAAGCTCACCTGTGGTGGATTGCCCTTCATCCTTGGTGTTTTGTTTGTCTGCCCCTTTGCATTTAGCATTCCATCATTTTCATCATATTAGAGTTCATTGCATGTCAACATTTTTGTCCATAGCATTGCATGTCAGTGCGTCTGAGGGCAAAATTTTCGGTTATCTATATTTAAATACCTTCCACCATGATTTCATGAAGACTATCATCACTCATGTCATCCGGTGAAGATATTTAAATAGGGGCAACTGTTGTACCCCATATTTTACCCTCCGATATTCTAATCCTCTGCATATCCTTTTCATTGGTCTCTGTTTTCGCATTTTAGTAAACATATCAATAATCATGCATTTTTTGTTAGAATTTAATTTGTTTTATTTCTTTTTTTCACTAACTATTTTCAATTATCTTTTTTATTATTTTTAGTTTTATTATTATTATTTATTTTTTTATTATTATTAATTTTATTATTATTAGTTTTATTACCATTATTAGTTTTATTATTACTAAGCTTTATTATTATTATTATTATTACTTTTATTTTGTTTATCTTCATGGTAAGTGGGGACCACTCAATCATTCTAACACTTCACATGGATTGCCACATCAACACTCCCACTTTATTTACACTATAAATAAGATTTCTCTTTCTCTCATTTGACACACCAGATTCACCCCACACAAAGGCTGAATACTCTCTTAATTTTCTCCCTCAATTATTCTTGCAAATTTTCTAGAGAGAAGGCTCGTCTTCATTTTTCCATAACTCGTGTCATTGAAGAGGCAGTTGACCGTCTACACTAGGTAACATTCACCTCTTTTATTTCTCCATTTTCAAAGTACCATGATCATTTATCTATGCTGTTATCAAGTTCATTAGCATGTTAATATTTTTCTGGAAAAAGTATTGTAATATCCTATAATTTTTGTTTGATTTTATTATAAATGATGTTTAAAAGATAAGATAAAAATTCAAAAAGACAAAAGACATGCTTCATCACCACCCTTTTATTATTTCATACTATTTTTATTTTATTTTCCATTTATTTCTTAATTTTGTTTCTCTAGTTTTTATTTTAGGAGCACTTTGAATTTTTAGTTTCAATTTATCATGTTATTTCTTGAATTCATAACTTTTTCTTTCGAATTTTTTTTTGATTTTTATTTTTCGCTTACGATCTTTATTTCGATTTTTAGGGCCAATGATATTACAAAATCATGACTTAGTTGATTTATGCAAAATGACTAAAAAGTCTTGATATGTATGAGGCTCATTTCTTTATATTTGTTGGTCAATGAAAGTCGAATATCAAAAGATTATCGATCCTCCGATTAAATCTTGATCAAGACGAGACTAACTTTATTCTTCATTTCGAGTCCATTTTCTTTACTTTAGGCCGATGACATTGCACAAATCTTGACTTTGATTATTTCAAATCAATAAAATCTTGATAAATATGAGGTCACTTTTTACTTATTTTTATTGGTCGATGAAAGTCAAAAATCTAAGATTATCGATTTATCGATTTAAATCTTGATTAAGACGAGACCAACCTTATTTTTTCATTCCGGTTTCATTATCTTTATTTTGGTCGATGACATAACAAACTTCATGGTTTGGTTGACTTCATTGAATCAACAAAACTTTGATTAATATGAGGCCGCTTTCTCTTTATTTCAGTTTCATTCACTTTTTAGTCGATGAAAGTCAAGAATCATTGATTATCGATTCCTCGATTAAATCATGATTAGGATGAGACTAATTCTATCTCGTGTTCTTAGCAAGCAAACATAACATAACACAAACTTAGCAAGAGGTTCCTGTAGAGTACTACAGATACTTAGGGTGCTAATACCTTCCCTTTGTATAACCAACCCCCGAATCTTAGATCTCCCCCCTTTAGGTTTTTTAACGATCTTGAACCTTTCCTTTGGATAAATCAAAGTCGGTTGTAAAAGAAATATGATGCAAGTTAATTAATAGCTTGTTATCCGATTTTCACCGCAACACTTATCATCCTCAGACGGATGGTCAGACCGAGAGAACTATTCAGTCGTTGGAAGATTTACTGAGAGCGTGTGTTCATGAGCAAGGTGGTGCTTGGGATAGTTATCTTGCGTTGGTGGAATTCACGTATAACAACAGTTTCCATTCGAGTATTAGAATGACACCTTTTGAAGCGTTGTATGGGAGAAGATGTCCAACACCGTTGTGTTGGCATGAATCTGGTGAGAGTTTGGTGGTTGGATCGGAGTTAGTGCAACAGACTACGGAAAAGGTGAAACTTATTCGTGAGAAAATGAAGGCTTCTCAGAGTAGGCAGAAGAGTTATCATGATTGAAGGAGGAAAGATCTTGAGTTTCAAGAATGCGATCATGTATTTTTAAGAGTTACACCGGTGACGGGTGTTGGTCGTGCATTGAAGTCGAAGAAGCTTACTTCTCGGTTTATTGGTCCTAATTAGATATCCGCGAGAGTGGGTGCTGTGGATTATCGGGTGGCATTGCCGCCGAGTCTTTCGAATTTACAAGATGTGTTCCATGTTTCACAGCTTCGGAAGTATGTTTCAGATCCGTCGCATGTAATTCCGATGGATGAGGTTGAGGTAAAGGGGAACCTTACGGTTGAGACATTACCAGTGAGAATTTTGGATCGCGAGTTGAAGCGGTTAAGAGGTAAGGATATTGCGCTTATGAAAGTAGCGTGGGGAGGCGCTGCTGAAGGCAATTTGACTTGGGAATTGGAGAGTCGGATGCGGGAGTCGTATCCGGAGTTGTTCCTCTCAGGTAATATTTTCGAGGACGAAAATTTCTAAGTGGGGGAGAGTTGTAGCGCCCCAGTTTTTGTTAGATTTATTTAATTGAGTCGATTTAATTATTTTTGGTCTTTATATTATTTTATTTTTGACTTTTATTTGGCAATATATTATTTTTCATTGTTGTTATGTTTTATCGCGTTTTGAGCGTCCTTGGTACCGTTACAGAGCTAATGAATTATTATTTCTTATAAAAATAGGTTTGAGATTTGTGGCCGATTTAATTATGCCGGGAATTTGGAAATGTGTCGTTTTGTCGACTTTTACCGTTTTAATGGTGTGTATTTGATGTGTTATCATGCAATGTGCTTTTGATATATACCGTATGACTTGTGTGCTGTTGTATGATGTAAATGCATGCGATGAAATGTTGTGATGATGGTTTGTGGCCTAAGGGCAAGAAAATGCATTGTGTTGTGTTTGATGGTATATGCATGATTATGGATGTGTATCTGTGTGCATTTGAATGTCATGAGTCATTGTATGCCAAGCATCATGATATGCATTCTTGTGATGTCGTGTACCCTAGTGGGTGTGAGCGACGAAACGATTCCCGAGGGGATCCACTGTAACATCGTGTGCCTTATACAAAGAGGTGTGAACGATGATTATGGACGATCGTGTGCCTTATACAAAGAGGTGTGAGCGATTGGGTCGTGTACCTTATACAAAGAGGTGTGAGCGATCCATAAACGTCGTGTGCCTTATACAAAGAGGTGTGAGCGACGGGGAACATCGTTTTCCCGACGGGGAGTTACACTAAGTAACAAGCGATGATTCCAATAGTTCCTGAGCGAACTAATGATGAGAATGATGGATGAAACGGTACAGCATTGCATTTGCATAGAGTCGTTGTGTCGGTCTCTTTGAATTTGCATAAATCATGAATGGATTGATTTTGTGTGGAATTGTGAATGGAATTGATGAGTTGAGATATATATATATATATATATATATATATATATATATATATGTTGGTGATAAATGTATTGTGCGTGATTGATATGCCTCTGTGATGGATGTATGAGATATTCTTTGTGTTGGTTTGCATTTGAATTATGGTGTAAGTCGTGGTGAGAATGTTTTATATGTGTATTTTTGTGTTATTATATAATCATATGCAATTAAATTATGATTGTGTTTCTCACCTTTCTGTTGTTTTGAATGCTCTATGAGGCATTGCAAATTAGATGCTGGATGTCTTTTGTGAAGCTTAGGTCTTCATTATTTTGTCGGTCGACTCTGATATGTAGCACCGGGTAGTCGGGGAGATCGTTTGTGATTATGTGTATATGTATATGTTCTTTTTGGATTGTACATGTATGGCTCTGTACATGACAAACAAACTTTTATGATATATATATATATATGAGATTCGGTTGCAGATTTTCCGCTTTTATTCTGTATCTGAATAGTGGGTGTTAGGAACTGAGTTCCTCTGTCGTGTGCTACCTGATTGTTCCATATCTATATGAGCAGGTTGTTGTATTTTGTTTCAATTGATGTGACGCCTCCGTCTATGCCATGAATGTTTTAATTATACTCTGATTATTTGTTATCGCTTTAATTAGTTGGGGGGATAGATTGGGGGTGTTACACAACACCACGTCGGTCTGAACCTAGGCCGACAACGACGGGGACTGCGGGGGTAACATGTGCCTAGTTTCACAATGCCCATGCCTCGAGCTATTGGGATGCCAACAAAGTTCATTTCGAGTCTACATCCTAGTGGTCCGGTGTTTGGGGAAAGTTCGTCGTCAGCTTTCTCACCGTACCAAGGTTTAGGGCCTTTGGCAAACTAAGTTAATCGACCCCCAGGGTTTAGTCTTCTATCTCAATCAGTTCCAACTTTCACCTCAAGTTCTATTGCAGTCATGAGACAGCAGATGGATGAGAGTAATCACGAAATGATTCACATGTTGACTCAATAAATGAGCACCATATTAAGACCATTAATACAAGATTTGACCCAGAGTTACCAATAATTGGGAACTCAGATGACACAGATAGGTGATTTCCTAGGGGCTCCTAGGACACCGGGTCGACAAACTCCCCCACGTCGGCTGGAGACACCAATTCGACAAGAAGAAGTCTTCGACGAAACAATTGACCAGCAACCCCATGAGATTAAACACACACCTAGGGTGACCCAAAGGCTTCCCGTTGTGTTAGTTCATAGAAACCAAGATCCATACTACGTGGTCAGGCAAGTTCGACACGATGCCATGGCTGGCGAACTAAACTTAGAAGTTATGGTTGAACGGATCATGGTGCAGAGTGGAGCGAACCTAGGTCTGTGACGACCAACGTATACGTCCACACTACCAGATTTTGTTTTACAAACAAAATTACCTAGGGGATGGAAGGTCCCAAAGTTTACCAAATTCGCCGGAGAGACTGAAGAGTCCACCGTTGAACATGTTACCAGATATCAAATTGAGGTTGGTGACATAGCGAATAATGAGGACTTGAAAATGAAATACTTTCCAAGTTCCCTCACAAAAAATGCGTTTACTTGGTTCACCATGTTACCTCCATAGTCTGTCCATACATGGGCACAATTAGAAAGATTGTTTCATGAACAATTTTACATGGGACAATCGAAAATTAGCCTGAAAGAATTGGCCAGTGTCAAACGGAAGGCCACAGAGTCGGTGGACCAATATCTCAACAGTTTTAGACTCTTGAAAGCACGATGCTTCACTCAAGTCCCTAAACATGAGCTAGTCGAGATGGCTGCTGGCGGCCTAGATTATTCAATCAGGAAAAAGTTAGACACGCAATATCTCAGACATATGGCGCAGTTAGCCGATAGGGTCCTACAGGTTGACCGTTTGAAAGCAGAAAAAACCAAAACTAGCAGATACCATAAGAAAGAGAAAGTTTCATACGTAGCCGCTGACGAATACTCTTCTGACGATGAAGATCTCGTCGACGAAAGCGGGGTTAACGTGGCTGAACTCAAGCCAGGGCCTCCATACACGTGTTAATTATTAAAATCACCGAACGGGAAAAATCCCGTCGAAACTGAAAAAACAGATAAATACGTTGCAAAAACTTATACTTTTGATGTATCTAAGTGTGACGAAATATTTGATTTATTAGTTAAAGATGGTCAGATTATTATCCCTCATGGTTTGAAAGATCCCCCATTAGAGCAAAAGAAGAAAAGTGGATTTTGTAAGTTTTATAGTTTCCTTGGTCATAAGACATCTCAATGTGTTCTTTTCAGGTATTTGGTGCAGAAAGCTTTGAAGGAAGGCCGACTTTAATTTGGCGAAAGACCGAAGATGCAAGTTGACACAGACCCTCTGAAGGTCGAAGAAGCCTTGTACTCCGAGCTGTATGACTGCATGATGGTTGAGACTACTGAAGGTCTCACCAAATATTTAACAACTGAATCTTTTGAATGCATGATGGTCGAGACTACCGATGGTTCCGACAAAAAGACTAAAGAAGAACTAGAGGCAGTCTACCCTCAAGATGGCGAAAGCCTGACAGATTTCCAAGAGAAATGCAGGGTGAGTGGGTCGAAGGCTGTGTTATACCCAAGTTGCAATGCCGTTTTTGAAGAAAAGGCTGCAGAGAAATACGAAGCTGGCAAGAAAGAGGCACTACGAGATGGTAGGCTGTCTGTCCCAAGATTTGTGTTCGACCAAAGCGGTGCCCCTCATCGAAACGAGGAGTATAGGAAGCTGTTCCAGCAAACACGACCTAAGACCTTTGTGCCACCATCAGACACTCCACAAGAGAAGTGGGTGGAACCCGTGAGTCAGAAGGGGAGCAAGTGGCCGAAATGGAAAATGTTGGATCTTGAGAAAGAGGCTAAGATCTCCAACAAAAGGGTCGAACCCATGGGCTATGTGGTGTATCCCAATTACAAAGGGAAGAATCCTATGACAAGGACTCAGTGGAGGTGTTATTAGCGAAATAAAAAGGTTGGGAAAGAGGCTTCGACTTCACAGTTGAAACCTGTCGGAATCTCTGGACAGAAAATGCAATACCCAAAAGGAAGGTGGGTCGAGAAGGAAAAAATGATGACGAATCAAACAATGGCAGTGACTGTTGAAGCTTCGGGAGAAAAGAGGGTGGTATCAACCCAAATCTCGAAGTGCACATCTTTGGTCGAGAGCAAGAAAGAGTCAGAGTACACTCCCTAGTCAGATGAAGAAGAGCCAAAGTATTCTCCCCAGTCAGATGGAGAATATACCCCGTCACCGGAAGACGACTTTAACGAAGATATGTATGATGATACCAATGATGACACGCACAGTGAAGATTTCGCCGTAAACTGTGGTATCGTGTCGATATTGCCAGCGGAGTATGATATGGTGTCGGAAGTCTCTGAAGCAGACAAAGATTTCGTGCCAGATGAAACTGCGGAAGACAAACCGCTATGTTACTATGTTATGAACAATGGCGTGGTGGAAGAGAAGAGGGTTATGTTTGAGAAACCTAGTCCTGGAATGATGTAGCATTTGAAACCATTATTTATAAAAGCAAAGGTGGACGGAGTGGCAGTCAACAAAGTTTTCGTGATGGAGGGGCAGCTGTCAATTTAATGCCTCATACTTCATTTAAGAAGATTGGGAAAACTGAGGCTGACCTCCGACAACATAATATGGTTTTATCCAATTACGAAGGGAAAACTAGCAACATTCTTGGGGTTGTCCAAGTCGACTTAGCCGTGGGTACAACCACTAGATCAACACTCTTCATGGTTATAAATTTGAAGGCCAATTTCAACTTGTTGTTGGGTCGAAAGTGGATCCATGGGATAGGTGTAGTGCCTTCGCCTTTACGTTAGAGACTAAGTATCTGGAGGAAAGAGGGCATTGTCGAAAATATTGAGGCTGATTAGAGCTATTACAAGATTGACGAAGCGAAGGGTACGAAGAAATCTTTTGATCAGCTCTTGGCTAATGTGGCACCTTGTGACGATGGATCAGGGTCTTATACCTCTGTCGATACGGGTAACGTCTTGAATTTGGATCCTGATTATGGGTTTATTTGGGATGTTGCTGACGTAACAATTGAGCCTACAGAAGAAAATCCACCTACTTGGTGGCCAGTAGTCAATGAAATTGACTACTGAGTTAGAAAGTTTGACTCGAATTTTAGCCTATTTGGCTAAAAACAAAAGAAAGTCGACACTAGAAGTGGAGAAGCAACAAAATTTAGCTAGTGAACCCGACAACAATGCCCATGTAAATGGCCAACAAGGCCAAACAACAGCTTCAAAAAGCCGGAGGCTTGATTTCATCTATGACAATGAGCCTTTGGGGTTTGAGAAAGACCCATCCAATGAGCTCCAGAGAATGCAAGCGCAAGAACCACTTGAGGAGGTAGACCTAAGAGATGGGATTACAAAGAGACCCACCTACGTAAGCACTAAAATTTGGTCGAAGATGAAGGCCAAGCTGATCGAGGTATTGAAAGAATACAAGGATTGCTTTGCCTGGGATTATGGCGAAATGCCTGGTTTGAGTCAAAGTGTAGTGGAGCATCGACTGCCAATTCAGCCAGGAAAAAGACCAGTAAAGCAGCAACCTCGACGATTCGCTCCAGAAATTACTCTAAAGATTAAGCAGGAGATCGAGAGACTGCTCAAAAGCTAGTTCATCAGAACTACAAGGTACGTCGAATGGATAGCGAACATAGTACCCGTTATCAAGAAAAATGGAACCCTTCGAGTCTGTATAGATTTTAGGGACCTGAACAACGCTACCCCAAAAGACGAGTATTCAATGCATGTGGCAGAAATGCTAGTCGATTCAGCTGCAGGTTTTGAATATTTGAGTATGCTCGACGGTTATTCTGGCTATAATCAAATTCTCATAGCCGAAGATGATGTCCCCAAAGCTGCGTTCCGATGCCCTGGGGCTTTAGGAACATACAAATGGGTTGTGATGCCGTTTGGGTTAAAGAACGCTGAGGCAACCTATCAAAGAGTCATGAACACTATATTCCACGATTTTATTGAGAAATTTATGCAGGTGTATATTGATGACATCGTAATAAAATCCTCATCGGAGAATGGTTACTTAGACCACCTTCGACGTTCATTTGAAAGAATGAGAAAATATGGATTAAAAATGAATCCACTAAAATGTGCTTTTGGTGTTCACGCAGGAGACTTCCTGGGATTTATGGTTCACAAAAAAGGCATCGAGATAAACCAAAACAAGACAAAGGCAATTTTGGATCTCAAGTCTCTTTCGACAAAGAAACAACTCTAATCTTTGTTGGGGAAGATAAACTTCTTGAGAAGGTTTATATCAAATCTAAGTGGCAAGACGAAGGTGTTCTCGCCATTGCTCAAGGTCAAGAAGGAAAGTGATTTTCACCGGGAACGAGAGCAGCAGGAGGCTTTCGACGCCATTAAAGAATACCTCACAAGGCCTCCCATTTTATTGCCACCTAGTATGAATAAGAGTATGAAGTTGTATATTGCTGCGTCGGACACGACCATAGGAAACATGTTAGCACAAGAGGATAACAGTGGCGTCGAAAGACCTATTTATTGCCTTAGTTGAATGTTAATAGATGCTGAAACTAGGTACACTATGATTGAAAAGTTGTGCCTATGCTTGTACTTCTCATGTATAAAATTAAAGCAATATATCAAACCAGTTGATGTTTATGTTTCGTCGCATTTTGATGTTATTAAACATATGTTGTCTAAACCCATTCTGCATAGTCGAATTGGGAAATGGGCACTAGCATTAACTAAAATTTTCTTGACGCATGTCCCTCTAAGGGCTATGAAAGGTCAAATAGTGGCAGATTTTATTGTTGATCACGCAGTGGTCGAACCGTCGCTATGTATGGTCGATGTTAACCCTTAGAAGTATACTTCGATGGGTCGAGTCATAAAAATGGGACAGGTATTGGAATCTTAATAATGTCCCCGCAGGGAATTCCGACTAAATTTAAGTGTAAGGTCGACGGAAAATGTTCCAATAATGAAGCAGAATATGAAGCCTTAATCACTGGCTTCAAAATACTCAAGGATTTAGGGGCCAAGAAAGTTGAAATAAAGGGCGATTCTGAACTGGTGATTAAACAGATCATAAGAGAATATAAGTGCGTCAAAGAGAATTTTTGATGTACTTCGCAATGGCGAAGCGACTGTTGGAACGCTTCGAGGTTGTCAACATTATGCACGTGCCCAGAGTAGTAAATCAAGAGGCAAATGATTTAGTGCAGATTGCCTCCGGGTACAAAGTGTCGGAAGAGAAGTTAAAAGACTTCATTGAGATTAAGGAGAAGATGGTGTCAAATGTGCTACCATCACTAAGCTTATCAATCCCAAAAGCTGGAGGGTCAAACGTCCTGACAGAGAGTTTAATTGAAAGTTTTGGAAATTATGAAGTTTTTGCTATCAACAATCTATCACTGTCAGATTGGAGAAGACCAATCATCGAGTATTTGGAGAATCCAGTTGGAAGTACTGACAGGAAGACTAAGTCAAGAGCTCTAAGTTACGTTCTAATGGGAAATTAGTTGCTGAAAAAGACTCCAGAAATAGTGTTGCTCAAATGTCTGGGAGACACAGATGCATACCTAGCAATTTCTGAAGTCCATAGAGGGACATGTGGAGCTCACCAAGCTGGCCATAAGATGAAATGGTTGTTATTTCGACAAGGTGTCTATTGGCCAAGCATGCTCAAAGATTACATGGACTTTGCTAAAGGATGCCAAGACTGTCAAAAGCATGCAAACATTCAGCATGTACTAGCCAGCGAATTACATGCAATTATCAAGCCATGGCCCTTTCGATGATGGGCGTTGGATGTCATGGGCGAAATTCGACCAGCCTCGTCGAAACAACAGAAATTCATCCTTGTGGGTATAGACTACTTCATAAAATGGATAAAGGATGCACCTCTAGTAAAAGTGGATCAGGAAGCTGTGATCAAATTCATTTAGAATCATATTTTGTATAGGTTCGGGATCCCTGAAACCATCACTACAGATCAAGGTTCCGTATTTGTTGGCCAGAAAATGCAAGAATTTGCAGCCGAAACAGGTTTCAAGTTAATTACTTCGACACCATATTATGCTCAAGCAAACAGTCAGGTCGAAGCAGCCAACAAGGTAGTGATTGGACTCATCAAGAAACACATTACCAGGAAACCTATAAATTGTCATAAGACATTAGATCAAATTTTATGGGCTTGTCAAACATCCCCTAAGGAATCAACCAACTCGACGTCGTTTCGTTTGACATTCGGTCACGATGCTATATTGCCAGTAGAGATTTGTCTACAGTCAATTAGGGTACAACGTCAAAATGAGATTTCGTCAGAGAAATACTAGAGCATGATGCAAGACGAAACCGTATACTTGGACGAAGAAAGGATGGCAGCGTTAAATGTATTACTATGCCAGAAGGCACGAGTTTCTAGAGCATATAACAAGAAGGTTAGAGAGAAGACTTTCATAGTTAATGATTATGTATGGAAAGTAGTGTTGCCCATGGATCGAAGGGATCGAACGTTAGGAAAATGGTCTTCAAATTGGGAGGGACCATTCCAGGTAATCCAAGTGTTCAGCAATAACGCGTACGAGATTCAAGAACTAGGTATGGACCAACGAATCTTAAGAGTAAATGGGAAATATTTGAAAAAATATAAACCTATGTTACAAGAGATTCGAATCAAAAGGTAACTTTTCATTAATAATTAGCCAAAATGGACTAAGGGCCAAGATGGCGTACAAAAGTATCCAAACGGAGTTACAAAGGTTCGACGACTGAAAACATAAATTAAAATCAAACAGGGAATCGAGATTTGAAGTCTTCAAAAAGAGTATTTTCATAAGTAATCTTGCTGTCGAGGAGGGTCTTCTTTTTCTGCATTTGGCGACCTCAGCATTTTTCCTTGTAAGTTCGGCTATTTGAGCTTGATAGTTTGAAATCTGCTGGTCGAAGGCATGTTGCTTATCAGAACGCTCCTGTTTTTTGACCTTGAAATCCCCAAGTTTCTTTTTGCAAAGTGCACTGAGGTGCCACTCACGTTTCATCTCATTGGTCTTCGTCCTGATCTGAGCGTCGGCCCGTCGACAAACAGTAAGATCCGTAGCCATTTGGGAAAAGAAGGCCTCAAATTCGATCAAGTACTTGGCCATGGAAGAAAGGACTTGGAACTGGGAAATTCATCAAGTAGCTTGAAGATGTCACGAGCTACAGCTACTTCTTCTACGACGACAACCAGAATTTCGTCCTCAAACAAGTACGTTTTCCACTGTTGGAGCTTGAGGGTGAAATAAGCATCCATTTCTGGGTTGGGAATGCCCGTCAAACTAGCGGTTTGAACGTCCATAGACTCCTGGCGAAGCTTGTGCAATGCCCTCAAAGATTCTGCTGGATTCGTATGCTTCGTCGCCAAGATCTCCTCCGGAGTAAGAGTTTTGTTGGCATTTGGCGTAGGCGTGTTGGGGCCTACTTTAGTAGAAGCTTGAGGATTCAGGTTGTCCTCAGTAGCTCTAATAGCCGTAGCAACAGTCGAATTGTTGTCACCATCACTGGCGGTTGCACCACCCTTGCCAGCCACAATCGAGGTGTTTTGAGTTTGAGGCGTCTTCGCCGCTAGATTATCTTCTGTCGAAGCTCCTTGGAACTCATCAATTTTTGGAGACTAAAAAGGGTTGCCGTCTCAGGCAGGTTTTCAACATTAGCCGTTGCATTATTATCCTCGGCGATGGTCGAATCAGCCATAGTTTCCTACAAGAGGAGGTTCAGTGAGAAAGTACCCAAAAAAAGATATGAGCCAAGAGAACAAGGACGCATAATACCTCAGTAGTGTGTTTTGGAGGCGGTGCGTCGGAGCCAGCAGGCTTGAAAACCTTAGTAAGATCTCCAGGAAAAGTGGGTTTCACGGTCGAAGTGACCGTTTTGGAGGGCGTCTTCTTGATTGGGATTTTTCTTTTCTTTGTCAACGGAGTGACCGGAGTGGATGCTGAGACTTCAGAGGGAAAGATACGAGAGTGGGTGCTTTCATCATACACTTCACCCTCAGGTGATGGTACTTTTTCAGAGGCCTAACAAATGACAACGTAAGATAACGGTAGAAAGAAGTGCAAAGGAACGTCGAAACATGTTATACATGTGGTTTTAGGACCTCCGACTTCTTTGCAATCTTGGTTGAGGCCGATGCAGTAGCTGGGTCCTGTTTTCGACTCTGGGAAACAAGCACAAATAATTAGCTAATGAAAATTAATGAAATAAAAGTAAAGATTTTAGGAGTTACCCTCTTTGGTGGGTCTTCTTTGGCATCAGCCCCCTGGTTGTTCTCGACAGGAACAACAATTGTCGAAGTAGGTGCTTCGTCAGCAAGGGGTTTTCCAAAAATAGGTCACGATGAAAACATTGATTTTGATATTCTAACCACCAGACATCAAAATCTTCCGTGGTGAAGAAAGATGGTTGGAACGTAAAAACAGGCAACTCAAGGCGTTGAGTTGACTTAGAAAATTTAATGAAATTTTTGTGACCTGTCAGGTTCAGCTATCGACTAGCCTAAACAATATCAGAAGAATGCCGCACTAAGGACTTAGGCAGCATCTGGCTCAGGCCAAATTGACGGGCCACCAAGTTGGGTTGGTAGTCCAAAAACCCGTAACCTGTACTCCCCGTCTCAATTCGGAAGGATAACATGGTGGGAGTTAGAAATGCCCTCCATATAGAATTCGAGAGCGCTACTCTTTTGGGAGAAGCACTAGGAAACGGATTTCTGAACCATGTCGAACCAAACTTTCGATTCACGAAGGGTGCCATACCTTGGACGAACGTCGTGGCTTCCACGAACATGTTGAGGTACTTCATGAAGAGAGTCTTATTGGGAGTTTCCTGAGTAGTTATCAGGGAAAGTCGAACACCTTCTATGGGACGTTCTTCATTTAAGTGTTGTATTTTTGCAGATACAGGATAACCCAGCTGGTATTCGAATGTGGCATTAAGCCAATGTTACAACAACCACAAAGGCCTTAAAATATTCAATGCCTTGGGAGTCTCATGGAGGAGTTTGAGTTTCAGGGATGATAGCCCAAGAAAGTGATAGAGGGAGGCTAACAAGAGCTTACCCAAAGATACCTGTCAACCCTCATGAATTTGGATCGCCAGGTTGATGTAACTTTTAGCTATCTTTAGAGAGCCAGGATAGAAGAGATAGTATAATAACCAAAGAGTCAGAAAAGCAATGTGTTCTTCGTCTGACACTTCGGCGGAGTCCTGATCATGATGGTCTACAATATAGTTTTGAAATCCGGCATGGTTGAAGTCGAAGAAGTTGGTCGTGTCAAGGGTTGGGTCGAAATTTTCACCCAAAGGTGAGAGGCCAGTAATGACCGCCACGTCGAAGAGTGTCAGCATCAACATACCACAGGGGAGGTGGAATGTATTGGTCGACCCTCCCGGAAATACATCGACGCCAACAACATACATGGGTTAACCCTGTGAGCATTCCTAGAGAGCTGGATGTCATCGAAGATGACAGCTGTTTTCCATTGCTCCTGACGTTTACCTTGTACTTTGTTAAGCCAAGCGATGTAGTCTTTGTTGCCAAGTGTGGGCATCGACCGAAAGACCCTGGCCTTAGGCCCCATGAACTTAAGGTCGAAGGTACCACCTTTCTCAAAAGCAGATGGTATGGTAGGAGCGTAGCAAGGAAAGAACTACTGGAGATCTTGGTGATTTTGCTTAGTATCAGGATATGGCCCATGGAAAGCATGAAGTTTGTCAGCCACCACGAAGGGAAGAATCATTTGGCATTGCCAGGTTGCTATCACCGCGCCATCAGCAGATGTCGGTTGAGGAAGGGGTTTGAGAGACTCACTTTCAAAAAGGACGTAGGCGATCGGCTTGTTTCCAGTTTTGTGAGTAGCAGAATCGGTGAGTGTTGCAGAAGAAGACATTCTAACGGAAGAAAAGGCCAAGGGAACTTTGGGACCAAGAAAGTTTGTGAAGAAGATGAAAGTATGAGAGAATGAGGAAAAGAAAACCAGTCGCTTATGGAAGGTATTTATAGGCAAATGCATGCAACTCAAAGGTCAAGGAAACAACTGTTCTGATTCTGCAGAAGGAAGTTAGTGGGAGTGGTTTAAAACCCATAACTTAGGGTGAGACTAGCCATGATGACATTTCGTGGAAATCGTGGCGCAGAAAGGCGCCATCATTATGCCAGACATCGTGTGACGCGTGGATTTGACAGAAGAAAAAGCGATTAAGTTACTGGGTCGAAACGAAGGTACAGTTGAAAACTCGCAGGAAAAACAAAATGCCAAGTTTCTCGGTTGACATAGTGCTCAGTCGAAACTGGCCTTTTTTGGGGGGGGGGGGGGGGGGCAATTTATTGGCTGGAAGATTTCTACTGAGCAGGGAGAAGGAAGAGATGATGAAAAGGCCAACATGTAGGTCAACTTCAGAAGGAAAAGATGGTGAGAAGGCCAACTGTAGCGTGCGATTTTTGTCGGTGGCGCGACCACCTTATCGCCATGGTTGAAATTGGGTGCTACTTTCTGATTTTTTATTTATCCTATGAAGCTGGAAAGGAAAGGGAAGCTATCTAAAACTAACCTTGTACGTAAATGTCTTCTTTAACAAATGCTTAAGAGATTGGGGAGTTCGGGGTCAGGTTATACAATGTGGAGTTGTCAATTACCCATCCTATATATGGTTATCCATAGATCGTTAGCAATTTCTACTGTTTTCTATTAACTGGTGTTTATCTGTTTATTGGGAAAGTTTCTTCTTTGGGAGTCTTTGAGAGAGTGTTTTTGTTGTTTTTCGGGTTTTTGATGTTTTTGGTAAGGTACCGGACCTAAGGTTTTTTTTAGTGTGTGAAGGTACTGGACCTAAGGTTTTTGTTTAGTGTGTGAAGGTACTGGACCTAAAATTTTTGATTGGTGTGCTCGCTAAGATTTCACAATCTTAAGCCTACGTATTCCCGTTAAAGAAAATAGGGAAATCAGAGCAATCGTAGTTCCTCCTATTCTATGGGAGGAAAAAGATGTTTTGGTGTTTTGTTCAAAGCCCGAGATTGAAGCTAAAAGGTTATTTGTGTCTTGTTCAAAGCCCAAGATTAAAGCTAAAAGGTTTGACTGGGAGATAATTTGTCATCTCTAAAGGGAGATATTTCATCTGTTTAGCACAACTGTTGGGTGACTGATTATAAAGGAGAATTACTTTAACTGGGATATGTGAATCCAACAATGCCATAATTTCCTTTATGAGAACTCAGTGTTGAGCAATGCCATTTTTCCTTAGGAGTTTTTCATGCTAAGAGAGGGACATTGGCGTGGATGTAAATAATCCAGAGGCTTGCGACTTACAACAATTAGAAGAAAGAAGGGGATTTACCAGGATAAGAGATGGACCACAGCTTGGATTTTTGAATCAATAAGTGTGCCACTTACAACAGTTATTTGGGATTAAGGTTAGTTTGATTATGTGTTTTGATATTGTGATATACAGAGAAATGTCTTCCTAGAGAGAAATGTTGATTTCCTCTGAGGGGATTTTGGTTTTATGTATGTGCCTTGATCAAAGCCCAAGGTTGAAGCTAAAAGGTTGACTCTACTAGGGAGTTTTATATCTGTCATGTACAAAGCCCAAGATTGAGGCTGAAAAGAGATTGACTCTTTTGGGGATATCATTATAAAAAGCCTAAGAGGAGGCTAGAAGTTGACTTTTCCGGGGAAATATTTTGTCTGTCTTGTACAAAGCCCAAAATTGAGGCTAAAAAAGGGTTTTTTTTGACTCCACTGGGGAATATTTGTATGTGTCTTGTACAAAGCCCAAGATTGAGGCTAAAAGGGGAAACTGACTCTACTGGTGAGAGGTTTTATATGTTTTGTACAAAGCCCAAGATTGAGGCTAAAAAGAGGATTGTCTCTGCTTAGGGAGATTTTATACGTGTCTTGTACAAACCCGAAGATTGAGGCTAAAAGATATTTGACTGACTCAGCTGGAGAATATTTATAGGTGTCTTGTACAAAGCCCAAGATTGAGGCTAAAAGGTGCTGAGGGATGATCATTATACAAAGCCTAAGAGGAGGCTAGTTGGGGAATTCCTTATATAAAGCCTATGAGGAGGCTAACTTCTGCTGAGGATTATTGAGATCCAAAGGCAGGTCCAGATTGAGGAATCAACTCTTGCTGAGGATTACAGAAAAGTGTCGCTCCCGGGATTTTCATCCTAGTACAAACGCGAAAGTGGCACCGAAACAGAGTCACCAGCAATGTGTATTTATCCCAAGAGAGGGAAAGGAAACACCGCATAAACCTGAAGGGAAGGAAAAGCATGGTCTTGCGACCACGAGAACTGGGTTCGGGAGTCGGTTACGCGAGAGGAAGGTATTAGCACCCCCATGCGTCCATCGTACCCGATGGGATCCACGCTTGCTTGTCTCAATCAAAGGGTGTAAGGAAAGGATACTGGAAAAGAATGGAAAGAGAAAGAGAAACAAATGTAGGGAAAATAAAAGAAGTGCTCGAATGGGCCCTACCCCACTGCCTACGTATCTCATCGGGAGCATGAGAATCAGAGCGACGTAGTTCCCCTCACTAGGAAAAATTGTTTGTGTTTTTTAGTGGAATACGTCAACGTTCACGTCCTAGCAGTTCGGTGTTGCTGCTTGCTGTAGGGAGACTTAGGCGTTACCTGTTTGCGGTAGAATGGAAATGACGCATCCTTACGGACAGGAGTGAATGAGATGAGGAAAGAATTCCCGAAGGAAAGACGTTATTGTTTGTTTTTTTTTGTCTTTTAAGAAGTTTTGTTTTCATTTGTTTACATATGATAATGTATCTAAATCTTAGTCATTGGAATGTGTACCTTCTCACATTCCAAGATGGAATGAGTAAGAAAGTACACTAAGTGTGAAGAAGACCCCCACACTTAGTTCCAATTGTCAAGGTTCAAACACACTAGCATATTTGTGTTTATTAAGTGTTTTTGTTGATTATGAAGTGAAGAAGTGCTTTTTTATTTGTACCTTCAACAAGTATTGCATTTAAGTCCCTCATACAAGATCAAATGTTTAACACATTGACCCAAGATGGGCCATATGCTACACATTCTAAGATTATAAGAGAAGACCCCTTATAATCTTTTCTTTATATGAAAGGCCTAAATGCAATAAATGCCTACCTTTATTAGATACTTTGAATTTTCTTTGAGATGAGAAGATGAAAGACTCAAATGGGAGAGAAAGGTAAAAATCTATATGGACTAAGACTCAATCCTAGTTGATTAGTCAAGGGGAGTGATCCTAATGGTTTGTGAGGTTTCAAAACCTAAAGTCTAAAGAAGGAATTAAACAATTCACTTCTAAAGTAGAAGATGAATTGTAATTCAAAAGGGAAAGTGACGAGTTATTAAAATAAAGCACATAAGTGCTTAACAAAACACAAGATGGAATTGTAAAAGAGAAAGGATAGAAGTTTGAATGTGGATTCCTTATCCACACTCAATTGCAACTTACCAAAGCCCCTACATGGTTAGTAAACATGTATAAGAAGTATAAGAAGTAAAAGAACATTTAATGCACCATAAAGCCCAAAAGAATAAGATGAAAGATCAAATCCTATTAGTCACAACCAGAATGTGCATCATATGGAAAACAAATGATTATCATCAAGCAAGTTCAAGTGAACAACCAACAATCATCATCCATGGCATTAGAACATGCTATCATAAGAAAAGGGAGATGAAAGATGAAAAGAAATGAAAGAAACATGCATAAAGGGAACATGTAATCCAAGGATCATAATTGAAACTAAATTTAAAATGGCTTATACACATCTCAAATCATTCATGGATCAATCATCAAGACATTCAAGAAGCAATATAAGAAAAAGAATTGAAATGGAAATTCAAAATAAAAAGATGCAAACCAAAACATGTTAAGGATGCACAAAGTTCAAAAGGGAAATGAACATGAAAAGATGACCTATAATGTGTACCAATGATTTATAATGTCACAAGAATAGCTCATACAATATGCAAATGATCATACAAACATGCACAAAAGAACTTATGTAAACATGCACAAAAACTAGAATAATATGACATGTTATTATGCTTCAAATGTAATGCATCAAACAAAAATAAAATGGACTTGTGAAAATTATACAAACATGGTATTGGAATGCCTAAGTCATAAATGAATCATGCATCAAGATATCATGTGAAGATTCAAGGCAAAATGATGTCAAACAATGCAATTAGGTCAAATTGAAATATCATGCAAAGTAGTGCAAAAAGGAACATCAAAACATGCCATAAAATGATCTAAAAAATCAATTAAAAATAATCTAACATGCTTCAAAGTTTCAATGAATCAATACAAAAATAACCAAGTCCAAACCATTTATAATGAACAAGAACAAAATTATACAAATTCATGTACCACATTTAGAAAGCACACAAATGGAAATTCAAAGAAAATTGTACAACAGGGGAAAAAGTGTAATAAAATCATGAAATAAAAATGGCAAAAATTTCTTAAATGTCTTAATGATGTTCATGAATTTTTATAGAATTTTAAGATGCATTTAGTATTTTTTAAAAATTAAAAAGCAAACATGCATAAAATGAAGAAAAATAAAATGACATGGAAATAAGGGAGGGGTGCATGCATAGCAATTATTCAGTTCAAATGGTTTGGGCTTGAAAAACATAGGGTGCGAATATCAAATTGGTCTAGGTCCAAGTCTGCGCAAGCCACACTAATTAACATGCACACTCAGTCAAACCCAGTCAAAGCAATTCACGTCATTAGATCAGGTCAAGTCAACACAAAGGTCAAAGTACACCAAATCAACGCACACACATGAATGACTACACTCACTAACATGCACCACACCACATATGGATTAAAATGAAATCAGCAATTAACACGTGAGGTGCATGCTTCCTTTTATGTGCTGGCACCACAGCAGCCACACGATCAAGAACATCCAACGACCGTGTTTAAATCTGAGCGAAACCCTAGCCATCAAAGCTACCCGCCGGAGAGGGACCTCCGGTCACCTTCTCCGGCCAACAACCACCGTCTGCAACCTCCATTTTCCCAAAATCTCACAAACAATATGCCAAAATGAAGAGGAAGTAACACACATCATGATTCTACCAATGAAATCATCAAACCATTCACATACAGCAAGAAACAAGCATGAACATGTTGCCCTAAGTTTTTGGATCTAAGCTTCTAAAAAGCTCTATCAACTAGCTAGATATTAAAGGCTTCTATTAAGCTCAAATCAGCAAGAAACACTTGATAATGAATAAAAATCGTGCAATCAATGTTCAAGCGATCAAACCTGAAACTGCTGAGACTTTGAGCAAACAAGAATACCAGAGGAATGAGCTTCTTCCTTAAGCTTCACTTGGCCAAATAAAGGCTTTGATGAAGTACTTGCTGATGAAGAAATGAGATCCAAGCTTCAAAACCAGCTGCTATGGTGAGAAATTGAGAGGGAAGAAGATTGATTCTGAGTTGAATATGGAAGATGAATGTTGAAATGGAAGAAGGATGAGAGAATCAGAGAGAGAGTGGCGAGAGTTTTTTGAGATGTAAATGGAAAAATGAAGTTAGAAACTGAAGTTAGAGGGTGAGGTTTTTATTTATAGTGTGAGCTAACCATGGTTTAGTGAGTTGATTAGAGTGAGTCAAGGTGGTTAAACTGAGTCATCCCTAACTAACTGAGTCAAGTTAGTTAGGGAGAGCAAGGATATGTTGCAGCTGGTTTATGGTGAGCTATGGTGGAGGTAAAGAGAAACGAATGGCAAAGGCTGTTGCATTAGAAACTTGCTCAGCAAGTTTGTTCTTTCTATTTCCATGCAAAGCATGTGCTAGTGTATGAGATTTATGTCATGTGTGTTTGGTTTAATGTGGAAAGCTGAGGTTATGAAGTGTTTGTGGTGTGTGTGAACCAAATCGTGTATCAAGCTGTTAATGCATCAGTGCCAACATAGGGTGGTTTACAAATGTTTTTCTCCCTACTCAATGAATGGTTTGGTGAGCTTTTGGATTCATTTGAAGGAGAGGATGTAATACTACAAATTTGGTTTGAAATTTGGGTTGAAATGAGGCTAGGAAAAGGTTGAAAGATGACCTAAAACACACAAGTTTGGAAACTGGTTAGGGGCGAGGAAATGAGGTTGGCTGGCAATGCATCTTGGCATGAAATTTCAGCAAAATCACTATAACTTAAGACCATTATATCTACTTCATAGCTTGATCAAATCAACTTTTGCCCAACATGAAACTTGAAAAGGACACTGCTAGGAATATTTTTGATGTTGAAAAGTTTTGCAAATGAAGCCTCTAACCCTGAGAAAAATAGGTGTACATTTGGCCCACCACTGTTTGTAAAAAGGACATGCGCGTGACCTGAGAATCCTTGGTCATGACCTAGTTTTGAACCTACTTTGCCCAAACTTTGGTCAATCATATCTCACTCAATTTTTATCCAATGGAGATGTTCTACACATGGATTTGAAGCTTGAAACAAGATCTTTTGTTGTGGCCGAATGGAATTTTCATTTGAGGTCTTGATTTTAAATGGCCTTGGTTCAAACTCTGATGCAAAATGGTCCAAAATTACTATTTTTGGAAACCCTACTTCTTCCAAAAATGGCAACTTTCCACATCTTGATTTTTTCATGATTCCTTTGGAGTTTCTTGATCAAATTTTGTATATTGGACACATATAACATGAATTTCATGAATTTGGCCTCAAAAAGTCAAGAGTTGACTTTTTCCTCTGATTTATTTGACTTGGCCCCAATTTCTTGATTTTTGATCTTTCTTCCAATTGAACCACTTCTAAAACCAATTGAGAGGCAATTTTCCACATCCATACACTTAAGAACATGTAGAATACCATGACATTAAGTTTTGTCCCAAAAATCAAAGATACCTTGCTTTAATTGGAAACCCTAATTTTGGTACCCTCCTCCTAGGAGAAAAATTTGCAGTCTTCAATTTCAAATTTCTCAGAGTATGTTGTGTATCCTCTTAAAGGATGATGAGATGTACCACTTGAGGATGATTTTGAACCAATGACCTATCTCTTTTGAGGGTTTTTCCTTCATTTTTAGGACTTCTTGCATAGTGAAAGATGTAGTACTCAAATCTCCTGTTGAATCTCACTTTCTTGAGGTTTTGGATGATCAATTGAGATAGTATGAAACATGAAAGACCTCTTGGCTTGCCTTAAGTGAACTTGTTTGACCTCTTTGTGCCTTGAATGGTTCCTTGATTATCCACCTTTTACCTGATCACATGCCTTGATGGCAAGAAGGATGCTATGCTTCATTTTCTATGTGAAATATGCAATGCAATGCTAATGAGATGGATAGGATATGATATATGATAATGCTATGCTAGGATACCAAAAAGGGAGAGCAAATTTTGGGGTATTACAGCTGCCCCTATTCGAACGCTGTAGACCTGAATGCCTGAAAGCGATTGCTTTCAGACTTTCACGGTATATAGCGATTGAATACCAAGTATAACCAAAAATTTGCTCCGGATGATGAAGTACAAAAAGGATAAAAACCCAACGAAACTGCTGGATTAAATCTTCAATGAAATATTGTCGGAGAGATCTGTCTTTTGAACGACGCCAGATGACTACTGGCTTGCCATACTGTCGATGGACTTTCAACAATGTCTTTTTGAACGACGCCAGACGACTACTGGCTTGCCATACCGTCGATGGACTTTCAACAATGTCTTTTTGAACGACGCCAGGCGACTACTGGCTTACCATATTGTCGAATGACTTTCAACAATGTATTTTTGAACGACGCCAGAGGACTACTGGCTTGCCATACCGTCGATGGACTTTAGCTGCTCTGCCAATCTGTCATTGGACTTTCTGCCAAACTGTCGTTGGACTTTCACCAATTTGTGCTGGATTTCTGCCAATCTGCCGTTGGACTTCTGCCAAACCGTCGTTGGACTTTCACCAATTTGTGCTGGATTTCTGCCAATCTGTCGTTGGACTTCAAGGATTACCAAACCGGCGTTTGGGATCTCAAACCTGCCATCTTCAGATGGACTTTTGCAGCTTTTACCAAACTGTCGTTGGATTTCAGTGCTTACCAAACTGGCTTTGGAAGCTTTGCCAAACTGTCGTTGGACTTCGGTGCTTACCAAACTGCCGTGGGAAGCTTTGCCAAACTGTCGTTGGACTTTGGTGCTTACCAAACTATCATTGGAAGCTTTGCCAAACTGTCGTTGGATTTCAGTGCTTACCAAACTGTCGTTGGAAGCTTAACATTGCCAAATGATCACTCCACCTGCTGGAATAACATGAACAAACTGTACGCATGCCAAAAATAAATTGGACTTTGGATTGTAAATGAGCACTGCTGAGAATTACACCACCAGCTGGGTAATATCATATGTTGACACCTTGCTGAAGGAGAGATTCTGTCGATCTCTTTAAACCTTGCTGGGGAAATTACTGCGACTCGGCTGGGGAGTATAGCAGACAAGATTCAACGCTGAACTCTGTGGGGGTACCATTACCAGAGATACGATCTTGCTGGGGATCAGGGCTGCTCTGCCGGGGATGTGCAAATCTTGGTTGAAAGACAATCCGTTGCAACATGCTGAGAAAGAGTCCCTAGAGATCCGTTAGGGAAACCCAAAGCAATTCTATGGTAATCTGCTGAGGAAGAAGACTGCCGAGCTTAGGATAAATGTCACAATGCCCCATGTTAGGCGAACCTTCCGTTTGATGACTCCGCTGGGGATAATGAGTTTACAACACACTCTGCTAGAGAAAACTGCTTTAAAGCGTCTCGTGCTGGGGCTGCCCTTTGAGAGGATTTTACAGAAGACCAAATGTCCTCAAACTCTACTGGGGATAATAGATCTGGAATATCTTTTGCTGGGGAGATAACATGCCCCATGCATGGGATGGTCAATAACTCCGCTGGGGATTAATCTTTGACAAATTTCACCTGCTGAAACCTGCGGGAGATATGATACTACCACTTGCTGGTACATCCTGCCAAGAGTAAACTCCACAAGGGATGTTAGTACTAAAAGTTTCGTCTCTTAAGAGGATTTTATAGAAAACCAAGCGTTTTCAAACTCTTATACGAACACTCTGCCTTGAACTACCCTTCACATCGTCTGCAAGGTACCGGAGGGTTGGCACTTGTTATTGACTTGGAGCGTTCACTGCATTAATAACCATTCTCAACACAGAAGAAATCCATCTTCGACCGCCGTTGCCATCACGAAACTCGGTGGGAACTCTTGAATGGAAGAATCGACTTAATAAGATACAACAGTATCAAGTCAAAGCAAATATCTGTCGATTGTGCTGAGAGATAACCTTCGTGCTGCTTGGGTCCATCGTACTCATTACCTGCAACAGAAAAAGAATATGCACATGCCCCAGGATATTGCGTGGTCTTTTGAGTCCACCATCCAAGGTTGTCCAACAAGCAAAGTAATTTTAATTGTCTTTGTGCATGTTTTTGCAAGGCCAAGATATTTTCAAAGTAATGTTTTATTATCAAAAATCAGACGTTTTTGCAAACAAAACAGTAAAATGAAAATAAAAGCTCGTGACTGAATATTCAATTTTATTGATGAAATGCCAAAATCGGCGACTTTACAATCAGAAGCAAACCCCTGAAAGAGGCGATTGCCATAAAATTGAGAAAAGAAATCTATCCTAATGATAATGCGGAAATTGGATTCCAACTGATTTCTGATTCTGTTATAGCCAGTATGTATTCCAACTCTCTTAATTATCTTCGCCTTCGGAAGCTCGTGGTCGGACCAATTCCTCCTTTGGAATTTTGCCAGTTCGTTGAAGAGTAGAAAACGTACAGATCAATTCAGACTACAGTCATTCGCTTTAATCCCTCTTTTGCGTGGATCGCCTTTTCAGGTTTTCAATCCACCGGGATACCCATTTTTGCCTAAGTAGCCCTTTCGGGTTTTCAACTTACCGGGTGTACAATTCTTTTCAATTATATCCCTAATTTTTGCCCGAACCTTTATTCTGTTTTTGGTTCGCAGGGATGCCCTTTTTTGCCTGGATTCCTTTTTTTTCTTTTATCCAGCGGGTCTCTTTATAAGAAGTATTTTTTAACTGCATCTGAATTAACAGGGGATGAAAAGTCTTCACCATCCATGGTTGTCAGCAATAAGGCTCCACCTGAGAAAACCTTTTTAACCACGAATGAACCTTTATAGTTAGGAGTCCATTTGCCCCTGTGATCTGTACTCGGAGGAAGTATTCTCTTGATTACCACATCCCCGACCTTGTAGACTTGAGGTCGAACTTTTTGATCAAATGCCCTCTTCATTCTACGCTGATATAGCTGGCCATGACATACTGCTGCTAGTCGCTTCTCCTCAATAAGGCTCAGCTGATCAAATCTGGCTCGTACCCATTCAGCTTCATCTAGCTTAACATCCATCAATACTCGGAGAAAGGGAATCTCAACTTCTACCGGTAGAACTGCCTCTATACCGTATACAAGTGAGTATGGTGTTGCCCCAGTGGACGTGCGGACTGATGTTCGATACCCATGCAAAGCCAATGGTAACATCTCATGCCAATCTTTGTACGTGACAACCATCTTCTGCACAATCTTCTTGATATTTTTGTTGGCCGCTTCGACCGCGCCATTCATCTTCGGGCGGTACGAAGAAGAATTGTGATGCTCGATTTTGAAGTCCCGACATAGTTCAGCCATCATCTTATTATTCAAATTAGAACCATTATCAGTAATGATTCTTTCGGGAACTCCATATCGGCAAATGATATCTCGTTTCAAGAAACGAGCTACCATTTGCTTAGTGACATTGGCATAAGATGCTGCTTCAACCCATTTAGTGAAGTAATCAATGGCGACCAATATGAAACGATGGCCATTTGAAGCAGTAGGCTCAATTTTCCCGATCATATCAATGCCCCACATTGCAAATGGCCACGGAGAGGACATGATACTCAACGGATTGGGAGGAACGTGTACTTTATCTGCATAGATCTGGCATTTGTGACACTTGCGAGCATACTTGCAGTAATCTGACTCCATGGTCAGCCAATAATACCCCAATCTCAACAATTTCTTAGCCATTGCGTGTCCTCCGGCATGGGTACCAAAAGAGCCTTCGTGCACTTCAATCATCAACAGGTCTGCCTCGTGTCTATCCACACATCTGAGCAGAACCGTGTCAAAATTTCTCTTATACAGCACGCCATCTTTATTCAAGAAGTAACTACCGGCTAGCCTTCTTAATGTCTTCTTGTCATTGGAAGATGCCCCAGGCGGGTATTCTTGATTTTTCAAGAAGCATTTGATGTCATGGTACCAAGGCTTATCGTCAGACACTGTATCAACCTCAAACACAAAAGCAGGCCTATCAAGACGAGATACATCAATCCTGGGCACAAAGTTCCAACCATGCACTTTGATCATCGAAGATATAGTGGCCAAGGCGTCTGCAAACTTATTTTCATCTCTAGGAACATGGTACAACTTGACAGTTGTAAAGAATGTCAGCAATCTCCTCGTATAATCTCTATACGGAATCAAATTCTGCTGATGTGTGTGCCAAGTTCCCTTTACTTGATTGATTACCAGTGCTGAATCACCAAAGATATCGAGGGTCTTGATTCGTAAATCAATAGCTTCCTCAATCCCTAGTATGCAAGCTTTGTATTCTGCTTCATTGTTGGTACACCCAAAAGTTACTCGGGCAGTGAAAGGCATGTGGACACCTTCTGGCATAATGAGGACTGTACCAACTCCGCACCCATTCATATTAACTGCCCCGTCAAACATCAAACTCCATTTGGATTCAGGGTCAGGCCCCTCCTCCAGAAGTGGTTCCTCACAGTCTTTCGCTTTGAGAAACATGATGTCCTCATCAAGGAAATCAAATCTCATGGGCTGGTAATCATCAAGAGGCTGTTGCGCCAGATAATCTGATAGTATACTTCCTTTGATTGCTTTTTGCGAAGTAAATTGAATGTCGTACTCTGTCAGTACCATCTGTCACCTTGCAACTCTGCCTGTGAGCGCTGGTTTCTCAAAAATATACTTGACTGGATCCAATTTTGAGATCAACAGGGTTGTATGTGTGAGCATGTATTGTCTCAATCGCTTGGCGGCCCATGCGAGTGCACAACATGTCTTTTCAAGCATTGAATAACGCGATTCACAATCTGTAAACTTCTTACTCAGGTAGTAGATGGCATGTTCTTTCCTACCTGTCTCGTCATGTTGACCGAGAACACAACCCATGGACTCTTCGAGCACTGTCAAGTACATAATCAGTGGTCTCCCTTGAACTGGAGGTATCAGAATAGGAGGTTCCTGCAAATATCTTTTTATTTTATCAAATTCATTTTGACAATCATCATTCCACCTGACCGTTTGATCTTTTCTTAGCATTTTGAATATTGGTTTGCAGGTGGCAGTTAGGTGAGATATGAACCTTGAAATGTAGTTTAATCTCCCTAGAAAGCCGCGAACTTCTTTCTCAGTTCTCGGTATAGGCATATCTTGTATAGCTTTTACCTTAGCAGGATCAACCTCTATCCCTTTTTCACTGACAATGAAACCAAGCAATTTTCCGGATCGCACGCCGAAAGTACACTTGGTAGGATTCAATCTCAACCTGAATTTCCTCAACCTCTCAAATAGCTTCTTCAAGTTGATCAGATGTTCCTCTTCTGTCTTTGATTTAGCAATCATGTCATCCACGTAGCACTCGATCTCTTTATGAATTAGATCGTGGAATAACGTCACCATTGCTCTTTGATATGTTGCCCCTGCGTTTTTCAACCCAAAAGGCATTACTTTGTAACAGAAGGTACCCCACGGGGTAATGAATGTCGTCTTCTCCATGTCTTCAGGCGCCATCTTTATCTGATTATACCCGGAGAATCCATCCATAAATGAGAACACTGAAAACTGGGCAGTATTGTCAACTAGCACATCAATATGAGGGAGTGGAAAGTCATCCTTAGGGATCGCCCTGTTGAGATCTCTGTAATCCACACACATTCTGACCTTGCCATCTTTCTTCGGCACCGGTACTATATTGGCCACCCAGGGAGGATAATTGGTTACTGCCAGAAAACCTGCATCCAACTGTTTCTGTACCTCTTCCTTGATCTTCAAAGCCATTTCTGGTTTCGTTCTGCGCAGCTTTTGCTTGACCGGTTGACAGTCCTTTTTCAATGGTAGTCTATGCATAACTATGTCTGTATCTAAACCTGGCATATCTTGATATGACCAAGCAAAGATGTCAACGTATTCCCGTAGCATGACTATCAGCTCTTGCTTTACATCAGCCCGCACACATGCACCAATCTTGATTTCTTTCTTGCTTTCCTCCGAACCAATATTGATAACCTCAAGAGCTTCCCGATGAGGCTGAATGGTATTTTCTTCCTGTTTCAACAATCTAGCCAATTCTTCCAGGAGTTCATAGTCTTCATCACTTTCCTCCTCGGCTTGATAAATCGGATTGTCGAAATTATACGTGGGCATAACAGAATCATTTTCAGAGAAATCCATAGAATCAAGTCTGCATGATTGGATTTATGCTTTATTTTAGATTATTTTTGCTTGAAAACAAAAGAAAAGAAAGTGCATTATCATTTTTTAATTTTCTTTGTGCAAAAATAGAAATAAAGAAAGAATAAAGGAACACAAATTTGTAAACAAAAACGTCCATTTATTGATATTTGAACATTATATGAGAAAATATGGTGGCCCTACAAATGGATCCTCACACCTTGGGCAGAGTGTGGGATTTTATGCATTATGAAAGACAAGAATTATTACTCTGAATGGTGTACAACATGAATGATTTCTTCACCAGACCAATTTTGCAACGCCTCGCCCGGGGCCAGTGCATACACCCATCTCTCCAGGTAAGCTGAGCTTTCAGCGTCATCTTCTATTGCTGAGCAGGACTGATTGGGATTGATAATTCCTCCACTGTTGAAGCTGATTGGCCCACGGAATCGGGGAAATGGTGGCCCGGTTGGTATCCAATGCCAAACTTATCTTCTTTCACAAACACGTCAATAGCTTTACCCCAACCCTGGGCATTCCCGCTTTCGACCACTTCTCTGGCCTGCTTGTATGACGCAATTGATGCACTCGGCCCACCTGGTACATTCGACACCACTGCTGCTGAAGTAGATTCTGGTAAGTTATTGATATTCAGGGCTTCGAAAGACTGGCACAGGGTTTCATGAATTTCTCCATCCATTTCCACGTATTTGAAAGTGGATAGATGACTCACAAATATATCTTCCTCACTGCAAATAGTAACCAATTGACCCTCGAATACGTACTTGAGCTTCTGATGCAGTGTGGAGGTCACTGCGCCTGCTGCGTGAATCCATGGTCGGCCCAACAAACAGCTATAAGCAGGCTGAATGTCCATAACATGAAAGATCGTCTTGAATATCTGTGGACCAACCTGTATTGGTAATTCCACCTCCCCGAATACCGATCTCTGGGATCCATCGAAAGCTCTCACAATCAAATCACTGGGTCTAAGAACCAATCCATCTACTTCAATTTTCATCAGGGTCTTTTTGGGTAACACATTTAAGGAAGAACCTGTGTCAACCAGCACATGCGACAAAACAGCTCCTTTGCATTCAAGTGTGATGTGCAACGCTTTGTTGTGATTACGTCCATCTGGAGTCAAATCCTTATTCGGAAACCCCAACCCGTGGCTCACGTTGACATTAGAAATTACCCCCTCCAACTGGTTAACAGTGATCTCGTGGGGAACATATGCCATATTCAGAACCTTCAACAAAGCAGCCCGGTGTGCATCTGAACTCATTAACAGGGATAATATTGAGATTTTAGAGGGTGTCTGATTGAGCTGCTCAATGATCTTGTAATCTCTCTTTTTGATAACCCTCATAAATTCCTCAACATCATGATCAAAATTGACTTTAGGGTCCTCTTCCTGAGCAGGCACCTTGTCATCAACAACCTGTTTTCCTTTCGCTCTTGCAGCAACTTCTGCTTCCTTATCACTCCTTAGAGTCTGGGGAGAAAACAGTCGACCACTTCTGGTGAACCCACTTGGTCCACTGACATTCTCAATACTAATACCAACAGCAGCCTCTGCATTCTGTTGACTTCCTCCTTGATGAGTATCAGTTCCATATTGCCATGGAACTGCCCTATTAGACACATAAGCAGCCGATTCAGGAACTATAATCGTAACTGGTCTCGACCTCTCGGGCATGATGATAGCAACAGGCTCCTCAACAGGCACCTGTATCTCAACTGGATTATAGTAAATGGTAACGGCAGAAACATCTTTTTCCTTCTCAACCTTATCAAACTGAAGTCTTCCTTCGTCCATAAGATCCTGCAGTCCAACTTTCAACTTACTGCAGCCATTAACCCGTTTTGAACATTCTTCACAATTAGAGCCACATCCAGGAAATACCTTTCCTTTTAACAAACAATCTTTTACAATCAACAGCGGAGTCTTTACCAAATTCACATCGGTAATCAGATTCAATCTCTCACCATCAGAAATAGCATTCATGCTTGCCCCTCCATGATGGGGCATCGGATTATCACGAACATTCGGCGGCTTAGAGAAATTAATAGCCTTTGTGTCAATCAAGTCCTGAACCTTATGGTGAAAAGCCCAGCACTTCTCTATCGAGTGTCCTTGTTCACCAGAATGAAATTCACATCTAGCGTTGGCATCATAACCTTGAGGCAATTTTCCGGAGTCTAGCGGCCTCATAGTCCGAAGTTCCACCAACTTCTCTTTGAGCAGTTGTGGTAACAAAGCAGCATATGACATGGGCAAAGGATCAAACTTACGGTCCCTTGGTCTATTATTCTGGAATCGAGGTCTACCTTGCTGATCTGGAGCTTGTTGTCCAGCTGGAACTGGAATGGTTACAGCATCCACCTGATGATATGACTGATTCCTTCCTCTGCCCCCTCCTCTATGCACAACACTGGAATCCCCTTCTCTTTTCCTTGATCCATTAGCAAAGGGTTTCCTTGAACCCGAAGCACCAGTCCCATTGACGTCTTGAATCTTACCCAACTTCAGCAGACTCTCTATACGCTCCCCAACAATAACAATGTCAGCAAACCCTGTGGAAGGACACGTAGCCAATCTATCCAAATACGACCCTTGGAGTGTGCTCATGAACATATCAGCCATCTCACGATCACCCAAAGGTGGTTGAACTCGTGCAACCAATTCTCTCCATCTTTGTTCGTACTGCTTAAAGCCCTCCTTAGGATCCTGAGTCATACTCTGCAGCTGAGTACGATTAGGTGCCATATCCAAGTTATATTGATACTGCTTCAAAAACGCAGCACACAAATCTTTCCAGCTCTTGATATGAACCCTGTCCAGCTTAACGTACCATTCCAGGGAGGCGCCTGACAGGCTATCTTGGAAAAAATACATCCAGAGCTTTTGGTCATCAGTATAAGCGGCAACCTTGCGATTGTAAGCTTGCAAATGTGTTTTGGGACAGGTACTGCCATTGTACTTATCCAAAGCAGGAAGCTTGAACTTGGGAGGGATTCGCACACCCTGCACGAGACCCATGTCTTCTACATCAATTCCCAGAGGATTTTGGCTCTCAATAGCCTTGAGTCTTTCATCCAGCCCTTCATACTTCCGGTCGTCATTGTAGAACCCCATGTCATTGTTGAATGCAGTGAACTGGTCATCTTGACCATCCTCATTGTTATCAAATCCCAGATGTACCCCACCAGCAGGGATTGTGCCACCAGGAGGAGTGCGCACAGTGTGATTTGGGATTTCTGTTTCCAGCCTCTGGATAGTGGTTCTCATAGCTTCTTGTCCAATCCTCATGTTTTCCTGACCCGTCCTCAGCTCCTGCTGACCTTGAGCAATCCCCTGCATAAGGTTCATGAACTGTTCCATCCTTCCCCTCAAATCAGCTAATTCAGTCTGAACCTGCTCCATGACTCTTGCTTGATTGCGTCGGGTAGAATATCGGTGAACTGGGGTATCAGCTATCGTGCCTGAAAACCAAATAAAGGTTAGCAGGCGCCTGCAAAAAAAGAAAACCTACAATGCAAAAATGATATGCAAATGCAAATGCAAAGTTATGTTTGTCATTTCAAGATACTTTTCATATCCTGATTCCAATCGTAACCACGAATTCCTGAAGACCAGAAGTCATGATTACTAAGTTTTGCCATGAAGAGATATTCACATACGCCAATCACAAATATCTGATGACCAGAAATAGTGATTTTGTAGTGTGCCAGTGTGCAGATATCACATCACGCAGATATCACATCACATATATCTGAAGACCAGAAATGGTGAACAGAAATAGCTCATTTCATACAAATTCCCAAAAACTTTCAAGCACGTTTGTCATAGTTTCAGTAACAAAATAAGAAACAAGCAGTCAACTGGATCCATCAACAATTCTGATGGTAACCATTGCAAATTACAAAGAAATGGTGAAATCCTTAATCTGATAGCTCTACATCTTTCAGCTTCTGGCTGGAGTACTTAATCTCTTCAAACAGGATGCGGGTACGCTGATGATGCGGCTTCTCAATCAGCACTTTGATTACTACGTCCCTTTTTTCCAATGCATCCTCTAATGACCCCACGTGCATCAGCAAGGCTTCATCTTCATTGGCTCCTTTGCGCTTCTTGATTCCAGCTTAAATTTTAACCAGTTTCAGCTCTGCTGTGACATCTTCAAGCTCTTTGTTGGCGATTTTCAGCTTATCTTCAGCATTCCTTACTTGTTCTTGACTTTTGCCAAGATCTTCTCGATACTTTCTTCTTTCTACATGTGCTTTCTTCAGCTCTTCATCTTTATCTTTTAACTGGGCCTGCAATTCAGAGTTTTCAATTCTGACCTCATCCCAGGCTTGACAAAGTTTAGCTAATGAATGCTTGCTTCGGGCTAACGCCTGCTTTGTAGCCTTATGAGCCTGACTAGTATCATCTACTCCCAAAGTAAGTTTCCGGAAGTACCGAGCTCTATCATCAAAATCTTCTTCCTTATCCACCAGGGTTTTTTCCGCTTTCAACGCTCTCTTCTCCAAATCTTTGTTGTCAGCTAAAGCTTTCTGAAGACATCTGCTCATTCCCGAGTTCTCTATCTGCAACTCTCTAACCATTTTCTTCAATTTCTCGCACTCTTCAATCGATACCATGGAATGTTGATCTGGACATAAGAGAACTTCTCTGGAAAAGGGTAGCAACAGCTTTTTGACCTTCATCTCAATCCAAGCATCATAGTCAGGGTATGATCTACAGTCTCCTTTGCCGAAAGTCAACTTTCCCTCTCTTTGCCTAAATTTCCAAGCATTTATTACTTCTGGCACTCTTTCATTCTTGGTTCCCACGAAAAATAGAGAAGCACTAATCTCTTCATCAGCAGGAGGATTTCTCAAAGCATAACCAAATTGTCTAACTGCCAACACTGGGTTATAATTAATCCCACCCCTTCTTCCAAGTAGAGGCACATTCGAAAAACTTCCACATTTGATAGTAAGCTCTATCGTCAGTAATTTGGGATCAAACCAAATGATGTTATTGGCAGTCAAACCTATCAATCTCTTGGACCACTTCATTGTCTCAGCAGTTTCTACAAACGCACCAGTCCGAGGTAAATGTTTGAAGAGCCAATGACATAACAACTGGGTACAACAACTAACCAAACTCCCTCTTGCCTTCTCATTTTTGTAGTGTACTGAGTAATAAAAATCCCCTAGCAGGGTAGGAATTGGATTCTTCGAAACGAACACTTTCATCGCTTGCATATCAACAAAGTCAGGTTGACCGGGGAAAAACACCAAACCATAGATGCAAAGAGCTAACACAACGTTGTAAGTAGTCCAATTTTTAGCCTTGGCAGCTTCCTGAGCTTGTTGAAAAAGAAACTCCAAATGAAATCCTTCATCTTCTTTGAGTCTATTCAGGCCACTTTTCACAACAAACAGGTCCAGATGTAGAACCGCAACAATTACTTCGGGGGTAAGAGCACCTTCAGAAAAATACGGTATAGAAGACGTGACTGGAATTCCCAAAATAAATGAGAATTCCTCCAAAGTGGGCATCAAAATGTAGTCAGGGAATAGGAAACATCTCATTGATGGCTCATAGAACTGTAAGAAAGTGTGCAACCCATCCTTCTCATACTTTGTGAATGCACAAACCATCTTAATCAGCTCTCCATATTCCTTCTGAAAAGTGCTGAGAACATCAGAACCAGCCAAGCCTATCATGTTGTTCAATAAATCCAGCTTAGGATCAGGGAATTTGTATGACACATTATTCTTCCTTTTAACCTCAACTTCTTGGGAACTCATGATTGGAATCAGACAATATGGTAGGTACCTGGAAATGACAAACATAACCTGTTATGATATGATTATGCAAATGCAAAAGGCCTGTGATCAGGTATCCAGGTGTCTGGGTCTGTGTTGAACTGTGTGCACTGTGTCTTTGTACTAAATCTGGCAAAATGTCTGAGATGAATACTCAAACCACTGTCATAGGATACACTGTCTGTAACAATCATAGAATCACAAGTACGGTATGTAGGAGGCTGGGTTACCTGCAAACCTGTAAACATCCCACCCATACTCACATGTGGTTCCTAGAAAATAAGGCTTATCAGCTTCGGAGGTTTGAGAAGCGATAGCACATTCAGCCCGTAGGATACAATGCTATGCCAATCAAAGAGGTCGTCCACTGGCTCACCTTAGAAAATAAAGGTCATCCTATGCAAGTACCAAAGTGGGCCCTCGGGCGCGAGTGGGTTTGCCACAGAATGTGGTCTGCCACTGTCACCGCTAAAGAGAGATGTTCCCACTAAGGTCCTCAAGATCGGTCACTAGAGTCGACAGCTCTCTAGATCGACATCCTGGAATACGCAAGATGCACACGCCATGATGGGTCCCAAGATAGCCTCGTCTAGCTGTGGATTTCGTGATTACCCACGTACACAGATGGCACGTAGGTCCCACTACTCTCCACTCTAAGTCTAGGTGTATACTCGAGCCTGTGTACTGAGCTCATCCCTCAGAAATCCCATCCCGCCAAACAGACAGAATAGTGCAACACAGTATAATATATGAAATGTAAATGCTAAAATGCTGTAAATATGGTACAAGTAATAAAATACAGTAAACAGCAAATACAAGATAACAGTAAACACCCAATGAAAGAAAAACAAACAAGCGCTAGGATTGACTCGCTTAGGATGGACCAACAATAGGTCAACCTATCCCCAGCAGAGTCGCCAGCTGTCGCTCCCGGGATTTTCATCCTAGTACAAAAGTGAAAGTGGCACCGAAACAGAGTCACCAGCAATGTGTATTTATCCCAAGAGAGGGAAAGGAAACACCGCATAAACCTGAAGGGAAGGAAAAGCATGGTCTTGCGACCACGAGAACTGGGTTCGGGAGTCGGTTACGCGAGAGGAAGATATTAGCACCCCCACGCGTCCATCGTACCCGATGGGATCCACGCTTGCTTGTCTCGATCAAAGGGTGTAAGGAAAGGATACTGGAAAAAAATGGAAAAAGAAAGAGAAACAAATGTAGGGAAAATAAAAGAAGTGCTCGAATGGGCCCTACCCCACTGCCTACGTATCTCATCGGGAGCATGAGAATCAGAGCGACGTAGTTCCCCTCACTAGGGAAAATTGTTTGTGTTTTTTAGTGGAATACGTCAACATTCGCGTCCTAGCAGTTCGGTGTTGCTGCTCGCTGTAGGGAGACTTAGGCGTTACCTGTTTGCGGTAGAACGAAAATGACGTATCCTTACGGACAGGAGTGAATGAGATGAGGAAAGAATTCCCGAAGGAAAGACGTTATTGTTTGTTTTTTTTGTCTTTTAAGAAGTTTTGTTTTCATTTGTTTACATATGATAGTGTATCTAAATCTTAGTCATTGGAATGTGTACCTTCTCACATTCCAAGATGTAATGAGTAAGAAAGTACACTAAGTGTGAAGAAGACCCCCACACTTAGTTCCAATTGTCAAGGTTCAAACACACTAGCATATTTGTGTTTATTAAGTGTTTTTGTTGATTATGAAATGAAGAAGTGCTTTTTTATTTGTACCTTCAACAAGTATTGCATTTAAGTCCCTCATACAAGATCAAATGTTTAACACATTGACCCAAGATGGGCCATATGCTACACATTCTAAGATTATAAGAGAAGACCCCTTACAATCTTTTCTTTATATGAAAGGACTAAATGCAATAAATGCCTACCTTTATTAGATACTTTGAATTTTCTTTGAGATGAGAAGATGAAAGACTCAAATGGGAGAGAAAGGTAAAAATCTATATGGACTAAGACTCAATCCTAGTTGATTAGTCAAGGGGAGTGATCCTAATGGTTTGTGAGGTTTCAAAACCTAAAGTCTAAAGAAGGAATTAAACAATTCACTTCTAAAGTAGAAGATGAATTGTAATTCAAAAGGGAAAGTGATGAGTTATTAAAAGAAAGCACATAAGTGCTTAACAAAACACAAGACGGAATTGTAAAAGAGAAAGGATAGAAGTTTGAATGTGGATTCCTTATCCACACTCAATTGCAACTTACCAAAGCCCCTACATGGTTAGTAAACATGTATAAGAAGTATAAGAAGTAAAAGAACATTTAATGCACCATAAAGCCCAAAAGAATAAGATGAAAGATCAAATCCTATTAGTCACAACCAGAATGTGCATCATATGGAAAACAAATGATTATCATCAAGCAAGTTCAAGTGAACAACCAACAATCATCATCCATGGCATTAGAACATGCTATCATAAGAAAAGGGAGATGAAAGATGAAAAGAAATGAAAGAAACATGCATAAAGGGAACATGTAATCCAAGGATCAGAATTGAAACTAAATTGAAAATGGCTTATACACATCTCAAATCATTCATGGATCAATCATCAAGACATTCAAGAAGCAATATAAGAAAAAGAATTGAAATGGAAATTCAAAATAAAAGATGCAAACCAAAACATGTTAAGGACGCACAAAGTTCAAAAGGGAAATGAACATGAAAAGATGACCTATAATGTGTACCAATGATTTATAATGTCACAAGAATAGCTCATACAATATGCAAATGATCATACAAACATGCACAAAAGAACTTATGTAAACATGCACAAAAACTAGAATAATATGACATGTTATTATGCTTCAAATGTAATGCATCAAACAAAAATAAAATGGACTTGTGAAAATTATACAAACATGGTATTGGAATGCCTAAGTCATAAATGAATCATGCATCAAGATATCATGTGAAGATTCAAGGCAAAATGATGTCAAACAATGCAATTAGGTCAAATTGAAATATCATGCAAAGTAGTGCAAAAAGGAACATCAAAACATGCCATAAAATGATCTAAAAAATCAAATAAAAATAATCTAACATGCTTCAAAGTGTCAATGAATCAATAAAAAAAGAACCAAGTCCAAACCATTTATAATGAACAAGAACAAAATTATACAAATTCATGTACCACATTTAGAAAGCACACAAATGGAAATTCAAAGAAAATTGTACAACAGGGACAAAAGTGTCATAAAATCATGAAATAAAAATGCCAACAATTTCATAAATTTCTTAATGATGTTCATGAATTTTTATAGAATTTTAAGATGCATTTAGTATTTTTTAAAAATTAAAAAGCAAACATGCATAAAATGAAGAAAAATAAAATGACATGGAAATAAGGGAGGGGTGCATGCATAGCAATTATTCAGTTCAAATGGTTTGGGCTTGAAAAACATAGGGTGCGAATATCAAATTGGTCTAGGTCCAAGTCTGCGCAATCCACACTAATTAACATGCACACTCAGTCAAACCCAGTCAAAGCAATTCACGTCATTAGATCAGGTCAAGTCAACACAAAGGTCAAAGTACACCAAATCAACGCACACACATGAATGACTACACTCACTAACATGCACCACACCACATATGGATTAAAATGAAATCAGCAATTAACACGTGAGGTGCATGCTTCCTTTTATGCGTTGGCACCACAATCTCACAAACAACATACCAAAATGAAGAGGAAGTAACACACATCATGATTCTACCAATGAAATCATCAAACCATTCACATACAGCAAGAAACAAGCATGAACATGTTGCCCTAAGTTTTTGGATCTAAGCTTCTAAGAAGCTCTATCAACTAGCCAGATATTAAAGGCTTCTATTAAGCTCAAATCAGCAAGAAACACTTGATAATGAATATAAATCGTGCAATCAATGTTCAAGAGATCAAACCTGAAACTGCTGAGACTTTGAGTAAACAAGAATACCAGAGGAATGAGCTTCTTCCTTAAGCTTCACTTGGCCAAATAAAGGCTTTTATGAAGTACTTGCTGATGAAGAAATGAGATCCAAGCTTCAAAACCAGCTGCAATGGTGAGAAATTGAGAGGGAAGAAGATTGATTCTGAGTTGAATATGGAAGATGAATGTTGAAATGGAAGAAGGATGAGAGAATCAGAGAGAGAGTGGCGAGAGTTTTTTGAGATGTAAATGGAAAAATGAAGTTAGAAACTGAAGTTAGAGGGTGAGTTTTTTATTTATAGTGTGAGCTAACCATGGTTTAGTGAGTTGATTAGAGTGAGTCAAGGTGGTTAAACTGAGTCATCCCTAACTAACTGAGTCAAGTTAGTTAGGGAGAGCAAGGATATGGTGCAGCTGGTTTATGGTGAGCTATGGTGGAGGTAAAGAGAAACGAATGGCAAAGGCTGTTGCATTAGAAACTTGCTCAGCAAGTTTGTTCTTTCTATTTCCATGCAAAGCACGTGCTAGTGTATGAGATTTATGTCATGTGTGTTTGGTTTAATGTGGAAAGCTGAGGTTATGAAGCGTTTGTGGTGTGTGTGAACCAAATCGTGTATCAAGCTGTTAATGCATCAGTGCCAACATAGGGTGGTTTGCAAATGTTTTTCTCCCTACTCAATGAATGGTTTGGTGAGCTTTTGGATTCATTTGAAGGAGAGGATGTAATACTACAAATTTGGTTTGAAATTTGGGTTGAAATGAGGCTAGGAAAAGGTTGAAAGATGACCTAAAACACACAAGTTTGGAAACTGGTTAGGGGCGAGGAAATGAGGTTGGCTGGCAATGCATCTTGGCATGAAATTTCAGCAAAATCACCATAACTTGAGACCATTATATCTACTTCATAGCTTGATCAAATCAACTTTTGCCCAACATGAAACTTGAAGAGGACACTGCAAGGAATATTTTTGATGTTGACAAGTTTTGTAAATGAAGCCTCTAACCCTGAGAAAAATAGGTGTACATTTGGCCCACCAACTGTTTGTAAAAAGGACATGCGCGTGACCTGAGAATCCTTGGTCATGACCTAGTTTTGAACCTACTTTGCCCAAACTTTGGTCAATCATATCTCACTCAATTTTTATCCAGTGGAGATGTTCTACACATGGATTTGAAGCTTGAAACAAGATCTTTTGTTGTGGATGAGTGGAATTTTCATTTGAGGTCTTGATTTTAAATGGCCTTGGTTCAAACTCTGATGCAAAATGGTCCAAAATTACTATTTTTGGAAACCCTACTTCTTCCAAAAATGGCAACTTTCCACATCTTGATTTTTTCATGATTCCTTTGGAGTTTCTTGATCAAATTTTGTACATTGGACACATATAACATGAATTTCATGAATTTGGCCTAAAAAAGTCAAGAGTTGACTTTTTCCTCTGATTATTTGACTTGGCCCCAATTTCCTGATTTTTGATCTTTCTTCCAATTGAACCACTTCAAAAACCAATTGAGAGGCAATTTTCCACACCCATACACTTAAGAACATGTAGAATACCATGACATTAAGTTTTGTCCCAAAAATCAAAGATACCCTGCTTTAATTGGAAACTCTAATTTTGGTACCCTCCTCCTAGGAGAAAAATGTGTAGTCTTCAATTTCAAATTTCTCAGAGTATGTTGTGTATCCTCTTAAAGGATGATGAGATGTGCCACTTGAGGATGATTTTGAACCAATGACCTGTCTCTTTTGAGGGTTTTTCCTTCATTTTTAGGACCTCTTGCATAGTGAAAGATGTAGTACTTAAATCTCCTGTTGAATCTCACTTTCTTGAGGTTTTGGATGATCAATTGAGATAGTATGAAACATGAAAGACCTCTTGGCTTGCCTTGAGTGAACTTGTTTGACCTCTTTGTGCCTTAAATGGTTCCTTGATTATCCACCTTTTACCTGATCACATGCCTTGATGGTAAGAAGGATGCTATGCTTCATTTTCTATGTGAAATATGCAATGCAATGCTAATGAGATGGATAGGATATGATATATGATAATGCTATGCTAGGATGCCAAAAAGGGAGATCAAATTTTGGGGTATTACAAAGAGTTGAAATATCAGATGCCTTGAGCTTCTGATAAAGGTTTATTGATAGTGATTTGACCCTAGCTGGGATAATTTAAAGTGAGGATTTTAGAGATTGAGTTTTGAAACCTATGGAGGTTTTAATTCTACTGGTGATTGATGAGATGATCATGGTTTATCCTGTGCTTTTGGGAAACTTGAGGGTTTCTTTGAGATCCAAAAAGAGATGAGACTATCCAAGTCTACTGCTATAAAGAGGTTTATCTTTGTATGATGCCCAAGAAGAGGCTGATGTTTTAAGGGATGAGAATCAACCCTAAATTATCCGAGGTTTTGACTCTTTGGAAAGACTGCTCTAACAAAGGATGACTAAGTTCTGTCTTATACCTGTAAGAGGTCTTTGGGTCCTTGTACTAAGCCCAATAGAAGGCATGAGAACTTTTAAGAAGCCTAAGGGTCTCTGTACAAAGCCTTAGAGGAGGCTGGGGATGATTTTAGGAAGCCTGTGGGTCCAAACCTAAGAAAAGTTCAAGAAAGGTTTCACTGGGAATAATCCTTTCTTTAGTGAATAGTTCTAGGGTTTGAAGAAATTCAAGAGAGGTTTCACCGGGAATTAATCCTCTCTGGTGGAAATGTATTTCTTAGACAGATTTCCAGATAGTGACAGTCTTGAGAAAAGTTTCACCGGGAATAATGCCTTTCTCTGTTCTATATTGTATAAGCCCAAGAGGAGGCAAGACTGTATCTGGAATTTCCTATGGGGAACTAGTTTTGACTGTGTTGAAAGAGTGACCACTGGCTTGATATAATCCTAGACCTAATTGCTGGGGGAAACTCTAAGCAGATAATATACAGGAATATATATACAGATGAAATATATACAAGTATGTAAAAGAGGGTAGGAGGACTTACAGGTGAGCAAGCTTCCAGCATTACAAACAAATATATATATATATATATATATATATATATATATATATATATATATATATATATATATATATTCACACACACACACACACAAGTATGTAAAAGAAAGCTGTTTTAAAACTTACAGGTGAGCAAGCTTCCATTATAACAGCTGTAAGGTTAGTTGTTCAAGAAATTAAAGAAAATTTTGATAATAACTATGAATTTGAATCTAAATCAAAGGGGAAAGTTGTTTTGAAAAGAATATTGAGGCTTATACTCAACGAGAGACCCGGATGAAAAACAGTAATAGTACCGTTGATCTGAAAATTGTATGGGGACTTATATAATGACTGAGGCCTAAATTATTGTATTTATAAAGAGGTTGGGTCTTACACTCTATTAGAGGCCCAAAGTTTATTTTTGTACAAAAGATGGGGCTTACAACTCAAAGAGAGGCCCGAAAATAACAGTGATTGCACCGTTGTTTTTGAAAATCGCAGAGGGACTTATACAATGACTGAGGCCCAAAAAGGTTTTTTGTACAAAGGGATGAGACTTACACTCTATTAGAGGCCCAAAAATATTTGAAAAAGAAGAAAAATGAGACTTACAACACAAGGGAAGGCCCAAATGATTTTTTTTTGAAAACGGCGATTGCGCCAAGATTTTTTTAACGTACTGGGACTTATACAATGACTGAGGCCCAAAAAAATGTTTTATTTACAAGGGATGGGTCTTACACTCTATTAGAGGCCCAAAAGTGTGTATGTGAAGTTTGAAAAAAAATCAAAATTTAGAGAAAACCCTAATTTTGAATTAAAAAAAATAATTTTCAAAGGAAATTAAATAATAAATGATATAAAATACCAAATATATTTAAAAACAAGTTGTATACTTTGAAAAATATTTTGAAAAATCATGTTTAATCATATGAAAGCTTGAAATTCATTTGGAATGAAAAATCAAGGTGAGAATTTCATTTTAAAATGTTTAAAAATAAATAAAATGAAATTAATTACAAAAATTCTAACTATATTAAATAAATAATATAAATTGGATTTTTTGTAAAATAAAACAATTTAACATTTTTGTGACTTTTAAAAAAAAGAACCAATAAAAAATGATAAAAAATGAGAGAGAAATTAATTTTTGAAATCAATTAAATAAAATATCAAAAATTCAAATATTTGAAAATTTGAAATATGGCACCAACGGTTTTGCACGATTCTCTCTGATTACTCAATGGTTTTGCACGATTCAAACACCAGTCTTGTTCGTTTTTGAACAAGGATCACAACCATATAAATTAATTGCATTTATATTAAGTATGGAGTGGGAAATCATAAGATAACCTCAAGAACCCTAATTTCAGCATGAACACAATGAAATTCTGTACACGATTAATTCATGGCAATTGATTGAAGGTTATCACTCTATATACATGCAGGAACAAGATGGTAACTCACAAATTCATTTATGATGCATGGAATATAGAGTTTGAAGGTGTCAGGCATACCTCTTACAGCTGGTGATCGAGCTTGATGATGGAGGTGTTACAGATGTGTTCCAATGATCTGGATAGCTTCCTTAGGTGCCAAGGAGTGTGTTTGAATGCTTGGAGTGGATTGAAATGAGCTGGAACTTGATATGGCACCTCAACTGCAAATCTGCTAAAAGCTTGTGCAAATGGGGTACTACTTTTGGATTCTGATGTTCCATATGTTGTTTATGTGTTTGAATCACTTACAAGAGAAGGTGTTTGCATCATTGGTTTGGACAAAATTGTTCTCAAATGCAAAACCCGATAGTAACTTGCAAGAAAATGTGTTTTTTGGAATGAAAGAGAGAATTTGAGGAAAGTATCAGTTTGGGTGCTTTGGTGTACTTAAACTAATCATAAATGAGCTCTATTTATAGTAGAGCAAGTTTGTTTTGGCATCAATAGTGAATGGCAGCTTGGATTAGATTGCATTGAATGCTTTGGTTCCTTGGTCAAGGGTCTCCTCTAGCCATTGACTTGTGCCAAACTTTGCTGGTTTAGGTCCTCTGATATTTGGATATGTCTTGACTCATTTAGACTGGTTTATGGTTCATTCATGCCACCTCAATGCATCACTTTAATGCTTGATGCCAAATTTGAATTTTAAGATTCCTTTTCATGATAATTTTGCACATGGAAGACTAGGTTCTTGGCATTTTGTGTTATGGATCAGATCATTCATTCATTTGTGTTGTAATTGGACAAAATTTGAATGATCAAAGTGTTCAAAATCAGTCTAAGGAATTGTGGGGTGCAAATTTGCACCAAAATCTGTCTTGAAAACAGTTGCAGTAAGGCAACTTGGGAGATCCATAACTCCTAGCTCAAATGGAGTTTAATTGAGTTCTTGTAAAATTTGGAAAGCTCTTATGACATACTTTAACCTTGTTGTTCACCAATGGACCTGGTTCAACTTGGATCAAGGTGAAAAATGACCTCAAAGTTTGGAAAAAGTGAAACAGATTCTGACTTTTGAAAATTTCACTAAGTGTTGGAAAAAGTGGTCATTTTCATTTTTTGTGATTTTGATCAATTTATAACTCAAAATCCATGAGGATTTGGAATCTATTGTAGTTGACATATTTGAAGTATGTCAGATGTACTTTCATTTGAGCTTTGAATGGGAGAAAAAGGCCTTGTGGTTTAGGAGTTATGACCTTGCAAAGTTGGTACAAAACCACTTTTGTTCCATAACTTAGAAAAATTTAAGTTTCTCATGGTTGCCCCTTTTGCAAGAAACCTCACTTTTCTTGATTTTTCTTAATGAATGATGATCAATATCATACATTAACATTGTTTTTGACTTAGGCGAACCATATTTGTGAAAAATTCCAAAAACTCAAACTTGATTTTGAGCACAGTTGACTTTTTGTCAGATGAAATCCAAATTGTGTGATTCTTTGTGCAATCAAGTTCTTGACCCAATTCAAACCTAATGGATGGATTAAATAGGTGTTTTAGGGTGTCTTGAATCTTGTCCCAAGGTTTGGGAGCATGTCTTGGTCAAAAGTCAAAGATACAGTTGACTTTTTCTTCAAAACCTTAATTGTGGTCCAGATGAAATTGAAACTTGTGAATCAAGTTTCTTGGATCTAGCCATTGTTGTAAATGGATCAATGTAGTGTATTTGAGGCCCTCAAATTATGTCTTGAGGTCTTGGCTCATGCCTTGCTCCAAAAGTCAACTTAGGGGTGAATTAGGTTAAGAAACCCTAATTCCTGATTTTTTATGAATGCATCCCCTGAGGCTAATTTGACTTGATGATTGGGTCCATGAGGTCCCTTGGAGTATCTTGGGTTGTGCTTTGAAGCATTGGCTTATGCCCAGATGAAAATTTCATTTGGAGGCCTTGGTCGACCAAAACCCTAATTTGGTTACATTGGCGATCTTGAGGCTTGGTCCACTTGGAATGCTGCACTCCTGTGCCTGATTCTTGATGTGGGAGTCCTCTTGATCCATTATGGGTGTTTGAGGGGTTAGAAAAGTTGAAGATCATGTCATTTCTTTATTTATATTTTGTCTAAGTGCTCTGAGAGGGTTCAAAACCCTAATTCTTGGTTGTAGTGAAAGCTCAACAATCCTTGAGGAAATTGATGAGGCATGATGGCACATCCATATTGTGGAAATGATTTGGACAATGATGGGATAACTTGGTGATCAAAATTTTGCGTATGATAGATGGCCCTATTTAATCTTCTTGGACCTGAAGGTGTGAATGGCGAAGGTATTCGGACACTCAGGGTGCAAGAGGATTAAATATCGAAATACCCAAAATTTTGACGGTGGTTATGAATGGCAGTTTGCTCATCCATCTTCTTTTGCTAAGAAATGATACTTAGAAAAGGGTGAAACTTCCCCACGATCCTGGTCTTTAGCCATAGAACTGGTCTCAGTTTTTTTTGAAATAAACTTCCCCTCGATCCGGGTCTTCAGCCAAGGAACTGGTCTCAATTTCTTCTAGTCGAGTTTCTTCCTTGACAAGGGATACTATTTGCAGTGGTTCTCATCAAACTTCTCGCCGAGTTTTCTACTGGGGGAGACGCCATTTGATGGAAAAGATTTGAGGTCAGACTTACTGGGGAAACCCATTTGTCTGAGTTGTAGAGGTGTGCAAACTTCTCTGTTGGAGATGCCATTTGCTGATTCTACTGGGGAAAAACAAGTCTCTTGAAAGGCTGCTTTTCGCCCGGGGATATTACATCATACTTTTCTTCGAGATCTTCTCGGAGAAATGCCATGTGATGTAATCCAATTTTGAGGTGCTGATGACTTCATTAACATTGAATTTCTTGGGAGAAAAACCAATGTGTTGCTGAGAGTCTTCGGTTGAGAGGCTTTCTCTGGGGGTTTTCTTTAATCCGGGAAAGAGAAAATGTCATCTTCAATGGTGAAGAGTGACGTTTGTCGAATGTCTTCTTGCCTTTCAGAGGTTCAAGTTATCAAAGTGGTCGAGGACCGTCTCCAATCCAGAAATAAACTAGGGAGAGAGATTGTTTTAGACGATATATTTCCTGACGAGGAAAGAACTTAAACCAGGATTTTGTCTTATCCGAAATAGAAAGGACAACTGACAACTTGATTGACAAAAGGGTTTTATCACTTGGGGAAATGAGTATGACCAAAGTGATATTAATGCGATATGATTATGAACTTAAATCAATTGTGCATGATGTATGTATGTTTATGCTGACAAAACTGACGCGACATACGGACTAGTGGATGAACACGACTGGATACTCGGACACTGCAGGGGATGAAAAGTACCATTGGTTCATGATAGCAATCATGTCTTGCTTAGGAGAGGTAGTCCCTGTGGGGAAGAGAGAATCGTCAATCGGTCTTAAGGGGTAAGAGCTCTGCCGTAGATATCAGATGGGATATTACATTTGACACAGTTGATCCTTCATTCAGGTGTACTGGTTTAGAAGGATTACTTTGATTCTGCACTTTGAGGTTCAATCATCTTCGGAGAAGCGATCGATGTTTCTTTCGATGTTCATTAGTAAAAAGAATTGCCATCTTTATTTTAAAGGCAGAATTTTTTTTGACAATTAAATTCATTTTTGTTTTATTTCAAGAATCATTGATCATGTTAAAAATGTCATTCTGTAAAGCTAAAACAAATGAGAATTGCAAACAAAAGCACTAGGGCTCAAATTTTATTGATAGGATAGAAATCAGCCAAGCGCGTGATTCCATAAAGTATTTACAAAGTTTAGAAAATGGTAATTTTAAGGGAAAGGGGCTACATTGAAACATAACGACCGTTATCCTTCTACTAACTTTGAATTCTGGACATCCTGAGCCTCTATCGAAGATAACATTGACTGGAAGTTTGTTGATGAATAGTGTTATCGCTGGGGATTTAACCTTGTCGGACGTAGTTACTTGCCATGAATCCCTAACTTTTGCCTGGATTGCCTTTTGAGATTTCCAATCCATCGGGATGATTTTTTCGCTTGTGTCTCTAATTTTTGCCTGGACCCCCTTTTCAGGTTTTTAATCCACCGAGATGTTTTTTTTTAAATTTATTTAGGCGAAGTATTTCTTGACTACATCAACATTTGTGGGGTAGGTAAACTCTTCTCCATCCATGGTTGCGAGTCTCAAGGCGCCGCCTGAGAAGGCTTTCTTGACCACATATGGGCCGTCATAATTCAGAGTCCATTTGCCTCTGGAATCAGTGAGGAATGATTGTATCTTCTTGAGCACAAGGTCTCCTTTTCTGAAGACGCGAGGTCGGACCTTTTTGTCAAACGCCTTCTTCATCCTTTGCTGATACAACTGACCATGGCAAAGAGCCGTTATTCGCTTTTCTTCGATTAGGTTCAGTTCGTCGTGTCAACTTTGACACCATTCTGCTTCTGTTAGCTTAGCTTCCATCGATACCCAGATTAACGGGATCTCTAATTCTATGGGAAGCACTGCTTCCATGCCATATACTAGAGAGAAAGGGGTTGCCCCTGTTAAAGTGCGGAGAGATATGCGATAACTGTGAAGAGAAAAGGGTAGCATCTCGTGCCAGTCTTTGTAGGTTACAACCATCTTTTGAACAATCTTTTTGATGTTTTTGTTAGCCGCTTCTACCGCTCCGTTCATCTTAGGTCGGTAGGGAGATGAGTTATAGTGTTCGATATTGAACTCAGCACACAACTCTTTCATCATCTTATTGTTCAAGTTAGATCCATTATCTGTAATGATCTGGCTTGGAACACCATAATGGCAGATGAGGTTGTTCTTGATAAATCGGACCACCACTTGTTAGGTTACATTGGTGTATGATGCTGCTTCGACCCACTTGGTGAAGTAGTCAATGGCTACCAAGATGAACGGATGTCCGTTTAAAGCCTTGGGTTCAATCATGCCAATCATGTCGATTCTCCATATGGGAAACGGCCATGAAGAAGAAAGAACTTTGAGATGCGTTGGCGGTACATGGATTTTGTCAGCGTATATCTGACACTTATGACACTTCCTCATGTACTTGTAGTAATTGGATTCCATTGTCAACCAATAGTACCCTACTCTTAGAATTTTTCTCGCCATTGTATGTCTGTTGGCATGAGTGCCAAAGGATCCTTCGTGAATTTCTTTCATCAACATGTTTGCTTCTGGTCTGTCTACGCATCGGAGGAAGACCATGTCAAAGTTTCTCTTATAGAGTGTATCACCGCTCAGTAAGAAGTTTCCTGCCAGTCTTCTGATGGTTTTCCTGTTTTTTCTTGATGCCCCAGGTGGGTACTCTTGTTTTTGAAGGAAGCATTTGATATCGTGATTCCCAGGTTTGTCGTCTATGACTTCTGCAATCGTGAATATGCAAGAAGACCGTTCTAGGCGCATTATGTCAATCTTAGGTACGTCGTTCCATTGACCTACACTAATCATGGAAGAGAGAGTGGCTAGTGCATCAGCCATGTGATTTTCTTCACGAGGGATATGATGAAACTCAATTCTGTCAAAGAATGGTAACAACCTTCTCGCGTAATCTTTGTAAGGAATCAGTCCTGATTGGTATGTGTTCCATTCTCCTTTGATCTGGTTGATAACCAGGGCTGAGTCTCCATACACATCCAAGTTCTTAATCCTCAAATCAATTGCTTCTTCGAGACCCATGATACAAGCTTCGTATTCGGCCTCGTTGTTTGTACATTTGAAAGTCAGTCGGGCGGTGAAAGGAATATGGGTACCCTGAGGTGTTACGATGATTGCCCTAATTCCGTTTCCATAATTACTAACAGCTCCGTCAAATATTAGTCTCCATTGGAAACCTGGCTCCGACCCTTCACTGGGTAGCGGTTCATCGCAATCTTTCATTTTCAAATACATAACACATTCGTTTGGGAAGTTAAATCCGAGTGATTCCTGATTGTCAATCGGTTGATGAGCCAAATGATCGGCTAGAATACTCCCTTTGACGGCTTTCTGAGCATGGTACTCGATGTCATATTTTGATAACAACATCTGCCATTGGGTGATCCTTCCCGTAATAGTAGGTTTTTCAAAGACGTACTTGATCGGGTCCATTTCGGAGATTAACCAAGTAGTGTGACAAATCATGTACTGGCGAAGACGTTTGGCTGTCTAAGTCAAAGCACAACAAGTTTTCTCAAGCATACTATACCAAGTTTCACAGTCTGCGAATTTCTTACTTAAATAGTAGATGGCAGACTCTTTTCTTTTGGTTTCGTCTTGTTGGCCAAGTACACAACCTATGGAGTCTTCCAAGACTGTTAGGTATATGATCAATGGTCTTCCCTCTACTGGAGGTGACAAGATTGGTGGATTCAACAAATATTCTTTGATACTGTCGAAGGCTTTTTGCCAGTCTTCTGTCCATACGCAACTTTGATTCTTTTTGAGTAGTTTGAAGATTGGTGCGCATGTCGCAGTCATGAGAGATATGAATCTGGAAATGTAATTCAAACGTCCCAAAAATCCCCGGACTTGTTTCTCAGTCTTTGGCGAAGGTATTTCTTGAATGGCCTTGACCTTGTCAGGATCAACCTCAATTCCTTTCTGGCTGACGATGAACCCTAAAAGTTTCCTCGAGCGGACACCGAACGTGCATTTATTGGGATTCAAGCGGAGTTTGTACTTTCTTAGACGCTCGAATAACTTTGACAGGTGTGTCACATGCTCTTCTTCTGTTTTAGATTTGGAAATCATGTCATCGACATACACTTCGATTTCTTTGTGCATCATGTCATGAAACAGAGTTGTCATGGCCCTTTGATAGGTTGCCCCGACGTTCTTCAAACCGAACGACATTACCTTGTAACAAAATCTGCCCCATGGGGTGATGAAGGAGTTTTTCTCCATATCTTCCGACGCCATTTTGATTTGATTATAGCCCGAGAATCCATCCATGAAGGAGAAGACTTTGAAATTTGTTGTATTGTCTACCAGCATGTCTATGTGCGGTACGGGAGAGTCATCCTTTGGACTGACTTTATTCAGATCCCTGTAGTCTACACACATTGTGACTTTTCCGTCCTTTTTCGGAATTGGCACTATGTTGGCTAGCCATTGAGGATATTCTGAGGTGGCAAGGAAACCTGTGTCAATCTGTTTCTGTACTTCCTCTTTAATTTTGATGGCCATATTCGGGTGAGTCCGTCTCAGCCTTTATTTTACCGGAGGACATTCTGACTTCAACAGTAGATGATGTTCCACGATGTTGGTATCCAACCCTGGCATGTCCTGATAGAACCAAGCAAACACATCTGGAAACTCTTTGAGAAGTTTTATCAAGCTTTCTTTGACAATCGAACTTAGCAATGCTCCAATATTAACTTCTTTCTTTTCTTCCTCTGATCCTAAATTGACCGTTTCCAACAGTTCTTTGTGAGGTTCAATGGACATTTCCTCTTGTGTGAGTAATCGAGAGATCTCCTATGGAATTTCTGCGTCCTCTTCTTCTTCAGCTTCAAATACCGAAAATTCAAAGTTGGGAGAAGGCATTTGATCGTATGTTTCAACGGGGTTTAAAATAAGCAATCTGCAAGACGTGATGTTTTTTAAGAAGAGATAGAGAGAATGCAAGAGTGTGTGCAGTGTATTTTCTGAAAAATGCTCGTTTTTATTTATTTTTGGGCTGTTTTAGGATTACCATTTTCTGAAAAACAAAAATTGAAAACAGCAATAAATGCGAGAATGACAGAACGACGTTATTTATTTATGATTTGTCAATTCTTGAAATACAGCCCAATAAAACAAAACTCTGTCGCTTTGGGCGAAGCAAAGAGGGACATTTACAGAAAAGTGAGCCCTATAAAAACATCCGTTTCACCTGGGCAGGGTGAAAGGTTAAAACAAAGATGACAATTACTTAGACTTATGGACGACTTTCGGGACATCGACAACAACCCATTGGTGACGAACTCCTCGGTCAATCACAAAGTCTGGTACCTTCTTTCTTGGTTTGTCCTCAGAAATGACGCTGATTTCTGGCAGACTCTTCTGTTGTCATAAAGTCTGGTGATGAACTCCTCGGTGAATCTCAAAGTCTGGTACCTTCTTCCTCCCAAGTAGAGTTGTCATAAACGAACTCTTCTGTTGTATCTTTCTTAGTGTTTTCACTCTCAAGAGGATCTCCCCATCTAGTTGGCTGGATGTTCTCGTATTTGATGCGAGAGATTTCAGGAGAGGTGTACTTGACCAAGAAGTCGTTCCTGCAATCTTTGCAGATTCATCGTTGTGCTGGATATCTTCGGAATATCCAGAGTAATGATCTCATGACTCGGTGGGGACGTGGGTATTCCTTTCAATATTACTCAACTGATAAGCATTGTTCGGCTGAATTTTTTGTCCCAAGTCTTCTGGGTACGGCTTCCAGATAGGCAAGTCATTCAGGGGATCATAATAGTCTTGATCGAAGTTGTTCTTTATTAGATCATCTTCTAATGAGTTAGGTGGAGCACGACATCCCTTAGGATCGCAATCTCCATAGATCATTCAGACGTCTGATCTTGGTATATATCTCGGGCCCTGCTTGGGAAAACAGAATGGCACGTGTGTTTCTTCCTGAGACATATAACCGTTGTCGTTGAGGTAAGATTTCCATTCCTCATCCGTATCGGAGGAGTCACTCTTATTGATGGTGTGTACTTCTTGAGACACTGGGTGAAGGAAGCCTCGACTTTGGAAAAAGTCCAGAATGGGATGAAAACTTTCATCTTTCTTTGTAGTTTGGGCACAGGCTGAAGAAAAACCAAGATCTTTCTTTGTCTTATTATCAGTAGGAAATACAAGTTGTCCCTATCCTTTTACATCGTTACCCTTGATCACTTCGAGAGCGTCTTTGTATGAGGAAATCGATGTCCCTCTTTCTGATCGATTCTCATTGCTCACTGAGAGTGCTTGGAACTGTGTTCCAATGACTTCCTCGGGTTCTACATAGGAAAATGAAGATAAGTTGCTCCCTATTAAGGTCTGCTCTCCGCATACTGTGACTAACGTCATTCTTGACGAACTTCAGCTTCTGGTGGAGTGTCGAAGTGACTGCCCCAGCTTCGTGTATCCAAGATCTTCCTAATAAACAACTGTATGTTACCCGAATGTCCATGACCTGGAAAGTAACTTGGAAAGTGTGAGGACCGATGGTCATGGGAAGATCAACTTCGCAGGTAACTATTTTTCTAGATCCGTTAAAGGCTTTGACGATGACCTCGCTGCCTCTCATCGGGGCTACCTGAAATGATAGTCGCATTAGAGTTGATTTTGGCATAACATTCAGAGCTGATCTTGTGTCTACCAATACGCTGGCTAGAGCATCGTCCTGGCAGTTGACTGTAATTTTAAGCGCCATATTGTGATTTTTGCCTTCTTCCGGCAGTTTTTCATCACTGAATCCTAAATTGTTGCAGAAAGTGATGTTGGAAATGATGCTGTCAAACTGTCATACCCCAAATTTTGACCACTAAGATTTCCCATCATTGTGAAAATCATCATTACAATATGGGGGAACCATCATACTTCATCAGTCTCCCCAAAGATGGGTGAGCATCCACTACAATCAAAATTAGGGTTTCAAGCCCTCTCAGAGCCTTAGACATGGGATCAATCAAGGAATGACATGATCTTTAACTTGTCTCACCTCTCAAGTAACTACAAAGGATCAAAAGGACTCCCACTTCAATGATTAAGCACAAGGCTGCTCCCTTCTAGGTGGATTAAGTCTCAAGATCGACAATGTCACCAAATTAGGGTTTTGGTCGACCAGGGCCTCCAGATGAAAATTTTTATCTGGGCACAAGCCAATGATCCAAAACATAACCTAATATACTCCATGGAACCTCATGGAACCAATCATCAAGTCAATTTTGCCTCAGGGGATGCATTCATAAAAAATCAGGAATTAGGGTTTCTTGACCTAATTCACCCCTAAGTTGAATTTTGGGACAAACCATGAGCCAAGACCTCAAGAGAGGGTTTGAGGGTCTCTAATGAACTATATTGATCCATTTGCAACAAGGGATTAATCCAAGAAGCTTGAGCAACAAGTCTCAATTTCATCTGCACCACAATTAGGGTTTTAAGGAAAAAGTCAACTGTAACTTTGACTTTTGACCAGTACATGCTCCCAAACCCTAGGACATGCCTCAATATACCCTCTGACACCCATGGAACATGCCCATCAAGTTTGATTTAGGTCAAGGACATGATTTCCTGAAGAATTGCACAGTTTGGAATTCATCTGATAAAAAGTCAACTGTGCACAAAAGTCAACTTTGACTTTTTGAGATTTTTCACTAAAATGGATTTTTAGCCCTAAAATGATGTTAATGTATGATTTGAATCATCATTCATCAAGAAAAATCAAGAAAAGTGGGATAACTTGAAAACGGGGGTAACAATAAAACTTAGAAATTTTTCTAAGTCATGAAAAAGTGCCACTAATGCACCAACTTTGGAGGATCATAACTCCTAAACCACAAGGCCATTTTTTCCCATCCAAAGCTTGATTTGTAGATCTCATTGCCCTCTACAAAAATTTCAACTAGACCTAACTCCAATTCATTGTGGATTTTGAGTTATGGAGTGATCAAAATCAAGAGAAAACACTTTGTTCCAACACTTAGTGAAAATTTCACTAAGTCAGATTTTGCCTTACTTTTTGCCAAATGTAGGTGGATTTTTCACTTGGATTCAAAAGAGATCAAAACCAAACATGTTCAAACAGTTGTTGTATCATGTAAGGGCTTTCCAAAATGGTCAAGAACATTACCAAATTCAACTTACACCATGAGTTATGACATTGGCAAGTTGCCTTGCTGAAATCTGTAAAAGGCAAGGCAGAATTTGCATTTTTGCTCGATTTGCCAAAATCAGCCAAATTCAAATGCTCCTATCCACTTGGACACATGTTAGGATTAAATCTAAAGGGGACAATCACTGAGCCAAGCCTCCAAAGTCCATGGAACAAGAAATAGCATGTTGAACCTAGAGTGGCCAAAATAGGGACAAGACTCCAAATTTGGATTGAAGCATTCAATGGAAGCATCAAGGTGGCATGGACTGAGCCATTCTCATCTGAAATCAGTCAATGGCTAGAGGAGACTTGGATTTCCATTGGCCAACATTGAACAAACACCTGCTGCAGTTGCCATTCACCGTGGATCCCAAAACAAACTTGCTCTACTATAAATAGAGCTCAATTGTGTTCAGTTTAAGTACACCAAAGGCCTACAACACTTGCCTTTCTCAAAATCTCTTTCTCTTGGCAAAAATGCCTTTCTTAGCAAGGTAGCTATCGGTTTTTGAGCTAGAGGGCAATTCCACTCAAACCAATCACTCACACACCTCATATACATCACATATGAGCTGATCAAACACTTAAACAACAACTGGAACATTGATTTCTCAGAATCACCAGTCAATTGCTCAAGGTTTTAACCAAAGTGCAGTTGAGATGCCATGAAGTGATCCAACCAATTTCCATCAAGTCCAAGCATTCAAACACACTCCATAGCACCTAGGGAAGCTGTTCAGATAATCACAACACAACTGTAACACCTCCTACACAAATCACGATCACCAGCTGCAAGTGGTAAGCATGAGCTCTTCTAACTCTATGATCCATGCAATTTTTGCAGCACAATAATTTGGCCATATGTTCATAATCATGCATGGAATGTTTTCCCTCAATTAATTGCTTTATTTGAATCGTGTATAAAAAATCCTAGCCTTCATGCAGAAATTAGGGTTCTTGAGGTTTCTTCGTGATTTCATGTTTTATGTTTAATTTAAATGAAATTAAGTGTTATATACATGATCGTGAGGTTGAAACGAGTTGATTGGTATGCGGATTGCATGATATGGTTAAGTATTCAGTGAGATTGGATGGAAAATGCAAATCTGGGAAACTCAGAACACGCGCGTGTTCTTGGTGTGTTCTTGGCTCCATTTTCAGAAATTTGAATATTTGAATTTTGTGATTTTTGTTTAATTGATTCAAAAATTAATTTCTCTCTGAGTTTTAATGATTTTGAGTTGATTCTTTTTTTAATAATTCACAAAAATGTTAAAATATTTTATTTTCCCAAAAAATCTGAAAAATATTATTTATTTTATATAATTGATATTTTTGCAAAGAATTAATATTTTAATTGTTTTTGACATTTTAAATATTTTTTCCACATTGATTTTGCAACTTTTAATGCTTTCTAATTATTTTGTAGGTCAATACTTAATTTTTGAAGCATTAATCCAAGATCATATTTTGTTTTTCATATGTTAAACAATTTTGATCATTTTAATTGAATTTTTATTTAATTAAATACATTTTTGAAAACAAATTAGGGTTTTTGGATTAATTCAACCCTCATAAATCATTTTCAAAACATTTTGGGCCTCTAATAGAGTGTAAGACCCAATCCTTTTTTGACCAAACCATTTTTTGGCCTCAGTGTATTGTATAAGTCCCGATACCGTCAAAAACAAATGGCGCGATCGTCGCCAGTTTAAAATTAAACATCTGGGCCTCTCCTCGAGCTATAAGACCCATTCAAAACTTTTGGGCCTCTAATAGAGTGTAAGACCCAACCCCCTTTTAACCAAAACATTTTGGGCCTCAGATATTGTATAAGCCCCTCTGCGTTAAAAGAAAACCTCGACACGATCACCATTTTTAAACGAAAAGTCAAACTGGGCCTACCCTCGTGTTATAAGCCCCACTATTTTCTTTAAACCTTTTGGGCCTCTTGAGAGAGTGTAAGACCCATCCCTTTGTACAGAAAATAATTTTTGGACCACAGTCACTTGTATAAGTCCCTCTGTATAAATTCAAACTGTGCGCTCACTGATAAAACCCTGGGCCTCTCCTTGAGCTGTAAGCCCCAAATCTCTCCTTTTCAAAGCACTTTCTCCTTTGATTTTGAATATATTGTTGTTTTTAATCTTTCTTTGTTGAACAACTAACCAAACAGCATGGAAGCTCTACAACCGAGTAAGTGGTTATTGCTTTCATTTACCGCTTTCATATACATATAACTGTATTGTGGGGCTGTTTCGCTGTAAGTCTTCTTTCATAAACTCATATCAACTGTGTAATAATAGTATAGATATTTAGAGTTTCCCCGGCAACTACGTCTAGCATTAAGCCCGTTGATTACTCCTAGAAATAGTCTAAACTAGATCCCCATAGGATTACCAGACACAGTCTTCCCTCCTCTTGGGGTTAAACAATATGGAGACATGAAAGGCAGCATTCTCTGTGAACCCTTTCATAGACTGTCACTCATAGAAGTTGTCAAGAAGCTCTATTCCCCAGATATGATCTTTTCTCCGTGAATGGCATCTCTTGAGTTTCTTCCAAATTCTCGGACTTTCCTTGCTTGATCTATTCTCGGTGAATGACATGCCTTGAATTTCTCGGGGTTTGGGGACCCACAGGCTTCTTAAAAGCACTTGTCAAGAAACTCTATTCCCCAGAGATGATCTTTTCTCCGTGAATGGCATCTCTTGAGTTTCTTCCAAATTCTCGAACTTTCCTAACTTGATCTATTCCTCGTGAATAACTTGCCTTGAATTTCTCGGGGTTTGGGGACCCATCGGCTTCTTAAAAGCAATCGGCCTCCTCTTGGGCATCATACAAGGACTCACAGGCTTCCTAAAAGCAACCCCGCTTCCTCTTGGGCTTAGTACAAGGACCTCTCGGCTTCTTAGAAGTATTCACAGCCTCCTCTTAGGCTTCGTATAATGATCTCTTCCCCCGGGAATGATAGCCTCCTCTTGGGCATCGTACAAGGACCGATCGGCTTCTTAAAAGTCTCGCCTCCTCTTGGGCTTCGTACAAATTGTCCCGACGACCTCCTAGAGGTATAGGAATAAAACATAGTCATCTTCATAGAGCAGTCCTTTCATAGAGTCTACTACTGTTTCTCAAAACATAGTACAGAGGTTAAAACTCTAGACTTGGACAGTCTAATTTCCTTGAGTCTCAAAGACATTCTCAAGCACCCTTCAAGAATAGGAAGTGAACCCGTAGACTCGGACAGTCTCAATACCCTTCGGATTTCCCGCTTCCTTAAAGAACAGGAATAACCCGGATCCTTAAATCAAATCCTTGAGTACAATATTGCTCATATAAGAACTGATTTTCTCTTTAAATCAGTATACTGGACCTGTCACTTAACTAAAACAGTAACCCTAGCCTCCTCTTAGGCTTTGTATAATGATCCTTCTCCATTGAAGATAGCCTCCTCTTGGGATTTGTACAATGATCCTCCCCAGCGGAGTCAAACAATGTTTAGCCTCTCTCTCGGGCTTTGTACGAGACACATAAGAGACTCCTTCGTTGAGTCAATTACCCCTTTCGCCTCCATCTCGGGCTTTATACGAGATACAAAAAGGTTCTTATTGAGCCAAACAAACAACAACCTCCATCTCGGGCTTCGTACGAGATACAAAAAACTCTCTTGTTGAGTCAATTAGCCTTCATCTCGGGCTTTATACGAGATACCAAAAGACTTCATCGTCGAGTTAAAACTTTTTAGCCTCTCTCTCGGGCTTTGTACGAGACACATATTAGCCTCCTCTTAGGCTTTATATAAGAAAACCACTGGTTGATCCAATCAACCTTTTAGCAATAAAGCTGTGCCTCGTTCACAGTATACAAACATCAACAACTCCTTCCCCTGCATCTAATTGCTGTAAGCGGCAAGCCTCTGGATCATCTACATCCACGCCACTGTCCCTCTTTTAGCATGAGAAATTCCTAAGGAAAGATGGCATTGCTCTACACTGAGTTAAAGTCTTCTCCTTCAGGTTAAAATCCCCTATAAAGGAAATTATGGCATTGCCGGATTCACATATCCCGGTTAAAGTAATTCTCCTTTATAAAACAGTTGTGACATACAACCCCCCTCTTTAGAGATGACAAATTCTCTCTAAAGTCAACACCTTTAGCTTCACATCTTGGGCTTTGAACAAGATACAAACTACCTTTCGCTTCACGTCTTGGGCTTTGAACAAGACACCAAAAACAACCATTTCCTCCCATAGAATAGGAGGAACTACGAACGCTCTGATTTCCCTGTTTCGGTAAACGGGAATACGTAGGCATAAGATCGAAAGAAAAGATCTTAGCGAGCACACTAAACAAAAACCCAAAATCCCATACTCTCATGTATCTATCAAAAGCATCAGTCCTAAAATCCTAATCCTTGTTCCCCGCTATAAAGTCCTAGAAAGAGAAAAGAAAACCGTATTGGCGAAAATACAAATAACCAGTACAAAGGCCCCCCCACATTAATAGCATCCGTAACCTAACAGACCGCTGTTTAAACTCAGTATGCAAAGCAGGGTTAATTGGAGACATCTATTTCCCTTCCTTATTCAGCTCACAATAGGATAAAAAATGAATCGACCTGTAGTAAACTCAACCGCAGAGAGCGACCAGCGCTTAAGAACCGCGTCCAAAATCGCTCGCTACAGAAAAATGGCGCCCACCGTGGGGCATTCTCTCTATTTTCCTTTTTTCTCTTCACTTGTGTGAATACCACAGATTGGGGCTTCCGCCGGGGAACCCAATTTCTGTCAGGAACTTAGGATTCATAGCTTTAAAGGTATAGGATGTTTAGGACAAATATATATACTGCTTTTCCTAATTGTTATACGTGTTTATTTTTCTGCTAATGGGAATACGGGTGATGCCGTATGTGGAAAGATTGAGTATACACTTAAGATAAGTGATGGCGACGGGGTCGACCATCAACCTCAGTGGAGGCTGACCAATGCAGCCCATTCTCTCACCTAGACAATGGGCCGATTGTTAAGTCTGAGAAGCTGAGGAGCCAAACCCTTTCATAGTGCGGAAACTATCAGGAATAGTTGTTACGCGATACTACCCTCATTTGAGGCTGGTGATCTATTCTCGGTGAATGGCACTTACTCTAAGATTGCTCTACAACTCGCTGGCGATCCGCTTGTTGTTTTGCTTTCCTGGGAGGAGTTGATGATAATGAGTACAGGTAGAAAAATCACCCTAGTATAAACCTTTGGGGATGGGTAGAGCCTTGACTTCATGACAACGACCCTTTGACCCCATGTTTTTTCTATGTTTTTGTGTGCTGCATTCATGCATTCATTTAAAAAACATTAAAACATTCAAAAAATTCTTCTCTTCTAGTCTCTCTGTTTTTCAAATTAAACTAAGACTGCGATTGCAAATATCAGAGAAAAGGATTGCACTAATGGATTTCGGTAGAAGGAGAACTCATAGTTATACCTTCAAGGTTCCAAAACTAGAGGATTTGAGAAGGTTAGCGAGGATGATCACTAACCCAGAGGCTTTCAGAGCCAAGCACGGAGGTCTGCTACCACTATTAAGAGTCCATGTGATTGAGGGAATCATGGATGCGCTCATTCAGTTTTATGATCCAGTTTATCACTGTTTCACGTTCCCGGATTACCAGCTCGCACCAACGCTGGAGGAGTATTCTCATCTGTCTAATCTACACATTACAGATCGAGCTCCATTTTCTGGACTGGAAAAGATTCCAAAGAATCAGACTATTGCAAGAGCAATTCATTTGGACGAGTCTGAGGTTAGGACTCATATGACCACTAAGGGTGGCATCCAAGGTTTGCCAGCCCAGTTCTTGACAAAGAAAGCCCTGTATTTTGCCAGTATAGGAAACGTGACTGCTTTTGAAAGCATCTTTGTCTTGCTCACCTACGGGTTATTTTTGTTTCCCAACATCAATAACTTTGTAGATATTAACTCCATTAAGGTTTTTCTCATTGGAAACCCTGTACCGACTTTGCTCACAGATGCGTATCATTCTGTACACTTGGGAAATTTGTACAGCGGAGGGGAGATCACATGTTGTGTACCTCTGCTTTACAAATGGTTTATCTCTCACTTGCCCAAGTCTGCTGCTTTTTGGGAATGCAAGAATGCCCTACGTTGGTCGCAGAAGATCATGTCTCTTACCAACTCTGATATAGATTGGTGTAATAGGATCTATGATGTAATCAGGATCATTGACCGTTGTGGAAACTTCCCCAACGTACCCCTTATAGGAACTAAGGGAGGAATCAACTACCATCCAGTTCTCGTTCATCGTCAATTTGGATACCCGATGAGACACGTCCCACGGGGTGTTCATCTGGAAGGTCTTTTCTTCAAGGAAGGAGAAAACGACAGAGCACTAAAGACGGAAATAGTGCACGCTTGGAAGCATGTTCATAAGAAAGGACGAGATTCTCTAGGAAAACCGGACTGTGTCTCGGTGGAGCCTTATCTCCATTGGGTACAAGCTAGAGCTCTCAAGCTAAAAATGCCTTATCCTCGTTACGGAATTCTTCCGCCAAAGGAATCCATCATGTACTTCATGATGGAAACTGAAATGCTTCAGGTTACTCTCAACAAAGTTCAAAAGGAGAGAAGGTCTTGGAAGAACAAGTACCGCACCCTCGACGTAGAGTGCATCAAAATACAACAATTACTAAAAGAGAAAGACGCTCTGATTGAAATTTTGGAGCAACATGCTGTAGAGAATCAAGATGACCAAAGGAATTTGCTCGCTCCTTTCACCCGGCAAAGGAATGACAACCCGACAACGACCCAAGAGCCCCGGTCAAAGAAAAGGAAGATACCAGAATCAGCACCCGAGTTTTCTCGGGACCCATTAGTTTAGGTTTCTATTTCTGCACCTTGTAATCTACTGTATTTCCATTTCTATAATCCTTTGAATTCAATAAAAAGGGGCTTCCCCACCATTTGATATTTGCAATCTAATTGTCGAAGTTTATTTTGATTAAACCAAAAAAACAATTAATATAATCATTGCATTCATCATTCTCACATCGCGTATTCTTCTTACCTACGAATCTCTCGTTTGTGTCTCGATTCTAGAGTCAAACTGTCTCATTCGTATAATACTCGGGCCAATCGTCAAAAAAAGATGGATGATCTTGAGGAAGAAAACAGAGAGTTGAAGGAAGAGGTCGATGCTCTGAGAGAGGATATGAGAAAGCTTCGTAAAGACATACAAGCCATGGCAGAAGCTCAGCTACAAAGAACTGTGATCTCAGAGATCACCTCAATGCCTATAGTGGAGAAGTATGATCCTAGGTATCAAATACCAAAAGATCGCCCTTGGGGCATGCCTGTTAACTATATCCTGGAAGGATATGTTCCGCCGATCACTGAAGATCAGGGAATCACAACAGAAGCCGCTGGGCCTGAAGGTTACAAACTTCGGGAAAGCAAAGATGCCAGAGGCATACTGAAGACTCCCGAAGGTTACAAACTTCGGGAAATGCCAAGATTTACTTCCGTAGTCACGGTACCACCCCCTGTGGTGCACACTGTCCCGGAAGGACAGATTCCACAGATACCTTCTGGTAAAAAAGAAACTATGTTCGATAGAATGGATGAATTCCAGGAGCAGTTCTTGGAGATGCAGAAGGAACTGCAAGCCATTCGCGGTCAGGATCTATTTGGAAAGGACGCCGCAGATCTCTGCTTGGTCCCAAATGTGAAAGTCCCGCACAAATTTCAAGTGCCTGACTTTGAAAAGTACAAGGGTAACTCTTGCCCTCAAAACCATCTGGTGATGTACGCTCGGCGGATGTCAGCTCAGACGGAGAATCAGGACCTACTGATTCACTACTTTCAGGATAGTTTAACCGGTGCAGCATTAAAATGGTACATGGGTTTAAACCGTGCCACGATCAGCACATTCAGATATCTTGGCACTGCCTTCGTCCAACAATACAAATACAATTTGGACATGACACCCGACAGAGATCAACTCAGACCAATGTCGTAAAAGGACAAGGAAACCTTTAAGGAGTATGCTCAAAGGTGGCGTGAGATTGCCGCTCAAATTTGTCCACCTCTGGAGGAAAAAGAGATGACAAAGATCTTCTTAAAGACCTTAAGCTCATTTTACTATGACCGAATGGTTGCCAGTGCACCCAGTGATTTCACCGAAATGGTTGGCATGGGCATACGTCTTGAGGAAGCCGTCCGAGAAGGACGTTTGGTAAAAGACACTGGATCGACGAGCGGTACTAAAAAATACGGTAGTGCTCTCCCTAAGAAAAAAGAGCAAGATATTGGGAATATCTCTCTCGGAAAGCAAAGGCGACGTTATCAACCGGTAGCAGTTGTGACTCCTGCTATCAACCCTGCGTCTATTCCTACATATCAACCTCAGGTTGCACAGAGCCAACCTGATCAACAAAGGACCTCTCAGCTTCTTAGAAGTATTCACAGCCTCCTCTTAGGCTTCGTATAATGATCTCTTCTCCCGGGAATGATAGCCTCCTCTTGGGCATCGTACAAGGACCGATCGGCTTCTTAAAAGTCTCGCCTCTTCTTGGGCTTCGTACAAATTGTCCCGACGACCTCCTAGAGGTATAGGAACAGAACTTAGTCATCTTCATAGAGCATTCCTTTCATAGAGTCTACTACTGTTTCTCAAAACATAGTACAGAGGTTAAAACTCTAGACTTGGACAGTCTAATTTCCTTGAGTCTCAAAGACATTCTCAAGCACCCTTCAAGAATAGGAAGTGAACCCGTAGACTCGGACAGTCTCAATACCCTTCGGATTTCCCGCTTCCTTAAAGAACAGGAATAACCCGGATCCTTGAATCAAATCCTTGAGTACAGTATTGCTCATATAAGAACTGATTTTCTCTTTAAATCAGTATACTGGACCTGTCACTTAACTGAAACAGTAACCCTAGCCTCATCTTAGGCTTTGTATAATGATCCTTCTCCATTGAAGATAGCCTCCTCTTGGGCTTTGTACAATGATCCTCCCCAGCGGAGTCAAACAATGTTTAGCCTCTCTCTCGGGCTTTGTACGAGACACATAAGAGACTCCCTCGTTGAGTCAATTACCCCTTTCGCCTCCATCTCGGGCTTTAAACGAGATACAAAAAGGTTCTTATTGAGCCAAACAAACAACAGCCTCCATCTCGGGCTTCGTACGAGATACAAAAAACTCTCTTGTTGAGTCAATTAGCCTTCATCTCGGGATTTATACGAGATACCAAAAGACTTCATCGTCGAGTTAAAACTTTTTAGCCTCTCTCTCGGGCTTTGTACGAGACACATATTAGCCTCCTCTTAGGCTTTATTTAAGAAAACCACTGGTTGATCCAATCAACCTTTTAGCATCAAAGCTGTGCCTCGTTCACAGTATACAAACATCAACAACTCTTTCCCCTGCATCTAATTGCTGTAAGCGGCAAGCCTCTGGATCATCTACATCCACGCCACTGTCCCTCTTTTAGCATGAGAAATTCCTAAGGAAAGATGGCATTGCTCTACACTGAGTTAAAGTCTTCTCCTTCAGGTTAAAATCCCCTATAAAGGAAATTATGGCATTGCCGGATTCACATATCCCGGTTAAAGTAATTCTCCTTTATAAAACAGTTGTGACATACAACCCCCCTCTTTAGAGATGACAAATTCTCTCTAAAGTCAACACCTTTAGCTTCACATCTTGGGCTTTGAACAAGATACAAACTACCTTTCGCTTCACGTCTTGGGCTTTGAACAAGACACCAAAAACAACCATTTCCTCCCATAGAATAGGAGGAACTACGAACGCTCTGATTTTCCTGTTTCGATAAACGGGAATACGTAGGCATAAGATCGAAAGAAAAGATCTTAGCGAGCACACTAAACAAAAACCCAAAATCCCATACTCTCATGTATCTATCAAAAGCATCAGTCCTAAAATCCTAATCCTTGTTCCCCGCTATAAAGTCCTAGAAAGAGAAAAGAAAACCGTATTGGCGAAAATACAAATAACCAGTACAAAGGCCCCCCCACATTAATAGCATCCGTAACCTAACAGACCGCTGTTTAAACTCAGTATGCAAAGCAGGGTTAATTGGAGACATCTATTTCCCTTCCTTATTCAGCTCACAATAGGATAAAAAATGAATCGACCTGTAGTAAACTCAACCGCAGAGAGCGACCAGCGCTTAAGAACCGCGTCCAAAATCGCTCGCTACACTTACAGTCACATCTTGTTCTACGAAAGCTTGCTCTAATACTTTATGTAGAGCTTCCATGTGAGCTTCGAAACTGAGCAAGAGAGATAACACAGAGATTCTCGAAGGAGTTTGCAACAGTTGGTCTACAATGTTGTACTCGCTTTTCTGGATGAGCTTCAACATCTCATCGCTGTTTTTTACCAGTTCTGGATTACTAGATTGATCGACTGGTTGATTAGGAACTTCTGTTTGAGGTTCCTTCTCTTTGGTAGGTTCTCCAACTCCTCTGTTGAAGACCTGGCCGCTCCGTGTTACTCGACTGATGTCGGCGATGTTTACGACGGAAGGTAATGGAGTTTCCTTTTCATTTTTCATGGCTGTTGCACTGTACTTGTAAGGGATAGCCTTATCTGATTTGTACAATATTGGACCTGGCAAGTAGAAACCACGGGAACTTTCTAATTTCCCTGACTATTATAGGAAGCCTCAATTGGTTCCAGGTTAAGGATTCTTCTACTGTCAAGAGAGACTTTTGACTCGTTGAGCAGAGGGATTATGGCACAAACGTTTTTGGTCCTCCCATGATCAGAGATTATGACAACATCTTTACTTTGATCAGGGAGATAGTCTGGCATCACGTTGATCGACCCAGAACTTGAACATGGTCGAATGTCTTTTTGGTCCAACTGACTTTGAAAAGTCGCTCGTACGAGGTAGCATCCTTGGTTGTTCTCTGAACAAACTCTATAGCACTCGTAGTTGTGGGCTGGCACCCGACCACGTACGCTTTGTATGTAGTGCAACTTTACTAGATCTTTTTCCATCGAGCGGACATCCTGACTTTGATGCCTATCAGGATTTCCATCAGTCAAGCTAACCTGTTGTGTAGCTTTATCCAAGTAGATTGGAAGCTACCAGTGGTCCAATAAGTGTTGAAGTGTTCTTTGGACAAGTGCACACCCTTGGTCGTCTTCATGGCATTGTTCACAGTCCTGATAATCATGTGAAGCCAGAAAGCCGAGCCTGACTTACTTAGCGTGTAATTCTACCAGACTGGTGTTCATCAAGCATATGTCAAAGATCTGAACCATATCGACTTGATGGTTATTTCTTTCCTGATAGTCTTGGATCCATCCGAGATCCATCGGTCGTTGAAGGGCCTATTGTACAAAAGAGCATCCCTGATTATTCTTTGAGCAGATATCACACTGGTGATAATTGTGAGGTGGTACATTGTCGCTCCCGGGATTTTCATCCTAGTACAAACGCGAAAGTGGCACCTAACAGAGTCGCCAGCAATGTGTATTTATCCCAAGAGAGGGAAAGGAAACACCGCATAAACCTAAAGGGAAAGAAAGAGCATGGTCTTGCGACCAAGAGAACTGGGTTCGGGAGTCGGTTACGCGAGAGGAAGGTATTAGCACCCCCTCGCGTCCATCGTACCCGATGGGATCCACGCTTGCTCGTCTCGATCAAAGGGTGTAAAGAAAAGGATACTGGAAAAGGAACTGAAAGAAAGAAAGGAGAAAGAAAAAAACAAATGTAGGGAAAATAAAAGAAGTGCTCGAATGGGCCCTACCCCACTGCCTACGTATCTCATCGGGAGCATGAGAATCAGAGCGACGTAGTTCCCCTCACTAGGGATGGATTGTTTGTGTTTTTTAAGGAACGGCTAATGTTCTAGCTCAGGTGTTGCAGGCTCGCCGGTCCGAGTTCGTTACCATCTTGCAAGAGAACGAGAAGAAGCACGTTCATACGTCGAAAGTGGATGAGGTGAGAAAAGAATTCCCGAAGGAAAGACGTTATTGTTTGTTTTTGTCTTTTAAGAGTTTTTTCATTTGTTTGCATATGATAGTGTATCTAAATCTTAATCATTGGAATGTACATCCTCACATTCCAAGATGGAATGAGTAAGAAAGTACACTAAGGGTGAAGAAGACCCTCACACTTAGTTCCAATTGTCAAGGTTCAAACACACTAGCATACTTGTATTTATTAAGTGTTTTTGTTGATTATGAAATGAAGAAGTGTTTTTTTATTATTTGTACCTTCAACAAGTATTGCATTTAAGTCCCTTATACAAGATCAAATGTTTAACACATTGACCCAAGATGGGCTATATGCTACACATTCTAAGATTACAAGAGAAGACCCCTTATAATCTTTTCTTTATATGAAAGGCCTAAATGCAATAAATGCTTGCCTTTATTAGATATTTTGAATTTTCTTTGAGATGAGAAGATGAAAGACTCAAGAGAGGATAACGGTAAAATCTATGTGAACTAAGACTCAATCCTAATCAATTAATTAAGGGAGTGATCCTAATGGTTTGTGAGGTTTCAAAACCTAAAGTCTAAAGAAAGAATGAATTAAACAACTCACTTCTAAAGTAGAAGATGAATTGTAATTCAAAAGGGAAAGTAATGAGTTATTAAAAGAAAGCACATAAGTGCTTAACAAAACACAAAATGGAATTGTAAAAGATGAAGGGATAGAAGTTTGAATGTGGATTCCTTATCCACACTCAATTACAACTTACCAAAGCCCCTACATGGTTAGTAAACATGTATAAGAAGTATAAGAAGTAAAAGAGCATTTAATGCACCATAAAACTCAAAAGAATTAGATGAGAAATCAAATCCTATTGGTCACAACCAGAATGTGCATCATATGGAAAACAAATGATTATTATCATGCAAGTCCAAGTGGATAGGCAACAAACATCATCCATGACATTAGAACATGCTACCATAAGAAAATGGAAAGGAAAGATGAAAAGAAAGAGAAGAAACATGTATAAATGACACATGTAATCCAAGGATCAGAATTGAAATGAAATGAAAAAATGATTCACAAAGCATCTCACAAGTATTCATGAAGCAACTAAGACATTTAAGAAGTGATAGAAGAAGTAGAATTGAAATGGAAGTTCAAAAAAGGAAAGTGCAAACACAACATGTTAAAGGTGCACAAGGTTCAAATGACAATCAACATGCAAAGATGACATATAATATGTATCAATGTCCTATTATGTCACATGAATGGTTCATCAAATATGCAAATGATCATGCAAGTATGTACAAAAGAAATCATATAAACATGCACAAAAGTTAAGATGACATGACATGTTATTATGCTTCAAATGTAATGCCTTAAACAAAAATTAAATGGACTTATGAAAATCAAGCAAGCATGGTTTAAAGATGCACAAATCAGAAGTGAATCATATACCAAAATATCATGCGAGAAATCAAGACAAAAAGGCTTTATACAATGCACTTAGGTCAAGTATACACATCATACAAAGTAACACAAAAATGAACACCAAACATGCCATAAACTGACCTAAAAAAATCAAATAAAAATCACTTAACATACCTCAAGAGATTAATGACTTAATGCAAAAAGAAGAGCACCAAAACAATTTTTAATGATCAAGACAAAAATGCACAAATTTATGTATCACATTAAGCATCCACACGAATTGAAATTCAAAGAATATTATAGAACAGGGGCAAAAAGGTCATAAAATCAAGAAATAAAATCATGAAATTTTTTTTAAATGTTTTAGGAATGCTCATGAATTTTTGTAGAATTTTTAATGAGGCTTTGGTATTTTTAAAAATTGAAAAGTGAAACGTGCATGAAAAATGAAAAAATAAGATGAAATGTAAATGTGAATGGGGGTGTGAACATAGTAAAATATTAGTTCAAATGAGTTTGGGCTTTTAAAAATGGAGGTGTAAATAGCAATCTGATCTAAGTTCAATAAGCGCGCAGTCCATAATAACTAGCATGCTCATTCAGTTAACAAAATTGACTCACGCGTGACCATTGGATTAAGTCAAGTCCACAGGCAAGTCAAAGTAATGAAAATCAACACATGTACATGAATGTCCACACTCCATACCATGTACCACACCACACAATGTTTAAGTGATTTCAGAAAAACAGCACGTGAGAGGCACACTGATTTTAATGTGCTGGCATGCTTTTGAACCACACGATGAGAAAAAATAAACGGACACGATTAGAAAACACACAAACCCTAGCATTCAAGATTCACCGGCCGGAGATGACCTCCGGTAATCTTCTACGGCCAACAGCCGCCACCTGCAAACTCACATGTTCATGGAAACACACAAATCGTATACAAAATTAAAGCTGAACTTTTGTAGATCAAGAATATGCTCATAAAAACCACAAAACGTGCACACACAGCAAGAACGGAGGAGATGAAAACAAGCCCTAAGTTTTGCAACTAAGCCTCTAAGAGGCCTATCAACTAGCCAGAGTAAGCAAATGCTCCTATTGAGCTCAAACACGTTTAATATCAACAAAAATCAAGCAACAGAAGCATGAATCGAAACCTGAAATTTGAAGTTGCTTGAACCTTCAGAAAACCAGAGATCCTTTCCAATGAGTCTTAAACTTGACCTGGCCAAATAAAGGCTGAGATGCGAAAATTGATGATGATCCAATGGAGAAGAGGTTGAAACCAAGCTCCAAACAAGTAGCAATATGGAGAACTTGAGAGAGAATTAGAGAGAGTATTGAAGTGGAATGAACAAGGTAGAGCTCGAGAATCAGTGGCAATGGTGGAAATGAGAGAGAAGAAGAGAGTTTTTCTGAAGTGAATGTGTGAAAATGAAGTTAGAACTGAAATTAGGGAGTGTGATTTTGTTTTATAGAGAGCTCTAATCATGGTTTAGTGAGTGAGTTAAATGAGTCACCATTGGGTTAAATGAGTCATCCCTAACTAACTGAGTCAAGTTAGTTAGGGAGAGCTATAGTAAGGTGCAGCTGGCCCATGATATGTTATGGTGAGAGTAATGAGAAGGTGAATTGGCACGGTTTATGCAGCAGAAGCTTTCTCAACAAGTTTCTCCTTCTATTTCCATGCAAGGCACGTGTTACTATGCATAGTGTAGGTAATATGTGCTTGGTCAAAAGAGGAAACTGAAGTGAAGAAGTGTTTGTTGTGTGTGTGAACCAAATTATGCAGCATGCTATCAATGTGTCAGTGCCAACATAGGGCTGTTTATGGAAGTTTTTCTCTCTACTCAATGACTGAATTATCGAGTTTATGGGCTCATTAAAAAGAGGACACATTGGAGAACAATGTTGATGTGCAAATTGAAGTGAAATGGTGCCTCAAACATGTCTAAAAATAACCATAAACAGATGGAAAAGGAACTGGTACATATGCGTGCAGACTTGTGGCATGGCATGGCAAACTGGCCTGTGGATTTTCAGCATTATCACCATGACTTTGGACCAAAATATCTCCACCATAACTTGATCAAATGGGATTTTGTCCAACATGAACATTAAAGGTGACATTGCAATGAACAACTTTCATGTTGAAAACTTTTCCATTTGAAGCTTTTATCTTGATGAAAAGTGAATGAACATTTGGCCCACCAACTGTTTGAGGAAATGATGTGCGCGTGACCTGAAAATTCTTGGTCATGACATGGTTTTTGCCCTACTTTCCTCCAACTTTGATCCATCATATCTCCCTCAATTTTTATCCAATGGAGATGTTCTACACATGGATTTGAAGCTCAAAGCAAGATCTTTTGTTGTGGCCGAGTGGAATTTCCATTTGAGGCTTCAATTTTGAATGGCCTTGGTTCAAACTCTGATGCATAATGATCCAAAATTACTATTTTTGGAAACCCTTCTTCATCCAAAAATGGCAACTTTCCACATCTTATTTTTTCATGATTCCTTTGGAGTTTCTTGATCAAATTTTGTACATTGGTCACATATAACATGAATTTCATGAATTTGGCCTCAAAAAGTCAAGAGTTGACTTTTCCCTCTGATTATTTGACTTGGCCCCAAATTTCCTGACTTTTGATCTTTCTTCCAATTGAACCACTTCTAAAACCAATTGAGAGGTGATTTCCCACATCCATACACTTAAGGACATATAGAATACCATGACCTCAAGTTTTGTCCAAAAAATCAAAGATTCTCTGATTTTATTGGAAACCCTAGTTTTGACCCCCTCTGGTTAGGAGGGAAAAGTGCAGTCTCCAATTTCAAATTCCTCAGAGTATGTTGTGTATCCTCTTAAAGGATGATGAGATATGCCATTTGAGATTGATTTTGGATCAATGAGCTATCTCTTTTGAGGGTTTTCCTTCAGTTTTTTAAACCTCTTACATGATGAAGTATGTATTGTTTCAATCTCCTATTGAATCTCACTTCCTTGAGATATTGGATGGTCAATTGAGATGGTGTGAGACATGAGAGACCTCTTGGCTTGCCTTGAGGCAACTTGATTGACCTTTTGTGCTTTGAATGATCCCTTGATTGCCCACCTTCCACCTGATCACATGCCTTGACGGTAAGAGGGATGCTATGCTTCATTTTTCTATGTTATAGATGCAATGCAATGCTAATGAGGTGGATATGATATGGTAAATGATAATGCTATGCTATGATGCAAAAAAGGGAGAGTAAATTTTGGGGTATTACAGCTGCCCCTATTCAAACACTGTAGACCTAAATGCCTGAAAGCGATTGCTTTCAGACTTTCAAGGTATATAGTGATTGAATACCAAATATAACCAAAATTTTGCTCTGGGTGACGAAGAAGAAAAGGGATATAAACCCAACGCGATTGTTGGATTGAATCTTCAAGTGAAACGTTGTCGGAGAAATCTGTCTTTTGAACGACGCCAGGCGACTACTGGCTTGCCATACTGCTGGTGGACTTTGATAATGTCTTTTGTACGACGCCAGGCGACTACTGGCTTGCCACACTGCTGGTGGACTTTGATAATGTATTTTGTACGACGCCAGGCGACTACTGGCTTGCCACACTGCTGGTGGACTTTGGCTGCTCTGCCATTCTAAACAATGGACTTTTACCAGTTCGTGCTGGATTTTTGCCAATCTGTCGTTGGACTTCAATGATTACCAAACAGGCTTTGGAATCTCAAAATTGCCATCCTCGGATGGACTTTTGCAGCTTTGCCAAACTAATATTGGACTTTGATGCTTACCAAACCGGCTTTGGAAGCTTTGCCAAATGATTATCCCACTGGCTGGAACAACCATCTGCCATACCATCCCACAGGCTGGAATAATATGAACAAACTGTATATAATGATCATCCCACTGGCTGGAATAACCATCTGCAATATTATCCCACAGGCTAGAATAGTATGAACAAATTATATATAACGATCATCCCAGTGGCTGGAACAACCATCTGCAATATTATCCCACAGGCTGGAATAATATGAACAAACTGTATATAATGATCATCCCACCGGCTGGAACAACCATCTGCCATACTATCCCACTGGCTGGAATAATATGAACAACTGTATATAATGATTATCCCACTGGCTGGAACAACCATTTGCCATACTATCCCACTGGCTGGAATAATATGAACAACTGTATATAATGATTATCCCACTGGCTGGAACAACCATCTGCCATACTATCCCACTGGCTGGAATAATATGAACAAAATGTAAGTAATGATTATCCCACTGGCTGGAACAACCATCTGCCATACTATCCCACTGGCTGGAATAATATGAACAACTGTATATGTGCCAAAAATAAATTGGACTTTGAGTTGTAAATGAGCAATGCCAAGAATTACACCACCGGCTGGGTAATATCATATGCTGACACCTTGCTGAAGAAGAGATTCCCTTGATCCATTTAGACCTTGCTGGGGAGAACCACAACTCCTCTGGGGAGTATTGCTGACCAAATTCAATGCTGAACTCTGTAGGGACTTCGTTGGGGAGAGAACAATTCGGCTGGGAATTATTCTTTGGCAAATTTCACATGCTGGAGCCTGCGAGAAATATACCTTGTTGACACTACCACCTGCTGGTAAATCCTGCGGAGAATAAACTCCATAGGGGATGTTCAAATCCTGGTTGGAAGACAATCTGTTGCAACATGCTGAGAAAGAGTCCCTAGAAATCTACTGGGGAAACCCAAAGCAATTCCACGGTAGTCTGCTGAGGAAAATGACTGTTGAGCTTAGGATAAATGTCACAATGCCCCGTGTTGGGCGAACTTTCCCTTTGACGACTCCGCTGGGGATAATGAGTTTACAACACACTCTGCTAGAGAAAACTGCTTTAAAGCGTATCGTGCTGGGGCTACCCTTTGAGAGGATTTTACAGAAGACCAAATGTCCTCAAACTCTACTGGGGACAACAGATCGGGAACATCTTTTGCTGGGGAAATTCAAAATGCCCCCATGCTCGGGAAGGTTAACAACTCCACTGGGGATTATTCTTTGACAAATTTCACATGCTGAAACCTGCGGGAAATATGACGCTACTCCTTGCTGGTACATCCTGCCGAGAATAAACCCCACAAGGGATGTTTCTGCGAGAAGGTTCGTCTCTTAAGAGGATTTTACAGAAGACCAAGCATCTCCCAACTCTACTGGGGATAATAAATCGAGAACATCTCCTACTGGGGAAATCCAAAATGCCCCATGTTTGGGAAGGTCAACAACTTGCTTCCTGCTCCATGATACAAGACTTAAGTCGTAAGAGGATTTTACAAAAGATTAAACATCTTCAAACTCCTAGTGATTTCAATGGGGATTGACCATTAACTTTGGTGTCTACGAAGCAACTCTACTGGAGGATTCGCAACCGTTATCGACACAGAAAAGCTTGTGGCTGTTGGGAGTACTGAATGAGAGAATCGACTTAATAAGATACAACACTCTCCAGTTGAACTTTATTCGCTGATATCGGAACGCCGTGACTGACCATCGACCGAATGATGGACTCCACCAGTAAACATAGTGGCGCTAGGGTGACCTGTGGACTCTTCCTTGAACATGATTGCCCCAGTCTTCTGCGTGGGGATAAGTGATTACTCGTCTAGGAGGAAACGATCCATGCTCTCGAAAAGGCTTCCATCTTGCTTTTGAGCCTAGTATGAGGCTGCTACCTGCAAGCAAAAGATGTGCACGTATGCCCCGTGCTGGATATGACTTCTGCAACTGAGAAAATCCAACTCTGAACTACCACTTATTGGGGGAAAGGTTTCGATGTGTCTCTTGCTGGGAAAATTATTAACGAAGCTTGCTGAAGACGGGGGACCACAAATGCCTTAGGTTGGAATGCCCCTTTGTTTTGAGCCTTTTGACTGATTGACTGCATATGCGTGAACAACAATTTTTCTTTCATTTTCCCCCAGACCAATATGTTCCACCAAAAGAAATGGTCTCAAGAGGATTTTACAGAAGACTTGACATCCAAAACGCCTTAATGTCTTCAAACTCTTGGAGGGATTCAATGTATCTAAAGTTGGCTGCTTCAGACTGAATGGTCTACAAAGGAATTCGCCTTGAGAAGATTCATGAACAATTTCATATCACCGTGAGATATTCTGCCCCAACACTCTAAACCCTGGATAGGCTGATCAATCATCTGAATGGACTACCTTCTCACGCTCTTGGGATGACCTTCCCCAGTATGAACCTTGAAGTGGTTTTGCCCCTGACTACTGATCTTCGAAGGAAGATCCCGAATACCTGCCTTTGGAGAGATTTGAATCTCGAAGTAATTGCCCCAGTTTGGATGGACTCTGGAGAGATTTCTCGACGTGATCATCTCAGATTGGCCACACCTTAAAGAGAGGATTCGACGTGACTGCCCCATATCGACTACGTCTTAGCTCACCTTGTTGGAAAAGACCCCACTCAACAAAGTTTCCTAAGGAAGTACCACTGGCTTTGGCTACCCTTCAGGAGTTTCAGGATTCTCAACTCGGCAAAATTAAGCTTTTGGACTGAATTTCTATACGTAAGCTTCTTTTGATGTCAAACAAATGTATGCAAGCAGAAACTATTTTATTCTGAGAATGAAAATTCTAATGCAACACACATGTTAATCTTGAAGTTTTACTGAAAAGATGTCGCAAACCCTTTTTGTGAGCGAATCACGGGTTAGAATACGACATTAATTTTTGAATGAAAGAATGCAATACACATGCAACACCAACAGAGATCTCTTAGCACAACTCATAGGAGTCAGGAACACTATCTCTTGGTAGTATGCTTTCGAAATAACCCTGTTTCAATTAGGACTTTTAAGTGTTGTAACGTGGCCTGGTTCACGGTTTTGAGAAAAAAGGATTTATGGCTCAAAGTTTATTGGTGCCCACCCACTCTTCGTGATGTTATCCAGTCCTACGTTCAGCTAATTTGCACAAGCGTTCGCCTCTCAAAAGGATATTGTGATCTTTAAGGAACCCATGATACTGATGGTTTGAGACCCAATGAGGCTTTGGAGTAACAGTCACCCCTTTTGTCTTTTGTTCGTAGTCACACGACTTTGTTCTTGCTCGAGGATTTTCTTTTGTAATCCTTTTATTTTTCGCTTTTTTATTCTTTTGCTTTTTGATCCCTAATTTTGCCTGGACTGATTCTTTTGAATCTTTAGATTTCGGAGTCCAGCGGGATGCCCTAACTTTTGCCTAAGTCGCTTGTTTTCAAGTTTCGACTTAGCGGGCTTTTTCTTTTTTTTTTTCGGAACAAATCGTGTGACACTGGCTTGTCTTGACTTTGTTGAAAGGGTTGTGACTACCTCACTCTTTGATTGTTGATGAATAACCATTGTGGTTTCACATTTCTTGCCCTCTTGGCGGTGGAATAGAAGGTAATGGATCCTCAGATGCACACTCCTTTTGAAGTTTGAACGCTCGGTCAAATTAACTGACGTCTACCCTGCCCCTGGGTTAAATGTGAGGGTTTTTCATACGAAAGAAACTCCTACTTCAAGGCTCAAAGGGGTTAACGAGGGTCTATCTCCCTTATATCTCCAGTGTTTGGGGAGTTGAAATAATGCCTGTACATCCTCAACAGGGTTTTTATTCAAAAGCACACAATTAGAGATTTCGGCGTTTTCAAATCATCATCCTCCCTCAAGAGTTTAAGCACGACAGTTGGTATCGCAATGCACATATGCAAACTTATGAGTGAATACGAATGGATTACTTCAGGAAAAACATGCGCGCATTATTAGGATTAACATAAAAAGAAAGACAGATTTCATGCATGCGTACAAATGCTTTGACAAACGTAAAAGCCACACATAAGAATGCAGTAAAGATGCTAAATGATTGTCCTTGTTGAGGAGGCTTGACTCCGTCTGGACTTGTTGATTCTGAAGATGTTTTTGCAAACTGGGTGCTCAATCTCATGAAGAAAGTTCAATTTATGGGCCACCCATCTGGTGTGATGACCTTTGCGTCAATCAAGTCTTGCACCTTGTCTTTACCTTTACCTCTGAAAGACTTGCAATCTTCAATTAAATGGTCAGGTGCCCCAGAATGGTAGTCATACCTGGCATTGGGCTTTGAAACCCTAAAGGAAGCCTCGTCGGAGATGATCCTGATGCGACTAGCTCAACCAGTTTGAATTTGAGCAAATGAGGAAACCCGTTGCGCGTACGGCATCGGAATAGGATCAAACTTCTTCTCAAGTTGTTCTGGCCTTTGCCCATATGTTCTGCCCCTAGGACTCTCTTGGGGGGATAGAGTTGGAAGCTGACAAGAGGTATCTGGAGGAAGGAAATTGATAAATAGGGTTGATAGATAAGGTTGCTCGCAAAGATCTCGCACGATCTCCTGCCTACGTATCTCCATTGGCTAATGAAGAATCAGAGCGACGTAGTTCCCCTCACCAGGGATGAGGATTGCTTTGTTTTCTTAACACCGCATTCTAGATTTCTGTAAGCGGACCCATCTGAGACTTCACCCGGTTGACTTCTTCTCTCAGCAGTTTCTGACCTTGGGACAATGCTTGAATGTCCACCATAAAATGCCCCACCTGGGCCCTCCTCTCAGTCACTTTCGCTCGGAGTTGTTCCATAACTACCCTTTGATTGTTATGAGTTGAGTGGTGGGAGAAGTCAAGTTGGCCGTTTCTGAAGAGAATACCCGGTTAGAATGAGAAATCCGCTCCGGAACACCTGTTATGCATATGCGTATGAGGATGCCATGCAGAATGCCATGTTCAAATATTTCCAAGGAATCATTATGCTTTGATTCAAAATTTCTTTTTTAGAAAAAATATAAGAAATGGATGGAAATGCCCAGTGACAAGTCTCAAAGTTAACATCCCTTGGAAATACAAGAACATGTATGCGAAAATGATGATGCAGATACAACAGACATGGGATCAAGGCTTCCATATAATCTGGATAACTGTTGTGCTGACGGCTGAATAAGCTCATAAGTCTGCTCTGAAGAAAATACCGGAATACCGGAATATCCGAATAATCAGAATACCAGGATGCCGGGATATCGGCATAATCGGAATACCAGAAGGCCAGAATATCGGCATAATCAGAGCACCGACCTGATCAGAATACCGGGGTGGTCAGAATAATCATGATGCCATAATACCAGGCTGAGGAGTCCACACTGATAGGAAATCCAAAATACCGGGTAGGTTGAAGGTCAAGGTTACCTGCAAACCTGTAAACAACCCGCCCCTCTCACATGTGGGTACTAGGATGTTCAGTACCCCGGGCTCTCAGGTCGAGAAATGATGATACGTTCACCATTTCTGGTTTGGCATCATCATTAATCGAGGAGGCCTCAACTGATTCTCCAATACGAAAGGTCCTCAGCTTCTGGCACTGAGGTCGAGAAACAATAGTACATTCATCCCTCGGGGTACAGTACTATCGCCAATCGAGGAGTGCCTCCACTGATTCTCTTTCAAAAAAATATATCCTATAGCGAGTTCCCAGCATTGGGTCCTCGGATCGAGAATGTGCAATGGGTTTGCCACAAAATGTGGTTTGCCACTATCACATCTCGGGAGGAGTGCCGCAACTGAGTCCTCGGGAATGGCCACCAGAGTCGACAACTCTCTAGATCAACATCCTGGAATACGCAAGATGCGCACGCCATGATGGGTCCCAAGATAGCCTCGTCTAGCTGTGAATTTCGTGATTACCCACGTACACAGATGGCACGTAGGTCCCACTACTCTCCACTCTAAATCTAAGTGTATACTCGAGCCTGTGTACTGAGCTCATCTCTCAGAAATCCCATCCCGCCAAACAAAAAATAGCACAGTCCAGCACAATAGTAATAATATGATATGTAATGCTAAAAAGCAGTAAATACAGTAATGTGCAGTAAGGCAATAAATAACCATACAATAAAACGGTAAATACAGCACAACAATAAACACCCAATGAAAGAAAAACAGACAAGCGCTAGGATTGACTCGCTTAGGATGGACCAGCAATAGGTCAACCTGTCCCCAGCAGAGTCGCCAGCTGTCGCTCCCGGGATTTTCATCCTAGTACAAACGCGAAAGTGGCACCTAACAGAATCGCCAGCAATGTGTATTTATCCCAAGAGAGGGAAAGGAAACACCGCATAAACCTGAAGGGAAAGAAAGATCATGGTCTTGCGACCAAGAGAACTGGGTTTGGGAGTCGGTTACGCGAGAGGAAGGTATTAGCACCCCCTCGCGTCCATCGTACCCGATGGGATCCACGCTTGCTCGTCTCGATCAAAGGGTGTAAAGAAAAGGATACTGGAAAAGGAACTGAAAGAAAGAAAGGAGAAAGAAAAAAACAAATGTAGGGAAAATAAAAGAAGTGCTCGAATGGGCCCTACCCCACTGCCTACGTATCTCATCGGGAGCATGAGAATCAGAGCGACGTAGTTCCCCTCACTAGGGATGGATTGTTTGTGTTTTTTAAGGAACGGCTAATGTTCTAGCTCAGGTGTTGCAGGCTCGCCGGTCCGAGTGCGTTACCATCTTGCAAGAGAACGAGAAGAAGCACGTTCATACGTCGAGAGTGGATGAGGTGAGAAAAGAATTCCCGAAGGAAAGACGTTATTGTTTGTTTTTGTCTTTTAAGAGTTTTTTCATTTGTTTGCATATGATAGTGTATCTAAATCTTAATCATTGGAATGTACATCCTCACATTCCAAGATGGAATGAGTAAGAAAGTACACTAAGGGTGAAGAAGACCCTCACACTTAGTTCCAATTGTCAAGGTTCAAACACACTAGCATACTTGTATTTATTAAGTGTTTTTGTTGATTATGAAATGAAGAAGTGTTTTTTTATTATTTGTACCTTCAACAAGTATTGCATTTAAGTCCCTCATACAAGATCAAATGTTTAACACATTGACCCAAGATGGGCTATATGCTACACATTCTAAGATTACAAGAGAAGACCCCTTATAATCTTTTCTTTGTATGAAAGGCCTAAATGCAATAAATGCTTGCCTTTATTAGATATTTTGAATTTTCTTTGAGATGAGAAGATGAAAGACTCAAGAGAGGATAACGGTAAAATCTATGTGAACTAAGACTCAATCCTAATCAATTAATTAAGGGAGTGATCCTAATGGTTTGTGAGGTTTCAAAACCTAAAGTCTAAAGAAAGAATGAATTAAACAACTCACTTCTAAAGTAGAAGATGAATTGTAATTCAAAAGGGAAAGTAATGAGTTATTAAAAGAAAGCACATAAGTGCTTAACAAAACACAAAATGGAATTGTAAAAGATGAAGGGATAGAAGTTTGAATGTGGATTCCTTATCCACACTCAATTACAACTTACCAAAGCCCCTACATGGTTAGTAAACATGTATAAGAAGTATAAGAAGTAAAAGAGCATTTAATGCACCATAAAACTCAAAAGAATTAGATGAGAAATCAAATCCTATTGGTCACAACCAGAATGTGCATCATATGGAAAACAAATGATTATTATCATGCAAGTCCAAGTGGATAGGCAACAAACATCATCCATGACATTAGAACATGCTACCATAAGAAAATGGAAAGGAAAGATGAAAAGAAAGAGAAGAAACATGTATAAATGACACATGTAATCCAAGGATCAGAATTGAAATGAAATGAAAAAATGATTCACAAACCATCTCACAAGTATTCATGAAGCAACTAAGACATTTAAGAAGTGATAGAAGAAGTAGAATTGAAATGGAAGTTCAAAAAAGGAAAGTGCAAACACAACATGTTAAAGGTGCACAAGGTTCAAATGACAATCAACATGCATAGATGACATATAATATGTATCAATGTCCTATTATGTCACATGAATGGTTCACCAAATATGCAAATGATCATGCAAGTATGTACAAAAGAAATCATATAAACATGCACAAAAGTTAAGATGATATGACATGTTATTATGCTTCAAATGTAATGCCTTAAACAAAAATTAAATGGACTTATGAAAATTAAGCAAGCATGGTTTAAAGATTCACAAATCAGAAGTGAATCATATACCAAAATATCATGCAAGAAATCAAGACAAAAAGGCTTTATACAATGCACTTAGGTCAAGTATACACATCATACAAAGTAACACAAAAATAAACACCAAACATGCCATAAACTGACCTAAAAAAATCAAATAAAAATCACTTAACATACCTCAAGAGATTAATGACTTAATGCAAAAAGAAGAGCACCAAAACAATTTTTAATGATCAAGACAAAAATGCACAAATTTATGTATCACATTAAGCATGCACACGAATTGAAATTCAAAGAATATTATAGAACAAGGGCAAAAAGGTCATAAAATCATGAAAAATTTTCTAAATGTTTTAAGAATGCTCATGAGTTTTTGTGGAATTTTTAATGAGGCTTTGGTATTTTTAAAAATTGAAAAGTGAAACGTGCATGAAAAATGAAAAAATAAGATGAAATGTAAATGTGAATGGGGGTGTGAACATAGTAAAATATTAGTTCAAATGAGTTTGGGCTTTTAAAAATGGAGGTGTAAAGAGCAATCTGATCTAAGTCCAATAAGCGCGCAGTCCATAATAACTAGCATGCTCATTCAGTCAACAAAATTGACTCACGCGTGACCATTGAATTAAGTCAAGTCCACAGGCAAGTCAAAGTAATGAAAATCAACACATGTACATGAATGTCCACACTCCATACCATGTACCACACCACACAATGTTTAAGTGATTTCAGAAAAACAGCACGTGAGAGGCACACTGATTTTAATGTGCTGGCATGCTTTTGAACCACACGATGAAAAAAAATAAACGGACACGATTAGAAAACACACAAACCCTAGCATTCAAGATTCACCGGCCGGAGATGACCTCCGGTCATCTTCTCCGGCCAACAGCCGCCACCTGCAAACTCACATGTTCATGGAAACACACAAATCGTATACCAAATTGAAGCTGAACTTTTGTAGATCAAGAATATGCTCATAAAAACCACAAAACATGCACACACAGCAAGAACGGAGGAGATGAAAACAAGCCCTAAGTTTTGCAACTAAGCCTCTAAGAGGCCTATCAACTAGCCGGAGTTATCAAATGCTCCTATTGAGCTCAAACACGTTTAATATCAACAAAAATCAAGCAACAGAAGCATGAGTCGAAACCTGAAATTTGAAGTTGCTTGAACCTTCAGAAAACCAGAGATCCTTTCCAATGAGTCTTAAACTTGACCTGGCCAAATAAAGGCTGAGATGCGAAAATTGATGATGATCCAATGGAGAAGAGGTTGAAACCAAGCTCCAAACAAGTAGCAATGTGGAGAACTTGAGAGAGAATCAGAGAGAGTATTGAAGTGGAATGAACAAGGTAGAGCTCGAGAATCAGTGGCAATGGTGGAAATGAGAGAGAAGAAGAGAGTTTTTCTGAAGTGAATGTGTGAAAATGAAGTTAGAACTGAAATTAGGGAGTGTGATTTTGTTTTATAGAGAGCTCTAATCATGGTTTAGTGAGTGAGTTAAATGAGTCACCATTGGGTTAAATGAGTCATCCCTAACTAACTGAGTCAAGTTAGTTAGGGAGAGCTATAGTAAGGTGCAGCTGGCCCATGATATGTTATGGTGAGAGTAATGAGAAGGTGAATTGGCATGGTTTATGCAGCAGAAGCTTGCTCAACAAGTTTCTCCTTCTATTTCCATGCAAGGCACGTGTTACTATGCATAGTGTAGGTAATATGTGCTTGGTCAAAAGAGGAAACTGAAGTGAAGAAGTGTTTGTCATGTGTGTGAACCAAATTATGCAGCATGCTATCAATGTGTTAGTGCCAACATAGGGCTGTTTATGGAAGTTTTTCTCTCTACTCAATGACTGAATTAGTGAGTTTATGGGCTCATTAAAAAGAGGACACATTGGAGAACAATGTTGATGTGCAAATTGAAGTGAAATGGTGCCTCAAACATGTCTAAAAATAACCATAAACAGATGGAAAAGGAACTGGTACATATGCGTGCAGACTTGTGGCATGGCATGGCAAACTGGCCTGTGGATTTTCAGCATTATCACCATGACTTTGGACCAAAATATCTCCACCATAACTTGATCAAATGGGATTTTGTCCAACATGAACATTGAAGGTGACATTGCAATGAACAACTTTCATGTTGAAAACTTTTCCATTTGAAGCTTTTATCTTGATGAAAAGTGAATGAACATTTGGCCCACCAACTGTTTGAGGAAATGATGTGCGCGTGACCTGAAAATTCTTGGTCATGACATGGTTTTTGCCCTACTTTCCTCCAACTTTGATCCATCATATCTCCCTCAATTTTTATCCAATGGAGATGTTCTACACATGGATTTGAAGCTCAAAGCAAGATCTTTTGTTGTGGCCGAGTGGAATTTCCATTTGAGGCTTCAATTTTGAATGGCCTTGGTTCAAACTCTGATGCATAATGATCCAAAATTACTATTTTTGGAAACCCTTCTTCATCCAAAAATGGCAACTTTCCACATCTTGATTTTTTCATGATTCCTTTGGAGTTTCTTGATCAAATTTTGTACATTGGTCACATATAACATGAATTTCATGAATTTGGCCTCAAAATGTCAAGAGTTGACTTTTCCCTCTGATTATTTGACTTGGCCCCAAATTTCCTGACTTTTGATCTTTCTTCCAATTGAACCACTTCTAAAACCAATTGAGAGGTGATTTCCCACATCCATACACTTAAGGACATATAGAATACCATGACCTCAAGTTTTGTCCAAAAAATCAAAGATTCTTTGATTTTATTGGAAACCCTAGTTTTGACCCCCTCTGGTTAGGAGGGAAAAGTGCAGTCTCCAATTTCAAATTCCTCAGAGTATGTTGTGTATCCTCTTAAAGGATGATGAGATATGCCATTTGAGATTGATTTTGGATCAATGAGCTATCTCTTTTGAGGGTTTTCCTTCAGTTTTTTGAACCTCTTGCATGATGAAGTATGTATTATTTCAATCTCCTATTAAATCTCACTTCCTTGAGATATTGGATGGTCAATTGAGATGGTGTGAGACATGAGAGACCTCTTGGCTTGCCTTGAGGCAACTTGATTGACCTTTTGAGCTTTGAATGATCCCTTGATTGCCCACCTTCCACCTGATCACATGCCTTGACGGTAAGAGGGATGCTATGCTTCATTTTTCTATGTTAAAGATGCAATGCAATGCTAATGAGGTGGATATGATATGGTAAATGATAATGCTATGCTATGATGCAAAAAAGGGAGAGCAAATTTTGGGGTATTACATACATGACCGTACCCGCTCTGTCTACGATGCATCCTGACCAGATTGGTTCCTAATAGGAGTACATCATGAATTTGACAACTGTGGCTAAATTCTTCCTCTATTAAATTTACTGCAGTCTTCTCATGTTGAGGCAACGGGTTCGTCTGAACATTTGGATTAGTATCTTTGAAAGATACGACCCCGTTCCTGACAAGCTTCTGCACATCGGACTTGAAGCTGAAACAGTTCTCAATGTTGTGCCCCGATCCTCCTTGATGGTAAGGGCAAGTTTGATCCGCTTTGAACCAAAAAAGCAGATTTTCTGGTACTGTAAGAGGAGACCTGGTTTGGACGTACCCCTTGGCCAGTAAGAGTGGAAATAGTTCTGCATACAACATCGGTATAGGGTCGAACCCCGATGGTCGTGTTGTACGATTGTTATTGTTGTACTGAGGACGAGCCTGCTGAAAAGGCTGTTGTGTCCTTTGTTGATACTTTTGTTGACTTGGTTAGCTCTGAGCAACCTGAGGTTGTACATCGGAGCCGGCGCAGGGTGGATAGCGGGAGTTATCGCTGCTACTGGTTGATACCTTTGCCTTTGCTTTCCGAGAGAGATATTACCAATATCTTGCTCTTTTTTCTTTGGGAAAGCACTACCGTATCTTTTGGTACTACTTGATGGCTCTGCATCTTTGACCAATCGTCCTTCTCGAACTGCTTCTTCAAGGCGTACTCCCATGTTCACCATTTCAGTGAAGTCACTGGGCACACCGGTAACCATTCGGTCGTAATAGAATGAGCTCAAGGTTTTCATAAATATCTTGGTCATCTCTTTTTCCTCAAGAGGGGGACAGATCTGGGCGGCAATTTCACGCCATCTCTGATTATATTCTTTGAAAGTTTCTTTATCCTTTTGCGACATTGCTCTGAGCTAATCCCTATCCGGTGCCATGTCCAGATTGTATTTATACTACTGAACGAAAGCAGCACCGAGATATCTGAAAGTACTGATCTTGGTGCAGTTTAAACCCATGTACCATTTGAGTGCGGCACCAGTTAAACTGTCTTGGAAGTAATGGATCAGTAGCTGTTGATTTTCTGTCTAGGTTGACATCTTTCGAGCGTACATCACCAAATGACTTTGAGGGCAAGAGTTGCCTTTGTATTTTTCAAAGTCGGGCACCTTGAATTTGTGCGGGATCTTTACATTAGGGACCAAACAGAGGTCGGCGGCGTCCTTTCCGAATAAGTCTTGATCGCGAATGGCATGCAGTTCCTTCTGCATTTCCAGGAATTGTTCCGGGAACTCATTCATTCTTTCATACATGTCTTCATTTCCACCAGAAATTACTTGTAGAATTTGTCCTTCCAGGACAGTATGTACCACTGGTTGTGGTATAGACATTACAGCAGTGATTCTTGGAGCTTCAGTATCCCGAAGTTTGTAACCTTCAGGTGTTGGTGTTATAAACCTTGCATCTTTATTTTCCCGAAGTTTGTAACCTTCAGGCCTAATGGTTCCTGCTGCAGTTTCTGGGTCTTCAGTGACCGGCGGGATGTATCCTTCAGGGACAAAGTTGAGAGGCATGCCCCAGGGGCGCCCCTTAGGCATGTTGTATTGAGGATCATATGTCTCTACTACGGGCGTAGATGTGATCTCTGAGATCACATTCCTTTGTTGTTGTCTCTGAGCTGCTACCAGGGATTGAATGTCATTGTAAAGATTTTCCAATTTTCCTTTAGAGCTTCGACTTCTTCTCTCAGCTCTCTGTTCTCTTCCTCGAGATCGTCCATTTTCTTTTGTCGATTGGCCCGAGTATTGTATGAGTGAGACAGTTTGACTCTAGAATCGTGACACACACGTGAAACTCAAAGATAAGAAGAACGTGTTATGTGAGAATGATGAATGATATGTAATTATATATATTTTAATTTTTGTCAAAAAGAACTTCAACAAATAGATTGCAAATATCATACAGTGGGGGATACCCTTTTATTGAATTCGAAAGATTGCATTATGTTACAAGGAAAAGTACAGTATTTTACAAAGTGCTGTAAGGAAAATGGCTAAGCTTATGGATCCTGCGTCCTTTCTGAAGAGAGATCAGATGATGGTTCTGGTATTTTCCTTTTCTTTGACCGGGGCTCTTCAGCCGTTGTCGGGTTGTCAGTCATTTTCCAAGTGAAAGGATCGAGCAGATTTCTTTGGTCCTCTTGACTTTCTACAACATGCTGTTCTAAAATCTTAATCAGAGCATCCTTTTCTTTTAACAGTTCTTGAATCTTGGTACACTCCACGTTGAGGATTCGTTACTTGTTTTTCCAAGAGCTCTTCTCACGTTGATCTTTGTTGAGAGCTACCTGGAGTTTTTCCGTGTCAGACATGAAATAAAGGACAAATTCCTTTAATGGAAAAAATTCTTGGCGAGGGTAAGGCATCCTCAGCTTGAGGGCTCTAGTTTGCACCCAGTGGAGATAAGGCTCCAAGGAGATACAATTTGGTCTTCCTAGAGACTCTCTTCCTTTTCTGTGAATATGTTGCCAGACATGCACTATTTCCTTCTTTAGTGCCCTGTCATTTTCCCCTTCCTTGAAGAAAAGACCTTCCAGATGAACATTATGCGGGATATTATTCATCGGGTACCCGAGTTGACGGCGAACTAAAATTGGATGATAGTTGATTCCCCCTTTAGTTCCTATGAGGGGTATGTTAGGGAAATTTCCTCAACTATCGATGATCTCTATCCCCTCATAAATCCTACTATACCAATCTATGTCAGAGTTGGTAAGAGGCACAATCCTTTGTGATCAATGTAGAGTACTCTTGTGATCCGAAAATGCAGCAGACTTGGGTAAATGGGAAATGAACCATTTGTAAAGTAAGGGTACACAACATGTGATCATTCCTCCACTATACAAATTCCTTCAGTGTACAAAATGATAAGCATCTGCGAGCAAGGTTGGTACGGGGTTTCCAATCAGAAATATCTTAACAGCGTTGGTGTCAACGAAGTTGTCAATGTTGGAAAAGAGGAATAACTCGTATGCGAGTAGGACAAAGATATCTTCGAAAGCAGTTACATTTCCTATACTAGCAAAGTACAGAGCTTTCTCTATCAGGAATTTAGTTGGTAAACCCTGGATTCCACCTTTAATGGTCATGTGAGTCCTAACTTCTGACTTGTCCAAAGAGATTGCTCTTACAATGGCCTGATCCTTTGGAATTTCTTCCAGTCCATAAAATGGAGCTTGATCAGTGATAGGTAAATCAATTAGATGAGAGTACTCTTCTAATGTTGGTGCCAGTTGGTAATCCGGGAATATGAAGAAGTGATAAACCGGATCGTAAAACTGAATTAACGTAGACAGGATTCCTTCAACTACATGGACCCTTAACAGAAACATCAGTCCTCCATGCTTAGCTCTGAAAGCATCAGGGTAGGTGATCATCCTTTCCAACCTCCTTAAATTCTCTAGTTTCGGAGCCTTGAAAGTGTACTTGTGCGTCTTTCTTCTACCGAAATCCATAACGCAATCTTTCTGATATTTGCAATTATTGTTTTAGTTTGTTTTGAAAAAAAGAAGAGAAGGTTTTTCTTTGTTTACGATTTTTTTAAATGAATGCATGAATGCAGCATACAAAAACATTGAAAAAACATGGGTTCAAGGGTTCAACGTCACGAGCACGGAGTCATGGCTCTACCCATCCATAAAGGTTGTATTCTGGTCAATTTTGTAATGAAGAACAGATCCTAAGGTTTCCAAAATCATTGACCCCCTAGGGATATCAACAGCAAGCTGGTTCACCCGAGCGAGCTGTAGCATCCTAGGGTAATCTCATTTGAGTGTAGTATCGCGTATCAACTATTCCCGATAGTCACCGCACTACCCAATGGTCATAGGGTTAATGTCTACTAAATCCTCAGACTCACGGGTACCGCACTTGGAAAACTCTACTTTCACGACCATGGGTCGTTCAATAGTCAGAATCCACACGGGCCCTCACCTGATTTGGTGGTCTACCAGGATCGCTTATTCGGGATTCACTCCATATAAGTCCACCCGTCTATGCCACCCCTTATCTTAGGGTTATCTCAAACTTTCCACATGCGTATCAATCGCATTCCCATTGACAGAAAAATAAACACGGATATCAAGTAGGAATAGCCGTAAATATATAGTATATATAGTATGTAGTATGTAGAAAAATTTCTAACAACCTAGACCTCTTAGGAATTTTAATCCTAGTAAAAATATTCCCCAGCAGAGTCGCCATTTTTCTGTAGCGTGCGATTTTTGTCGGTGACGCGACCACCTTATCGCCATGGTTGGAATTGGGTGCTACTTTCTGATTTCTTATTTATCCTATGAAGCTGGAAAGGAAAGGGAAGCTATCTAAAACTAACCTTGCATGCAAATGTCTTATTTAACAAATGCTTAAGAGATTGGGGAGTTCGGGGGTAGGTTATACAATGGGGAGTTATCAATTACCCATCCTATATATGGTTATCCATAGATCGTTAGCAATTTCTACTGTTTTCTATTTACTGGTGTTTATCTGTTTATTGGGAAATTTTCTTCTTTGGGAGTGTTTGAGAGAGCGTTTTTGTTGTTTTTTGGGTTTTTGATGTTTTTGGTAAGGTACTGGACCTAAGGTTTTTGTTTAGCGTGTGAAGGTGCTGGACCTAAGGTTTTTGTTTAGTGTGTGAAGGTACTGGACCTAAAGTTTTTGATTGGTGTGCTCGCTAAGATTTCGCAATCTTATGCCTATGCATTCTCGTTAAAGAAAACAGGGAAATCAGAGCAATCGTAGTTCCTCCCATAGAATGGGAGGAAAAAGATGTTTTGGTGTCTTGTTCAAAGCCCAAGATTGAAGCTAAAAGGTTATTTGTGTCTTATTCAAAGCCCAAGATTGAAGCTAAAAGGTTTGACTGAGAGAGAATTTGTCATCTCTAAAGGGAGATATCTCATTTGTTTATCACAACTGTTGGATGACTGACTATAAAGGAGAATTACTTTAACTGGGATATGTGAATCCAGCAATACCATAATTTCCTTTATGAGGTATTTGTCTAGAAGGAGGAATCTTTAACTCAGTGTTGAGCAATGTCATTTTTCCTTAGGAGTTTTTCATGCAAAGAGAGGGACATTGGCGTGGATGTAAATAATCCAGAGACTTGCCACTTACAACAATTAGACGAAAGAAGGGGATTTACCAGGATAAGAGATGAACCACAACTTGGATTTTTGAATCAACAAGTGTGCCACTTACAACATTTATCTGGGATTAAGGTTTGTTTGATTATCTGTTTTGATATTGTGATATACAGAGAAATGTCTTCCTAGAGAGAAATGTTGATTTCCTCTGAGGGGATTTTGGTTTTATGTATGTACCTTGATCAAAGCTCAAGGTTGAAGCTAAAAGGTTGACTCTACTAGAGAGTTTTATATCTGTCTTGTACAAAGCCCAAGATTGAGGATGAAAAGAGACTGACTCTTTTGGGGAGTGTAGTGTGCGATTTTTGTCGGTGACGCGACCACCTTATCTCCATGGATTTCTCCTCACCGCAATGGTAGGAGTGGGGTGCTACTTTATGATTTCTTATTTATCCCGTGAAGCTGGAAGGGAAAGGGAAGCTATCTAAAACTAACCTCTCAGCTCTCTGTTCTCTTCCTCAAGATCGTCCATTTTCTTTTGTCGATTGGCCTGAGTATTGTATGAATGAGACAATTTGACTCTAGAATCGTGACACATACGTGAGATTCGAAGGTAAGAAGAATGTGTTATGTGAGAATGATGAATGATATGAATGATATATATTAATTTTTTTTGTTTTTGCTTTAATCAAAAAGAAACTTCAACAAATAGTTTGCAAATATCATACAGTGGGGAGACCCCGTTTGTCATACCCTAATTTTTGACCGTAAGATTCCATCATCTTTGTGCATCATCTTGCATGTCAGCATGTTTTATCACTAATAGGTCTGTGCAGGTACATTGACTTCAAGTGTAATGGTTCTCTCAATCAAGCTATTCAGAGTATGACCAATGATTTTCTACTGGAATCGAGCTTCACTTCTAGGTTTCTTTCTTCATTCTTAGGCCCCTTAAGAATAAATTCTTTGAGGATATCGTGGTTGGGTATGATGGCCATATTTCATTAAAGTCAAGATCGGTTCGAACTTTTCCATTGATTTGTCAAGAACTAAACTGCAATTTTATGATTGATGGGTGGCAATCTTTATTGCTAAGATTCAAGAAGTTTAAGATTCTAAGGCGATAAGTAATTCAAAGTTTCACTTAAAAGTCCAAGGTACATTAGTTCATGTTCTCCACAAATTTCAAGTGAAAGATTGATATTCAAGTTCAAGTCATCATGGGGTTTAATTATTCAATATATCATGAAGGTTTTGATTTTTGGAAGCATTACAAGTTTTAACCAATTCTTCATTATCAAATTCCATGCAAATGTGTTTGCGAAACTTTGAAGAAAGCAAGAAATGAGAACTTTAAAAGTGTAAAGTTTACAAAAGCTCATGAAAGATGTTAGGAAATTAAGCATGAAATATTTAAAGAACATGGATTTGTTTCCATTCAAGCCCATGCCTTCCTAAATAGCTATGAAAAGATCTTGCAATTATTCTGTTGACTTGCCATCTCAGCATCAAAGGCACGTGTGAAGTCGCTAAATACACTCCCAAAATGGTTGTTTCGATCAATTTCTCCATCAGCAAGACCACTGCCAGCGTTATTCTATTTATTGAGTAAATCTTCCAACTCTCCACGTAAGCCTGTTATTCAAGTGTTCAAGAAAACTCCATTAAGCACTCTGTCCCAAAGTCATTAAAACATGAAGACAAAAATGGAAGTTCATCATCATACAATTATTGTTCTGGCACAAAATCTCCAGTATAAACAGGTTAAGGATCACCATATAACAGTCCTGATACCCTTTTCCAAAACTATGCCGACACAAAATCAGAAACATAAAAGAATCATGAACAACAAGAATTAACAGCATCAAACATGTTCAAACACGTTCAATTCTTTTCCAAAATAGTTGCAAACATGTCGGTACGGATACAGAAAGGAATTCATTACGATATCACACAAGAATCAACAGCGTATTCAATGCGAAATTGGGAGGTTCAATACTATAAAAGGGACAGGGTACTCAGCAGAGAGGACAACAATTTTCTCACTTAGAAATCATCACACACACTAAGAAATACAAAACACCAATAGCAACAGAACTGTTTGCTGCAAAAAAAGAGAGCATAACACTATACCTCATAAATTCAATTTCAAGGTCTTCTATTTCCCTCTTCATCGAACCCTCCAATGTGAATAAACCTTGACAGAAAATACACCCACGACCATAACCTTCTACAAACAGAAAACACACACATTACACACCACATTCACACACTTTGAAGAGCAGAACATAAGTGAAAAATCTCAGAAATATCATAGAATACCAAACACGTTCAACATCATAAGTATTCACACAGCAGGATTATTATCGAGCTACAACAATACACAGCAGAAATCAGAAGAGGAGGATCAAAGGAAGAAGACGACGTACCGTCGGAACTGCGACATCGTCAAAGCCACGCTGCAGCCGCGACGACGAAGTCACCATCACATCCTTGCTCGTGAATCGCCGATTATCCTCACACGGATCATACTCCGACGCATCCCGCCATCATCCACTGCGTGAATAGCCACCGAAGTCGCATCGGATGAACTCTGATAGGTAAATTCTTTCCACCTTGCTCTTATATCGCTTACGCATTGTGTAATCGCTGCTTGATTGAATCCAATTGTCCGATTTTATTTGATGTTGAAAAAACTGCGAGAGAGAGAAATAGTGCGAGCGAGAGGGAGATGGTGATTGAGAGACTTTCGTGAGTGAAAGATTACGCGCAGAAAGAAAGAGGGTTTGGGTGAGGAGCGTACAAAACTCTGCTGTTCACTCTTGCGAAGACGTTGCCGTTGAAACGAATCTCTCTCCTTTCACGTGCTGTGCGAACAAGTTGTTGGAGAGTGGAGAACAACAGCCGTTAGTCTTTCTAGGCTTCTTTTCTTTTCTTTTAGCAAACTTCAAATAGGTCAAATCCGTGACCCTCAGGCTGACCCGGGTTCTACCTTAGAGATTGGGCTTCATCCTTGGTCACTGTTGGCCCAAATGTCCTTTTTGTTCATTTTTTTAATCTTCAATTTCTTTTATGGTGTTACTAATTGAAAAAAAATTAACTAATATTCTTATTATGTTATTTAAAACTAACAAGTATTTTTTTTTTATATAAAAGAAAATCTCAAAAAACGTTTTCTTATTATATTGATCTTTTATTTTTATTAGCATTTATGTAAATATTTTTTCTATTTTATCTAATTGTTAAATTGAAAAAAAACTAAAAAAAAATAAATTTTCTTATTAGATTAATCTTTAAAATTCTAATCATGGTTAGAATGTGAATTTATAGAATTTATTTTGATCATTTCAGTTTTTAATTTCTATTCCTCTAACTACTACTTTGTGACTTCTCTCCTTGATGATACTTGTAAATATTTCTCGATGAAATCTTGTGAATGATTTTCTTGTACTTGTTATGATTTTTTATGCCTATTTTGTCTGGTAGTCCTTGCTCATTTCCAAAGGAAAGGGCTCTCCCCTGTTGACCGCATGTCATTTAGGTTACCCTCCCTAACCTTTCATCCTAACCTTAGGATCGGAGTCAACACACTCTATACATGTGTTCTGCCATGGACACTTTCTACCCTCCATTTCAACTTAACTTTAAATTTAGAGTCACCGCACTCTATGTAGCGTCTTGCCCTAGATGCTACCTCCCCCTAGAACCTTGATCACAGTCAAGAGTTCTTCACCCTCTTTGAGGGGAACTAAGGATACTCTGATTCCACTCCCATCAGGATACGTAGGCACAAGATGCGATGTCTTGGCGAGTATACTTAGATACTAACCCTTAGGTCTTTACCTTAGAAGATACCCTTAGCAAGCAAGCAATAGAATAACATAAATGATAACAAGAGGTTCCTGTAGAGTGCTACAGACGTTTAGGATGCTAATACCTTCCCTAAGCGTAACCAACCCCCGAACCTAGATTCTCTTAACATAGGTTTTTTGACTTTTAACCTTTCCTTTGGATAAATCAAAGACCGGTGGTGAACATTTAAAGAACTGTGATTCAAGTTAACATAATAGCTTGACATCCGATTCTCACCGCGACAGAAATGGCGACTTCACTGGGGACTTTATAAGAGGGTTCCCTCTAACTTGTTTATTATGTTATTTGTTGTATACTTGTACTTGTATTTGTTATCTGCTTGCTTGGATTTTCTGTATGCAGGGTTGTTATCTTGAGTGGTGAGATAAGTCCTAACCCGGACTTGAGAACACACATATGATAGGATTGTGGTGTAATCAATAGTCGGTTGCTGGGAGTAGCCCTAACAATTTATGGCATATGATGACCATGCTCAGTCGAGGGCCTTTTGGGGCGATTGATGTCTGATGCGAGTAGTCGTATTGATGTCACTCATTCCGATAAATGTCAATAAGACTGAGGACCGTAGTTACCTTTACCCCCACTTGGACATTTTAGGACGTAGTGCGATGGCTATGAGGGAGTAGTCCCAAATGGTTGTTACGCGATACTACACTCAGACGAGTTTATCTTGAGAATGTTATTAACCCGCGTGAGTAGTTACGTAGGCTGATAATATCCGAAGGATTTACGTAGACTCTGGGAACTTTGTAGAACCCGTTCTACAGGTACAATTAAAACCATAGTACATACCTCTTGGGACGGTTAGACCATGGCTCCATGCTCGTGATCTTCAAACCCAAGCCTTTGTTTGTTTGCCTGTATATGTGTACATGGGTATACCTGTGTTTATGCATCCACACATTCATGCATAACCCTTCGGTTTCAAGGAACTCAACTGTTTTTTTCCTTTGTAAAATCAATAAAGATCATGGATTATAAAATGAAACTTTTTCAGTCTTCCAAAATATTTACAACCCGCTCTTGAGTTCTTTGAAACCATTGCATTGCATATCATTTGCATGCATCTGTTTGTCCAACAACTCACTTCTAGTTGTCTCTATCTTCCAGTGTCACTTGTGAGTCATCAAACTGATTCCTCGACACAGATACCGGATTAGAGCTAACTGCAGACGCATAATATCAGAGCAAGAAGCACACAACGGTGATATCTGAATGGAGATCGATGACCTTAAATCAAGCATGACTAAGCTCACTGAGATGCTCCAAGTCTTAATTGCTAGAGGAGAGCAACCCTAAAGGACCGTCATCCAGGAAGTTTCAAATGACGATCCTCATCCTGTTCAGGTGCCACCTTCAACTTGGCCAGAGGTTGGTTTGCCACACAACTACTCTCCACCTTCTGCATCTACTGCTATGATTGGTCAGACTGCTAGACCAGTGTTCCAAGCTCCAGTTTTCGCCGAGCCTAGACCTGTGGTTCATACTGTTTCCCACACTACTCGAGCTCCCTTTGAGAATCCTCTCTATGAGTACAATTCTGCCAGAGCACGCCAAGTGAAGCTTCAGTCGACTTCAGCCCAGCTATCTTCCTAAAAGCCAGTGTTTCAGATAGGACAGCTCATCTTTGCTTCTGATTAGTCACTAGGCCATGTTTTTTGTTGTTTGCATTTTTCTTCATTTTGTACTAGCTGTTTGCTTTCAAATTATGTTTGTACTTTCATAATTAATAAAATGAGCATTGCAACTTTTGATTCAATTCATTTGCGTTTGTTATTTACACCTTTACTCTTTATCTTTCAATAAAAAAAAATATTTTATCTCTTTTCCACTTCCTTTTGATTATACAAAGATTGGAGGGAGGATGATGAAAACGTTATACCCATAATTGCTGATGGTATGCTTTCAAATCAAAACTTTATTGACGATGTAAGGCATTGTTTCAATTCCCAAACACCGGAGATATAAGGAAGATAACCCCTCGTCAACCCCTTTGAGCCTTGAAGTAGGAGTTTCTTTTCTCTACAAATAAAAAACCTGCAATCTTAACCTGGGGCAGAGTAGTTCTCAGCTAGCTTAATTGTGCATTCATGCAAGACGCCTTTCACATAAATGTTACATTCTCAAATTTCCCTTCGCGCACAGCAAACAAGTGTCGAAGATATCTTTCAAATCAAAAGCCAATGATGGTTCACCGTAATCATTAAGCCAGACATTCACAACTTTCAACTCTTCCAAATCAAATGAATAAATGTTGTACAAGTTGTTCCTAAAGTGATAAATGAAAAGAGGATCATCAAGAATTCCTTACTCAAAGAATGAGTCGAGTCCCTTTCGAGGAAAAAGCTAAGAAAGATGGGAAGCTCATGACCTTACCTTTTACAAAGAGAAATAAGAACAAGCTTGTATGACAATCAAAAGTTGTAAGGAAGCAGTGTCTGCCACCTCAAGTCCCTTGACTTCTGAACCATCATCATCATTACTATCATCAGTGCAATTTCCAACCTATGGGAACTTGAGTGCATAATCTTAATTAACTGATCATAGGACTGAAGTTCATCACGAAGATTGGGCGGGCACAAATAAACTTTGATATTTTATCCTTTGTTTCTTAAACCGTGAACCAAGCCACGTTATAACCCTCAAAAGACCTAATTGAAGCAAGGTTATTTTGAAAGCATGCTACAACAAGGTTGCGTAAACTAACTCCAAAAGATCTTTGTAGATCATCTGTTTTGGCATCACGCCTTGGCTTTACTTCTCACTTTGAATGTCTTGAACCGTCGTGTTCTGACCAATGACTCATTTATTTTGCATCTTTCAAAAAAAAAAGATTTTGATTTCAAAGGTTGCATGAACTTTGCATTTACTATGTTTGTATGAACACTTTTGTTTGCAAACTAGCTTTCCTCTTAAGGAATTTTCAAACATTTGAGAAACTTGGTCGGTGATCCAATCAGGGGCAAGTTTTTTCCAGATCCTGTTGAAGAATCAGTTCAAGATTTGTTACAGTGCAAGTCCATCTCAGAATTGGTTTATACAGAAGATTTTTCAAGACTCATGCTGGGGAAAGCTTTCCAAGCGCACAGTAATTCAGTCATTTTCATAATCAATCCAGCTGAAGCAATTATTAGTTCATCTACAACAGACAGCCAATCTGGGGCAGTTTACTTGAAGAATCCCCAAGCAGCTCTCCACTCTTCCTACAAGGATCAGTAACTTGATACAGCTTACCAGTGTGGCAGAGTTGTGTCCAGTGGCATCTCTAGTCCCCAAGAAAAATGGCAGTGATCTTTGTGTCAAGGAATCAGTCTTCCAATCCTATCTTCTCCCCAAAAGAGTCGAGCCATGTCGTCGACATCTGCATTTACATTTGCATTTGATCATATATCATGGCATAATTCATATACATATGCATAGCAAGAGTGTTTCATCCTCATTTGCATTCACCATAGGTTGTGTCGTTATCAACGTCTTACCTTTTCGTCTAAGTCTAACTCACTTGGCATCTGCCAAACGGATATTTGTCACATTCATCCAATGCTTTCTTGGATTCTGTGATTCCTTTTATCCAATGCTTTCTTGGGTATCTCCTTGTTCATATTCGTTCAATGCTTTCTTGGACGTTGTGTGTTTTTTTGTATCCAATGCGTTCTTGGATCTCTACTTTGTTCACAATCATCTAAAGCCATTATTGGATGACTGGTTACTTTATCTCACATTCATCTAAAGCCATTATTAGATACTGTGATTATACCTCTCATTCAAAGCCATTATTGGATGATTGGTTTCTTTTGCATTCAATGCCATTCTTGAATGTAGTCATTGTTCACAGTCATCTAAAGCCATTATTAGATACTGTGATTATACCTCTCATTCAAAGCCATTATTGGATGACTGGTTACTTTATCTCACATTCATCTAAAGCCATTGTTAGATTTTGTGAGTTTACCTTTCATTCAAAGCTATTATTGGATGACTGGTTTCTTTGCATTCAATGCCATTCTTGAATTTAGCCTTTGTTCACATTCATCTAAAGCAATTATTAGATACTGTGATTATACCTCTCATTCAAAGCCATTATTGGATGACTGGTTTCTTTGCATTCAATGCCATTCTTGAATGTAGTCTTTGTTCACATTCATCTAAAGCCATTATTAGATATTGTGATTATACCTCTCATTCAAGGCCATTATTGGATGTCTGGTTTCTCTACCTTGTTCACTTTGTCTAAAGCCATTATTAGATATTGTGATTATACCTTTCATTCAAAGCCATTATTGGATGACTGGTTACTTTATCTCACATTCATCTAAAGCCATTATTAGATATTGTGATTGTACCTTTCATTCAAAGCCATTATTGGATGTCTAGTTTCTTTACCTTGTTCACTTTCATCTGAAGCCATTGTGAGTGTACCTTTCATTCAAAGCCATTATTGGATGACTGGTTTCTTTGTGTCCGATGCCTTCTCAGATTACATTATTTTGTCTCATTCTCATCTGTTGCCTTCTTAGATATTGTGAGTTTACCTTTCACCCAAAGCCATTATTGGATGTTTGGTGCTTTTTTTCATCCAATTCCATTCTTGGATGATGTTTTCCAGATACTGTGGTTTGTTTCATTTTGTTTCTGACACAACTGTAACACCTTTCCCCCCTGTGGCACCATCCCCCACAGGATTCTCCTTGTCTTTGCATTCATCCCATGTCATATCATTGCATGTCATATCATAAGCATTTTGTGGCATCTTAGTGTAGCGAGTGATTTTTGGATGTGGTTGCGAAGCACGATCGCTCTGGTACTACAGCTCGATTCATTTTTAATCCTATTAAAGCTGATGAAGGAAGGGAAATAGATGTCTCCAATTAACCATGCTTGCATACTGAGATTAAACAGTCAAAACTGTTGGTTTACAGATGCTACAAAGATTCGGGGTTTCTCCTAGGTTATTTTGTTGACAAGGGGTGCTTTAGGCTATCGGTTAGGATGTTAGGACGAATGTATGAGAGTATGGGATTTTGGGTTTTTGTTTAGTGTGCTCGCTAAGATTTTTTCTTTCAATCTTATGCCTACGTATTCCCGTTTACCGAAACAGGGAAATCAGAGCGATCGTAGTTCCTCCTATTCTATGGGAGGAAATGGTTGTTTTGGTGTCTTGTTCAAAGCCCAATACGTGAAGCTAGAGAGTCTATTTGTATCTTGTTCAAAGCCCAAGATGTGAAGCTGAAAGTAGTTTGTATCTTGTTCAAAGCCCAAGATGTGAAGCTAAAAGTGTTGACCTTAGAGAGAATTTGTCATCTCTAAAGGGGTCTGTTTGTCACAACTGTTGAGTGACTGACTGTAAAGGAGGATTACTTTAACCGAGATTTGTGAATCCGGCAATGCCATAATTTCCTTTATAGGGGATTTTAACCTGAAGGAGAAGACTTTAACTCAGTTTAGAGCAATGCCATCTTTCCTTAGGAATTTCTCATACTAAAAGAGGGACATTGGCATGGATGTAGATGATCCAGAGGCTTGCCGCTTACAGCAATTAGATGAAGGGGAAAGAGTTATTGAAGTTTGTGTACTGTGAACGAGGCACAACTTTGATGCTAAAAGGTTGATTGGACCAACCAGTGGTTTTCTTATACAAAGCCTAAGAGGAGGCTAATATGTGTCTCGTACAAAGCCCGAGAGAGAGGCTAAAAGGTTTTGACTCGACGATGTAGTCTTTTGGTATCTCGTATAAAGCCCGAGATGAAGGCTACTTGACTTAACAAGAGAGTTTTTGTATCTCGTACGAAGCCCGAGATGGAGGCTAAAATTTGTTTGGCTCAATAAGAACCTTTTTGTATCTCGTATAAAGCCCGAGATGGAGGCGAAAGGGTGATTGACTCAACGAGGGAGTCTCTTTATGTGTCTCGTACAAAGCCCGAGAGAGAGGCTAAACGTTGTTTGACTCCGCTGGGGAGAATCATTGTATAAAGCCCAAGAGAGAGGCTATTGTAACTGGAGAAGGATCATTATACAAAGCCTAAGAGGAGGCTATGGTTACTGTTTCAGTTGAGTGACAGGTCCAGTATGCTGATTTAAAGAGAAAATCAGTTCTTATATGAGCAACACTGTACTCGAGGATTTGATTCGAGGATCCGGGCTATTCCTGTTCTTTAAGGAATTGGGAAATCCGAAGGGTATTGAGACTGTCCGAGTCTACGGGTTTTTTTCCTATTTAACGAAGGGGTCACTTGAGAATGTCTGGAAAACTCAAGGAGATTAGACTGTCCGTTTCTAGAGTTTCATTTTTTGTACCATGCTTTGAGAAATAGTAGTAGACTCTTTGAAAGGACTGTTCTATGAAGATGACTAGGTTCTGTTCCTATACCTCTAGGAGGTCGTCGGGACAATTTGTACGAAGCCCAAGAGGAGGCTGGAAACTTTTAAGAAGCCGATCGGTCCTTGTACGAAGCCCAAGAGGAGGCTATCATTCTCGGAGGAAGAATCATTATACGAAGCCCAAGAGGAGGCTGTGAATACTTCTAAAAAGCCGATGGGTCCTTGTACTAAGCCCAAGAGGAGGCGGGGTTGCTTTTAGGAAGCCTGTGGGTCCTTGTACGATGCCCAAGAGGAGGCCGATGCTTTTAAGAAGCCCGTGGGTCCCCAAACCCCCGAGAAATTAAAGGCAAGCTATTCATAAGGAATAGATCAAGTCAGGAAAGTTCGAGAATTTGGAAGAAACTCAAAGATGCCATTCACGGAGAATACATTCATCTCTGGGAATAGAGTTTCTTGACAATTCCTAATGAGGACAGCCGAAGAGAAGACTGTATCTGGTGATTCTATTGGGGATCAAGTTGTCTATTTCTACGAATAAACAAAACGACTTTTCCTAGTTCTAGACGTAGTTGCCGGGGAAAATCTAAATATCTATACTATTATTACACAGTTGATATGAGTTTATGAAAGAAGACTTACAGTGAAACAGCCCCACAATACAGTTATATGTATTTGAAAGCGGTAAATGAAAGCGTATAAACACTTACTCGGTTGTAGAGCTTCCATGCTGTTTGGTTAGTTGTTCAACAAAGAAAGATTGAAAACAACAGTATATTCAAAATCAAAGGAGAAAGTACTTTGAAAAAGAAAGATTTGGGGCTTACAGCTCAAGGAGAGGCCCAGGGTTTTATCAGTGAGCGCACTGTTTGAATTTTATACAGAGGGGATTATACAAGTGACTGAGGCACAAAAAGGTTTTCTGTACAAAGGGATGGGTCTTACACTCTCTCAAGAGGCCCAAAAGGTTTAAAGAAAAAGAGTGGGGCTTATAACACGAGGGTAGGCCCAGTTGACTTTTCGTTAAAAATGGCGATCGCGCCGAGATTTTCTTTTAACGCGAAGGGGCTTATACAATATCTGAGGCCCAAATGATTTTGGTTAAAGGGGGGTTAGGTCTTACACTCTATTAGAGGCCCAAAAATTTTGAATGGGTCTTACTACTCGAGGGTAGGCCCAGTTGGTTAATTTTAAACTGGCGACGATCGCGTCGTTTATTCGAAAATGTACAGTGGGACTTATACAACGAATGAGGCCCAAAAAGTTTCCTGTACAAGAGGGTTGGGTCTTACACTCTAATAGAGGCCCAAAGAGTTTTAAGAAAAGAAATGGGTCTTACTACTCGAGGGTAGGCCCAAAAGGTTATTTTTCAAAAGGAGACGATCGCGCCGTTTGTTTTTTGACGGTATCGGGACTTATACAATACACTGAGGCCCAAAAATGATTTGGTCAAAAAAAGGATTGGGTCTTACACTCTATTAGAGGCCCAAAGTGTTTTGAAAATGATTTATGAGGGTTGAATTAATCAAAAAACCCTAATTTGTTTTCAAAAATGTGTTTTAATTGAATAAAAATTCAATTAAAATGATCAAAATTGTTTAACATAGGAAAAACAAATTGTGATCTTGGATTAATGCTTCAAAAATTAAGTATTGACCTACAAAATAATTAGAAAGTATTAAAAGTTGCAAAATCATGGTGGAAAAAATATTTTAAATGTCAAAAACAATTAAAACATTAATTCTTTGCAAAAATATCAATTATATAAAATAAATAATATTTTTGGGATTTTTTGGGAAAATAAAATATTTTAACATTTTTGTGAATTATTAAAAAAAGAATCAACCCAAAATCATTAAAACTCAGAGAGAAATTAATTTTTGAATCAATTAAATAAAATCACAAAATTCAAATATTCAAATATTGGAAAATGGCGCCAAGAACAAAGGCAAGAACACGCGCGTTTTTCAGTTTTGGCCAGATTTGCATTTTCTCTCCAATCTCACTGAATACTTAATCATATCATGCAAACCACATACCAATCAACTCGTTTCAACCTCACGATCATGTCTATGGTATTTAATTTCATTTAAATTAAACATATAACAAGAAATCACGAAAAATCCTCAAGAACCCTAATTTCTGCATGAAGGCTAGGATTTTTGATACACGATTCAAACAATGCAATTAATTGAGGGGAAACATTCCATGCATGATTATGAACATATGGCCAAATTATTGTGCAGCAAAAATTGCATGGATCATAGAGTTAGAAGAGCTCATGCTTACCACTTGCAGCTGGTGATCGTGATTTGTGTTGAAGGTGTTACAGCTAGGTTCCAATGATCTGGATAGCTTCCCTAGGTGCCATGGAGTGTGTATGAATGCTTGGAATGGATTGAAATGGTTTGGAGCTGAAGATGGTACCTCAACTGCAAAACTGTCAAGAACTTGAGCAGTTGGCTGGTGATTTTTTGAAATCTGAGTTCCAGATGTTATGTGAGTGTTTGGATCACTTCTATATGATGTATGTGAGGTGTGTGTGTGTGATTGGTTTGATTGGAAAAGCTCTCAAACTCAAAACCCGATAGTGACTTGCCTTAGAAGGCAAAATTGGAGTGAAAGAAGAGATTTTGAGGAAAACATCTGTTTGATGGCTTTGGTGTACTCAAACTGATCACAATTGAGCTCTATTTATAGTAGAGCAAGTTTGTTTTGCAAGGAATAGTGAATGGCAACTGCTGAGTAGGTTTGGCCAATGTTGGCAAATGAAAATCCAAGTCTCCTCTAGCCATTGACTAGAGGTTAGGGCACAGGCTGCTGGTTTCCTTGGTCTTGGATAAGTCTTGACTGAATTCAGTTGAGAATGACTCAGTCCATGCCACCTTGATGCTTCCATTGAATGCTCCAATCCAAAATTGGAGTCTTGTCCCTATTTTGGCAATTCTAGGTTCAACATGTTATTTCTTGTTCCAAAGACTTTGGAGGCTTGGCTCAGTGATTGTCCCCTTTAGATTCAATCCCCAGAGGTGTCCAAGTGGATAGGAGCATTTGGATTTGGCTGATTTTGGCAAATCGAGCAAAAATGCAAAATCTGCCTTGCCTTGACAGATTTCAACAAGGCAACTTGCCAATGTTATATCTCATGACTCAAATTGAATTTGGTAATGTTCTTGGTCATTTTGGAAAGCCCTTACATGATACAACAACTGTTTGAACATGTTTGGTTTTGATCTCTTTTGAATCCAAGTGAAAAATCCCCCTACATTTGGCAAAAAGTAGGGTAAAATCTGACTTAGTGAAATTTTCACCAAGTGTTGGAACAAAGTGACTTTTCTTGATTTTGATCACTCCATAACTCAAAATCCATGAGGAATTTGGACATAGGTCAGTATGAAGCTTTTGTAGTGGGCAATGAGATCTACAAATCAAGCTTTGAATGGGGAACAATGGCCTTGTGGTTTAGGAGTTATGGTCCTCCAAAGATGGCACATTAGTGTCACTTTTTCCATAACTTAGAAATTTTTCTAAGTTTTTATGGTTACCCCTTTTACAAGTTATCCCACTTTCTTTGATTTTTCTTGATGAATGATGATTCAAATCATACATTAACATCATTTTAGGGTTAAAAATCCATTTTGGTGAAAAATCTCAAAAAGTCAAAGTTGACTTTTGTGCACAGTTGACTTTTTATCAGATGAATTCCAAACTGTGCAATTCTTCATGAAATCATGTCCTTGACCTAAATCAAACTTGATGGAAATGTTCCATGGGTGTCATAGGGTATATTGAATCATGTCTTAGGGCTTGGGAGCATGTCATGGTCAAAAGTCAAAGTTACAGTTGACTTTCCTCGCGAAACCCTAATTGTGGTGCAGATGAAATTGAGACTTGTTGCTAAAGCTTCTTGGATTAATCCATTGTTCCAAATGGATCAATATAGTTCATTAGAGACCCTCAAACCCTATCTTGAGGTCTTGGCTCATGATTTTCCCTAAAAGTCTACTTAGGGGTGAATTAGGTCAAGAAACCCTAATTCCTGATTTTTGATGAATGCATCCCCTGAGGCAAAATTGACTTGATGATTGGGTCCATGAGGTCCCATGAAGTATATTAGGTTATGTTTTGGATCATTGGCTTGTGCCCAGATGAAAAATTTCCATTTGGAGGCCCTGGTCGACCAAAACCCTAATTTGGTGACATTGTCGATCTTGAGACTTGATCCACCTAGAAGGGAGAAGCCTTGTGCTTGATCCTTGAAGTGGGAGTCCTTTTGATCCATTGTGGATGTTTGAGAGGTTAGACAAGTTGAAGATCATGTCATTCCTTGATTGATCCTTTGTCTAAGAACTCTGAGAGGGCTTGAAACCCTAATTCTTGATGGTAGTGAATGCTCAACAATCCATGAGGAGATTGATGAGGCATGAAGGTACATCCATATTATGATGATGATTTTCACAATGATGGGAAATCTTAGTGGTAAAAATTTGGGGTATGACACTTAGGGCCAAAAATTATGCATGTTTGTATTTAAGTCTCTCATATCTTGTTGAGACGAAGATTTCAATCTCCATATCTCCAAATAGAAGAAACTTAAATAGGGGTATCTGTCATACCCTAATTTTTTACCATAAGATTCCATCATCTTTGTGCATCATCTTGCATGTCAGCATGTTTTATCACTAACAGGTCTGTGCAGGTACATTGGCTTCAAGTGTAATGGTTCTCTCAATCAAGCTATTCAGGGTATGACCAATGATTTTCTACTGGAATCGAGCCTCACTTCTAGGTTTCTTTCTTCATTCTTAGGCCCCTTGTGGATCAATGTTTTGAGGATATCGTGGCTGGTTATTATGGCCATATTTCATTAAAGTCAAGATCGGTTCGAACTTTTCCGTTGATTTGTTAAGAACTAAACTCCAATTTTATGATTGATGGGTGGCAATATTTATTGCTAAGAGTCAAGAAGTTTAAGATTCTAAGGCGATAAGTAATTCAAAGTTTCACTTAAAAGTCCAAGGTACATTAGTTCATGTTCTCCACAAATTTCAAGTGAAAGATTGATATTCAAGTTCAAGTCATCATGGGGTTTAATTATTCAATATATCATGAAGGTTTTGATTTTTTGAAGCATTGCAAGTTTTAACCAATTCTTCATTATCAAATTCCATGCAAATGTGTTTGCAAAACTTTGAAGAAAGCAAGAAATGAGAACTTTAAATGTGTAAAGTTTACAAAAGCTCATGAAAGATTGTTAGGAAATTAAGCATGAAATATTTAAAGAACAGGGATTTGTTTCCATTCAAGCCCATGCATTCCTAAATAGCTATGAAAAGATCTTGCAATTAATCTGTTGACTTTCCATCTCAGCTTTCATCAAAGGCACATGTGAAGTCGCTAAATACACTCCCAAAATGGTTGTTTCGATCAATTTCTCCATCAGCAAGACCACTGCCAGCGTTATTCTATTTAATGAGTAAATCTTGCAACTCTCCACGTAAGCCTGCTATTCAAGTGTTCAAGAAAACTCCATTAAGCACTCTGTTCCAAAGTCATTAAAACATGAAAACAAAAATGGAAGTTCATCATCATACAATCATTGTTCTAGCACAAAATCTCCAGTATAAACAGGTTAAGGATCACCATATAACAGTCCTGATACCCTTTTCCAAAACTATGCCGACACAAAATCAGAAACATAAAAGAATCATGAGCAACAAGAATTAACAGCATCAAACATGTTCAAACACGTTCAATTCTTTTCTAAAATAGTTGCAAACATGTTGGTACGGATACGGAAAGGAATTCATCACGATATCACACAAGAATCAGCAGCGTATTCAATGCGAAATTGGGAGGTCCAATGCTATTAAAGGAACAGGGTACTCAGCAGAGAGGACAACAATTTTCTCACTTAGAAATCATCACACACACTAAGAAATACAAAAGACCAATAGCAACAGAACTGTTTGCTGCAAAAAAAGAGAGCATACCATCATACCTCACAAATTCAATTTCAAGGTCTTCTATTTCCCCTTCATTGAACCCTCCAATGTGAATAAACCTTGACAGAAAATACACCCACGACCATAACCTTCTATAAACAGTAAACACACACATTACACACCACATTCACACACTTTGAAGAGCAGAACATCAGTGAAAAATCTCATACAATATCAAACACGTTCAACATCATCAGTATTCACACAACAGGATTATTATCGAGCTACAGCAATACACAACAGAAATCAGAAGAGGAGGATCAAAGGAAAAAGACGACGTACCGTTGGAACTGCGACATCGTCGAAGCTACGCTGCAGTCGCGACGACGAAGTCACCATCACAATTTTGCTCGTGAATCGCCGATCATCCTCACACGGATCATACTCCGACGCATCCCGCCATCATCCACTGCATGAATAGCCACCGAAGTCGCATCGGATGAACTCTGATAGGTATATTCTTTCCACCTTGCTCTTATATCACTTACACATTGTGTAATCGCTGCTTGATTGAATCCAATTGTCCAATTTTATTTCGTGTTGAAAAAACTGCGAGAGAGAGAAATAGTGCGAGCGAGAGGGAGATGGTGATTGAGAGACTTTCGTGAGTGAAAGATTACATGCAGAAAGAAAGAGGGTTTGGGTGAGGAGCGTACAAAACTCTGCTGTTCACTCTTGCGAAGACGTTGCCGTTGAAACGAATCTCTCTCCTTTCACGTGCTGTGCGAACAAGTTGTTGGAGAGTGGAGAACAGCAGCCGTTAGTCTTTCTAGGCTTCTTTTCTTTTCTTTTAGCAAACTTCAAATAGGTCAAATCCGTGACCCTCAAGCTGACCCGGGTTCTACCTTAGAGATTGGGCTTCTTCCTTGGTCACTGTTGGCCCAAATGTCCTTTTTGTTTATTTTTTTAATCTTCAATTTCTTTTATGGTGTTACTAATTGAAAAAAAATTTAACTAATATTCTTATTATGTTACTTAAAACTAATTAGTCTTTTTTTTATATAAAAGAAAATCTCAAAAAACGTTTTCTTATTATATTGATCTTTTATTTTTATTAGCATTTATGTAAATATTTTTTCTATTTTATCTATTTGTTAAATTAAAAAAACTAAAAAAAAATATTTTCTTATTAGATTAATCTTTAAATTTCTAATCATGGTTAGAATGTGAATTTATAGAATTTATTTTGATCATTTCAGTTTTTAATTTCTATTCCTCTAACTACTACTTTGTGTCTTCTCTCCTTGATGATACTTGTAAATATTTCTCGATGAAATCCTGTGAATGATTTTCTTGTTCTTGTTATGATTTTTTATGCCTATTTTGTCTGATAGTCCCTGGTCATTTCCAAAGGAAAGGGCTCTCCCCTGTTGACCCCATGTCATTTAGGTTACCCTCCCTAACCTTTCATCCTAACCTTAGGATCGGAGTCAACGCACTCTATACATGTGTTCTGCCATGGACACTTTCTACCCTCCATTTCAACTTAACTTTAACTTTAGAGTCACCGTACTCTATGTAGTATCTTGCCCTAGACGCTACCTCCCCCTGGAACCTTGATCACAGTCAAGAGTTCTTCACCCTCTTTGAGGGGAACTACGGATACTCTGATTCCACTCCCGTCAGGATACGTAGGCACAAGATGTGATGTCTTGAAGAGTATACTTAGATACTAACCCTTAGGTCTTTACCTTAGCAGATACCCTCAACAAGCAAGCAATAGAAAAACATAAATGATAACAAGAGGTTCCTGTAGAGTACTACAGACGTTTAGGATGCTAATACATTCCCTAAGCGTAACCAACCCCCGAACCTAGATTCTCTTAACATAGGTTTTTTGACTTTTAACCTTTCCTTTGGATAAATCAAAGACCGGTGGTGAACATTTAGAGAACTGTGATTCAAGTTAACATAATAACTTGACATCCGATTCTTACCGCGACATCATTTTATTGAATTTAAAAGATTGCAGAAAGGGAAATACAGTATTTTACAAAGTGCTGTAAAAGAAATGTCTGAACTTCATGGATCCTGAGTTCTCTCTGAGGAGAACTCAGATGCTGGTTATGGTATTTTCCTTTTCTTTGACCGGGGCTCTTCAGCCGTTGTCGGGGTGTCAGTCCTTTGCCAAGTGAAAGAAGCGAGCAAATTTCTTCGGTCATCTTGACCTTCTACAATATGCTGTTCTAGTATCTTAATCAGAGCATCCTTCTTTTTTAACAGTTCCTGAATCTTAGTACACTCCACATTGATAATGCGGTATTTGTTCTTCCAAGAGTTCTTTTCCCGTTGAACTTTGTTGAGAGCGACCTGGAGTTTTTCCGTATCAGACATAAAATAAAGGACAAGTTCCTTTAACGGAAGAACTTCCTAACGAGGGTAAGGCATCCTCAACTTGAGGGCTCTAGTTTGTACCCAGTGGAGATAAGGTTCCACGGAGATACAGTCCGATCTTCCTAGAGACTTTCTTCCTTTTCTATGAACATGTTTCCAGGCATTCACTATTTCCTTCTTTAGTGCCCTGTCATTTTCATCTTCCTTGAAGAAAAGACCTTCCAGATGAACATTATGCGGGATATTCTTCATCGGGTATCCGAGTTGACGACGAACTAAAATTGGATGATAGTTGATTCCTCCTTTAGTTCCTATGAGGGGTACATTAGGGATGTTTCCACATTTGTCGATGATCCTTATCCCGTCGTAGATTCGATTGTACCAATCTATGTCAAAGTTGGTAAGAGACATGATTCTCTGTAACCAACGTAGAGTACTCTTATGATCCCAAAAAGCAACAGACTTGGGTAAATGGAAAGTGAACCATTTGTAAAGCAGGGGTACACAGCATGTGATCATTCCTCCGCTGTACAAATTCCTTAAGTTTACAGAATGATAAGCATCTGCGAGCAGGGTTGGTACGGGGTTTCCAATCAGAAATATCTTAATGGCATTGATATCGACGAAGTTATCGATGTTGGGAAAGAGGAATAACCCGTATGTGAGTAGAACAAAGATATCTTCAAAAGTATTAATGTTTCCTATACTGGCAAAGTATAGGGCTTTCTCAACCAAAAACTTGGCCGGTAAACCTTGGATTCCTTCCTTAGTGGTCATGTGAGTACTGACTTCTGACTCGTCCAAATAGATTGCTCTTGCAATGGTTTGATCCTTTGGAATTTCTTCCAGTCCAGAAAAGGGAGATTGGTCAGTGAAGGGTAAATCAGTCAGGTGAGAGTACTCTTCTAGCGTCGGTGCTAGTTGATAATCTGGGAATGTGAAACAGTGATAAATTGGATCGTAGAACTGAATCAGCGTAGACAGGATTCCTTCAACTACATGGACCCTTAACAGAGACAACAACCCTCCGTACTTAGCTCTGAAAGCATCAGGTTTGGTGATCATCCTTGCCAACCCCCTCAAATCTTCTAGTTTTGGAGCCTTGAAGGTGTACTTGTGCTTCTTCCTTCTACCAAAATCCATAATGAAATCTTTCTCTCTCTTATTTGCAATCATTGTTTTAGTTTAATTTGAAAAAAAAGAGAGAAGAGAAAAGAAGATTTTTTTCTTTGTTTAAGAGTTTTTTAGATGAATGCATGAATGCAACACACAAAAACATTGAAAAAACATGGGTTCAAGGGTTCAACGTCACGAGCATGAAGTCATGGCTCTAGCTACCCCCAAAGGTTGTATTCTGGTAAATTTTTGTACCTGTAGAACAGGTTAAAAGTTCCCAAAATCATTGACCCCCTAGGGATAACAACAACAAGCTGGTTCACCCGAGCGAGCTGTAGCATCCTAGGGTAATCTCAATTGAGTGTAGTATCGCAAGTCAACTATTTCCGATAGCTACCTCACTACCAAATGGCCACATGGTTAATGTCTACTAAATCCTCAGTTTCACGGATACCACATTGGGACAATCTGCTTTCACGACGAAGTCGTTCAACATTGAATCTACAAAGGGTATCTCCACTGAATTGATGGTCTACCGGGATCGCTTATTTGGGAATCACTCCCTGTAAGACCACCCGTTTACGCCATCACCTATCTTAGGGTTCTCTCATACTTTCCACATGTGACATCACTCGCATTCCCATTAACAGAAAAATAAACACGGATACCAAGTAGGAAAAGCAGTATATATATATATATATAGTATAATTCCTAAAACTAACATCCTAGACCTCTTAGGAATTCTAGTCTTAATTTGGTTCCCCAGCAGAGTTGCCATTTTCCTGTTGGAAAATGGGGACGAATGATGACTAAGGTAAGACAGATCCTAATGGCACTCCCCAGCAGAGTCGTCATTTTCCTGTAGCGTGCGATTTTTGTCGGTGACGCGACCACCTTATGGCCATGGATTTCTCCTCACCGCAATGGTAGGAGTGGGGTGCTACTTTCTGATTTCTTATTTATCCCGTGAAGCTGGAAGGGAATGGGAAGCTATCTAAAACTAACCTTGCACGCGAATGTTTAACTAAACAAACGGTTAAAGAAATTCGGGGAGTTCGGGGTCAGGTTATACAATGGGGAGTTATCAGTTACCCATCCTATATGTGGTTATCCACAGGTTGTTAGCAATAGGTTCTGCTTTTATACTTGATGGTGTTTATCTGTTGTGGGTTGGGAAAGTTTCTCCTTTGGGAGGTTTTTGAGAGAGAGAGAGAGTTTTTTGATGATTTTCATGAGGTACAGGACCTAAGTTTTGATTAGTATGTGAAGGTACTAGACCTAAAGTCTTTGATTGGTATGCTCGCTAAGATTTCGCAATCTTATGCATACGTATTCCCGTTTAAGGAAACAGGGAAATCAGAGCAATCGTAGTTCCTCCTATTTCTATGGGAGGAAAATGATGTTTTGGTGTCTTGTTCAAAGCCCAAGATTGAAGCTAAAGGAGTATTTGTGTCTTGTTCAAAGCCTAATATTGGAGCTAAAAGGTTTGACTGAAAGAGAATTTGTCATCTCTAAAGGGAGATATCTCGCCTGTTTATCACAACTGTTGGGTGACTGATTATAAAGGAGGATTACTTTAACTCGGATATGTGAATCCAGCAATGCCATAATTTCCTTTATAGGGGATTTATCCTGAAGGGAAAAACTTTAACTCAGTGTAGAGCATTGCCATTTTTCCTTAGGAGTTTTTCATGCTAAGAGAGGGATAGTGGCGTGGATGTAAATAATCCAGAGGCTTGCCGCTTACAACAGTTAGATGAAAGAGAGGATTTTTACCAGGATAAGAGATGGACGACAACTTGGATTTTTGAATCAACAAGTGCCACTTACAACAGTTATCTGGGATTATGGTTTGTTTGATATGTTTATTTTGATGTGTGATAACACAGAGAAATGTATTCCTACAGAGAGTTTCAGATTTCCTTTGAGGGGATGTTGATTTTTGTGTGCCTTGATCAAAGACCAAGGTTGAAGCTAAGAGATTAATTGACTCCAATGGGGAAGTCCTTATACAAAGCCTAAGAGGAGGCTAGAAAAGGCTGACTCAACAAGAGAGTGTTTATCTATCTTGTACAAAGCCCAAGATTGAGGCTAAAAAGAGACTGACTCTTTGGGGGACATCATTATACAAAGCCTAAGAGGAGGTTGAAAGTTGATTTTTCCTGGGGAATGTTTTGTCTGTCTTGTACAAAGCCCAAGATTGAGGCTAAAAGAAGATTGACTCTGCTGGAGAGATTTATACTGTGTCTTGTCCAAAGCCCAAGATTGAGGCTGAAATGAGACTGACTCAACAAGAGATTATTTTATTTGGTGTCTTGTATAAAGCCCAAGATTGAGGCTAAAATGAGACTGACTCAACAAGAGAGTGTTTTATTTGGTGTCTTGTACAAAGCCCAAGATTGAGGCTGAAAAGAGGATCGAATCCGCTTAGGGATATTAATTCTCAAAGCCTAAAAGAAGGCTGGAAGAAATTGACTCCGCTGGGGAAGATATTTATCCCGAGCTTAAGAGAAGGTTATAAGATTTTAACTTTGCTGGAGAAAGTTTATATATGTCTTTTACAAAGCCCAAGATTGAGGCTAAAAAGAATGATTAACTCAGCTGAGGATTTTTTATGTGTCTTGTACAAAGCCCAAGATTGAGGCTAACTAGAGACTGATTCAACAAGAGAGTGCTTTTTAGGGAATTGAATCAACAAGAGAGTGCTGAAAAGGTGATTGACTCAACAAGAGAGTGCTTAAAAGGTGATTGACTAAACAAGAGATTACTTTGTTTGTCTTGTACAAAGCCCAAGATTGAGGCTGAAAAAGGTTAACTCAACAAGAGAGTGTTTTTATTTTTATACCATTGACTCAACAAGAGAATATGGAAAGGCTGTTGACTCAACAAGAGAGTACTTTGTTTGTCTTGTACAAAGCCCAAGATTGAGGCTGAAAAAGGTTAACTCAACAAGATAGTGTTTTAAAAAAGTAGATGGACTCGACAAAAGGGTGCTGCTGGGGCTAATTCTACCGAGGAAAATCATTATACAAAGCCTAAGGGGAGGCTGGCTTCTGCTGAGGATCATTGATATCCAGAGGCAGGTCCAAAACGGGGAATCAACTCTTGCTAATGATTACAGAAGAGTTGAGGTATCAGATGCCTTGAGGTTCTGATTTGGGATAATGTTATCCTGATGATAGGCTGACCCTAGTTGGGGAAATTTAGAATGAAAATCTGAGTTTTAGAACTCATGAGGGTTTCAACTCTACTGGAGATTGATTGAATAACCGGGGTTTTTCCTGTGTTTGTAGGGAACTTGAGAATGTCTTTGAGATCCAAGAGGGATTAGACTGTCCAAGTCTACTGGTGTGGAAGAGTTTATCTTTGTATGATGCCCAAGAGGAGGCTGGTGTTTTAAGGGATGAGAATCAACCCTAAATTGTCCAAGGTTTTAAATTTTTGGAACGACTGCTTTAACAAAGGATGACTAAGTTCTGTCATATCCCTTTAAGAGGTCTTCAGGGTGCTTGTATTAAGCCCAAGAGAAGGTATGAGAACTTCTAAGAAGCCAGAGGGTCCTTGTACAAAGCCCAAGAGGAGGCTAGGATGCTTTTAGGAAGCCTGTGGGTCCAAACTTAAGAAGAGTTCAAGAAAAGTTTCACCGGGAATAATATTTTCTTTAATGAACAGTTCTAGGGTTTGAAGAAATTCAAGAGAGGTTTCACCGGGAATTAATCCTCTTTGGGGGAAATGAACTTCTTTGACAATTTCTAATAGTGACAGTCTGAGAAAAGTTTCACCGGGAATAATGCCTTTCTCTTTGTTCCATATTGTATAAGCCCAAGAGGAGGCAAGACTATATCTGGAATTCCTATGGGGAACTATTTTTGACTGTGTTTAAAGAGTGACCACTGGCTTTATCTAGTTCTAGACCTAATTGCCGGGGAAAACTCTAAGTAGATAATATACAGGTATATATATATATACACACACACACACACATAGATGAAATATATACTGTATGTAAAAGAGAAGGTATGTGGACTTAGCAAGCTTCCAGCACAAACAATTATATATGTGCAAGTATGTAAAAGAAAGCTGATAAAACTTACAGGCGAGCAAGCTTCCATTGTAACAGCTGTATGGTTAGTTGTTCAAGAAATTAAAGAAAGTTTTGATAACAACTATGAATTTGAACCTAAATCAAAAGGGAAAGTTGTTTTTGAAAAGATTGAGGCTTATACTCAAGGAGAGGCCCAGATGAAAAACAGTAATCGTACCGTTGATCTGAAAATTGTATCGGGACTTATATAATGACTGAGGCCCAAATTAGGTTTTATTTACAAAGGGATGGGTTTTACAACTCAAAGAGAGGCCCAAAGGTTTGAAAAAAGAAAAGAAATGAGACTTACAACACAAAGGTAGGCCCAAATAATTTTTGTTTAAAAGGTGACGATCGCGCCGAGATTTTGAAAACACAGTGGGACTTATACAATGAATGAGGCCCAAGAAGGTTTATGTACAACAAGGATTGGGTCTTACACTCTATTAGAGGCCCAAAAGTTTATTTTTGTACAAGGGATGGGTCTTACAACTCAAAGATAGGCCCATGGAAAGACAGTGATTGCACTGTCATTTTAAAAACTGTATTGGGACTTATACAATGACTGAGGCCCAAAATTATTTTTGTACAAAAGGAGGGTTGGATCTTACACTCTATTAGAGGCCCGTGAGTGTTTGGAAAAGATTTGTGAGGGTGAAAATAATCAAAACCCTAATTTGATTTTAAAATGTATTTTAATTGAATACAAATTCAATTAAAATGATCAAAATTACCAAACATGTGTGAAAAACAAGTTGTGTTCTTGGATTAATGTTTAAAAAATCACGTTTCATTCATAGAATGATTTGAAAATTATTTGAATTTGCAAAATCAAGAGAAAGAAATATTTTAAGTGTTAAAACAACAAATAAAATATAATTCTTTACCAAAATACTAAATATATGAAATAAATAATATTTTTGTGAAATTTTTATGGAATAAAATATTTTAACATTTTTGGGAATTTTCAAAAAAAGAACCAATAAAAAATAATTAAAATTGAGAGAGAAATTAATTTTAGAATTAATTAACAAAAACCATAAAAATAGCAAAAATATCAAAATATGGCAAAGTGAAAAAAATGGTCTGGGTGGGTGTTAAACCCACGACCATCAAGCCAAACACACACGCGCGCTACCACTAGGGTGGTGATACATCCGTGTATCAAAACCACCCTCATGAACATATATGGGGTGCCAAGTTCTAGGCCTGGCCAAGGCGCCATGCCTGGCCCTTGCCCAAGGCAAGGCCTAGTTTTGGCAATTTGTATGAAGCCTCTAACTTTCTCATTTCTCCATGGATTGGGACAAAATTTAGGTGCATCTGCCCTAGAATTTGATGAGGAATCCAATGGTGCCCTTGGAACTTTCAGAAAATCTTTCCTTTTTAAAATCCGATAGTGATTTCAAAATAGGCCAAATTTGGCATGTTCTATGCTATCTCATGGTACAGGCAATAATAGCATGATAAATTGGTTTAAACAAAACACATATGATATCTATGAGAGGTCCATGATCAATGGACCTCAAAGCAATGCATGATTTAAAGATTTCAAGTTGTGATGCACTTACCTCTTGGAGCTTCTTGTGCTATTTTCCAAGTTCCTTGTGCAAGAAGTAATCCAATGCTTTGAACACTCTCAATTGATCCCTTAGAAGCTTTTAGGATGATCAGAACTAGCGTGAATCCTCAGGAAGAAGTATAAGCCTTTTCTTGCAAAAGGGGCAAAAGTGACCAATATAGCAATTCTCTCAAATGGTGTTCTAGATGAGGGAAACCAATTGGGATAGTTTGAGGATGATATTTCAAGTGTGTTTGAGGCCTTGTTTGATTTTGGAAGTGACTGAATCATGACATGGCTTAAAAAATGCAGAAAAGTCAAATTTTGAGGTTTTGGAGGGCGACTTTCTGATTTTGGTGTTTCAGATCAAAGGTGAGTGTTTGGACAACTTAGATATGACATATTGGATGTGTTTGGATCATGAGCTGTGGTGGAATTTCTCTCTAACTCAAAAACTCAGAGATGACTTACAAAAGAAGGCATTTTGGCCTAAAGAAAGAGATTTTGAGGAAAGCATCAGTTGTAGTGCTTTGGTGTACTCAAACTGAGCACTAATGAGTTCTATTTATAGTAGAGCAAGTTTGTTTTGCAAGCCATAGTGAATGGCAGCTGGTACAGGCCTTTGGCCAATGTGGATCAAATGGAATCTCAAGTCTTCTCTTAGCCATTGACTTGAGGTTAAGGCACATGCCTATGGTTCTTTGATTCAGAGCTGATTCTTGACCCATTCAGTTAGGAATGTGTCAGTCCATACCATCTTGATGCATCCATTAAATGCTTGGAAACAAAATTGGAGTCTTTTGCACTTTTTAGCCTTTTTAGGTTTGTTATGGCTATGTGTAGATTCTTGGACTTGGGAGGCTTAGGGATCATATCATTCCCCTTAGATTTAATCCTCTGATGTGTACAAATGAATGACAAGGCTCGGAGTTGTCCAAATTTGCCAAATCGAGCAAAATGCCAAAATCTGCCTTGTATAACACAGTTGGAAATGGTGATTTTGAGGGAATCATATCTCCCTGCTCAGGTTGAGTTATGGGAGGCTCTTGTGCATTTTAGAGAGCCCTCATATGATAAAAAACATGTGTGATCATAATTTATTTTGAAACTATTTGGATCCCATTGAAAAGTCCTCATGAACATTGATGTCCAAGGCTGGTAACTTAGGCAGATTTTCACTAAGTGTTGGAAAAGTGCCATTTTTTTCATTTTTGCCATTTTGATCAGTTCATAACTTAAAATCCATGAGGATTTGGAATCTCTTGTAGTTGACACTTTTAAAATATGTCAGATGGACTTTCATTTGAGCTTTGAATGTGAGAAAAAGGCCTTGTGGTTTAGGAGTTATAACCTTGCAAAGTTGGTGCCAAAACGACTTTTGTTCCATAACTTAGAAAAATTTTGGTTTCCCAAGGTTTCCCCTTTTGCAAGAAACCTCATTTTTCTTGATTTTTCTTAATGAATGATAATCAATACCATACATTAACATTATTTTTGACTTAGGGGAACCATATTTGTGAAAAATTCCAAAAAGTCAAACGTGATTTTGTGCACAGTTGACTTTTTATCGGATGAAATCCAAACTGTGCGATCCTTTGTGAAATCAAGTCGTTGACCTAAATCAAACCTAATGGATGGATTCCATAGGTGTTATAGGGTGTATTGAATCATGTCCCAAGGTTTGGGAGCATGTCTTGGTCAAAAGTCAAAGATACAGTTGACTTTTTCCTCAAAACCCTAATTATGGTTCAGATGAAATTGAAACTTGTGAATCAAGCTTCTTGGATCAATCCATTATTGTAAATGGATCAATGTGGTGTATTTGAGGCCCTCAAATCATGTCTTGAGGTCTTGGCTCAGGCTTTGTCCCAAAAGTCAACTTAGGGGTGAATTAGGTACAAAAACCCTAATTCCTGATTATTTTATGAATGCATCCTGTAATACCCCGTATTTTTACTAATTTGGACTTTAGAGACTTTTTGGAAATTTAGTAGTATTATTTCTAATACTAAGTTTGTTACTTATTTTCCTTCCACTTTCCAACATATAAAAATAAAAAGATAGTAAGAAAGGAAAGAAAGGGAAAAGAAGGAAAAGAAGGAAAAGAAGAGGAAAGAAAGAAGAAAGGAGAAAAAGAGGAGAAAAGGGTTTTGGAAGCAAATCCAAGAACAATCATCATCCATTGATCCAAACTTCATCCAATCATCTCATCTTCCTCATTTTCATCATCTATCCAAGGTGGGTTCTAGTTAGTACCAATTTTTAGAAGTTTTGGAATTGTTTGGTTTAGGTCGAATTTATGGAAATCGATGTTTTAACGGTTAGAATTCGTTCGAAATCGGAATGAATGATCAATATTGTCATACCCTAATTTTTTACCATAAGATTTCACCTATTTGTCAATCATCTTTGCATATCTGCATGCTTTATTACTAACAAGTTTGCGCAGGAATTTTAATTTCTAGTGGAGATAGTACTTTTTCTCACAGCCCAAAGTTTCAAGACGTGACCGTTGAATTCTGGTTCAAAAGGGTTCCTAAGGTTTTCTACTGGTCGTTTCTCTTCAAGATTTCTCAGAAGCTCAGCGTATGCCCCAGAGATTTAGGTTTTTCCTACTATTGGTATTGAGCATGGTCGTTTATGGACTGATTGTGATTTTTGTGGCAAGTTATATCTTCATGGTTTGTGTGCCGGGTTCGTCATCATCCAAATCATTCTTTGATGGTGCAAGTTCATCATTTTTGTTTTTAGAATGAAGTTTGGATTTTCTTGTTGAAGGTTTGAAGTTGTAAGTTTGGATTAAAATCTTGAAGCAAGTAGGCGAGAAAATCTCTAAGTGAAATTTAGAATGCACATTTTTTTTATGAAGCTTAGATTCTAGCCATTTATTCAAGTTGAATTATTTTTCAAATCAAGTTCAAGTTATTTCTAAGACTTCGGTTCAATTTGCATTTAGATGTCAAACTCCAAAATTCAAGGTTCTCAAGGCCTAATATTCATCATAATATCATTACAAGTTCAAAATTCAAGGTTGAAAGATAGAGCTCTTTTGGGTCATTAAAATTCAGCTCAAATTACAAGGTTGGATATAAGATTCACAAATTCACAAATTGCAAGACATCCAGAGATGAGGTTGGACAGTATTATTGAGTCTATTTATTTGCTCATTTGAATGGCTAAGATGCAAGCTTGAAGGTTAGTTCTTCACAATGAAAGGCTGGTCCACAATTTTTGGAACCACTGCACGTACACCATGCATTGGCAATATCCTGCCATTTTGAAAAATCCATATTGCTCAAACCACGATGAAGCCACATGAGGATCTACTGAATAAGGACTCCTTTGGATAGAACGGCATTATTGCTGCTTGGGCAATGAAAAAGTCTTCGAAGCATTAGGATACTGCTATTCAAAACCGAAACAAAAGGGTGTTAGCCATTTAATTTTCCAAACACAATCATACAGAACATTAAATTCCAAGCAAAAACGTGTTGTCAAAGAAAAAAGAAAGAATCCAACGTGTTCAAACATGTTCGAATAAAAATGGAAACAACATTCCAAGTTTCATACGCATATCATACATGTTCATAACAGTCGGCGATTTCTTTCCAAAACAGGTTCAAAACATATCCCAAACGTGTTTCAAACAGGATCAGATTCCTTCCAAAACAAGTGCCGACACGATATCGTCATTCAATTTCAAGATTAATGTGTCAAACTTATGGCCTATATAAGACACGGTTTCAAGAAAAGAGGAGGGCAGTCAGAAAAACACACAAACTGAAAAAAGCTTACACGGTTTCATAAACACAAGGAAGCCACAACTCACGCAGAGCAGCATATACACCAAGTGCAGAACATCACCAGACACGCACAATCATTTGGAGGAAAGTCATAAAAAAAAACCATCGAAAAAACACACAAAATTCACAGCATTCAGGAGGAAAATCACAACCAAAAAGCATCAAACACGCACATACCAGAGAAATTCAGAGCAAAATCATCAAAAAAAAAGAACACATCAGTTCACAAAAAAGTCATCATCAGAACATACAACACACAGAAAATCATTCACAAAAAAATTCACAGGAGAGATCACAGCTTCACACGACAGCAGGGAGGACATACACCCATATCACAGTTCACGCGACATCACAAAATTACGAGGAAACAGGAAGACATACCTTCGAATCCGTCGACATCGCCGACGTCGTGCCACCATCACGAATCTTCTGCTTCCACTGGTAATTTCTTTTAATCTTTGTCCTTATATTGCATATGTAATGTAGAATTGTTGTTTGATTGCTCTTCGATTCGAGAAGCTTCGCACTTGTTTTGGGATTTGTGTGCGAAGGCGATTCGCGTACGAGGAATTGTGATGAACCGGGAGAAGGTAGCAAGAGAGGGCTTCGTAGGAGGAGGTCGAGAGGAGAAGGCGAGCTGTGATTGAGAGAAGGGGGAAGATTAGGAATAGCGATGAGGGTGAACAGGGAAATTGGAATCGATTTGCGAGAGTGAGCGAGATGGATTGTTTTGTTTCTGAACGTTATGCATCTTGTTTCTGAATAATCGATCCCCTGGTGTTACCAATGTCTAGCAAACTAACGGGTCATCTACCCGACCCAACATCCGTTATCTTATTGGGCCTCGAGTATCTCTTGAAGGAAGGCCCATCACAATACCTTTTTTTTTTCTTTTTTTTTTTTCCTCTTAGGCTTTAACTTTTTTATTAGATTTTAGATTAAGTAAATTTTTAATAAAATTTTGGTTTTTTTTAAGTTTAATTTATACTTTAATTTATTTTAGCTAATCAGAATTTAATTTAATTGGAATTTAGTTCACTTAGTTTTAAATTAGATTTAAAATTTTAATTTCAATTAGATTTTAATTTTAATTAGATTTCTCATTAGTTTAATTAGATTTTTATTTTATTTAATTAATCATTTTTTAGTCATTTTAAATTAAAGTTTAAACAATTTCGATGTTAACTGTTATTTGTTTAATTTTGATACATCTATATGGTTTTGATTCACATGCTCCATTAGAATATCTTAATTTAACCTTTGATCAATTCGAGTCAAGTTTAGACATTAGGATTAACTTTCTCGCATGATGACATTAAGTTAGTATTTCCCTTAATAATTCCAAAGGAAAGGTAGACCTATATTGACTGCCATGTCAACCCTTACAACCTTCCTTATCTTAGCCTTAGGATCGGAGTCGCCGTACTCCATGTAAATGTTTTGCCGTGAACATTTACATCCTTCCCTTTATAAACCAACTTCAACTTTAGAGTCGCCGCACTCTATTTAGCGTCTTGTCATAGACACTACTTCCCCCTGGAACCTTGATCAGTCAAGGAGTTCCTCACCCTCTTCGAGGGGAACTACGAATACTCTGATTCCACTCCCGTCAGGATACGTAGGCACAAGATGCGATGTCTTGGCGAGTATACTTAGATACTAACCCCCTAGGTCTTTTACCTTAGCACATATACCCTTAGCAAGCGAGCAATAAATAACATAAATAATAACAAGAGGTTCTCGTAGAGTACTACGGACGTTTAGGATGCTAACACCTTCCCTAGGCGTAACCAACCCCCGAACCTTAGATCTCTTAGGTTTTTTCGTTCTTGAACCTTTCCTTTGGATAAATCAAAGACGGTGGTGAATTAAGAATTGTGATTCAAGTTAATCCAATAGCTTGGCATCCGATTCTCACCGCGACAAATATGATTATAGAAACATGTGTTGTTGATTGTTTTGATGTTTTGTTTGATTTTGATGATTTTGGAAAAGTTAGGTTTATAGAACTTTTGTGTTCTTGATGAAATATGTGTTTTGAAGTTATTGTTGTGCAAACCATACTCAAACTATGTTGTTGAACCTCTGTTGGTGGTTGTTGGTGGTTTGGAGGAGATTTGGGGTATGGGAAAATTCTGATGTTGCTTTGGTATTTTCTGCATTTTTCGCATAGCGCGCTCAACGCGCAGGAGCCCGCTCAGCGTGGTGTGGAATTCCTGCAACCCCTCCAGGCAGAAGCTTGCGCGCTCAGCGGGCAAGGGGGTGCGCTTAGCGCGACCTGGGACTTGGGATTTTATCCCTTAAGTGAGAAAATTCATAACTTTCGGCTCGTTTATCGGATTCGATCATTCTTTATATCGATGTAAAGCCGAGGAAATATTCTATGCAATGAAGATGAAAGAGGTCAATTTTACCGACCGAATAAATAATCGAGAAAGTTTCAAAAGTGTTTTAATTATGTTTTAATTGTTATAAATTATTCTATTATGCAATTGTGAGATGCCTTGCCTATCCTATTGTTGTTTAGCATGATTGTAATTGAATATGCATGTTAATATGGAAAAAGAAATAGAAAGAGTGAGGAAAACCCCCTTATGAACTATAGGAAAATTTAGAAGGTTTGGAGACACTAGTATGAAACATGTTGGTTAACCTTTGTGGTTTGAAAGGCAAGAGAGGCCTTAAGGCATTATAGCCTTGTGATTGTCGAATACAATTGTATTGTTGTATGTGATCATGTAATCGTAACCAGTTTATCTTGAGTGTAGTTTCATGAGTCTCGGACTCCTCTGAAATGGATGCACAACTACTTGGCTGGTTTGATTCCCCGTATTGTATGAATGGCGCCCATGGAGCGTATGTTTGTGACGATAAATGGCCCGTGTGAAGTGACGGTTCATAACGGTTAATGGCCCGTAGAACCCGAATCCATTCGTATGTCAAGTAGATTACAAGGATCTATGACTCGGGTCACCTTCTAGACTTAGAAGCGGACGGGAACAGGAGGTACCTTGGTATGGTTATCGATTAGTGATACTTTTGAGTTGATGAACTCATGGCATGTTTCCATATAGTGTGAGAATTAAAATGTGAAATCAAGAGTCCTTCCCCTTTTCCCCGGACTTGAGTTAGGATTGTTAGAACCTTGTTAATCCGAGAGAATCCATAAGATAGGGAACTCACTGAGATTTGATGTATCTCACCCCACGTTGTTGATGTATTTCAGGTGCTTCAGGTTCCGAGAAGGGTAAGGATAAGGTCGTGTGATCTTTTCCTTGCTTGTTGATGGCTAGCTTCCTTACCGAAGTGTATTTTGGGATCATTGTTGATCTAGTTCTTAGTTTTTATCATTTTGAACATCTTGTGTATAATATGCCTTAGGTTTTTGTACTTTGTACTTTAGGGAATTTATTTGTATACAATTTGTTAACTAGGAGCTTATGTGTTTCAGTACCAAACACTTGGATCTATATATAATATTTATGCTTTGATGTATGAGTTTTATATATGGGTGTTATAGTTGGTATCAGAGCAGGTCGTATCCTCGACCTAGCCATGAAATAGTATAAGTATTTCTTTCCGTTTCATATACGTCGTGTCGCCATTGGTCTTAAGTGTTATATTTATGGCATTGATCCTGATCAACTTAATCCTATTTGTATGACCTTTGGGAACATGGCTGAAGGACGTAGAAACACTCGTGGTAGACCCTGCACCACTCCTGAAGGGACGAATCCGCCGGGCGGCGATGGCAATGATCCTCTGTATCAGTTTATGCAACAGATGCAACAGCAACAGAATCTATTCATGCAGCAAATGGTGCAACAAATGAATGGAGGTTTGCATCCTACGGTAGTTGTTCCAGAAGCTGGAGGTGGGAAATTCCGAGATTTTATCCGCATGAATCCCCCAGAATTTCATGGTGGATTAGATCCCGTGAAGGCTCACGAATGGATTTCTGGTATGGAGAGGATTTTCTTGATAGTCCAATGCAGCGAAGAGAACAAGGTGTTGTTCGCTTCTCATTCATTGAAGGGTCCCGCTATGAGATGGTGGGAGAGCACTTCGGCTTTGATGGCTATTCAGGAAGTGCCTAAGGTTTGGGAACAGTTCAAAGTTATTTTCATGGAGAAGTATTTTCTGAGCTCATTGAGGACTCAGAAAGAATTTGAATTTCAACAATTAAGACAAGGTAGTATGACTGTGGCCAGTTATGCTGAGAAGTTTGAGGGCATGGCTGCTTATTCTAGGCAGGCTATGTATGCTCCTGATGAAAGGTGGAAAATAAACCAGTTTCTGTTTGGACTAAAAGCTGAAATATCTCATAGTGTATCTCAGAGAGAGTTCACTACATATGCTGAAGTTTTAAGGCAATGCTATATGGCAGAGCATAGTTTGAAGAAAGTCCAAGCTGAAGGTGTTGCGAGTAGAGTGAATCAAGGGGATCGCGGAAGATCCAACCAACAATTCAGGCCTAGGCAACAAGCCTTCAAAGGAAAGCAAGTTCAAGATTCAAGGGCGAGTACACCTCCAGTGTGTCGCACTTGTGGAAGGATGCATTATGGAAGGTGTGGTATAGACAATGTGAAGTGTTACCAATGTCAGAAGGTGGGTCATTTGAAAAGGGATTGTCCTCAGAATAGGACTCAGACACAAGGAAGGGTTTATACCTTAGATGCAAGGAAGAAGAAGAGTGACAGTTCCTTAATTGCTGGTACGTGCTTCATTAACGGATTTCCTTGTTTTGTTTTGTTTGATTGCGGAATTACACACTCTTTTGTATCGATGCAATGTATGAAGCGACTTGGGTTACGGTCCATTCCTTTGTATCCTCCTATGGTGGTCACTACCACCATGGATGAAATATTTGAGACACCGTCGATGTGTGAAAACTGTGTTTTGTCTGAGGACGGTAGAGTTTTTCAGATTGATCTTATTTGCTTACCACTTAAGAAAGTTGATGTCATTTTGGGAATGAATTGGCTTTCTGCTAATTCGGTGTTTATTGTGTGTGAAGAAAAGCTCATCATCATTCCATCTATTGATGCTACCCCGAAAGATGTCTTAACAACTATTCTAGAAGGTACGGTTGGAATGATAAATTTCTTGTTCGAAGAAGAGAAATCTGTTCTTTTGGTTCTCACTAAGGAAGGGAGTAGCGACCTTCAAGTTTTGGATATTCCAGTAGTTTGCGAGTTTTCCGAAGTTTTCCCCGAAGATTTCACTTCTCTTCCTCCGGAGAGGGAAGTGGAATTTTCTATGGACCTGGTACCGGGAACGGCTCCTATATTCGTTTCTCCGTATCGGATGACACCATTGGAGTTAAGGGAACTAAAGGAACAATTGGAAGAGCTTATGGCTAAGCATTTTGTTAGACCTAGTGTCTCACCATGGGGAGCCCCAGTTTTGTTAGTTAAGAAGAAAGACGGTGGGATGCGATTGTGTATTGATTATCGTCAACTGAATAAAGTCACCATTAAGAACAAGTATCCCTTGCCCAGGATAGACGACCTATTAGATCAATTGAAAGGAGTCTGTGTGTTCTCGAAGATTGATTTGAGGTCGGGTTATCACCAAACCCGAGTGAAGAGTTCCGATGTACCTAAGACTGCATTTAGGACCCGTTATGGTATTACGAATTCTTAGTGATGCCTTTCGGTGTGACTAATGCTCCAGCTATTTTTATGGATTATATGAATCGGTTATTTCAAACTTACTTGGATCAATTTGTTGTGATCTTCATTGATGACATTCTTATCTATTCCCGTACTCCACAAGAGCACAAAGGACATTTGAGAATCCTCTTATCGATCTTACAAGAGAAGCAACTTTTTGCCAAGTTAAGCAAGTGCGAGTTCTGGATGTCTGAAGTTAGTTTTATTGGTCACGTTATATCACAGGGTGGTGTAGCGGTGGATCCGTCAAAGGTTGAAGCTGTGATTAATTGGGAGAGACCGAAGGATGTATCGGAAATTAGAAGTTTCTTGGGTCTAGCAGGCTACTACAGAAGGTTTATCAAGGACTTTTCGCAATTAGCATTACCAATGACTAAGCTTACTCGGAAGGATTGCCCCTTTGAGTGGGATTTGGCATGTGAAAAAAGTTTTATGAGTTTGAAGGAAAGATTGACTACAGCTCCCGTTCAGATTATTCCCGATCCTAGCAAGTCGTATGAGGTATTTTGTGATGCGTCTAAGATGGGATTAGGAGGCGTTTTAATGCAAGAAAGTCACGTTGTGGCTTATGCTTCTCGACAATTGAAAATTCACGAGAAGAATTATCCAACCCATGATTTGGAATTAGCGGCGGTGGTGTTTACTTTGAAAGTGTGGCGTCACTATTTATATGGAGTACATTTTGAAATGTTTAGTGACCACAAGAGTTTAAAGTACCTCTTTGACCAAAAAGAGTTGAATAAGCGTCAAAGGAGGTGGATGGCATATTTAAAGGATTATGATCTAGAGCTAAAATACCATCCGGGTAAAGCGAACAAAGTGGACGATGCCTTGAGTAGAAAAGTTTTGAGAAAGGCCGAATTGACGATGTTAGAATATTCGTTGCTGGAAAAGTTTAGAGATTTAAATCTTCAATTTGTGTGGACTCCTAATGGAGTGAGTATGGGGAATTTGAATGTCAATTCTACTTTAAGAGTTGAAATTCAACAAGGACAATTATTGGATGAGAAGTTGCAAGAGATGCTAAGTCAACCGGGTTTTATGCACGCTAGCGATGGAATGATTATGTTTAACCAAAGAATTTGCATTCCGAACGATGCGACTTTGAAAAGAAGGATTTTAGAGGAAGCTCATAAGGGTACCTTCACTATGCATCCGGGTTCTTCAAAGATGTATCAAGATTTAAAGAAGGACTATTGGTGGTCCGGTATGAAAAGAGATGTTGCGGTCTTCGTGTCAGAATGTGCGGTGTGCCAACAAGTTAAGATTGAACATCAAAGACCGGGTGGGTTGTTGCGACCTTTAGACATTCCAGTGTGGAAACGGGACAATATTTCTATGGACTTTCTAGTAGGTTTACCCCGTACGCAAGGTGGTTATGATTCGATTTGGGTGATTGTGGATCGACTAACGAAATCTGCGCATTTCTTAGCCGTGAAGACTACTTTCAAGGCAAGTCATCTTGCGAGGTTGTTTATTGCAGAAATTGTAAAATTGCATGGTATTCCCTCTAATATTGTGTCGAATAGAGATCTGAAGTTTACTTCAAGGTTTTGGAAAGTTTTTCAACAAGCTATGGGTACGGAGTTGTATTTGAGCACGTCTAATCATCCTCAGACGGATGGTCAAACTGAACGAACGATACAAACAATGGAGGATATGTTGAGAGCTTGTGTACTAGAAAGTAAGGGTAATTGGAAAGAACTACTACCATTGATTGAGTTCTCTTATAACAATAGTTACCATGCGAGCATTGGAATGGCTCCTTATGAAGCTTTGTATGGAAGAAAGTGTAGGACACCTTTGTGTTGGGCGGAAGTTGGGGAAGATAGAATCTTAGGATCCGAAATCATCCAAGAGACTGCGGAAAAGATTCGAATGATCCGCGAGAAAATTAAGCAAGCACAAGATCGACAAAAGAGTTATGCGGACAATCGAAGGAGACCTTTAGAATTTGAATAAGGTGACCATGTGTTTTTGAAAGTCACTCCTAGATTGAGATTGAAAGGACCGTGTAAGTCACGCAAGTTAAGCCTGAGATACGTGGGACTGTATCAGATCCTAGAAAGGATTGGTGAAGTAGCTTACAGATTGGCCTTACCGCCTTCTTTGTCGGAAATGCACGATGTTTTCCATGTATCTCAACTTCGAAGGTTTGTTCCACATCCTCTTCAGCCGATTCTACCGGATACTGTTGAAATAGAAGCAGACTTAACGTTTGAACCTCACCTGAGCCTCATTGTGGGAAGAGAAATGAAAGTATTAAGGAACAAGGACATTTCTCTCGTTAAGGTGCAGTGGGATGTAACGCATCCGGGTGATGCAACTTGGGAACTTGAATCAGAAATGCGAGATGCTTACCCTCATTTGTTCAGGTAATCTTTAAATTCGAGGGCGAATTTCTATTTAAGGGGGGGGGGGGGGGAGGATGTAATACCCCGTATTTTTACTAATTTGGACTTTAGAGACTTTTTGGAAATTTAGTAGTATTATTTCTAATACTAAGTTTGTTACTTATTTTCCTTCCACTTTCCAACATATAAAAAGAAAAAGATAGTAAGAAAGGAAAGAAAGGGAAAAGAAGGAAAAGAAGAGGAAAGAAAGAAGAAAGGAGAAAAAGAGGAGAAAAGGGTTTTGGAAGCAAATCCAAGAACAATCATCATCCATTGATCCAAACTTCATCCAATCATCTCATCTTCCTCGTTTTCATCATCTATCCAAGGCGGGTTCTAGTTAGTACCAATTTTTAGAAGTTTTGGAATTGTTTGGTTTAGGTCGAATTTATGGAAATCGATGTTTTAATGGTTAGAATTCGTTCGAAATCGAAATGAATGATCAATATGATTATAGAAACATGTGTTGTTGATTGTTTTGATGTTTTGTTTGATTTTGATGATTTTGGAAAAGTTAGGTTTGTAGAACTTTTGTGTTCTTGATGAAATATGTGTTTTGAAGTTATTGTTGTGCAAACCATACTCAAACTATGTTGTTGAACCTCTATTGGTGGTTGTTGGTGGTTTGGAGGAGGTTTGGGGTATGGGAAAATTATGTTGTTGCTTTGGTATTTTCTGCATTTTCGCAGAGCGCGCAGGAGCCCGCTCAGTGCGGTGTGGAATTCCTGCAACCCCTCCAGGCAGAAGCTTGCGCGCTCAGCGGGCAAGGGGGTGCGCTTAGCGCGACCTGGGACTTGAGATTTTATCCCTTAACTGAGAAAATTCATAACTTTCGGCTCATTTATCGGATTCGATCATTCTTTATATCGATGTAAAGCCGAGGAAATATTCTACGCAAGGAAGATGAAATAGGTCGATTTTACCGACCGACTAAATAATCGAGAAAGTTTCAAAAGTGTTTTAATTATGTTTTAATTGTTATAAATTATTCTATTATGCAATTGTGAGATGCCTTGGCTATCCTATTATTGTTTAGCATGATTGTAATTGAATATGCATGTTAATATGGAAAAAGAAATAGAAAGAGTGAGGAAAACCCCCTTATGAACTATAGGAGAATTTAGAAGGTTTGGAGACACTAGTATGGAACATGTTGGTTAACCTTTGTGGTTTGAAAGGCAAGAGAGGCCTTAAGGCATTATAGCCTTGTGATTGTCGAATACAATTGTATTATTATATGTGATCATGTAATCGTAACCGGTTTATCTTGAGTGTAGTTTCATGAGTCTCGAACTCCTCTGAAATGGATGCACAACTACTTGGCAGGTTTGATTCCCCGTATTGTACGAATGGCGCCCATGGAGCATATGCTTGTGACGGTAAATGGCCTGTGTGAAGTGACGGTTCATAACGGTTAATGGCCCGTAGAACCCGAATCCATTCGTATGTCAAGTAGATTACAAGGATCTATGACTCGGGTCGCCTTCTAGACGTAGAAGCGGATGGGAACAGGAGGTACCTTGGTATGGTTATCGATTAGTGATACTTTTGAGTTGATGAACTATTGGCATGTTTCCATATAGTGTGAGAATTGAAATGTGAACTCAAGAGTCCTTCCCCTTTTCCCCGGACTTGAGTTAGGATTGTTAGAACCTTGTTAATATGAGAGAATCCATAAGATAGGGAACTCACTGAGATTTGATGTATCTCACCCCACGTTGTTGGTGTATTTCAGGTGCTTTAGGTTCCGAGAAGGGTAAGGATAAGGTCGTGTAATCTTTTCCTTGCTTGTTGATGGCTAGCTTCCGTAGCGAAGTGTATTTTGGGATCATTGTTGATCTAGTTCTTAGTTTTTATCATTTTTAACATCTTATGTATAATATACCTTAGGTTTTTGTACTTTGTACTTTAGGGCATTTATTTGTATACAATGTGTTAACTAGGAGCTTATGTGTTTCAGTACCAAACACTTGGATCTATATATAATATTTATGCTTTGATGTATGAGTTTTATATATGGGTGTTATACATCCCCTGAGACTAAATTGACTTGATGATGGGGTCCATGAGGTCCCTTGGAGTATCTTGGATTTTTCTTTGAAGCATTGGCTCATGCGAAGATGAAAATTTGCATCTGGAGGCCTTGGTCGACCAAAACCCTAATTTGGTGACATTGGCGATCTTGAGGCTTGATCCACTTGGACTGTTGCAAACTTGTGCTTAATTCTTGATGTGGGAGTCCTCTTGATTCTTTATAGGTGTTTGAGATGTTAGACAACTTGAATATCATGTCATTCCTTGATTGATCCTTTGTCTAAGTGCTCTGAGAGGTCTCAAAACCCTAATTCTTGATCGTGGTGAATGCTCAATCATCTTTGAGGAGATTGATGAGGCCTGAAAGTACATCCATATTGTGATGATGATTTACACAATGATGGGAAATATTGGCGGTTAAAATTTCGGGTATGACAGATGCCCCTATTTAATCTTCTTGGACCCGAAGGTGAGAATGGCGAAGGTATTCGGGCATTCAGGGTGTAAGAGGATTAAATATCGAAATACCTGAAATTTTGACAGTGGTTATGAATGGCTGTTTGCTCATCCATCTTCTTTTGCTAAGCAATGATGTTTAGAAAAGGATAAAACTTCCCCTCGATCCTGGTATTCAGCCACAGAACTCGTCTAAGTTTCTTAAATAAACTTCCCCTCGATCCTGGTCTTCAGCCAAGGAACTGGTCTCAGTTTCTGAAATAAACTTCCTCTCGATCCTGGTCTTCAGCCATTGAACTGGTCTTAGTTTCTTTTGTCAATTAAATTCCCCTCGATCCTGGTCTTCAGCCACAGAACTGGTCTCAGTTTCTTTTTGAAACAAACTTCCCCTCGATCCTGGTCTTCAGCCAAGGAACTGGTCTCAGTTTTTTGTTTCAGTTCCTTCCTTGACAAGGGACGTTATGTGTAGCGGTTTTCATCAAACTTTTCGCCGAGTTTACTGGGGGAGATGCCATTTGATTGAAAAATTTGATGTCATACTTGCTGGGGGGACCCATTTGTCTGAGTTGTAGAGGTTTGCAAACTTCTCTATTGGAGATGCCATTTGTTGACTCAACAGGAGTCTCTTGAGAGATTGCTTTTCGCTCGGGGATATTATATCATACTTTTCTTCGAGATCTTCTTGGAGAAATGCCATGTGATGTAATCCACTTTTGAGGTGCTGATGACTTCATTAACATTGACTTTCTTGGGAGAAAAACTAATGTGTTGCTGAGAGTCTTCGGTTGAGAAGCTTTCTCTAGGGATTTTCCTTAATCCGGGAAAGCGAAAATATCATCTTCAATGGTGAAGAGTGACGTTTGTCGAATGTCTTCTTGCCTTTCAAAGGTTCAAGTTATCAATGTGGTCGAGGACTGTCTCCAATTCAGAAATAAACTGGGGAGAGACTACTCAGATAAAAAATTTCCTGACGAGGAAAGAACTGACAACTCGATTGATAAGATGACTTTTATCACTTGGGGGATGAATATGACCAGAGTGATAGTAATGCAATATGAATATGAACATGAATCAATAATGCATGGTGTATGTATGTTTATGCTGACAAAACTGACGCGACATACAGACTAGTAGATGAACACGACTGGATACTCGGCCACGGCGGGGGATGAAAAGTATCACTGGTTCAAAATAGCAATCCTGCCTTGCTTAGGAAAGACGGTCCTTGTGGGGAGAAAGAATTGTTTAATCGGTCTTAAGAGATACGTACTCTGCCAGGGATATCAGATGGGAAAATCACATTCAAAACAGTTGATCCTTCATTCAGGCGTACTGGTTTAGAAGGAGTACTTTGATTCTATACATTGAGGTTCAATCATCTTCGGAGAAGCGATCGATGTTCTTTTCTATGTTCATCAGTAAAAAAGAATTGCCATCTTTATTATAAAAGCAGAAAAAATTTTGACAAGTAAATTTATTTTTGTTTTATTTCAAGAATCGTTGATCATGTTAAAATGTCATTATGTAAAGCTAAAACAAATAAGAATTGCAAACAAAAGCACTAGGGCTCAAATTTTATTGATAGGATGGAAATCAGCCAAGCGCGTGATCTTATAGAGTATTTACAAAGTTAGAAAATGGTAATTTAAGGGAAAAGGGCTACATTGAAACATAACGACCGTTATCCTTCTACCAACTTTGAATTCTGGACATCCTGAGCTTCTGTCGAAGACGACCTTGACTGGAAGTTCTCTTGATGGATGGCATTACTGCTGGGGATTTAACCTCGTCGGACGTAGTTACTTTCCATTTATCCCTAACTTTTTCCTGGATTGCACTTTGAGATTTCCAATCCATCGGGATGATTTTTTTTTCTTATGTCTCTAATTTTTTCCTGGACCGCCCTTTCGGGTTTTCAGTCCACCGAGACGTTTATTTTTGTTTAGGCGAAGTATTTCTTGACTACATCAACATTCATGGGGTAGGTAAATTCCTCTTCATCCATGGATGCGAGTCTCAAGGCGCCGCCAGAGAAGGCTTTCTTGACCACATAGGGGACGTCATAATTCGGAGTCCATTTGCCCCAGGAATCAATGAGGAATGATTGTATCTTTTTGAGCACAAGGTCTCCTTTCCTGAAGACGCTGGGTCGGACCTTTTTGTCGAACGCGCTCTTCATTCTTTGCTGATACAACTGACCATGGCATAGAGCTGTTATTTTTTTCTTCGATTAGGTTCAGTTTGCCGTGCCTGCTTTGATACCACTCTGCTTCTGTTAGCTTAGCTTCCATCAATACCCGGATTGATGGGATCTCTACTTCTATGGGAAGCACTGCTTCCATGCCATATACTAGAGAGAAAGGAGTTGCCCCTCTTGAAGTGCGGACATATGTGCGATAACCGTGAAGATCAAAAGGCAGCATTTCATGCCAGTCTTTGTAGGTTACAACCATCTTTTGAACAATCTTCTTGATGTTCTTGTTAGCCACTTCTATCGCCCCGTTTAGGGAGATGAGTTATGGTGTTCAATCTTGATTTCAGCACACAAATCTTTCATCATCTTGTTGTTCAAGTTTGGTGAAGGCATCTCTTGAATGGCCTTGACCTTGTTGGGATCAACATCAATTCCTTTTGGGCTGACGATGAACCCTAAAAGTTTCCCTGAGCGGACACCAAACGTGCATCTATTGGGATTCAAGCGGAGTTTGTACTTTCCCAGACGCTTGAATAGTTTTGACAGGTGGGTCACATGCTCTTCTTCTATTTTAGATTTGGCAATCATGTCATCGACATACACTTCGATTTCTTTGTGCATCATGTCGTGAAACAGAGTAGTCATGGTCCTTTGATAGGTTGCCCAGGCGTTCTTCAAACCGAACGAAATTACCTTGTAACAAAAGATGCCCCATGGGGTGATGAATGAAGTTTTCTCCATATATTCCGGCGCCATTTTGATTTGATTATAGCCCGAAAATCCATCCATAAAGGAGAAGACTTTGAACTTTGCAGTACTGTCTACCAACATGTCTATGTGTAGTCTACACACATTCTGACCTTTCCGTCCTTTTTCGGAACTGGCACTATGTTGGATAATCATTGAGGATATTCTGAGGTGGCGAGGAAACCCGCGTCAATCTGTTTTTTCACTTCCTCCTCGATTTTGATGGCCATGTCTGGATGAGTCCGTCTTAGTCTTTGTTTCACTGGCGGACATTCTGATCTTAACGGTAGATGATGTTCCACGATGGTGGTATCCAACCCTGGCATGTCCTGATAGGACCAAGCAAAGACATCTAGAAACTCTTTGAGAAGTTTTATTAAATCTTCGTTGACAGCGTACTGAGTAGTGCCCCAATCTTGAATTCTTTCCTCTCTTCTTCTGTACCCAAGTTGACCGTTTCTAACGGCTCTTTGAGAGGCTCAATGGACCTTTCCTCTTGTCTGAGTAATCGGGAGATCTCTTATGGAATTTCTACATCTTCTTCTTCTTCAGCTTCAAATACCGGGAATTCAATGTTGGGAGAGGGCATTGGATCGTATGTTTCAATGGGGTTTAAAACAAGCAATCTACATGACGTGATAATTTATATTTATAAGAGATAGAGAGAATGCAAGAGTGTGTGCAGTGTATTTTTTGAAAATGCTTGTTTTTATTTTTGGACTGTTTTAGGATTACCATTTTATGAAAAAAAGCGAAAAGTGAAAACAACAATAAAATGCGGAAATTACAGAATGACGTTATTTATTTATGATGTTGTCGTTTCTTGAAACTACAGCCCTATAAAACAAAACCCTGTCGCTTTGGGCGAAGCGAAGAGGGACATTTACAGAAAGTGAGCCCTATAAAAACATCTGTTTCACCTGGGCAGGGTGAAAGGTCAAAACAAAGATGGCAATTACTTAAACTTATGGACGATTTTCGGGACATCGACAGCAACCCATTAGCGGCAAACTCCTCGGTGAATCATAAAGTCTGGTACCTTCTTTCTTGGTTTGTCCTCAGAAATGACACTGATTTCTGGCGGAGCAGGATCATTAGAGTCTTCCTCTCAAGCAGAGTTGTCATAGACGAACTCTTTTGTTGTATCTTGCACAGTGTTTTCACTCTCAGGCGGATCTCCCCATCCAGTTGGCTGGATGTCTTCGAGCCTGATACGAGAGCTTTCAGGAGTGGTGTACTTGACCAAGAAGTCTTACTTGCCACTCGGCTGTCCTAAGGTGTCCTATACTTCTGCGGGAGAAGATGAGTCATCCTTCTCGATGACATTGACCTCAGGAAAAGTATAGTTGATGAATTCTTGTCCTGCAATCTTTGCAGCTTCATCGTTGTGCTGGGTATCTTCAGAATGTCCTGAGTAATAATCCCATGATTTTGTGGGGACGCATGTATTCTTTTCAATGATGCTTAGTTGATATGCCTCGTTGGCCTGACTCTTTTGCCCCAAGTCTTCCGGGTACGGCTGCCAGATAGGCAAGTCATCCATTGGGTCATAATAGTCATAGTCGAAGTTGTCTTTCATCAGAGTGTCCTCCTTTAATGAGTTTGGTGGAGCACGACATCCTTCCGAATCACAATCTCCATATATCATCCTGATATCTGATCTTGGTATACATCTCAGACTCTGCGTGGGAAAGAAAAATGGCGTATGTGCCTCTCCCTGAGACATATAACTGTCCTCGTTAAGATAGGACTTCCACTCTTCATCTGTATCGGAGGAGTCACCCTCATTGATAGTGTGTACTTCTTGAGACACTGGGTGAAGGAAGCCTCCATTGTGGAAGAAGTCCTGAATGGGATGAAAACTTTCATCGTTAGTAGCAGTCTGGGTACAGGTTGAGGAAAAACTAAGACCTTTCTTTGTCTTGTTATCTGTAGGAATGACACGCTGTCCCCATACTTTTGCGCTATTAATCTCGATCACTTTGAGAGCATTTTTGTATGAGGAAATCAATGTTCCTCTTTCTGATCGATTTTCATTGCTTACCGAGAGTGCTTGGAACTGGGTTCCAAAAACCTCCTCGGGTTCTACGTAGGAGAATGATGATAAGTTGCTCATGATCAAGGCCTGCTCTCCGCAGACTGTGACTAGCTTGTCATTCTTGACGAACTTCAGCTTCTGGTGAAGTGTCTAAGTGACTGCCCAAGCTTCGTGTATCCAAGTTCTTCCTAACAAACATCTGTATGGTGCCCGAATGTCCATGACCTGGAAAGTGACTTGGAAAGTGTGAGGACCGATAGTTATGGGAAGGTCGACTTCACCAATAACTGTTTTTCTGGATCCGTCAAATGCTTTGACGATGACCTCACTGCCTCTCATCGGAGATCCTTGAAATGATAGTCGCATCAGAGTAAAATTTGGCATAACATTCAGAGCTAATCCAGTATATACAAGTACGCTGGCTAAAGCATCTTCATGTCAGTTGACTGTAATATTAAGTGCCATGTTGTGATTTTTGCCTTCTTCTGACAGTTCTTCATCACTGAATCCTAAATTGTTGCAGGAAGTGATGTTGGAGATGATGCTGTCGAATTGTCTTATCGTCACATCTTGTTCCACAAAGGCTTGCTCTAAGACTTTCTGTAGAGCTTCCCTGTGAGCTTCGGAACTGAGCAAGAGAGATAACACAGAGATTCTCGAAGGAGTTTTCAACAGTTGGTCTATAATGTTGTACTCGTTTTTCTTGATGAGCTTCAACATCTCATCGTTGTTCTTTGAAAGGTCGGGATTACTGGATTGCCCGTCTGGTTGATTGGGAACTTCAGTTTGGGGTTCCTTTCCTCTAGTGGGTTCTCCAACTCCGTGGTTGAAGATCTGACCGCTTCGTGTCACTCGACTGATGTCTGCAATGTTCACGACGGAGGGTAATCGAGTTTCCTTTCCATTTTCAATTGTTGTTGCACCGTACTTGTAAGGGATAGCCTTATCGGATTTGTACGGTATTGGTCCTGTAACACCCTTTTCTACCCCCAATAATGTTGCAGCAGAAACAACTTAAATAATCAGAGTAAGGCATAAAAATCACCTCAAAGGGTGCACATTTCTCATTAAATAAAAATAACATAAATTACCCTGTAAACAAAAGGGTTTCCTCAAAGTTTCACAAAAAGTCTTCAATGGCAGCGGAACTCAAATTTTCAAATAAAAGGTTTTTCGACAAACGTCATAATAGTCAAATTAAAACCATATCATCAAATAACAACAAAAATAAGGAAACAACATAGTTCGACTCAAAGGACCCCAACCCGATGTTACACTATCAGAGCAAGACCCTCTAAATCGACCAAAAGCAAATAACTTCAAGTCCTCGAAAGCATCCACAGCTAAACCTGATCACCTGCACGTTACCCACGTGGATGCAACATTCAAACAGGCAGGGTGAGTAATCACAATTCATAATAATCATTATAAAACAAGATATACATAAAATGGCATCATCGTCATAAATACAACATCAACAGGGAAAACATCAGGAAACACCATATCACAAATCATCAATGTCACATAAAATGCAATGCACAACAAGACTCATGCATGTGGTACCAATCGTCACAAAGGATGGACACCAGACCATCAACCCTCCAAAGATCCCTTCCAATAGGATCGATCCCGCATTTGGAACCGGAGCACGTCATAATTACCTCATATCCGCACAATGGGAATGAAGCGTCGTCACAGAGTATGCATATGAATGTATGATACATAACGTCACAAATCATCACCGTCAAAACATCATTATGTGCATCATCATTCACCAAAACATCATATAATCATGTCATCATAAATTCATCAGAAATACCACCAATCATCATCATCATCAATATCATCAATAACATCACAGCAATCATCAGAATATCACAGTTCCAAAATCTCAGAACATCACAGAATCATAGCAAAATTTCCCAAAACTGCAGCAGCTCGCTGCTGAGTTCGCTGTGCGAACACCTTCGCTGGGACCTTCGCTTTCTGAAGCTCCAACGAATCCCAGAATCTCAAAACATCCCACATTCCGCCTCTCCTCGCCTCTACCTTTGCTGGGACATTCGCTTTGCGAACCCACGACCCTACACCTCAGAAAACCCCTCAGCATCATCACAGATATCGCGCATTCGCTGCGCTACTCGCTTTGCGAGTCCAGGCGAACATTCGCCGTGCAAAGGATTGGTTCGCTTTGCGAACCTGCGATTACAATAAATCACTGCTAGGCACCAGTAGCACCACAGCTCCAAAGGCACCTGCGATCTCATCCCCAAACGACCCAAAATCATCCCTACAACAGTCCTAACACATCACAGAATTTAAAGGCCTAAAACCTACGTCTGTTAGGTCGATCCAGGACACTACAGGAAACTTTAATTTCCCTAAACCTTCGAAACTCTTAAGCTTCATATAAACTCCATAAATCCTTCACCACATGGTTAAAACTACAACAACGGGGAAGTCTGCCCCAAGGTCTATTTTACCGATTAAATTCGACTCTTATTAATCGATCTCACAGAATGCCCTCACAGTCATCAGTTTACCTCAAAACCCATAAACCCTGAAAATCCCAAAATCCCCACATCCACTTTAATCAATCGAATCCTATAATGAAAACAATGAAAGGAAATTGCTCCCCATACCTTAGATTGTCGATCCGATGAGTTCTCTCTTGATCCTTTGGAAACCTTCACGAAAATCCTCGCATTTTCCTCTTTTCCTCAGAGCTCTCCTTCTTTCTCCTTATTTTCACGATCTCCACAAAATGAATCCTAATTCTCTCAATTCCGCCTTTTTGGTTAATTTAACTCTTGGGCCTCAAATACGGGCTTTCTCCATAATACCCTCACTAATTCTCCTCAATTTCCCACTTTACCCTCAATTCCTCTAATATTATTTTAAATTAATAATAATACTAATATATTCATATTATATACTATTATTTAATTAAAATAACCAAAACTCCACAAAACCCGACATCGACACGAAACACCAAAAATCACAGAAATTCACGAATATAATATTTAAATAAATTAAATAAATATTCTTATGAAATTGGGATGTTACAACCCTCCCCCACTTAAAGAATTTTCGCCCCCAAAAATTACCTCAAGGAAATAGAGTCGGATACGACTCCCTCATCTGATGTTCACGTTCCCAAGTCCAACTTTCGCCAGCTGGTCCACCCCACAACACCTTCACCAAAAATATGTCTTTACCCCGCAATTGCTTCATCTCTCGACCGTCGACACGCACAGGCAATGCTTCCACAGTCAGATTAATCCTCACTTGTACATCATCCATCTGAATCACATGCGACGGATCCGGAATGTACTTCCTCAATTGAGACACATGGAACACGTCATGCAAATTCGCAAGTGACGGTGGTAAAGCAATTCGATAGGCTACCTCTCCTATCCTTTGCGATATCTGATATGGACCAACAAAATGTGGAGTGAGCTTCCTAGACTTCAAAGCTCGACCCACACCAGTCACTGGCGTCACTCTCAGAAACACGTGATCTCCCTCTTGGAATTCAAGTGCCTTCCTCCTCTTATCATGGTAGCTCTTCTGACGACTCTACGAAGTTTTCATCCTCTCTTGGATCTTCTTAATCTTCTCAGTCGTCTCTTGCACAATTTCAGGTCCGAGTACAACACTCTCTCCCGACTCATACCAACACAAAGGAGTCCTACACCTTCTCCCATACAAAGCTTCGTAGGGCGCCATTCCAATACTAGCATGAAAACTATTATTGTATGTGAACTCAATCAATGGCAAATGGCTATCCCACTATCCTCCATGATCCAACACACAAGCCCTCAGAAAATCTTCTAAAGATTGGATTGTCCTTTCTCTCTGACCGTCCGTCTGCGGATGATAGGCAGAACTCATCCTCAACTTGGTACCCAACGCATCTTGCAAACTCTTCCAGAACCTCGATGTAAACCTCGGATCTCTATCCGACACAATACTCGAAGGTACCCCATGTAACTTCACAATCTCCACAATATACATCTCGGCTAGCATCTGCATGGAATGATTAATCTTCATCGGTAAGAAATGAGCCGACTTAGTTAATCTATCCACGATCACCCAAATTGAATAATTTCCCTTAGAAGTCTTCGGCAACCCCACCACAAAATCCATGGAAATACTATCCCATTTCTATTCTGTAACCCTCAGCGGCTGCATCATACCTAAAGGCTTCTGATGCTCAACCTTTGACTTCTGACAAGTCAAACACGCATAAACAAACTCCGCAACATCCCTCTTCATACCTGGCCACCAAAATAACTTTTTCAAATCCTGGTACATCTTCGTAGCACCGGGATGAATACTCAACCTACTTCAATGTCCTTCTTCAAGAATGCTCTTCTTAATACTGGAACATCTGGGACACACACCCTGTCTCTGAACATCATCACACCATTCTCGTCAACCCAGAAGTCACCTCAGTTACCTTGGTTAATCAAAGTCAATTGGTCAACCAACTTTAAATCAGATTGCTGTCTCACTCTGATTTCTTCTAGAATACTACTAGTCAACTTCAACATTCCTAACTTCACACTGTCAGGAGTCGCTTCACATACCAAACTCAAATCTCTGAATTGCTCAATTAGTTCCAACTCTTTCACCATGAGCATCAATATATGCAATGACTTCCTGCTCAACGCATCAGCCACTACATTTGCTTTGCCCGGATGATAACTCAAATCAAAATCAAAATCCTTCAATAGCTCTAACCACCTTCTCTGCCTCATATTCAATTCCTTCTGATTAAATAAGTACTTCAGACTTTTATGATCACTGAACACTTCAAATTTAGAGCCAAACAGATAATGTCTCCAAATTTTCAACACAAACACCACCGCGGCCAATTCCAAGTCATGCGTAGGATAATTCCTCTCATGAACTCGCAATTGTCTCGAAGCATAGGCAACAACTTATCCATTTTGCATCAATACTCCACCAAGGCCCATCTTCGACGCATCACAATACAACATAAAAGATTCGCTCAGATTAGGCAAAATCAACACTGGAGAAGTAGTCAATCTCTTCTTTAATTCCACAAAACTCTCTTCACAAGCTACATCCCACACAAAAGCCTGGCCCTATCGAGTCAACTGAGTCAAAGGTAATGCCAACTTAGAAAAGCCTTCAATAAACTTGCGGTAGTAACCCACTAATCCCAGAAAACTTCGTATCTCAGTCGCAGACTTCGGAGTCCCCCACTGTAACACGACATCAATCTTAGAAGGATCAACAACAACACCACCACTTGAAATCACATGGCCAAGGAAACTCACTTCCTTCAACCAGAACTCACACTTCGATAGCTTTGCATACAACTTCTTCTCCTTCAAGACATGTAACACAATTCTCAAATGCTCGACATGCTCTTCTTCAGATCTAGAATATATCAAGATATCATCGATAAACACCACCACAAACTTATCCAAATACTCATGGAAAATCCAATTCATATACTCCATGAACACACCAGGTGCATTGAATACACCAAACGACATCACAATGTATTCATAGTGTCTATATCTCGTTCTGAAAGTCGTCTTTGGAATATCATCAGGCTTAACTCGAATCTGATGATAACCCGAACTCAAATCAATCTTGCTGAACACACAAGCATCTACTAGCTAATCCATCAAATCATCGATTCTCGGTAGCGGATACTTATTCTTGATAGTCACTTTATTCAGCTGCCGATAATCAACACACAACCTCATACTTCCATCTTTCTTTTTCACTAACAACACAGGAGCACCCCACGGAGAAACACTTGGTTGAACAAACCTCTTCTTAAGTAATTCTTCCAACTGTTTCTTCAATTCACTTAGCTCAGAAGCTGGCATCCGATAAGGAGCCATCGACACTGGATTCGTACCTGGTATTAAGTCCACTGCAAACTCTACTTCACGCTCTGGAGGCAAATCACTGATGTCATCTGGAAACACATCTGGGAATTCACAGACAACATGAAACTCCACACTCGCAGCTTCATGATCAATTTGCAACGATGCAAACATTGCAAACACCAAAGCTTCATCTTCCACAAGTTCCTCTACTTGCTTAGTAGACAAGAACATCAACTCCCCACTATCATCAATCTTAGGAATCTCTACAATCTTGTTATAATAATTGATATGAACACGGTTGAACTCCAACCAGTTCATTCCAAAGATCACGTCAATTTGGTACAAGGGTAGGCACACCAAATCCATCACAAAGCACTTCTCAAAAATCGTCACAGGACATCTCAAACATACAAGGGTAGTAGTAATAGAACCATTAGCTAGAGTTTTTATTACCATATTACCATTCATCTCAGATAACTTCAAACCCAATCTATTAGCACATTCAAGCGAGATAAAAGAATGAGTAGCACTAGTATCAACAATAGCAACCAATTCGATATTATTAATAAAACAAATACCTCGAATCAGGTTGTCCTTCTCTGGCGTCTCTGCACCACTCAAAGCAAACACACGACCACTGGTCTGGGCAGCAGTAGCAGTCTTCTTTGGCTTCTGGCATTGAGTACTGATATGACCTTTCTCACCAAAGTTGAAATAGGTCGGACCCTCATCTTTGCAATCAGTAGCTCGATGACCTTTCTTACCGCATCTATAGCACCTCAGCACATTATTGGCACACGCATCAGCACGGTGACCTTGCTCGCCACACTTATGACACTTTCCAGAAGCGGGACCTGCTCCCCCACTTTCCTTTTTCCCATCTGAAGCCTTCTGCTTCCCTTTGTCAGCTGAAGTTGTATAAGGCTTACCCCTATACTGCCCTTTCTTCTCACTCAACTGCTTATAGTGAGCAGATCGAGCTCGGTTATCCTCGTCGTAGATTCTGCTCTTGTCCACCAACTCAGCATACCTGCGGATCTGCTGATACCCAATACCCTGCTTAATCTCTGGTCTCAGCCCATTCTCAAACTTGAGACATTTAGACATCTCAGCATCAGCACGATTATAGTGCGGACAGAACTTCACTAGCTTCTCAAACTTTGCAGCATACTCTGCCACAGTCACGTGTCCTTGCTTTAGCTCAAGGAATTCAAATTCTCTCTTTCCACGAGCATCCTCTGGGAAATACTTTCCCATAAACTCCTGCTTAAACACAGCCCAAGTTATCATAGTGCCAACATCAGTAAGCCTCTGACGTGTGTTATCCCACCAGTCCTCAGCTTCCTCTACTAGCATATACGTTCCGAACTGAACCTGTTGCTCATCAAAACACCCCATCACTCAAAAAATCTTCTCAATCGCCTTCAGCCACTTGTGTGCACTTGTTGGATCATGCGTACCCACGAAAGTCGGTGGATTGTTCCTTTGAAACTTTCCCAACGCGCGAAACTCACCAGGAGCTTCACCATTTGGATTCAGCTGCACCATCATGTTAGCAACCGATTCCAACGCATCAGCAATCGCACGATCATTTTTTTCAGCCATCATGAACACCACCAACAAGGTTAGAAGAACTAAACCATCGACAGTGTACACACACTCGTCGACTGACAGGGACATACATCAAGTAAAAACCTGGGCGGACGGACCGACCTGCTCTGATACCACTAATGTAACACCCTTTTCTACCCCCAATAATGTTGCAGCAGAAACAACTTAAATAATCAGAGTAAGGCATAAAAATCACCTCAAAGCGTGCACATTTCTCATTAAATCAAAATAACATAAATTACCCTCTAAACAAAAGGGTTTCCTCAAAGTTTCACAAAAAGCCTTCAATGGCAGCGGAACTCAAATTTTCAAATAAAAGGTTTTTCGACAAACGTCGTAATAGTCAAATTAAAACCATATCATCAAATAACAACAAAATAAGGAAACAACATAGTTTGACTCAAAGGACCCCAACCCGATGTTACACTATCAAAGCAAGACCCTCTAAATCGACAAAAAGCAAAAAACTTCAAGTCCTCGAAAGCATCCACAGCTAAACCTGATCACCTGCACGTTACCCACGTGGAGGCAACATTCAAACAGGCAGGGTGAGTAATCACAATTCATAATAATCATTATAAAACAAGATATATATAAAATGGCGTCATCATCATAAATACAACATCAACAGGGAAAACATCAGGAAACACCATATCATAAATCATCAATGTCACGTAAAATGCAATGCACAACAAGACTCATACATGTGGTACCAATCGTCACAAAGGATGGACACCAGGCCATCAACCCTCCAAAGATCCCCGTCAATAGGATCGATCCCTCATTTGGAACCGGAGCACGTCATAATTACCTCATATCCGCACAATGGGAATGAAGCGTCGTCACAGAGTATGCATATGAATGTATGATACACAAGTCACAAATCATCATCGTCAAAACATCATTATGTGCATCATCATTCACCAAAACATCATATAATCATGTCATCATAAATTCATTAGAAATACCACCAATCATCATCATCAATATCATCAATAACATCACAACAATCATCAGAATATCACAGCACCAAAATCTCAGAACATCACAACATCATAGCAAAATTTCCCAAAACTGCAGCAGTTCGCTGTGCGAACACCTTCGCTGGGACCTTCGCTTTGCGAAGCTCCAGCGAATCCCAGAATCTCAAAACATCCCACATTTTGCCTCTCCTCGCCTCTACCTTTACTAGGACCTTCGCTTTGCGAACCCATGACCCCACACCTCAGAAAACCCCTCAGCATCATCACATATATCGCGCATTCACTGCGCTACTCGCTTTGCGAGTCCAGGCGAACATTCGCCGTGCGAAGGATTGGTTCGCTTTGCGAACCTGCGATTACAGCAAATCGCTGCTACGCCCAGTAGCACCACAACTCCAAAGGCACCTGCAATCTCATCCCCAAACGACCCAAAATCATCCCTACAACAGTCTTAACACATCACAGAATTTAAAGGCCTAAAACCTACGTCTGTTAGGTCGATCCAGGACACTACGGGAAACCTTAATTTCCATAAACCTTCGAAACTCTCAAGCTTCATATAAACTCCATAAATCCTTCACCACAGGGTTAAACCTACAACAACGGGGAAGTCTGCCCCAAGGTCTATTTTACCGATTAAATTCGACTCTTATTAATCGATCTCACAGAATGCCCTCACAGTCATCAGTTTACCTCAAAACCCATAAACCTTAAAAATCCCAAAATCCCCACATCCACTTTAATCAATTGAATCCTATAATGAAAACAATGAAAGGCAATTGCTCCCCATACCTTAGATTGTCGATCCGATGAGTTCTCTCTTAAGCCTTTGGAAACCTTCACGAAAATCCTCGCCTTTTCCTCTTTTCCTCAGAGCTCTCCTTCTTTCCTTCTTATTTCCATGATCTCCACAGAATAAATCCTAATTCTCTCAATTCCTCCTTTTTCGTTAATTTAACTCTTGGGCCTCAAATATGGGCTTTCTCCATAATACCCTCACTAATTCTCCTCAATTGCCCACTTTACCCTCAATTCCTCTAATATTATTTTAAAGGCTTAAATAGTGTTTCCGTCCCTGTAAGTTGGCGAGTTTTTGGTTTTGGTCCCTGAATCTTTTTTTTTTTCGGTCCAAGTCCTTAACATTTGATTTCTTTTTGCGATTAGTCCTTGACGTTAAACTTCCGTTAAAAAAATGATGATGTGGCTAACGTCGCTGACGTGGCAAGTGTTTTTTTTATCATTTTTCATTTATTTTAATCCCAAATAATTCCACATAAGCTGTTTTGATTTTGGTCCCTATTGTTTAAGAAGGCAAAAATGGAAATTTTGGTCCCAAGAGGACTTGAACCCATGACCTTTCCTTCCACAACATGCTTCTTAACCACTAGACCATTTAACTCACTTGTGTTTTTATTTACTATTTGGATTATTAATAATTTATATTTTAAATATAAGTATTAAATAGTAAATATTGGATTTATGTAATATATAAATTTGTTGCAAATAAAAACACAAGTGAGTTAATTGGTCTAGTGGCTAAGAAGCATGTTGTGGAAGCAAAGGTCATGGGTTCAAGTCCTCTTGGGACCAAAATTTCCATTTTTGCCTTCTTAAACAATAGGGACCAAAATCAAAACAGCTTATATGGAATTATTTTGGATTAAAATAAATGAAAAATGATAAAAAAACACTTGCCACGTCAGCGACGTTAGCCACATCATCATTTTTGTAACAGAAGTTTAACGTCAAGGACTAATCGCAAAAAAAAAATCAAATGTTAAGGACTTGGACCGAAAAAAAAAAGATTCAGGGACCAAAACCAAAAACTCGCCAACTTACAGGGACGAAAACACTATTTAAGCCTATTTTAAATTAATAATAATACTAATATATTCATATTATATACTATTATTTAATTAAAATAACCAAAACTCCACAAAACCCGACATCGACACGAAACACCAAAAATCACAGAAATTCATGAATATAATATTTAAATAAATTAAATAAATATTCTTACGAAATTGGGATGTTACAGGTCCTGGCAGATAGATAACCACAGAAGCCTTTTGATTTTTCTGACCATCGTATCCGACCTTAATTTGTTCGAGGTTGAGAATCTTTTTACTATCAAGAGGAACTCTTGATTCATGGAGTAGAGGGATTATGTCGCATACGTCTTTGGCCAATTCATGTTTAGAGATTAATAAAACGTCTTTTCTTTAATTAGGAAGATAGTTTTGCATTACGTTGATTGAACCAGAACTTGAACATGGTCGAATCTCTTTTTGGTCCAACTGATTTTGAAGAGCTGACCGTACAAGGTAGCATCCTTGGTTGTTTTTTGAGCAAACTATACAACACTCATAGTTGTGTGGTGGCACCCGGCCACGTCCGCTTTGAATGCAGTGCAACCTTACTAGATCTGTTTCCATCGAGCGAACATCCTGACTTTGATATCTACTAGGATTACCGTCAGTTATACTGATCTATTGTGTAGCTTCATCCAAGTAGATTGGAAGCCACCAGTGGTCCAACAAGTCTTGAAGTGTTCTTTGGACAAGTGCACAACCTTGGTCGTCCTCACGACACACTTTACATTCCTGATAATCATGTGACGCCAGAATACTGAGCCTGACTTGCTTAGCATGTAATTCTATAAGACTGGTATTCATCAAGCGAATATCAAAGATTTCAATCATATTAACTTGATGGCTACTTCTATCACGGTAATCCTGGATCCATCTGAGATCCATCTGACACTGAAGGGCCTCTTGTACAAAAGAGCATCCCTGATTGTTTATTGAGCATATCAGACAGGAATTTTAATCGTGCCGTGGCAGATCATGATACTGGCTTTACCTTGAGTGCATTGCCACCAAGTTGACATTTATTGCCAGAATGTTGTGGTTCTGGACAATGTTAGGATTTGCGTGAGCCATATTGACCTCACGGATTTGGTGATCTTGGATCCATCCGAGATCCATCTGTTCTTGTAGAGCTGATTCCACTACGAAACATCCTTGATTATTCTTTGAGCAGATATCACACTAGTGATAATTGTGAGACGGTACATGACCGTACCCGCTCTGTCTGCAATGCATCCTGACCATATTGGTTCCTAATAGGAGTACATCATTGTAACACCTCAAAATTTGCTCTCTTGCTATTAGCTTTTACTGGCTAATGTTTCATTACATTTTGGCATTATCATCATTTGCATTTCATTGGCATGGGATCAAGGTGTCTAAACTAAATCCAAGGTGCCTTGAGCCTCAAGAGGTCTTAATTGAGTCATCACCTTATCATATGGTCAAGCTTGACAAGAGAATGCAAGGGAATCACATCATCCTAACCAGTGCAAACTAGGGTTTTGGTATTCTAAAGCATAATACCCCTATGGGTAATATCTTTGGGCCTTTATCACCTCCAAATGGTATATCTCATCTTTTTTGGAGAGGGTACACATCATATTCAAAGGAATTTGAATTTGGAGGATGTGCTGATTTCTCCTAGACTGAGGGGGTCAAAACTAGGGTTTGTTATAAAATCAGCTTATTTCTGATTTTTTGGGTAAGACTTGATTCTATGGTATTCTACATGTCCTCAAAGGTCTAGGAATGAAGAATGGTCCATCAATTTGATTTGGAAGGGTTTCAATTGACCAATTGATTGAGAATCAAGAAATTTGGGGAAAAGGTCAACTGTACAGAGGAAAAAGTCAACCCTTGACTTTTTGAAGTCAAATTCATGTTCCTCAAGTCAAACATGTCCATGGGTGAATATTTGATCAAGAAATGTCAAGAGATTCATCATAAATCAAGAATTGTACAAAGTTTCCATTTTTAGAAATTTAGGGTTTCTAAAAATGGCAAGTTTGGACCATTTTGCACTCCATTTCAATGCATTATTTCTTCAGGATAAAGGCTTCAAACTTCAGGCCTAAGTTGAGCCAATTAAAGATCACATTCCAAGCTTCAAATCCATGTAAATAACTCCTCCATTTGATCAAAATTGAGAGTTATGATCAATCAAAGTTGAGGAAAAGTAAGGCAAATTGGCAAGTCAGACTGGTCATGGGCGAGCCATATGCGCCATAATTTCAACAAACACTTGGTGTGCATGCTTTGTCCAAATTCCAAGCCAGATTTCTCATGGATGCAAGATTCAAATGGAAAATTGTCCAACATCAATCTTGTTCATCTCCACATCCTCTTCAACTTTCATGTTGGAAATTTTTTCATCTGATCAATAGTTTGCGAGTTATGATTAGGCAAAGTAAGGGATCTTAAACTGACTTGTTCATGTGCACGTGGGCTGGTCAAGGCAAGTCTGAATGACTTGGTTATACAGTTATGAACATCCATTTTCATGGCCAATTTTGAATGTCTTAGAGGTTTCATTAGCATTTGATTTCCACAACAACATTGTTCCCCACCATGAGATCTCTCCATAGCCCGCATTGTCGATCATTTTCATCCACTGATTAATGAGATATTCCTCATCAAAGTCATTACTATGAATATGTGCATGAACTCTTGTTGCTTCATTCCATTGTTGTTATTACATACCACACGCATGCTATTACATTGCTTTTTCTACCCAAACACACTCTTACATCACATGCCATGATGATACACACCATTGCCTCATTTGTACAAACAAAGAGAGAGAGAGGAAACTTGGAGAGTAAGCTGCTGCAAGGTCATTGGAACCATCATCACCCTTCGTTCTAAAATCACCACCATAAACTAACATACTCCCTCATCACCATAACAAAACTCACCAACTCCTACCAATAACAACTTGACTCATTCAGTTAACTCATAACTCAGTTAACTAACTCATTCTAACCTGAGTTCTAACCATCAACTGAGCTGGTTAAATCCTAACCACACATATAAGTATCAACTTCTAATAGAATTTGAGGGAGTTTCATCATTTTCACTTTCACACCTCAAATCTCTCAAGAATTTCTCTATGAATTCTCTTTCTCTCTGCACGAATTCATCACGATTCTTCTTCAATCTTCATCATCAAGCAATATTGAAACATTGAAGCACTTAAGAGTTGAAGCATCTTCAAGTTTCAGATCTCTATTCCTCTACATTTTCAAGCATCCACGAGCATTTATTTTGCTCAAGCAAGTTCAAGAACAATTTCTCACCTCTGGTTTTCTCAACAATCATCAAGAAGCTTCAATCTAGGTTTGAACTTCTTCAACTTTCCTTGCACGATTTCATTGATTTTTAGCCTGTTGTTGTTGTTGTTGTTTATAGAGCTTAATAGAAGCTGTGGAAATTTTGTCTAGTTGATAGAGCTTGTTAGAAGCTTAGTTGAAAACCTAGGGCAAACTTTCTCCCTTCGATTCTCTTGATGTGTGCATGATTTGTGAATTCCATTGCTAGATTCGTGTGGTGCTTGAGCTCAGATTTTGTTTGATATACATTGTATGCATTTCTGGAAACATGTGAGTGTTGCAGGTCATCGGAGATGGCCGGAGAAGATAACCGGAGGACCTTCTCCGGCCGGTGAGATTCACAGCTAGGGTTTAGGAACTTTAAAACATGACCGTTAGATCTTAGGCAAGGGACGGGTGAGATGTTGCCAGCGAATTAAAAAGAGAGGGTGGAGGTCACGTGCTCCATTTTTGATATTTGATTCTGATTGATTGTGTGTAGCATGTCCACTGTATCTCACCACGTGTGTGCATCATAGCCTTTCATCATGATTACTGGCATATGTTTGACTGAATTGTGTGCGTGTGATTCATCGTGTGGCTCTGATGGAGTCAATGTTTGACTGAGTGTCTATGCTATTACCATGTTTTGCGCGTGTATTTGGACCTAGACTATAATCGCTATTCACACACCCAAGCTTTAAGCCCAATCACATTTTGAACTTCATTTTTGCTATGTCTCCACCCCTGTGTTAATTCTTTTTACATTTTATTTTTATTTTTGACATAGTTTTCATTTCCTTTTATTAAAAATCCTAAAACCTTAATAAAAATTCTATAAAAATTCACATAGAATTATAACACATTTAACTAATTTTCCATGCTTTTTAATTCTGATTTTAATACTTTTGCATATTATTTCACAATTTCCTTTTAATTTCTTTTTCAATGTTTATCCTTCTTAATACGTGTTCCTTTGTGAATTAATTGACATAGTTAGAATCTGATTTTTTGCATGAGCTTTGGTATGTGTGTTCATGACATCTTAATTTGCTTAATTCATATTTTTTTCAAATTTTATAAGCATCCCATATTAGGTTTTGACATGCATCATTGTGCATCATTCCATTTTACCTAAGGTGACTTGGTGAACTCGTTTGAATTAGTTTCTTTCTGAATTTTTGCATGAACCTTTTCCACATGATTTGTTTCTGACTTAATTATTTTTTGCTTGATTTTCATAATTTTTACAAGTCCTTTGCTAATTTTTTGATGCTTTTTATAATAGGTAACTTTTTGTGATCTTTTCTTAACTTCTAACTTTGTGTGATTAGGAGTCGCTTGTGCCATCATTTTAGAACTTGTTTGTGCATCATTATGGGTCCTCATTAGAATATTATAGGCCCTTTTTCTTAGAATTATAGGTCATTTACATTGTGATTACATTTGGGTTGTGTATGTGATCAAAATGCATCCTTACTTGAAATGTTTGACCCAAACTTGCTTCTCTTCTCTTCTAATGTTTAACATGATTTGTTTGTGAATCATCAATGCCTATTCATGCATTCTAATTGCATCTCATATTTGGTATGCTACTGACCCATAATCATCTCATGCATCCAAATGTCACTCATCTTGCATACTTGTTTATGTTTGATCTATTTCATCTTTCTTTCTTAATTAGTTTTAATGTGATTTGCATATGCATATTGTATGATTAATTCTTACATTTTAATTACATCTTAAATTTAATTTGGTACTGACCTATAATCCATTATCATTCATCTTTGGTTTGCACCTTTGACTTGTGTTCCAAGTTACTTCTTTTTCTATATGAAACTTGTTTCTCTTCTTCTCACTTCTTCTTCATCTAACTTCTTCTACTTGAACATCCATTCTCATAACTTGTATGCTCATTCATAGGCATTATAGGACATCCGAATATGAGGTATGATTCTGACTTGCATCCATTTGCATTTATTTTCATGTTCTTTTCAACTTTGACTTGTGTTACAAGTTTCTTCTTTTCTTACTTGAACTTGAACATTGTTTGCTTCTACTTGCTTCATCTTCTTAAATCATTTCACTCATGCTTTGTATGTTCATTCATTGAATTCCATATGCATTATAACTCATGATTCAATTCTGATCTTGAGGTTCACTCATGCATTTATTCATGTTTGTATGTCATACACATTCATATTTCATCCATGCTTCATAACTTGAACTTGTATGAATCTTTGGCATCTTTCTTGACATAGTTTGACATTGTTAGGTACCCTAGCCTTAGTTGAGTACCTTTAGACATAGCTACTGAATTTAGAAGTCCTTGAACACTTAGAGTCCTTTCCTTTTAGGTTTAGGCTTTGTTTGATTCATAAGTTCATTTCATAAGTAGTTTGATGCTTAATTGTCTTCCTTCTTTTACTTATGCTTTCATATTCAATTGTTTAGCTAACCTTTGCTTGTAGGGGCTAATGGTAAGTTGAGTGTGTGGATATGCTTCCACACATACTTTCTTCCCTCACCTTTTTAATGCTTTCTCTTTGGTGTTTGTGCAAAGCATTTCAATGCTTTCTTTGTTCAACTTCTTTCTTCTCCTTTTTGGTTTATAACTCGTCTTCTACTTTAGAAGTGAGTTGTGATACCTCTTGCTCTATTCTTCTTTTCTTTAGGATTAGAGTTCTTCAAACCCCACTAACCCTTAGGATCTCCAAGCATGATAACTCTTAGGATTATTAGTCTCCCTTTAGACTTTTACCTTTCTTAACCTTTGAGTCTCTCTTCTCCTCACCTCAAAACAAAAAGCAAAACATCTAATAAAGGCATAACATATATTGTATTTGAGCCTTTCATGTAAGAATAAGATAGTGAGGGGTCTTCTCTCACTTTTTTAGAATGTTTATCGTACGTCCCGTCTTGGGTCGATATGCGAGGCATTTGATCCTACGTGAAAGACTTAAATACAATATGCGTTGTAAACACAAAATAATCAAAACACTTCTTTTCAAAATACAAAAACAAACAAACAATTCTCTTTTCATCTCCTTCATTCCATTCTTAAGGACTCGTTATGTCCATTCTACCGCAAACAGGTAACGCCTAAGTCTCCCTGCAGCGAGCTGCAACACCTAACTGCTGGAATGCGCACTCTGATGTTTCCATTAAAAAACACAAACAAAACACCGACTTCGTTAAGTTGAACTACGACTGCTCTGACTTCCTCTCTCTGGTTAGATTGAGGATACGTAGGCACGAGACGACGATGTCTTGGCGAGCAACATCCCCCCTTAGTTCGTGTCCGAACTACGTTGACTCTGACTTTCCTGCTCCCGTGGGAATACGTAGGCCTAGGACTCCGAGGATGTCCTACTGAGTCATTTCTTTTTCTTTTCTTCTTCGTTTCTTCGTTCTTTTCCGTTCTCGTTCCTTCTCCTTTCCAGTAGCAGTGGAGCTCCAGACGACGACACCCTTTGATCGATACAACAAGCATGGATCCCATCGTGTACGATGGGCGCGTGGGGTGCTAACACCTTCCCTTCACGTAACCGACTCCCTTACCCGTTTCTCTTGGTCGCGAGACCATGCTTTTCCTTCCCTCAGGTTTATGCAGTGTTTCCTTTCCCTCTCTTGGGATAAATCACATTGCTGGCGACTCTGTTTCCGCGCCACTTTCGCGTTTGTACTTGGATGAAAATCCCGTGAGCAACAGCTGGCGACTCTGCTGGGGACTCTGGTTCCCTAAGCGAGTCAATCCTAGCACTTGTCTGTTTTTGTTTCATTGGGTGTTTTTGTGGAACTGTAGTGCTGTATTTTGCTGTTTTACTGTATTACTATTTATAGTATTACTGTTTTACTGTATCTTGCTATATTACTGTTTTTACTGCATTTACTGCATTACATATCATTATTATGCTGGACTGTGCTGGTTTTTTTGTTTGGCGGGATGGGTGATTTGAGAGATAAGCCCATTACACAAGCTTGAGAGGAGATGTAGGAGTAGAGTGGAAAGTAGTGTGGCCTACGTAGGATCTTGGTACGTATGGTTTACGCGAAATCCATAACTAGACGAGGTTTTCTTGGGAGATGTTCTGATTTGCGCGCCTTGTGCATTTCGGAGTGTTAACCTAGAAAGCTGTCGACTCTGGAGACCATTCCCGAGGACTCAGCAACGACACTCCTCCCGAGAACGATAATGGCAGACCAAAAATGGCAAACCCATTACGATTCTCGATCCGAGGACCCAATCCTGGGAACTTGCTATAGGATATCCTTATTTTTTGGGGAATCAGTGGACGACCTCTTTGTTTGGCGATAGTATTGTACCCCGAGGGATGAATGTACTATTGCTCCTCAAATCGAGAATCTGAAACTGAGGAACCTTGGTTTTAGTACCCACACGTGAGAATGGGCGGGTGTTTACAGGTTTGCAGGTAACCATAACCTCCCACCTACCCGGTTTTCTGGTTCTTACAGTTTATCCTGCTATATTCAGATGGTTATTGTTCACAATCCCGCACTATTCACAGATTTATACTGACACAATTCTTACCGACTAACACAGACACTTGACACTCTGATACTGTGCTTTTTGCATTGCATTACCATATCATTAACATTCATGTTTATCATTTCCAGGTGCTCGTCTTACCTTTGATTCCAGTCAATGGGTTCAACAGACGCAAATGCTGAGAGGAAGAATAATGTTGCTTACAGGTTTCCAGAGCCAACTTTAGACCTACTTCACAAGGTGGTAGCCATGGCTGATCCAGGCGTTCTTATCACATTCCAGAAGAAATATGGGAGATTGGCGAAAATGGTCTGTAACATTACAAAGTATGAGCATGATGCTCTTCATACATTACTGCATTTCTATGAGCCGTCGTTAAGATGCTTTGTTTTTCTGGGGTATATCTTGATGCCTACACTGGAGGAGTTTTCATTCATCTTGGGTATCTCAGTCAAATCAACAGTGCCATTCTTTTCTAGAGATCACCCTAGCATAGAAGAAATTGCAACGGCCCTACAGGTGGAACAGTCAGTGCTGAAGAGAAATGTTCCTAATAAGAGTGGAGTCAAAGGTTTTAACTTGGAATTTCTTGCCGACCAAGCTCAAGAATTTGCCAATGCCAAGAATTGGGCAGTCTACAATTCTATCATGGCCTTGTGTATTTATGGCATCATTCTGTTTCCTAACCAACGTCACTTTGTGGATATGCACGCTGTGAGAGTTTTTGTCCTGAAAATTCCAGTCCCCACTTTGTTGGGTGATTTTTACCACTCGGTGCATTTCAAAAATGAGAAAAGAAGGGGGGGTCCTGTCAACTGCTGTACTCCACTTTTGTCTGATTGGTTTTTGAAACATTTGCCTCAATCTGGTGCGTTTGTGGACACGAGGGATTCTCTAAAGTGGTCTAAATGGATAATGGGGTTGACTGCTGATAACATTGTTTGGTTTGACCGTCAGTTGCAAGGAGTAGAGATTATTACCAGCTGCGGGAACTTTCCGAATGTGCCTCTGATAGGCAGGAAAGGGGGAATTAACTACAATCCAATCCTGGCTATCAGACAATTTAGATATGCTTCAAGGAATCCTCCGGCTGACCAGGAAGTCGAAGAATCCTTATTCTTTAATGGGGTTGAGGACAGAGAGGTGTTAAGGGAAACTGTGCACGCCTGGGGTCACATCCATAGAACTGGGAAGATTGACTTTGGAAAAGGTGATTGTAGAGCCTATCCACAGTATACAGAGTGGATTCATAGAAAGGTTGAAGAAGTTCTTTTGCCCTTTTCACTAGAACCACCTTTGTATCCAGCGATTCCGGAACAACCTACCATCGTTCCCATTGAGGAGTTTAACAAATTACAAGCTTTGGTGAATGAGCTCCGGGTAGAAAACTCAGATTTGAGCAGTCATTTGTGTCGCTCCCGGGATTTTCATCCAAGTACAAACGCGAAAGTGGCACCGAAACAGAGTCGCCAGCAATGTGTATTTATCCCAAGAGAGGGAAAGGAAACACCGCGTAAACCTGAGAGAAAGGAAAAGCATGGTCTTACGACCAAGAGAACTGGGTTCGGGAGTCGGTTACGCGCGGGGAAGGTATTAGCACCCCCACGCGTCCATCGTACCCGATGGGATCCACGCTTGCTTGTTTCGATCAAAGGGTGATAGAAAAGATACTGGAAAAAGGAACTGAAAGAAAGAAAGGAGAAAGAATGGAAAGAGAAAGGGAAACAAATGTAGGGAAAATAAAAGAAGTGCTCGCATGGGCCCTACCCCACTGCCTACGTATCTCATCGGGAACATGAGAATTAGAGCGACGTAGTTCCCCTCACTAGGGATGGATTATTTGCATTTTAGGGAACGGCTGACGTCCTAGCTCAGGTGTTGCAGGCTCGCTGGTCCGAGTGCGTTACCATCTTGCAAGAGAACGAGTAGAAGCGCGTTCGTACGCTAAGAGTGAATGAGGTGAGGAAAGAATTCCCGAAGGAAAGACGTTATTGTTTGTTTTTGTCTTTTAGAAAGAAGTGTTTTGTTATTTGTTTGCATATGATAGTGTATCCAAATCTTAGTCATTGGAATGTGTACATTCTCACATTCCAAGATGGAATGGGTAAGAAAACACACTAAGAGTGAAGAAGACCCCCACCCTTAGTTCCAATTGTCAAGGTTCAAACACACTAGCATACTTGTGTTTATTAAGTGTTTTTGTTAATTAAGAAATGGAGAAGTGTTTTTTATTTGTACCTTCAACAAGTATTGCATTTAAGTCCCTCATACAAGATCAAATGTTTAACACATTGACCCAAGATGGGTTATATGCTATACATTCTAAGATTATAAGAGAAGACCCCTTATAACCTTTTCTTTATATGAAAGGCCTAAATGCAATAAATGCCTACCTTTATTAGATATTTTGAATTTTCTTTGAGATGAGAAAAGAGACTCAAGAGAGGATAAAGGTAAAAATCTATATGGACTAAGACTCAATCCTAATTGATTAGTTAAGGGAGTGATCCTAAGGTTTGTGAGGTTTCAACCTAAAGTCTAAAGAAAGAATGAATTAAACAATTCACTTCTAAAGTAGAAGATGAATTGTAATTCACAAAGGGAAAGTGATGAGTTATTAAAAGAAAGCACATAAGTGCTTAACAAAACATAAAATGGAATTGTAAAAGAGAAAGGATAGAAGTTGAATGTGGATTCCTTATCCACACTCAATTGAAACTTACCAAAGCCCCTACATGGTTAGTAAACATGTATAAGAAGTATAAGAAGTAAAAGAACATGTAATGCATCATAACACTCAAAAGAATTAAATGAGAAATCAAATCCTAGAGCCACAACCAGAATGTACATCATATGGAAAACAAATGGTTATTATCATGCAAGTCCAAGTGGATAGGCAACAAACATCATCCATGGCATTAGAACATGCCACCATAAGAAAAGGGAGAATGAAAGATGAAGGGGAAAAAAAAGAAATGTGCATAAATGGAACATGTAATCCATGGATCAGAATTGAAATGAAAATGAAAAATTATTCACAAACCTCTCACAAGTATTCATGAAGCACATCAAGACATTTAAGAAGTGATAGAAGAAGTAGAATTGAAATGGAAGTTCAAAAGAAAACACAAGTACAAACACCACATGTTAAAGGTGCACAAGGTTTAAATGAAAGTCAACATGCAAGGATGACATATAATATGTACCAATTACCTATAATGTCAAGTGAATGGTTCACCAAATATGCAAATGATCATGCCATTATGTACAAAAGAAAACATGTAAACATGCACAAAAGATTACAATGATATGACATGTTATAATGCTTTAAATGAAATGCATCAAACAAAAATCAAATGGCCTCATGAAAATTATGAAAACATGGTATTGAAGTTCACTAATCAGAGATGAATCACATATCAAAGTAGCATGCAAGGAACCAAGGCAAAATGATGTCAAACAATGCACTTAGGTCAAATAGGCATATCATACAAAGTAGCACAAAAGTGAACACCAAACATGCCATAAAATGACCTAAAAAATCAAATAAAAATCACTTAACATACCTCAAGATGCTAATGACTCAATGCAAAAAGAAGAGCATCAAAACAATTTTTAATGATCAAGAACAAAATTAAACAGATCATGTACCACATTACGAATGCACACCAAAGAAATTCAAAGAAAAATATAGAACAGGGGTAAAAAGGTCATAAAATCAAGAAACAAAATCATGAAAAATTTTCTAAATGTTTTAAGAAGGCTCATAAATTTTTGTGGAATTTTATGATGCTATTTAGTATTTTTAAAAATTAAAAAGCAAACGTGTAGAAAAATGGAAAAATAAAATGCAATGAAATGAGGGAAGGGGGTGCATGCCTAGTAATTATTCAGTTCAAAATCATTGGGCCTTGAAAACATGGGGTGTGGATATCAATCTGGCTTAGGTCCAATAAGCGCGCAAAACACCATAACTAGCATGTTCTTCAGTCAACATAGTCAAAGCAATCCAAGCCATCAGATTAAGTCATAGTCAAACAAAAGTCAAAGTACACAGATCCAACACACGCGCATGAGGTCACACACAAATTATCATGTACTGCATCACACAATGTTTAAGTAAAATCAGAAATTAGGCACATGACTTGCACGTGAATTTTAATGTGCTGTCAACATGGTAGCCACACGATCACACACATCCAACGGTCACGACTTAAAATGCACTAAACCCTAATTCAAACCCTCACCGGCCGGAGAGGGACCTCCGGTCACCTTCTCCGGCCACTCTCCGGCGACTGCAACTTCCAAACCATCCAAAAAATCACGTGGCATACATCAAAATAAAGAGGAAATCACGTACATTCCAAATCCATCAATGAAATCATCAAACCATTCACATACAGCAAGAAACAAGCACGAACATATTGCCCTAAGTTTTTGGATCTAAGCTTCTAAGAAGCTCTATCAACTAGACAGTGTTCAAATGCTCCTAGTGAGCTCATATCATCATGAAAATAACAAAATAATCAAGAAAATGCGTATGAAATGTTTGAGTGTTTTGGAACCTGAACTTGCAGTTCCTTGAGATTCTTGAGAAAATCAGAGAAACACTTGGTCTGGAGCTTGATTTGGCCAAATAAAGGCGTATGCTCTTGAAATCGTGCAGAAAACCAAATTGAAGCTTCAACTGAATTGAAGTGAAACTGGATTAATTGAACTTATCCACTCTTGTTCTTGATCAAAACTGAACAATGATGATTGTGGAGATGAAATGTAGAAGGAAAATTTGATGAATTCGTGTGAGCTCAAAGAGAGAGAGAGCAGAGAAAAAGTTCAGAGAAGAGAGAGTGTTTGTGAGAGAAAGAGTGAGAATTAAGTTGAAAATGAATTTGTGAAGAGAAGTTTTGTTTTATACTATGAGTTAACCATGGTTTAGTGAGTTGGTTAATTGAGTTAAGGTGGTTAAAGTGAGTCCACCCTAACTAACTGAGTCAAGTTAGTTAGGGGGCGAGTTAGATTGGCAATGATAAGGTGGTGGTGGTTCATGACAGTTATGGTGGAATTGAAAAGGTGAGGGCATGGCTGTTATATCAGAAACTTGCTTAGCAAGTTTGCTTTTTCCAATTTTATGCAAGGCACGTGCTAGTGTGCATAGTGTAGGTGAAATGTGTTTGGTTGAAAGAGGAAATGGTTGGACAGTATGAGCAATGCACGGGTGAGTGCTATGACAATCAACAACAACATTTGTTTTTTTTGGTTTTTCATGACAGTTAAGAACAAATACAGCAGTGGTTGTTTGAAGATGATTTTCTCTCTTGTTAGTGAATGATTCAATGAGGTTTAGGTGCCAAATGAAAGATAGAACATCATAGAACATGATTGATGTTGATTTTGGATTGAATTAAGGCTTGGAAGTTGGTAAAAAATAGCTTGGAACATCAGGGTTTGGAACTGATTTGTGGGCGTGGCAAGCAAGTCATGGCATGGCAACTTGGCGCACAAAATTTCAGCACAATCAACATGACCTTGAACCAATATATCTCCACTATAACTTGATCAAATGGAATTTTGTCCAACATGAGTATTGAAGATGACACTACAAGGAACAACTTTGATGTTGAAAAGTTTTCCATTTGAAGCCTCTAATCATGAGTAATTGATCAATACATTTGGCCCACCAAGTGTTTGAGAAAATGACTGCGCGCGTGCCTTGAAAATCTTGGTCATGACCTAGTTTTGGACCTACTTTGCTCAAACTTTGATCAATCATATCTCACTCAATTTTTATCCAATCGAGATGTTCCACATATGGATGTGAAGCTTAAAACAAGATCTTTTGTTGTGGCCAAGTGGAATTTTCATTTGGTGCTTCAATTTTAAATGGCCTTGGTTCAAACTCTGATGCAAAATGGCCAAAACTTGCTATTTTTAGTAACCCTTCCTCTTCCAAAAATGGCAACTTTCCACCTCTTGATTTTTTCATGATTCCTTTGGAGTTTCTTGACCAAATTTTGTACATTGGACATATGTAACATGAATTTCATGATTTTGGGCTCAAAAAGTCAAGAGTTGACTTTTTCCTCTGATTATTTGACTTGGCCCCAATTTTCCTGATTTCTGATTTTTCTCCCAATTGAAACACTTCCAAAACCAATTGAGAGGCAATTTTCCATACACATACACTTAAGAGCATGTAGAATACCATGACATCAAGTTTTGTCCAAAAAATCAAAGATTCCCTGATTTAATGGGAAACCCTAGTTTTGGTGCCCACCTCCTAGGAGAAAAATGTGCAGTCTTCAATTTCAAATTCCTCAGAGTATGTTGTGTACCTTCTTAAAGGATGATGATATATGCCATTTGAGGATGATTTTGGATCAATGAGCTATCTCTTTTGAGGGTTTTCCTTCAGTTTTTGAACCTCTTGCATAGTGAAAGATGTAATGCTTCAATCTCCCATTGTATCTCTCATCCTTGAGGTCGTGGATGATCAATTGAGATGGTATGAGACATGAAAGACCTCTTGGCTTGCTTTAAGGAAACTTGATTGACCTTTTTGTGCTTTGAATGATCCCTTGATTGTCCCCCTTCCACCTGATCACATGCCCTGATGGTAAGAAGGATGCCATGCTTCATTTTTCTATTTTAAATGCAATGTAATGTTAATGAGGTGGATATGATATGATAAATGATAATGCCATGCTATGATGACAAAGAGGGAGAGCAAATTTTGGGGTATTACATCTGCCCCTATTCAAGCGCTGTAGACCTGAATGCCTGAAAGCAATTGCTTTCGGACTTTCAAGGTATATAGTGATTGAATACCAAATATAACCAAAAATTTGCTCTGGATGATGAGGAAGAAACTCCCACGACATTGCTAGCTTGAATCTTCCATGAAACATTGTCGGAGAAAACTGTCTTTTGAACGACACCAGACGACTACTGGCTTGCCACACTACTGGTGGACTTTAATAATGTCTTTTATGCAATTCCAGACGACTACTGGCCTGCCACGCTACTGGTGGACTTTAGAAATGTCTTTTTGAACGACGCCAGACGACTACTGGCTTGCCACACTGCTGGTGGACTTTAATAATGTCTTTTATGCAATTCCAGACGACTACTGGCCTGCCACGCTACTGGTGGACTTTAGAAATGTCTTTTTGAACGACGCCAGACGACTACTGGCTTGCCACACTGCTGGTGGACTTTTATAATGTCTTTTATGCAATTCCAGACGACTACTGGCTTGCCACGCTACTGGTGGACTTTGCAGCTTCGTGCCACCCGAAGATGGACTTTTGCCAATCCACTGTTGGACTTTTAGAATTTGCCACCCTTAGATGGACCTTTGCCAATCCACTGTTGGACTTTTGCCACCCGAAGACGGACTTTTGCCAATCCACTGTTGGACTTTTAGCTGCTTTGCCACCCGAAGATGGACTTTTGCCAATCCACTGTTGGACTTTTGCCACCCGAAGACGGACTTTTGCCAATCCACTGTTGGACTTTTGCAATATTCCAATACCGGATTGCACTCTGCATCCATGTCAGACATCTCTGCCGACTTTGCTGAGGAACAATGATCAATGCCTTGACTTTAGAGATTCCTGAGAGGATAGTATCTCTGTTGGAGAATAAATGAACAATCCGTCTGCTTCGAATTGTCAAGTTTGCCAAAAATAAATTGGACTTGAAGAATAATAAATCTGCCAGGAATCACTTCATCTGCTGGGGGAATGAATTCTGGTCACAGCGATTCCGCTGGGGATGAGAATTTCTTTGCATGGCGTCTTGCTAGGGAAGAAAAGTCATAAAAACTCTGCTTAGGGATCTATCCAATCCAAGACCCTTTGTAGGGGTTATCAACCTTCTGACCCGGCTGGGGAAAGACTGTACCATCCTTGTTGAGGAATAGATTCTGCCGATCTTATAAACCTCTGCGGGGAGAACAACAACTCAGCTGGGGAGTATTGCTGACAAGATTCGATGCTGACCTCTGTGGGGGATCATTACCAGAGATACGATTTTGCTGGGGATCAGGGCTACTCTGCCAGAGATATGCAAATCCTGGTTAGAACATTCCACTGCAACTTGCTAGGAAAGAGTCCTTAGAGATCTGTTGGGGAAACCCAAAGCAAATCCACAGTAGTCTGCTGAAGAATATGACTGTCAAGCTTAGGATAAGTACCACAATGCCCCATGTTAGGCGAGCTTCCCTTTAGACAATTCCGTTAGGGATGACGAGTTTATAACAAACTCTGCTGGCGGAAACTGCTTTAAAACGTCTCGTGCTGGGGAATGCCTTTTGAGAGGATTTTACAGAAGACCAACTGTCCTCAAACTCTACTGGGGATGATCAACACTTCATGATGGGGGAACAAACATGCCCCATGCTTGGACAAACCAACAGTTTGTCCTCGAAGAAGATGTCATAAGAGGATTTTACAGAAGATTTAGCCTCTTCAAACTCCTGCGACTTCACTGGGGATAATGACCATCAGTTTCGGTGTCGACGAGACCACTCTTTTGGGGAACCTGTGACCGTTATCGACACAGAAAAGCTTGTAGCTGTTGGAAGTACTGTATGAGAGAATCGACTTAATAAGATACAACGGTACCCAGTTGAACTTAATTCAATGATATCGAACCATTATGAGCGACCGTCGACCGAGCGAGGAACGCCGACCTCCTTACCCGTAATTGCCCCAGTCTTTTGCGTGGGGTAATTGATTACTGGTCTTGTGCTTAAAACCATCTGCACCTACTACCTGCAACAAAAGAATATGCATACATGCCCCGAATATTGCGTGGCTAGAATCCACCATCCGGGAATATTCAACATTCAAAGTAATTTCAAATGTTTTTTCCACGCATGTTATTGCAAGGCCGCCATGTTTTCAAATGCAATGTTTTATCAAAATTAGGACGTTTTTGCAAACAAAGCAATAAAACAAAAATAGGAAGCTTTTTATTGAAATTCAATTTATTGACTGAGAGCCCAGAATAGGCAATTACATCCGGAAGCAATCCCTGGAAAGAGGTGATCGCTGAAAATTGAGAAAAGAAACTATCCTAATGGCAATGTGAAAACGGACTTCCACTGAGTTTCCATTCTGTTATGACCAGTATGTCTTCAAAACTCCCCGACCTTGCCTTCTGAGGAATGATCAGACCGATTCCTATCTTTCAGAATGTCAGTTGTTCAAACGATAATGGGGTACAGATAACTCAGACCGTAGTCATTCGCTTAAATCCCTCTTTTGTGTGGACCGCCCTTTCAGGTTTTCGATCCACCAGGATACCCTTTTTTGCCTAAGTTGCCCTTTCGGGTTTTCAACTTACCGGGTGTACAATTTTCTTTTCAATTATATCCTAATTTTGCCCGAACCTTATTCTGTTTTTGGTTCGCCGGGACGCCCTTTTTTGCCTGGATTTTTTTTATTTTTATTATCCAGCGGGTCTATTCATGCGAAGTATTTTTTGACTACATCCGAGTTGACAGGGGATGAAAAGTCTTCGCCATCCATGGTTGTAAGCAATAAAGCTCCGCCCGAAAAGACCTTTTTAACCACGAATGGACCTTCATAGTTAGGAGTCCATTTGCCCCTGTGATCTGTATTGGGAGGAAGGATCCTTTTGAGTACCACATCTCCGACTTTGTAAACCCGAGGACGCACCTTTTGGTCAAATGCCTGCTTCATTCTACGCTGATATAGTTGCCCATGGCATACAGCCGCCAATCGCTTTTCCTCAATAAGGCTCAACTGATCAAATCTGGCTCGTACCCATTCAGCCTTATCTAGCTTAACATCCATCATGACTCTGAGGGACGGAATCTCCACTTCAACCGGTAGTACTGCCTCCATACCATATACAAGTGAGAATGGGGTTGCCCTAGTGGACGTGCGTACCGACGTTCGATACCCATGCAAAGCAAATGGTAACATCTCATGCCAATCTTTGTACGTGACAACCATCTTCTGCACAATCTTCTTGATATTTTTGTTGGCCGCTTCGACCGCGTCATTCATCTTTGGGCGGTACGGAGAAGAATTGTGATGTTCGATTTTGAAGTCCCGGCATAACTCAGCCATCATCTTATTATTCAAATTAGAACCATTATCAGTAATGATTCTTTCGGGAACTCCATATCGGCAAATGATATCCCGTTTTAAGAAACGAGCGACCACTTGTTTTGTAACATTGGCATAGGATGCGGCTTCAACCCATTTGGTGAAGTAATCAATTGCCACCAAGATGAAACGATGACCATTAGAAGCTGTAGGCTCAATCTTTCCGATCATATCAATGCCCCACATGGCAAACGGCCAGGGCGACGCCATGATACTCAACGGATTTGGAGGCACATGCACTTTGTCTGCATAGATCTGGCATTTATGGCATTTGCGGGCATATTTGCAACAATCTGACTCCATAGTCAACCAATAATATCTCGATCTTAACAACTTTTTAGCCATTGCATGTCCTCCGGCATGGGTACCGAAAGAGCCTTCGTGCACTTCAATCATCAACAAGTCTGCTTCATGTCTATCCACACATCTAAGCAGGACCGTGTCAAAATTTCTTTTATACAGCACGCCATCTTTGTTCAAGAAGAAACTACCAGCTAACCTTCTCAACATCTTCCTGTCTTTGGACGATGCCCCGGGCGGGTACTCTTGACTTTTCAAGAAACACTTAATGTCATGAAACCATGGCTTGCCATCAGACGCTGCATCGACCTTAAACACAAATGCTGGTCTGTCAAGGCGGGATACCTCAATCTTAGGTACATGGTTCCATCCTTGCACTTTGATCATGGAAGACAAAGTGGCCAAGGCATCAGCGAACCTATTCTCATCTCGAGGAATATGGTACAGTTTCACTGTTGTGAAAAATGTCAGCAATCTCCTTGTATAATCTCTATACGGCACTAGATTTGCTTAGTGCGTGTATCAACTCCCTTTCACTTGATTGATTACCAAAGCTGAATCACCAAATATATCAAGGGTCTTAATCCGTAGATTAATCACCTCCTCGATCCCCATTATACAAGCTTCGTACTCTGCTTCATTGTTGGTGCATCCGAAAGTTATTCGTGCAGTGAAAGGCATATGAACACCTTCCGGCGTGATAAGAACTGCTCCAACTCCGCACCCATTCATATTGACAGCCCCATCAAACATCAGACTCCATTTGGATTCAGGGTCTGGCCCCTCCTCCGGGAGTGGTTCCTCGCAGTCCTTAGCTTTGAGAAACATAATGTCCTCATCAGGGAAGTCAAACTTCATGGGTTGGTAATCATCAATCGGCTGTTGCGCAAGATAATCGGACAAGATACTTCCTTTGATGGCCTTTTGTGAAGTGTACTGAATGTCATACTCTGTCAAGACCATTTGCCACCGTGCAACTCTGCCTGTCAATGCTGGTTTCTCGAAAATGTACTTGATAGGATCCATTTTTGAAATCAACAAGGTCGTGTGCCTAACCATATATTGCCTCAATCGCTTAGCGGCCCATGCAAGCGCACAGCATGTCTTTTCAAGCATTGAGTATCGGGACTCACAATCATTGAACTTTTTGCTCAGGTAGTAGATAGCATGCTCCTTCCTACCTGTCTCATCATGTTGACCGAGAACACAACCCATGGAACCTTCAAGCACTGTCAGATACATTATCAGCGGTCTCCCTTCAACTGGAGGCATTAGAATCGGAGGTTCCTGCAAGTATTCTTTTATCTTATCAAATGCCAATTGGCAATCGTCATTCCACCTGACCGTTTGATCTTTCCTTAACAATTTAAATATTGGCTCACACGTGGCTGTTAGGTGAGATATGAACCTTGCAATGTAGTTCAATCTACCCAAGAAAGCACGAACCTCTTTTTCTGTTCTCGGTTCAGGCATTTCTTGTATTGCTTTCACCTTGGCAGGATCAACCTCGATTCCTCTTTCGCTCACAATGAAACCCAGTAACTTTCCAGAACGCACCCCAAACGTGCACTTGTTTGGATTTAATCTCAGACGGAACTTTCTCAACCTTTCAAACAGCTTTTTCAGGTTAACCAGATGTTCCTCTTCTGTTCTCGACTTGGCAATCATATCATCTACATAACATTCGATCTCCTTATGAATCAAGTCATGAAACAATGTCACCATCGCCCGCTGGTACGTTGCCCCTGCGTTTTTCAACCCAAAAGGCATTACTTTATAACAATATGTACCCCACGGAGTAATGAACGTGGTCTTCTCCATATCTTCAGGTGCCATCTTGATCTGGTTGTACCCGGAGAACCCGTCCATAAAGGAGAACACTGAAAATTGAGCTGTATTATCGACCAGCACATCAATATGAGGTAGTGGAAAATCATCTTTCGGGCTAGCTTTATTAAGATCTCGATAATCCACACACATTCTCACTTTTCCATCTTTCTTCGGTACTGGCACGATGTTGGCTACCCACGGAGGATACTTCGTCACAGCAAGAAACCCCGCATCCCACTGCTTTTGGACTTCCTCCTTAATCTTTAAAGCCATGTCGGGGTGAGTCCGACGAAGTTTCTGCTTGACTGGCGGACATTCTTCTCTTAATGGCAGCCTGTGCACGACAATATCCGTATCCAACCCCGGCATATCTTGATACGACCAAGCGAAGATGTCAACATACTCGCGCAACATTTCAGTCAAAGTTTTCTTCACATCTGCTTGCAAGCTGGCACCAATCCTGATCTCTTTCTTGGCATCCTTGGAACCAATATTGATGATTTCTACAGTCTCCTGGTGAGGCTGGATGACCCTTTCCTCTTGTTTCAACAATCTGGCCAGTTCTTCAGGGAGTTCACAATCTTTCTCATCCCCTTCTTCGGCTTGATAAATCGGATTGTCAAAGTCATACATAGTCATATCAAAATCGTTATCAGTGGTATCCGGAGGATCAAGTCTGCATGAACGGGTTCATGCCTTATTTTAGAATTTATTTTTAAGCAAAACAAAGGAAAATGAAACATTGCCATTTTATTATTTTTTTTTTTTGTGCAAAAATAAAAACTGAAAGACAGGGAACAAAATTTGATTGCAAAACGTCCTTTATTAATGATTAAAAATTGCAAATGCAACCAGGGTGGCCCTACAAATGAATCTATACGTCTTGGGCAAGGCGTAAGATTTTGACATGCATTATGGTTAGAAAAAAAACAAAGAAAAATTACTCTGTCTGAAGAGTAACCCGGATGACTTCTTCAACAGACCAGTTCTGCACTTGTTGTCCCGGAGCATGAGGGCGTACCCAGTTGTCCAGGTCACAATCACTGTCAACACTATCCTCTGTGGCTGTACAAGACTGGTCCGTGTAGATAATTCCCCCACTATTGAAAGTAATGGGTCCCCTGCTCCCCGCATCTGAAGTTGTAGAGGGATGATAACCAATACCAAATTTGTCTTCCTTCATTGGGGTCTCTATCAACCTGCCCCAACCTTGGGCGTTGCCTGCCCTGACGACTTCGACAGCTTGTTTGTAAGATGAAATGGAGGTACCGGCCCCAGCTGGTACAGAAGAAGACTCAGGTGTATCGTCAATATTGACTGCTTCAAATGATTGGCACAACATCTCATGAATTTCCCCATCCATTTCAATGTACTTGAACGTGGACAGGTGGCTCACAAAGATGTCTTCTTCCCCGCACACCGTCACAACCTGCCCTTCAAACTCATACTTCAACTTTTGGTGTAAAGTGGAAGTAACAGCCCCGGCTCCGTGAATCCAAGGGCGTCCCAATAGGCAGCTATATGTAGGTTGTATGTCCATTACATGGAATGTGGATTTGAATACCTGTGGTCCAATTTGTACGGGCAATTCCACCTCACCAAGCACAGATCGTCTGGTCCCATCGAATGCTCTGACCACCAATTCACTAGGCCTTAAGATCAAACCATCAACTTCCAGCTTCATCAATGCCTTCTTGGGCAAGACATTAAGTGATGAACCAGTGTCTACCAGTACATGAGATAACACTGCGCCCTTACGCTCCATCGTGATATGCAAAGCCTTATTGTGGTTTCTTCCTTCAATAGTCAAATCTCTACTTGTAAATCCCAAGCCATGGCTAACATTAACATTAGAGATTACGTCCTCGAGCTGATTAACAGTAATTTCCTGTGGCACGTATGCACTCTTCAATACTTTCAACAACGCCTGCCGATGCGCATCAGAGCACATCAATAGTGACAAGATTGAAATCTTTGAAGGGGTCTGATTCAGTTGGTCCACAATCTTATAATCGCTTTTCTTGATTATCTTCATAAATTCTTCCATTTCCTTATCAAAAGTAATCTTTGTCTCTGCTTCAGGTGTAGGCGCATTTTCAACCACCTGTTTACCTTTAGCCTTTGCTGCAGCTTCTGCCTCTTTACCACTTCTCAAGGTTTGGGGAGCGAACAACCTTCCACTCCTTGTAAAGCCCCCTACACCCCCTACGTTATCAATATTTGGGCTGACTGACGACTCAACTTCCTGCTTTTTACCTTCATAATATACATCTGCCCCATAGTGCCATGGGATAGCCTTCGTAGATGTGAACGGAATTGGTCCTGGCACCGTGATAGTGACAGGACTGGGCCTTTCTGGCGCAACACTCGCCACGGGAACTGTATTGATCGGCATTTGAATCTCAGCGGGGGTGTAATAGATGGTCACGGTTGATACTTCATCAGTGTCTTTCACGACTCTGTCGAACTGTAGACATCCTTCATCGATCAGATTCTGTAAACCCACCTTCAACTTATTACAGCCATTCTCCTGATTCATACACTCGGAACAATCTTGATTGCAGCCCGGGAACACCTGTCCCTTCAATAAACGATCTTTTACAACCAACAAAGAAGTTTTCACTTGATGAACGTCTAACACCAAATTCAATCTCCTCCCATCTTCAATAGCGTACACATTTGCTGCACTATGATCAGGCATGGGATGCTGAGTAATATTAGGAGCGGGAGAGAAATTGATGGCTTTAGCATCAATCAAATCTTGTACTTTATGATGGAAAGCCCAGCATTTTTCAATGGAGTGCCCCTGAGCACCTGAGTGGAACTCACAACGAGCATTAGCATCGAAGTTAGGTGGCAGGTTTCCAGCAACCGGAGCTTTCATAGTACGGAGTTCTACCAACTTTAACTCGAGTAGCCGGGGCAACAGCGCGACATAAGTCATAGGGAGAGGATCCATCTTACGATCCCTCTGCCTAGACCTTTGCTGAAAAAAAGGTTGTTGCTGTTGAACTTGTTGTTGGGGTTGTTGTTTCTGAACAGACGGTGTAGGGATTGTTACAGCATCTACCTGATAATAAGCTTGAGAACGCCCTCTGCCTCGTCCTCTAAACACAGCATTCGTATCACCTTCTCTTCTTTTCTGGTTACTAGCAAACGGTTTCTTCGTCCCCGAAGAACCAGCCCCACTCACATCCTGGATCTTTCCAAGCTTTAACAGACTTTCTATTCTTTCTCCCGCAATCACAATATCAGCAAATCCAGTTGACGGACAAGCAGCTAATCTATCAAGATAAGCCCCTTGCAAGGTGCCCATAAACATATCCGCCATTTCTCTGTCTGACAAGGGAGGTTGGACCTGGGCAGTCATTTCCCTCCACCTCTGTGCATATTCTTTGAAACTCTCCTTGGCATTCTGGGACAACCCCTGCAATTGGGTGCGGTTAGGCGCCATGTCAATATTGTACTGGTATTGCTTCAAGAACGCTTCTGCCAGATCTTTCCAACTCTTCACAACAGCTCTATTCAACTTCATATACCAGGTCAAGGACGCCCCAGCCAGACTGTCCTGAAAATAGTGCATCCATAGCTTCTCGTCATCCGTATGGGCTGAAATCTTCCCAAAGTAAGCTTGAAGATGCATTTGGGGACACGCATTGCCGTGATACTTATCAAAAGTGGGAGGCTTGAATTTAGGGGGAATTCTGACTCCTGAGACCAGCCCCAAGCTAGTAACATCAATACCCATAGAGTTCTTGCATTCTATGGCCCTGATCTTTTCTGCTAACTCATCATACCTTCGATCACCTTGATTACCCACATCAGCATCCAGCAGAGTGAATTGGTCTTCCAGGGTATCTTCAAGAGTAACACCAGCATGCCTACCATTTCCATTACCCCGATTGTTACCACCAGGAGGAGGGTTGCCACCGGGAGGAGGAATGCCATGTCCCTGTGAATTGTCATGCTGATCACCTTCGGGCCCATTGTCTGGACGCTCGACCAGAAGCCTCAATCTTTCCTGATTTTGCGCCATGCCAGTCATGAGGGTCATGAACTGGTCCATACGCGCCCTCATTTCAGCCAAATCACTTTGCACTTGATCCATGATTCTTACTTGATTTCTTCGCGTCGAATATCGGTGAATATGATTCTCAGCTATACTGCCTGAAACCAAATAAAGGTTAGAGACCCTGCAACAAGTACCTGAAAAGCAAGTAACAAAAATGCAAAATGATATGCAATGCCATGTTTATCATTTCCGAGGTGCTTTATACCCTGATTCCAATCCAACCACAGAAATCTGAAGACCAGAAATCGTGATATAAAGAGACGTGTCGTGGTCATGTGCTTGTGTGCAGCTATCTGATAAGGAATAATTCTGAATAAAACTGCTCATACTCATTCAACGAAGTATTCAAGTACATTTAAGAAAGGTTCAACCGCAAATGCAATACAAGGAAAAATGGATCCATCAACAAGCCTGATGGTAACCATTAACAACAAAATACAGGGAAAAGAACACCAGTCTGACAATTCCACATCCTTCAGCTTATCACTTGAGTATTTGATCTCCTCAAAAAGTATACGGGTACGCTGGTGATTCGGCTTTTCAATCATTTCTTTGATCAAGACATCCCTTTTCTCAAGAGCTTCAGTTAAAGAACCCATATGCAGCATCAGAGCCTCGTCATCACACACTCCTTTGTGTCTCTTTATGCCGGCTTGCGTCTTGAGTATCTCTCTTTCTATCATGACTTCTTCAAGCTCTTTCTTGGTATTCCCCAGCTCACCTCTAGCTTCTTCTAGCTGCTCTTGACTCTTACCGAGGCTTTCCCGATACTTTCTCCTCTGCTCATGCGCCTTTTCAAGCTCTTCATCCTTAATCTGCAACTGTTCCTATAATTCAGCATTCTCTATCCTAACTTCGTCCCAAGCGTGCTGAAACTTTGTTAACTTTTCTTTGGTCTGTGCTAACGCCTGTTTGGTTTGCTTGTGGGCTTGAGTAGCATCATCAGCACCTTTACTAATCTTCCGGAAATGTTGGGCTCTTCCAGCAAAGTCTTTTTCTTTTGCAGTTAGGATTTGTTCAGCATCTTGGGCTTTCCGCTCCAGCTCTTTGTTGGCATGTAGAGCATTCTGAAGACGGCTACTCAACTCGTAATTCTCTCCTTGGAGATTTTTCACCAAGGCTTGCAACTTGTCAACTTCTTCCACAGTAGCAGTGCTTCTTGCTTTCTCATTCTCCGGACACAAAAGGGGTGCCTTACCAAAAGGCAAGAGAAAATCTTCAACTCTTTTCTTCACCCACTCTTCATATGCTGGATAAACCCGGTTGTTAGGCTTGCCTAGGGTAACTTTCCCCTTTTTCAGTATGCTACCCCAGCTTTCAGAAGCTTTCTGTGCTGCTTCCCAACCATCTGATGTATGAAAATAGAGGGACTCCTCCACATCTCTCTTAATAGGCGGACCTGTCAGGGCATACCCAAATTGTCGAATGGCCAAAGAAGGATTGTAGTTAATCCCACCCAATCTTCCTATCAGTGGAACGTTAGGGAACTTACCACAGCTGTGGATAATATTCTTGCCAATCAGCCCATGATCTACCCATACGATGTCCTTGGCCACCAATCCCATTAAACGCTGTTTCCACTCTAGAGAATCTTTGGAATACACAAAAGCCCCTGATTGTGGTAAACGGCCTGCAAACCACTTATAGAACAAGGGTGCACAACAACGAATTATCCCTCCTCTTTTCTTTTCGTTTCGGTTGTACAACGAGTAGTGAAGATCTCCCAGTAGCGTTGGCACCGGGTTCTTCATCATGAATATTCGTATAGCGTCCGTATCAATGAAATCCGGCTCGTTGGGAAACAACACTATGCCGTATATACAAAGGGCTAGCAAAGCATTAAAAACAAGCCAATTCTCACCTTTAGCTGCTTCCTGGGCCTTCTTAATCAGATATTCCAGCTTGTAACCACGAATCTTTCCTTTGTTGGAGACATTGGCATCTAACTCTGATTTGCTCAAATAAAGAGCACCAGCCACCTTCCCAAAGTCAAGATCCCCCACCGATCCAAAGAAAGGGGCTCCTCCTTGATAGCAATCCCCAACATGTTGGAATACTCCTCCAAGGTAGGAACCAACACATAGTCTGGAAATACAAAACATCTCAGAGGCGGATCATAGAACTGCATCAACGTATGGAGACCTCTGGCTTCATAATCACTGACATTACGGACCATAGATAAAATCCACCCATATTTCTCTTCAAAAGCTTCTCGTACTGCAGGGCTCGCCATTCCCTTCAGCATAACGATAGGGCCTAAAGTAGGCGTAAGGAACTTATAGCTGATGATATTCTTCCTCTCTTTAGTGTTCATCTTTGCAGGGACCTGATGACTGGAATCAAGGGTAATATATGCACCTGGAAATGAATAAACATGTATGTTAAAATATGATAATGCAATGCAAAGGGAAATGTGATCAGGTAATCAGGTGTCTGTGCTGGACCGTGCACGGTGTCAGTGTAGCTCTGAGACTAATATAGAACCATAGATAAGAACCATCTGAATACAATAGGATGAAACTTCCTTTTTGTGCAATGATGATAGAAAACCGGGTATGTAGGAGGTCATGGTTACCTGCAAACCTGTAAACAACCCGCCCTTCTCACATGTGGGTACTAGGATGTTCAGTATCTCGGGCTCTCAGGTCAAGAAATGATGATACGTTCACCATTTCTGGTTTGGCATCATCATCAATCGAGGAGGCCTCAACTGATTCTCCAAAACAAAAAGGTCCTCAGCTTCTGGCACTGAGGTCGAGAAGCAATAGTACATTCATCCCTCAGGGTACAGTACTATCGCCAATCGAGGAGTGCCTTCGCTGATTCTCTTTCAAAAAGGGATGTCCTATAGCAAGTTCCCAGCATTGGGTCCTCGGATCGAGAATGTGCAATGGGTTTGCCACGGAATGTGGTCTGCCACTGTCACATCTCGGGAGGAGTCCCGCAACTGAGTCCTCGGGAATGGTCACCAGAGTCGACAGTTCCTCAAGAGAATAACCACTGGCCTGCATAACATGCAGTAGCAGAAAGCTCCTGATAGAACCTCGTCTGGTTGTGGGTCTCATGAACAACAATACGTGGTCACCACCACGCAAGCGTCATGACTATCCACTCTAATACCTATGCGTGTACTCAAGCTTGTGTAGTGACCTTATCTCTCAGAACACCCGCCCGCCAAACAGAAAATAACAGCACAGTCCAGCACAATAATGATATGTAATGCAGTAAATGCGATAAATACAACAATGTACAGTAAAGCAGTAAGTAACTATACAATAAAACAGTAAATATAGCACAACAGTAAACACCCAATGAAAGAAAAACAGACAAGCGCTAGGATTGACTCGCTAAGGAAACCAGAGATTCTGGGTTCGATCCCCAGCAGAGTCGCCAGCTGTCGCTCCCGGGATTTTCATCCAAGTACAAACGCGAAAGTGGCACCGAAACAGAGTCGCCAGCAATGTGTATTTATCCCAAGAGAGGGAAAGGAAACACCGCGTAAACCTGAGAGAAAGGAAAAGCATGGTCTTACGACCAAGAGAACTGGGTTCGGGAGTCGGTTACGCGCGGGGAAGGTATTAGCACCCCCACGCGTCCATCGTACCCGATGGGATCCACGCTTGCTTGTTTCGATCAAAGGGTGATAGAAAAGATACTGGAAAAAGGAACTGAAAGAAAGAAAGGAGAAAGAATGGAAAGAGAAAGAGAAACAAATGTAGGGAAAATAAAATAAGTGCTCGCATGGGCCCTACCCCACTGCCTACGTATCTCATCGGGAACATGAGAATCAGAGCGACGTAGTTCCCCTCACTAGGGATGGATTATTTGCATTTTAGGGAACGGCTGACGTCCTAGCTCAGGTGTTGCAGGCTCGCTGGTCCGAGTGCGTTACCATCTTGCAAGAGAACGAGTAGAAGCGCGTTCGTACGCTAAGAGTGAATGAGGTGAGGAAAGAATTCCCGAAGGAAAGACGTTATTGTTTGTTTTTGTCTTTTAGAAAGAAGTGTTTTGTTATTTGTTTGCATATGATAGTGTATCCAAATCTTAGTCATTGGAATGTGTACATTCTCACATTCCAAGATGGAATGGGTAAGAAAGCACACTAAGAGTGAAGAAGACCCCCACCCTTAGTTCCAATTGTCAAGGTTCAAACACACTAGCATACTTGTGTTTATTAAGTGTTTTTGTTAATTAAGAAATGGAGAAGTGTTTTTTATTTGTACCTTCAACAAGTATTGCATTTAAGTCCCTCATACAAGATCAAATGTTTAACACATTGACCCAAGATGGGTTATATGCTATACATTCTAAGATTATAAGAGAAGACCCCTTATAACCTTTTCTTTATATGAAAGGCCTAAATGCAATAAATGCCTACCTTTATTAGATATTTTGAATTTTCTTTGAGATGAGAAAAGAGACTCAAGAGAGGATAAAGGTAAAAATCTATATGGACTAAGACTCAATCCTAATTGATTAGTTAAGGGAGTGATCCTAAGGTTTGTGAGGTTTCAACCTAAAGTCTAAAGAAAGAATGAATTAAACAATTCACTTCTAAAGTAGAAGATGAATTGTAATTCACAAAGGGAAAGTGATGAGTTATTAAAAGAAAGCACATAAGTGCTTAACAAAACATAAAATGGAATTGTAAAAGAGAAAGGATAGAAGTTGAATGTGGATTCCTTATCCACACTCAATTGAAACTTACCAAAGCCCCTACATGGTTAGTAAACATGTATAAGAAGTATAAGAAGTAAAAGAACATGTAATGCATCATAACACTCAAAAGAATTAAATGAGAAATCAAATCCTAGAGCCACAACCAGAATGTACATCATATGGAAAACAAATGGTTATTATCATGCAAGTCCAAGTGGATAGGCAACAAACATCATCCATGGCATTAGAACATGCCACCATAAGAAAAGGGAGAATGAAAGATGAAGGGGAAAAAAAAGAAATGTGCATAAATGGAACATGTAATCCATGGATCAGAATTGAAATGAAAATGAAAAATGATTCACAAACCTCTCACAAGTATTCATGAAGCACATCAAGACATTTAAGAAGTGATAGAAGAAGTAGAATTGAAATGGAAGTTCAAAAGAAAACACAAGTACAAACACCACATGTTAAAGGTGCACAAGGTTTAAATGAAAGTCAACATGCAAGGATGACATATAATATGTACCAATTACCTATAATGTCAAGTGAATGGTTCACCAAATATGCAAATGATCATGCCATTATGTACAAAAGAAAACATGTAAACATGCACAAAAGATTACAATGATATGACATGTTATAATGCTTTAAATGAAATGCATCAAACAAAAATCAAATGGCCTCATGAAAATTATGAAAACATGGTATTGAAGTTCACTAATCAGAGATGAATCACATATCAAAGTAGCATGCAAGGAACCAAGGCAAAATGATGTCAAACAATGCACTTAGGTCAAATAGGCATATCATACAAAGTAGCACAAAAGTGAACACCAAACATGCCATAAAATGACCTAAAAAATCAAATAAAAATCACTTAACATACCTCAAGATGCTAATGACTCAATGCAAAAAGAAGAGCATCAAAACAATTTTTAATGATCAAGAACAAAATTAAACAGATCATGTACCACATTAAGAATGCACACCAAAGAAATTCAAAGAAAAATATAGAACAGGGGTAAAAAGGTCATAAAATCAAGAAACAAAATCATGAAAAATTTTCTAAATGTTTTAAGAAGGCTCATAAATTTTTGTGGAATTTTATGATGCTATTTAGTATTTTTAAAAATTAAAAAGCAAACGTGTAGAAAAATGGAAAAATAAAATGCAATGAAATGAGGGAAGGGGGTGCATGCCTAGTAATTATTCAGTTCAAAATCATTGGGCCTTGAAAACATGGGGTGTGGATATCAATCTGGCTTAGGTCCAATAAGCGCGCAAAACACCATAACTAGCATGTTCTTCAGTCAACATAGTCAAAGCAATCCAAGCCATCAGATTAAGTCATAGTCAAACAAAAGTCAAAGTACACAGATCCAACACACGCGCATGAGGTCACACACAAATTATCATGTACTGCATCACACAATGTTTAAGTAAAATCAGAAATTAGGCACATGACTTGCACGTGAATTTTAATGTGCTGTCAACATGGTAGCCACACGATCACACACATCCAACGGTCACGACTTAAAATGCACTAAACCCTAATTCAAACCCTCACCGGCCGGAGAGGGACCTCCGGTCACCTTCTCCGGCCACTCTCCGGCGACTGCAACTTCCAAACCATCCAAAAAATCACGTGGCATACATCAAAATAAAGAGGAAATCACGTACATTCCAAATCCATCAATGAAATCATCAAACCATTCACATACAGCAAGAAACAACCACGAACATATTGCCCTAAGTTTTTGGATCTAAGCTTCTAAGAAGCTCTATCAACTAGACAGTGTTCAAATGCTCCTAGTGAGCTCATATCATCATGAAAATAACAAAATAATCAAGAAAATGCGTATGAAATGTTTGAGTGTTTTGGAACCTGAACTTGCAGTTCCTTGAGATTCTTGAGAAAATCAGAGAAACACTTGGTCTGGAGCTTGATTTGGCCAAATAAAGGCGTATGCTCTTGAAATCGTGCAGAAAACCAAATTGAAGCTTCAACTGAATTGAAGTGAAACTGGATTAATTGAACTTATCCACTCTTGTTCTTGATCAAAACTGAACAATGATGATTGTGGAGATGAAATGTAGAAGGAAAATTTGATGAATTCGTGTGAGCTCAAAGAGAGAGAGAGCAGAGAAAAAGTTCAGAGAAGAGAGAGTGTTTGTGAGAGAAAGAGTGAGAATTAAGTTGAAAATGAATTTGTGAAGAGAAGTTTTGTTTTATACTATGAGTTAACCATGGTTTAGTGAGTTGGTTAATTGAGTTAAGGTGGTTAAAGTGAGTCCACCCTAACTAACTGAGTCAAGTTAGTTAGGGGGCGAGTTAGATTGGCAATGATAAGGTGGTGGTGGTTCATGACAGTTATGGTGGAATTGAAAAGGTGAGGGCATGGCTGTTATATCAGAAACTTGCTTAGCAAGTTTGCTTTTTCCAATTTCATGCAAGGCACGTGCTAGTGTGCATAGTGTAGGTGAAATGTGTTTGGTTGAAAGAGGAAATGGTTGGACAGTATGAGCAATGCACGGGTGAGTGCTATGACAATCAACAACAACATTTGTTTTTTTTGGTTTTTCATGACAGTTAAGAACAAATACAGCAGTGGTTGTTTGAAGATGATTTTCTCTCTTGTTAGTGAATGATTCAATGAGGTTTAGGTGCCAAATGAAAGATAGAACATCATAGAACATGATTGATGTTGATTTTGGATTGAATTAAGGCTTGGAAGTTGGTGAAAAATAGCTTGGAACATCAGGGTTTGGAACCGATTTGTGGGCGTGGCAAGCAAGTCATGGCATGGCAACTTGGCACACAAAATTTCAGCACAATCAACATGACCTTGAACCAATATATCTCCACTATAACTTGATCAAATGGAATTTTGTCCAACATGAGTATTGAAGATGACACTACAAGGAACAACTTTGATGTTGAAAAGTTTTCCATTTGAAGCCTCTAATCATGAGTAATTGATCAATACATTTGGCCCACCAAGTGTTTGAGAAAATGACTGCGCGCGTGCCTTGAAAATCTTGGTCATGACCTAGTTTTGGACCTACTTTGCTCAAACTTTGATCAATCATATCTCACTCAATTTTTATCCAATGGAGATGTTCCACATATGGATGTGAAGCTTAAAACAAGATCTTTTGTTGTGGCCGAGTGGAATTTTCATTTGGTGCTTCAATTTTAAATGGCCTTGGTTCAAACTCTGATGCAAAATGGCCAAAACTTGCTATTTTTAGTAACCCTTCCTCTTCCAAAAATGGCAACTTTCCACCTCTTGATTTTTTCATGATTCCTTTGGAGTTTCTTGACCAAATTTTGTACATTGGACATATGTAACATGAATTTCATGATTTTGGGCTCAAAAAGTCAAGAGTTGACTTTTTCCTCTGATTATTTGACTTGGCCCCAATTTTCCTGATTTCTGATTTTTCTCCCAATTGAAACACTTCCAAAACCAATTGAGAGGCAATTTTCCATACACATACACTTAAGAACATGTAGAATACCATGACATCAAGTTTTGTCCAAAAAATCAAAGATTCCCTGATTTAATGGGAAACCCTAGTTTTGGTGCCCACCTCCTAGGAGAAAAATGTGCAGTCTTCAATTTCAAATTCCTCAGAGTATGTTGTGTACCTTCTTAAAGGATGATGATATATGCCATTTGAGGATGATTTTGGATCAATGAGCTATCTCTTTTGAGGGTTTTCCTTCAGTTTTTGAACCTCTTGCATAGTGAAAGATGTAATGCTTCAATCTCCCATTGTATCTCTCATCCTTGAGGTCGTGGATGATCAATTGAGATGGTATGAGACATGAAAGACCTCTTGGCTTGCTTTAAGGAAACTTGATTGACCTTTTTGTGCTTTGAATGATCCCTTGATTGTCCCCCTTCCACCTGATCACATGCCCTGATGGTAAGAAGGATCCCATGCTTCATTTTTCTATTTTAAATGCAATGTAATGTTAATGAGGTGGATATGATATGATAAATGATAATGCCATGCTATGATGACAAAGAGGGAGAGCAAATTTTGGGGTATTACAGTCTGCAGGATGATCTGCATACCAACAAGAGATTGGAATGGAAGGTCCAAGATGCAGAAAAGGTCTTGGAAGCAAGAGAAAAATATTTTGCTGAAAGGGCCCGACACTTCCAGAAAGTTAACATGGCTGTTGAAACCTCGGTTCAAACTTATAAGCAGATCAAACAGTCTTTTACCCAAACAAAAGCCCAGCTCACTCAACTTTGGCAGACATGGGACGAAGTAAGAATTGAGAATGCAGAGCTACAAGAGCAGTTAAAATCCAAAGACGATGAGCTTCTTAGAGCGCATGAACAACGGAGAAAGCATCAGGCAGACTTTGGAAAAAGCCAAGAGCAACTGAAGAATGTTAAGGATGAACTAAAAACTTCCAAGAAAAAGCTTGAAGATGCCATGGTAGAGATGGGAAGACTCAAGATACAAGCTGGGGTGAAAAGGTTTATGGAAGTGAGTAATGATGAAGCTCTCTTGATGCACGCCGATTCATTAGCCGAAGCTCTGAAGAAGAGGGACATTTTGATCAAAGAGATGATTGAAAGGCCGGGTCATCAGCGCACCAGAATTATCTTTGAAGAAGTCAAGCATTCTAGTGAGAAATTGAAAGATTTAGAGTTAGATGATTGATCTTACTTTCCCATCTTCTTAATGTAGCTTTTGTTGATGTACCATTGGCTACCATCAGGCTTGTTGATAGAGCCACTTTCTTGATGTACTTCCCATTTACGGACTCATTGTAAAACGCTTAGGCACTTATTGGTTCTCTGTTAAATTCAAATGAATGGTTTATTCAGAAATAGTTCTTTGATAACACTCAATTCACAGGCACATTATCACAGCACGGTGTCACAGCACAGTTTCTCTCGATGATATCTATATATAGCTCAGTTCCTTGCGATTAAGACTGGAATTAGGGTGTGAAATGCCCTGGAAGTGGTTAAACATGACATTTTTCATTTGCATCCTCATAATCATAAGCATTTTTGCATAACAGGTACTTGTTCCAGATTTTTCTAACCTTTATTTGGTCACAGGAAGGATAGCTGACCAATCGATTCACCAATATTCTACTCGACTCAACCAGAAAAGAGTAATGGAGCAGATGCAAGCAGAAATGGCCGCCATGCAAGCCCGTATCACCCAATTCATGGAAATGATGCAAGGAGTCGTACAGGGACAGGAGCAACTCAGAACTCTCGTTCAACCTCTCGTAGCAAGAGTAGATGACAACGGTGTACTATTTGGTGGTCTTCAGAACAATGTTATTCCTCCGGGCGGAGGTGCTAATGGACACAATATTCAGAATGGACCTCCGGGCAGAGTTCCAGTTCCCACTGTTGTTATCCCTCCGGGCGGAGGAGAAAATGTGGTAATTCCTTCTATGGTTGGAGGGGGAAACAATATTCATGCAGTTCATGTCCATCACTTTGATGATCAACAAGACGATGTTTTCTCTGTGCTGGGTGGAGATGCTGGTTTCCCAATTGTTGATGACCAAAGGATTAGAATGATTGAAGAACAGCTGAGAGGGGTGGTAAATCAAAATTCTGTGGGAATGAACTTGGATGACCTAGGGTTGGTTCTTGATGTGAGAATTCCGCATAAGTTTCAAGTCCCCACTTTTGAGAAGTACAACGACACTACTTGCCCCAGGACACATGTTCGGGCGTACGCAAGAAAGATGGATGCGTACTCCCATGATGAAAAATTGCTGATGCACTTCTTCCAAGACAGCTTGTCTAGAGCGTCCCTAGAATGGTATATGCAACTTGAGAGGAGCCATGTACGCAACTGAAGAGAGATGGTTGAAGCATTTGTGAAACACTATCAGTATAATACTGATTTGGCTCCCAATTGTACACAGCTACAGAATATGTCCCAAAAGGGCAGTGACAGCCTTAAGGAATACGCGCAGAGATGGCGCGAGCTAGCGGCAAGAGTGCAGCCGCCCATGCTGGAGAAGGAGATGCTGAACCTGTTTATGGATACTTTTCCAGGACATTATTATGAAAAACTGTTACCTTGCATGTCAGGCAAGTTTGCTGATTTGATCATGGTTGGGGAGATGTTAGAGGGTGGAATCAAAGTTGGGAAAGTTTCGGGTAATGATGGGTCGTCTTCTAGTCAGGGGAAGAAACCATATGCGAATTACAAGAAGAAGGAGGAAACCAATTCTGTTTCGTCTTACCGAGGCAAAGGGAACCAATGCCAGAATTATAACCAGCAGATAGCATCAGTGACAATTCCTGCAGCACCTTCACAGCAGCAACAGAATCGTGCTCCACACCAGTAGCATTTTAAGACCAAACGAGATAGGCATTTTGATACTCCGCCTCTACCGTATTCACAGTTATTCCAACACTTACTTCAGCTGCAGCTAATCCAGAAAAGGACTCTAGCTCCTCCCACTGGTAATCTACCTCCGGGTTATAATCCTAACGCCCATTGCGACTTTCATTCTGGGGCACCCGGACATCATATCGAGGACTGCAAAGCTTTTAAGCACACAATTCAAGACCTGGTGGATTCAAGGCTATAAACTTTTCAAATGACGTGCCGAATGTTATCCAGAACCCAATGCCTGATCATGGTGGGCCAAGGGTTAATGTTGTGTTAGAAGAGAATGAATTTCTGAATCTGGTTATGGATGTGAACGAACTAAGGACTCCTTTGACGGTGGTAAAGGAGAAATTATTGATGGGTGGAGTATACCCCGGTTGTGACAAGAATTGTTCAGAATGTATGTTACAGATGAATGGTTGTGGGATGTTGAAATCGGGAATTCAAAAGTTGATCGATGAAGGTAGGTTGCAGTTTGACAGGTGTGACCAACAAAAAGAGGTTATTGGCAGCGATGTGCCTACTATGGCTATTCCATTTAAGACAATCACAATTTCAGTAGCGACAAGACCAGCGCCAGTTATAATTACAGGTCCTGGACCCATTCCTTATGAGAGCACCAAGGCCATTCCTTGGAACTATGGTGCAGAAGTTTTTGTTAATGGGCAGAAACAAGAGTTAATGGGAACGTTGGTAGTAAGTTCCAGTCTTGAAAATAATGAGGAAGCAGAAGCTATTACCCGAAGTGGTAGAATCTTCACTCCTTCCGATGAACAGGCTGGTAATTCTAGACAGGACAAGGGTAAACAGGCCGTAGATAATTCTGTGCAAACTCCGGCAGTGACTGACTCTGTAGTAAGGCCCGCTGATAGCCCTTTCTCCAAAAATGTAGAGGAATTTACGAGGTTGATTCGAAGAAGTGACTATAAAATCGTCGATCATTTGCATCAGACTCCATCCAAGATATCCATATTATCCTTGTTGCTGTGTTTGGAAGCTCACCGAAACGCATTGTTGAAAGTACTGAATGCCGCTTATGTACCCCAAGAGATCTCAGTCAATCAGCTTGAGGGGGTGATAGCCCATGTTAATGCAGGCAATGGTTTGGGGTTTACTGATGCTGACTTGACTCCAGCTGGGAGAAACCATAACAATGCCTTGCATATTTCTGTTGAGTGCCGTGGGTCGTTGATGTCTCATGTGCTTGTGGATACAGGATCGTCTTTAAATGTTTTGCCTAAGAAGGCATTGATGAAGCTAGACACCCGAGGGTTGATATGCACGCCAAGTGATTTGGTGGTGCGCGCATTTGATGGTTCTAAAAGAGCTGTTTTTGGAGAGGTTGTGCTGCCAATTAAGGTTGGCCCGGAGGTCTTTGACGCCACATTCTATATAATGGATATTCAGCCCGCTTACAGTTGTCTACTTGGTCGGCCGTGGATTCACAGTGCTGGGGCTGTAACGTCTACACTCCATCAGAAGCTGAAGTATATGGTGGATGGACACATGGTGACAGTTTGCAGAGAGGAGGACATTATGATAAGCCATCTATCTACTTTCAAATATGTGGAGGTAGATGGCGAGATACAGGAAACGTTATGTCAGGCTTTTGAAACGGTAAAAGTTCATGAGGAAACCCCTAAGGAGGTTAGCCCATCCGAAGTGGTTAAGCAACTTACAGTGGTAGAGCAGCCGGAGATTTCTATGTCATCCCTCAAAGATGCACGGGCTGTAGTTGAAGCTGGAAGCTCACAAAAATGGGGTCAAGTTATTGAGGTTCAGAAGAAGCAAGATACTTATGGGCTGGGTTACAAGCCCCCCAGGCATCCTGAAGAGCCTCCGAAGTTTTACGGCCCGGTTCGTTTTACCAGTGTTGGGGTATTCTTTGATAGAGTCAATGCTATTGAAGAGGATGGGGACAGTGATTGCGACATGGATAATTGGATCCGCCCCTGTATACCTGGTCAAAGCCCATGCAACTGGTCATCGGAGAAGATCATCCAAGTGACTGGCCCAGAGTAATTGTCTCTGTTTTTTCTGTTATGTTTGATCCTACGCTCTGCCCAAGGCGTAGTGAATCTTGTTTGTAGGGCTTGAACATTTCGTATGATTTTCTTTGTCAATAATAAAGGACTTTTTGCATTCAAATATTTCTGATCCCTGTTTTCCTATTTTTTCTTTGTACATAAAATAACATCAAAATGGCAATGTGTTCTGTTTGTTGCATACATAATAAAACATGAATCATCTATCATGCAGGTTACCTTGTTCAGAATCCACCCATCATGATTCAGTTATGGCTCGATATGATTTTGATAATCCCATATATCAGGCTGAAGAAGAGGCTGAGGAAGACTGTGACCTACCCGAGGAATTGGCCAGACTGCTAAAGCGGGAGGAAAGGGTCATCGTGCCTCATCAGGAGGAGATTGAGATTATTAATTTGGGAACCGAGGATGCGAAGAAAGAGGTAAAGATTGGGGCTGCTTTGGAAGATAGTGTAAACGGAAGATTGATTGAAATGCTTCGGAAGTATGTAGATACCTTCGCTTGGTCTTACCAAGACATGCCTGGGCTTGACACTGAAATCGTGGTACACCGGTTGCCGCTCAAAGAGGGATGTACTCCGGTTAAGCTGAAGTTGAGGAGAATGAAACCTGAAATGTCTGTCAAGATTAAAGAGGAGGTTCAGAAGCAGATAGATGCTGGATTTTTGGCTGTGACAAGTTATCCTCTGTAGATTGCTAACATTGTGCCTGTACCTAAGAAGGACGGAAAGGTCAGGATGTGTGTTGATTACAGAGATCTGAATAGAGCAAGCCCAAATGATGATTTCCCGCTCCCTCACATCGACGTGTTAGTAGACAACACTGCTCAATACTCTGTGTTTTCCTTCATGGATGGCTTCTCTGGGTATAACCAAATCAAAATGGCCCCGGAGGACATGGAGAAAACAACGTTCATAACACCGTGGGGGAAATTCTGTTACAAAGTGATGCCCTTTGGATTGAAAAATGCTGGGGCAACTTATCAGCGGGAAATGGTGACTCTCTTTCATGATATGATTCACAAAGAGATCGAGGTCTATGTTGATGACATGATCGCGAAGTCACAAACGGAGGAGGAGCATCTGGTAAATCTTCAGAAGCTTTTTGATAGGTTGATAAAGTTCAGACTGAGGTTGAATCCGAACAAGTGCACCTTCGGGGTGAGATCAGGAAAACTACTGGAGTTTATTGTCAGCGAAAGAGGTATCGAGGTTGGTCCTGCTAAAGTAAAAGCCATACAAGAAATGCCTGAGCTGAGAACAGAGAAGGAGGTTCGTGGTTTCCTAGGGAGGTTGAACTACATCGCTAGATTCATCTCTCATCTTACCGCCACTTGTGAACCAATATTCAAAGTGCTAAGAAAAGATCAAGCGGTCAGGTGGAATGAGAATTGTCAAAAGGCGTTCGAAAAAATAAAAGAATATTTGCAGGAACCTCCGGTCCTTATACCGCCAGTACCAGGAAGGCCATTGATTATGTATCTCACGGTTCTTGAGAATTCGATGGGGTGTGTACTCGGTCAACACAACGATTCAGGTAGAAAAGAGCATGCCATATACTACTTGAGTAAAAAATTCACTGATTGTGAATCAAGGTACTCAATGCTGGAAAAAACATGTTGTGCACTCGCTTGGGCAGCTAAGCGTTTGAGGCAGTATATGGTAAACCACACAACCCTCTTGATTTCGAAGATGGATCCGATCAAGTATGTGTTTGAAAAACAGGCGCTTTATGGAAGAATAGCCCGTTGGCAGATGGTTCTGACAGAGTACGATATTCAATATGTTTCCCAAAAAGCCATTAAGGGAAGTGTTTTGTCAGAATATCTTGCTGAACAACCAATTGAGGATTATCAACCGATGAAGTTTGAATTTCCTGATGAGCATGTTATGTATCTGAAGATGAAAGACTGTGAAGAGCCTTTGCATGATGAAGGACCTAAAATTGGATCCTAGTGGAAGCTAGTTTTCCATGGGGCTGTCAACTCGTATGGTAACAGAATCGGGGCAGTCATTACGACTCCACAGGGTTCTCATATACCCTTCACTGCCCGATTAGTGTTCATATGCACCAATAATGAGGCGGAGTATGAAGCATGCATCATGGGGTTAGAGGAAGCAATTGATTTGAGAATCAAGAACCTCGATGTTTATGGTGATTCCGCATTGGTGTTTAATCAGATCACAGGTGAATGGGAAACTCGTCAAGCAAATTTGGTGCCTTATAACAACTATGCCAGAAGGTTGTTACCTTTCTTTGACAGAGTCGATTTCCATCATATACCCCGGTTAGAGAATCAGATGGCAGATGCGTTGGCAACGTTATCTTCGATGTATCAGGTGAACCGTTGGAATGAAACTCCGTCGATCAGAATCATGCGTCTGGATAGATCCACTTTTGTGTTTGCAGTCGAAGGGGTATCAGATGGCAAGCCTTGGTATCATGATATTAAGGTCTTTCTGAAGAGTCAAGAGTATCCGGTTGACGCGTCCACCAAAGATAAGAAAACTCTGAGGAGGCTGGCGGGAAATTTCTTTTTGAACAAAGATGATGTGATGTACAAGAGGAACTTTGACATGGTCTTGCTACGTTGTGTTGATGAACACGAGGCAAGCCTGTTGATGGAGGAAGTTCATGAAGGTTCTTTCGGTACTCATGCCATTGGGCATGCTATGGCTAGAAAACTGTTGAGAGCGGGGTATTATTGGATGACTATGGAGTCTGATTGTTTCAAATACGCTCGGAAATGTCATAAGTGCCAGATTTATGCTGATAAGGTGCACGTGCCACCTACTCCTCTGAATGTGTTGTCGTCACCTTGGCCCTTTGCTATGTGGGGCATTGATATGATCGGGAAAATCGAGCCGACTGCTTCCAATGGGCATCGTTTCATTTTGGTTGCCATTGATTACTTCACGAAGTGGGTGGAAGCAGCCTCATATGCCAACGTCACCAAACAAGTGGTAGCTCGGTTTATAAAGAAGGACATCATCTGCCGGTATGGAGTCTCAGAGAGAATCATTACTGATAATGGTTCGAATTTGAATAACAAGATGATGAAGGAGCTATGTTAGAGCTTTAAGATTGAACATCACAATTCTTCTCCCTATCGTCTGAAGATGAATGGGGCTGTTGAAGCAGCAAATAAGAATATCAAGAAGATTGTGCAGAAGACGGTGCCAGCGTATAAGGACTGGCATGAGATGTTGCCTTATGCTTTGCACGGTTATCGTACTTCGGTGCGTACATCAACTGGGGCAACTTCTTTCTCACTGGTATATGGTATGGAAGCAGTTCTACCAGTAGAGGTTGAGATTCCTTCTTTAAGAATTCTGGCAGATGTGAAGCTTGATGAAGCTGAATGGGTACGTTCCAGATTGAATCAGCTGAACCTTATCGAGGAAAAGAGATTGGCAGCCATTGCACATGGTCGGTTGTAGCAGAGCAGGATGAAGAAAGCATTTGATCAGAAAGTGCATCCTCAGTGTTTTCAAGTTGGTGAATTGGTTTTGAAAAGGATCCTTCCTCCTCAAACAGATCACAGGGGCAAATGGACTCCAAATTACGAAGGTCCATATGTAGTAAGACAGGTTTTCTCTGGTGGAGCCTTATTACTCTCAACTATGGATGGCGAAGATTTTACGTCCCCTGTAAACGCAGACGTAGTCAAAAAATACTTTGCATAAAAGAGACCCGCTGGACATAAAAAGAAGATCCAGGCAAAAAAGGGGCATTCCGACGAATCATAAAAAAGAAAAGGTTCGGGAAAAAGTTAGGATAAAAAGAAAAAAGAAGAATAAACCCGCAAAGTTGAAAACCTGAAAAGGCAGCTTTGGCAAAAATGGGTATCCCGGTGGATTGAAAACCCGAAAAGGGCAATCCAGGCAAAAATTAGGGATTTCAAAGCAAGAGGCTACGATCTGCATTCGATCCGTGAACACTTTTGATACACGGGAATTTCGAAGGAAAGGGATCAGCCCAGTCAGCCTCTTCGAAGGTCAAAACATATGCGGATAAGCGAGACATACGGGTCATAGCTGAATTGAATCATGGTGGATATTTGTTCCCCCCATTGCCGACATATGTATTTTCTTTTACTTTTCTTGTGCAATTACCTCTTTTCAGGAATTGCCTCCGAATGTAAATGCCTATTTACAGGCCAATTCATTCAATAAAATTTTCATTTTCATTTAAAGAGCTTTCATCAAAGGAAACAAAGGTGGAAAAAGAAAAAGGTAGAATCCAAGAAGGCATTGGATGTAAAGGAAAAAGGTGGAAAAAGATAAAGGTAGAATCCAAGAAGGCATTGGATGTAAAGAAAAAAGGTGGAAAAAGAAAAAGGTAGCTCGCTAGGATGGTCGCAATCCTATGCCTACGTATTCTCAAAGGGTACTTTGAGAAATCAGAGTGTCCATAGTTCTCCTCAACGGGGTACAGAACTCTTGACTATGGTCAAGGTTCCAAGGGAAAGTAGGCTCTGACAACAAGACACCTATGTGGAGTGCAGTGACTCCAAACTTAAGGTTAGGTAAAACAGGGAAAGACGTGTCCACAGGAAAGTAGGGTCTGACAGCAAGACACCTACGTGGAGTGCGGCGACTCCAAACCTAAGGCTAGGTTAAAAGGGTAATGAGCTATCTATGACTTTGATGTCAATAGAGAGACTTTCCTTTGGAAGGAGAAGGAGATAATAACAGGTAAACAAAAGTTAAAGGGGATTGAAATTAAGTGAACAATATGAGTATGACAGAGATAACATCATCAAAATTTTAAAATCAGAGACATGTTAAGTTATGAAATTTAGCAAGGAGGCCAACAGATACAAACAACAGAAATGATTTTATTCAAGTCAAGGAACAAACATCTCATATACCAGGATATTCAAAATATTCTTAAAAATCTTCAAGAAACAATTGGTGGTTTTCCTTAAAAAAAAACTCTAAGAATCGAATATAAAGTAAAGCATATTTTTTGTTTTGAAATTTTAGAAAGGAAATGAAAATACTATAAGAAATGGAATGAAAAAAAGTTTTAATATTGCAATATGGCAGTCGCCATCAAAATGTGCCATAGAAAATTCCATGAAAATCATGGTAGGCGCCACAAGTTTCATGGCAGTCGTCAGGTTTTGTGGCAAGTGCCACAAAAGTGTGGCTAGTGCCACCAAGGAGTGGCAGGCGCCATGCTTTCAATGGATAGTGCTATGAAAGCTTGTGGCAGGCGCCACACAAAAGAAAAGAGAAAAAAAACAATGCCTTTAAAGCATGCCAGGCGCCATGCATTCATGGAAAGTGCCATGATTCTTTTTCTTTATTTAGTTTTAAAACAGTAACCACAACCCAGTTCACGATAAAAATTAAACAAAAATCACACATTTATATTTGCAATATTTATTCCAAAATCAAACATTAATATGATAATAAATATGATAACAGTATGGAACAATGACCATGGTATCTTGGAAACAAAATAAAAAAAAAAGAGTGAGTGTTACCTAGTGGAGAAAGTCCACTGCCTCTTCACAGGTAAGTGTTCTGGAAAAAAATGTAGATGAGCTTTTCCCCTTCAAAATGCCAGTAAATTTACAAGAATAAGTGAGGGAGAAAAAGAGAGTATTCAGCCTCTGTTTGGATGAATACTGGTCCTTTCCACTGAGGAGCAATGCCCTATTTATAGGAAAAAAGGAGAGCTTTAAGTATGGTCTGATTTTTCATTTTGTCCAAAACACCTTTTTCATTATTTTCTTCGTGCAAGCTAGCATCTGAGAAGTATTCAAGAACTCTAGTCATAGGCCTGTGGAGTTTGTGTACTGATGAGACTGGAGCAGAGGTGCAAGCTTCAAGGATAAAAGAGGAGCCATGCTTTTGAAAAGTTTCTATTTCTTTACGTCAAACCATCCACTTGTATTTATTTCTGATTAAAACACATTATTATTTTTTTAGTGTGCAGCAAATTGTGGCAAACGTCATATAACATTTTGGCAAGTGCCATCATTCATGTGGCAGGCACCACGCTTTCCTTCATGGCAACCATGTTCACTTGTGGCTAGTGCCACACTTCTTGTGGCAGGCGCCACATTTTCCTTTGTGGCAAGTGCCACACTCACCATGGCAGGCGCCATGCCTTCTTTGTGGCAAGCACTATTCATTTCATGGCCAGTGCCACCAAAGTGTGGCCAGTGCCATGACTTGTTTTTCCTTTTTTTTTTTTACTTTTCTTTCTTTTTTTCTTTTAAACAACATTCACAAATGCCTTGGTGATCTTGAAACACATGAGAACTTGGTTTATTGTTCTTGTCCTCTTTCTTGTGTCAATCCTGATTTTCACAAAAGAAACATACTAGCAAAGATATGGGTTGGTTAACAATGCATAGATGATAGAACCCTGAATGTAAGTGCAAGATGTTATGATATCTAAGGAGTAAATTTTGGGGTACAACAATATATATACAAGTATGTAAAAGAAAGCTGTTTTAAAACTTACAGGTGAGCAAGCTTCCATTGTAACAGCTGTATGGTTAGTTGTTCAAGAAATTAAAGAAAGTTTTGATAACAACTATGAATTTGAATCTAAATCAAAGGGGAAAGTTGTTTTGAAAAGAAGATTGGGGCTTATACTGAAGAAGAGGCCCGGATTAAAAACAGTAATCGTACCGTTGATCTAAAAATTATATCGGGACTTATACAATGACAGAGGCCCAAATTATTGTATTTACAAAGAGGTTGGGTCTTACACTCTATTAGAGGCCCAAAGTTTATTTTTGTACAAAAGATGGGGCTTACAACTCAAAGATAGGCCAAAAAATAACAGTGATTGCACCGTTGTTTTTGAAAATCGCAGAGGGACTTATACAATGACTGAGGCCCAAAAAGGTTTTATGTACAAAGGAATGGGACTTACACTCTATTAGAGGCCCAAAAATGTTTGAAAAAGAAGAAAAATGGGACTTACAACACAAGGGAATGCCCAGATGATTTGGTTTTGAAAACGGCGATCGCGCCGAGATTTTTTTTTAATGTACTGGGACTTATACAATGACTGAGGCCCAAAAAAATGTTTTATTTACAAGGGATGGGTCTTACACTCTATTAGAGGCCCAAAAGTGTGTATTTGAAGTTTGAAAAAAATCAAAATTTAGTGAAAACCCTAATTTTGAATTTAAAAAAATAAATTTCAAAGGAAATTAAATAATAAATGATATAAAATACCAAATATATTTAAAAACAAGTTGTATACTTTGAAAAATCATGTTTAATCACATGAAAGCTTGAAATTTATTTGGAATGAAAAATCAAGGTGGGAATTTCATTTTAAAATGTTTAAAAACAAATAAAATAAAATTAATTACAAAAATTCTAGCTATATTAAATAAATAATATAAATTGGATTTTTTTTGTAAAATAAAATAATTTAACATTTTTGTGACTTTTTAAAAAAAGAACCAATCAAAAATGATAAAAAATGAGAGAGAGAGATTAATTTTTGAAATCAATTAAATAAAATATCAAAAATTCAAATATTTGAAAATTTGAAATATGGCGCCAACGGTCACTTTCTTCTTCCTCGTGACCGTGCAATGGGTGATTTGCGTTTTCTCACTTTTCTCTCTGATTACTCAATGGTTTTGCACGATTCAAACACCAATCTTGTTCGTTTTTGAACAAGGATCACAACCATATAGATTAATTGCATTTATATTGAGCATGGAGTGAGAAATCAGAAGATAACCTCAAGAATCCTAATTTCAGCATGAACATAATGAAATTCCATACACGATTGATTCATGGCAATTGGTTGAGGGTTATCACTCTATATACATGCAGGAACAAGATGGTAACTCACAAATTCATTTATGATGCATGAAATATAGAGTTTGAAGGTGTCAGGCTTACCTCTTGCATCTGGTGATCGAGCTTGATGATGGAGGTGTTACAGATGTGTTCTAATGATCTGGATAGCTTCCGTAGGTGCCAAGGAGTGTGTTTGAATGCTTGGAGTGGAATGAAATGAGTTGGAACTTGATATGGCACCTCAACTGCAAATCTACTTAAAGCTTTCTGCAAATGGGGTACTACTTTGGGATTCTGATGTTCCAGATGTTGTTTATGTGTTTGAATCACTTACATATGATGTATGTGAGGTGTTTGCATCATTGGTTTGGACAAAATTATTCTCAAATGTAAAACCCGATAGTGACTTGTAAGAGAAGGTGATTTTTGGAGTGAAAGAGAGAATTTGAGGAAAACATCATTTTGGGTGCTTTGGTGTACTCAAACTGATCACAAATGAGCTCTATTTATAGTAGAGCAAGTTTGTTTTGGGTTCAATAGTGAATGGCAACTTGGATCAGATTGCATTGAATGCTTTGGTTCCTTGGTCAAGGGTTTCCTCTAGCCATTGACTTGTGCCAAACTTTGCAGGTTTAGGTCCTCTGATATTTGGATATGTCTTGACTCATTTAGACTGGTTTATGGTTCATTCATGCCACCTCAATGCATCACTTTAATGCTTGATGCCAAATTTGAATTTTAAGATTACTTTTCATGATGATTTTGCACATGGAAGGCTAGGTTCTTGGCATTTTGTGTTATGGATCAGATCATTCATTCATTTGTGTTGTAATTGGACAGAATTTGAATGATCAAAGTGTTCAAAATCAGTCTAAGGAATCGTGGGGTGCAAGTTTTCACCAAAATCTGTCTTGAAAACAGTTGCAGCAAGGCAACTTGGGAGATCCATAACTCCTAGCTCAAATGGAGTTTGATTGAATTCTTGGACAATTTGGAAAACTCTTATGACATACTTTAACTTTGTTGTTCACCAATGGACCTGGTTCAACTTGGATCAAGGTGAAAAATGACCTCAAAGTTTGGAAAAAGTGAAACAGATTCTGACTTTTGAAAATTTTACTAAGTGTTGGAAAAAGTGGTCATTTTCATTTTTTGTGATTTTGATCAAATTATAACTCAAAATACATGACGATTTGGAATCTCTTGTAGTTGACATATTTGAGGTATGTCAGATGGACTTTCATTTGAGCTTTGAAAGGGAGAAAAAGGCCTTGTGGTTTAGGAGTTATGACCTTGCAAAGTTGGTACAAAACCACTTTTGTTCCATAACTTAGAAAAATTTAAGTTTCACATGGTTGCCCCTTTTGCAAGAAACCTCATTTTTCTTGATTTTTATTAATGAATTATGATCAATATCATACATTAACATTGTTTTTGACTTAGGGAAACCATATTTGTGAAAAATTCCAAAAAGTCAAACTTGATGTTGGGCACAGTTGACTTTTTGTCAGATAAAATCCAAACTGTGTGATTCTTTGTACAATCAAGTTCTTGACCCAATTCAAACCCAATGGATGGATTCCATAGGTGTTTTAGGGTGTCTTGAATCATGTCCCAAGGTTTGGGAGCATGTCTTGGTCAAAAGTCAAAGATACAGTTGACTTTTTCTTCAAAACAGTAATTGTGGTCCAAATGAAATTGAAACTTGTGAATCAAGTTTCTTGGATCAATCCATTATTGTAAATGGATCAATGTAGTGTATTTGAGGCCCTCAAATCATGTCTTGAGGTCTTGGCTCATGCCTTGCTCCAAAAGTCAACTTAGGGGTGAATTAGGTCAAGAAACCCTAATTCCTAATTTTTTATGAATGCATCCCCTGAGGCTAATTTGACTTGATGATTGGGTCCATGAGGTCCCTTGGAGTATCTTGGGTTGTGCTTTGAAGCATTGGCTTATGCCCAGATGAAAATTTCATCTGGAGGCCTTAGTCGACCAAAACCCTAATTTGGTGACACTGGCGATCTTGAGGCTTGGTCCACTTGGAATGCTGCACTCATGTGCCTGATTCTTGATGTGGGAGTCCTCTTGATCCCTTATGGGTGTTTGAGGGGTTAAACAAGTTAAAGATTGTAACAGCCCAATTTAAATTATTTGATCATTGTGTTATCTTCTGTTCTTTGGCCTTATTAAGGGTGTGTGTAGTTGAGCGCGTAGGCGTGGAGTCCTTAGCGGAAACGGGTAAAATAGAGGTTTAGGATAATAGTAGGGTGGTATGGAAATGGGTGACATCTATACAATATATAAAGGCAAAACATCTTTTTGGTGTAGCCTATTTTCTTTCCTCTTTTGCCCTTCAAAACTACCTAAAAGTTACACAAAGAAAAAATAACTACTCCCCCCATTTTATATTTGAATTTTATACACAATTAAAAGTAATTAGTTATTTGAAAAATAAAACTGATTTTAACTTTCCATTAAAAATTATATTTAAATACACATATCACAAATTTAAATACACATAATTTTAATTAAAATTAAAATTAAAAAAAATATCATATATATTTTTATGTGTATGTATATCTATAACTATATATAATGGAGATATACTATTTTGGTCTGACCTATTTTTATTCTATTTTTGTCTGTCATCTTCATTTTTGTGGTTCATTTTTTTCATTGTCAAAGAAATTAAAAATAATATTGTTATATGAGAGAGAAGAATCGGAAACTACACAATCAGTTTAACGCCGATGCTTCCACGTCTTTGTTTAGCGACTCGACCTCCGGGAAGCCTATATTCGCCGGAGTTTCAATTTTTGTTGATGGTTTCACCGTTCCTTCCAGTCAGGTTAATCCTATTTCCACTTTCATTTTTCATCACTCGATTTATCCTCACGCCGATTGCTGTATTTTCAACTAAAGGATGATAATTAACATTAATAGCAATCGTGTTTTAGGAACTGCGAAGCTACATGATAAATTATGGTGGAAAATTTGAGAATAATTTCTCAAGGCATCGTGTAACACATATCATCTGCAGCAATCTTCCTGACAGTAAAATTAAGAACCTCAGGTTTAAGTTACTTTTCTTTTTAAAAAAAATTGAGGTTTCAGTCCTACTCTTAATACCGCTTAAATTTAATTGTTGTGTGTTCCACTGCAGATCTTTTAGTGCAGGGCTTCCGGTCGTAAAACCTACTTGGATTTTAGATTATGTTGCATCTAATAAACTTTTGACATGTAAGTTATTGGAATGAGAGTATTTGAATTCTTTTGTAATCCATGTCAATATATCCAAATGTTACTCTCGGATCCTGCTTTTTCATGATTTTTATTATTTACTTCATTGATTTTTGTGGGATAAGATCATATATATACTCTCTATGTAGTTCTCAATTTGTAAAATATAATATGTTTTAAGAAATATATAATCATATTTAATTCTATTAAATTTTTATAGTGAACAGTATAATGTTTAAATCTTTAGATTAAAATTTAAATTAAATAAAAAATATTCATTTATATTATAACCCGATAGATAGGAAGTTAATAGTAGAAGTTATTGTGTAAGTTATATTTATAACCCGTTAACTTAATATATCTGTTAATGTTTATGTTTATTTGCTTGAAAAAACTGGTTGAATAAAGTCATGTTACAATGCAATTTTCTGAATTCAAACAAAATTTAATGCGTGAATATTACATATTGCAAACAATACTTAATATGTATCTGAATAAATACACCAATAATAAATGTATTTGCATTCAATAAGTACATTAATATGCACACGTATATATTGTCTAAAAAATATTATTTTTAATATAAAGTACGATAAACACCTTATATATAATATACACACGTTTATTTTTCTCTGCTATGCGCATTAAAAAAAGTGGACAAACGGGCACGGGAGTGCCCGTTTGGACGCTAGTATTTAATAATAGTAAAATGAGGATTATTATTATTATTATTATTATTATTATTATTATGTCTAAGATTATTATTATCACTATCATTATTGTGGGTATTATTAGTATGATTATTATTACTGATATATTGGGGAGTATTACTATTATTATTATTAGCATTCTTATTATCACTATTAGTATTATTAATATTAAATAAATTCAGATTTAATTAATAATAATATTGGTGTGAGAAAATTAAGGGAGATCAGGTCTTTAATCTGAGTTAGGAAAGGAATTAGTCATAACGGTTATTTCACGTAAAAGAGAGAGTTAGTGAAGGAAGAACAAGGATGCTAGGGCAAGGCTTTATCCTCCAATTTTCGCAGGAATTCAGACTCAAATTCGAGGTAAGGGGGGAGAATGGGTTTAATAACTGGTGATTCTGACATGAGAGGGTAGTGAGGGGTCCTTTCCCTCGTAGGATTTTGTATGTATAATTGCTATCTGCAGGTATGAATTTGTTATATGTGTATTTGTTGCAAATTGTGTGAAATACTGTTGTTATGTTATACAAATTGTGTAGTGCAAATTTGGTTTTGTTGCAGGTCGAGAGTGACGGATTGTAGATCTGTAGTAATAGTCTTGTTAGGATAATGAAAGAATGTAGTAAGATGAAATTACAGATCCTAAACTTGATGTAGAAACTAATTTAGGACAGATCTGGTCTGGAGAAGTGAGACCCAAGTGAGGAAATCCGAACCAATATGGAAAAATAGGAAATTTGACACAGGGTCTGCTATTACGTGTACCAAGGTGGGAGTACGCGTAAGCCTGGGTGGCTTCTGAGGCTAATACGCGTAACTCTGAGTTAATACGCGTATGGCTGGGCGTTTCATAGGGCAATACGCGTAAGAGGCTGGTTGCTACGCGTACGGGAGGCTTTGGATGGGTTTTTAGGAGGGAGATGCTTCTGGTGTTACGCGTACAGGCAGGTCAATACGCATATGGAACAGGGGATTACGCGTAGAGAGTGCGCCGTTACGCGTAGAATGGGGGCATGGCAGCAGGTCATACGCGTATGGCCAAGGGTAGTACGCGTATGGGCAGGCCTGGACGTGAAAAATTATGTTTTCGCATTTTCTTCCTGTTTTCGCATCCGATGTAATTCCTTTTGGTTGTGAGGCTAGTAGGATCATAATTGGATATGTTGAGACTAGTAATGGCCGTAAGAATGATAAAACGCGACTTAGGTGAATTAATTGGATAATTAGTTAGTTAGGTCCATGTGACGCGACGTTATTACTTGTGTGCATTGAGTAGGACTGTTTTAGACAAAGTGGTAAATCCAGTGAGAATTATAGTGGGTAGATAGGAGCATAATTGAATACAAGGAACCTAGTAATACTAGGAAATGTGGTAAACTATGTTTTGTGTGGATTGCTTCATGAACGATCGATTAATGCTAAGTAATGGATTGTTGTATGCGTTGATGTCGGGATGGTAATTCCAGTGGGAATTACGGTGAGTGTATGGCTCACATGTGATCAATGAGGATCGTGTATATTGCTTGAAAACAATATCTTGTGAATAATTTGTGTATGATGAGACTGTGTTACAGGTGTGGTAATACTATTGTATATTACGGTGAGTATGTATCTCACGGGTGATCAGAAGGATTGTGATGATGTATAATTGTGATTATACATGTGGTTGTGCATATTATTTGTCATGCATTTCATGAGGTGTCTGGTGAAGGGGCAAATCATTTCTCATTAGGAGCGTATGTGATTTGTCCGGGCCCCAATGTGGAGTATAGTGAAGATAAATCATTGCCAAGTAGGGTGTATGTGATTTATAGGATTCTATTGTGAATCAGGTTCGATTGAATGAACCGTGGTGTATTGGTACCACATGCATTGTGTTGAGTCATTGAGTCACATTGTATTTATGTATGTTGATTAATTAGTGAACAAACGTGACAAGTAGTGTCGGGGCTGTGTGTTGTTTATGTTGATTGGTGTGTTATACTACTCCTTAGCATGTATTTTTCACCATTAAATTATTGAACGTAATTCTCACCCCTTTGTTGTTTTGTGGCGTCTGTGCTCCTTGGGGAGTACAGATAATCAGGTACCAGGTTAGTGCTTGGAGCTTGTGTGGCTTGTTCGAGTTTAGAGAGTCGCTCTGATACGTAACACGGGATTGGGGATTTTTATTTGTCGTAGCATTATTTTAATCGTCACGTATCTTATTTTCAGAAGTATGCTAAACAATGTAAATTTTGGAAATATAATTGGTGAAGGCCTTAGTGCCAGTGAAGTGATTTAATGAATATTCCGCAGTATAAACCTTTTTATGAGTAATAAAGTGAATGAAGCAATTGAGTCTTCTTGTTGTTTATTTGATGTGACATCCCACTATGTTGGAAACTTTGATTATTTTTCGTAGTTATTTATGTATTTTTAATAATGGGAAAGTGGGGTGTTACAAAGATCATGTCATTTCTTGATTGATCTTTTGTCTAAGTGCTCTGAGAGGGTTCAAAATGTAACGCCCCGGTTTTTGTTAGTTTTATTTAATCGAGTCGATTTAATTATTTTTGGTCTTTATATTATTTTATTCTTGGTTATTATGTTTTATCGCGTTTTGGGAACGTTTGCGAGAAAATTGAGCGTAGGGGTATTTTGGTCTTTTTGGCTTGGATAAATATTGTTTTTCCTTTAAAATAGAAACATAGAAAGAAAAGAGAGAAAATAGAAAGAAAAAGAAGAGAAGAGAAAAGGAGAGTGAGAAGAAGAAAAAGAGGAAAAACTTGGAGTTTAAGTAATCGATTCAACCGGCACTTCGAAGCGCGATTAATCGGGTAAGGGTGCGAAACTCGGTTATGCTATGTTTGTGTATGATCATGTATGTGTTTTGTTGGATTTCCTAGCTTTTCAATTCTAGGTCGATTGAGAGGAAACGAGAGAAATCGAGGTTTTAGCGGTTGAAAATCGGTATAAATGCGGTAGAATACATGTGGTTATGATTGTAATATGTTCTAGTTGTTATGATATGGTTTGGTTGAGTTTTGATGGGGAAAATGGTGATTTAGGATGAGTAACAGTGCTGCTGCGAATCCCAGAATTCGTAGGCTCGCAGTGCGAACAAGCAGCGAAGAGGAAAGTGAAGGCTCGCCAGGGCTTCGCAGTGCGAATGGGTAGGCGAATGTTTGCCAGAAATTCGCAAAGCGAACTTTATGCTATTTTTTCTCTGCCACGGTTCGCTGGAGCTTTGCACGGCGAATGAGGAAAGCGAATGCTCGCTAGGAGATTCGCATAGCGAACATGACAGATTGTTCATTTTGTTTTCTTCATAACTTTTGATCCGTAAGTCGGATTGAGGCGCGGTTGGGTGCGTTAGAAAGCTAATGAGATGTTCTTTCTTGTAGGAATGATTTTGGGGGCGGTTGACCGATTTAATTGTGTCGGGAATTTGGAAATGTGCCGTTTTGTCGACTTTTACCGTCTTAACTGTGTGTATTTGATGTGTTATCATACGATACGCTTTTGATATATAACGTATGACTTGTGTGCTGTTATATGATGTGAATGCATGTGATGATGGTTTGTGGCCTAAGGGCAAGTAAATGCATTGTGTTATAAATGATTGTATATGCATGATTATGGGTGTTGGAATGGTTTATATGGTTGTATATGTGGATGCATTTGATTGTCATGAGTCATTGTATGCCAAGCATCATGTTATGCATTCTTGTGATGTCGTGTGCCCTAGTGGGTGTGAGCGACGAAACGGTTCCCGAGGGAATCCGCTATAACATTGTGTGCCTTATACAAAGAGGTGTGAGCGATGATTATAGACGATCGTGTGCCTTATATAAAGAGGTGTGAGCGGTCGGGTCGTGTGCCTTATACAAAGAGGTGTGAGCGATCCATAAACGCCGTGTGCCTTATACAAAGAGGTGTGAGCGACGGGGAACATCGTTTGCCCGACGGGGAGTTACACTAAGTAACAAACGATGATTCCAATAATTCCTGAGTGAATTAATGATGAGATGATGGATGGAATGGTACTGTATTTCATTGCATAGAGTCGTGGTGTCGCTCTCTGTGCATTTGCATAAATCATGAATGGATTGATTATGTGTGGAATTGTGAATGGAATTGATGAGTTGAGATATACACATTGTTAGTTCCTGGAATTGATGAGTAAAGTGCTGCACATTGTGAGCTACTGAACAGCTGTGATGCTGGTTCATGTTTTAGAGGGGGAGTACCAATTGGCTGTTGTCAATAATGAAGATGGTGCTGCAGCAGATCAAGTGATGAAGACTATGCAAAGTGTCAAACTGCTGCTGATTGAGAGTTTCAAAATTTCTGAAGATTATTCCGCTGCTGAAATCTCTAAAGGTGCAGAGTGCAAAAGTTGATTGCAGAGTGCAGAGGTTGTTTTAGCCAAAATTAGCCAAAGGGGGAGATTGTTAGTTCTTGGATTGGCTGGAATTTTGGTAAAACAAAGTATATTCAATGTTGATGTCAAGGTGCTGATGTTGCAACATTGAAGTCTTAACACTGGGTTGTGTTAAGTAGTTAATTGCTGAAGTTGGATGTCTGATGTCACACAGGTGATGTTGTAACATCAGATATGCAGAATCAATAACATCAGGTGCAAATGTTGTTAGGGCACGCGTGTTAGCCGGAATTGTGGAGAGTGGTTGACTCATTGGATGAGAATATCTTGGGATAGATATTTTCTGTTACATGGGAGATTTGATTGCAGGTCTGTTGGAGAATTAAAAGGTTGAAGATTTAAAAAGATTTTGGGGATAAAATCTGTTTTGAAGATTCAGTTTTAATTAACAAATCTGATCAAATATTGTGACAAGTCCAAGCCCAATTCAGGAGCTATATAAAGCGCACAAGACCAAAGGAAAAAGCGACAGAAAACATTCAGAAGATCAAGAGCAGGAGGCTTAGTGTCTAAAGTTTGTTTAAAGTGCTTGTATTTACACTATTCTAGGTTTTGAATAGGTGTTGAGTTTCTGTCCTCTCTAAAGCTGTGAAGCAAAGAGAGTTGTGTGATTGATCGAAGCTGTGAAGTAAGATCAAGGGTACTCAAAGTGGTTTCTTTGAGTGTTTGTAAGGGATTGAGTGGTGTTCTCATACCTAAGTGGTTTCTTAGGTAGGAAGTCATTAGTAGAGTATAAGTTTAGGAGATTGTCAACGGGTTGTTGAGTCTGTAAATTATATCTACAAGTAGTGAATTCCATCCCTGGCTTGGTAGCCCCCAGAGTAGGTTGGTTGTAACCGAATTGGGTCAACAATTCTTGGTGTTATTTTACTGTTACTGCTGTCCATTGTGCAGAGTGTGTTTTTGTGACATCACACCTTAACATCACACGTCTGATACTAGAATTTCAATTGGTATCAGAGCCGGCATCCTGTCTGTCTCTGGGTGAGATCTAGGGAAGTTACTTTCTGGTGAAAAGATGGACAAAGAAGTTGGAGGATTCGTCAACAGACCCCCTATTTTGGATGGATCTAATTATGACTATTGGAAGCCAAGGATGACCACCTTCTTAAAATCCTTGAACAGTAGGGCTTGGAAGGCTGTTATTAAAGAATGGAAAGCTTCTGTCATGTGTGAGAAGGACGATGCTGGTAAAGATAAAGAAGGCACCTCTAAGCTAAAGCCTGAAGAAGAATGGACCAAGGAGGAAGATGAGCTCGCCCTTGGAAATTCCAAAGCTCTAAATGCCATCTTCAATGGAGTGGATAAGAATATCTTCAGGTTAATCAATACCTGTGAAGTTGCTAAGGAAGCGTGGGATATCTTGTAGGCTACTCATGAAGGAACATCTAGAGTCAAGATGTCACGACTTCAGATTTTAACATCAAAATTTGAAAGCCTGAAGATGAAGGATGATGAGACTATTCATGATTTCCACATGAGTGTTCTTGAGCTGGCCAATGCATTTAGTGCTCTTGGAGAGAAGATGTCTGATGAAAAGCTTGTGAGGAAGATCCTTAGGTCCCTACCTAAGAAGTATAAGATGAAGGTTACTGCCATTGAAGAATCACAAGACATCAGCAAGATGAGAGTTGATGAGCTCATTGGATCTCTTCAAACCTTTGAGCTTGGGTTGAATGAGGAAGAACCAGAAAAGAAGCCAAAGAGTATAGCCCTGGTGACAAATGGTGAAGAAGAGAAAGGGAAGAAATCTGAATCTCAGGAGGATCTATCTCAGGCCATAGTGATGTTGGGAAGACAGTTCACCAAAGTATTCAGGAGAATGAATAATAACTCTAGGCCTAATGTCAAGAACATGACTTCTGACACCAGCAAGAAGGATGAAGAGAAAACTGCCCAAGATAAAGGAGTGCAGTGCTTTGAGTGTGAAGGGTATGGACATGTCAAGAAAGAATGTCCCACCTTCTCGAAAAAGCAGAAGAAAGGCATGACAGTTTCCTGGTCTGACTCTGATAGTGAAAGTGAAAGCGAGTCAGCAAAGCATGTGAGAGCTTTAACAGGAGCTGTGGTTTCTGATGATGATTCTAGTGATGGAGAAGTAACTTATGAGGAGTTGGCTTCTACCTATCAAGAGCTGTGTTTTAAGAGTGCTGAAATTTGTCAAGAAAACAAGTGCCACAAGCAACAGATTACTCAGCTAGAGAATGAAAAGACAGATCTGGAAAATGAAGTGGTGCTAGTTAGAGCTCACCTTGATCAAATGACCAAGTCTGTTAGGATGCTGAGTTGTGGTACAGATACACTTGACAAGATACTTCAGTCAGAAAAAGCTGCTGGAGACAAAGCTGGGATAGGTTATGTGGCTAAGGACAAGGGAACTTCAGAAGGAAGCACTTCAGGTTCAAAGAAGGAAGTGTCACAACTTTCATCTCAACATCAGCCAAAGAAGCAGGATCCTACCCCTAAGAAAGCTGATGTTTCACAACCTAAGAAGATTGAGAAGAAGACTGGTCCCTATCAGAAGAAAAAGCAGCCACTGGGAGCTACTCAGTATATGCCCCCACAATACCATGAGAGCATGCAAGCTGCTCAGATCAAACATCACATGTCTCATCAGATGTCTCAACATCAGGACAACTGGTATGGTTATGGTTATGGATACACCAATGTTGTTCCTTATATCTATGGAAGAAGAAAGCCACACCATCATGGGAGACAATCCAGGAAACAGCATTCTCAGCCGTCTTATGGGAGAAGATATCAACATAATAGATGGCAGGGCAGTTATGGTAGGAGGAGACCACATTATGGATGGCAGCATAAGCAATCTCATCATGGCAGAAGATTCAGAGATGAAAGGGTGAGATGCTACTACTGTGGAAGGTTTGGGCATATGCAGTACTCTTGCTACAAGCTGCATGGATACCCTCAACCTCAAAACAGATGGAGAGAGCACAGGCCCAAAGTTGTTAAACAATGGGTACCTAAGGAGAAGGTGAAGTGCTTATTGGCTCACATGGGAAATAAAGAAGGAACATGGTATTTTGACAGTGGGTGTTCCAAGCACATGTCTGGATGTAGATCCATGTTTAATGATCTTAGACCTTGCCCCTCTCGTGAGGTCATATTTGGCAATGGAGGAAAAGGTGTTGTTGCAGGAGTTGGGAAAGTGCAAGGTGATGGTAGACCTGAACTTGACAATGTTATGTTTGTCAATGGCTTAAGTACAAATCTGATCAGCATAAGCCAGTTGTGTGATGAAGGTTACAAGGTAAACTACACTAAGCATGATTGTGTGGTTTCTGATGAGCATAATCAGATTGTTATGAAGGGTGCCAGAACCAAAGACAACTGCTATCAGTGGACCTCTTTTGAAGGAGATTCAACTAGTGATGTTGTAGTTGATGTTATAACATCAAATATGATATCAGGATGCTGAAAGGTCACTCAGAGTTAATGAGTCCTGATGTGAATTGTTTAAAAGGAAAGTCTTTATGGAGGGAGAAAAATAGTAATTGGTCTTTAAAGAGTATTCAAAATCAGGCGCCTTACTATATTGGTACTACATCAAGACTTACCAAAGCATTCTCATCGCAACGTTTCATCTCCCTAAATCTCAACAGAATAGAAAGTTTTTCTCCAAACCTAGTCTGCCACAAAGGAATAATGTCTGTCCCTTCCATGAACTCTGATCAGGTACGAACTAGGGTTTCTTCTGAAGAACTAATTTCTAGTGCGCTTCCCGAGTCAGGTAACCCTAAACCCTCGACCACGGTGAATAAACCTGAAGCTAGGTCATCATCCTCTCAAGCTGTTGAGGAGAAGTTTGATGTAGACAAGCACTTGGAACAGCTTGCCACCAAAATCCTTGAGAAAGGGATATGGGTGAAAGGGATTTATGTCCCTTTAAGGCAAATGCCTGCTGAACAAGTCGACTCTCAAGGTGAAGACATAAACTTTCAAAGACAGGCCCTGAGTCAAGAAGCTGAAGGTGAAGACCCTAATAACACTGATGTCAGCTTGGATGTTAGAACATCGTCCCCTAGGAATGAAAGTCACAGGGGTAAAGGGAAGGAACAGGTTGAGGTTATAGAGATAGAGGACTCATCTGATGATGATAGCATTGGAAAAGGGAAGGATAAGAAAAGGACTTCATTTACAAACTCTCCCAAGTCATGGAGCAAATGTACCAGGTCTGGCAAGAAGAGGAGAATCAGGGAAGAGTCAGATTCTGAGAGTGATGCTCAAGACATCAACCCTGCTGCAAATCAAGTGCCTGATAACGTCTCATCTCACAGTGCTAGAAGTGCATCCTTGTGGAAGTGTGTGAGCCTAAGAAAGGTAGCTCTGGAAAGAGAGGTAGTAGCAAAAGACTTAGAATCTACTGAAATTATTGACCTAATTAAGCTTGCTGGTCTCATAAGGACTGTGTTAGGGTTGGCTGATGGCTATGATAGACTGGTCAGGGAATTCATAGTTAATATACCTGAATCGATAAATGACAGCAAGAACCGAACTTTCAGAAGAGTTACCATCAGGGGCAAGTGTGTCTGGTTCTCTCCTGAGATGATCAATGCCTACTTAGGAAGAAATGAGGAAGATTGTGGGGAATTAGAAGCCTCCAACAATGTTATATGCAAGGAAATCACTGCTGGTCAGGTAGATGTTTGACCCGTAGAAGGAAAGCTGTTAGCCAGTTTGTTGAGTGTCAAATATGCTTTTCTGCACAGAATAGGTATTGCCAACTGGGTTCCTACTAGTCACAAGACCACAATTTCTGTTGAATTGGGAAAGATAATTTATGCAGTTGGGACAAAGCAAAGAATTGACTATGGATCCTACATCTATGATCATACTATTAAGCATGCTGCTACAAATACTGTAAAGATGCCCATTGATTTTCCCTCTCTCATTTGTGGGATTGTCTTGTCTCAACATCCTAGAATTCTACATCAGTCAGATGTTGCTTGCAAAAGGAAGCCTGCCTTGTCACTCCATCACAAGTTGAAACATGTTCCTTACAGTGTCAAGACATCTGCCTCAACATCACAACAGTCACTAGCCAAGACTGGGTTGATTACAGAACTAGAGGAGGCTTGCAAGGAGTTAGATGAAGTCATAAGAGTTAGTACTAAAAGGAAACAAAAGTTTGAAAGACTTGTCGTGGCTCTGAGATTGGCAACAAAGGAAGGTGAAGCTGTCAACACAAGGAAGGATGCTATTGATGAAGACGATAATGATGATCTCAGCTCTGAAGATTCAAGCTTTTAATGATTGCCTTCTATTTTAGTAGGGTTATCTTTATTTTCTGTATTTGTCTTAGCACTTAATGTGCTTGGTTTTGTAATTTGAATATTGTGCTGTTTTATGCACTGTTTATGTTTTAGTTTCCTTCTATGATTTGTTTTGCCTGTTTACTAACTGAAAGGCTAACAAGGAGAGCTAGGGTATACTGACTATAGTTAATAGGGCTTCTAACTGCCAGGTGAAGTTTGCCTAATTGTGGCTAAAAAGGGGGAGAAAATAGCCAAGATAGTCAAGAGTATTATTGCCATATGTTGCTAATGTGATGCAGACATTAAGAGGGAGTTTTGACTGAACTTTTGAAGATATCATGACATTGGAAGAGTGCAGCCAAGCAGACATCTAGGGGGAGTAAAGTGTTGCACATTGTGAGCTACTGAACAGCTGTGATGATGGTTCATGTTTTAGAGGGGGAGCACCAATTGGCTGTTGTCAATAATGAAGATGGTGCTGCAGCAGATCAAGTGATGAAGACTATTCAAAGTGTCAAACTGCTGCTGATTGAGAGTTTCAAAATTTCTGAAGATTATTCCGCTGCTGAAATCTCTGAAGGTGCAGAGTGCAGAAGTTGATTGCAGAGTGCAGAGGTTGTTTTAGCCAAAATTAGCCAAAGGGGAAGATTGTTAGTTCTTGGATTGGCTGGAATTTTGGTAAAACAAAGTATGTTCAATGTTGATGTCAAGGTGCCGATGTTGCAACATTGAATTCTTAACACTGGGCTGTGTTAAGTAGTTAATTGCTGAAGTTGGATGTCTGATGTCACACAGGTGATGTTGTAACATCAGAACTGCAGAATCAATAACATCAGGTGCAGAAGTTGTTAGGGCACGCGTGTTAGCTGGAATTGTGGAGAGTGGTTGACTCATTGGATGAGAATATCTTGGGATAGATATTTTCTGTTACATGGGAGATTTGATTGCAGGTCTGTTGGAGAATTAAAAGGTTGAAGATTTAAAAAGATTTTAGGGATAAAATCTGTTTTGAAGATTCAGTTTTAATTAACAAATCTGATCAAATATTGCGACAAGTCCAAGCCCAATTCAAGAGCTATATAAAGCGCACAAGACCAAAGGAAAAAGCGACAGAAAACATTCAGAAGATCAAGAGCAGGAGGCTTAGTGTCTAGAGTTTGTTTAAAGTGCTTGTATTTACACTATTCTAGGTTTTGAATAGATGTTGAGTTTCTGTCCTCTCTAAAGCTGTGAAGCAAAGAGAGTTGTGTGATTGATCGAAGCTGTGAAGTAAGATCAAGGGTACTCAAAGTGGTTTCTTTGAGTGTTTGTAAGGGATTGAGTGGTGTTCTCATACCTAAGTGGTTTCTTAGGTAGGAAGTCATTAGTAGAGTATAAGTTTAGGAGATTGTCAACGGGTTGTTGAGTCTGTAAATTATATCTACAAGTAGTGAATTCCATCCCTGGCTTGGTAGCCCCCAGAGTAGGTTGGTTGTAACCGAACTGGGTCAACAATTCTTGGTGTTATTTTACTGTTACTGCTGTCCATTATGCAGAGTGTGTTGTTGTGACATCACACCTTAACATCACACGTCTGATACCAGAATTTCACACATGTTGGTTATAAATGTATTGAGCATGATTGATATGATTTTGTGATGGATTTATGAGATAAGAATCGGGTTGGTTGTGTTTAAATTATGTTGTATGTTGTGGTGAGAATGTTGTTGTGTGCGTATTTCCTGTTATTACATAATTATATGCAACTATATTATAATTGTGTTTCTCACCCTTCTGCTGTTTTGAATGCTCTATGAGGCATTGCAGATTAGATGCTGGAGGTCTTTTTGTGAAGCTTAGGTCTTCATTCTTTTGTCGGTCAGCTCTGATATGTAGCACCGGGTAGTCGGGGAGATCGTGTATGATTATGTGAATATGTATATATCTTTTTGGATTGTACATGTATGACTCTGTATGTGACAGACAAACTTTATGTTTATATATATGAGATTTCAGTTGCAGATTTTTCGCTTTTATTCTGTATCTGAATAGTGGATGTTAGGAACTGAGTTCCTCTGTTATATGCTACCTGATTGTTGCATGTCTATTTGAGCAGGCTGTTGTATTTTGTTCCAATTGATGTGACGCCTCCGTCTATGCCATGAATGTTTTAGTTATACTCTAATTATCTGTTATCGCTTTATTCAATTGGGGGTGTTACATTAAGTGGTATCAGAGCCAGTTGTGTCAGTTTGTGTCTGTGTCAGTCTGGGTCGGTCGTTTTGACCAAGTTGTTTGTGGCGTGTCAGTTGTGTTCTAGAGAGCTGATTGTTTAACCATAGTTACTATTATTGGATATGAATAGAATATGGCTGGAAGGAATGATGCTGCTCTTGCTGCTGCGATGCAAGCTATGGCTCAGGCTGTACAGGGTGCACATAATGCTGGTGGGAATGATGAGTTCAAGAAGAACAAACCGCCTATCTTCAAAGGGAGGCATGATTCTGATGGTGCTCAGATTTGGCTTAAGGAGATTGAAAGAATCTTTCGAGTGATGGACTATGCTGAGGAACATAAGGTGAGATTGGGTACTCACATGTTGCAGGAGGAGGCTGATGATTGGTGGGTTAGTGCGCGTCATGTGTGGGAAGCTGCAGGTGAAGAGGTCACTTGGGCTTTGTTTATCAAGGATTTTTTGAGGAAGTATTTTCCTGAAGATGTTAGAGGAAAGAAGGAAATAGAGTTCTTGGAGTTGAAACAGGGTTACAAGTCCGTTATTGATTACACTGCTAAGTTTGTGGAGCTTGTTCAGTTTTATCCACGTTATGCTGAAGCAACGACAGAGTTTTCCAAATGTGTGAAGTTTGAGAACGGGTTGTGTCCTGAGATCAAGCAGGCAATTGGTTATCAAAGGATTATGAGGTTTTCAGATTTGGTGGATTGTTGTAGAATTTTTGAGGAGGATAGCAAAGCTCGTTCTACTCATTATAAGAGTGTGAACGAAAGGAAAGGAAAGCAACTATTTCGGGGTGGTCCTTATGTGTCACCAGCTGACAAGGGTAAGCAAAGGGGTGTCGCTCCCAGGATTTTCATCCAGGTACAAACGCGAGAGTGGCGCAGAAAAACAGAGTCGCCAGCCGTGTAAATTTATCCCAAGAGAGGGAAAGGGAACACCGCATAAACCTGAGGAAGAGGGAAATGAATGGTCATCGCAACCATTGCCTGGGTTCGGGAGTCGGTTACGCGAGGGGAAGGTGCTAGCACCTCACGCGTCCATCGTACTCGATGGGATAAACGCTTGTTGTCTATTCTAAGGGTGAGTCATACTATTATCTAGGGATGTACTAAGACAGAGAGGGGAAGACAAAGACCGACTCGGTAGGACGTCGACGTCCTAGGCCTACGTACCCCCTTTGTACAATGGGGAACTCAGAGTCAACGTAGTTCGGACCAAGTTCCTTTTTTGTATTTTTTATGAGCGACGTTAAGTTCGCGTCCGGCTGTTAGGGTCGATGCCTGTTTGCGTCTCAGACGGAAGGTAACGTGCCCTTTTTGAAAATAGCCTTTAAGTTTGGAAATCTCGAAGGACAAAAAGGTTTGGGGTTGGTTTGTATCTTTTAGGACAGAAGTGGCTTAAGTTAGTTCCTAAGTTGCATTGTACCAAAGTCTAGGGCACAGGGGCGAATACTTAACGCATCGTCCCAAGACAGGACGCTCGCTAAGCACTCTAGAAAGATGAGAGGAAGCCCCTCATCTCTCATTCCCCATACTTAAGGCTCGTGCACAATACACCTTATCTTTATTAAGTGTTTTTAAGAAGTTTGAGATGAGAAGAGAAGACACAAAGGTAACTCTAAAGGGGACTGAGAGCCCTAATGTTATCATGCATGGGTGACCTACGGTTAGTGAGGTTTGACGACAACCTAAATCCTAAAGGAAGAAGATGAGAGAAGGAAAAAGTAAGGGTGACCATGGATACTTATCCATACCCTTAAAGAACTTACCTTAGTCCCTGCATAAAAGGTTAGTGAGAAACAGACATAAATAATATCAAAGCAAATGAAAATCAAGCAATGGCAAACAATAGTGATAATAATCCAAACATGAACTCAGAAGTTAGAGAAACAACCCCAAAGCAAATGGCACAAGTGCCTTTTCAAACAGATAATCAGATGTGGTCAGAAATAGGCATTCAAGAAGATCTCAAGTGAAAGCCAATCAAATAATTAGAAAAATAACTCCTAAGATTCCCAAATTAAATATCAAGGTTCCTCAACCAGAGACAAACAACACATCAAAAATTCCTGTTGAGAATGATAATGGGCTAATGTAGAAGTGATGTGATCCAATTTCACCACTAAAATAATTAAAAACTAATAATATTAAAAACAAACCAAGTGGTAAATGATAATAGACAACGTATAATTAAAATACTAACATTGTTATAAAGCAATCTAAATTGTAAATAATAATAGATAAAAATTCGCTAATTGACATAATTAACAAAACCAACAGTATTGCAAAAAAAATTAACAAATAAAAAAATAATATAAAACAAAAGAACATGGTTTTACCGGAAGTCGTCGTGAACTGAGAAATAAAATTGGAAAATTATGCTTCATAGGCTTTAAATAAGAAATTAACATTATAAAATAGCAATATTATAAAATAACAATAATAGGTATATTAAACTGGCTCGCCGGCTACTGTTAACACATGATAATATAATGAAGTTTCAATGTTATATATATAAAACACATTACATATTATAATATGTTAGCATGTAAGTTATCATTGGCATGAAATTCCATATTATATTATATAAACCGTGAAAGCTAAAAGAAAGAAAAAGAAACGACCAGTACGGTGGCTATGCGGATTTGTTTGTGAAGCATGAAGATTAAATTGTAAAAAAAACAGAAAAATCTTCTCACCTTTTTCAAACAATACAATCTCTTAATATGACTCTTAGTTTGTTTTCTCTACTCTAAGCTTTCCGATATAAAATGCCTGCCTTCAAACGATAATTGTCGTGTGGAACAATTCGTCTCCTTTATTCGGTCTCCTCTCTATTTCGGTTTTCTCCTCCTCCATTCTCAACATCAGCACACATATATATAATAAAACAAATTAGGGTTAATTATTTTTCAAATTGACACTAATACCCGTAGTGTCCATTTTAAAGCCCAAATAACTAATATTAAAATAAAATTTAATCAATTCAATTAAAATAAATTTAAAACAGAAACTAAAAATCCTATTTATTTATTCTAAACAATATTAGTTAAAAAGTAAAATAAACAAACATCAAATAAAAATCGAATACCCTTGTGATCGAAAAAAAATAAACCGAGTACACAAAAATGATTAGTACGAAATATATGACTCGAAAAAAATACAGCATTTGGTTAGATTTTAAAATAAATGTTGGTCCGTAAAAATGCTCAAATTGATCAAAATATGACGAAAAATTAAAACGAACACGCCGAGTTAAACTACACGAACCGTAGAATAATATAATTGACGTCTGCAAGTTCGATTTTAAAATTTTCCGTCCCCTGATTTTAAGCACCGCTGAAATTCAATTTGACCACTCTGTCTGTAAATTTCCTAGAAATTATTCCGACCAATATTTTAGGCAGTATGCGAGATGAAAAGCACTATTTTATGCTATTTAGATGATGCAGAGTGGAAATACAGTCAGATGAATGAAAATATGAAAATATTAAAAATGCCTGGAATAAGATGTGAACTCTCAAAATACCCTGTTGGAAAAAGAATGATCTGGTACCAAATTACTGAGCAAAATAAATGTTGGGGCACTCTAATGCTTGCTGCTTAGAATAAGAGAAGTCCTTAGCCACAAGGATACCGTGATCCGATGTCTCAATGCAATGCATGATTATGAGTTAAGACCTAAATGAGATGCAAAAGAAACATAAGCCAGAAAAAGTTAGAAAAAGGTAGGGCAAATTTTAGGGTGCAACAGCTGCCCCTATTCAATCAACTTGGTCCCGAAGGTATGATAACGACGGCTCTCAGACATTCGGGATGCACGGAGATTGAATACCAAAGAACCCGGAAATTTGCAAACTGTGGGGAGAGAAATGACATAGTGATTGCCAACCGAATGTGGACCTACAACCGGAGGTTTGTAGAATCAACGGACCTACAAAGATGACTCCGCTGGGGATAAGAAGGTAGACCATCAACTCTGAGGTTGAGGACAATCTGGATTAAACACCAACTTTGAATGTTTGAGGAAAAGGTAGACATCACCTCTGATGTTGAGAAAAAACATAACTTTAACTCTGAGGTTAGAAGAAGGATATACGTCAACTCTGAAGTCGGTAAAAGGGGCGTCAACCCTGAGGTTGGACAAAAGGGAGTATTCATCAACTCTGAAGTCAAGCAAAGGTGTCCGACAACTTTGAAGTTGGAGAAGAAGAGGTATGACAACTCTGAGGTTGGAAGAAATGAGGTACGACAACTCTGAGGTTGGGGAGGAAAGGAGATACGACATCTCTGAGGTCGGGGACGAAAGGCATGAACTCTGAGGTTGGGGAAAAAGGATTGTTCATCAACTCTGAGGTCGAGAAAAGGTATGCAACAACTTTGAAGTTGGAGAAAAGCATCAACTCTGAGGTTGGACAGACAGATGTCAACTCTGAAGTTGGGGAGGAAGGGCGTCAATTCTGAGATTGGGGAGAAGATATACGACAACTCTGAGGTTGGGGAAAGAGGCGTCAATTCCGAGATTGGGGAAGAAGGGCGTCAACTCTGAGGTTGGAAAAGAAGGATTATTCATCAACTCTGAGGTCGAGAAAAGGTATGCAACAATGTTGAAGTTGGAGAAAGGCGTCAACTCTAAGGTTGGAGCTCTCTTTGGAGGATTGGAATCACTGTTTTGATTGAGGGTTGATCTGGGCTTTCGCACAAGGTACCAAATCTGGCTTATGCTTCGATGCATGTTTGAATTTTTTCTATGGCGTAATGCTCCATACGAAATGGAAATGCTACGCATTTTGAGGATGTAATGCAATGACGATTACTATATGCAAGAATGAGAGGACACTCCACCGGGGAATGCGCAGAGTAGAACAAGCATACTTCACTGAGGAAGGGATCACCAATATTTGATCTCCCGTGGGGAGATAACCGACTATACCACCAATAACCACTGGTGATGTGAACTCTGTAGGGGAACTGCAAGCTGAATTGCAAACTCTGTCGGGGAGATGCCAATGAAGATTGGACTTTGAACTGCTGAGAATGCCAATAACCATTGGACTTTGACTTGCGGGAAAATACTAAACCTGACTTTTGAGGAAGAGAATACTCTGACTTCTCACCATCTTCAAACTGCTTGAAAATATTCCATCGTCTTACCCTGCTAAGAATGAGGAATCCACCTGCACTGTTGGGGATAAGGAATCTTCATGAAGAACCCCTTTCGATTTGAGGACGATTCTCTTCTTGGGGAGGAATAATAATTCCAACACCTCATTGGACAAAGGTACCTTCTGGCACCTTGCTGGGGGAGACTTAGTACTTTAAGTTTTTGTTGATCAACTGCATACTGATTATCAAGAGTGAACAACAGTTCCTTTAATTCTCGACTTACCCCAGGCCACAGGGTTTAATGGAAGAAGTCATCTCAAGAGGATTTTATAGAAGACCGGGCATTCACACTGCCCCAGGGTCTTCAAACTCTTGGAGAGATTTATTGGATCTCGACATAACTGCCCCAGTCTTCATAATCCATAACGTATATCACCTTGAAAGGGATCGTAATGACTTGAAAATACTCTGCTTTAGTATCTTGGACCCTGAGGAGGTGCTTTCGATTAACCGTCTTCAGGAGTAGACAATCTCTCACGCTCTTGAGGTGGCCTGCCCCAATATGAGCTTCGAAGTGACTTTGCCCCTGATCTTGGAATGAATTCCCCAAAACAACTGAATTTCGGAGAGATTTCTCGACGTGACTGCCCCAGATTGGCTACATCTTAACACAACTTACTGGGGAGAGCCCACTCTACACTGAGTCTCTTGGCAGCATGTCCTTTGGTATGATTGTCCTTCAGAATTTTCAAACATCCCAACTTGGCAGAATTAAACTTCTTGACTGATGTTCACTGTGTAAGCTGCATTAGTGCTTAGACACATATATGCAAACAAAAAATGTTTATTATGAGAATGGCAATTCTAATGCAACACTCATGTTAACCTTGAAGTTTTTATTGAAAATACGTCGCCAAGCCTTGTGAACGAATCACTTGCTGGGATGCGACCTTGATTTTTGAATGGCAAAACAATGCGCACGTGCAATACCAACAAATCTTATTAGCACAACTCATAGGAGTCAGGAACGTTATCCTGTTGGAGTATGCTTTCGGAATAAACCCTGTTTCAATTAGGACTTTTAAGGGTTGTAACGCGGTCTGGTTCACGGTTTCAAAAAAAAAAGATTTATGGCTCAAAATTTATTGGTGCCCACCCACTCTCCGTGATGTTCTCCAGTCCTATGTTCAGTTAATCTGACACAAACGCTCATCTCTCAAAAGGTATATGATCTTTAAGGAACCCATGCCACTAATGGTTTGACGCTTAAGGGGGTTTTGGAATGTCAGTCACCCCTTTTTATCTTTTGTGTCTGTAACCACACGAATTTGTTCTTATAGAGGGTTTTCTGTTGTACCGTTTTTCGCTTCTTCTTTCTTTTGTCTTTTTTCGATCCCAAATTTTTCCTGGACTGATTCTTTTGAGTTTTTTCGATTTTTAAGCCCATCGGGATGCCCTAACTTTTGCTTAAGTCACTTGTTTTCAAGTTTCAACTTAGCGGGCTTTTCTTTTTTATTCCCCTTTTTCGAACAAAGCGTGTGACACTGGTTGTCTTACTTGCTTGAAAGGGTTGTGACTGCCTTACTTCTTGATTGTCGATGGATAACCATCATGGTTTTGCATCTCTTGACCTTTTGACGGTGGGATAGAAGGTAATGGTTCCTCAGATGCACACTTTCCTTGAAATCTGAACGCTTGGTCAAACTAACTGACGCCTACCCTGCCCCTGGGTTAAGTATGAGGGTTTTTTCGTACGTAAGAAGCTCCTACTTCAAGGCTCAAAGGGGTTAACGAAGGTTTATCTCCTTATCTCTCCAGTGTTTAGGGGTTTGAAATAATGCCTGTACATCCTCAACAGGGTTCTATCCTTGAACATACAACTAGAGATTTGCGTTTTCGCCTCATCATCCTCCCTCAAGAGTTCTAAGCAAGAAAATTGGTATTGCAGTGTATATAAACATTTAAGAGTGAACACGAATGGATTACCTCAAGGAAAACATACTCATTGCATTAATATCATCATTAAAAAAAACAAAAGCAAGTCTTATATGCATACAATGCTTTAACAAGAAATGAAAAAAACTACAAATGAAGATGCAGTAAAGAAGTTGAAGATTGCCATTGCTGAGGAAGCTTGATTCTGCCTGGACGTACTTGCAGACTGAGTGCTCACTTGAAAAGGGGGGCTTCAATTAATGTACATATCATCTTCAGTGAATGCAATGATCTTTGAGTCTACCAGGTCTTGCACCTTGTGCTTGAATACGTTGCAGTTTTCAATTGAATGACCCAGTGTGTCTGAGTGATATTCACATCTGGCATCCAGATCATAATCAGGAGGAATAGGGTTAGGAACAGGCTTGGCATCCCTTAGTTCAACCAGAGAACTCTCAAGTAGACGGGCAAGAACATCACTGTGAGGAATAGGGAGTGGATCGAAACTTCTCGCAGGCCTTCGTGATCTTTGTTGTCTGTGTTGCTGAGGAGCATAAGGTCGCTGATTTTGAACAGACCGTTGAACAACAGGGGGAACATACACAGCACTAGTTTCTCCTTCCTTTCCCTTGGAGGACCCAACATAAGGTTTCTTACTTCCTCCAGATGAGGACCCATCACCGCCTGATATTTTCCCCGCCTTAATTTCGCTTTCTACCATCTCTCCTACCAAGATCAAATCAGCAAACTTTCCAGTCATACACGGTACTAGCTTTTCATAGTAATGACCCTACAAGGTGGCCATAAACATAGTTACCATTTCACATTCCAACATGGGAGGCTGAACCCTAGCTGCCAGTTCACGCCACCTCTGGGCATACTCTTTGAAACTCTCATTGTTCTTCTGTGATAAGTTCTGCAGCTGTGTTCGGTTAGGAGCCATATCAGTGTTATATTGGTAGTGTCTAATAAATGCCCCCGCCAGATCTCTCCAACTACGCACATCCTTTCTTTCTAGTTGTATGTACCACTCCAGGGATGCCCCAGATAGGCTATCCTGGAAGCAATGCATCATCAGCTTTTCATTCTTCGCATGCACAACCATTTTGCTTGCGTATGCCCTCACGTGGGTCCTCGGACAAGTCATACCATTATACTTCTCAAAAGTAGGGATCTGGAATTTATGCGGGATAACAACGCCTGGAACCAGCCCCAAATCCTCTAGATCCATACCCAAAGCATCCTGATTCATAACACCCCTTAGCTGTTCCTCAATCAACCTGATCCTCTGATCATTGTCAATCTGGGGACCAGCATCCCCGTCTGGCAGAGAAAATGCATCATCTTGAACATCATCATACTGATGGCCATGAACTGTGCCAGCGCCATTACCTCCTCCCGCTGCAGTTTCTCCTCCGCCCGGAGAAATCACAACACCAGAAACAGGAATACCTCTGCCCGGAGGGCCATTCTGCACACTAGTACCAGTAACACCAGTATGGACTCCTCCCTGAAGGACAACTTCGTTATCAATCTTTGCAATCAGTAGTTGGACAACAGTTCTTAACTGCTCTTGGCCCTGTGCAACCCCTTGCATCAAATCCATGAATTGGTTCATGCGAGTCCGCATCTCAGTCATCTCATTTTGTATCTGATCCATGGGTCTTTTCTGATTTTGTCTAGTAGGATACTGGTGAATGTGTTGATCTGCAATCTGGTGCGGTGGAAGAGAACCAAGTAAGAATGCCAGAGATAAACACCTGTTATGCAAAATGATTGTGGATATGCGAATGCAAATGAACATGTTTAAAAATTCACAGGGCGATCCACCCCTTGATTCCAGTTTAACTTCAAAAACCATAATCAGAGTTAGGATGCAACCCTACAGATGAATAAACATGTTGGGATGCAAAATGATGATGCAAATGCTCGTATGGGATCAAGGATGCCACACAGACTGGACAACTGCTGCACTGAACAAACTGAACCATCTCAAAGATCTGCACAAATACCCAGAATACCAGAATAACCGTAGTACCACACTGATAAACTTGTGATCATAAAACTAGGTATGTTGAAGGTCAAGGTTACCTGCAAACCTGTAAACGCCCATCCCCTCTCACGTGTGGGTACTAGGATGTTCAGTATCCCGGGCTCTCAGGTCGAGAAATGATGATACGTTCACCATTTCTGGTTTGGCATCATCATCAATCGAGGAGGCCTCAACTGATTCTCCAAAGTGGAAGGTCCTCAGCTTTGGCACTGAGGTCGAGAAACAATAGTACATTCATCCCTCGGGGTACAGTACTATCGTCAATCGAGGAGTGCCTCCACTGATTCTCTTCAAAACGTAGGGGTCATCCTATGCGAGTTCCAAAGCGGGCCCTCGGGTGCGAATGGGTTTGCCACAGGATGTGGTCTGCCACTATCACCACTAAAGAGGGATGTTTCCACTAAGGTCCTCAATGATCGGTCACCAGAGTCGACAGCTCTATAGATCAACATCCCAACATGTGCAAGACACACACGTTAGAATGCGTCCCAAGATAGCCTCGTCTGGTTGTGAATTTCGTGAACACACAAATGTACCAAGCGGGCACGTAGGTCCCACTACTTTCCACTCTAGTCCTAGGGTATACTCAAGCCTGGGTATTAGGCTTAGCTCTCAGACCCGCCCAACCTGCAAAACAAAAAACAACCAGCACAACACAGCAGTATGACAGTAATAAAAATGGAATGCAATGCAGAAAAGCTGTAAAAATAAAATATAACAAATAAAACAAACCAAACACAAAACACCCAAAGAGAACAAAGACAAGCAAGTGCTAGGACTGACTCGCTTAGGGATGGACCAGCATAGGTCAACTAGAGTCCCCAGCAGAGTCGCCAGCTGTCGCTCCCAGGATTTTCATCTAGGTACAAACGCGAGAGTGGCGCGGAAAAATAGAGTCGCCAGCCGTGTAAATTTATCCCAAGAGAGGGAAAGGGAACACCGCATAAACCTGAGGAAAAGGGAAAGGAATGGTCATCGCAACCATTGCCTGAGTTCGGGAGTCAGTTACACGAGGGGAAGTTGCTAGCACCCCACGCGTCCATCGTACTCGATGGGATCCACACTTGTTGTCTATTCTAAGGGTGAGTCATACTATTATCTAGGGCTGTACTAAGACGGAGAGGGGAAGACAAAGACCGACTCGGTAGGACGTCGACGTCCTAGGCCTACTGTCGCTCCCGGGATTTTCATCCTAGTACAAACGCGAAAGTGGCACCGAAACAGAGTCGCCAGCAATGTGTATTTATCCCAAGAGAGGGAAAGGAAACACCGCATAAACCTGAAGGAAAGGATAGAGCATGGTCTTACGACCAAGTGAAATGGGTAAGGGAGTCGGTTACGCGCGAGAAAGGTATTAGCACCCCCACGCGTCCACCGTACCCGATGGGATCCACGCTTGCTTGCTTCGATCAAAGGGTGATAGAAAAGAATACTGGAAAAGGAACTGAAAGAAAGAAAGGAGAAAGAATGGAAAAAGAATGAGAAACAAATGTAGGGAAAATAAAAGAAGTGCTCGAATGGGCCCTACCCCACTGCCTACGTATCTCATCGGGAACATGAGAATCAGAGCGACGTAGTTCCCCTAACTAGGGATGGATTGTTTGTGTTTTTTAAGGAACGACTGACGTTCTAGCTCAGGTGTTTGCAGGCTCGCTGGTCCGAGTGCGTTACCATCTTGCAAGAGAATGAGAAGGAGCACGTTCGTACGCTGAGAGTGAATGAGGTGAGAAAAGAATTCCCGAAGGAAAGACGTTATTGTTTGTTTTTTGTCTTTTAAGAGTTTTTTCGTTTGTTTGCATATGATAGTGTGTCTAAATCTTAGTCATTGGAATGTGTACCTTCTCACATTCCAAGATGGAATGGGTAAGAAAGCACACTAAGAGTGAAGAAGACCCCCACACTTAGTTCCAATTGTCAAGGTTCAAACACACTAGCATATTTGTGTTTATTAAGTGTTTTTGTTGATTATGAAATGAAAAAGTGTTTTTTTTTATTTGTACCTTCAGCAAGTATTGCATTTAAGTCCCTCATACAAGATCAAATGTTTAACACATTGACCCAAGATGGGCTATATGCTACACATTTTAAGATTATAAGAGAAGACCCCTTTATAATCTTTTCTTTATATGAAAGGCCTAAATGCAATAAATGCTTACCTTTATTAAGTATTTTGAATTTTTTCTTTGAGATGAGAAAAGAGACTCAAGAGAGGAGAAAGATAAAATCTATGTGATCTAAGACTCAATCCTAATTTGATTAGTTAAGGGAGTGATCCTAATGGTTTGTGAGGTTTAAACCTAAAGTCTAAAGAAAGAATGAATTAAATAACTCACTTCCAAGGGAGAAGATGAATTGTAATTCAAAAGGGAAAGTGATGAGTTATTAAAAGAAAGCACATAAGTGCTTAACAAACACAAGATGGAATTGTAAAAGATGAAGGGATAGAAGTTTGAATGTGGATTCCTTATCCACACTCAATTGAAACTTACCAAAGCCCCTACATGGTTAGTAAACATGTATAAGAAGTGTAAGAAGTAAAAGAAACACTTAATGCACCATAAAGCTCAAAAGAATTAGATGAGAAATCAAATCCTATAACCACAACCAGAATGTACATCATATGGAAAACAAATGATCATTATCATGCAAGTCCAAGTGGATAGGCAACAAACATCATCCATGACATTAGAACATGCTACCATAAGAAAAGGGAGAATGAAAGATGAAAAGAAAGAGGAAAAAAACATGCATAAATGAAACATGTAATCCAAGGATTAGAATTGAAACTAAATTAAAAATGATTCACAAACATCTCACAAGTATTCATGAATGACACATCGAGACATTTAAGAAGTGATAGAAGAAGTAGAATTGAAATGAAAGTTCAAAAAAGGAAAGTGCAAACACAACATGTTAAAGGTGCACAAGATTCAAATGATAATCAACATGCAAAGATGACATATAATATGTATCAATGACCTATTATGTCACATGAATGGTTCACCAAATATGCAAATGATCATGCAAGTATGTACAAAAGAAATCATGTAAACATGCACAAAAGTTAAGATGATAAGACATGTTATTATGCTTCAAACATAATGCATTAAACAAAAATTAGATGGCCTCATGGAAATTAAGTAAGCATGGTTTAAAGATATACAAATCATAAGTGAATCATATACCAAAATAACATGCAAGAAATCAAGGCAAAAAGGCTTTATACAATGCACTTAGGTCAAGTATACACATCATACAAAGTAACACAAAAATGAACACCAAACATGCCATAAACTGACCTAAAAAAAATCAAATAAAAATCACTTAACATACCTGAAGATGCTAATGACTCAATGCAAAAAGAAGAGCATCAAAACAATTTTTAATGATCGAGAACAAAAAATGCACAAATTTATGTATCACATTAAGAATGCACACAAAAGAAAATCAAGGAAAATTGTGGAACAGGGGCAAAAAGGTCATAAAATCAAGAGATGAAAGCATCACAAATTTTATAAATGTCTTAATGATGTTCATGAATTTTTGTGGAATTTTATGATGATATTTGATATTTTTAAAAATTAAAAATGAAACATGTAGAAAATGAAGAAAATAAAAATGAAATGGAAATAAGGGAGGGGGTGCATGCATAGTAATTATTCAGTTCAAATTGGTTTGGGCTTAAGACATAGGGGTGCAAATATCAGTTTGGTCCAAGGTCCAAGTCTGCGCAAAACACACTAACAAGCATACACTCTCAGTCAACAAAATTGACTCACTCATGGCCATTGGATCAAGTCAAGGTCAAACCATAGTCAAAGTAGGCTAATCTAACGCATGGGCGTGAGTGACCACCATCCCTATCATGTACCACACCATAAAACGTTTAAGTGAATTCAGACATAATGCACGTGTGGTGCACGCTTTTTATAATGCGCTGGCGCGTTTTGGAGCATTGGATCATGAACATCAAACGATCCACATTAATTCTGGCAAGAAACCCTAAAATAAATGACCACCGGCCTGAGAGGGACCTCCGGTCACCTTCTCCGGTCAATCACCACCGTCTGCAACTTTGATTTCTCCAGAAATCCACAAAATGTATACCAAATTGAAGCTGAACTTATGGAGAGCACGAATACACACTTATTTCTCACAGATCATGCACGCATAACACAAACCGAGCCAAGATCATTTGCCCTAAAATCACACCTAAGCTCCTAAAGAGTCTATCAACTAGCCAGGACTCACGCATAGCTTCTAGTAAGCTCTAATCATCATAAAACAAGTTTAAATCACAAAAACTACGAAGTATTAAAATTGAGTGAAGTAAGACCTGAAGCTGTGGATGCACTTGAAATGTTGAGAAAACCAGAGATACTTGCTTCTTCTTCAACCTTGGAGTTTCACACCCTAAGCAAAATAAATGCTGAGATGCAAGACTTGATGATGATTCAATGAAGGTGAGTGAAATCTAAGCTTCAAGAACAAATGCACTGTGGTGAAATTGAGAGAATCAAGGAAAGTGTTGGAGTGGAATGAACAAGATGAGCTCGTGAATTCTTGGCAATGGTGATGTTGAGAGCAAAACAGTTGGAGAGAATGTGGAAGAATGAAGTTGAAAATCAGATTTGAGAGTGAGTTTCCTATTTATAAGGTGAGCTAACTATGGTTTAGTGAGTGGAGTTAAATGAGTTGAATGAGTTAAGGTGAGTGCACCCTAACTAACTGAGTCAAGTTAGTTAGGGGCGAGTGAGGTTGGTTGTGCTATGGTGATGGTGATTCATGGTGTGCTATGGTGAGGTTGATGAAAGTAAATGGTGATGTGTTGTTCACGGCTGTGGCAGAAACTTGCCCAGCAAGTCTTAACTCATTTCCTTTCTTATGCATGATGTAGCATGATGAAGCTAGTGTAAGGAAGGTGTTTGGTTAAAAGTGGAAAGGAATATGGACTGTATGCGTGTGGATTGAAACATGACAACAACAACAACATTCTTTTTTCTGATTTTTAGCAGCCCAAGGTTTAATGGTTTGACCAAGAATTTCTCTCTAGTTTGTGAATGAAACAAAGAGGTATTGATGCCACATGAAAGAGGAGATATCATGGAACAAGTTTGGGGTGAAAATTGAATTGAATTGAGGCTTGGAAATAGGTGAAAAGCAACTTGGAACATCAAGATTTGGGATTGGTTTGTAGGCAAGGCAGTTGGTCGGTTGACAAGGCAGCTTGGTGCATGGAATTTCAGTCTGAACACACTAACTTGAGACCACTATAACTCACTCATAACTTGATCAATTCAAAATTTTCCCAACATCAACATTGAAGATGACACTACAAAGAACAACTTTGATGTTGAAAAGTTTTCCATTTGAAGCTTTTATCTTAATGAAAAATGAGTGAACATTTGGCACACCAACTGTTTGAGGAAATGATGTGCGCGTGACCTGAAAATTTTTGGTCATGACCTGGTTTTTGACCTACTTTGCTCCAACTTTGATCAATCATATCTCACTCAATTTTTATCCAATGAGGATGTTCTACACATGGATTTGAAGCTTGAAGCAAAACCTTTTGTTGTGGCCGAGTGGAATTTTCATTTGGTGCTTCAATTTTGAATGGCCTTGGTTCAAAGTGTAGTGCAAAATAGTCCAAAATTACTATTTTTAGTAACCCTTCTTCTTCCAAAAATGGCAACTTTCCACATCTTGGTTTTTTCATGACTCCTTTGGAGTTTCTTGATCAAATTTTGTACATTGGACACATATAACATGAATTTTATGAATTTGGCCTCAAAAAGTCAAGAGTTGACTTTTTCCACTGATTATTTGACTTTGCCCCAATTTCTCTGATTTTTTATCTTTCTTCCAAATGAACCACTTCTAAAACCAATAGTGAGGCAATTTTCCATACCCATACACCTAAGGACATATAGAATACCATGACAACATGTTTTGTCCAAAAAAATCAAAGATTCCCTGATTTTATTAGAAACCCTAGTTTTGGTGCCACCTCCTAGGAGAAAAATGTGCAGTCTTCAATTTCAAATTCCTCAGAGTATGTTGTGTATCCTCTTAAAGGATGATGAGATATGCCATTTGAGTGTGATTTTGGATCAATGAGCTATCTCTTTTGAAGGTTTTACTTCAGTTTCTGAACCTCTTGCCTGATGAAGTATGTATGGCTTCAATCTCCTATTGAACCTCACCTTCTTGAGATTGTGGATGATCAATTGAGATAGTATGAGACATGAGAGACCTCTTGGCTTGCCTTGAGGCAACTTGTTTGACCTTTTTGTGCCTTGAATGGTTCCTTGATTGTCCACCTTCCACCTGATCACATGCCTTGATGGTAAGAGGGATGCTATGCTTCATTTTTCTATGTTAAGATGCAATGCCATGCTAATGAGATGGATATGATATGATATATGATAATGCTATGCTATGATGTGAAAAAGGGAGAGCAAATTTTGGGGTATTACACCTACGTACCCCCTTTGTGCAATGGGGAACTCAGAGTCAACGTAGTTCGGACCAAGTTCCTTTTTTGTGTTTTTTATGAGCGACGTTAAGTTCGCGTCCGGCAGTTAGGGTCGATGCCTGTTTGCGTCTCAGACGGAAGGTAACGTGCCCTTTTTGAAAATAGCCTTTAAGTTTGGAAATCCCGAAGGACAAAAAGGTTTGGGGTTGGTTTGTATCTTTTAGGACAGAAGTGGCTTAAGTTAGTTCCTAAGTTGCATTGCACCAAAGTCTAGGGCACAGGGGCGAATACTTAACGCATCGTCCCAAGACAGGACGCTCGCTAAGCACTCTAGAAAGATGAGAGGAAACCCCTCATCTCTCATTCCCCATACTTAAGGCTCGTGCGCAATACACCTTATCTTTATTAAGTGTTTTTAAGAAGTTTGAGATGAGAAGAGAAGACACAAAGGTAACTCTAAAGGGGACTGAGAGCCCTAATGTTATCATGCATGGGTGACCTACGGTTAGTGAGGTTTGACGACAACCTAAATCCTAAAGGAAGAAGATGATAGAAGGAAAAAGTAAGGGTGACCATGGATACTTATCCATACCCTTAAAGAACTTACCTTAGTCCCTGCATAAAAGGTTAGTGAGAAACAAACATAAATAATATCAAAGCAAATGAAAATCAAGCAATGGCAAACAATAGTGATAATAATCCAAACATGAACTCAGAAGTTAGAGAAACAACCCCAAAGCAAATGGCACAAGTGCCTTTTCAAACAGATAATAAGATGTGGTCAGAAATAGGCATACAAGAAGATCTCAAGTGAAAGCCAATCAAATAATTAGAAAAATAACTCCTAAAATTCCCAAATTAAATATCAAGGTTCCTTAACTAGAGACAAACAACACATAAAAAATTCCTGTTGAGAATGACAATGGGCTAAGGTAGAAGTGACGTGATCCAATTTCACCACTAAAATAATTAAAAACTAATAATATTAAAAACAAACCAAGTGGTAAATGATAATAGACAACGTATAATTAAAATACTAACATTGTTATAAAGCAATCTAAATTGTAAATAATAATAGATAAAAATTCGCTAATTGACATAATTAACAAAACCAACAGTATTGCAAAAAAAATTAACAAATAAAAAAATAATATAAAACAAAAGGGCATGGTTTTACCGGAAGTCATCGTGAACTGAGAAATAAAATTGGAAAATTATGTTTCATAGGCTTTAAATAAGAAATTAACATTATAAAATAGCAATATTATAAAATAACAATAATAGGTATATTAAACTGGCTCGCCGGCTACTGTTAACACATAATAATATAATGAAGTTTCAATGCTATATATATAAAACACATTACATATTATAATATATTAGCATGTAAGTTATCATTGGCATGAAATTCCATATTATATTATATAAACCGTGAAAGCTAAAAGAAAGAAAAAGAAACGATCAGTACGGTGGCTATGCAGATTTGTTTGTGAAGCATGAAGATTAAATTGTAAAAAAAACAGAAAAATCTTCTCACCTTTTTCAAACAATACAATCTCTTAATATGACTCTTAGTTTGTTTTCTCTACTCTAAGCTTTCCGATATAAAATGTCTGCCTTCAAACGATAATTGTCGTGTGGAACAATTCGTCTCCTTTATTCGGTCTCCTCTCTTTTTCGGTTTTCTCCTCCTCCATTCTCAACATCAGCACACATATATATAATAAAACAAATTAGGGTTAACTATTTTTCAAATTGACACTAATACCCGTAGTGTCCATTTTAAAGCCCAAATAACTAATATTAAAATAAAATTTAATCAATTCAATTAAAATAAATTTAAAACAGAAACTAAAAATCCTATTTATTTATTCTAAACAATATTAGTTAAAAAGTAAAATAAACAAACATCAAATAAAAATCGAATGCCCTAGTGATCGAAAAAAAATAAACCGAGTACACTAAAATGATTAGTACGAAATATATGACTCGAAAAAAAATACAGCATTTGGTCAGATTTTAAAATAAATTTTGATCCGTAAAAATGCTCAAATTGATCAAATATGACGAAAAATTAAAACAAACACGCCGAGTTAAACTACACGAACCGTAGAATAATATAATTGACGTCTGCAAGTTCGATTTTAAAATTTTCCGTCCCCTGATTTTAAGCACCGCTGAAATTCAATTTGACCACTCTGTCTGTAAATTTCCGAGAAATTATTCCGACCAATATTTTAGGCAGTATACGAGATGAAAAGCACTATTTTATGCTATTTAGATGATGCAGAGTGGAAATACAGTCAGATGAATGAAAATATGAAAATATTAAAAATGCCTGGAATAAGATGTGAACTCTCAAAATACCCTGTTGGAAAAAGAATGATCTGGTACCAAATTACTGAGCAAAATAAATGCTGGGGCACTCTAATGCTTGCTGCTTAGAATAAGAGAAGTCCTTAGCCACAAGGATACCGTGATCCGATGTCTCAATGCAATGCATGATTATGAGTTAAGACCTAAATGAGATGCAAAAGAAACATAAGCCAGAAAAAGTTAGAAAAAGGTAGGGCAAATTTTGGGGTGCAACAAGGGGTAATTTTGATAAAAGGCCAAGTGGGGGAGGTATGTCTAATCCTCTGAGATGTTATAGGTGTGGTGACTTAGGACATCGTCAGTTTGAATGTAGAAAGGATATGAGGAAGTGTTCCAATTGTGGAAGTTTAGGACATGTCGCAGCTGATTGCAAGAGGAATGTGGTGAAGTGTTTCAACTGTGGTGAAGCTGGTCATGTTAGTACGAAGTGTCCGAAACCAAAGAAAGCTCAGGCTGGAGGGAAAGTATTTGCATTGGCAGGAACTCAGACTACTAGTGCAGACCGTCTGATCAGAGCTACTTGTTTTATTAATAGTACGCCTTTAGTTGCTATCATAGATACCGGAGCGACTCATTCATTTATTTCGTATGAGAGTGCGAAGTGTTTGAATCTTTTGTTGTCATCGATGGGTGGAGAGATGGTTATTGATACTCCAGCAATGGGGTCAGTAACTACTTCTTTGGTTTGTTTAAGTTGTCCTTTGACCATTTATGGTAAGGATTTTGAGATGGATTTGGTGTGTCTGCCATTGGAGGGTTTAGACGTGGTTCTGGGAATGAATTAGTTGCAGTTCAATCGAGTTCATATCGATTGTTATCATAAGTTGGTAAGATTTCCTTCTCTTAAAGAAGACGAGGAATCGAGTTTCTTATCTACCAAAGAGTTGAAGAAACTTTTGGCGGATGAAGCTCAGTTGTTCGGGTTGTTTGCATCGTTGACCGTGGATAGTCAAGTTGCAATTGGTGTGTTTTCTGTTGTGTGTGATTTTCCCGAGGTGTTTCTGGAGGATATTTCTGATGTGCCGCCAGAGAGAGAGGTGGAGTTTTCTATAGATCTAGTTCCTGGTACTAGACCTGTGTCTATGGCACCTTATCGTATGTCGGCATCTGAGTTGGTTGAGTTGAAAAAGCAGTTGAATGAACTATTAGAAAAGAGGTTTGTGAGGCCGAGTGTGTCGTCTTTGGGTGCTCCAGTTTTATTGGTGAAAAAGAAAGATGGAAGTATGCGATTGTGTATTGATTATCGCCAGCTGAATAAGGTGACGATTAAGAATAAGTATCCTCTTCCGAGAATTAATGAATTGATGGACCAGTTGGTAGGTGCGTGTTTGTTTAGTAAAATTGATTTAAGGTCAGGTTATCATCAGATTAGAGTGAAAGAGGAAGATATTCAGAAGACGGCTTTTAGGACACGATACGGACATTACGAATATTCCGTGATGTCGTTCGGGGTTTCTAATGCGCTGAGAGTGTTTATGGAGTATATGAATCGCATTTCCATGAGCATTTGGATCGATTTGTTGTTGTGTTTATCGATGACATCTTGATTTATTCTAAGTCTCGGGAGGAGCATGTGGAGCATTTGCGTATTGTATTGCAAATCTTGAAGGAGAAGAAACTTTATGCCAAGTTGTCCAAGTGTGAGTTCTGGTTGTCAGAAGTGAGTTTTCTTGGGCATGTGATTTCAGGTAATGGTATTGCTGTGGATCCATCTAAAGTAGATGCAGTTCTACAATGGGAGGTGTAGCGAGTGATTTTTGGATGTGGTTGCGAAGCACGATCGCTCTAGTACTACAGTTCGATTCATTTTTTATCCTATTAAAGCTGATGAAGGAAGGCAAATAGATGTCTCCAACTAACCCTGCTTGCATACTGAGATTAAACGGTCAAAACTGTTGGTTTACAGATGCTATAAAGATTCGGGGTTTGTCCTAGGATATTTTGTTGACGAGGGGTGCTTTAGGCTATCGGTTGAGATGTTAGGACGGATATATATGAAAGTATGGGATTTTGGGTTTTTGTTTAGTGTGCACGCAAAGTTTTTCTTTCAATCTTATGCCTACGTATTCCCGTTTACCGAAACAGGGAAATCAGAGCATTCGTAGTTCCTCCTATTCTATGGGAGGAAATGGGTGTTTCGGTGTCTTGTTCAAAGCCCAAAACTTGAAGCGAAAGGTGATTTGTATCTTGTTCAAAGCCCAAGATGTGAAGCTGAAGGTGTTGACCTTAGAGAGAATTTGTCATCTCTAAAGGGGTCTGTTTGTCACAACTGTTGGGTGACTGCCTGTAAAGGAGGATTACTTTAACCGGGATTTGTGAATTCGGCAATGCCATAATTTCCTTTATAGGGGATTTTAACCTGAAGGAGAAGACTTTAACTCAGTTTAGAGCAATGCCATCTTTCCTTAGGAATTTCTCATACTAAAAGAGGGACATTGGCATGGATGTAGATGATCTAGAGGCTTGCCGCTTACAGCAGTTAGATGGAGGGGAAGGAGTTGTTGATGTTTGTTTACTGTGAACGAGGCAAAGCTTTGATGCTAAAAGGTTAATTGGATCAACCAGTGGTTTTCTTATATAAAGCCTAAGAGGAGGCTAATATGTGTCTCTTACAAAGCCCGAGAGAGAGGCTAAAAGGTTTTGACTCAACGAGGGAATCTTTTGGTATCTCGTATAAAGCCCGAGATGGAGGCTAATTGACTTAACAAGAGAGTTTTTGTATCTCGTACAAAGCCCGAGATGGAGGCGAAAGAGGTGATTGACTCATCGAGGGAGTCTCTTATGTGTCTCGTACAAAGCCCAAGAAAGAGGCTAAAATTGTTAACTCCGCTGGGGAGAATCATTGTATAAAGCCCAAGAGAAGGCTAACTTCACGGCAGAAGGATCTTTATATAAAGCCTAAGAGGAGGCTGTGGCGACTGTTCAGTTAAGTGACAGGTCCAGTATACTGATTTTTAAAGAGAAAATCAGTTCTTATATGAGCAACACTGTACTCAAGGATTTGATTCGAGGATCCGGGTTATTCCTGTTCTTTAAGGAAGCAGGAAATCCGAAGGGTATTGAGACTGTCCGAGTCTACGGGTTTTCTTCCTATTTAACGAAGGGGTTACTTGAGAATGTCTTTAAGACTCAAGGAGATTAGACTGTCCAAGTCTAGAATGTCATCTTTTGTACTGTGCTTCGAGAAATAGTAGTAGACTCTATGAAAGGACTGTGCTATGCAGATGACTAATTCCTGTTCCTATACCTCTAGGAGGTCTTCGGGACAATTTGTACGAAGCCCAAGAGGAGGCTGGAAACTTTTAAGAAGCCGACGGGTCCTTGTACGATGCCCAAGAGGAGGCTATCATTCCCGGAGGAAGAGATCATTATACGAAGCCTAAGAGGAGGCTGTGAATACTTCTAAGAAGTCAGCGGGTCCTTGTACTAAGCCCAAGAGGAGGCACGATTGCTTTTAGGAAGCCTGTGGGTCCTTGTACGATGCCCAAGAGGAGGTTGATGCTTTTAAGAAGCCCGTGGGTCCCCAAACCCCGAGAAATTCAATGCAAGCTATTCACTAGGAATAGATCAACTCAGGAAAGTTCGAGAATTTGGAAGAAACTCAAAGATGCCATTCACGGAGAATACATTCATCTCTGGGAATAGAGTTTCTTGACAATTCCTAATGAGGACAGCCGAAGAGAAGACTGTATCTGGTGATCCTATTGGGGATCTAGTTGTCTATTTCTACGAATAAACAAAACGGCGTCACCTAGTTCTAGACGTTGTGGCCGGGAAAACTCTAAATATCTATACTATTATTACACAATTGATATGAGTTTATGAAAGAAGACTTACAGTGAAACAGCCCCACAATACAGTTATATGTATATGAAAGCGGTAAATGAAAGCAATAACCACTTACTCGGTTGTAGAGCTTCCATGCTGTTTGGTTAGTTGCTCAACAAAGAAAGATTGAAAACAACAGTATATTTCAAAATCAAAGGAGAAAATTCTTTGAAAAAGAAAGATTCGGGGCTTACAAGTGACTTATACAAGTGACTGTGGCCCAAAAATTGTTTTCTGTACAAAGGGATGGGTCTTACACTCTCTCAAGAGGCCCAAAAAGTTTTAAAGAAAAAGAGTGGGGCTTATAACACGAGGGTAGGCCCAGATGATTTTTCCGTTTGAAATGGCGATCGCGCCGAGGTTTTCTTTTAACGCAGAGGGGCTTATACAATATCTGAGGCCCAAAGTTTTTGGTTAAAAGGGGGTTGGGTCTTACACTCTATTAGAGGCCCAAAAAGTTTTAAATGGGTCTTATAGCTCGAGGAGAGGCCCAAAAGGTTATTTTTTAAAAGGCGACGATCGCGCCGTTTGTTTTTGACGGTATCGGGACTTATACAATACACTGAGGCCCAAAAATGGTTTGGTCAAAAAAGAATTGGGTCTTACACTCAATTAGAGGCCCATGAGTGTTTGACAATGATTTGTTTGAGTGAAAATCAAAGAAACCCTAATTTTATTCTTTAAAAGTAAATATTTAAAGAAAATCAATGAAAAATACCAAATAGGTTTGAATAAACCACTTGTGATTTTTGTTTAAGGTTTGAAAAATGAGGTATAAATCACAAGAGATATTAAAACTCATTTGGTCTTGATTTTTCAAGATGAATATTCATTTTAAAATGTTTAAAAACAAATAAAAGTGAATTTATTCACAAAAATACTAATTATATTAAATAAATAATATAAATTCAATTTTTTTGTGGAATAAAATATTTCAACATTTTTGTGATTTTTTACAAAAAGAACCAATAAAAAATAATTAAAATTGAAAGAGTTATTAATTTTCCAATTAATTAATAAACCATGAACATATTGGAAAAAATGGCAAAATGTGAAAAAACACAAAATGGCATGGGTGGGGTTTGAACCCAAGACCTCAAGGTTACAAGGCGCGCGCCTTACCACTGGGGTGGTGATACATCCATTGTTTGAAACAAAACAACAAATATACAAGGCATGACTTGGTTTTAGGCCTGCCCAAGGCAAGTTTTGGCAAGTTTTGGCTCAGAAACGTGAAGGTCATAAGGAATCCAATGGTGGTGGTAGTTTTTTCAGATCACACTCCCTCCTCAAAACCCGATAGTGGTTTTGAAAATGACCTATAAATGCATTTTCTATGCTACAACTTGGTACAAGCATGGATTACATGGTGAATTAGCTCAAACACAACATATACAACATGTATGCGATGTTTATGATCAATGGACTTCAAAGCATTGCATGTTTGAAAGATTCCAAGTTGTGAGGCTTACCTCTTTGTTGAGATTTTGGAGCTTTTGTGCAATCTGTCAAACCTCTTATTCCAGAAATGATTTGATGCTTTAGACACACTCAAATGATCCCTTAGAAGCTTTTAGGATGATTGGAATTGACTGGTACCTGCAAAAACACAAACAGTCCCTTTCTTGCAAAAGGGGTTAAAAGTGACCAAAATAGCAACTCTCTCAAATGGTGTTCCAGATGAGGGGAACCATTTGGGACAGTTCAAGGATGATATTTGGAGTGTGTTTGAGGTTTTATCTGGTTTGGAAAGTGACTGAATCAAGACATGGCTTGAAAAATGCAAACAAAGCCTATTTTGAGGTTTTGAGAGGTGAATTTGTGATTTTGTGATTACAGGTCACTTGTGATAGTTTGCACAGCTTACATATGATATATATGAGGAGTGTGTGTGATTGATTGTGATGAAAAAGCTCTCAAGCTCACAAACTCAAAGTTGCCTTGCTAAAGAAGGCATTTTTGCCAAGAGAAAGAGGTTTTGAGGAAAGCATCTGTTTGATGGCTTTGGTGTACTCAAACTGATCACAATTGAGCTCTATTTATAGTAGAGCAAGTTTGTTTTGGGATCCACAGTGAATGGCAACTGCAGCAGGTGTTTGTTCAATGTTGGCCAATGGAAATGCAAGTCTCCTCTAGCCATTGACTAGAGGTTAGGGCACAGGGTTGTGGTTCCCTTGGTCTTGGATAAGTCTTGACTGAATTCAGTTAAGAATGGCTCAGTCCATGCCACCTTGATGCTTCCATTGAATGCTCCAATCCAAAATTGGAGTCTTGTCCCTATTTTGTCCATTCTAGGTTCAACATGCTATTTCTTGTTCCAAAGACTTTGGAGGCTTGGCTCAGTGGTTGTCCTCTTTAGATTCAATCCTTAGAGGTGTCCAAGTGGATAGGAGCATTTGGATTTGGCTGATTTTGGCAAATCGAGCAAAGATGCAAATTCTGCCTTGCCTTGGCAGATTTCAGCAAGGCAACTTTCCAATGTCATATCTCATGACTCAAATTGAATTTGGTAATGTTCTTGGTCATTTTGAAAAGCCCTTACATGATACAACAACTGTTTGAACATATTTGGTTTTGATCTCTTTTGAATCCAAGTGAAAAATCCCCCTACATTTGACAAAAAGTAGGGTAAAATCTGACTTAGTGAAATTTTCACTAAGTGTTGGAACAAAGTGACTTTTCTTGATTTTGATCACTCCATAACTCAAAATTCACGAGGAGTTGGAATTAGGTCTAGTTGAAGTTTTTGTAGAGGGCAATGAGATCTACAAATCAAGCCTTGGATGGGAGAAAATGGCTTTGTGGTTTAGGAGTTATGACCCTCCAAAGTTGGTACCCTAGCCACTTTATTTTTAACTTAGAAAATTTTCTAAGTTTTTTATGGTTACCCCTTTTACAAGTTACCCAACTTTTATTGATTTTTCTTGATGAATGATGATTCAAATCATACATTAACATCACTTTAGGGTTAAAAATCCATTTTGGTGAAAAATCTCAAAAAGTCAAAGTTGACTTTTGTGCAGAGTTAACTTTTTATCAGATGAATTCCAAACTGTGCAATTCTTCAGGAAATCATGTCCTTGACCTAAATCAAACTTGATGGACATGTTCCATGGGTGTCATAGGGTATATTGATGCATGTCTTAGGGCTTGGGAGCATGTCCTGGTCAAAAGTCAAAGTTACAGTTGACTTTTTTCTTAAAACCCTAACTGTGGTGCAAATGAAATTGAGACTTGTTGCTCAAGCTTCTTGGATTAATCCATTGTTGCAAATGGATCAATATAGTTCATTAGAGACCCTCAAACCCTCTCTTGAGGTCTTGGCTCATGATTTGCCCTAAAAGTCAACTTAGGGGTGAATTAGGTCAAGAAACCCTAATTCCTGATTTTTGATGAATGCATCCCCTGAGGCAAAATTGACTTGATGATTGGGTCCATGAGGTTCCATTTAGTATATTAGGTTAGGTTTTGGATCATTGGCTTGTGCCCAGATGAAAAATTTCCATCTGGAGGCCCTGGTCGACCAAAACCCTAATTTGGTGACACTGTCGATCTTGAGACTTGATCCACCTAGAAAGGAGCAGCCTTGTGCTTGATCCTTGAAGTGGGAGTCCTTTTGATCCATTGTGGATGTTTGAGAGGTTAGACAAGTTGAAGATCATGTCATTCCTTGATTGATTCTTTTTCTAAGCACTCAGAGAGGGCTTGAAACCCTAATTTTGATTGTAGTGAATGCTCACCCATCTTTGGGGAGACTGATGAAGTATGATGGTTCATCCATATTGTGATGATGATTTTCACAATGATGGGAAATCTTAGTGGTCAAAATTTGGGGTATGACAGATGCCCCTATTTAATCCTCTTGGATACGAAGGTGTGAATGACGAAGGTATTCGGGCATTCGGGGTGCAAGAGGATTAAATATCGGAATACCCAAAATTTTGATGGTGGTTATGAATGGTAGCTTACGCATTCATCTTCTTTAGCTAAGCAATGATGCTTAGAAAAGGTAAACTTCCCCTCGATCCTGGTCTTCAGCCAAGGAACTGGTCTCAGTTTCTAAAATAAACTTCCCCTCGATCCTGGTTTCCTACCAAGGAACTGGTCTTAGTTTCTGATGTAAACTTCCCCTCGATCCTGGTTTCCTACACAGGAACTGGTCTTAGTTTCTGATGTAAACTTCCCCTCGATCCTGGTTTCCTACCGAGGAGCTGGTCTTAGTTTCTTTCGTCAATAAACATTACTGACAAGGGACGCTATTCGTAGCGGCTTTCCTTCAAACTTCTCACCGAATTTTCCTGGGGAGATGCCATTTGAGTGGAAAAAGTTTTGATGTCAGACTTGCTGGGGAACCCAGTCGTCTGAGTTGTAGAGGTGTACAAACTTCTCTGTTGGAGATGCCATTTGTTGACTCTACTTGGGGAATGCGAGTCCCTTGAGAGACTGCATTCGCTTGGGGTCTTTACATCATACTTTTCTCGGAGATCTTCTTGGAGAAATGCCATATGATGTGATCTAATTTTGAGGTGCCGATGACCTTTTCATCAGTGGGTTTTTCGGAGAAAAACTTCCGTACTGCCGAATCTCCGATTTAGGAGGCTTTCTCTCGGGATTTTCTTTAATCCGGGAAAACAAGGATATCATCTTCAATGGCGAAGAGTGATTTTAAATGAGGGCTCTCTAGTCTTTCAGAGGTTCAAGTTATCAAAGTGATCGAGGACCCAACTTCAATCCAGAAATAAAACTGGAGGAGAGGGAATGTTCAGACGTAACACTTTCTGACGAGGAAAGGGCTGACAACTCGATTGAGAGGACTTTTATCACTAGGGAACAAGGCCGACTAGAGTGATAGTGATGCAATATGAAATGTGAATGCAAATCAATAATGCAATGATGCATGTATGTTTATGCTGACAAAACTGACGCGACATACAAACTGACAGGTGAACACGACTGGATACTCGGCCATCGCGGGGCGAAGAAGTACCGTTGGTTCAGAATAGTAATTCCGCCTTGCTTAGGAGAGATAGTCCCTGCGGGGAATACCGTTGATCGGGCTTAGGAGATAAGAACTCGGCCAAGGCGTGTCAGACGAAACAAGGTCTCTGACACTGTTAATCCCTTCATTCAGGCGTACTGGATTAGAAGGAGTAATTTGATTCTGCACTTTGAGGTTCGATTACTTCTGGAGAAGTGACCGATGTTCTTCTGATGTTCAATAGTCAAAAGCAATTGCCATCTTTAATTTAAAAGCAGAAAAGTTTTAACAAGTAAATTCATTTTTGTTTTATTTCAAGAATCGTTAATCATGTTAACAACGTCGTTCTGTAAAGCTAAAACAAATAAGAATTACAAACAAAAGCACAAAGGCTCAAATTTTATTGATAAGATGGAGATCAGCCAAACGCGTGATTCCAAAGAGTATTTACAAAGTTAGAAAATGGTAATTTACAGGGAAAAGGGCAACGTTGAAACATAACGACCACTATCCTTCTACCAACTTTGAATTCGGGACATCTTGAGTTTCTGTCGAGGATGACCTTGACTGGAGTTTTCTGGCGGATGATGTAACTGCTGCTGCTGAGGGATTTGCCTTTGTTGAACATAGTTACTTGCCATTATCCCTAATTTTTTCCTGGATTGTACTGTGATGTTTCCAATCCACCGGGATGATTTTTTTCTTTTGTCTCTAACTTTTGCCTGGACCGCCCTTTCGGGTTCTCAATCCACCGAGACGTTTTTTTTTTTTTTTTTTTTTAGTTTAGGCGAAGTATTTCTTGACTACATCAACATTCGTGGGGTAGGCAAATTCCTCTCCGTCCATGGTCGCAAGTCTCAAGGTGCCGCCTGAGAAAGCTTTCGTGACCGCATAGGGGCCATCATAATTCGGAGTCCATTTACCTCGCGAATCAGTGAGAAATGATTGTATCTTTTTTAGCACAAGGTTTCCTTTCCTGAAGATGCGAGGTCTGACCTTTTTGTCAAACGCCATCTTCATTCTTTGCTAATACAACTGACCATGGCATAGTGCCGTGATTCGCTTTTCTTCGATCAGGTTTAGATCGTCGTGTCGACTTTGACACCATTCAGCTTCTGTAAGCTTAGCTTCCATCAATACCCGGATTGATGGGATCTCTACTTCTATGGGGAGCACTGCTTCCATGCCATACACTAGAGAGAAAGGGGTAGCCCCTATTGAAGTGCGGACAGATGTGCGATAACCGTGAAGAGCAAAGGGTAGCATCTCGTGCCAGTCTTTGTAGGTTACAACCATCTTTTGAACGATCTTCTTGATGTTCTTATTGGCCGCTTCTACCGCTCCGTTCATCTTGGGTCGGTAGGGAGATGAGTTATGATGTTCGATCTTGAACTCTGCACACAAATCTTTCATCATCTTATTGTTCAAGTTAGATCCATTATCAGTAATGATCTCGCTTGGAACATCATAACGGCAGATGATATTATTTTTGATAAATCGGACCACCACTTGTCGGGTTACATTGGCGAATGGGCTGCTTCGACCCACTTGGTGAAGTAGTCAATGGCTACCAGGATGAACCGATGTCCGTTTGAAGCCTTGGGCTCAATCAAGCCAATCATGTCGATTCCCCATATGGAGAAAGGCCACGGGGAAGAAAGAACTTTGAGATGTGATGGCGGTACATGAATTTTGTCGGAGTATATCTGACACTTGTGACACCTCCTCATGTACTTGTAGCAGTCAAATTCCATTGTCAACCAATAGTACCCTGCTCTGATAATTTTTCTCACCATTGCGTGTCCATTGACATGAGTGCCAAAGGATCCTTCATGAATTTCTTTCATAAGCATGTCTGCTTCTGGTCTGTCTACGCATCAGAGTAAGACCATGTCAAAATTTCTCTTATAGAGAGTGTCACCGCTCAGGAAGAAACTTCCAGCCAACCTCCTGAGGGTTTTCCTATCTTTCCTGGATGCCCCAGGTGGGTACTCTTGTTTCTGAAGGAAGCATTTGATATCGTGATACCAAGGTTTGTCGTCTATGACTGCTTCAATCGTGAACATGTAAGCGGGCCTTTCAAGGCGCATTATGTCGATCTTAGGTAGGTCGTTCCATTGACCTACACTAATCATGGAAGAGAGAGTGGCTAATGCATCAGCCATGTGATTCTCCTCACGAGGGATATGATGAAACTCGACTCTATTAAAGAAGGGTAACAACCTTCTTGCATAGTCTTTGTAAGGAATCAGTCCTGATTGGTATGTGTTCCAATCTCCTTTTATCTGATTGATAACCAGAGCTGAGTCGCCATATACGTCCAAGTTTTTGATCCTTAAATCAATTGCTTCCTCGAGACCCATGGTACAAGCTTCGTATTCGGCCTCGTTGTTCGTACATTTGAACGTAAGTCTGGCGATGAAAGGAATGTGGGTACCCTGAGGGGTAACAATTATTGCCCCAATTCCGTTTCCATAATGATTAACTGCTCCGTCAAAGATTAGTCCCCATTGGGAACCTGGTTCTGGCCCTTCACTGGGTAACGGTTCATCGCAATCTTTCATTTTTAGATACATGACATCTTCGTCTGGGAAGTCAAACCCGATTGATTCTTGATCGTCAATCGGTTGATGAGCCAAATGGTCGGCTAAAATACTTCCTTTAGCGGCTTTCTGAGCGTGGTACTCTATGTCATATTCTGATAACAACATCTGCCAACGGGCAATCCTTCCCGTGAGAGTAGGCTTTTCGAAGACGTACTTGATTGGATCCATTTTTGAGATTAACCAAGTAGTATGACGAATCATGTATTGGCGAAGACGTTTGGCTGCCCAAGCCAAAGCACAACAAGTTTTCTCAAGCATCGTGTATCGAGTTTCGCAGTCGGTGAATTTCTTGCTCAAATAGTAAATGGCACGACTCTTTCCTTTTGTTTTCGTCTTGTTGGCCAAGTACACATCCCATTGAGTCCTCTAGGACTATGAGGTAAATGATCAGTGGTCTCCCTTCCACTGGAGGTGATAGAATCAGAGGATTCAACAAATATTCCTTAATACTGTCGAAGGCAGTTTGGCAATCTTCTGACCAAACACAATCCTGGTTCTTTTTGAGTAATTTGAAAATCGGCGCACAGGTTTCGGTCATAAGGAATATGAACCTGGAGATGTAGTTCAATCGTCCCAGGAATCCTCTGACTTGTTTTTCAGTTTTCGGAGAAGGCATTTCTTGAATGGCCTTGACCTTGTCAGGATCAACCTCAATTCCTTTTTGGCTGACGATGAACCCTAGTAGTTTCCCTGAACGGACACCGAAGGTGCACTTGTTGGGATTCAAGCGGAGCTTGAATCTTCTTAAAAGTTCGAACAATTTTGACAGATGTTCAACGTGCTCATTCTCTGTCTTAGATTTTGCAATCATATCATCGACATACACTTCGATTTCTTTGTGTATCATGTCATGAAAAAGAGTAGTCATGGCCCTTTGATAGGTTGCCCCGACGTTCTTCAAACCTAACGGCATTACCTTGTAACAAAAGGTGCCCCATGGGGTAATGAAAAAAGTTTTCTCCATATCTTTCGGCGCCATTTTGATCTGATTATAGCCCGAGAATCCATCCATGAAGGAGAAAATTTTGAACTTTGTTGTACTGTCTACCAGCATGTCAATGTGTGGTAAAGGAAAGTCGTCCTTTGGAATAGCCTTGTTTAGATCCCTGTAGTCGACACACATTCTGACCTTTCTGTCCTTTTTCGGAACGGGTACGATGTTGGCTAACCATTGAGGATATTCAGATGTGGCGAGGAAACCCGCGTCAATCTGTATCTGTACTTCCTCTTTGATTCTGATGGCCATGTCCGGGTGAGTGCGTCTCAACCTTTGCTTTACTGGCGGACATTCCGATCTCAACAGTAAGTGATGTTCCACGATGCTGGTATCCAACCCTGGCATGTCCTGATAGGACCAAGCGAATACATCGGGGAATTCTTTGAGAAGCTTTATCGAACTCTCTCTGGCAGTTGGACTGAGCAGTGCCCCAATCCTGATTTCTTTTCTCTCTTTTTCTGAACCCAAGTTTACCGTTTCCAACGGCTCTTTGTGAGGTTCAATGGACCTTTCCTCTTGTCTGAGTAGTCAGGAGATCTCTTCTGGAATTTTGTCGTCATTTTCTTCTTCAGCCTCGAATACCGGGAACTCAAAGTTGGGAGAAGGCATCGGATCGTATGTTTCAACGGGGTTTAAAATAATCAATATGCATGACGTGATGATTCGTGTTTAGAAGAGATAGAGAAAATGCAAGTGTGTGCAGTGTTTTTTTTTATTACTGCTTGTTTTTATTTGAATTGTTTTTTAGGATTACCATTTTCTGAAAAACGAAAAGAGAAAACAACAATTAATGCGAAAATTACAGAACGACGTTATTTTATTAATGAACAAGTCGATCCTTGAAACTACAGCCCTATAAAACAAAACGTTGTCGCTTTGGGCGAAGCGAAGAGGGAAAATTTACAGAAAGCGAGCCCTATCAAAACATCCGTTTCACCTGGGCAGGGTGAAAGGTTAAAGATGGCAATTACTTTGACTGATGAACGATCTTCGGAACCTTGACGGCAACCCATTGGCGGCGAACTCCTCGGTGAATCACAAAGTCTGGCACCTTCCTTGATTTGTCTTTAGAAATAACGCTGATTTCTGGTGGAGCGGGATCATTGGAATCTGTCTCCCAAGCAGAATTGTCGTAGGAGAATTCCTCAATTGCATTTTGCATAGTATTTGTGCTCTCAGCTGTATCTCCCCATCCAGTAGGCTGGATATCTTCGAGCCTGATACGAGAGCTTTCGGGAGCGGTGTACTTGACCATATAGTCGTATTTCCCACTCGGTTGTCCCAAGGTATCTGTAATACCCCAAATTTTGACCACTTAGATTTCCCATCATTGTGAAAATCATCATCACAATATAGATGAACCATCATGCTTCATCAGTCTCCCCAAAGATGGGTGAGCATCCAATACAATTGAAATTAGGGTTTCAAGCCCTCTCTGAGTGCTTAGACAAAGGATCAATCAAGAAATGACATGATCTTCAACTTGTCTAATCTCTCAAATATCCACAATGGATCAAAAAGGACTCCCACTTCAAGGATTAAGCACAAGGCTGCTCCCTTCTAGGTGGATCAAGTCTCAAGATCGACAGTGTCACCAAATTAGGGTTTTGGTCGACCAGGGCCTCCAGATGGAAATTTTCATCTGGGCACAAGGCAATGATCCAAAACATGAGCCAAGACCTCAAGAGATGATTTGAGGGTCTCTAATACACCATATTGATCCATTTGGAACAATGGATTGATCCAAGAAGCTTGAGCAACAAGTCTCATTATCATCTACACCACAATTAGGGTTTTAAGGGAAAAGTCAACTGTAACTTTGACTTTTGACCAGGACATGCTCCCAAACCCTAATACATGATTTAATATACCCTATGACACCCATGGAACATGTCCATCAAGTTTGATTTAGGTCAAGGACATGATTTCTTGAAGAATTGCACAGTTTGGAATTCATCTGATAAAAACTCAACTGTGCACAAAAGTCAACTTTGACTTTTTGAGATTTTTCACCAAAATGGATTTTTAACCCTAAAATGATGTTAATGTCTGATTTGAATCATCATTCATCAAGATAAATAAAAAAAAGTGAGATAACTTGTAAAAGGGGTAACCATAAAACTTAGAAATTTTTCTAAGTTAAAAATAAAGTGGCAAAGGTACCAACTTTGGAGGACCATAACTCCTAAACCACAAAGCCATTTTTTCTCATCCAAAGATGGATTTGTAGCCCTCATTATCACCTACAAAAACTTCAACTACAAGTCATTCCAATTCATTAAGGATTTTGAGTTATGGAGTGATCAAAGTGGTTGAAAAGTGAAAATGTCACTTTTTCCAACACTTAGTGAAATTTTCACTAAGTCAGAATTCTGCTTCACTTTTTGCCAAATGTAGGGGGATTTTTCACTTGGAATCAAAAGAGATCAAAACCAAACTTGTTCAAACAGTTGTTGTATCATGTAAGAGCTTTCCAAAATGGCCAAGAACATTGCCAAATTCAACCTACATCATGAGATACAACATTGGCAAGTTGCCTTGCTGAAATCTGTCAAAGCAAGGCAGAATTTGCATTTTGGCTCGATTTACCAAAATCAGCCAATTGCAATTGCTCCAATCCACTTGGACACCTCAGAGGATTGAATCCAAAGGGGACAATCACTGAGCCAAGCCTCCAAGGTCCAAGGAACAAGGAATAACATGTTGAACCTAGAATGGCCAAAATAGGGACAAGACTTCAAATTTGGAATAAGGCATTCAATGGAACCATCAAGGTGGCATGGACTGAGCCATTCTCATTTGAAATCAGTCAAGACTTATCCAAGACCAAGGGGACCAAAGCTCTGTGCCCTAACCTCTAGTCAATGGCTAGAGGAGACTTTCATTTCCATTGGCCAACATTGAGGAAACCTACTTACCAGCTGCCATGTACTATTCCTTGCAAAACAAACTTGCTCTACTATAAATAGAGCTCAATTGTGGTCAGTTTGAGTGCACCAAAGCCATCTAACAGATGTTTTCCTCAAAATCATTTTCTCTTGGCAAAAATGCCTTTCTTAACAAGGTAGCTATCGGGTTTTGAGTTTGAGAGCAATTCTGCACAAACCAATCACTCACACACCTCACATACATCACATATGAGCTGATCAATCACTCACATAACATCTGAAACATCAATTTCACAAAATCACTTGCCATCCGCACAAGTTTGAAGTGAAGTTGCAGCTGAGATGCCATAAACTGATCCAGTCCATTTCAATTCAATCCAAGTGTTCAAACACACTCCATATGGTGTAGGGAAGCTGTCCAGATCATCACAACTTGTCTGTAACACCTCCAACTCAAAATCACATCTGCTCTTGCTGTCACGACTTGGAGGTAAGCACATACTTGGTCATCTCTCAATCTATGCATATTTCCTCGCACAATAATTTGGCCATATGTTCATAATCATGCATGGAATGTTTTCCCTCAATTAATTGCATTGTTTGAATCGTGTATCAAAAATCCTAGCCTTCATGCAGAAATTAGGGTTCTTGAGGTTTCTTCGTGATTTCTTGTTGTATGTTTAATTTAAATGAAATTAAAGTACATAGACATGATCGTGAGGTTGAGACGAGCATAATGATATGTGGATTGCATGATATGATTACGTATTCATGGAGATTAGATAGAAAATGCAAATCTGAGAAACCAAGAACACGCGCGTGTTCTTCAGCTGTTCTTGGCGCCATTTTTGAATAATTTGAATATTAGAATTTTTTGATTTTGTTTAATTGATTCAAAAATTAATTTCTCTCTGAGTTTTAATGATTTTGAGTTGATTCTTTTTTTAATAATTCAAAAAAATGTTAAAATATTTTATTTTATCAAAAAATCCCAAAAATATTATTTATTTCATATAATTGATATTTTTGTAAAGAATTAATATTTTGATTGTTTTTGGCATTTTAAATATTTTTTCTACATTGATTTTGCAACTTTTAATGCTTTCTAATTATTTTGTAGGTCAATACTTAATTTTTGAAGCATTAATCCAAGATCACAATTTGTTTTCCATGTGTTAAACAATTTTTGATCAGTTTAATTGAATTTTTATTCAATTAAATACATTTTTGAAAACAAATTAGGGTTTTGGATTAATTCAACCCTCATAAATCATTTTCAAAACACTTTGGGCCTCTATTAGAGTGTAAGACCCAATCCTTTTTTGACCAAATCATCTTTGGGCCTCACTTATTGTATAAGTCCCGATACCGTCAAAAAACAAACGGCGCGATCGTCGCCTTTTCAAAAATCATCTGGGCCTCTCCTTGAGCTATAATACCCATTCAAAACATTTTGGGCCTCTATTAGAGTGTAAGACCCAATCCCCCTTTTAACCAAAACATTTTGGGCCTCACTTATTGTATAAGTCCCTCTGCGTTAAAAGAAAACCTCGGCGCGATCGCCACTTTAAATGAAAAAATCATTTGGGCCTACCCTCGTGTTATAAGCCCCACACTTTTTCTTTAAACATTTTGGGCCTCTTGAGAGAGTGTAAGACCCATCCCTTTGTACAGAAAACCTTTTTGGGCCCCAGTCACTTGTATAAGTCCCGCTGTACAAAGTCAAACAGTGCGCTCACTGATAAAACCCTGGGCCTCTCCTTGAGCTGTAAGCCCCAAATCTTTCTTTTTCAAAGCACTTTCTCCTTTGATTTTGAATATACTGTTGTTTTTAATCTTTCTTTGTTGAACAACTAACCAAACAGCATGGAAGCTCTACAACCGAGTAAGTGGTTATCGCTTTCATTTACTGCTTTCATATTATAAACTGTATTGTGGGGCTGCTCACTGTAAGTCTCCTTTCATAAACTCATATCTACTGTGTAATAATAGTATAGATATTTCGAGTTTCCCCGGCTACTACATCTAGAACTAAGTGACGCCGTTTCATTTATTCGTAGAAATAGACGCCTAGATCCCCAATAGGAGCACCAGATACAGTCTTCTCTTTGGCTGTCCTCCTTAGGAATCGTCAAGAAATTCTATCCCCCAGAGATGAATTATTCTCGGTGAAACTTCTCTTGAATTTCTTCAAACCGCCGAACGGTTCAGACTCTCTCTAAAAGTTAAAGTCACTGGATAGTAAACCTCGCACGTACAAGGACCCACGGGCTTCTTAAAAGCACCGGCCTCCTATTGGGCATCATACAAGGACCCACAGGCTTCCTAAAAGCAACCCGCCCTCCTCTTGGGAATTATTCAAGGACCCTACGACTTCTTAGAAGTATTCACAGCCTCCTCTTAGGCTTCGTATAATGATCTCTTCCTCCGGGAATGATAGCTTCCTCTTGGGCTTCGTACAAGGACCCGTCGGCTTCTTAAAAGATTCCAGCCTCCTCTTGGGCTTCGTACAAATTGTCCCGATGACCTCCTAGAGGTGTAGGAACAGAACCTAGTCATCCTCATAGAACAGTCCTTTCATAGAGTCTACTACTGTTTCTCAAAGCATAGTACCAAAGATAAAACTCTAGACATGGACAGTCTAACTTCCTTGAGTCTCAAAGACATTCTCAAGCACCCTTCGTTAAATAGGAAGGAAACCCGCAGACTCGGACAGTCTCAATACCCTTTGGATTTCCCGTTTCCTCAAAGAGAAGGAAATACCCCTGATCCTCAAATTAAATCCCTATGTACAGTGTTACTCATATAAGAACTGATTTTCTCTTTTAAAATCAGTATATTGGATCTGTCACTCAACTGAAACAGTTACAATAGCCTCCATCTCGGGCTTCGTACGAGATACCAAAATTCTCCCCAGTGGAGTCAAAACAACCTTTTAGCCTCTCTCTCAGGCTTTATATGAGACACAAAAAATTCCCTCGTAGAGTCAATCACCCTTTTTTTGCCTCCATCTCGGGCCTCGTACGAGATATAAATCCCTTAAGCAAGAGTCGAACTCTTTGCTAGCCTCCTCTTAGGCTTTGTATAACGATATGCCCCACTGGGTCAAAAACCTTTAGCCTCTCTCTCGGGCTTTGTACGAGACACAAAATAGCCTCCTCTTAGGCTTTGTATAATGATTTTCCTAGCGGAAATTAGCCTCCTCTTAGGCTTTGTATAAGAAAACCACTGGTTGATCCAATCAACCTTTTAGCATCAAAGTTGTGCCTCGTTCACAGTACACAAACATCAACAACTCCTTTCCCTTCATCTAATCGTTGTAAGCGGCAAGCCTCTGGATCATCTACATCCATGCCACTGTCCCTCTTTTAGCATGAGAAATTCCTAAGGAAAGATGGCATTGCTCTACACTGAGTTAAAGTCTTCTCCTTCAGGTTAAAAACCCTTTCTTCGGAAATTATGGCATTGCTCGGATCCGCGTATCCCAGTTAAAGTAATTCTCCTCCTCCCCCTCTTTAGAGATGACAAATTCTCTCTAAAGCCGAGGTCTTTCAGCTTCACGTCTTGGGCTTTGAACAAGACATAAATAGATCTTTCAGCTTCACGTCTTGGGCTTTGAACAAGACACAAATAGACCTTTTAGCTTCACATCTTGGGCTTTGAACAAGATACAAATCACCTTTCGCTTCACGTCTTGGGCTTTGAACAAGACACCAAAAACCAATTTCCTCCCATAGAATAGGAGGAACTACGAATGCTCTGATTTCCCTGTTTCGGTAAACGGGAATACGTAGGCATAAGATCGAAAGAAAAGATCTTAGCGAGCGCAATCAACAAAAAACCCAAATCCCATATCTTCATCAATCAAAAGCAGTAATTCAAAAGCACCAGTCCTAACATCCTAATCCTTATTACCCGCCAGAAACCCTTTGCCTAGAAAAAAGAAAGAAAGAACCTGTATTGGCGAAATACGAATAACCAGTACAAAGGCCCCCTACATTGATAGCATCCGTAACCTAACAGACCGCTGTTTAAATTCAGTATGCAAGCAGGGTTAATTGGAGACATCTATTTCCCTTCCTTATTCAGCTCACAATAGGATAAAAAATGAATCGACCTGTAGTTTTAAGCTCAATCGCAGAGAGCGACCAGCGCTTAAGAACCGCGTCCAAAATCGCTCGCTACAGAAAAGTGGCGCCCACCGTGGGGCCGATTCTTTTCTTTTTTTATTTTCTGTCTGTTTTCCTTGTAAAATGGCGACTCTGCTGGGGAGTCTCCTTTTCTGCCTTAGGGCATCATCCCCGTTTTCTACAGAAAATGGGAACTCTACCGAAGAGAAAGATTGACCTATGCTGGTCCATCTCTTAGGCAGGGAACCACAGATTGGGGCTTCCGCCGGGGAACCCATTTCTGTCAGGAACTTAAGATTCATAGCTTTATAAGTCTAGGATGATTAGGACAAATATATATATACTGCTTTTCCTAATTGCTATACATGTTTATTTTTCTGCTAATGGGAATGTGGTTGATGTCGTATGTGGAAAGAATGAGTATACACCTAGAAAAGCCAAACCTTTTTCGTAGTTCGGAAACTACCGGAAATAGTTGTTACGCGATACTACCCTCATTTGAGGCTGGTGATCTATTCTCGGTGAATAGCACTTACTCTAAGATTGCACACAACTCGCTGGCGATCCACTTGTTGTCTGCCTTCCTGGGAGGAGCTGATGATAATGAGTACAGGTACAAAAATCACCCTAGTATAAACCTTTGGGGATGGGTAGAGCCTTGACTTCATGACAACGACCCTTTGACCCCATGTTTTTTCTATGTTTTTGTGTGCTGCATTCATGCATCCATTTAATAAAACATTAAAACATTCAAAAAAATTTCTCTTCTAGTCTCTCTGTTTTTCAAATTAAACTAAGACTGTGATTGCAAATATCAGAGAAAAAGATTACGCTAATGGATTTCGGTAGAAGGAGAACTCACCAGTATACCTTCAAGGTTCCAAACTAGGGGATTTGAGAAAGTTAGCGAGGATGATCGTTAACCCAGAGGCTTTCAGAGCCAAGCACGGCGGTTTGCTACCATTGTTAAGAGTCCATGTGATTAAGGGAATCATGGATGCGCTCATTCAATTCTACGATCCGGTTTATCATTGTTTCACATTCCCGGATTACCAGCTGGCACCAACGCTGGAGGAGTATTCTCATCTGACTGATTTATATATCACTGATCGAGCTCCATTTTCTGGACTGGAAGAAATTCCAAAGAGTCAGACTATTGCAAGAGCAATTTATTTGGATGAGTCTGAGGTCAGGACTCACATGACCACTAAGGGTGGCATCCAAGGTTTGCCAGCCCAGTTCTTGACAAAGAAAGCTCTGTACTTCGCTAGTATAGGGAACGGGACTGCTTTTGAAAGCATCTTTGTCTTGCTCACCTACGGGTTATTTTTGTTTCCCAACATCAATAACTTCGTCGATATCAACGCTATTAAGGTTTTTCTCATTGGAAACCCTGTGCCGACTTTGCTCGCAGATGCGTATCATTCTGTACACTTAGGAAATTTGTACAGCGGAGGGGAGATCACATGCTGTGTACCTTTGCTTTACAAGTGGTTTATCTCTCACTTGCCTAAGTCCGCTGCTTTTTGGGATTGCAAGAGTGTCTTACGTTGGTCGCAGAAGATCATGTCCCTCACCAATTCTGATATAGATTGGTGTAATAGGATTTATGAGGGAATCAGAATCATTGACCGTTGTGGAAACTTCCCCAGCGTACCCCTCATAGGAACTAAAGGAGGAATCAACTATCATCCGATATTAGTTCTTCGTCAATTTGGATACCCGATGAGACACATCCCACTGGATGTTCATCTGGAAGGTCTTTTCTTCAAAGAAGGAGAAAACGACAGAGCACTAAAGATGGAAATAGTGCAAGCTTGGAAACATGTTCATAAGAAAGGACGAGAGTCTCTGGGAAAACCGGACTGTGTCTCGGTGGAGCCTTATCTCCATTGGGTACAAACTAGAGCTCTCAAGCTAAAGATGCCTTATCCTCGTTACGGAATTCTTCCGCCGAGGGAAATTGTCATGTACTTCATGACGGAAACTGAAAGGCTTCAGGTTACTCTCAACAAAGTTCAAAAGGAAAGAAGATCTTGGAAGAAAAGGAAGATATCAGAGTCAGCACCCGATTTCTCTTCAGAGAGGACTCGGGACCCATTAGTTTAGGTTTTTGTTTCTGCACTTTGTAATCTACTGTATTTCCATTTCTGTAATCCTTTGGAATTCAATAAAAAGGGGTTTCCCCACTGTTTGATATTTGCAATCTAATTGTCGAAGTTTATTTTAATTAAACCATTCAACAATTAATATAATCATTGCATTCATCATTCTCACATCACGTATTCTTCTTCCCTACGAATCTCACGTTTGTATCTCGATTCTAGAGTCAAACTGTCTCATTTGTATAATACTCGGGCCAATCGTCAGAAAAAGATGGATGATCTTGAGGAAGAAAATAGAGAGTTGAAAGAAGAGATCGACACTCTGAGAGAGGATATGAGAAAGTTTCGTAACGACATGCAAGCCATGGCAGAAGCTCATCTACAAAGAACTGTGATCTCAGAGATCACCTCAATGCCCATCATAGAAAAGTATGATCCTAGGTATCAGATGCCGAAAGATCATCCTTGAGGCATGCCTGTTAACTATATCCCGGAAGGATATGTTCCGCCGATCACTGAAGATCAGGGAATCGCAACAGAAGCCGCTGGGCCTGAAGGTTACAAACTTCGGGAAAGCGAAGATGCCAGGGGCATACTGAAGACTCCTGAAGGTTACAAACTTCGGGAAGCGCCAAGACTTATTGCCGTAGTCACGGTACCACCCCCTGTGGTGCACACTGTCCCGGAAGGACAGATTCCACAGACACCTTCTGGTAAGAAGGAAACTATGTTTGACAGAATGGATGAATTCCAGGAGCAGTTCTTGGAAATGCAGAAAGAGCTGCAAGCCATTCGTGGTCAGGATCTATTTGGAAAGGACGCCGCAGACCTCTGCTTGGTCCCAAATGTGAAAGTCCCGCACAAGTTCCAAGTGCCCGACTTTGAAAAATACAAGGGTAACTCTTGCCCTCAGAGCCATCTGGTGATGTACGCTCGGCAGATGTCAGCCCAGACGGAGAATCAGGACCTGCTGATTCACTACTTCCAGGATAGTTTAACCGGTGCCGCACTCAAATGGTACATGGGTTTAAACCGTACTACGATCAGTACATTTAGAGATCTTGGTACTGCCTTCGTCCAACAATACAAGTACAATTTGGACATGGCACCCGACAGAGATCAACTCAGATCGATGTCGCAAAAGGAAAAGGAAACCTTTAAGGAGTATGCTCAAAGGTGGCGTGAAATTGCCGCTCAAATTTGTCCACCTCTTAAGGAAAAAGAGATGACAAAGATCTTCTTAAAGACCTTAAAGCTCATTTTACTATGACCGAATGGTTGCCAGTGCACCCAGTGATTTCACCGAAATGGTCGGTATGGGTGTACGTCTTGAGGAAGCCGTCCGAGAAGGACGTTTGGTAAAAGACACTGGATCAACGAGCGGTACTAAAAAATACGGTAGTGCTCTCCCTAAGAAAAAAGAGCAAGATATTGGGAATATCTCTCTCGAAAAGCAAAGGCGACGTTATCAGCCAGTAGCAACTGTTACTCCTACTATCGGCCCCGCGCCTGTTCCTATGTATCAACCTCAGGTTGCGTAGAGCCAACCTGACCAGCAAAGGACACAACAGCCTCTTCAGCAGGCTCGTCCTCCATATAACAACAACCGTACAACACGGCCATCAGGGTTTGATCCTATACCCATGTCGTACGCAGAACTGTTTCCGTTACTGCTAGCCAAGGGGCACATTCAGACTAAGTCTCCCCTTTCAGTTCCGAAAAATCCGCCTTTTCGGTTTAAAGCGGATCAAACATGTCCTTATCATCAAGGAGGTTCATGGCATAACATTCAGACTTGCCTCAATTTCAAATCCGACGTGAAAAAGCTTGTTAGGAGCGGGCTCTTATCTTTCAAAGATACGAACCCTAATGTTCTCACGAACCCGCTGCCTCAACACGAGAAAGCTGCAGTCAATCTGATTGAGAAAGAGACTAACAATGTCTATCAAATTCACGATGTACTCTTATTGGGGACCAATCTGGTCAAGATGCATTGTAGACAGAGTGGATATGGCCATGTGCCACCTCATAATTATCACCAGTGTGATATCTGCTCTAAAGACAACCAGGGGTGTTCTGTAGTGCAAGCAGCTCTACAGGAACAAATGGATCTCAGAGGGATCCAGGAACACCGAGTTCGTGGAGTTAACATGGTCTCTACGAATTCTAACGTCATTCAAAACCACGACATCCGTGTGATGAATGTCAACTTGGTGGCGATGCACTCAAGGCAAAGCCAGTATCATAATCTGTCATGGCACGATTACAGTTCCTGTCTGATTTGCTCGGTAAACAAACAGGGATGCTCTTTCATACAAGAGGCCCTCCAGCGTCAGATGGATCTTGGATGGATCCAAGACTACCATGATAGGAATTCCTATCAAATCAACATGGTTTAGATCTTTGACATCCGCATAATGAATACCAACCTGGTAGAGTTACATGCTGAGCAGGTCCGACTTGGATTCTTAATATCACATGACTATCAAAGCTGTAAAGCGGGTTGCAAAAACGATCAAGGTTGTACCCTTGTCCAGGAGGCACTTCAGCACTTGTTAAATCACTGGTGGATGCCAATCTATATGGATGAAGATACTCAGCAGATTAGTATCAATAACAGGAATCCTACTCGTCGTCAAAGTCAGGATGTCCGATCAATGGAAGGTAACCTAGTGAGGTTACATTGTATTCAAAGTGGGCGTGGCCAGGTGCCACCACACAACTATGACAGTTGTAGCGTCTGTTCGGAACGTAATCAAGGGTGTTACCTTATGAGAGCAGCTCTTCAGGGTCAGGTCGATCATGGAGAAATTCGTCCATATCCAGGTTCTGGACCCATCAACTGGACGCCGAACTACCTTGCCGATCAAGTTGAGGATGTTGTCACAATCTCTAGTCATCATAGGACCAGGGATGTTTTTGCCATCATTCCTCTACTTGACGAATCTAAAGTTCCCAACCAGGAACGGATCGAGATTACTTATGATGGTCAGAAAAATCAGAAGGTTCCCATAGTCATCTATCTACCGGGGCCACTACCGTATGAATAAGCTAAGGCAATCCCTTACAAATACGGTGCAACAATAATCGAGAATGGAAAGGAAATTCCATTACCCTCCGTCGTGAATATTGCAGACATCAGTCGTGTAACACGGAGCGGTCGAATCTTCAACCGAGGGGTTGGAGAATCCAACAAAGAAAAGGAACTTCAGGCAGAAATTCCTGATCCGCCAGTCGGTCAATCTAGTAATCCCGACTTTTCAAAAGGCAAAGATGAGATGCTAAAGCTCATCCAAAGGAGTGAATATAACATCGTTGATCAACTGTTACAAACTCCTTCAAAGATCTCAGTATTATCGCTGTTACTCAGTTCAGAAGCCCACAGGGAGGCTCTACAGAAAGTCTTGGAGCAAGCCTTTATGGAACAGGATGTAACAATCAGACAGTTTGATAGTATTGTCTCTAACATCACTTCTTGCAATAATTTGGGGTTTAGTGATGAGGAATTACCTGAAGAGGGTCGCCGTCATAACATGGCGCTCAACATTACAGTTAACTGCCAGGACGATGCTTTAGCCAGCGTACTGGTAGACACAGGGTCAGCCCTGAATGTTATGCCGAAGTCCACTTTGATGCAATTATCATTTAAGGGCCCTCCGATGAGAGTCAGCGAGGTCGTCGTCAAAGCATTCGACGGATCTAGAAAAATAGCTATCGGCGAAGTGGATCTTCCCATAACTATTGGTCCTCACACTTTCCAAATCACTTTCCAGGTCATGGACATCCGGGCAACATACAGTTGTTTATTAGGAAGACCTTGGATACATCAGGCTGGAGCGGTTACTTTAACCCTCCACCAAAAGCTAAAGTTCGTCAAGAACGATCAACTTGTCACGGTTTGTGGGGAACAAGCCTTGCTTGTGAGTAACCTATCATCATCTACTTGTGTGGAACCCGAGGAGGTTATTGGAACTCATTTCCAAGCACTATCGGTGAGCAAGAACGATCAATCCGAAGAAGGAACTTCAATTTATTCATACAAAGATGCTATCAAAGCGGTCGAGAGTACCGATACGACAGGATGGGGACGGGTTGTCATTCCTATTGACAATAAAACAAAAAAGGCTCTTGGTTTTTCTGCAACCTGTACCCAGACAGCCGCCAACGATGAAAGTCTTCATCCCCTTCAAAACTTCTTCCACAGTGGAGGTTTCCTTCACCCAGTGTCTCAGACAGTTCATGCTATCAATGAGGAAGATCCCTCTGACACGGATGAAGAATGGAAGTCCTATCTTAACAAGGACGACTATATGTCTCAGGAAGAGGTGCCTATGCCTATTTGCTTTCCTTCAGAAAGTCCGAGATTTATACCAAGATCAGATGTCGAAATGATCTACGGGGATTGTGATCCGGAAGGATGCCGTGCTCCGCCAAATTCATTAGAGGAAGACACTCTGATGAAAGACAACTTTGATCGCAATTACTATGGCCTGATGGATGGTCTTCCAATGTGGCAGCCTTACCCAGGAAACTTGGGGCAAGAAAGTCACCCGAGTAATGAAACTCAGTTGAGCATCATTGAACAGAATACCTGTGTCCCGGCCATGTCATGGGATCAATACTCAGGTCATTCAGAAACTACTCAACATGAAGATGAATTCGTGACGTTTGCAGGACTAGAATTCATCAACTATGCTTTTCCCGAGGTCAACGTCATCGAGAGGGATGACTTCTCCAGTTCCAAAGAAGTTTGGGACACTTTGGGACAACCAAGTAGAAAATACGACTTTATGGTCAAGTACACCGCGCCCGAAAGCTCTCGTATCAGGCTCAAAGATATCCAGTCAACTGGATGGGGAGATACAGCTGAGAGCACAAATGCTATGCAAAATGCAACAGAGGAATCCTCCTACGACAATTCTGCCTGGGAAACAGATTCCAACGATCCTACTCCACCAGAAATCAGCGTCATTTCTGAAGACAAATCAAGGAAGGTGCCAGACTTTGTGATTCACCGAGGAGTTCGCCGCCAATGGGTTGCCGTCGAGATTCCGAAGGTCGTTCATCAGTCAAAGTAATTGCCATCTTTAACCTTTCACCCTGCCCAGGTGAAACGGATGTTTTGATAGGGCTCGCTTTCTGTAAATTTCCCTCTTCGCTTTGCCCAAAGTGACAAAGTTTTGTTTTATAGGGCTGTAGTTTCAAGATTCGACTTGTTCATTAATAAAATAACGTCGTTCTGTAATTTCCGTATTAATTGTTGTTTTCTCTTTTTGCTTTTTCAGAAAATGGTAATCCTAAAAAACATTCAAAAATAAAAACAAGCAGTAAAATAAATACACTGCACACACTTGCATTTTCTCTATCTCTTCTAAACACGAATCATCACGTCATGCAGATTGCTTGTTTTAAACCCCGTTGAAACATATGATCCGATGCCTTCTCCCAACTTTGAGTTCCCGGTATTCGAGGCTGAAGAAGAAAATGACAACGAAATTCCAGAAGAGATCTCCCGACTACTCAGACAAGAGGAAAGGTCCATTGAACCTCACAAAGAGCCATTGGAAACGGTAAGCTTGGGTTCAGAAAAAGAGAGAAAAGAAATCAGGATCGGAGCATTGCTCAGTCCAACTGCCAGAGAGGGTTTGATAAAGCTTCTCAAAGAATTCCCCGATGTATTCGCTTGGTCCTATCAGGATATGCCAGGATTGGATACCAGCATCGTGGAACATCATTTACCGTTAAGATCAGAATGTCCGCCAGTAAAGCAAAGGTTGAGACGCACTCACCCAGACATGGCCATCAAAATCAAAGAGGAGGTACAGAAACAGATCGACGCGGGTTTCCTCGCTACATCTGAATATCCTCAATGGTTAGCCAACATCGTACCCGTTCCCAAAAAGGACGGAAGGGTCAGAATGTGTGTTGATTACAGAGATCTAAACAAGGCAAGTCCAAAGGACGACTTTCCTTTACCACACATTGACATGCTGGTAGACAGCACAACAAAGTTCAAAGTATTCTCCTTCATGGATGGATTCTCGGGCTATAACCAGATCAAAATGGCGCCGAAAGACATGGAGAAAACTTCGTTCATTACCCCATGGGGTACCTTTTGTTACAAGGTAATGTCGTTCGGTTTGAAGAACGCCGGGGCAACCTATCAAAGGGCCATGACTACTCTGTTTCATGACATGATACATAAGGAAATCGAGGTATATGTCGATGATTTGATTGCAAAATCAAGAACGGAGGATGAGCACGTTGAACATCTGTCAAAATTGTTCGAACGTCTAAGAAAATTCAAGCTCCGCTTGAATCCCAACAAGTGCACCTTCGGTGTCCGTTCAGGGAAATTACTAGGGTTCATCGTTAGCCAGAAAGGAATTGAAGTTGATCCTGACAAGGTCAAGGCCATTCAAGAAATGCCTTCTCCAAAAACTGAAAAACAAGTCAGAGGATTCCTGGGACGTTTGAACTACATCTCCAGATTCATATTCCTTATGACCGCGACATGTGCGCCGATTTTCAAATTACTCAAAAAGAACCAGGATTGCGTTTGGTCAGAAGATTACCAAACCGCCTTCGACAGTATTAAGGAATATCTGTTGAATCCTCCGATTCTGTCACCTCCAGTGGAAGGAAGACCACTAATCATTTACCTCACAGTCCTAGAGGACTCAATGGGATGTGTACTTGGCCAACAAGACGAAACTAAAAGGAAAGAGTCTGCCATTTACTATCTAAGCAAGAAATTCACCGACTGTAAAACTCGGTACACAATGCTTGAGAAAACTTGTTGCGCTTTGGCTTGGGCAGCCAAACGTCTTCGCCAGTACATGATTCGTCATACTACTTGGTTGGTCTCCGAAATGGATCCAATTAAGTACGTTTTCGAAAAACCTGCTCTTACGGGAAGGATTGCCCGTTGGCAAATGCTATTATCAGAATATGACATAGAGTACCACACTCAGAAAGTCGTTAAAGGAAGTATTTTAGCTGATCATTTGGCTCATCAACCGATTGACGATCAAGAATCAATCGGGTTTGACTTCCCAGACGAAGATGTCATGTATCTAAAGATGAAAGATTGCGATGAACCGCTACCCAGTGAAGGGCCAGAACCAGGTTCCCAGTGGGGACTCATCTTTGACGGAGCAGTTAATCATTATGGAAACGGAATTGGGGCAATCATTGTTACCCCTCAGGGTTCCCACATTCCTTTCACTGCCAGACTTACGTTCAAATGTACGAACAACGAGGCCGAATTCGAAGCATGTATTATGGGTCTCGAAGAAGCGGTTGATTTAAGGATCAAAAACTTGGACGTATACGGCGATTCAGCATTGGTTATTAACCAGATAAAAGGAGATTGGAACACATACCAATCAGGATTGATTCCTTACAAAGACTATGCAAGAAGGTTGTTACCCTTCTTCAACAGAGTCGACTTTCATCACATCCCTCGTGATGAGAATCACATGGCTGATGCATTAGCCACTCTCTCTTCCATGATTAGTGTAGGTCAATGGAACGACTTACCTAAGATCGACATCATGCGCCTTGAACGACCCGCTTACATCTTCGCGATTGAAGCAGTCATAGACGACAGACCTTGGTATCACGATATCAAATGCTTCCTTCAGAAACAGGAGTACCCATCTGGGGCACTCAGAAAAGACAGGAAAACCCTCAGAAGATTGGCTGGAAACTTCTTCCTGAGCGGTGACACTCTTTATAAGAGAAATTTTGACATGGTCTTGCTCCGATGTGTCGACAGACCAGAAGCAGACATGCTCATGAAAGAAATTCATGAAGGATCCTTTGGCACTCATGCCAACGGACACACAATGGCGAGAAAAAAATTCTCAGGGCCGGGTATTATTGGTTGACCATGGAATCCGACTGCTACAAGTACATGAGGAGGTGTCACAAGTGTCAGATATACTCCGACAAAATTCATGTACCGCCATCACATCTCAAAGTTCTTTCTTCCCCGTGGCCTTTTTCCATATGGGGAATCGACATGATTGGTATGATTGAGCCCAAGGCTTCAAACGGACATCGGTTCATCCTGGTAGCCATTGACTATTTCACCAAGTGGGTCGAAGCAGCGTCATTCGCCAATGTAACCTGACAAGTGGTGGTCCGATTTATCAAAAACAATATCATCTGCCGTTATGGTGTTCCAAGCGAGATCATTACTGATAATGGATCTAACTTGAACAATAAGATGATGAAAGAGTTGTGCACAGAGTTCAAGATCGAACACCATAACTCATCTCCCTACCGACCCAAGATGAACGGAGCGGTAGAAGCGGCTAACAAGAACATCAAGAAGATCGTTCAAAAAATGGTTGTAACCTATAAAGATTGGCACGAGATGCTACCCTTTGCTCTTCATGGTTATCGCACATCTGTCCATACTTCAACAGGGGCTACCCCTTTCTCTCTAGTATATGGCATGGAGGCAGTGCTTCCCATAGAAGTAGAGATCCCGTCAATTAGGGTATTGATGGAAACTAAGCTCACCGAAGCTGAATGGTGTCAAAGTCGACACGACGAACTGAACCTGATCGAAGAGAAGAGAATCACGGCACTATGCCACGGTCAGTTGTATCAACAGAGAATGAAAAGGGCGCTCGATAAAAAGGTCCGACCTCGTATTTTCAGAAAAGGAGACCTCGTGCTCAAGAAGATACAATCATTTCTCACTGACTCTCGGGGTAAATGGACCCCGAATTATGATGGCCCATATGTGGTCACGAAAGCTTACTCAAGCGGCGCCTTGAGACTTGCAACCATGGACGAAGAGGAATTTGCCTACCCCACGAATGTTGATGTAGTCAAGAAATACTTCGCCTAAACTAAAAAAAAAACGTCTCGGTGGATTGAAAACCCGAAAGGGCGGTCCAGGCAAAAGTTAGAGACATGAAAAAAAAAGAATCATCCCGATGGATTGGAAATCTCATAGTACAATCCAAGCAAAAATTAGGGATAATGGCAAGTAACTATGTTCAACAGAGGTAAGTCCCTCAGCAGCAGCAGTTACAGCATCATCTATCGGAGGAAATCTCCAGTCAAAGGTCATCTTCGATGGAAGCTCAGGATGCCCCGAATTCAAAGTTGGTAGAAGTATAGTGGTCGTTATGTTTCAACGTAGCCCTTTTCCCTGTAAATTACCATTTTCTAACTTTGTATATACTTTTTGGAATCACGCGTTTGGCTGATCTCCATCTTATCAATAAAATTTGAGCCCTTGTGCTTTTGTTTGTAATTCTTTACTTGTTTTAGCTTTACAGAACGATGTTGTTTAAACTTAATCAGCGATTCTTGAAATAAAACAAAAATGAATTTACTTGTTAAAACTTTTTCTGCTTTTAAATTAAAGATGGCATTTCTTTTGACTGTTGGACATCAGAAGAATCTCGATCGCTTCTCCAAATGTGTTTGAACCTCAAAGTGCAGAATCAAAGTACTCCTTCTAAACCAGTATGCCTGAATGAAGGGATCAACTGTGTCAGAGACCTTGTTTCATCTGACACCCTCGGCCGAGTTCTCATCTCCTAAGCCCGATCAACATAGCTCCCCGCGTGGATTATCTCTCCTAAGCAAGGTGGAATTGCTATTTTGAAACAACGGTACTTCTTCGCCTCGCGATGGCCGAGTATCCAATTGTGTTCATCCATTAGTCTGTATGTCGCGTCAGTTTTGTCAGCATAAACATACATACTTCATGCATTTTATTTGCGTTCGCATTTCGTATTGCATCACTATCACTTGATTCGGTCTTGTCCCCTAGTGATAAACAGTTTCTCAATCGAGTTTGTCAGTTCTTTCCTCGTCAGGAAGTGTTGCGTCTGCACAATCTCACCACCAGTGTATCTTTAGATCAGAGTCGGCACTTGGCCACTTTGATAACTTGAACCTCTGAAAGATCAGAGAAACCTTCAACAGATGTCACTCTTCGCCATTGAAGATGATATCCTTGCTTTCCCGGATTAAGGAAAATCCACAGAGAAAGCCTCGTGATCAGAGATTCGGCAGTACATCAGTATTTCTCCGAAAAGTCGTTGATGAGAAGGTCATCGGCACCTCAAAATTGGATCCCATCATATGGCATTTCTCTGGGAAGATCCCGAGAAAAGTATGATGTAACCCCAAACGAAAATAGTCTCTCAAGAGACTCGCTTTCCCCAGTAGAATCGACAAATGGCGTCTCCAAAACAGAGAAGTTTGTGTACCTCTACAACTCAGACGACTGGGTTCCCCAGCAAGTCTGACATCAAAACTTTTTCCACTCAAATGGCATCTCCCCAGGAAAATTCGGCGAGAAGTTTGAAGGAAAGCCACTACGAATAACGTCCCTTGTCAGTATAGTTTATTGACAAAAGAAACTAAGACCAGTTCCTTGGTAGGAAACCAGGATCGAGGGGAAGTTTAAATCAGAAACTAAGACCAGTTCCTTGGTAGGAAACCAAGAACGAGGGGAGGTTTATTTCAAAAGAAAACTGAGACCAGTTCCTTGGCTGAAGACCAGGATCGAGGGGAAGTTTACCTTTTCTAAGCATCATTGCTTAGCTAAAGAAGATGAATGCGTAAGCTACCATTCATAACCACCATCAAAATTTCGGATATTCCGATATTTAATCCTCTTGCACCCCGAATGCTCGAATACCTTCGTCATTCATACCTTCGGGTCCAAGAAGATTAAATAGGGGCATCTGTAATACCCCAAATTTTGACCACTTAGATTTCCCATCATTGTGAAAATCATCATCACAATATAGATGAACCATCATGCTTCATCAGTCTCCCCAAAGATGGGTGAGCATCCAATACAATTGAAATTAGGGTTTCAAGCCCTCTCTGAGTGCTTAGACAAAGGATCAATCAAGAAATGACATGATCTTCAACTTGTCTAATCTCTCAAATATCCACAATGGATCAAAAAGGACTCCCACTTCAAGGATTAAGCACAAGGCTGCTCCCTTCTAGGTGGATCAAGTCTCAAGATCGACAGTGTCACCAAATTTGGGTTTTGGTCGACCAGGGCCTCCAGATGGAAATTTTCATCTGGGCACAAGGCAATGATCCAAATCATGACCTAATATACTTCATGGAACCTCATGAACCCATGCATCAAGTCAATTTTGCCTCAGGGGATGCATTCATCAAAAATCAAGAATTAGGGTTTCTTGACCTAATTCACCCCTAAGTTGACTTTTGGGACAAACCATGAGCCAAGACCTCAAGAGATGATTTGAGGGTCTCTAATACACCATATTAATCCATTTGGAACAATGGATTGATCCAAGAAGCTTGAGCAACAACTCTCATTCTCATCTGCACCACAATTAGGGTTTTAAGGGAAAAGTCAACTGTAACTTTGACTTTTGACCAGGACATGCTCCCAAACCCTAATACATGATTGAATATACCCTATGACAGCCATGGAACATGTCCATCAAGTTTGATTTAGGTCAAGGACATGATTTCTTGAAGAATTGCATAGTTTGGAATTCATCTGATAAAAAGTCAACTGTGCACAAAAGTCAACTTTGACTTTTTGAGATTTTTCACCAAAATGGATTTTTAACCCTAAAATGATATTAATGTATGATTTGAATCATCATTCATCAAGAAAAATCAAGAAAAGTGAGATAACTTGTAAAAGGGGTAACCATAAAACTTAGAAATTTTTCTAAGTTAAAAATAAAGTGGCAAAGGTACCAACTTTGGAGGACCATAACTCCTAAACCACAAGGCCATTTTTTCTCATCCAAATATGGATTTGTAGCCCTCATTATCACCTACAAAAACTTCAACTACAAGTCATTCCAATTCATTAAGTATTTTGAGTTATGGAGTGATCAAAGTGGCTGAAAAGTGAAAATGTCACTTTTTCCAACACTTAGTGAAATTTTCACTAAGTCAGAATTCTGCTTCACTTTTTGCCAAATGTAGGGGGATTTTTCACTTGGAATCAAAAGAGATAAAAACCGAACTTGTTCAAACAGTTGTTGTATCATGTAAGAGCTTTCCAAAATGGCCAAGAACATTGCCAAATTCAACCTACATCATGAGATACAACATTGGCAAGTTGCCTTGCTGAAATCTGTCAAAGCAAGGCAGAATTTGCATTTTGGCTCAATTTGCCAAAATCAGCCAATTGCAATTGCTCCAATCCACTTGGACACCTCAGAGGATTGAATCCAAAGGGGACAATCACTGAGCCAAGCCTCCAAGGTCCAAGGAACAAGGAATAACATGTTGAACCTAGAATGGCCAAAATAGGGACAAGACTTCAAATTTGGAATGAGGCATTCAATGGAACCATCAAGGTGGCATGGACTGAGCCATTCTCATATGAAATCAGTCAAGACTTATCCAAGACCAAGGGGACCAAAGCTCTGTGCCCTAACCTCTAGTCAATGGCTAGAGGAGACTTTCATTTCCATTGGCCAACATTGAGGAAACCTACTTACCAGCTGCCATGTACTATTCCTTGCAAAACAAACTTGCTCTACTATAAATAGAGCTCAATTGTGGTCAGTTTGAGTGCACCAAAGCCATCTAACAGATGCTTTCCTCAAAATCTCTTTCTCTTGGCAAAAATGCCTTTCTTAGCAAGGTAGCTATCGGGTTTTGAGTTTGAGAGCAATTCTGCACAAACCAATCACTCACACACCTCACATACATCACATATGAGCTGATCAATCACTCACATAACATCTGAAACATCAATTTCACAAAATCACTTGCCATCCACACAAGTTTGAAGTGAAGTTGCAGCTGAGATGCCATAAACTGATCCAGTCCATTTCAATTCAATCCAAGTGTTCAAACACACTCCATATGGTGTAGGGAAGCTGTCCAGATCATCACAACTTGTCTGTAACACCTCCAACTCAAAATCACATCTGCTCTTGCTGTCACGACTTGGAGGTAAGCACATACTTGGTCATCTCTCAATCTATGCATATTTCCTCGCACAATAATTTGGCCATATGTTCATAATCATGCATGGAATGTTTTCCCTCAATTAATTGTATTGTTTGAATCGTGTATCAAAAATCCTAGCCTTCATGCAGAAATTAGGGTTCTTGAGGTTTCTTCGTGATTTCTTGTTGTATGTTTAATTTAAATGAAATTAAAGTACATAGACATGATCGTGAGGTTGAGACGAGCATAATGATATGTGGATTGCATGATATGATTACGTATTCATGGAGATTGGATAGAAAACGCAAATCTGAGAAACCAAGAACACGCGCGTGTTCTTCAGCTGTTCTTGGCGCCATTTTTGAATAATTTGAATATTTGAATTTTGTGATTTTGTTTAATTGATTCAAAAATTAATTTCTCTCTGAGTTTTAATGATTTTGAGTTGATTCTTTTTTTAATAATTCACAAAAATGTTAAAATATTTTATTTTATCAAAAAATCCCAAAAATATTATTTATTTCATATAATTGATATTTTTGTAAAGAATTAATATTTTGATTGTTTTTGGCATTTTAAATATTTTTTCTACATTGATTTTGCAACTTTTAATGCTTTCTAATTATTTTGTAGGTCAATACTTAATTTTTGGAGCATTAATCCAAGATCACAATTTGTTTTCCATGTGTTAAACAATTTTTGATCATTTTAATTGAATTTTTATTCAATTAAATACATTTTTGAAAACAAATTAGGGTTTTGGATTAATTCAACCCTCATAAATCATTTTCAAAACACTTTGGGCCTCTATTAGAGTGTAAGAGCCAATCCTTTTTTGACCAAATCATCTTTGGGCCTCACTTATTGTATAAGTCCCGATACCGTCAAAAAACAAACGGCGCGATCGTCGCCTTTTCAAAAATCATCTGGGCCTCTCTTTGAGCTATAAGACCCATTCAAAACATTTTGGGCCTCTATTAAAGTGTAAGACCCAATCCCCCTTTTAACCAAAACATTTTGGGCCTCACTTATTGTATAAGTCCCTCTGCGTTAAAAGAAAACCTCGGCGCGATCGCCACTTTAAACGAAAAAATCATTTGGGCATACCCTCGTGTTATAAGCCCCACACTTTTTCTTTAAACATTTTGGGCCTCTTGAGAGAGTGTAAGACCCATCCCTTTGTACAGAAAACCTTTTTGGGCCCCCGTCACTTGTATAAGTCCCGCTGTACAAAGTCAAACAGTGCGCTCACTGATAAAACCCTGGGCCTCTCCTTGAGTTGTAAGCCCCAAATCTTTCTTTTTCAAAGCACTTTCTCCTTTGTTTTGAATATACTGTTGTTTTTAATCTTTCTTTGTTGAACAACTAACCAAACAGCATGGAAGCTCTACAACCGAGTAAGTGGTTATCGCTTTCATTTACTGCTTTCATATTATAAACTGTATTGTGGGGCTGCTCACTGTAAGTCTCCTTTCATAAACTCATATCTACTGTGTAATAATAGTATAGATATTTCGAGTTTCCCCGGCTACTACGTCTAGAACTAAGTGACGCCATTTCATTTATTCGTAGAAATAGACGCCTAGATCCCCAATAGGAGCACCAGATACAGTCTTCTCTTCGGCTGTCCTCCTTAGGAATCGTCAAGAAATTCTATCCCCCATAGATGAATTATTCTCGGTGAAACTTCTCTTGAATTTCTTCAAACCGCCGAACGGTTCGGACTCTCTCTAAAAGTTAAAGTCACTGGATAGTAAACCTCGCACGTTTACCGGTGGTTTTAACTCTAAAAGAGTTTTCCTGAACTTTTCTTTGGTTTGGGACCCACGGGCTTCTTAAAAGCATCGGCCTCCTCTTGGGCATCATACAAGGACCCACAGGCTTCCTAAAAGCAACCCGGCCTCCTCTTAGGCATTATTCAAGGACCCTACGGCTTCTTAGAAGTATTCACAGCCTCCTCTTAGGCTTCGTATAATGATCTCTTCCTCCGGGAATGATAGCTTCCTCTTGGGCTTCGTAGAAGGACCCGTCGGCTTCTTAAAAGATTCCAGTCTCCTCTTGGGCTTCGTACAAATTGTCCCGACGACCTCCTAGAGGTGTAGGAACAGAATCTAGTCATCCACATAGAACAGTCCTTTCATAGAGTCTACTACTGTTTCTCAAAGCATAGTACCAAAGATAAAACTCTAGACATGGACAGTCTAACTTCCTTGAGTCTCAAAGACATTCTCAAGCACCCTTCGTTAAATAGGAAGGAAACCCGTAGACTCGGACAGTCTCAATACCCTTTGGATTTCCCGTTTCCTCAAAGAGAAGGAAATAACCCTGATCCTCAAATTAAATCCCTGTGTACAGTGTTACTCATATAAGAACTGATTTTCTCTTTTAAAATCAGTATATTGGATTTGTCACTCAACTGAAACAGTTACAATAGCTTTCATCTCGAGCTTCGTACGAGATACCAAAATTCTCCCCAGTGGAGTCAAAACAACCTTTTAGCCTCTCTCTCAGGCTTTGTATGAGACACAAAAGATTCCCTCGTAGATTCAATCACCCTTTTTTTGCCTCCATCTCGGGCCTCGTACGAGATATAAATCCCTTAAGCAAGAGTCGAACTCTTTGCTAGCCTCCTCTTAGGCTTTGTATAACGATATGCCCCACTGGGTCAAAAACCTTTAGCCTATCTCTCGGGCTTTGTACGAGACACAAAATAGCCTCCTCTTAGGCTTTGTATAATGATTTTCCTAGCGGAAATTAGCCTCCTCTTAGGCTTTGTATAAGAAAACCACTGGTTGATCCAATCAACCTTTTAGTATCAAAATTGTGCCTCGTTCACAGTACACAAACATCAACAACTCCTTTCCCTTCATCTAATCGCTGTAAGCGGCAAGCCTCTGGATCATCTACATCCATGCCACTGTCCCTCTTTTAGCATGAGAAATTCCTAAGGAAAGATGGCATTGCTCTACACTGAGTTAAAGTCTTCTCCTTCAGGTTAAAAACCCTTTCTTTGGAAATTATGGCATTGCTCGGATCCGCGTATCCCAGTTAAAGTAATTCTCCTCCTCCCCCTCTTTAGAGATGACAAATTCTCTCTAAAGCCGAGGTCTTTCAGCTTCACGTCTTGGGCTTTAAACAAGACATAAATAGATCTTTCAGCTTCACGTCTTGGGCTTTGAACAAGACACAAATAGACCTTTTAGCTTCACATCTTGGGCTTTGAACAAGATACAAATCACCTTTCGCTTCACGTCTTGGGCTTTGAACAAGACACCAAAAACCAATTTCCTCCCATAGAATAGGAGGAACTACGAATGCTCTGATTTCCCTGTTTCGGTAAACGGGAATACGTAGGCATAAGATCGAAAGAAAAGATCTTAGCGAGCGCAATCAACAAAAAACCCAAATCCCATATCTTCATCAATCAAAAGCAGTAATTCAAAAGCACCAGTCCTAACATCCTAATCCTTATTCCCCGCCAGAAACCCTTTGCCTAGAAAAAAGAAAGAAAGAACCTGTATTGGCGAAATACGAATAACCAGTACAAAGGCCCCCCTACATTGATAGCATCCGTAACCTAACAGACCGCTGTTTAAATTCAGTATGCAAGCAGGGTTAATTGGAGACATCTATTTCCCTTCCTTATTCGGCTCACAATAGGATAAAAAATGAATCGACCTGTAGTTTTAAGCTCAACCGCAGAGAGCGACCAGCGCTTAAGAACCGCGTCCAAAATCGCTCGCTACAGTATCCCACACTTCTTTGGAACTGGAGGAGTCATCTCTCTCGATGATGTTAACCTCAGGAAAAGCATAGTTGATGAATTCAAGTCCTGCAAACGTTGCAAATTCATCTTCATGTTGAGTAGTTTCTGAATGACCTGAGTGTTGATCCCATGACATGGTGGGGACACATGTATTCTGTTCAATGATGGTCAGCTGATTTTCGTTGCTCGGCTGACTTTCTTGCCCCAAATCTCCTGGGTAAGGTTGCCACATTGGCAGACCATCCATTGGGCCATAGTAACTATGGTCGAAGTTGTCTTTCATCAGAGTGTCTTCCTCTAATGAATTTGGCGGAGCACGGCATCCTTCCGGATCACAATCTCCATATATCATTTCGACGTCTGACCTTGGTATAAATCTCGGACTCTATGCGGGATAGAAAAATGGTATAGGCACCTCTTCCTGAGACATATAATCGTCCTCGTTCAGATAGGACTTCCAATCTTCATCTGTGTCGGAGGGATCTTCCTCATTGATAGCATGTAGTGCTTGAGACACCGGGTGAAGAAAACCTCCACTGTGGAAGAAGTTTTGAAGGAGATGAAGACTTTCATTGTTGGCAGTTGTCCGGGTATAGGTTGCAGAAAAACCAAGACCCTTCTTTGTTTTATTGTCAATAGGCATGACAAGCCGTCCCCATCCTGTTGTATCGGTACTCTCGACCGATTTGATAGCATCTTTGTATGAGGAAATCGAGGTTCCTCCTTGGGATTGATTGTCCTTGCCCACCGACAGTGCTTGGAACTGAGTTCCAATAACCTCCTCGGGTTCTATGCCAGTAGATGATGACAAGTTGCTTACAAGCAAGGCTTGTTCCCCACTAACTGTGACAAGTTGATCGTTCTTGACGAACTTTAGCTTTTGGTGGAGGGTCGAAGTGACCGCTCCAGCCTGATGTATCCAAGGTCTTCCTAATAAACAACTGTACGTTGCCCGGATGTCCATGACCTGGAAAGTGACTTGGAAAGTGTGAAGACCAATAGTTATGGGAAGATCAACTTCGCCGATAACTGTTTTTCTGGATCCGTCGAACGCTTTGACGATGACCTCGCTGATTCTCATTGGAGGGCCTTTGAATGATAATTGCATCAAATTGGACTTCGGCATAACATTCAGGGCTGACCCTGTGTCTACCAGTACGCTGGCTAAAGCATCGTCCTGGCAGTTAACTTTGATATTGAGTGCCATGTTATGACGACGACCCTCTTCGGGTAATTCCTCATCACTAAATCCCAAATTATTGCAGGAAGTGATGTTAGAGACAATGCTATCAAACTGTCTGATTGTTACATCCTGTTCCACAAAGGCTTTCTCCAAGACTTTCTGTAGAGCCTCCCTATGGGCTTCTAAACTGAGTAATAATGATAATACCGAGATCTTTGAAGGAGTCTATAACAGTTGATCGACAATGTTATATTCACTCCTTTGGATGAGCTTCAGCATCTCATCATTGTTTTTTGAAAGGTCGGGATTACTGGATTGACCGACTGGCGGATCAGGAGTTTCCGTCTGAAGTTCCTTTTTCTTGTTAGGTTCTCCAACCCCTCGGTTGAAGATTCTACCACTCCGTGTTACACGACTGATGTCTGCAATATTCACGACGGAGGGTAATGGAATTTCCTTTCCATTTTCAACTGTCGTTGTACCGTATTTGTAAGGGATAGCCTTAGTTGATTCATATGGTAACGGTCCTGGTAGATAGATGACTACAGGAGCCTTCTAATTTTTTCTGACCATCATAATTAATCTCGATCCATTCCCGGTTGGGAACTTTAGATTCGTCAAGTAGAGGGATAATGGCAAAAACATCCCTGGTCCTGTGATGACCAGAAATCATGACAACATCCTCAACTTGCTCGGCAAGGTAGTTCGGCGTCCAGTTGACGGGTCCAAAACCCGGATATGGGCGAATCTCTCAACGATTTACCTGACCCTGAAGAGCTGCTCTCACAAAGTAACACCCTTGGTTACTTTCCGAACAGACGCCACAACGTTCATAGTTGTGTGGTGGCACCTGGCCACGTCCACTTTGAATACAATGTAACCTCACTAGGTTAGCTTCCACAGATCGGACATCCTGACTCTGACGACGAGTGGGGTTTCTGTTATTGATACTAATCTGCTGAGTATCTTCATCCATATAAATTGGCATCCACCAGTGATTTAACAAGTGCTGAAGTGCCTCCTGGACAAGGGTACAACCTCGATCATTTTCTCAACCTGCCTTACAGCTTTGATAGTCATGTGATGTTAAGAATCCGAGTCGGACCTGCTCAGCATGTAACTCTACCAGGTTGGTATTCATCACGCGAATATCGAAGATCTGAACCATGTTGATTTGATAGGAGTTCCTATCATGGTAGTCTTGGATCCATCCAAGATCCATCTGACGCTGGAGGGCCTCCTGTATGAAAGAGCATCCCTATTTGTTTACCGAGCAAATCAGACAGGAACTGTAATCGTGCCGCGGCAGATTATGATATTGGCTTTGCCTTGAGTGCATCGCCACTAAGTTGACATTCATTGCACGGATATCGTGGTTCTGAATGACGTTAGAATTCGTGTAAAACATGTTAACTCCATGAACTCGGTGCTCTTGGATCCATCCGAGATTCATCTGTTCCTGTAGAGCTGCTTACACCATTGAACATCCCTGATTGTCTTTAGAGCAGATATCACACTGGTGATAATTATGAGGTGGCACATGGCCATATCCACTCTGTCTACAATGCATCTTGACTAGATTGGTTTTCAATAAGAGTACATCGTGAATTTGATAGACATCGTTAGTCTCTCCTTCTATCCTATTGACTGCAGCCTTCTCGTGTTGAGGCAGCGGATTCGTGAGAACATTAGGATTCGTATCCTTGAAGGATAAGACCCCGCTCCTAACAAGTTTTTGCACATCGGACTTGAAATTGAGACAAGTCTCTATATTATGCCCTGATCCTCCTTGATGATAAGGGCATGTTTGATCCACCTTAAACCAAAAAGGCAGATTTTCCGGTACTGTAAGAGGAGATTTAGTCTAAATGTGCCCCTTAGCCAGTAGTAATGGAAACAGCTCTGCGTACGACACGGGTATAGGATCAAATCATGGTGGTCGTGTTGTACGGTTGTTGTTGTATGGAGGACGAGCCTGCTGAAGAGGCTGTTGTGTCCTTTGTTGATTAGGTTGGCTCTGCGCAACCTGAGGTTGATATGTAGGAATAGACGCAGGGTTGATAGCAGGAGTCACAGCTGCTACCGGTTGATAACGTCGCCTTTGCTTTCCAAGAGAGATATTCCCAATATCTTGCTCTTTTTTCTTAGGGAGAGCACTACCGTATTTTTAGTACCGCTCGTCGATCCAGTGTCTTTTGCCAAACATCCTTCTCGGACGGCTTCCTCAAGACGAACTCCCATGCCCACCATCTCGGTGAAATCACTGGGCGCACTGGCAACCATTCTGTCATAGTAAAATGAGCTTAAGGTCTTTAAGAAGATCTTTGTTATCTCTTTTTCCTCAAGAGGCGGACAAATCTGAGTGGCAATTTCGCGCCATCTCTGAGTGTACTCCTTAAAGGTTTCCTTGTCCTTTTACGACATTGATTTGAGTTGATCTACGTGCGGTGCCATGTCCAAATTGTATTTGTATTGTTGGACGAAGGCAGTACCAAGATCTATGAATGTGCTGATCGTGGTACAGTTTAAACCCATGTACCATTTGAGTGCGGCACCAGTTAAACTATCCTGAAAGTAGTGAATCAGTAGGTCCTGATTTTCCGTCTGAGCTGACATCCGTCGGGCGTACATCACCAGATGGCTTTGAGGGCAAGAGTTACCCTCGTACTTTTCAAAGTCGGGCATTTGAAATTTGTGCGGGACTTTCACATTTGGGACCAAGCAGAGATCTGCGGCGTCCTTTCCAAATAAATCCTGACCGAGAATGGCTTGCAGTTCCATCTGCATTTCCAAGAACTGCTCCTGGAATTCCTCCATTCTGTCAAATATAGTTTCCTTCTTACTAGAAGGTGTATGTGGAATCTGTCCTTCTGGGACAGTGTGCACCACAGGGGGTGGTACCGTGACTACGGTAGTGAGTTTTGGCGAATCCCGAAGTTTGTAACCTTCAGGAGTCTTCAGTATGCCTCTGGCATCTTCGCTTTCCCGAAGTTTGTAACCTTCAGGCCCAGCGGCTTCTGTTGTGATTCCCTGATCTTCAGTGATCGGCGGAACATATCCTTTCGGGATATAGTTAACAGGCATGCCCCAAGGACGATCTTTCGGTATTTGATACCTAGGATCATACTTCTCCACTATGGGCATTGAGGTGATCTCTGAGATCACAGTTCTTTGTAGCTGAGCTTCTGCCATGGCTTGCATGTCGTTACGAAGCTTCCTCATATCCTCTCTCAGAGCGTCGATCTCTTCTTTCAACTCTCTGTTTTCTTCCTCAAGATCATCCATCTTTTTCTGACGATTGGCCCGAGTATTATACGAATGAGACAGCTTAACTCTAGAACCGAGACACAAACGTGAGATTCGTAGGTAAGAAGAATACGCGATGTGAGAATGATGAATGCAATGATTATATTAATTGTTTAAGGTTTAATCAAAATAAACTTCGACAATTAGATTGCAAATATCAAACGGCGGGGAAATCCCTTTTTATTGAATTCAAAGGATTACAGAAATGGAAATACAGTAGATTACAAGGTGCAGAAACAGAAACCTAAGCTAATGGGTCCCGAGTCCTCTCTGAAGAGAAATCGGGTGCTGATTCAGGTATCTTCCTTTTCTTTGACTGGGGCTCTTGGGCCGTTGTCGGGTTGTCATTCCTTTGCCAAGTGAAAGGAGCGAGCAAATTCCTTTGGTCATCTTGACTCTACAGCATTTTGCTCCAAAATTTCAATCAGAGCATCTTTCTCTTTCAGTAATTGCTGTATTTTGATGCACTCCACGTCGAGGGTGCAGTACTTGTTCTTCCAAGACCTTCTCTCCCGTTCAACTTTGTTGAGAGTAACCTGAAGCTTTTTAGTTTCCATCATGAAGTACATGACAGATTCCCTCGGCGGAAGAATTCTGTAACGAGGATAAGGCATTTTTAGCTTGAGAGCTCTAGTTTGTACCCAATGGAGGTAAGGCTCCACCGAGACACAATATGGTTTTCCTAGAGACTCTCGTCCTTTCTTATGAACATGCTTCCAAGCGTGCACTATTTCCATCTTTAGTGCTCTGTCATTTTCTCCTTCCTTGAAGAAAAGACTTTCTAGATGAACCCCCCCCCCCCGGTGGGACGTGTCTCATCGGGTATCCAAATTGACGGCGAACCAACACCGGATGATAGTTGATTCCTCCCTTAATTCCTATAAGGGGTACGTTGGGGAAGTTTCCACAACGGTCAATGATCCTGATTCCATCATAGATCCTATTACACCAATCTATATCAGAATTGGTAAGAGACATGATCTTCTGCGACCAACGTAAGGCACTCTTACAATCCCAAAAAGCAGCAGACTTGGGCAAGTGAGAGATAAACCATTTGTAAAGAAAAGGTACACAGCATGTGATCTCCCCTCCGCTGTACAAATTTCCCAAGTGTACAGAATGATACGCATCTGCGAGCAAAGTCGGCACAGGGTTTCCAATGAGAAAAACCTTAATGGAGTTGATATCGACGAAGTTATTGATGTTGGGAAACAAAAATAACCCGTAGGTGAGCAAGACAAAGATGCTTTCAAAAGCAGTCACGTTTCCTATACTGGCAAAATACAGGGCATTCTTTGTCAAGAACTGGGCTGGCAAACCTTGGATGCCACCTTTGGTAGTTAGGTGAGTCCTGACCTCAGATTCTTTGGAATTTCTTCCAGTCCAGAAAATGGAGCTCGATCTGTAATGTGTAAATCGATCAGATGAGAATACTCCTCCAACATTGGTGCGAGCTGGTAATCCGGGAATGTGAAACAGTGATAAACTGGATCATAAAACTGAATGAGCGCATCCATGATTCCTTCAATCACATGGACTCTTAAAAGTGGTAGCAAACCTCCGTGTTTGGCTCTGAAAGCCTCTGGGTTTGTGATCATCCTTGCTAACCTTCTTAAATCCTCTAGCTTTGGAACCTTGAAGGTATAACTATGAGTTCTCCTTCTACCGAAATCCATTAGTGCAATCATTTTCTCTGATATTTGCAATCACAGTCTTAGTTTAATTTGAAAAATAGAGAGACTAGAAGAGAAGAATTTTTTGAATTTTTTTAATGTTTTTTTAAATGAATGCATGAATGCAGCACACAAAAACATAGAAAAAACATGGGGTCAAAGGGTCATTGTCATGAAGTCAAGGCTCTACCCATCCCCAAAGGTTTATACTAGGGTGATTTTTGTACCTGTACTCATTATCATCAGCTCCTCCCAGGAAAGCAAAACAACAAGCGGATCGCCAGCGAATTGTAGAGCAATCTTAGAGTAAGTGCCATTCACCGAGAATAGATCACCAGCCTCAAATAAGGGTAGTATCGCGTAACAACTATTCCCGATAGTTTCCGCACTATAAAGGGTTTGGCTCCCCAGCTTCTCAGACATCACAATAGGCCCATTGTCTAGGTGAGAGAATGGGTTGCATTGGTCAACCTCCACTGAGGTTGATGGTCGACCTCGTCGCCATCACTTATCTTAAGTGTATACTCGATCTTTCCACATGCGGCATCACACGCATTCCCATTAGCAGAAAAATAAACACGTATAGCAATTTGGAAAAGCAGTATATATATTTGTCCTAATCATCCTAGACTTTTAAAAGCTAAGAATCTTAAGTTCCTGACAGAAAATGGTTTCCCGGCGGAGTCACCAATCTGTGGTTTCATTCTAAATTAACGGCGTTTTGACCTAAGATCCTAGTGACGTCAAGGTTTCCACAAAAAGAACAAGATCCCTAAAGAGACCTGCGCATTCCCCAGCAGAGTCGCCATTTTTCTGTAGCGAGTGATTTTTGGATGTGGTTGCGAAGCACGATTGCTCTAGTAATACAGTTCGATTCATTTTTTATCCTATTAAAGCTGATGAAGGAAGGGAAATAGATGTCTCCAACTAACCCTGCTTGCATACTGAGATTAAACAGTCAAAACTGTTGGTTTACAGATGCTATAAAGATTCGGGGTTTGTCCTAGGGTATTTTGTTGACGAGGGGTGCTTTAGGCTATCGGTTGAGATGTTAGGACGGATATATATGAAAGTATGGGATTTTGGGTTTTTGTTTAGTGTGCTCGCTAAGATTTTTCTTTCAATCTTATGCCTACGTATTCCCGTTTACCAAAACAGGGAAATCAGAGCGTTCGTAGTTCCTCCTATTCTATGGGAGGAAATGGGTGTTTCGGTGTCTTGTTCAAAGCCCAAGACGTGAAGCAAAAGGTGATTTGTATCTTGTTCAAAGCCCAAGATGTGAAGCTGAAGGTGTTGACCTTAGAGAGAATTTGTCATCTCTAAAGGGGTATGTTTGTCACAACTGTTGGGTGACTGCCTGTAAAGGAGGATTACTTTAACCGGGATTTGTGAATCTGGCAATGCCATAATTTCCTTTATAGGGGATTTTAACCTGAAGGAGAAGACTTTAACTCAGTTTAGAGCTATGCCATCTTTCCTTAGGAATTTCTCATACTAAAAGAGGGACATTGGCATGGATGTAGATGATCCAGAGGCTTGCCGCTTACAGCAGTTAGATGGAGGGGAAGGAGTTGTTGATGTTTGTGTATTGTGAACGAGGCACAGCTTTGATGCTAAAAGGTTAATTGGATCAACCAGTGGTTTTCTTATATAAAGCCTAAGAGGAGGCTAATATGTGTCTCGTACAAAGCCCGAGAGAGAGGCAAAAAGGTTTTGACTCAACGAGGGAATCTTTTGGTATCTCGTATAAAGCCTGAGATGGAGGCTAATTGACTCAACAAGAGAGTTTTTGTATCTCGTACAAAGCCTGAGATGGAGGCGAAAGAGGTGATTGACTCATCGAGGGAGTCTCTTATGTGTCTCATACAAAGCCCGAGAAAGAGCCTATATTTGTTAACTCCGCTGGGGAGAATCATTGTATAAAGCCCAAGAGAAGGCTAACTTCACGGGAGAAGGATCTTTATATAAAGCCTAAGAGGAGGCTGTGGCGACTGTTCAGTTAAGTGACAGGTCCAGTATACTGATTTTTAAAGAGAAAATCAGTTCTTATATGAGCAACACTGTACTCAAGGATTTGATTCGAGGATCCGGGTTATTCCTGTTCTTTAAGGAAGCAGGAAATCCGAAGGGTATTGAGACTGTCCGAGTCTACGGGTTTTCTTCCTATTTAACGAATGGGTTACTTGAGAATGTCTTTAAGACTCAAGGAGATTAGACTGTCCAAGTCTAGAGTGTCATCTTTTGTACTGTGCTTCGAGAAACAGTAGTAGACTCTATGAAAGGACTGTTCTATGCAGATGACTAATTTCTGTTCCTATACTTCTAGGAGGTCGTCGGGACAATTTGTACGAAGCCCAAGAGGAGGCTGGAAACTTTTAAGAAGCCGACGGGTCCTTGTACGATGCCCAAGAGGAGGCTATCATTCCCGGATTAAGAGATCATTAAACGAAGCCTAAGAAGAGGCTGTGAATACTTCTAAGAAGTCGGCGGGTCCTTGTACTAAGCCCAAGAGGAGGCACGGTTGCTTTTAGGAAGCCTGTGGGTTCTTGTACGATGCCCAAGAGGAGGCTGATGCTTTTAAGAAGCCTGTGGGTCCCCAAATCCCGAGAAATTCAAGGTAAGCTATTCACAAGGAATAGATCAAGTCAGGAAAGTTCGAGAATTTGGAAGAAACTCAAAGATGCCATTCACGGAGAATACATTCATCTCTGGGAATAGAGTTTCTTGACAATTCCTAATGAGGACAGCCGAAGAGAAGACTGTATCTGGTGATCCTATTGGGGATATAGTTGTCTATTTCCACGAATAAACGAAACGGCGTCACCTAGTTCTAGACGTAGTGGTCGGGAAAACTCTAAATATCTATACTATTATTACACAGTTGATATGAGTTTATGAAAGAAGACTTACAGTGAAACAGCCCCACAATACAGTTATATGTATATGAAAGCGGTAAATGAAAGCAATAACCACTTACTCGGTTGTAGAGCTTCCATGCTATTTGGTTAGTTGTTCAACAAAGAAAGATTGAAAACAACAGTATATTTCAAAATCAAAGGAGAAAGTGCTTTGAAAAAGAAAGATTTGGGGCTTACAGCTCAAGGAGAGGCCCAGGGTTTTATCAGTGAGCGCATTGTTTGAATTTGTACAGAGGGACTTATACAAGTGACTGTGGCCCAAAAATTGTTTTCTGTACAAAGGGATGGGTCTTACACTCTCTCAAGAGGCCCAAAAAGTTTTAAAGAAAAAGAGTGGGGCTTATAACACGAGGGTAGGCCCAGATGATTTTTCCGTTTGAAATGACAATCGCGCCGAGGTTTTCTTTTAACGCATAGGGGCTTATACAATATCTGAGGCCCAAAGTTTTTGGTTAAAATGGGGTTGGGTCTTACACTCTATTAGAGGCCCAAAAAGTTTTAAATGGGTCTTATAGCTCGAGGAGAGGCCCAAAAGGTTATTTTTTAATAGGCGACGATCGCGCCGTTTGTTTTTGACGCTATCGGGACTTATACAATACACTAAGGCCCAAAAATGGTTTGTTCAAAAAAGGATTGGGTCTTACACTCTATTAGAGGCCCATGAGTGTTTGACAATGATTTGTTTGAGTGAAAATCAAAGAAACCCTAATTTTATTCTTTAAAAGTAAATATTTAAAGAAAATCAATGAAAAATACCAAATAGGTTTGAATAAACCACTTGTGATTTTTGTTTAAGGTTTGAAAAATGAGGTATAAATCACAAGAGATATTAAAACTCATTTGGTATTGATTTTTCAAGATGAATATTCATTTTAAAATGTTTAAAAACAAATAAAAGTGAATTTATTCACAAAAATACTAATTATATTAAATAAATAATATAAATTCAATTTTTTTGTGGAATAAAATATTTCAACATTTTTGTGATTTTTTGCAAAAAGAACCAATAAAAAATAATTAAAATTGAAAGAGTTATTAATTTTCCAATTAATTAATAAACCATGAAAATATTGGAAAAAATGGCAAAATGTGAAAAAACGCAAAATGGCATGGGTGGGGGCGCGCGCCTTACCACTGGGGTGGTGATACATCCATTGTTTGAAACAAAACAACAAATATACAAGGCATGACTTGGTTTTAGGCCTGACCCAAGGCAAGTTTTGGCAAGTTTTGGCTCAGAAACGTGAAGGTCATAACTTTCTCAATTCTTAATGGTTTGAGACAAAATTTATATGCATCTGGACCAGAATTTCATAAGGAATCCAATGGTGGTGGTAGTTTTTTCAGATCATACTCCCTCCTCAAAACCCGATAGTGGTTTTGAAAATGACCTATAAATGCATTTTCTATGCTACAACTTGGTACAAGCATGGATTACATGGTGAATTAGCTCAAACACAACATATACAACATGTATGAGATGTTTATGATCAATGGACTTCAAAGCATTGCATGTTTGAAAGATTCCAAGTTGTGAGGCTTACCTCTTTGTTGAGATTTTGGAGCTTTTGTGCAATCTGTCAAACCTCTTGTTCCAGAAATGATTTGATGCTTTAGACACACTCAAATGATCCCTTAGAAGCTTTTAGGATGATTGGAATTGACTGGAACCTGCAAAAACACAAACAGTCCCTTTCTTGCAAAAGGGGTTAAAAGTGACCAAAATAGCAACTCTCTCAAATGGTGTTCCAGATGAGGGGAACCATTTGGGACAGTTCAAGGATGATATTTGGAGTGTGTTTGAGGTTTTATCTGGTTTGAAAAGTGACTGAATCCAGACAAGGCTTGAAAAATGCAAACAAAGCCTATTTTGAGGTTTTGAGATGTGACTTTGTGATTTTGTGATTATAGGTTACTTGTGATAGTTTGCACAGCTTACATATGATATATATGAGGTGTGTGTGTGATTGATTGTGATGAAAAAGCTCTCAAGCTCAAAAACTCAAAGTTGCCTTGCTAAAGAAGGTATTTTTGCCAAGAGAAAGAGGTTTTGAGGAAAGCATCTGTTTGATGGCTTTGGTGTACTCAAACTGATCACAATTGAGCTATATTTATAGTAGAGCAAGTTTGTTTTGGGATCCACAGTGAATGGCAACTGCAGTAGGTGTTTGTTCAATGTTGGCCAATGGAAATGCAAGTCTCCTCTAGCCATTGACTAGAGGTTAGGGCACAGGGTGTAGCGAGCGATTTTGGACGCGGTTCTTAAGCGCTGGTCGCTCTCTGCGGTTTGAGCTTTGACTACAGGTCGATTCATTTTTTATCCTATTGTGAGCTGAATAAGGAAGGGAAATAGATGTCTCCAATTAACCCTTCTTGCATACTGAGTTTAAACAGCGGTATGTTAGGTTATGAATGCTATCAATGTGGGGGGCCTTTGTACTGGTTATTTGTATTTTCGCCAATACTGTTTTCTTTCTTTTTTACCTGGGCAGAAGGTTTCTGGCGGGGAACAAGGATTAGGATGTTAGGACTGGTGCTTTTTAATTACTGCTTTTGATTGATCGAGATATGGGATTTGGGTTTTTTGTTGATTGTGCTCGCTAAGATCTTTTCTTTCGATCTTATGCCTACGTATTCCCGTTTACCGAAATAGGGAAATCAGAGCGTTCGTAGTTCCTCCTATTCTATGGGAGGAAATTGGTTTTTGGTGTCTTGTTCAAAGCCCAAGACGTGAAGCGAAAGGTGGTTTGTATCTTGTTCAAAGCCCAAGATATGAAGCTGAAAGGTCTATTTGTGTCTTATTCAAAGCCCAAGACGTGAAGCTGAAAGACTTCGACTTTAGAGAGAATTTGTCATCTCTAAAGAGGGGAGAAGGAGAATTACTTTAACTGGGATACGCGGATCTGAGCAATGCCATAATTTCTGAAGAAAGGGTTTTCACCTGAAGGAGAAGACTTTAACTCAGTGTAGAGCAATGCCATCTTTCCTTACGAATTTCTCATGCTAAAAGAGGGACAGTGGCGTGGATATAGATGATCCAGAGGCTTGCCGCTTACAGCGATTAGATGAAGGGAAAGGAGTTGTTGATGTTTGTGTACTGTGAACGAGGCACAGCTTTGATGCTAAAAGGTTGATTGGATCAACCAGTGGTTTTCTTATACAAAGCCTAAGAGGAGGCTAATTTCCGCTAGGAAAATCATTATACAAAGCCTAGGAGGAGGCTATTTTGTGTCTCGTACAAAGCCCGAGAGAGAGGCTAAAAGTTTTTGACCCGACGATAGAGTTTTTGTGTCTCGTACGAAGCCCGAGATGGAGGCTATTGTTTGTTTGACTCAACGAGGGAGTCTTTGTGTGTCTCGTACAAAGCCCGGGAGAGAGGCTAAAACGTTGTTTGACTCCGCTAGGGAGAGTCATTGTACAAAGCCCAAGACGAGGCTATGTCAGTTAAGTGACAGGTCCAGTATACTGATTTTGAAAGAGAAAATCAGTTCTTATATGATCATCACTGTACTCGTGGGTTAGATCTGAGGATCGGGGTTGTTTCCTCTTCTTTGGGGAAACTGGAAATCCAAAGGGTATTGAGATTGTCCGAGTCTGCGGGTTTCCTTCCTATTTAACGAAGGGGTCACTTGAGAATGTCTTTTGAGACTCAAGGAAGTTAGACTGTCCGTGCCTAGAGTTTTATCTTTTGTACTATGTTTTGAGAAACAGTAGTAGACTCTATGAAAGGACTGTTCTATGAGGATGACTAGGTTCTGTTCCTATACCTCTAGGAGGTCGACGGGACAATTTGTACGAAGCCCAAAAGGAGGCTGGAAACTTTTAAGAAGCCGACGGGTCCTTGTATGAAGCCCAAGAGGAGGCTATCATTCCCGGAGGAAGAGATCATTATACGAAGCCTAAGAGGAGGCTGTGAATACTTCTAAGAAGCCGTAGTGTCCTTGAATAATGCCCAAGAGGAGGCCGATGCTTTTAAGAAGCCCGTGGGTCTATCATCTCCTTTCCATTAGGAGAGATAACTCTTTTAAAGATAAAAACCACTGGTAAACGTGCGAGGTTTACTATCCAGCGACTTTTAGCTTTTGAAGAGGGTTCCTTAGTTAAGGTCCAAGATTATGACCGTAGTGGGTACCCAAACCCCGAGACATTCAAGGCAAGCTATCCACAAGGAATAGATCAAGTCAGGAAAGTTCGAGAATTTGGAAGAAACTCAAAGATGCCATTCACGGAGAATACATTCATCTTGGGGAGTAGAGCTTCTTGACGATTCCTAAGGAGGACAGCCGAAGAGAAGACTGTATCTGGTGCTCCTATTGGGGATCTAGGCGTCTATTTCTACGAATAAATGAAACGGCGTCACCTAGTTCTAGACGTAGTTGCCGGGGAAACTCGAAATATCTATACTATTATTACACAGTAGATATGAGTTTATGAAAGGAGACTTACAGTGAGCAGCCCCACAGTACAGTTTATAATATGAAAGCAGTAAACGAAAGCGATAACCACTTACTCGGTTGGAGTGCTTCCATGCTGTTTGGTTAGTTGTTCAACAAAGAAAGATTGAAAACAACAGTATATTCAAAATCAAAGGAGAAAGTGCTTTGAAAAAGAAAGATTTGGGGCTTACAGTTCAAGGAGAGGCCCAGGGTTTTATCAGTGAGCGCACTGTTTGAATTTGTACAGAGGGACTTATACAAGTGACTGAGGCCCGAAAAAGGTTTTCTGTACAAAGGGATGGGTCTTACACTCTCTCAAGAGGCCCGAAAAGGTTTAAAGAAAAGAGTGGGGCTTATAACACGAGGGTAGGCCCAAATGAATTTTCGTTTAAAAATGGCGATCGCGCCGAGGTTTTCTTTTAACGCAGAGGGACTTATACAATACGTGAGGCCCAAGATGTTTTGGTTAAAAGGGGAATTGGGTCTTACACTCTAATAGAGGCCCAAAGTGTTTTGAATGGGTCTTATAGCTCAAGGAGAGGCCCAAAAGGTTTTTATTTTTAAACGGGCGACGATCGCGCCGTTTACTTGTACAGAGGGACTTATACAATGAGTGAGGCCCAAAAGGTTTTTGTACAAGGGGGGATGGGTCTTACACTCTCTCAAGAGGCCCAAAAAGTTTTGAAAATGATTTATGAGGGTTGAATTAATCCAAAACCCTAATTTGTTTTTCAAAATGTATTTAATTGAATAAAAATTCAATTAAAATGATCAAAAATTGTTTAACACATGGAAGACAAATTGTGATCTTGGATTAATGCTTCAAAAATTAAGTATTGACCTACAAAATAATTAGAAAGCATTAAAAGTTGCAAAATCAATGTAGAAAAAATATTTAAAATGCCAAAAACAATCAAAATATTAATTCTTTACAAAAATATCAATTATATGAAATAAATAATATTTTTCGGATTTTTTGTGAAAATAAAATATTTTAACATTTTTGTGAATTATTAAAAAAAGAATCAACTCAAAATCATTAAAACTCAGAGAGAAATTAATTTTTGAATCAATTAAACAAAATCACAAAATTCAAATATTTGAATTTCTAAAAATGGCGCCAAGAACAAGCTGAAGAACACGCGCGTGTTCTTGGTTTCTCAGATTTGCATTTTCTATCCAATCTCCATGAATACGTAATCATATCATGCAATCGACATATCATTATGCTCGCCTTAACCTCACGATCATGTCTATGTACTTTAATTTCATTTAAATTAAACATACAACAAGAAATCACGAAGAGACCTCAAGAACCCTAATTTCTGCATGAAGGCTAGGATTTTTTATACACGATTCAAACAATGCAATTAATTGAGGGAAAACATTCCATGCATGATTATGAACATATGGCCAAATTATTGTGCGAGGAAATATGCATAGATTGAGAGATGACCAAGTATGTGCTTACCTCCAAGTCGTGACAGCAAGTTCAAAGTGATTTTTGATTTGGAGGTGTTACAGATGAGTGGTGATGATCTGAACAGCTTCCCTACAACCTATGGATTGTGTTTGGATGGTTGGACTTGATTGAAATTGGCTGGATCATTTTGTGGCACCTCAGCTGCACTTTGGTTAAAACCTTGAGCAACCAGCTGGTGATTTTGTGAAATTGATGTTTCAGAAGTAATCTAAGTGTTTGATCAGCTCATATGTGATGTATGTGAGGTGTGTGAGTGATTGGTTTGATTGGAATTGCTCTCAAACTCAAAACCCGATAGTGACTTGCCTTAGAAGGCAAAATTGGAGTGAAAGAAGAGATTTTGAGGAAAGCATCTGTTAGATGGCTTTGGTGTACTCAAACTGACCACAATTGAGTTTTATTTATAGTAGAGCAAGTTTGTTTTGCAAGGAATAGTGCATGGCAGCTGGTAAGTAGGTTTGGCCAATGTTGGCAAATGAAAATCCAAGTCTCCACTAGCCATTGACTAGAGGTTAGGGCACAGAGCTTTGGTTCCCTTGGTCTTGGATGAGTCTTGACTGATTTCAGATGAGAATGGCTCAGTCCATGCCACCTTGATGGTTCCATTGAATGCCTCATTCCAAATTTGAAGTCTTGTCCCTATTTTGGCCATTCTAGGTTCAACATGCTATTTCTTGTTCCATGGACTTTGGAGGCTTGGCTCAGTGATTGTCCCCTTTAGATTCAATCCTCTGAGGTGTCCAAGTGGATAGGAGCAATTGAATTTGGCTGATTTTGGCAAATTGACCAAAGTTGCAAATTCTGCCTTGCCTTGACAGATTTCAGCAAGGCAACTTGGCAATGTTGTATCTCATGGTGTAGGTTGAATTTGGCAATGTTCTTGGCCATTTTGGAAAGCTCTTACATGATACAACAACTGTTTGAACAAGTTTGGTTTCGATCTCTTTTGATTCCAAGTGAAAAATCCCCCTACATTTGGCAAAAAGTGAGGCAGAATCTGACTTAGTGAAAATTTCACTAAGTGTTGGAAAAAGTGACATTTTCACTTTTCAGCCACTTTGATCACTCCATAACTCAAAATCCTTAATGAATTGGAATGACTTGTAGTTGAAGTTTTTGTAGGTGATAATGAGGGATACAAATCCATCTTTGGATGAGAAAAAATGGCCTTGTGGTTTAGGAGTTATGGTCCTCCAAAGTTGGTACCTTTGCCACTTTATTTTTAACTTAGAAAAATTTCTAAGTTTTATGGTTACCCCTTTTACAAGTTATCTCACTTTTCTTGATTTTCCTTGATGAATGATGATTCAAATCATACATTAACATCATTTTAGGGTTAAAAATCCATTTTGGTGAAAAATCTCAAAAAGTCAAAGTTGACTTTTGTGCACAGTTGACTTTTTATCAGATGAATTCCAAACTTTGCAATTCTTCAGGAAATCATGTCCTTGACCTAAATCAAACTTGATGGACATGTTCAATGGGTGTCATAGGGTATATTCAATCATGTATTAGGGTTTGGGAGCATGTCCTGGTCAAAAGTCAAAGTTACAGTTGACTTTTCTCTTAAAACCCTAATTGTGGTGCAGATGAAATTGAGACTTGTTGCTCAAGCTTCTTGGATCAATCCATTGTTCCAAATGGATCAATATGGTATATTAGAGACCCTCAAATCATGTCTTGAGGTCTTGGCTCATGGTTTGTCCCAAAAGTCAACTTAGGGGTGAATTAGGTCAAGAAACCCTAATTCCTGATTTTTGATTAATACATCCCCTGAGGCAAAATTGACTTGATGCATGGGTTCATGAGGTTCCATGAAGTATATTAGGTTATGTTTTGGATCATTTCCTTGTGCCCAGATGAAAATTTCCATCTGGAGGCCCTGGTCGACCAGAACCCTAATTTGGTGACACTGTCGATCTTGAGACTTGATCCACCTAGAAGGGAGCAGCTTTGTGCTTAATCCTTGAAGTAGGAGTCCTTTTGATCCTTTGAGGATGTATGAGAGATTAGACAAGTTGAAGATCATGTCATTTCTTGATTGATCCTTTGTCTAAGCACTCAGAGAGGGCTTGAAACCCTAATTTTGATTGTATTGGATGCTCACCCATCTTTGGGGAGACTGATGAAGTATGATGGTTCATCCATATTGTGATGATGATTTTCACAATGATGGGAAATCTAAGTGGTCAAAATTTGGGGTATTACACAGGATTGTGGTTCCCTTGGTCTTGGATATGTCTTGACTGAATTCAGTTGAGAATGGCTCAGTCCATGCCACCTTGATGCTTCCATTGAATGCCCCAATCCAAAATTGGAGTCTTGTCCCTATTTTGGCCATTCTAGGTTCAACATGCTATTTCTTGTTCCAAAGACTTTGGAGGCTTGGCTCAGTGGTTGTCCCCTTTAGATCCAATCCTCAGAGGTGTCCAAGTGGATAGGAGCATTTGGATTTGGCTGATTTTGGCAAATCGAGCAAAAATGCAAATTCTGCCTTGCCTTGGCAGATTTCAGCAAGGCAACTTTCCAATGTCATATCTCATGACTCAAATTGAATTTGGTAATGTTCTTGGTCATTTTGGAAAGCCCTTACATGATACAACAACTGTTTGAACATATTTGGTTTTGATCTCTTTTGAATCTAAGGGAAAAATCCCCCTACATTTGGCAAAAAGTAGGGTAAAATCTGACTTAATGAAATTTTCACTAAGTGTTGGAACAAAGTGACTTTTCTTGATTTTGATCACTCCATAACTCAAAATCCATGAGGAGTTGGAATTAGGTCTAGTTGAAGTTTTTGTAGAGGGCAATGAGATCTACAAATCAAGCCTTGGATGGGAGAAAATGGCTTTGTGGTTTAGGAGTTATGACCCTCCAAAGTTGGTACCCTAGCCATTTTATTGTTAACTTAGAAAATTTTCTAAGTTTTTTATGGTTACCCCTTTTACAAGTTACCCAACTTTTCTTGATTTTTCTTGATGAATGATGATTCAAATCATACATTAACATCACTTTAGGGTTAAAAATCCATTTTGGTGAAAAATCTCAAAAAGTCAAAGTTGACTTTTGTGCACAGTTGACTTTTTATCAGATGAATTCCAAACTGTGCAATTCTTCAGAAAATCATGTCCTTGACCTAAATCAAACTTGATGGACATGTTCCATGGGTGTCATAGGGTATATTGATGCATGTCTTAGGGCTTGGGAGCATGTCCTGGTCAAAAGTCAAAGTTACAGTTGACTTTTTCCTTAAAACCCTAACTGTGGTGCAGATGAAATTGAGACTTGTTGCTCAAGCTTCTTGGATTAATCCATTGTTACAAATGGATCAATATAGTTCATTAGAGACCCTCAAACCCTCTCTTGAGGTCTTGGCTCATGATTTGCCCTAAAAGTCAACTTAGGGTTGAATTAGGTCAAGAAACCCTAATTCCTGATTTTTGATGAATGCATCCCCTGAGGCAAAATTGACTTGATGATTGGGTCCATGAGGTTCCATGGAATATATTAGGTTAGGTTTTGGATCATTGGATTGTGCCCAGATGAAAAACTTCCATCTGGAGGCCCTAGTCTACCAAAACCCTAATTTGGTGACACTGTCGATCTTGAGACTTGATCCACCTAGAAGGGAGCAGCCTTGTGCTTGATTCTTGAAGTGGGAGTCCTTTTGATTCATTGTGGATGTTTGAGAGGTTAGACAAGTTGAATATCATGTCATTCCTTGATTGATCCTTTGTCTAAGCACTCAGAGAGGGCTTGAAACCCTAATTTTGATTGTAATGAATGCTCACCCATCTTTGGGGAGACTGATGAAGTATGATGGTTCATCCATATTGTGATGATGATTTTCACAATGATGGGAAGTCTTAGTGGTCAAAATTTGGGGTATGACAGGAGGCTCCTAGATCTATTACTGAAATTAGAAGCTTTTTGGGTTTAGCTGGATATTATCGAAGATTCATTGAAGGTTTTTCCAAGTTAGCACTTCCTTTGACCCAATTGACTTGTAAAGGTAAAGCTTTAGTTTGGGATATTCAGTGTGAGGAGAATTTTAGTGAGCTGAAGAGAAGATTGACTACAGCTCTGATTTTGATCTTACCGGATCCTAGTGAATCGTTTGTGGTGTATTGTGATGCGTCTTTGAGTGGTTTAGGTGGAGTGTTGATGCAAGAAGGTAAGGTTGTGGCTTATGCTTCGAGGCAATTGAGGGATCATGAGAGAAACTACCCTACTCATGATTTGGAATTAGCGGCAGTGGTTTTTGTGTTGAATAATTGGAGGCATTATCTCTACGGTGCAAGATTCGAAGTCTTTAGTGATCATAAGAGTTTGAAATACTTGTTTGATCAGAAAGAGCTGAATATGAGGCAACGGAGATGGTTGGATTTTTTGAAGGACTACGATTTTGGCTTGAATTACCATCCTGGTAAAGCTAATGTGGTAGCCGATGCGTTGAGCCGAAAATCTTTGCATATGTCCGCTTTGATGGTTAAAGAGTGGGAACTTTTGGAAGCATTTAGAGATTTGAGTTTGGTGTGTGAGTTGACATCTGATAGCGTGAGGCTTGGTATGTTAAAGGTTACTAATGATTTTCTATTGACCGTTAGCGAGAAACAGAAGTTGGATGTGAAATTTGTTGATTTGTTGATGGTTGGAGATAAAGGAGTGAATGGTGACTTTAAAGTGGATGATAAGGGTGTTTTGAGATTCCGTGGTAGAATTTGTATTCCTGATGATTCGGACATGAAAAGGGTGATTTTAGAGGAAGGACACCGGAGTAGTTTGAGTATACATCCGGGAGCTAATATGATGTGTCGCTCCCGGGATTTTCATCCAAGTACAAACGCGAAAGTGGCACTGAAACAGAGTCGCCAGCAATGTGTATTTATCCCAAGAGAGGGAAAGGAAACACTGCGTAAACCTGAGGGAAGGAAAGAGCATGGTCTTGCGACCAAGAGAACTGGGTTCGGGAGTCGGTTACGCGAGAGGAAGGTATTAGCACCCCCACGCGTCCATCGTACCCAATGGGATCTACGCTTGCTTATCTCAATCAAAGGGTGTAAGGGAAGGATACTAGAAAAGGAACTGCTAGCTGGAGAACTAGAAAGGAAAGGAGAGAGAAAGAGAAAACAAATGTAGGGAAAATAAAAGAAGTGCTCGAATGGGCCCTACCCCACTGCCTACGTATCTCATCGGGAACATGAGAATCAGAGCGACGTAGTTCCCCTCACTAGGGATGGATTGTTTGTATTTTTTAGGAAACGGCTAATGTTCTAGCTCAGGTGCTGCAGCTCGCTGTATGGAGACTTAGGCGTTACCGTCTTGCAAGAGAACGAGGAGAAACACGTTCGTACGTTGAGAATGAGTGAGATGAGAAAAGAATTCCCGAAGGAAAGACGTTATGGTTTGTTTTTGTCCTTTTTAGAAAGAAATGTTTTGATCGTCTTTGTGTTTATAATGCACATTGTATTTAAGTCCCTCATGTAAGATCGAATGCCTCGCATATCGACCCGAGATGGGACGTACGCTAAACATTCTAAGAAAATGAGAGAAGATCCCTCACTATCTCATTCTCACATGAAAGGCTCAAATACAATATTTGTTTTGCCTTTATTAAGTGCTTTTTTACTTTTGTTTTAAGGTGAGAAGAAGAGACTCAAAAGCGGAGTAAAGGTAAAAGCTAAAGGGGACTAAGACTCACCCTAATGTTAGGATGCTTGGAGACCCTATGGTTAATGTGGTTTAAGAAGTCTAACCCTAAAATAAAGGAGAAGAAAAAGGTAGAAAGCAACTTACTTCCAAGATGGAAGTTAAGTTATTTCTAAGAGGGAAGAAAGAAAATTGTGAAAACAAAGAATTATTAAATGCTTAAACAACACAAATTGAATGAATAAAAGATGAAGGAAGAAATTCGAATGTGGATGTATATCCACACTTAAGTGACTTACCATTAGCCCCTGAAATGGTTAGTACAATTATTTACAAGTGAAGAAATAAGTTAAGTTGAACAAGTAAGACTTAAACAAATCAATAACCAAAGTAAAAGCATCTTAAAGGTTAAGGGAAGCACAAAGTCAGAATGCACATCATAAGAATGTCCTCTAATGATATAAGATCAAATACAAATCAAATGCACACAAATAATGTCACAAAGAAATGCATTATGAAAGAAATAGATGAAGAATGAGTGGATATGCAAAGTGATCATGTAATAATGCTTCAAGTAATGTCAAAGTCAGAATGGGGATGACCTAAACACGTGCCTAAACATGATATACAAATGTCACATGAGGAAAACAATCAAGTATCCAAGCATTAAGAGTGATTAGGAGAAGAAGTGAGAAGATATGAACATGAATTTAACATGGAAAGAAGTTACTTAAGGCATAAGTCATCCTAAAAAAAACAAGATGAAATTCAAGTATCAAAGTCAGAAGTGATATGACATATTAGGATGGATATAAGATGCACAAGACAATCACATTCAAGCAATTACAAGTCATTTAGAAGCTAGAAGGAAAAAAAACATGCATTTAGATGAAACATGTTCAAGTATGCAAAGTAAGACATGAATAGCATGTGGAATGAATGCAATGCTTTAAAGTCAGAAGCATACATCATATGAAATGCAAATGGATAGTATGGCATGGCATCAACAAACCAATTACAAGTCAAGTTGGGATTTAGATGGAAAAGACTGAGGAGATAGGTCAAAGGGAAACATGTGAGACAAGTATTGAACATGTACACAAAGAGAGCATAAACTTCAAACCAATGAGCTATAATTTCAATCAAAAGACCTATAATGATCTAAACATGGCTCAAGAAGTCAAGAAGAAATGATATCATACAATAGCACAAGTGCCTTCTCAAGCAAGTAAACAAACATGATCAAAGAAATTCGTAAAAAGGGACCTCAAACAAGAGTCATCAAACAAATACCAAACATGATTAAAAAATCATCAAATTAGGTTCCAAGGGACCGCAACCAGAGGCAAATGTCATACCAAAATCCTATACAAAAATTCAGAAAGGAAGGACCTCAAACAATCAAGCAATAGTCACTTATGAGTCATGAATAAAAATGCAAAGATGGAGGACCTAAATGCAATAAAAGAAAGTTCTAAAAATGAAACAAAAATATTTTTATGAATTTTTGGATGTTACTGACTGGATGCAAAAAGATTGATTCAAAAATATTTAAGAATCTATGAGAAATAAATTTTTCAAATGAAGATATGAAAAATAATAACAAGTTTCAAAAGAAATAAAAGGAAATTATGGAATGATATGTAAATATTAACAAAATCAAAAATAAAAATAGTAGAAAATTATTTAAACATGTTAAGATGTCATATGAATTTTTGTAGAATTTTTCATAAGGTTTTGGCATTTTTAAAAATCAATTATGAAACAAGTATAAAAAAGAAATTAAAATAAAGAAAAAATAAAGCAGGGGTGCAGAGAAGTAAAATCCCACATTCAAAATAAGAATGGGCTCAGAGGAGGGGTGCAGATATTGATTTGAGTCCAATCCAATTAAAAACATGTGCGCGTGTGATGCAGTGTACAATCATTCACCATGAGGATGCAATCATAATCATACAATGAATCAAATCACATGATCTAACGCACCACATATCACGCGCACCAAAGCAGCCATGCACATGCACTCACAAGAATACTCAGATTAAAAATAAATTGCACGCGTGATGCACATGACTTCATTAATGCGTTGGCAACACACCAACCATTGGATCAGTTTTTATAGGATCAATCACACATGATGAACGGATCATACTGAGAGCACACAATAATAATCATGGAATACATGCACTCAAACACTCAGGTTATGAAAGAATTTTAATGCGTTGGCAACGTATCAACCACACGATGCACAGATCAAACGGTCACAATTCAAACATGCAAAACCCTAGAATTAAAACTCACCGGCCGGAGAAGGACCTCCGGTCATCTTCTCCGGCGAGCAACCACCTCCTGTAAACTTCAATTTTCACAGAAATGCACAATTCGCATACCAAAATGAAGAGGAAGTAATGGAGATCAAGAATACACAATTATTTCTCATAGATCATGCATATACAACACAAACCGAGCCAAAACATTTTGCCCTAAAATCACACCTAAGCTCCTAAAGAGCCTATCAACTAGCCAGGACTCACGCATAGCTTCTACGAAGCTCTAAACACCCTGAAACAAGCTTAAATCACATTAATACGAAGCATTAAAATTGAGTAAATCAAAACCTAAAAATGTGGAGAAGCTTGAAGTGTTGAGAAAACCAGAGGTGTCTTGAGTTCTTAGACTTGTGGTGCAAAATAAATGCAGCTGAATCTTGATATCTTGAAGAGAAGAGGCAAAATCAAATTTCCAATGGAGTTTCACTTGGAGAAAGATGTTGATGCGATGTGTTATGGCTCAAGAATGCTTTCTGGTAATGATGATGGTGGAATATAGATGAAGATTACTGAAGATTCATGCACAGAGAGAGAAAAAGTTCAGAGAATGTTGAGAAAGTATGAGAGTGTTTTGGGAGTAAAAATGGAGAAAATGAAAGTTGAAAAATCAAAATGTGAGTGAGATTCTGATTTATATGTTGAGTTTAAAAGGTTAACTCATGGTCAAGTGAGTGAGTTAGGGTGAGTTGAGTGGGTTAAAATGAGTTGTCCCTAACTAACTGAGTCAAGTTAGTTAGGGCGAGTGAGGGGAGGAGTGATATGGTGTAGCATGTTTGGAATGTTATGGAGGAGGTCGATGAAAGTGAATGGTGATTATGAGGTCACAACTGCAATAGAAACTTGTCCAACAAGTTTTATTTTCCTTTCTCATGTATGACATAGATTATGGCAAGTATATGTAAGGATAATGGTGTGTTCAAATGAGGAAACAAAGTACATGAGTTGTTTGATGGATGCCTGAACCAAATTGTGTACAAAGAGCTATCAATGCATCAGTGAAGAATAGGGTGGTTTGTAGATGAATATCTCCATATTCAGTGGATGGGTTAATGAGTTTTTGAGGTCAATGGAAAGAGGAGGTGTAATACTACAAGTTTGGTATGCAACATGGTTGGAAATAAAGCTTCTAACATGCTCAAAAGTGACTTGAAACATTGGAAATCAAGACTGGTGTGTAGCGAGCGACTTGGCCCTTAGGAAAGGCATAATGACTTAGGGAATTTTCAGCATGATCACACTAACTTGGAACCAATATATCTCCATCCTAACTTGATCAAATCAAAATTTGTCCAACATCAACATTGAAGAGGGTATAGAAAGGAACAACTTTGATGTTGAAAAGTTTTTCATTTGGAGCACCTATCTTGGAGAAATTCCGCTTGACATTTGGCACACCAAGTGTTTATCAAAATTATGGCGCGTGGGCCTGGCCATGCTTGGTCATGACTTGGTTTGTGACCTAGTTTTTCCAAACTTTGGTTGATCATATCTCCCTCAATATTGATCCAATGGAGATGTTCTTTATATGGATTTAAAGGTTTGAACATGGACTATAATTGGCTCAACTTGGGCCTGAAGTTTGGAGCTTTTATCTTGAAGAAAGAGGGCCTCAAAGTGTGGTGCAAGATGGTCTAAAGTTGCCATTTTTGGAAACCCTAAAGTTTCTATTTTTGGCAGCTTTTTGTAAATTCTTGATTTTTCATTATTCCTCCATCATTTCTTGATCAAATTTTGTCCAATGAACATATGTAACATGAATTTCATGAAGTTGACCTTAAAAAGTCAGGAGTTGACTTTTTTCACTGCACAGTTGACTTTTTCTCTAATTTCTTGATTAGCAAACAACTAATCAATAGAGACCCTTCTGAAACCAATTGATGAGCAATTTCCCATCCATATACACTTAAGAACATAAGGAATACCATGGGATCAAGTCTTGCCCAAAAAATCAGAGATAAACTGATTTTAGGTCAAACCCTAATTTTGGCACCCTTTGGTTAGGAGGAAATATCACATCCTCCAAATCCAAATTCCTCTGAATATGATGTGTATCCTTTCAAACAATGATGAGATATGCCATTTGGAGGTGATAAAAACTCAAAGAGCTTGCCCAGTTGAGGGTCAGATCCCAATTTTCACTACCTTGTGTAGGAGATGGTACACTGCCCAATCTTCTTGATGAATTCTCCTCTTCCCATGCCTTGTGGGACCAATTGAGATGACATATGATGTAAGAGACCTTTTAAGCTTGTGGGAGACCCTTGGCTCTTATTTCCTTTGCTTTGGATGATCAACACCTTAGAGAACCACTGATCACATGCCCTTATGCAAGATGCAATGCAATGCTTGATGTTTTATTTTTTCTATGCTTGAATGCAATGCAATGAAATGAAAGCTCATGCTAGATGATATGAAGAAAATGAGAGGGCAAATTTTGGGGTATGACAGCTGCCCCTGTTCAATCACTGTAGACCTGAATGGATGATAGCGATCACTTTCAGACGTTTAAGGTATGGAGGGATTGAATACCGAAGAATAACCCAAAAATTTGCACTCTGTGAAGAAGAAGAAAAGGGATATAAACCCAGCCAAATGAATTCTGCTTGTAGAAAAACTCTGATGGGAAGAATAGCATTGGAAAACTGTCTTTTGAACAACGCCAGACGACTACTGGCTCGCCACGCTGCTGGTGGACTTTAACAATGTCTTTTTGCACGACGCTAGACGACTACTGGCTCGCCACGCCGCTGGTGGACTTCAACAATGTCTTTTTACACAACGCCAGACGACTACTGGCTCGCCACGCTGCTGGTGGACTTTAATAATGTCTTTTTGCACGACGCCAGACGACTACTGGCTCGCCACGCTGCTGGTGGACTTTAATAATGTATTTTTGCACGACGCCAGACGACTACTGGCTCGCCATGCTGCTGGTGGACTTTAATAATGTCTTTTTTCACGACGCCAGATGACTACTGACTCGCCACGCTGCTGGTGGACTTTGCTCATTTGCCACCCGAAGACGGACTTTTGCCAATCTACTGTTGGACTTTGAGAATTTGCCACCCGAAGACGGACTTTTGCCAATCTGTTGTTGGACTTTGATGATTTGCCACCCGAAGACGGACTTTTGCCAATCTGTTGTTGGACTTTGAGGATTTGCCACCCGAAGACGGACTTTTGCCAATCTGTTGTTGGACTTTGAGGATTTGCCACCCGAAGACGGACTTTTGCCAATCTGCTGTTGGACTTTGATGATTTGCCACCCGAAGACGGACTTTTGCCAATCTGCTGTTGGACTTTGAGGATTTGCCACCCGAAGACGGATTTTTGCCAATCTACTGTTGGACTTTGATGATTTGCCACCCGAAGATGGACTTTTGCCAATCTGCTGTTGTACTTTGCTGAAACATTTAACATTGGATCACACTCTGCATACATATCAGACATCTCTGCCAACTTTGCTGAGGAACCATGATCAATGATTGGATCTCAGAGACTCCTGAAAGGATAATATCTCCACCGGAGAAAGAATGAATAATTCGTCTGCTTCGAATTATCAGGCTTGCTAAAAATAAATTGGACTTTGCGATATAAGGGGAGTGATGATTCTACCAGGAATTACTTCATCTGCTTGGGGATGAATTCTGGTCACAGCAATTCCGCTGGGGATGATAATTTTCTGAATGATGTTCTATTAAGGAAACAAGTCATTAAAACTCTGCTTGGAGATCTACCAAACTCGAGATCCTTTGCGGGGATCATCAACCTTTTAACTCGGCTGGGGAAAGAATGTACTAACACCTTGCTGAGGAAGAGACTCTGTTGATCAGATAAACCTCTACGGGGATAAAAATAACTTAGCTGGGGAGTATTGTTGACAAGATTCGATGCTGAACTCTGTGGGGAATACAACCACCAGAGATACGATCTTGCTGGGGACCAGGGCTACTCCGTCGGGAATACGCAAATCCTGGTTAGAAGACGTTATGTGGTGATATGCTGGGAGAAAGTCCCTAGAGATCTGCTGGGGAAACACAAAACAACTTCCACGGTATTCTGCTGAGGAACCAAAACTGTCGAGCTTAGGATAAATGCCACAATGACTTGCGTTAGGCGAACTTCCCGTTTGACGATTCCGTTGGGGATAATGAGTTTGTAACAAACTCTGCTGGGGAAAACCGCTTTGAAACGTCTCGTGCTGGGGAATGTCCCTTGAGAGGATTTTACAGAAGACCAAACATCTTCAAACTCTACTGGGGATAATAAATCTGGAACATCTTTTGTCGGGGAAATTCAATATGTCCCCTGTTTGAGAGGATCAACAACTTGCTTTTGCCCCATGATACAAGACTGATCTGAAGAAAACGTCATAAGAGGATTTTACAGAAGATTAAGCATCTTCAAACTCCTGGCGACTTTACTGGGGATTGACCATTAACTTCGATGTCTGCGAAGCAACTCTGCTGGAGAATTTGCAACCGTTATCGACACAGAAAAGCTTGTAGCTGTTGGAAGTACTGAATGAGAGAATCGACTTAATAAGATACAATACTATCCAGTTGAACTCCAACTACCGATATCGAAACGTCGTGACCGACCGCCGACCGAATGATGTACTCAATTAGTAAACGTTGTGACAAAAGGGTGACAAGTGAACCCTTCCCCGAACATGATTGCCCCAGTCTTATGCGTGGGAATAAGTGATTACCCGTCTAGGAGGGATGACACTTGTGCTTGAAATCGTCTGGACCTGTTACCTGCAACAAGAAAATACACACATATGCCCCGGATTATTGCGTGGTTTGAATCCACCATCCAAGATTATTCAACATTCAAAGTAATTTTAAATGTTTTTCTGCGCATGTTATTGTAAAGCCACCATGTTTTCAAATGCAATGTTTTATCAAAAATTCGGACGTTTTTTGCAAACAATGCAGTAAAACAAAATAAGAAGCTTTTTTACCGAAATTCAATTTATTGATTGAAAAATGCCCAGAATAGGCAATTACATCAGGAAGCAATCCCTGGAAAGAGGTGATCGCTGAAAATTGAGAAAAGAAACTATCCTAATGGCAATGTGAAAACGGCATTCTACTGAGTTTCGATTCTGCTATGGCCAGTATATCTTCAAGATTCCCCGACCTTGCCTTCTGAGGAATGATCAGACCGATTCCTACCCTTTGGAATGTCAGTTGCTGAAACGGTGATGGAGTACAGATAACTCAGACCGTAGTCATTCGCTTAAATCCCTCTTTTACGTGGACCGCCCTTTCGGGTTTTCAATCCACCGGGATACCTTTTTTTGCTTGAGTCGTCCTTGCGGATTTTCAACTCATCGGGTGTACAATTTTTTTCATTTTATATCCCTAATTTTTGCTCGAACCTTTTATTCTGTTTTTGTGGTTCGCCGGGATGCCCTTTTTTGCCTGGAATTTTTTCTTTTTTGTCCAGCGGGTCTATTCATGCGAAGTATTTTTTGACTACGTCTGAGTTGACAAGGGATGAAAAGTCTTCGCCATCCATGGTTGTAAGTAACAAGGCTCCGCCCAAGAAGACCTTCTTAACCACGAATGGACCTTCATAGTTGGGAGTCCATTTTCCCCTGTGATATGTACTAGGAGGAAGGATCCTTTTGAGTACCACATCTCCAACTCTGTAAACCCGAGGACGCACCTTTTGGTCGAATGCTTGCTTCATCCTCCGCTGGTATAACTGCCCATGACATACAGCTGCCAGTCGTTTCTCCTCAATAAGGCTCAACTGATTAAATCTGGCACGAACCCACTCAGCTTCGTCTAACTTGACATCCATCATGACTCTGAGGGATGGAATCTCCACTTCAACCGGTAGTACTGCCTCCATACCGTATACAAGTGAGAATGGTGTTGCCCCAGTGGACGTGCGTACTGATGTTCAGTATGCATGCAAAGCAAATGGTAACATCTCATGCCAATCTTTATATATGACAACCATTTTCTGCACAATCTTCTTAATATTCTTGTTGGCCGCCTCCACAGCGCCATTCATCTTCGGGCGATACGGAGAAGAATTGTGATGTTCAATTTTGAAGTCCCGGCACAGCTCAACCATCATTTTGTTGTTCAAATTAGAACCATTATCAGTAATGATTCTCTCGGGCATTCCATAGCGATAAATGATATCCCGCTTCAAGAAACGAGCTACCACTTGCTTAGTGACGTTGGCATAAGATGCTGCTTCGACCCATTTAGTGAAGTAATCAATGGCGACCAAGATGAAACGATGGCCATTTGAAGCAGTAGGCTCAATCTTTCCGATCATGTCAATGCCCCACATAGCAAAGGGCCAAGGAGATGACATGATGCTCAATGGATTTGGAGGAACGTGCACTTTGTCTGCATAGATATGGCATTTGTGACATTTGCGGGCGTACTTGCAACAATCTGCTTCCATTGTCAACCAATAATACCCCGACCTCAATAGTTTCTTAGCCATTGCATGTCCTCCGACATGGGTACCGAAAGATCCTTCATGCACTTCCTGCATTAACAGGTCTGCTTCGTGTCTATCCACGCATCTGAGCAGAACCATGTCAAAATTTCGTTTGTATAGCACGTCATCCTGATTCAAGAAGAAGCTACCAGACAATCTTCTCAACGTCTTCTTATCTTTAGTAGATGCCCCTGGCGGGTACTCTTGACTTTTCAAGAAACACTTGATGTCATGAAACCATGGCTTGTCATCAGACGTTGCATCAACAGCAAACACAAATGCAGGTCTGTCAAGACGAGACACTTCAATCTTAGGTACATGGTTCCATCTTTGCACTTTAATCATAGAAGATAAAGTAGCCAAGGTATCAGCAAACTTATTCTCATCTCGGGGAATATGGTACAGCCTCACTATTGTGAAAAATGTCAGCAATTTCCTTGTATAATCTCTATACGGAACCAGATTTGCTTGGTGCATGTACCAACTCCCTTTCACTTGATTGATTACCAAAGCTGAATCACCGAAGATATCAAGGGTCTTAATTCGTAAATTAATCGCCTCCTCAATCCCCATTATGCAAGCTTCATATTCTGCTTCATTGTTGGTGCATCTGAAAGTTATTCGGGCAGTGAAAAGCATATGAACACCTTTTGGCGTGATAAGAACTGCTCCAACTCCGCACCCATTCATGTTAATGGCCCCATCAAACATCAAACTCCATTTGGATTCAGGGTCTGGCCCCTCCTCCGGGAGTGGTTCCTCACAATCTTTAGCTTTGAGAAATATGATGTCCTCATCAGGGAAATCAAATTTCATGGGTTGGTAATCATCAATCGGTTGTTGCGCAAGATAGTCTGACAAGATACTTCCTTTGATGGCCTTCTGAGAAGTATGCTGGATATCATATTCTGTCAAAACCATTTGCCACCGTGCAACTCTGCCTGTTAGCGCTGGTTTCTTGAAAATGTATTTGATAGGATCCATTTTGGAAATTAACAAGGTTGTGTGCCTGATCATATACTGCCTCAATCGCTTAGCGGCCCATGCAAGTGCACAACATGTCTTCTCAAGCATTGAGTATCGGGATTCGCAGTCATTGAACTTTTTGCTCAGGTAGTAGATGGCATGCTCTTTCCTACCTGTCTCGTCGTGTTGACCGAGAACACAACCCATAGAACCTTCAAGTACTGTCAAATACATTATCAAAGGCCTTCCTGAAACTAGAGGCATAAGAATTAGAGGTTTCTGCAAATATTCTTTTATTTTATCGAATGCCAATTGACAATCGTCATTCCACCTGACCGTTTGATCTTTTCTTAGCAATTTGAATATTGGTTCGCACGTGGCTGTTAGGTGAGATATGAACCTTGCAATGTAGTTCAATCTACCCAGAAAACCACGAACCTCTTTTTATGTTCTTGGTTCAGGCATATCTTGTATTGCTTTCACTTTGGCAGGATCAACCTTAATCCCTTTTTCACTCACGATGAAACCCAGCAACTTTCCAGAACGCACCCCAAAAGTGCACTTATTAGGATTCAACCTTAAACGGAACTTTCTCAACCTTTCAAACAACTTTTTCAAGTTAATCAGATGTTCTTCTTCTATTCTCGACTTGACAATCATGTCATCCACATAACATTCAATCTCTTTGTGAATCAAGTCGTGAAGCAATGTTACCATTGCCCACTGGTACGTTGCCCCTGCGTTTTTCAACCCAAAAGGCATCACTTTATAACAATATGTACCCCACGGAGTAATGAACGTGGTCTTTTCCATATCCTCAGGCGCCATCTTAATCTGGTTGTACCCGGAGAAACCATCCATAAACGAGAACACTGAAAACTGAGCTGTATTGTCAACCAGCACATCTATGTGGGGTAGTGGAAAATCATCTTTCGGGCTAGCTTTGTTAAGATCTCGATAATCCACGCACATTCTAACCTTTCCGTCTTTCTTTGGCACCGGCACAATGTTGGCAACCCAGGGAGGATAGTTAGTCACAACAAGAAACCCTGCATCCCACTGCTTCTGAACTTCTTCTTTGATCTTTATGGCCATGTCGGGATGAGTCCGACGAAGTTTCTGCTTGACTGGCAGGCATTCTTCCCTTAACGGCAGCCTGTGTACAACAATATCAGTATCCAACCCTGGCATGTCTTGATACGACCAAGCGAAGATATCAACATATTCATACAACATTTCAGTCAAAGCTTTCTTCACATCTGCTTGCAGACTGGCGCCAATCTTGATCTCTTTCTTAACCTCCTCGGTACCAATATTGATGATTTCTATGGTCTCTTGATGAGGCTGGATGGTCCTTTCCTCTTGTTTTAACAATCTGGCTAGTTCCTCAGGGAGTTCACAACCTTTCTCATCCTTTTCTTCGGCTTGATAAATCGGTTTGTCAAAGTCATACATAGCCATAGCAGAACGGGTTCATGCTTTATTTTAGAATTTATTTCAAAGCAAAAAGAAAGAAAAGAAACATTGCCATTTTATTATTTTTGTGCAAAAATAAAAATGAAAGACAGAGAACAAAATTTGAGTGCAAAACGTCCTTTATTGATGATTAAAATTGCAAATGCAAACAGGGTGGCCCTACAAATGAATCTATACGCCTTGGGCAGAGCGCAAGATTTTAACATGCATTATGGTTAGAAAAACAAAGAAAATTACTCTGTTTGAAGAGTAACGCGGATGACTTCTTCAGCGGACCAATTCTGCAATGATTTTCCCGGAGCACGTGAGCGTACCCAGTTGTCCAAGTCACAGTCACTGTCAACACCATCTTTTGTAGCTGCACAAGACTGATCTGGGTAAATGATTCCTCCACTGCTGAAAGTGATGGGTCCACTGTCCTCTGTAACTGAAGTTATAGAGGGACGATAGCCAATACCAAATTTGTCCTCCTTCATTGGTGTCTCTATCAGCTTGCCCCAGCCTTGGGCATTGCCTGCTCTGACAACCTCGACAGCTTGCTTATAGGACGAAATGGATGTACCAGCTCTATCTGGTGTAGAGGAAGATTCAGTCACCTGATCAATGTTCACGACCTCAAATGACTGGCAGAGCATCTCGTGGATTTCCCCATCCATCTCGACATACTTAAATGTGGACAAATGACTAACAAAGATGTCTTCTTCACCGCACACAGTCACAACTTATCCCTCAAACTCATACTTCAGCTTTTGGTGTAAGGTGCATGTAACAGCCCCGCCCGCATGAATCCAAGGACGACCTAATAAGCAGCTATACGCAGGCTGTATATCCATTACATGGAATGTAGATTTGAACACTTGCGGTCCAATTTGCACTGGTAATTCCACTTCACCAAACACAGATCTCTTCGTTCCATCGAACGCTCGGACAACCAAATCACTTGGCCTTAAAATCAAACCATCAACTTCCAGCTTCATCAGTGCCTTTTTAGGCAAGACATTGAGCGAGGAACCAGTGTCTACCAGGACGTGAGATAACACTGCACCCCTGCACTCCATTGTGATGTGCAAAGCTTTGTTGTGGTTTCTTCCTTCAGAAGTCGAATCCCTACTTGTGAAACCTAATCCATGGCTGACGTTGACATTAGAAATTACACCCTCAAGCTGATTAACAGTGATTTCCTGTGGAACATATGCTCTCTTCAACACTTTCAACAAAGCCTCTCGGTGCGCGTCGGAACACATCAACAATGACAAGATTGAGATTTTCGAGGGCGTCTGGTTCAGTTGATCGACAATTTTATAATCACTTTTCTTTATTATCCTCATGAACTCTTCTACCTTGTTGTCAAAGGTAATCTTTGTCTCTGTTTCAGGCACAGACACACTCTTAACCACCTGTTTTCCTTTAGCTTTTGACGCAGCCTCAACTTCTTTATCACTGCACAAAGTTTGGGGAGCAAACAATCTTTCGCTTCTTGTAAAGCCTCCTACACCACCCACATTATCAATATTTGAACTGGTTGATGTCCCGATTTCCTGCTTTTTCCCTTCGTAGTACACGTCTGCCCCATAGTGCCATGGGATTGCCTTTGTAGATGTAAACGAAACTGGTCCTGGCACCGTGATGGTAACATGACTAGTTCTTTCTGGCACAACACTTGCTACAGGAGCTATACTTGCAGGCACCTGAATTTCCGCAGGAGTATAATAAATGGTCACAGTTGACACCTCATCAGTATCTTTCACAATCCAGTCAAACTGTAGACGGCCTTCGTTGATCAGATTCTGCAGACTAACTTTCAATTTAACACAACCATTCTCTTGACTCATACACTCAGAACAATCTTGGTCACAACCTGGGAACACCTGTCCCTTCAACAGACAATCTTTTACAACCAACAAGGAAGTCTTCACCTGACTGATATCTGCCACCAAGTTCAACCTCTTTCCGTCTTCAATAACATGCACATCTGCCGCACCATGATAAGGCATGGGGTTCTGGAGAACATTAGGAGGCAGAGAGAAATTGATTGCTTTAGCATCGATCAGATCTTGTACTTTATTCTGAAACGCCCAACACTTCTCAGTGGTATGCCCTTGCGCACCAGAATGGAATTCACAGCGAGCGTTGACATCAAAATTAGGTGGCAAGTTTCCAGTAGCAGGAGCTTTCATATTACGAAGCTCAAACAACTTTAATTTGAGTAACTGGGGTAACAGTGCTGAATAGGTCATAGGGAGAGGGTCAATTTTGCGGTCCCTTTACCTAGATCTTTGCTGGAAAGGAGTTTGCTACTACTGCTGAACCTGTTGTTGGGGTTGCTGCTGCTGAACAGCTGGTGCTGGGATTGTCACTGCACCTACTTGATGATAAGCCTGAGAACATCCTCTTCCCCGTCCTCTATACACAACATTTGTATCACCTTCTCTCCTTTTCTGACCACTAGCAAACGGTTTCTTCGTTCCAGAGGAACCAGCACCACTTACATCTTGAATCTTTCCAAGCTTTAACAGACTCTCGATCCTTTCACCCGCAATCACGATGTCAGAAAATCCTGTTGATGGACAGGAAGCCAATCTATCAAGGAATGCCCCTTGCAGGGTGCCCATAAACATATCTGCCATTTCTCTATCTAGCAAAGCAGGTTGAACCTGTGCAGCCATCTCTCTCCACCTTTGAGCGTATTTCTTGAAACTTTCCTTAGTATTCTGTGACAACCCTTGCAGTTGAGTGCGGTTGGGCGCCATGTCGATATTGTACTGATATTGCTTTAGGAATGCTTCTGCCAGATCCTTTCAACTTCTCACAGCAGCTCTGTTCAATTTCATATACCAGGTCAACGATGCTCCAGCCAAACTGTCCTGAAAATAATGCATCCATAGCTTCTCGTCATCAGTATGGGCTGAGATCTTCCCAAAATAAGCCTGAATATGTGTCTGGGGACACGTATTGCCATGATATTTGTCAAAAGTGGGCGGCTTGAATTTGTGAGGAATTCTGACTCTCGGTACCAGACCCAGATTTGTGACATCAATGCCCATAGAATTCTTGCATTCCATAGCCCGTATCTCCTCAGCCAACTCATCGTACCTTTTGTCATTAGGATTACCCATCTCAGCATCCACTAGGGTGAACTGGTCTTCCTGAGCATCTTCCTGAACAACACCAGCATTTCTGACATTTCCATTACCCAGATTACCAACAGGAGAAGGATTGCCAACCGGAGGAGGAGTGCCATGAGTCTGCGAATTATCAACCTGATTACCTCCTGGCGTAGTCTCTGGGCGTTCGACCAGAAGCCTCAATCTCTCTTGAGTTTGTGCCATACCAGTCATGAGAGTCATGAACTGGTCCATGCATGCCCTCATTTCAGCCAAATCATTCTGCATTTGATCCATAATCCTTGCTTGATTTCTTCGAGTTGAGTATCGGTGTACGTGATTCTTAGCTATAATGCCTGAAACCAAATAAAGGTTAGAGATCTCCTGCAACAAGTACCTGAAAAAGAAAGCAACAAAATGCACAATGATATGCAATGCAATGCAATGTTTATTCATTTTGAGGCATTCCTTCCTTCGATTCCAGTTTGACCGAAAGGGAACAGTGCATACTCCTGCAATTGCTAACAGTGACAGAACATCAGAGGTGCATATTAATAATTCAGAATACCCATTGTACGGCCCAGTGAGTGTGTGAATCATTGTATAATTTGACGAAGAATCCACCTCAATAATACCAAACAAAGCCAATAGCATGAATGAAAAAACCCACAGCCAGGTGTGAAACAGTCAAATACAAATTGTTCCAGAACAAATATAACTGAATAACATGAATACAAACAAAAGAAAACCCATCAACAAGCCTGATGGTGATTCCCCAGAATAACAACAACACACTCAAACACTGAGCCCATATAAATCTTCCCGGACCTCCTTGAGAAGCGCTTCAGTAACCGGATCATTTGGGCGCTCGGTAAGACTTCTGATCAATTGACTCCTTAACTTGACAGCTTCTTCTAGCTTTCGGATTTGATCTTTAACAGCTAGCTCTTTGGCTCTCTTTATTCCAGCGCGGACTTTCAGATCTTCGATCTCTTGATTAGCTGAACTTAGTTGCTGGAGAAATTCACTTTCTTTGCTCTTCAATTTTTTCCTCAACTCGTCATTTTCAGCCCTGATTCTCGCCTCGATCTCCCTCCGGCATTTGGAAAACTCATCCCATCTCTGTTATCCTTTGGCAATGGCATTCTCAGACTTGGTCAACTGCCCATTGATGCACTTGCACGCCTCTTTTAGTGCCATCTCATTCTGTTTGACCTTGCGAATATAGATGGTGTCTTCAGCCATTCTTTTCTCATTCGCCTCATGACGCTCAGTCAGCTTTTGCAGTTCATATTCAACATTACGTTTTTCACAAAGCGTCTTTCTGAGTCCTTCGCTTAGCTTCTCATTTATTTTGATTGTCTTATCCATCTCCGCTTTAAGCTTGTTATATTCAGCAACGCTTATCATGGTCACCGGTTCTACAGCAACTGGATCTGACGGTCTTTCCTGAGAAAATGGCAAAAGAGTGATCTGAACTCTTCTTTTCAACCCGGCATCAAATTAAGAAGAAGACACATTGTTGCACTTGCCGAAGACAACTTTACCCTTCGTTTGCAAATTGCCCCAAGCTCCAGTCGCTTGCCTTACCAACAAAAGATTATCCTTCACAGGGAAAAAGAAAGATTCTTCCAAATCACTGTCCCTCGGAGGCTCTATTAAGGAAAACCCTAACTATCTCCTGAGAATAACAGGGTTGTAATTGATGCAACCCTTTATACCCAAGAGTGGCACATTAGGATGTCTTCCACAGCTACTGACAAAATCTCCACCCATCGTCCTTTGATTGAACCAACGAATGTCCTTTGCTGTCAACTGAATCATCCTCTTAGCCCAATTCTTTGCAGGATGAGGATCCAAAAAGGCCTCTGAATTTGGTAAATGACTCATGAGCCACTTATGGAACAGAGGTGCGCAACATCTAACCAAACCTCCTCGTTTCTTCTCATTTTTAAAATGCACAGAATAGTACAAATCACCCAGGAGTGTAGGTATAGGATTCTTCAACACAAAAATATGGATTGCAATCATGTCCACAAACTTAGGTTCATCAGCAAACAGCATAATTCCATAGATGCTCAAAGCCAGGATTGCACAAACAATTTCCCACTGAGACTTAGCAGCATATTCTTTAGCTTTGGCAACCAAGAAGTCCAAATGAAAACCAGATAAACCTCCTTTGGTGGCGAGGTTATCTGCTACCACAGGTACGCTCAGATGGAGGGCCTTAGCTATCTCTTCAGGCTTTGGAGGGCGCATGTCAGAGTTAAAAGGAATCTGGTACTTGAGAGGCACACCTAGCAGCATCGGGGCCAACTGAAAATCCGAGAAAGTGAAGCACCTTAGCTGTGGGTCATAAAACTGTAAGCAAGTATGGATGACACTCCTTTCTGAAGCATTCAAATCAACAACCACAGTCATAATCTCCCCATAATCCTTTCGGAACATACCCACACGGTCTGGAGTAACAAGAGAAACCATCTTTCGTAACTGTCCCACCTTTGTGTCAAAGAAAGTATAATGCACATTGTTCTTCCTGGGAATCTCCATAGCTGCAAAAGGGAACTGTCAACTGGAATCGAAAGGAAGTATACCCTGTAAATGAATAAACATGAAGGTTAAATGCAAGAATGCTAATGATGATATGTATGCAAGGGCGTGTGATCAGTGCTGCACAAATAATGCTGAACGCACTGTACTGCAGTCTGAATTCGGTGAGATACACAAAACCAGGATAAGAAGCCCAATAACAAATCCAGAACAAATGTGAACTGATCAGAACCAAAGATTCAGTAACAAATCCATAACTCATAAGAAAACTGGGTATTCTGAAAGTCAAGGGTTCCTGCACACCTGTAAACAATCCCCCTCATCTCACATGTATGTACTAGAAGGTGAGGATCCTCAAATTCGAATCTCGGAATGAGAAGCAATAGCACATTCAGCCCGAAGGATACAATGCCACCGCCAAACAAAGAGATCGTCTTATGATTCTCCTCAAAATAAAGAGGGGTCATCCTAAAAGGTCATCCAGACTTAATAGCTCTTCCAGATAGCTCTACCATCGTGAAAGATCCACAACGCAGAATTCTCTAGAGAGAACCATATCCAGATTGCGTTTCATATTCACTCCTCGAACTGAAATGGAATGCGAGAGGATATGAAACACATTAAACATAAGTGCACTCAGGCCTGTGTATTGGGCCTATCTCTCAAAATACCCCATCCCGCCAAATAGAAAACAGCACAGCACAGCATAATACAATGTATGAAATGAAAATGCTAAAATGCGGTAAATACAGTAATACAGTAATACAGTAAATAATAATACAGTAAAAATAGTAAAACAACAACATACTGCATCCAAGTAAACACCCAATGAAAGAAAAACAGACAAGCGCTAGGATTGACTCGCTAAGGAAACCAGAGATTCTGGGTTCGATCCCCAGCAGAGTCGCCAGCTGTCGCTCCCAGGATTTTCATCCAAGTACAAACGCAAAAGTGGCACCGAAACAGAGTCGCCAGCAATGTGTATTTATCCCAAGAGAGGGAAAGGAAACATTGCGTAAACCTGAGGGAAGGAAAGAGCATGGTCTTGCGACCAAGAGAACTGGGTTCGGGAGTCGGTTACGCGAGAGGAAGGTATTAGCACCCCCCCGCGTCCATCGTACCCGATGGGATCCACGCTTGCTTGTCTCGATCAAAGGGTGTAAGGGAAGGATACTGGAAAAGGAACTGCTAGCTGGAGAACTGGAAAGGAAAGGAGAGAGAAAGAGAAAACAAATGTAGGGAAAATAAAAGAAGTGCTCGAATGGGCCCTACCCCCACTGCCTACGTATCTCATCGGGAACATGAGAATCAGAGCGATGTAGTTCCCCTCACTAGGGATGGATTGTTTGTATTTTTTAGGAAACGGCTAATGTGCTAGCTCAGGTGTTGCAGCTCGTTGTATGGAGACTTAGGCGTTACTGTCTTGCAAGAGAACGAGGAGAAGCACGTTCGTACGTTGAGAATGAGTGAGATGAGAAAATAATTCCCGAAGGAAAGACATTATGGTTTGTTTTTATCCTCTTTAGAAAGAAATGTTTTGATCGTCTTTGTGTTTATAACGCACATTGTATTTAAGTCCCTCATGTAAGATCGAATGCCTCGCATATCGACCCGAGATGGGACGTACGCTAAACATTCTAAGAAAATGAGAGAAGATCCCTCACTATCTCATTCTCACATGAAAGGCTCAAATACAATATTTGTTTTGCCTTTATTAAGTGTTTTTTACTTTTGTTTTAAGGTGAGAAGAAGAGACGCAAAAGCGGAGTAAAGGTAAAAGCCAAAGGGGACTAAGACTCACCCTAATGTTAGCATGCTTGGAGACCCTATGGTTAATGTGGTTTAAGAAGTCTAACCCTAAAAGAAAGGAGAAGAAAAAGGTAGAAAGCAACTTACTTCCAAGATGGAAGTTAAGTTATTTCTAAGAGGGAAGAAAGAAAATTGTGAAAACAAAGCATTATTAAAAGCTTAAACAACACAAATTGAATGATTAAAAGATGAAGGAAGAAATTAGAATATGGATGTATATCCACACTCAAGTGACTTACCATTAGCCCCTGAAATGGTTAGTACAATTATTTACAAGTGAAGAAATAAGTTAAGTTGAACAAGTAAGACTTAAACAAATCAATAACCAAAGTAAAAGCATCTTAAAGGTTAAGGGAAGCACAAAGTCAGAATGCACATCATAAGAATGCCCTCTAATGATATAAGATCAAATACAAATCAAATGCACACAAATAATGTCACAAAGAAATGCATTATGAAAGAAATAGATGAAGAATGAGTGGATATGCAAAGTGATCATGTAATAATGCTTCAAGTAATGTCAAAGTCAGAATGGAGATGACCTAAACACATGCCTAAACATGATATACAAATGTCACATGAGGCAAACAATCAAGTATCCAAGCATTAAGAGTGATTAGGAGAAGAAGTGAGAAGATATGAACATGAATTTAACATGGAAAGAAGTTACTTAAGGCATAAATCATCCTAAAAAAAACAAGATGAAATTCAAGTATCAAAGTCAGAAGTGATATGACATATTAGGATGGATATAAGATGCACAAGACAATCGCATTCAAGCAATTACAAGTCATTTAGAAGCTAGAAGGAAAAAAAAAACATGCATTTAGATGAAACATGTTCAAGTATGCAAAGTAAGACATGAATAGCATGTGGAATGAATGCAATGCTTTAAAGTCAGAAGCATACATCATATGAAATGCAAATGGATAGTATGGCATGGCATCAACAAACTAATTACAAGTCAAGTTGGGATTTAGATGGAAAAGAATGAGGAGATAGGTCAAAGGGAAACATGTGAAACAAGTATTGAACATGTACACAAAGAGAGCATCAACTTCAAACCAATGACCTATAATTTCAATCAAAAGACCTATAATGATCTAAACATGGCTCAAGAAGTCAAGAAGAAATGATATCATACAATGGCACAAGTGCCTTCTCAAGCCAGTAAACAAACATGATCAAAGAAGTTCGCAAAAAGGGACCTCAAACAAGAGTCATCAAAAAAATACCAAACATGATTAAAAAATCACCAAATTAGGTTCCAAGGGACCTCAAACAGAAGCAAATGTCATACCAAAATCCTATACAAAAATTCAAAAAGGAAGGACCTCAAACAATCAAGCAATAGTCACTTATGAGTCATGAACAAAAATGAAAAGATGGAGGACCTAAATGCAATAAAAGAAAGTTCTAAAAATGAAACAAAAATATTTTTATGAACATTTGGATGTTACTGACTGGATTCAAAAAGATTGATGCAAAAATGTTTAAGAATCTATTAGAAATAAATTTTTCAAATGAAGATATGAAAAATAGAAACAAGTTTCAAAAGAAATAAAAGGAAATTATGGAATGATATGTAAATATTCACCAAATCAAAAATAAAAATAATAGAAAATTATTTAAACATGTTAAGATATCACATGAATTTTTGTAGAATTTTTCATAAGGTTTTGGCCTTTTTAAAAATCAATTATGAAACAAGTATAAAAAAGAAATTAAAATAAAGAAAAAATAAAGCAGGGGTACAGAGAAGTAAAATCCCACATTCAAAATAAGAATGGGCTCAGAGGAGGGGTGCATATATTGATTTGAGTCCAATCCAATTAAAAACATGTGCGCGTGTGATGCAGTGTACAATCTTTCACCATGAGGATGCAATCATAACCATACAATGAATCAAATCACATGATCTAACGCACCACATATCACGCGCACCAAAGCAACCATGCAAATACACTCACAAGAATACTCAGATTAAAAATAAATTACACGCGTGATGCACATGACTTCATTAATGCATTGGCAACACACTAACCATTGGATCATTTTTGATAGGATCAATCACACATGATGAACGGATCATACTGAGAGCACACAATAATAATCATGGAATACATGCACTCAAACACTCAGGTTATGAAAGAATTTTAATGCGTTGGCAACGTATCAACCACACGATGCACAGATCAAACGGTCACAATTCAAACATGCAAAACCCTAGAATTAAAACTCACCGGCCGGAGAAGGACCTCTGGTCATCTTCTCTGGCGAGCAACCACCACCTGCAAACTTCAATTTTCACAGAAATGCACAATTCGCATACCAAAATGAAGAGGAAGTAATGGAGATCAAGAATACACAATTATTTCTCATAGATCATGCACATACAACACAAACTGAGCCAAAACAATTTGCCCTAAAATCACACCTAAGCTCCTAAAGAGCCTATCAACTAGCCAGGACTCACGCATAGCTTCTACTAAGCTCTAAACACCCTGAAACAAGCTTAAATCACATTAATACGAAGCATTAATATTGAGTAAATCAAAACCTAAAAATGTGGAGAAGCTTGAAGTGTTGAGAAAACCAGAGGTGTCTTGAGTTCTTAGACTTGTTGTGCAAAATAAATGCAGCTGAATCTTGATATCTTGAAGAGAAGAGGCAAAATCAAATTTCCAATGGAGTTTCACTTGGAGAAAGATGTTGATGCGATGTGTTATGGCTTCAAGAATGCTTTCTGGTAATGATGATGGTGGTATATAGATGAAGATTACTGAAGATTCTTGCACAGAGAGAGAAAAAGTTCAGAGAATGTTGAGAAAGTATGAGAGTGTTTTGGGAGTGAAAATGGAGAAAATGAAAGTTGAAAAATCAAAATGTGAGTGAGATTCTGATTTATATGTTGAGTTTAAAAGGTTAACTCATGGTCAAGTGAGTGAGTTAGGGTGAGTTGAGTGGGTTAAAGTGAGTTGTCCCTAACTAACTGAGTCAAGTTAGTTAGGGAGAGTGAGGGGAGGAGTGATATGGTGTAGCATGTTTGGAATGTTATGGTGGAGGTTGATGAAATTGAATGGTGATGATGAGGTCACGGCTGCAACAGAAACTTGTCCAATAAGTTTTATTTTCCTTTCTCATGTATGACATAGATTATGGCAAGTATATGTAAGGATAAGGGTGTGTTCAAATGAGGAAACAAAGTACATGAGTTGTTTGATGGATGCCTGAACCAAATCATGTACAAAGAGCTATCAATGCATCAGTGAAGAATAGGGTGGTTTGTAGATGAATATCTCCATATTCAGTGGATGGTTTAATGAGTTTTTGAGGTCAATGAAAAGAGGAGGTGTAATACTACAAGTTTGGTATGCAACATGGTAAGAAATAAAGCTTCTAACATGCTCAAAAGTGACCTGAAACATGGAAATCAAGACTGGTGTGTAGCGAGCGACTTGGCCCTTAGGAAAGGCATAATGACTTAGGGAATTTTCAGCATGATCTCCATCCTAACTTGATCAAATCAAAATTTGTCCAACATCAACATTGAAGAGAGCATGGAAAGGAACAAATTTGATGTTGAAAAGTTTTCCATTTGGAGCTCCTATTTTGGAGAAACTTCACTTGACATTTGGCACCCCAAGTGTTTGTCAAAATTATGGCGCGTGGGCCTGGTCATGCTTGGTCATGACTTGGTTTGTGACCTAGTTTTGCCAAACTTTGGTTGATCATATCTCCCTCAATATTGATCCAATGGAGATGTTCTTTATATGGATTTGAAGCTTAGAACATGGACTATAATTGGCTCAACTTGGGCCTGAAGTTTGGAGCTTTTATCTTGAAGAAAGAGGGCCTCAAAGTGTGGTGCAAGATGGTCTAAAGTTGCCATTTTTGGAAACCCTAAAGTTTCTATTTTTGGCAGTTTTTTGTAAATTCTTGATTTTTCATTATTCCTCCATCATTTCTTGATCAAATTTTGTCCAATGAACATATGTAACATGAATTTCATGAATTTGACCTTAAAAAGTCAGGAGTTGACTTTTTTCACTGCATAGTTGACTTTTTCCCAATTTCTTGATTAGCAAGCAACTGATCAATAGAGACCCTTCTGAAACCAATTGATGAGCAATTTCCCATCCATATACACTTAAGAACATAAGGAATACCATGGGATCAAGTCTTGCCCAAAAAATCAGAGATAAACTGATTTTATGTCAAACCCTAATGTTGGCACCCTCTGGTTAGGAGGAAATAACACATCCTCCAAATCCAAATTCCTCTAAATATGATGTGTATCCTTTCAAACAATGATGAGATATGCCATTTGGAGGTGATAAAAACTCAAAGAGCTTGCCCATTTGAGGGTCAGATCCCAATTTTGACTGCCTTGTGTAGGAGATGGTACACTGCCCAATCTTCTTGATGAATTCTCCTCTTCCCATGCCTTGTGGGACCAATTGAGATGACATATGATGTAAGAGACCTTTTAAGCTTGTGGGAGACCCTTGGCTCTTATTTCCTTTGCTTTGGATGATCAACACCTTAGAGAGCCACTGATCACATACCCTTATGCAAGATGCAATGCAATGCTTGATGTTTTATTTTTTCTATGCTTGAATGCAATGCAATGAAATGAAAGCTCATGCTAGATGATATGAAGAAAATGAGAGGGCAAATTTTGGGGTATGACAAGATGTACCAAGATTTGAAGAAGATCTTTTGGTGGTCCAGATTGAAGAGGGACGTGACTCAGTTTGTTTATGCGTGTTTGACGTGTCAGAAGTCGAAGGTAGAACATCATAAGCCTAGTGGATTATTACAACCGTTGGATATTCCCGAGTAGAAATAGGACAACATTTCTATGAATCTTGTGACAGGGTTACCGAATACACAGAGGGGACATAATGCCATTTGGGTGGTTGTGGATAGGCTGACTAAATCGACGCATTTCATTCCGATTGACATCAGTTTTTCTTTGGAGAGGTTGGCTGAGATTTATATCCGTGTGATTGTGAAGCTACATGGTGTTCCGTTGTGTATTGTTTCAGATCGAGATCCGAGGTTTACTTCCAGATTTTGGGAAAGTTTGCAAAAGGCGTTAGGTTCCAAGTTGAGATTGAGTTCTGCTTATCATCCTCAGACGGATGGTCAGACCGATAGGACTATTCAGTCGTTGGAAGATTTGTTGAGAGCTTGTGTTCTTGAGCAAGGTGGTGTTTGGGATAGTTATCTTTCGTTGGTGGAATTCACGTATAACAACAGTTTCCATTCAAGTATTGGAATGGCACCTTTTGAAGCGTTGTATGGAAGAAGATGTCGAACGCCGTTGTGTTGGCATGAATCTGGTGAGAGTTCGGTGGTTGGACCGGAGTTAATTCAACAAACTACGGAAAAGGTGAAACTTATTCGCGAGAAGATGAAGGCTTCTCAGAGTAGGCAGAAGAGTTATCATGATCGAATGAGGAAAGATCTTGAGTTTCAAGAAGGCGATCATGTATTTTTGAGAGTTACACCGGTGACGGGTATTGGGCGTGTATTGAAGTCAAAGAAACTTCTCGGTTTATTGGTCCTTACCAGATATCCGCGATAGTGGGTGTTGTGGCTTATCGGGTGGCGTTGCCGGCGAATCTTTCGAATTTGCATGATGTGTTCCATGTTTCACAGCTTCGGAAGTATGTTCCGGATCCGTCGCACGTGATTCCAATGGATGAGGTAGAGGTAAGGGAGAACCTTACGGCTGAGGCATTACCGGTGAGAGTTTTGGATCGCGAGTTAAAGCGATTAAGAGACAAAGATATTACGCTTGTGAAAGTAGCGTGGGGAGGCGCTGCTGAGGGAAATTTAACTTGGGAGTTGGAGAGTCGGATGCGGGAGTCGTATCCGGAATTGTTCGTCTCAGGTAACATTTTCGAGGACGAAAATTTCTAAGTGGGGGAGAGTTGTAACGCCCCGGTTTTTGTTAGTTTTATTTAATCGAGTCAATTTAATTATTTTTGGTCTTTATATTATTTTATTCTTAGTTATTATGTTTTATCGCGTTTTGGGAATGTTTGCGAGAAAATTGAGCGTAGGGGTATTTTGGTCTTTTTGGCTTGGTTAAATATTGTTTTTCCTTTAAAATAGAAACATAGAAAGAAAAGAGAGAAAATAGAAAGAAAAAGAAGAGAAGAGAAAAGGAGCGTGAGAAGAAGAAAAAGAGGAAAAACTTGGAGTTTAAGTAATCGATTCAACCGGCACTTCGAAGCGCGATTAATCGGGTAAGGGTGCGAAACTTGGTTATGCTATGTTTGTGTATGATCATGTATGTGTTTTGTTGGATTTCCTAGCTTTTCAATTCTAGGTCGATTGAGAGGAAACGAGAGAAATCGAGGTTTTAGCGGTTGAAAATCGGTATAAATGCGGTAGAATACTTGTGGTTATGATTGTAATATGTTCTAGTTGTTATGATATGGTTTGGTTGGGTTTTGATGGGGGAAATGGTGATTTAGGATGAGTAACACTGCTGCTGCGAATCCCAGAATTCGCAGGCTCGCAGTGCGAACAAGCAGCGAAGAGGAAAGCGAAGGCTCGCCAGGGCTTCACAGTGCGAATGGGTAGGCGAATGTTCGCCAGAAGTTCTCAAAGCGAACTTTATACTGTTTTTTCTCTGCCACGGTTCGCTAGAGCTTCGCACGGCGAATGAGGAAAGCGAATGCTCGCTAGGAGATTCGCATAGTGAACATGACAGATTGTTCCATTTTGTTTTCTTCATAACTTTTGATCCGTAAGTCGGATTGAGGCGCGGTTGGGTGCGTTAGAAAGCTAATGAGATGTTATTTCTTATAGGAATAGTTTTAGGGGAGGTTGGCCTATTTAATTGTGTCAGGAATTTGGAAATGTGTCGTTTTGTCGACTTTTACCGTCTTAATTGTGTGTATTTGATGTGTTATCATGCGATACGCTTTTGATATATAACGTATGACTTGTGTGTTGTTATATGATGTGAATGCATGTGATGAAATGTTGTGATGATGGTTTGTGGCCTAAGGGCAAGTAAATGCATTGTGTTATAAATGATTGTATATGCATGATTATGGGTGTTGGAATGGTTTATATGGTTGTATATGTGGATGCATTTGATTGTCATGAGTCATTGTATGCCAAGCATCATGTTATGCATTCTTGTGATGTCGTGTGCCCTAGTGGGTGTGAGCGACGAAACGGTTCCCGAGGGAATCCGCTATAACATCGTGTGCCTTATACAAAGAGGTGTGAGCGATCGGGTCATGTGCCTTATACAAAGAGGTGTGAGCGATCCATAAACGCCGTGTGCCTTATACAAAGAGGTGTGAGCGACGGGGAACATTGTTTTCCCGACGGGGAGTTACACTAAGTAACAAGCGATGATTACAATAATTCCTGAGTGAATTAATGATGAGATGATGGATGGAACGGTACCGCATTGCATTTCATAGAGTCGTGGTGTCGGTCTCTGTGCATTTACATAAATAATGAATGGATTGATTATGTGTGGAATTGTGAATGGAATTGATGAGTTGAGATATACACATGTTGGTGATAAATGTATTGAGCATGATTGATATGCTTTTGTGATGGATGTATGAGATAAGAATCGGGTTGGTTATGTTTAAATTATGTTGTATGTTGTGGTGAGAACGTTGTTGTGTGCGTATTTCCTGTTATTACATAATTGTATGCAACTATATTATAATTGTGTTTCTCACCCTTCTGCTGTTTTAAATGCTCTATGAGGCATTGCCGATTAGATGCTGGAGGCCTTTTTGTGAAGCTTAGGTCTTCATTCTTTTGTCGGTCGGCCCTGATATGTAGCACCGGGTAGTCGGGGAGATCGTGTATGATTATGTGAATATGTATATATCTTTTTGGATTGTACATGTATGACTCTGTATGTGACAGACAAACTTTATGTTTATATATATATGAGATTTCAGTTGCAGATTTTCCGCATTTATTCTGTATCTGAATAGTGGGTGTTAGGAACTGAGTTCCTCTGTTATGTGCTACCTAATTGTTGCACATCTATTTGAGCAGGTTATTGTATTTTGTTCCAATTGATGTGACACCTCCGTCTATGCCATGAATGTTTTAGTTATACTCTGATTATCTGTTATCGCTTTATTCAATTGGGGGTTATAGATTAGGGGTGTTACACAAAACCCTAATTCTTGGTTATAGTGAAAGCTCAACAATCCTTGAGGAAATTGATGAGGCATGATGGCACATCCATATTGTGGCAATGATTTGTACAATGATGGGAAATCTTGGTGGTCAAAATTTGGGGTATGACACCAACACGTAGGTCGACACCAGCAAGAGACGTGTCGGAAGTCGGCCCAAATGCTATGCTGTCGAAGGGCTTCGACTGATGGCCAACGAAACTGACACAAAGCTGAAGGATCTTTGGGCGGGAAGAGATTTGAAATGTTGAGAATGTGGGAGAAGTTACGAAGATGGTGGGGCGACATGTGTCACATCCAGAGCCAATCCTGGGAGAATAACAGTTATTTTATTTCTCTATTTAAGCAATGTTCATTTTCATTTTGAGGGGTCGCATTTGTAACATTGTCAAAGGAATACATTTGAAATACCGAGCGTTAAGAGAAAAGAGTTCATTTCCGCAAAATGTATGATAGCGTCCACATTTCCTTTTAAGCAATTTATATTACCAAGTTTTAATATATCTTGTCATTTACGTCTTCGGCTTGTTTATTTATCAATTCGCATACACCTTTTCTGCAAATTTTTTCCAACTTCCTCTAAATCAAAACCATCCTACCAACATCACATATACTCCAACCACCTGTCCTGGGATTTCGTGTCCGGTCCCGCAAGTAAACCTGCGACAGGAGGCCAGAGGTTGTTCGCGCGGGAATCGCGTGCGAACAGATGCCAGAGCTATGTTGTCTGGAACTGATGATATTGTTTTGATTAATGTAATCTCTTAGAAATGTTGTGGTGTTAAGTGTTTTTATTTGTTGTTTGTGTTGTTGTTTGAGATGGTAATTTGTTGTGTTAAGTGTTATTTGTCTTGTTATCTATTATTAAATGCAAAAGATTTTTGTATTAAAAAAAACATCATTAACGACAACATAAATACTTAATTAACAATTGATGGTAATTTAAAATTGATATTTCACAACTAAAAAAACTTAATTATTACTAGTTCCAACATTGGGACACCAAGTGCGGTTGTGACCAGGAAGACGACACAATTCACATTTTCTCTCCAACTTATCAACTGTGTTCATTTCTGTTCTACTTCGTGTACTTACTAGACGACATTTCTTGTTCCTCCGCATACTTGGATTATAGCAAATTCGACCTCCTTCATAGACAAGCCAATATTCCTCGTATGGTAGCATTGGAAACTTGTGCTATAGACCCAAAATAGGTTTGTGACCTTGTAAACGTTGGACAAATGAGCATAGGCGTCTTGGCATACACTGGAACATGCATCGATAACATGTGAATAAGGAACACGATAAGCTTGAAAATTTCCTCAGTCATACCAACCATTTAACAGGTTGACCTTGTAATGTCCCATAGGCTTCCCCTCACCGTGGCCCATCGTCTCCTTCACACTAAAAGTGTGATGTTGATAGTCAAAAGAGGTCACCTGATGCGTGTTAGATTTTGTTGTTTCTTCTCTCATGATCTTCATGCAATTTTCTGTAAATGTTTGCCCAAATTCCAACATTGCACTCTATTGTGCACCTCTTTCCGCAAATAGTGATCCCATCCTATAGTAGGTTGCACTTACCAATGTTATGGGAAGATTACGAGTGCCTTTAAAGACTGAGTTCATTGACTCAGCGATGTTTGTTGTCATGTGACCCCAACATTGAGCCTCGTCAAATGGCCACGTCCATTTTTATACTGGAATATTGTCTAACCACCTTAAAGCATTGTCATTAGCTAATGCAATATCTTTTCGATAGTATTTAAATGTTGGTTGGTTTGAAGCATACCATGTATGTTACAAAAAAATAAGTGTTATATTGTTATAATCTTTTATTGACTAAGATGTAATGTTAATAATTAAATACTTACTCATGTTAATAAATTTTTTCGGAGGTTTTCGTCTTTAATTTTCCTCATGAAATTTTAAGTGATCTGTCTGATTTAGTACACATGCATAGATGGTAGATCCTGCCATCAGTTATTGGGATTATTGTACGCACTCTCAATTGATGCATGTCTGTCTGATATCAAACACAAACCGGGTGGAGGAGACATATGCCTTCGTAAGTTCTGTAGAAAGAACCATCAACCACCTGTAGTCTCACCTTCTACAACAACGAAAGCAACTGGAAAAATATTGATGTTTCTATCTTGCACTATGTTAGTTGAGATTTTCGACAAGTACAACAATTTTAGCATGATAAGAAGATTTGGAAAATTTTGAGAATCAAAATAGACATTTTTTTACACGTCATGTTTAGGCAAAGTCGAAGTCTCAAGATGAGGGGTAAAAGAGTGGGACTTAGTATTTTTCTGAAAAAAAGAAGTATTTCATCCACCATTTCGACAACAGTGTTGCTCAGGTTTTGGACATCAGCAAGACACGTTGACCAACGAATGTTTTGGCGCAAAGGAGCGTATTGTTCAAAACGAGTAACTACTTCTCAGTCTTATCCTTGAAAACACGTGGAAGATATTCAGAAGTGAGAAGCATGCATAAATCTACGTGGAGAACGCTGATAAGAAGAACGTTACAAAACAATTATTTTATACTTATATAAATAGGAGTTCAAGTACTAGGATTTGGCTGTTATTTTGATTTCACTACAAAACTCAAATAACTCAAAGTACCCAGCATAGAGAGAAACGAGTTTATTGAGCAAAATGTATGAATTCTGAAACACCATTTATATTCAAATGCAAAGCCTTTTTCTTCATTTTATTTTCTTTGCAAATCTACATTCATTCATTTATTAGTTTCATTGTCACTTTACATTTACTTTCACAAAGTTATACCTTTTAAAAGTTTCGAAAACACTTACATTTTCAAACAATCTATTTTTACATTACTTTTTCTTAAAGATTTCGACCAAGTCGAAATCCTTCACCTTTCCACACAAAAATGTAAGACAACTTTTAGCACTATGTTCTACGATTCTCTGGTCAATCACGTAAGTAACCTTAAATAAGAGACTAGAGCTTGTTTACCAAATTTCATAGTAAACAAATTGGCACACCCAGTGGGACATGTGCTAAAAACGTTTTAAGAGATTGCAGGTTTTCTTTTATAAAAGTGTTTTGCGTACACGAATTGTTCTGAATATTTTGTATGCGTTTAAGAAGTGGAAAATCCTTATCAATAATGACGCGTCCTTCTATGGATAATACTAATTCACAAAACAATCCTCAAAATGTAGTAGAACAATCAGTCATATTGACGGTTGAAGACGCAGTTATTTCAACGTCTGTTAGAATAACTACTCCAGTGATATCGTCAATGCCGATTACGCCAATACCATCCCAGGGGATAACACCCCCACCACAGCCAGAGAATACCCTTTTTAACCATGTAGTTGCAAGACCACTGTTTGGTTTTTCAATGCCAATGAATAATAGGGATTACCCTTATGGCATGCCAACGTCAATGATGGTTGGCCTTCACACTAATATTTCGACATATAACGATAATGAAATGGCCACTGGGTTATCATAATCCGCATAATGCCTCCGCTTTGACCATAAATAATATGGTTCGACCAGGAGGAATATGTTATATCCCTCAAGTAACGACATCTTTAAATACGATTTATATAATGGCTATGAGGCAACAGATGGATGAAAACAACTTAGAAATGGTTAACACTTTGACCCAATGATCTGCTATCGAAAATGGGTCAAAAAAATGAGTTTAGAAAAAGTAGTAATGGGAAGCGACACTCGGATGTGGTATCACAAGGACTCTTGGCAGAATTAACTGACTAAGTAACGATTTAAGGGGGTGTCACACCCTAATTTTTAACCCTAAGATTCCACCTCGTTGTGCATCTTTTTTCTTGCATATCTGCGTGCTTTATTACTAACCAGTTTGTGCAAGCGCATTAATTTCAAGTGTAGATTCTTACAATTAAGCATTTCAGAGCGTGACCGTTGGAGTCTGATTCAAAAGATCCTAGGATTTTCTATCTTGGTCATTTTCCTCGATATTTCTCAAAAAAAGCCTCAGTATATACCATAAAGAATTAGAGCGTTCCTTCTATTAGTGGTGAGTATGATCATTTGAAGATTGGTTATGATTTTTGTGGCAAGTGATATTACAAGTTGTATCTTCAGGGTTTGTGTATCAGGTTCATCATCGTCTGAATCTTTCTGTGATTGTGCGAATAACAAAAATCAAGTTTAATCCAAGAAATAATTAGGTCTTATTCACGAAGTTGGATCATTATTTGTTTCCCTTTGATCATAAGTGAAAAAGTTTGGATTTTGGTAATTTGTGATCCATGCGCTTTGAAATGGTAAAGTTTGAATGACGATTTGAATTGAGCTTAGAAAAGAAGTTTTCAAATAAAAATTCAAACGGATTTCAAAATTTATTATTGATTTCATCACTAGTTCAAATATGACGTTCACGTTTCAATTTTAAAACTCGAAAGCTCGATCACGGTTTATAATTTAGATTCATATGTTCAAGAAGTTCATGACAAGGTTACAAGATCCAAAATACCATTCCAAATTCAAAAGAGGTCAAAGTTAATAGAAGTTTTCCAAAAGTTAAGCAAGAAGTTGTCTAAATTTCCGGGCACGTTTGATTTTGATTGCTCGCCTTTTTGACTGGGGAGAAAATTATAAGCTTCCAAATATTGCCGAGAAATATATTGTTATATATGAGATGAAAGTCCATGCATTTACAATGGATGAATCTAATGGGTTGGATAACAATATTCGGGGAAGCTATCTTGGCGTGATTAGAAGATCCCATATCTTCTAGAGTTTGGTATCAATACAGTGGAGTTGCTGCCTATCTTTGAGACTGATGAGTTGGAATTGCAGAGGTATCCAAATCCTAGAGATCACATGATTAATACGTGGAGTTATTCAACAATAAATTTCTTTTCTTTGCTCCTATGAGTCGCTATGGTAGTGCTGGAGGAGGACCAGCTAATGCTTCCCAAGAGTTCAAACAAATGGTTAAAGCCTTACATTCTGCTAATATAGAGGTTATTTTAGATGTTGTCTGCAATCATGCTAATGAGGCTGATGACCCCAATCCTTACACTTCATTTCGTGGCATAAATAATAAAGTTTATTACATGTTGGACGACAAAGGAAAATTGCTGAACTTTTCTGATTGTGGAAATACATTGAATTATAACCATCCTGTAGTCATGGAGCTAATTCTTGACAGCCTAAGACAAATTCTTCAGATAATAAAAAAAACGTGTGAGCTCACATATGGTAGTTATTGGCTGCGGCAACAAAAAAACATAAAGAGGTTATCAAGGATGCCATGGTTAAGAAACAAATTATTCGTGGCTAAATCTTATTCTCCTAGCGTTACAAAACTCCCAGCACAAGATAAATCGTCTCGCGAACTAAAACAAAGTATGCAAGAGATGGAGCATGTGCTTAGTGAATCGTCTACAGATGTTGATCTTCCACCACTGGTTGAAACTAAATTTGAGAAGATGCAAGTTGCAATAGCCAAAGCCAAATCAATCCCCGTGGTTTGCGACGACTTGACTGAGGATGAAGCTGATTTCCACATAAAACAGAGTGCATTCCCATAAACTCAACGTTCTGACAGTGCCCAGAGAGTTTTTCACTGCCCGGAACTGAAGCTAACTGTTGAATCCTCACATGATGAAGAGGCTGATTCAGGGAAATTTGAAGATTCTTCGTTGCACCATTGTGATACAATATGCTTGCTGCTTCAGTAGTTATTAATGCCACTCTAACTCCTGCATTAGGAACATTTAATCAAAACTTGGTTTTGTGGACATCTCAATAACGTAAAAAGCATCGGAAAATGTTTGCAAATTCAAAGTTATGGACATGAAGATCCGCGGCAACCACATACAAACAATAGGCACTGCAAAAGGTAGAGACTCGCACAAAAATTGAAGGGCAGGAAAGCATTGAAGGGGATTCACCAAAGAACTAAACCTCTTGCTCCGAGATAATTAGGCTTTGGTCGCGTTCTTGGTGAAGATGAAAATGATTCTGTTGCTGCGATTAGTCAAGTCAGTTCTGCAGCAGAGGAGTGATGAGATAACTCCAATATTGACAGCATAATTGTCCCTGCGTGTTAATACATTTCAGTACTAAAATTTTAATATTGGCAGCATAATGATTATTTCGAGGCAATTAATAAGTTACTAAATTTTAAACCCGAAGATAAGTTGATGGTACGATCTGCAGAATATGGTCCAGTCTATAGGTAACTGTATCTATTGTTCAGGCTGCTGCCCGGATTATCAATGTGAATGAGGTGGAAAATGTTTGTAGATCCCACAATCAACCATGAAAGCTAGCATTGAATTCGTAAATCCGCTGCAAATCACAAGGCAATAAGCATGTTCTAACATATTATTTTTCTTTCCAAAACAACACTTAACATGTTCCAACATGCTCAAATCAAAATGGAAAGGATTATAACATAAGATCATTAGGGTATTCAATTTCAAGATCAAAAATTCAAAATCCAAGAGCCTATAAATACGCAAGCAGTGCAGTGAGGAAGATTCAGACAAAAATGTACACCACATAGCAGAGAAGAATCACCATCAAAAAAGGATTCCCGCACAAGATGCAAACCTCAGAATTTCAGTGAAAAAACAATACCTCACGCATCATTCACAGTATCTCAGAGACATTACCACACCAGTTTCTCAATTTGCATAGCAGAAGAGAAACCCACATACAGCAGTATTCATACAAAGCATCATTATGGCATCAATACAAACGCACGCAAGGTAGGAAGAATGATTCGCGGCAACAACATACACACGCAGCAGGAAAACAGAGAGAATAACAACGGCAGCATATCATTGCAGAAATCCGCATAAGATTGATACAAGATCACGCACATACAAAAAATTCACTAGAAAAAACAAACTAAATTGAAGAAGAAAACACTCATCATACAATAAAATCCAGAGCACAACAGTACACAGCAAAAAATGTAGCAGTAATCACAGGTAACAATTGAAGGGATCGGAAGTACCAACACACATAGCAGCAGCAGTGAAGAATAGAGAGATACACATAAACAAAACTTGCAGTAGCAACTACATCATACACGAAGCATACAACACAGAGGCGAATTAATATCTGCTCCTCACACTGCCATTTTACACGCCACACCCCCTTGGATTAAATTAAATTTAGTTTTTTTTTTTTTTTTAATTAGAATTAAGTTAGTTTTAGTTTATTTTGTTTGGGGTTTAGTTAGAATTGGGTTTATTTAGCTTTAGTTAGAATTTAGATTTTGAATTTAATTTAATTGATTTTTAATTAGATTTTAGCTAATCATTTAATTAGTTCTTAGATTTTAACTTAATTAGTTTTAGATTAGATTTTATTTAATTCTTTTTAATTAGATTTTACTTAATTCTCAAATTAGATTTTAACTTAATTAGTTTGTAGATTAGATTTTATTTCATTCTTTTTAATTCTCAAATTAATCCTCGATTTTCTTAATTCTTGATGCACCTTTTTGAGTTTATCTTCGTGATGATTTGCTTCTTAAGTTGATTTAGTTCCTATATCATTTGCTCTCCATGTTGATATTCATTCATGATTATTAACTTTGATATTCGATGCTTAATGCTTTACTCTGATAATATGATTGCATGTGTCTGTGTCCAAGGGAAGGACTTGTGTTTGACTATTATGTCATGTACATTGCATATCATTTGCATTTTCCCCTTTGTGGCTTCTATGCCCTTTTAAGTTGAATACTTAGAGAACTTCCCTTAGGATAGTTTCCCTTAAAATGATTAGACAACTTACAATTAAGTTCAATTCTCCCATGAGAATTAGACATAACTCATCTCTAGATGAGATGTGATTCTCCTACCCCAAAACATAGTTGAGAAGGGTGTAGATTCATTTTCCACTTAGGAGAGGTATGTGGCATACTCGTCGGTTTCATATCCGAGTTAGATCTATTCTCTTAATGTGAAGCAAAGACTCATCTTCTGTACATGTGGAGGTTTAAGTCGAGTATTCTCCTTAAGATGACGACTTGTCTCTTCTCCTAAAATCAATCAAACTTCACTTGCCCTTTGAGGGGAACTACGAATGCTCTGATTCCATTCCCGTCAGGATACGTAGGCACGAGATGCGATGTCTTGGCGAGCATACTTAGAAATGATACCTTAGGTCTTCCTATCCCTTTAATCCTTAACAAACAGATAACGATTAGTAAATAACACAATAAAACAAGAGGTTTCGGTAGAGTACTACTGATGCTTAGGATGCTAATACCTTCCCTAGGTATAACCAACCCCCGAACTTTAGATTCTCTCTTGCATTGCATTGCATACTCATGGGTTATTCGTTCTTTTTCCTTTCCCTTGGATAAATTAAAGACCGGTAGTAAATAATGATTTGCGATCCAAGTTAACCAATAGCTTGATATCCAATTCTCACCGCGACAGAAATGGTGACTTCACTGGAGACTTCTTGAGCTTTACCCCTAACTTGTTTTATACATGTCATTTGTTGTATATCTATTATATCTATATATCTGTATATTTATCTGTCTGCTTGGGTTATTACACACTATTGTGAGATAAGTCCTAACCCGAACTTGAGTATACACCTATGATAGGATTGTGGCATAATCAATAGTTGACTGTTGGGAGTAGTCCTAACATGATTAACATGTGATATAACCACGCTCAGTGGAGCCCCCTTGGAATTACTGATGCATACGAGTAGTCGTATTGACATTACTTTTTCTGACCTGGTAGTCCGTGAAGCTAGGGACCTTAGTATCCCTACACCCATCTAAGCCTTTTAGGACATAGTGCAGTGATCATCCAGGTGTAGGCCTATGGTGATTGTCATGCGATATTATACTCAGACGAGTTTATCTTGAGAATATTATTAGCCCACATGAGTAGTCGTGCAGGTCGATAATAGCCGAAAGATTTATCGATGACTCTGGGAACTTTGTAGAACCTGTTGTACAAGTACAAATAAACCCATAATACACACCTTTTGGGATGGGTAGACCATGACTCCATGCTCGTGACCTTCAAACCTAGGTCTTTCTTTGATTGCATATATGTGAATATGTGTATGCCTGTGTTTGTGCATTCATCCATCCATGCAATCATGCACCATTTTTCTAACCCTTTTTCAAGGAACTTAGAGTTATCTTGCAAACATCATAGGTTTTACCATGGATTTTGAAATCCGTACTCTATTTTATAATCCTTCAAATTTTCAATGAATTAAGACATTTTCAGTTATCAAAAGTTTTATCCATTTTATGGTGTTTGTAACATAACCTTTGAGTTCCTCGAAATGCATTTTCATTTGCACAATATGCATCATGTAGCATTGCATTCGTCATTTGCATACATCCTTTCCCTAAACATAGCTCATCCGGTCTCCGGTCCTTGCATCACTCAGCTGATCTCCTGGCATTCGTACCAAGCTTGAAGTAGTTGCCGAAGAATAATGGAGAGAACAAAGAATGCAGATCCCACGTCGAGCTTTACAGTGATGACTAACTCGATGTTTGGTTTCCTTTCTGATGTCAATGCTCCACACGTGGATGTTTCTACTCGATCTCAGCCTGTGCAAGATAACCTGGTTGTTCAAGTCGATGAAAGAGATTCCCAATTTCTGAGGTATATGTCAAATCGTCAGAATATCCGCCCTGTGATAAAGGTGAATGATCCAAGAGTTACAGAAATCGAGGAAGGATTTTGTGATCTTGAGGAACAATTGAAGATGATGAAAAGACTTAATACATCTGGTCTTGAGGCTCATGACTTATGTCTAGTTCCGGGCGTGGTTATTCCCCCGAAGTTCAAAATGCCTGCCTTTGAGGTATACAAGGGTGTTAGCTATCCAAGGTACCATTTGACGATGTTTTGTCAGAAGATGACCGCTTATATTGACAACGACAAGTTGATGATCCACTGCTTTCAAGAAAGTTTATGCGGTGCATCCTTGATGTGGTATATGAAGCTAGAAAGGAATCATATTCAGTCTTGGGAAGACCTAGCTAATGCTTTTGTGAAGCAGTACAATTACAACGTGGACATGGCTCCAAATAGCGATCAGTTGATGAGTATGAGTAAGAAGAACAAGGAATCCTTCACAGAGTATGCACAACGGTGGAAAAAATTGGCAGCCCAAGTTCATCCACCACTCCAAGAGAAAGAACTGGCCAAGAGGTTTCTAAGAACACGGTCAGACTCTTATTATGTTAGGATGGTAAGCGTTGTGCCATTAGAGTTTTATAAAATTGTGGAAGTCGGGGTAAACATCGAGAATGCATTCAAAAGCGGAAGAATCCAAGATAACTCGAATGGCCAAGCTAGTAAAGAGAAATCTGTTAGTGATTCCCAAGAGGAAAGAAGTTTTGATGTTAAAGCAATTTTGGATTCTCCTCAGATCCTGCAAGCTCCAGTTCCCGTGCCTTATCACCAATATCAGTACGCAACACATGTTTAGCGCCAGCGACCACTACGTCGTGGGCTTCCGTACAAATGACAAAGGTTGACTCCTTAGGATCAACGTCAAAATCAACAAGCTCAGAATCAGAATTATCAGAATCAACGTCAGAATCAGCGGAGACCTCCGAATGGTCCAGAAGGAGAGGCTCGTCAGTTTAATCCAATCCCAATGACTTACAGTCAATTATGGTCTTATTTTGCTCGAAACTTGGTGATGATACCCAAAAAGACTAGAGCCATGAAATCTCGCCCTCCTTGGTTCAATCCTAATGCCAGTTGTGAATTTCATGATGGAGCAATGGGGCATTCGATTGAAGAGTGCATGGTTTTCCAAGAGAAAGTTCAAGAGAATATTGATGATGAAGTGCTGACCTTTAAGGGAGGAAGCCCAGTCGTGAATGGAACACCTTTATGCTGATGAATATGAAGACTCAAGAAAGTATTTTCAAGTCGGAGAAATCAAGAGAAGAGCTCACTCCCGAGCTCATCAGGCTGTTTGTTTATTTGCTTGCATTTTGTTGTTATTTCTTTGGTTGTAAAAGTACGATTTGCATGTAAGAACTTGTCTGTTTTGAATGATTAATGCAATTAATATGCTTGTCTTGAAGAAATCCATTCGTATTCACTCAAAATCCATTTTCTACTTTATAATGCCAATGCCACCCAATCTCTTGCCTTGTTAGAGAATTGGAGGGAGGATGACGAAATCATAAACGCAAGATCTCTTGTTGTATGCTTTTGAATAAAACTCTGTTGATGATGTAAGGCATTGTTTCAAATCCCCAAACACCGGAGATATAAAGGAGATATACCCTCGTTAACCCCTTTGAGCCTTGAAGTAGGAGTTTTCTTCTCCAAATAAAAAACCTCATTTTTAACCTGGGGCAGGGTAGTTTTCAGTTAAGATGATCGAGCGCCTAAACTTTCAAAAAAAAGGAATGAACACCACGAAGATTGGGTGGATACAAATAAACTTTGAGCCTTTATCCTTTGTTTCAAAAACCTTGAACCAAGCCACAATGCGACCCTCAAAAGACCTAATTGAAGTAGGGTTTATTTTGAAAAGCATACTCAATGAGATAACGTTTCCCGACTCCTATGAGCTATGCTCAAACTCGTATTGGCTTTGTAAAATTGATCAATGTCATATCCTAACTAGTGATTCGGCCACAAGTTATTGCGATATCCTTTTCAATAAAAAACTTCGAGACTAACATGTGTGTTGCATTAGCAATTTCAGAATTAACATTTTTTTGCTTGCTAACATTGCTTGACATCATAGAAGCTAGCATATGAGCATCAGGGATGAGCTAAATCTTTTGAGACTTGAGACTCTGATGAGTAAATGGCAAATCATTTCAAATAGATGATCATATCCAGAGGCATGTCGCCTGAAGACTTTGCTGAGCAGGGGCAAGTTGTTTCCCAGTTATTGCTTCCATAGTCTGACCATCCCTCAGAGGGCAAGTTTGAAGTTTCAGTTATGCATAACACAGTCGATCTGGGACAGTTACATCGAGATTCGACAAATCTCTCCAAGAGTTTCAAGACATTGGAACATTTTGGATGCCAAGTTTTCTGTAAAATCCTCTTGAGATCACTTTTTCTCATAGACCATATGGTCTAGGGCATTTGAGAATTGAAGACTTTCATTCACAACAACTGTTGTTCGAAATGCAGACTACCACGCAGTTCATCAATGTAGAACTGCATTATTCTCACAGCATTCTTTACCCATGCCCCAAAGAGTTTTTGTCTCAAATGGTGTGACAATTCCCTAGTAAGTCTCCACTTCAGGTGGTCACGGTGAATCTCTACTTCAAGCAGTTATGGCAGGTTTAATGCAAGAATTCCCCAGTTGGTGACCTAAGAATTCCCAGTGAATTTCCTTGTTTTCAACCTTCCCCCAGTGAAGTGAATTTTATTTCACTCCTCAAAGGACTTCTTACAACTTCAATCTTCCCTGGCAAAGTGGATGTTTATTTCATCCCCATGGAGTCTCAACCCGCTATGTTGATCCAAGCTTCCCCAATGAAGTGGATATTTATTTTATCCCCCGTGAGGCCTCAGCTCTGGCATCTCCAATTACAACTATTTCAGTTTATAGTGGATATTTATTTTATCCACCATGAGGTCTCTCCAATAATGAGTTTGATTCCTTTCCTAGTGGATCTTTCTCATCCCCAACAGAGTTGCCAGATTCATCTTGACAATCCTCTCAGCGAAGTCATGATGTTTATCCCCAAGTGGAGTGCTCTCTCTTTCCCTAGAAAAATTTAAAGTCTTGAAGCCGAACTTTGATCCCATATGTGGTTTGTCATTCATCCCCAATGATGCTTCTATCTTGCGAAGATTGGCCGAGTATCCGTGTCGAGATGTTTATTGCATCTCCAGTTTACTTCTTCTCTTTGTTTGCTTTGCCGACAAAAGCATAACATGACATACATTCATTCATATAGATACATGGCATCTGTGCATTTTGCATTTTGTGATGTTAGTTTGTTCTTTCACTTTGGTCGTGTTTATCCCTAAGTGACTGGGTTTGTCTTCTTCCTCCAAGTAGATTCGCCAGCCCTAAGCAGAAAGAGCACATTCTTTCTAATTCCCCATTGAGTTTGATCCTCGTGGAAGATGGTTGCTTTAGTTTTCTTTTCCACTTTTGGATAAAGATAAACCCCAGTTGAGTTCATTCCTCACTGGATAGAGTCTTGCTTGACCGTTTCTCTTCGGTTATTTCATGAATTGAACTTTGGTCCCTAACAATCACAATTTTGAATCTCTCTAAGTTGTTGAACCTGGATTGAATGTGCATTTATTTTGCACTTTTTCTCCTCGAGAAGAATCTATTTGAAGATCACCATTGAAGACAAAATATTTACTCAGCAGTGTTGTTATAACATTCCTTTGGAATTCATACCAGACGACAAGTGGCGGCTCTTTATTTGAGTAGTTTGATCTCAGGTTTTCTATTTGGATGACAAATGGAAGTCTCCTCAAGACAGTTTGTCTATCCCCAGCAAGTCATCAAGTTATCAACTTATCCTCCATCAAATGGCATCTCTCCAAAAATCCGTCGGAGAAGTTTGTTGAAGACTTTACAAGTGTTTCTCTTTATTTGAGAATTCCTGATACAAGGATTTTATTTGCTCCAATGCAATTTCAAACTACAGCAATATTGCTCCTCAGTGATGTTATCCCTAGTGAGTCTACACTTCAATTTACTCCCATTAAATGACATCTCTCCGAGAAGTTTGATGAAGATTTAGTTGATCTTTCTCTTTATATGAGAAGAAATGTTTTACAAATCAACATGCCTGCATCTCTTCTGAAGATCCCCGGTGATATTTCCTAATCTCCAGTAAGCTATGGATTCCTGTTGAAGTCTGCAATCTCCAGTGAAATCCCAATCCCCTGTGAAGTTACTTTCCAACAAGTATTCACCTTTCCAGGAAGAACCTGAGATTTGCTCATGGCATACAACCTCGAAGCATTTATTTTCAGACTTGCTCGTGGCATACAACCTCGTAGCATTTTATTTGAAAACCTAATCGTGGCATACAACCTCGAAGCGTTGAAAGGTTTATTTTTACCCTTCTCAAGTAAAAGAAGAAACTGAGATTCGTTCGTGGCTTGTGACACAAGGCGAGGGGAGGTTTATTATCCTTTAAACAGGTTATTTGATTATTTGAAGGTGGCTCTATTTCGGATTCTTTGGCTAATCTCAGCAATAGATTCTCCGATGGAATTTAGAATGGAATTCTCAGCAAATAGAAATTGGTAGTAGGTATTTTCCTTTCATTTCTTGGCAAGTCTCGACAGAAGATTTCCAGAAGACCTCGGCAGAAGGTATTTCCTGGAAAGTCCCGGCAGAAGATTTCCAGAAGACCTCAGCAGAAGGTATTTCTTTTCATTTCCTGACAAATCTCGGTAGAAGATTTCCAGAAGACCTCGGCAGAAGGTATTTCCTGGAAAGTCTTGGCAGAAGATTTCCAAAAGACCTCGGCAGAAGGTATTTCCTGGCAAGTATCGACATAAGATTTCCAGAAGACCTCGGCAGAAGGTATTTCTTGGCAAGTCTCGGAAGAAGATTTCCAGTAGACCTCGGTAGTAGGTATTTCATTTGTAAATGCTCTGGTTATTCTAGGCAGTAGATCTCCAGCAGACTTCAATAGAAGATGTTTCTCTGTTTCCAGAATCTCGGCAGTAGATTCCCTGGTCAATCTTGGCAGCAGATTCCTCAGTGATTTTGATCATCTACGCCTTTTCAGTAAAACCTTGGCAAAAGGTATTCTCAAATGAGGTTCTAAGTCTCGGCAGTAGACTCCTCTAGTTGATATCCCTTGAAATCCCCACAGTTGGCCTCGACAGCAGGTTCTCCAAGTGGATTTTATTATAAGATTTCATCATAAGCTTATCACCTTTGTTTAAACTATCTTGCGATTGGTAGTTGTTAGTTTCTTCCCCAGTGGAATTAAGTCTCATCCACAGTGGAGTTAATTCTTTTCCCCGTGGAGTCTTGTCTTGTTCGCTAAGTTGTCCTCGCCGGGTCTTTCATTCTTTAGTTGTGCTTCCAGCAACATTTTCGTACCCAGTTATCCCCTGTGCATCATTTCTCCACAGGACCTTTGTCTTACATATCATTTCATGTCATATCATGTGCATCTTGTGGCATCTTAAGGCCAAAAATTGTGCATGTTTTTATTTAAGTCTCTCCTATCACGTCGAGACGAAGATTTCAATCTCCATATCTCCGGACAGAAGAAACTTAAATAAGGGCATCTGTCACACCCTAATTTTTAACCCTAAGATCCCACCTCTTTGTGCATCTTTTTTCTTGCATATCTGCGTGCTTTATTACTAACCAGTTTGTGCAGGCGTATTAATTTCAAGTGTAGATTCTTACAATTAAGCATTTCAGAGCGTGACCGTTGGAGTCTGATTCGAAAGATCCTAGGATTTTCTATCTTGGTCATTTTCCTCGATATTTCTAAAAAAAAAAGCCTCAGTATATACCACAAAGAATTAGAGCGTTCCTTACATTGGTGCTGAGTATGATCAGCTGAAGATTGGTTATGATTTTTGTGGCAAGTGATATTACAAGTTGTATCTTCAGGGTTTGTATATCGGGTTCATCATCGTCTGAATCTTTTTGTGATTGTGCGAATAACAAAAATCAAGTTTAATCCAAGAAAGAATTAGGTCTTATTCACACATATCTTCGACTCCTGCATGCTTGAACAGACTTCAACTACAATATACACAATTTTGTCAAACCATAAAACAGTCCCTGTCGAGACTAGAGTTCAATCCAAAATACCATATGTTACATAATTATTCATCCAATTCATCCAATTACAATTGAATGATTAAGGCCCCCAACCTCTAAAAATGAGGATGATTATCAATCAATTACACAAATGATACATTGAGTTAATAATCGAATGCTTTTTATAGTTTACATGAATTGAAAACATATTTAATAGTAATTTTTGTAAAGGAAACACTATAAGGAGTATCTGATTCTGTTTCCCCTGGCCTTGCATGTCTCATATGTATCCTAGCCTGTAGTCATAAAGGAATAGCCTATAGTCATAAAGGAAGAAGTGAAAGTAAAGCAAAAAATGTTCTTTGAATGTGTAAAACCGTAAAATCGAATGAAACAGATTTTACAATGAATTCATACACCAAAACATCTTTTCAGAGCATAAGTAGCGAATTGAGAGAATATTTTTCCTTTGGGGGCACATAAAGCGAATGTTCATGCATCTGTTTGTTTTTATTAACTTAAAATAATAATAATAATAATAGGCATCGTATCTAATCTCATACATGGAAATCTCTTAAAATTATTGGACACTAAAAATGTCAATAATAAAGTGATTTGATTTACTTGTGGATGATATGCTCTATTCAAATCTTGCAGAATTTATATGGATGATATGCTCTATTCAACAGAATTATATGGATGATATGCTCTATTCAAATCTTGCAGAATAATTAGCATTCATGAAAGGTGGAGTTAATCTTTCGTGGAGTTGTAATTATTATTGGAATAAGCTTTGAGATCAATAAGTGTTCTACACGAATGATGTTGAAAATGACTTACTATACAGCACACATCAAAATCACCTGAAATTTCTTAAATTTATAAATAAAATCAATTGAAAATAACATCTTTAATTTGTCACTGAGGTATGCCCATCATGTCTTTTGCATTTTATCTTTGATTAGTCTTTTAGTTATTCGGATGTCTATGCTATACAAAAGAAAGATACTACAAACTGATGTATTTGAATTAAAGTATGAGTGAATAGGTGCCACTTCAGCTAGAAATGGAAAAATGTTGAATATATATGAGAAATAACTCATACTTTAATTGCCTTAAAATTTTAGGTGGATATGCGGTGTCAAGGTCTCTAGGATCTTGAACGTTTAGTTCATTGACACTTTTGATACTTCTTTTCTCAAAATCTCAATCAAGTGATGTCAGAGCATGGTTAGGCTTGGTAGGGGAGCGAAAGTTGATCCTAGTGTTGATCAAGGCTAGTGATGCGCGTGACTCACACTTGTGGAGAAAATGTTGGGGTTATACGAGAAGTGGTGTCAGAGCTTGGTTAGGCTCCGTGGGTGATCAAAATTGGATCCTAGTGTAAATTAAGGCTAGTGATATCGGTGACTCACGCTTGTGGAAGAGACTCTTGGGATCCAAGTGTGAGTAGATAAGTCCCACATCGACTAGAAATGAAGGAATTGTTGGGTACATAAGTAAAAGGGGACCCATACTCCAAACGCCTTAAGGTTTTGGGAAGATAAGTGGCATCAAGGTCTCCTGGATCCATGATCATTTAGCCTATTGACACTTGTGGCATTCCCTGGACTCCCCAATAAGTGGTATCGGAGCCTGGTTAGACTCAGTGGGAGAGCGAAAGAGGTTCCTACTGTTGATAAAGCCTTGTGGTTGACTCGTACTCATGGGAGGAATTTTTAAGATTTAAGTGTGAGTTATTAAGTCTCACATCGACAAGAAATGGAGGAAATGTTAGATATTTAAGAGAAATGGACCATACTCCCATTTCCTTAAGTTTTTGGGTGGATATGTGATGTCAATGTCTCTTAGACTCGGTGGAGGAGTAGAAATGAGATCCTAGTAGGGATAAAGGCTAGTGATGTGGGTTACTCACACTTGTGAGGGAGATTATTGGGGTTAAAGTTTGAGTTGTTAAGTCCCACATTGACTAGAAATGGATGAAATGTTGGGTATATAAGAGAAAAGGGACACATACCCCTAATACCATAAGGATTTGGGTGGATATGTGGTCTTACGATCTCTTGGATCTTGAACGTTTAGCCTATTGACACACTTGCTCTTCATCTATTTGTGGTTAGGCTCGGTGGAGGAGCAGAAGTCGGATACTAGTATAGATCAAGACTAATGATGTGGGTGACTCACACTTCTAGGGGAGATTATTAGGATTCAAGTGTGGGTGGCTAAGTCACACATAGACATGAAATGGAGGAAATGTTGGGGTTATAAGAGAAATGACTCATATCCCTACTTCCTTATGGTTTTGGGTTAGGGTCAAAGTCTCTAGAATCCTAAATATTTAGTCCATTGACACACTAGCTCTTCATCTGTTCGTTTTTTTTTAAATTTATTTAGTTGCTAATTTACATGTCTTAAGCATATAAATTTATGTTCAGCTTTCGGTTTGTGGGAGCATAAACTATCAAAATTTATATTTCCTTTTTTATCATCGATTAACTTTAGTTTATGAGAACATCATTTGTCGTATTTTGTATTTTCTTATCACTTACTCCCTCGGTCTTATAAAAAGTGTCTCTTTTGCATTTTAAATGTCCCAAAATAAATTTCTCTTTACAATACCAATACAACATTTATTACTTTTTTTCATTATTATACCCTTATTTATTAACTTTCAATCTATTCAACTACTTTACTACCTATAATTATAGGGGTCAAAAAAGCCTTATATGACAATGTCCCAACAATTAGGCCCTCTACTCGCCCCTATTTTTTGGGCCCTACTACATGAATATTTTTTTGTCCCTTTATTTTTAAGTCTCCTCATATTTTTGTTTTTTATAGGGCTTAGTAAAGGGCTCAAAATCTAATTTGTTTTTAATGATACATTTTTCAAATATATATATATATATATATATATATATATATATATATATATATATATTCGAAAATAAAAAATCTATTTTTTCAAAAATTAATAGCGATTTTTTCGAAAAAAAATTGATTTTTTTGAATATAAAAAAACGATATTTTCCGAAAATAAAAAGGTCAAATTTTTCCAAAAATATAAAAAAAGAAGACTTTTTCGAAAAGAAAAAAAAAGTGGATTTTTTCCAAAAATAAAAAGTCTGTTTTTTTTCAAAAATTAAAAAAATTCTTTTTTTATTTAATGAAAAAATTTGATTTTCTTTCGAAAATTAAAAAAAATCAATTTTTTTTATTTAAAAAGTCAATTTTTAATCGAAAATAGAAAAAAATTTGATATTATTTAAAAAAAATCAAATTCTTTCTGTAAAGTTATTTTTTTTTTAATGTTGGAGCCTTGAGATCCTACTTGAGTTTTAGGGGCCTATTTATTTTAGTGCTCATTTATTTTTAAAATTTTATGCTCCTTATATTTTTGGAGCCTTAAAAGTTAGGCCTTGGCCCCATACATTGAGAGTTCTACCTATAATTAATAAGGGTATTTTAGTAAATAATATTAATTTTATCATTAAAATCAACACATCTAATCATATTTTAGGGCTCAACCATATTGTTGCATTCTCTCTCATATGATGTGTATGTAAGTGTTTTCGTCAAACACCTAGGACTTGCTTACATCCAGTCACCTCAATGGCTACTGCCACCACACGTTCAAAACCTCTCCCAAGGGGGCAGGGCTTGGCTGCCTTTAAGGCACCAAAGGCACCTACCTTTTTGTCTATCTCTCTCTTCCAAATTTCTCTCACATCCCTTTATTTATTTATTTTTTATTTTTTTTAAATAAAAAAGTGATGAATTTTGGCCTAAAGGTATGGTGCCTTTGCTGTCATAAAGGGAGCAAAGCCCAACCTCTCCCAAGGTCATGTCTTGTTACAACCAAACCTCTATCATTGGTTGCATTTACCTCAAAACTAGATGAATATAAAATATTTACTCAAGTTCCCTATAATGTATATAGTATTCTTACATGTGAATTTCCAAAACATTTCCGCACAGGTAATTGTTTAATGATCAAAATTCTAGGGGATGAATATAATAGGGCATATCTAGTCGCAATAACATGTCGTGTGGTCATATGCTTTGGCAAAAGGAAGCACATCCCATTGTATTAGTGAGTTATGTGGAAACAATTCTCGCTTAGTGGAAGCCTATCGACAACTAGAAAATGAATGTTTTAGGGAAGGGTTTTACGATTTCTCATTCTCATCTCAGGAGGATCTTCAGGCTATATGGACTATTGGAACTTGAATTTTAATATGAGCCTTCTAAGGCTCTTTCCATAGACTAATGATTTAAGGCCTCAAATATAAAAAAAATACTAATGCTCAATGTTGGATAAGAATCTTCAACCTACCTCAAGAATATTGGAGATTCAAAATTATCATCGTTATGGTTACCTAATTAGGCTCCCCTCTATCCATGGACGAGGCTACTCAAACAAGAACAATTTAACAGCGATGGCTTTATAGAAGTACAAGTTATGGTTCATGTACCAAGAGGATTTTACTAGGCTTTAACAATGAAGAGATCGCCCGAAATGGGCCATGACGCCACCCCAATAGGCTGAGAGGCTATCCTAAATGTGGAAGAAGTCACCTAATAATATGGAAACAAGCCGCCCAACAAGTTTTGGTCTGTTTTAGGTGATCCATTCACCCACCATATGTGGTGTAATACCTTGTATTTCGTAAAATACTCTAAATAATATCAGTTGAGATCAACTGAGTTCTTATATGCTCTGAAAGTTATCAGTTGAGATAATTAGAGTATCTAGTGAGCTCAGATTGACTTAATTAATATTATTCAAGACTAACCTTTTATTATTTGGTACAATTGAGACATTTTGATAACATTAATAATGAGTTAGTTGCTCTAGTAGAACAAATATTAAGCATTGTACCACTTAATATTTATGTTACTACTAATTCTATCTTTTTATTATCATCAATTTGATACCCACATCATGACCACATAATTGGTACTTCTCTTACCAACTTTTCCTTTCCTTATGGTATCTCTATGCATCATATTAATTTCCAACTTTGTGGGAAAAAGGCATAAGAGAGAAAGATAGAAAGGAAGAACAGAAAGAGGAAAAAAACCTAATAGAAGAAGAAAAGGAAGAAAAGTGGAAGCTCTTCATCATCCATCATCAACATCATCTCATATTCATCATTCAACAACTTCTTCTTCCTCATTGCAAGGTGGGTTCTAGGTAGAAGCATTAGGTTGTAAGAGTTAGTAATTTTAGATAGAATTGGTGATATGTTTCCTTCTAATACCATGAAAATCTTATGAATTTATTGTTGTTCATGTTGATTATGATGCAATGTTATGTTATATGTTGATATTATTGTTGTGAATGAATGTGTATGGGGTATTGGTGAAACTCCCTTCCTTGTTATCCTACTTTTACAGAATTTCTACAGAATTTGACGTCGTCGTCGGACGAGCCCGTGGTGAACTGTTTTTTGCTAGCATTGCTAGGCGAGCCTTGGTGAACAGAAAACGAGCTACCTCGCTGATTGATCGCTGGGCGACCATGATGCAATTTTGTTTTTGTCTGTGCCTCGCCTGGTGTTCGTCGGGCAAACCAAAAGCGAGCCAGCCTCACTGGCTGCTCGCCGAGCAAACGTGACTGAACTTTGGGAAATTATTTTGTTACTTGTTTCGAGTGTTTCATGTACATGCTTTATCCTTGCTATAAGATACCTTATTTTAATTACCATAGATTATGATTATTATGCATGTCCATCATCTATGGATTGTTGCTTGTGATTAATTAATAACATGATTGGAAATTGACAAGTTTGGTGAGGAAAAATTAATAGTAATGAATGGGATGAATTAGCAAGATGATTAGGACATGATGGATGACGTAGATGGCAATGCTTGCATATATGATACCTTGGTGTGTGTCACGAGTAAGTAGATGTATAGCTAAGATGTTAGGCATTGTATGGAACATGTAATGTTGTTGTGAATTCTAAGGTGATATGATCGCCTTGTGGTTGTCGAATACAATCACAAAGTCCCATCGTTTAATCACGTAGTCAGAAACAACCCTCGATTGTATTGTCCCAAGTCATGATACTTATATAAAATAATGTTTCGGAAGTATAAGCCATACTTATGTGACCTGGGTTGAACCCCAGAGGCGATGGATCCCTGAGTGGGGTGAGTCCCATATGGGTAAAGACTTGAAATGGGTTTTGAGTCCCATAGGAATTGATAATTCTTAAGTTTGATGTTATCCCTTAGAATCCGAAGTCCATCAATATTTTAAAGTATGACACACAAAGTTCTGTGACTAGTGTCGATAACTCTAGACGTAGGCTTGGCCGGGGAAAGATGCCTTGGTATGGTTTCCAATTAGTGATGGTTCGAGTTGTTGAACTCAAGCAACATATGTCCATATAGTGCATGAGTTGTGAACTCAAGTCTTTTTCCCCTTTGTGACTTGAGCTAGTAAGATGTTTAGAACCTTGTAGAGTCGAGAGAACTCATAAGATAAGGAACCCACTGGGATTATCTTCTCATCCCATATTTGTTGATTATTTTCAGGTGGCTCTGATCAGTTGAATGGTTAGGACAAAGTAGCTTGATGTTGAAAAGTATTTCGGGGGGTGTTTTTATCGTATCCACAGGGATTGTATGTGTATTTCCATCGTTCTATAGTCAAAAGCGTTTTAAACTTAGAGTAACAAAGAGTTTGTTTGTTTTGTATCGGATTATTTGCATAAGAATTTAGTAATCAATGGTAAAGAAATTGGTTTTAAAGATTTGGTAAAAGCATGCCAAGATTAGGGTCCGATAATCTGTTTTATACGTATTTACTCGATAAAGGATGTGAACTTGTTAACGATGAATATAATCACATATCCTCTCAATAAGTTTATCCCTAACACTTGTTGTGAGATTTACCATATTGATCCTTAGATGATCTCTCACTCTAACTATCAATACGATAACATTCAAGATCAATATTTATGAACATCAACTTTCAAAACTATCTCTAGCCTCGTGATTGTTGATGGATTGAAACTTAGGTCAAGTTTTAGAACATATTTCTCAATCATGAACTAAAACAAAATATAAACCACACAAACAAAGTTTTTCACCTATATTTATCTTCAACAAAGTTCACACACTACAATCAAGATCAATACATACAAAATGAAGGATTACCTACCACTAATCTTGACACAAGATGTGTTTAGCTACACATATTCATGGTAGCTTGTTTCACAAGTTTCAGGAGGAGAGGAAAAAACATCCGCGTCGAATAATCGAGATCGGATGCAAATCCAGCTTCTCAATGTGAAAGATATCTCTTAGATGAAGAAAGGTTAGAAAACTAGGTTATGTTGTGATAAAACGAGGTTATGATCCCAAGAAATTACATAAAGTAGTTTTATAGTACACTTGAAATCAGCCCAGTTCGCACTGCGAACTTTTCATTCGCCTAGCGAACTATGAAATTGGCACCTGAGGTGCCTTATGATAAGTTAAACCGCCTCTGAGTTTCTCCAACAGTTCGCAATGCGAACTTTTATTTGCAAAGCGAATTATTCGCCTACAAGTTCACAAAGCGAACTTAGGCCCCTTTAGCTACTGCCTCATCCAAGGTGTCATTCGCCAGGTCTTCGCTGGAGCGATGAATTAGTGAACATTCACTAGGAAGTTTGCAAAGAGAACTTTGATCCCTTTTCTTACTGCCCAAAGTCTGGGACAGTTCGCTGGAGCTTCGCCAGATGTTCTCAAAGCGAACATTCACTGGCAAGTTGCTTTGCGAACTTGCTGATCTTTTCTTCCTCTCTTTGGCAACTTGGATCCTTTCTTTGTGTCTTACTTTTTTGATAAATTAGTACATTTTTCTGCAATAATAACATACATATTACAAGCACCAAAGGTATTTTCACAATGTTTGAAGAATAACAATAATTCAAGAATAAAATCCACAATTAAACATAAAAGAGTTGAAAAATGTCAAGTATTAATAAGAAATATATAGCATGCTTGACATCTAACACTTGATGTCCTTGCTTCACTACTACAAAATGCGTAAACAACAACGCCATGGTCACCACACTTATTCCCTACACCGTTGTGACATCTCTAAACTAAGGCGTTATCATAATATTAATTTTTTTATTAAAAAGTATTTGTATATAACAACGGTTAAGGAGCCAACTGTTGTGATAACCTCAAGCTTTCATGGGTTCGAACCTCAGGGCCCTCATATATGTTATTCCTTTAATGTTAAGTGGCGCCTTTTCGATTTGAATTATTTTTAAATAAAAAACTTAAAAGTTTATGACGACGGTTCACTAGTTCCACCGTTGTTAAGTTGCGCCTTTTAATTTTTATTTGATTATAAATAAAAAACTTTGAAGTTTATGACTACGGTTGATGTTTACAACCGTTGTGATATATTTTGTTTTTTATTTAAAATTTTTAATTGTTAATACTCTGCCGCTTCTTTATGAAATTTCACCATGAAAGTAAAATATCACTACGGTTGCAAGTATTGGCCGTTGTGGTAGCGTGATAATTTTATACACTTCTAGTTAGCTTGTCTCTTCAGTATCATTTTTTCCATTGCAAATAGAAACTAGACGAAACAATACACGATTTCAACCCAAACCCTAACGTTCATTACTGTGAAACATTACACGATTTCATCCAAAACACCATCGTTCCTACTTCACTGTGTATTTGCCATTGTCGTCATCATCGTCAACCAAGTTGACAAAACCATCACGACCAACCAAGTTGTTACCGTCTAGAAGGAAAACAATAACAACACCGTCGTCACCACAAGGAAGGAAGACAACACCATCACCAACACCAACATTATTTACTTAATCATCACGTTTAGGGTACGTAAAATATTTTTCCCCATGCATCTACAGTAAACTTCATTTGCCATTGTTGTGGTTGTTGTTGTTTTATTTTGTGGTTGATGTTTATGTTCTTGTTGTTTATGTTGTTGTTGTTGTTTTTGAACTTAGATGTCGACCTTGTTGAGTTCTTCATCAGAAACTAGCGAAGAAACTCAAACAAATGAGATGTTAGACAATGATACTCAAACAACTGAAAGTCAAACGAAAAGATCACAAAGAGGCGTCACAATGATGCCCCAATTCACATCTGTCCGGAACTCATCAGGTGAAAAAATTCCTATCCAGTTTGATTCATTGTACAGAGTAGTTAATTGTCAACACTACTATACTTTTAAGAGTTATATTTCATTCCTTGCATGTAGCAAGGTCAGTATATTGATTGATGATTGGAAACAAGTTGATAATAAGGTCAAAGAAAACATATGGACTGATGTTAAGGTATTACTTACTATAATTTTCATATATCGCCGATATCAGTATCTATAATTTCTAATACATACTTATATATTGATTTAAATGTAGTTGAATTTTGAGTTTACCGATGACTCAAATTTGAAAAAAAAAGTGGATATCATATGCTGGTACTCGTTGGAGGGGATTTAAGGCACATCTCACGGCTGACTACATTAGGAGGCCTAAGAGCGGTCTTGCTCATCCATGGATTCGATATAGTTTTATATCGAAGAAGCAATGGAAAAGGTTTGCAAAGATACGTCGTTCTTAGGAATTTAAGGTTAGTACTATTCTCATGTAACCGATAATGTTATGCTAATGAGTTATAGATACTAATCATATATTTTTTTCACTATGTTCATAACAGGTTAAAAGCGAAGTCGGAATACTCAATAAGGCCAAGAACATGTACTCCCATAGATTGTCTCGTGGGGGTTATAGGAATCTTGATAAAAAATCATGCTTGAAAGACAATTAGAAACATGAAATGATCGCATTCCATATCCACCTTCAAGACATGAGAAATGGAAGAGGGCTTGATTAAGACCAGATGGAGAGTACACCTCTAAGACTTCAAGAGTAGTTGCCGAAAAACTTGTAAGTATCATTTGTGGTGCATATGTTATTTTTTATTTAAATGTGTTGGTAACAATATATGTAAGTTTCTCATGTTATGTAGGATAAGTTGGTTGAGGCAGCCCGTGAAGGCACATTTGTTTCGCAAGCACAACATGACATATTAGTTGAAGCTATTGGAACAGATGTGCATGGTAGGTGTGTCCGTGCTATTGGAGAAGGTGCCGGCTTGAGGTCATTCTTTGGGTCTCAAAGAAAAAGTACCGAAAGCCCGAAAATTATTGCACAAAGACAAAAGATTGAAAATTTTGAGAAGCAATTAGAAGAACAACAGAGAATGTTAGAAGAGGAGAAGGAAAAAAGGGAGAAAGATATGGAAAGGTTCCAAGAGTTGTATTCGGTATGTACTTTACTTGAGATGTTAGTGTTTTTATCGAAAATGTATGATATATATTGTGCTTGTTTTTGTTTTATGTTTTAATTGAATATTATGATGTAGAGATTAAGTGAAAACTTGGAACAACAGACAAACGAAGATCACCGTAATGTTGATGGTGATGATGATGATCAAACTTCTAGTAGAAGTGTTGTACGTCATGCTTCTACAAAAGGAAGTAATTGTTCAGCCCACCCCCACCCCCTGCGGGTAACCGCAATGATATAATCGACCCTAATCCAAATAAAATCACAATGTTATACTTGAAAGTTGTAGTGATAAATGAAGCGCAACCTCTCCCGCTAGAACATTGTCCACGTTTGGGTTTATTCTATTATAATCATGATGATGTAAGGGATTTTCTTGGTAGGTATAAGTGGCTGGACATCGGGATATTGCAAGTTTGGTGCACGTAAGTATATATAGTTGAATATACATGTCATTATAGAACATTATCATTTATAGAACATCACCCATAATTTATTCATTTTCTTTAACCATTTAGGTACATTCACCGTCTTTGTACTGAGTTGAATAAATCGAGTACTTATGGAATCTTGTATCCACTAATGAACCAAAAGATATCCGAGAGTACTTGATAACACAGTTAAATGAGGGAGGAAAAAAATGTTACTTAGCACCATTCCTCTGCACGTAAGTATTTTTGGAATTGATATTTATGTATTCTATATTTAGTTTTGTTTTAGCAAATACCATCAACCTATATACGCTCTTGTTTATTCAGTGGTCATTGGCAATTGATCATCATATCATTTAGGACGAATACGATAACTTTTATGTGTTCCTGGCATGATCCACTGCAAAACAAAATGAAAGATATGATTAATTCATAATTGTATGCTTAATTCATTTTCTTTGACATTGTAATTAGTTTATCATGTAATATGTTTAATTCAAATTCAATGTACAGTGTTGTGGAGCAATTGAATATGATGAACAATGTTAGAAGAAAGCTCAGATCGATCTGTCCTAAGGTAAGTGGCACGATTATGTTTCTTTCATTTACATTCATGTGTGGTTGTATTGATGTGATTTTTGCTTAAATTTGTTGACAAGGAAACAACCCGGGAATTACGAGTGTGATTATTATGTCATGAAACACATGCTAAACATTGTCCTTGTCGACATTGTTGATTCATGGGATAAAGTATACATGTCATATAATGTTTACATATATTAATATATAAGTTGACTATTGAATTATTATCATACATGTTATTGCCTCTTTCTTATGTAGATGTTTAACGATGAAACCTCATTCCTCGTTGAGGATTTCGTAGATCTTCGTAAACGTTGGGCATATATCCACAATGTTCTTAATGGTCCTTCTGATTGATGATGTCAATGACACTTTTCTATAGAGATGATGTGAATAAAACTTTTCTGTATTGATGACATGAATATAGTGTTTGGTGTAAATATGGTTATAATAGTTACAATACTTACATAATGTATACCTTATCTGTTAGATTTATTTTATGGTTATAATAGTTACAATACTTACAAATGAACAATGTTAGCTTATATGTTATGGTTAAAATGGTTACAGGTTAAAATGGTATACCTTATCTGCCAGCGTCATTATATACCTTTCCCAACCGTTGTTAATTGGTATTTACGTAGTAGTGCTTCTTCTGATATTTTGGATGTCTTATCTGTTGTGTAGTTGTTTTGAGGTCATCTCACCATGATCTAATTCTTAGTTTTATATTTTGGGCACCTTTGTATATATTGTGCCATTGTTGTAGAATTATTTTGGGCATGTAATATGTACAATGTTGTCACCGGGGACTTATGTATTTCAGTACCACTTTACAACTATGTATAATATGTATATTCTAGACATGTATTATATATGGGTGTTACATGTGGCCCCATGAGGTGTCCAATCAATAACTGGCTGTAAGAATAAGTCAAAGGGGAAAACTACTCCCCCATTATCTGAGGAAAAGTAAGGTCTTCCCACATTCCCATTATTGACCAGAAAAATAGGAAAAATGCCCTCTCTAGTCATCCAACCCAGGCCCAAGGAGCCTCTATAAAATCTCAACCTTAGGGCCAAGAAGAGATCTTAATTTTCTATAAAAAGACAAATACAAATTTTCTCACCACTCTACATGAACTAGCCCTACATGCTATCCACACACCCTAAACACCTAAAACAACCCTACAATCAAAGACTACCCGTTATTTACTAATTTAGAAAGTATAATTCATAATGCAATTATCATGACAAGGAACCAGATGAAGTGACAACAAATAATATTAATGAAGAATCAAAATATGAATCTGTTCTTGAAGAAGATCTTACATTGAAATTATGTTCCTCAAGGGACAGATATCGAACTCGATGTTTCGAAAACCGGTTCAACAAGATACACTAGAACCACTACAATAACAAGTACTAGATGATGGACTAGAAAAGCAATGAAGAACATAATAAATTGTTTACCTAGTTGGTGAAACTACACCTACATATGGGGGGTTGAGTCCACAACCCAAGAAAGGAAATTCAATATTAGTAGATTAGTACAATTAGACTTACAAGCAACAACAAACCTTATGTCGTTCAATGCCTGTTCCTAAAACTACCCAATGACTTTCTATTTAGAGTCTCCCACTAAACATGAGAATCTACTCACTTTCTTCTCTATCACACAACCCGTGATAAGAGATAACAATAACAAAACCTAGTGAACAACTTTAATATAACAAGATGAAAGAATTTTGAATATTACAACTCAACTAGACAAACCTTATATGCCAAGTTAGTGAAACATAGAGGTGTACATAACGATGTTGAATTTACAACTTAACTAGACAAACCTTCTATGCTAAGATACTGAAACATAGAGGTGTAAATAAAAATAACATGGAATCTTGTAAATCCTAGAAATCTAAAATCTTCTATGTGAATGCTTGTTTTCCAACGTAGGTTTGAGCTCTTTTATAGTAAAATAACTTTGGGATTTTTCCTTGTGAATTTACAACTAGTTTTGTCTAGAATCTTCACACAATCTATTGGATATTTGATTTTCTCCTTGAATATCTCCAACAAAAAGATATGATTTTGTTTGTTACAAATTCAAATATAAATCTCTTTTAAATCTTATTTGATCTTCACAGTTGTCCAACAAATCATATAATTATATTTCTAAACCAATAGCAATAAAACATAATTGAATCTTTTCAAAAGATTATATTAAAATGCAACAATTTGGCGCTTGTTGCACAAGACCCAAATGTCGTACCAATATGTTGGAGCATCGTGGCCATCATGTGTCCCTTTTGTAGTTCGATACAACTTTAGCAAGCTAGACCAATCTTGAACACTTGAACACTTTTTCAAGGTATTGTTTTGCTAAATGCAGCCAATCCAAATGACCAATCCACTAGGAACAACAACAAATAATTCCACTAACGAGGAACATGAAGAGTATGTCAAGGAAACACAAAAATTCATGAACAACATGATTCACTAGGAAGCCATACCCCATTTAGTTGTTTTCAAAATAATAAACAAGGGAAGTACATTAAAAAATATTGATATGAAGAACCAAGTGTCATACCCCAAATTTTGACCACTTAGATTTCCCATCATTGTGTAAATCATCATCACAATATGGGTGTATCATTATGCCTTATTAGTCTCCCCAAAGATGGGTGAGCATTCACTACAATTAATAATTAGGGTTTCAAGCCCTCTCTGAGCTCTTAGACAAAGGATCAATCAAGGAATGACATGATCTTCAAACTTGTTTAACCTATCAAATATCCCCAATGGATCAAGAGGACTCCCACAGCAAGAATCAAGCACAAGGTTGCATCATTCTAAGTGGATCAAGCCTCAAGATCGCTAGTGTCACCAAATTAGGGTTTGGTCGACCAGGGCCTCTAGATGGAAATTTTCCTCTGGGCACGAGCCAATGCTTCAAAGCATAACTAGAATTACTCCATGGGACCTCATGAACCCAATCATCAAGTGAATTTAGCCTCTGGGGAAGCATTCATCAAAAATCAGGAATTTAGGGTTTCTTGACCTAATTCACCCCTAAGTTGACTTTTGGGACAAATCATGAGCCAAGACCTCAAGAGATGATTTGAGGGTCCCTAACACACTATATTGATCCATTTGCAACAATGGATTGATCCAAGAAGCTTGAGCAACAAGTTTCAAATTCATCAGAACCACAATTAGGGTTTCGCTAGAAAAGTCAATTGTGCCTTTGACTTTTGACCAGGACATGCTCCCAAACCCTAGGACATGATTCAATACACCCTATAACACCATGAAATCAATCCATCAAGTTTGATTTAGGTCAAGGACTTGATTTCATAGAGGATCGCACAGTTTGGAGTTCATCTGACAAAAAGTCAACTGTGCACAAAAGTCAACTTTGACTTTTTGAGATTTTTCACAATTATGGTTCTTTGACCCTAAGATAATGTCAATGTGTGATTGGAATCATCATTCATCAAGAAAAATCAAGAAAAGTTGGATAACTTGTAAAAGGGGTAACCATAAAAAAACTTAGAAATTTTCTAAGTTATGGAACAAAGTGGCTAGGGTACCAACTTTGGAGGATCATATCTCCTAAACCACAAGGTCATTTTTCCCTATTCAAAGAGGATTTGTAGCTCTCATGGCCCTCTACAAAAGCTTCAAACACAACTCATTCCAATTCCTCATGAATTTTAAGTTATGGAATGATCAAAGTCACAAAAAGTGAAAATATCACTTTTGTCCAACACTTAGTGAAATTTTCACTAAGTCAGAATCTGACTTCACTTTTTTCCAAATGTAGGGGCATTTTTCACTTGGATACAAAAAATATCAAAACCAAATATGATCAAACAGTTGTTGTATCATATGAGGGCTTTCCAAAATGGCCAAGAACTCCATCAAATTCCACTTGAGCCATGAAATATGACAATGGCAATATGCCTTGCTGAAAACTGTCAAAGCAAGGCAGATTTGTGCAATTTGCTCGATTTGCCAAATTTGTGCAAATGACAAACACACTTATCCATATGAACACCTCAGGGGGAGACCAAGGAGGGATAAACACTGATCCATAAGCCTCCCAAGTCCTTGGAACTAAAAATAGCATGCCAAACCTAGAAATCCCTAAAGAGGGGACAAGACTCCAATTTTGTTTTGGAGCATTCAATGGATGCACCAAGGTGGCATAGACTGAGCCGTTTCTATCTGAATTCAGTCAAGACATATCCAAGACCAAGGGAACCAGCAGCATGTGCCCTAACCTCTAGTCAATGGCTAGAGGAGACTTGGATTCTCATTGATCAACATTGGCCAAACCTCTGCAGCAGTTGCCATTCACTATTTCTTGCAAAACAAACTTGCTCCACTATAAATAGAGCTCATTTGTGATCATTTTGAGTACACCAAAGCCATCAAACAGATGCATTCCTCAAAATCACCTTCTTACTTCCAAATTTGCCTTCCAAAGTAAGTCACTATCGGGTTTTGAGTTTGAGAGCAATTCCAACCAAACCAATCACACACACACCCCTCATAAACATCATATAAAAGTGATCCAAATACTTAAACAATATCTGAAACACTGATTTCTCAGAATCCCTAGCCAGCTGCTCAAGGTTTTAACCAAGTTGCAGTTGGGATACCATCTTCAGTTCCAGCTTGTTTCAAACCATTCCAAGCATTCAGACACATCACTTGGCACCTAGGGAAGCTATCCACATCATTGGAACCAAGCTGTAACACCTCTAACACAAAACACGATCACTAACTGCAAGAGGTAAGCATGAGCTCTTCTAACTCTATGATCCATGCATTTTTTGCTGCACAATAATTTGGCCATATGTTCATAATCATGCATAGAGTGTTTTCCCTCAATCAATTGCTTTGTTTGAATCTTGTGTAGAATTTTCGAGCCTTCATGCAAATTTTAGGGTTCTTGAGGTTTCTCTTTGATTTCTTATTCCATGCTTAAAATAAATGAAATTAAAGATCATAGACATGATCGTGAGGTGAAAACGAGCAAATTGATATGTAGATTGCATGATATAATCAAGTATTCAGTGAGATTGGATAGAAAACGCAAATCTGCAGAAACAGAGGGTGACGCGTGTTCTTGCCATTGTTCTTGGCGCCCTTTTTCAAAATTTGAATATTAGAATTTTTGTGATTTTATTTAATTGATTCAAAAATTAATTTCTCTCTGAGTTTTAATGATTTTGAGTTGATTCTTTTTATAATAATTCACAAAAATGTTAAAATATTTTATTTTACCAAAAAATCCCAAAAATATTATTTATTTCATATATTTGATATTTTTGCAAAGAATTAATGTTTTATTTGTTTTTTACATTTGAAATATTTTTTCTCCCTTGATTTTCCAAACTTGATTTATTTCCAATCATTTTGTGGATATAAGCATGATTTTTCAAACATTAATCCAATACCACAATTTGTTTTTCACACATATTTAACAATTTTGATCATTTTAATTGAATTTTTATTCAATTAAAATATATTTTGAAAATAAATTAGGGTTTTGATCAATTCACCCTCACAAATCTTTTTCAAACTTTTGGGGCCTCTAATAGAGTGCAAGGCCCAATCCCCCTTTGAAAACTAAAACATTTTTTGGGCCTCAGTCATTGTATAAGACCCACTGCGTTTTCAAAAATCTCGACGCGATCGCCATTTCAAAACGAAAATTACCTGGGCCTACCCTCGTGTTATAAGCCGCATTTCTTTTCTTTAAAACTTTTTGGGCCTCTAATAGAGTGTAAGACTCAATCCCCTTCTAACCAAAACCTTTTTGGGCCTCAGATATTGTATAAGTCCCTCTTCGTTAAAAGAAAATCTCGGCGCGATCGCCAGTTCAAAAATCAAATTACCTGGGCCTACCCTCGTGTTATAAGCCCCATTTCTTTTCTTTAAAACTATTTGGGCCTCTAATAGAGTGTAAGACCCAACCCCCTTTTTTTTAAAACCTTTTTGGGCTTCAGTGCATTGTATAAGTCCCGACAGCATCAAAAAGTTCGGCGCGATCGTCGCCTTTTTTAACAAAAACCTTTGGGCCTCTCCTTGAGCTGTAAGCCCCACCAATTGTACAAAAATAAACCTTTGGGCCTCTTGAGAGAGTGTAAGACCCACCCCTTTGTACAGAAAACCTTTTGGGCCTCAGTCACTTGTATAAGTCCTTGTACAAATTCAAAACAACAGTGCAATCAATGGTAAAACCTTGGGCCTCTCCTTGAGCTATAAGCCCCAACAATCTTTTTTAAAGAACTTTCTCCTTTGATTTTGAATATAATATTGTTATCAAATCTTTCTTTGTTGAACAACTAACAAAACAGCATGGAAGCTCTACAACCGAGTAAGTGTTTACCCGCTTTCTTTATCCGCTTTCATATACATATATCTGTATTGTGGGGCTTCTCACAGTAAGTCTTCTTTCACAAACTTTTATATACTTGTCAATTATCAACTGTGTAATACTAGTATAGTTATTTAGAGTTTTCCCCGGCAACTACATCTAGCACTAGGTAAAGCCCTGTTGGTCACTCTTAAATACAGTCAAAACTAGATCCCCATAGGATTACCAGATACAGTCTTCCCTCCTCTTGGGGTTAAACAATATGGAGACGTGAAAGGCAGCATTCTCTATGAACCCTTTCTCAGACTGTCACTCTTAGACATTGTCAAAGAAACTCTACTGCCCAGAGATGATCTTTTCTCGGTGAATGGCATCTCTTGAGTTTCTTCCAAATCCTCGAGCTTTCCTGAAATAATCTCTTCTCGGTGAATTGCATTTCTTAAACTTCTCTTGGTTTGGGGACCCACAGGCTTCTTAAAAGCATCCCCGCCTCCTCTTAGGCATTGTACAAGGACCCTTCGGCTTCTTAAAAGCTCTCATGCCTTATCTTGGGCTCAGTACAAGGACCCAGAGACCTCTACAGGTATAGGAACAGAACCTAGTCATCAATTTGCTAGAGCTGTCTTTCTGAGTCAAGTGTCAGACCAGTTAATGGGTTGACCTTCATCCCTTAACATACCAGCATTCTCTTGGGCATCATACAAAGATCATTCACTATCTGAGAATCGATTTCTCAAAACACCAGTATACTTGGACAATCTCAATACCCTTTGGATTTCCCATTTCCTTAAAGAACAGGAAATAACCCCGATCCTCTGGTCAGTACCAAAGCACAACCTTACCGTTAATCGTTCCCTTTATAAGAACTGATTTTCTCTTTTATCCAACATACTGGACCTATCACTAAACTGAAGTAGTCACCATCTTTTAGCCTCCTCTTGGGCTTTGTACAATGATTCTCCCCACACTCTCTTGTTGAGTATAAAAGACTCTCTTGTTGAGTCAAACACTTTTAGCCTCTATCTCGGGCTTCGTACGAGATACAAATCACTCTCTTGTTGAGTATAAAAGACTCTCCTGTTCAGTCAAACACCTTTAGCCTCCATTTCGGGCTTCGTACGAGATAGAAAACACTCTCTTGTTGAGTATAAAAGACTCTCTTGTTGAGTCAAACACCTTTAGCCTCCGACTTGGGCTTCATACAAGGCACATATAAATCACTCTCTTGTTGACTATAAAAGACCCTCTTGTTGGGTCACAAACCTTTCCGCCTCTATCTCGGGCTTCGTACGAGACAGCAGAACACTATCTTGTTGAGTATAAAAGACCCTCTTGTTAGGTCACAAACCTTTTAGCCTCTATCTCGGGCTTCGTACGAGACATATAAAAAACACCCTCTGGTTGGGTCACTAGCCTCCTCTTAGGATTTGTATAAAGAAAACCCCGGTTGAGTCAATCAACCTTTTAGCATCAAAGTCATGCCTTGCTCACAGTATACAAACAACAACAACTCCTCCTTAGAGATGACAAATTCTCTCAGCCAAACCCTTTAGCTTCACATCTTGGGCTTTGAACAAGATACAAACCGCCTTTAGCTTCACATCTTGGGCTTTGAACAAGATACATATACTCCCTTTAGCTTCATGTCTTGGGCTTTGAACAAGACACCAAAACAACTTTTTCCTCCCATAGAATAGGAGGAACTACGATCGCTCTGATTTCGCTGTTTCGTCAAACGGGAATACGTAGGCATAAGATTGAAAAATCTTAGCGAGCATACTAATCAAAAACCCAAAATCTAGTATCTCCATCAATCAACCCAAAGGCATCAGATTTAAACACATTACCAAAAACCTCACAAATAATCCAGACACTGTGTTCTCAACAAAATAACCAAAGTTTGGGCCCCACATCCACTTAGCATCTGTAACCTAACCGACCGATGTTCAAATTCAGTATGCAAGCAGGGTTAATTGGAGACATCTATTTCCCTTCCTTAATCAGCTTAATAGGATAAAAAATGAATCGAACTGTAGTACCCAAGCGATCATGACTCAGGACCACAAAAATCGCGCTACAGAAAAAATGGCGCCCACCGTGGGGCCCTTTTCTCTTTCTTACAATCTTAGGTAGAAAACCTTGAGTTCACAAGGTATCACAGAAATGGCGACTCTGCTGGGGAGTCATTATCTGTATAGGATCATAAGACTAGAGGTCTAGGATGATTTAGACAAATATTTATACTGCTTTTTATAATTGATATCTGTGTTTATTTTTCTGCTAATGGGAATGCGTGTGATGCCGCATGTGGAAAGATTGAGTATACACCTAAGATAGGTGATGGCATTGCAGGTAATCTTGCGGGGAGTGAATCCCAGTTAAGATCCCCCGATCGACCATCAAACTCAGTTGAGAATCCCTTTGCAGATACATTGCATATACGACTCCGGTTGTTGAAAGTAGTATGGTCGACTGGGTTATCTGAGAAGCTAAGGTTTTTAGTAGACTGAAACCATTTTGTAGTGCGGAAGCTATCGGAAATAGTTGTCACGTGATACTACCCTCATTTAAGATCACTCTAGGATACATCAGCTCGTTGGCGATCCGCTTCCTGTTGTCATCCCAAGAGGGGTCAATGATTTTGCGGACAGGTACAAAAATCACCAGTATAAACCTTTTGGGGGGGGGGGGTAGAGCCTTGACTTCATGACACCGACTCTTTGACCCCATGTTTTTTCTATGTTTTTGTGTGCTGCATTCATACATTCATTTAAAAAACATTAAAACAAAGAAAAAATCTTCTCTTCTAGTCTCTCTTTTTCAAATTAAAATAAGACAATGATTGCAAATGTCAGAGAGAAAGGAGATTGCGCTAATGGATTTCGGTAGAAGGAAAACTCATAAGTACACCTTCAAGGTTCCAAAGTTAAAGGATTTGAGAGGCTTGGCGAGAATGATCACCAACCATGAGGCTTTCAGAGCTAAGTATGGGGGACTACTGTCTCTATTAAGGGTCCATGTAATTGAAGGAATCCTGTCCATACTAATCCAGTTCTACGATCCGGTCTATCACTATTTCACATTCCTGGATTATCAGCTAGCACCAATGCTGGAGGAGTATTCTCACTTGACTGATCTACACATTACTGATCAAGCTCCCTTTTCCGGACTGGAAGAAATTCCAAAGGATCAAACCATTGCAAGAGCAATTTATTTGGACGAGTCAGAAATCAGGACTCACATGACCACTGAGGGTGGCATCCAAGGTTTGCCAGCCCAATTCTTAACAAAGAAGGCTCTATACTTTGCTAGTATAGGGAATGTGGCCGCTTTCAAGAGCATCTTCGTTTTGCTCACCTACGGGTTATTTTTGTTTCCCAACATTGATAACTTCGTAGATGTTAATGCCATTAAGATTTGTCTGATTGGAAATCCTGTACCGACCTTACTCGCAGATGCGTATCATTCGGTACACTTGAGGAATTTATATAGCCGAGGAATAATCACGTGTTGTGTACCCTTGCTTTACAAATGGTTTACTTCCCATTTGCCCAAGTCTGCTACATTTTGGGATCAAAAGAATACTTTACGTTGGTCGCAGAGAATCATGTCTCTTACTAACTCTGACATCGATTGGTACAATCGAATCTACGACGAGATCAGGATCATTGACCGTTGTGGAAAATTCCCAAATGTACCCCTTATAGGAACTAAGGGAGGAATCAACTATCATCAGGTGTTAGTTCGTCATCAATTTGGATACCCGATGAGGCATGTCCCGCATAATGCTCATCTAGAAGGTCTTGTTTTCAAGGAAGGAGAAAATGACAGAGCACTAAAGACAGAAATAGTGCACGCCTAGAAACACGTTCATAGGAAAGGAATAGAGTCTCTAGGAAAACCAGATTGTGTCTCGGTGGAGCCTTATCTCCACTGGGTACAAACTAGAGCTCTCAAGCTGAGGATGCCTTACCCTCGTCAGGAAGTTCTTCTATTAAGGGTTTCTGTCCTTTATTTTATGTCTGAGACGGAAAAGCTTCAGGTTACTCTTAGCAGAGTTCAGCAGGAGAAGAGGTATTGGAGGAATAAGTACCGTATTCTCAACGTAGAGTTCAAGAAAATATAGCAGCTATTAAGAGAAAAAGATGCTCTGATTGAGATTTTAGAGCAACATGGTGTAGAAAATCAGGATGACCAAAGGAATTTGCTCGCCCCTTTCACTTGGCAAAGGAATGACAACCCGACAACGGCCCAAGAGCCCCCGTCAAAGAAAAAGAAAGTACCAGAACCAGCACCTGAGCTTTCCTCATAGAGGACTCAGGATCCATTAGTTTAGATTTCCTTTTACAGCACTATGTAAATTAATGTATTTCCATTTCTGAAATCCTTTGAATTCAATAAAATGGAGTTTCCCCACTGTTTGATATTTGCAATCTAATTGTCGAAGTTTACTTTGAATAAACAAAAACATACAATTAATATAATCATTGCATATTATCCATCATTCTCGCGTAAACGCATTCTTCTTACCTACAAATCTTACGTTTGTGTCTCGATTCTAGAGTCAAACTGTCTCATTCGTACAATACTCGGGCCAATCGTCAGAAAAAGATGGATGATCTCGAGGAAGAGAACAGAGAGTTGAGGGAAGAGATCGACACTCTGAAAGAGGATCTGAGAAAGCTTCATAACGACATGCAAGCTCCAGCAGAAGCTCAGATGTAGCAACAAAGGACTGTGATCTCAGAGATCACATCAACGCCCATAGTGGAAAAGTCTGATCCTAGGTACAAAATGCCGAAAGATCGTCCCTGGGGCATGCCACTTAACTATATCCCAGAAGGATATGCTCCGCCGATCGCTGAGGATCAGGGAACCGCAGTAGGAGCCGCTGGGCCTGAAGGTTACAAACTTCGGGAAAGCGGAGACGCCAGGGGCATGACAGCAACTTTTGAAGGTTACAAACTTCGGGAGACACCGAAAGTATCGGCCATAATGACTATACCACCACCCGTGGTACACACTGTCCTGGAAGGACAGATTCCACAGATACCTTCTGGTGGAAACAAAAGTATTTTTAACAGAATGAATGAGTTCCAGGATTAATTCTTGGAGATGCAGAAAGAACTGCAAGCCCTTCGCAGTCAGGATTTATTTGGAAAGGACGCCGCGGACCTTTGCTTGGTCCCCAATGTGAAAGTTCCGCACAAGTTCCAAGTGCCCGAATTTGAAAAATACAAGGGTAACTCTTGCCCTCAAAGCCATTTGGTGATGTACTCTCGGTGAATGTCAGCTCAGATAAAGAACCAGGAGCTACTAATTCACTACTTTCAAGATAGTTTAACCGGTGCCGCATTAAAATGGTACATGGGTTTAAACTGCGCCACGATCGGTACATTCAAAGATCTGGGCGCTGCTTTCGTTCAACAATATAAATACAATCTGGACATGGCACCAGAAAAATATCAACTCAGATCGATGTCACAAAAGGACAAGGAAACCTTTAAAGAATATGCTCAGAGATGGCGTGAAATTGCCGCTCAGATTTCTCCACCTCTGGAGGAAAAGGAGATGACAAAGATCTTCTTAAATACCTTGAGTTCATTTTACTATGACAGAATGGTTGCCAGTGTACCCAGTGACTTCACCGAGATGGTAGGCATGGGAGTTCATCTTGAGGAAGCGGTCCGAGAAGGATGTTTAGTTGAAGACACTAGATCATCAAGCAGTACAAAACGATACGGTAGTGCTCTCCCTAAGAAAAAAGAGCAGGATATTGGGAATATCTCTCTCGAAAAGCAAAGGCGACGTTACCAACTAGTAGCAGCTGTAACTCTTACTATCAACCATGCGCCTGGTCCTACGTATCAACCTCAGGTTGCGCAGAGCCAACCTAATCAACAACAATATCAGCAAAGGACACAACAACCTCTTCAACAGGCTCGTCCTCAGTACAACAACAACCGTACAACATGACCACCAGGGTTTGATCCTATACCCATGTTATACGCAGAACTGTTTCCATTATTACTGGTCAAGGGGCATGTCCAAACTAAGTCTCCTCTTACAGTACCGGAAAATCCGCCTTTTTGGTTCAAAACGGATCAGACGTGTCCTTACCAACAAGGAGGACCAGGGCATAACATAGAAAACTGTCTCAATTTCAAATCCGGTGTGCAAAAGCTTGTTAGGAGCGGGGTCTTATATTTTAAAGATAGGAATCCAAATGTTCTCACGAACCCGTTGCCTCAACACGAGAAAGATGCAGTCTATTTGATAGAGGGAGAGTCTAACGACAGCTATCAAATTCATGATGTACTCTTATTAAGGGCCAAACTGGTCAAGATGCATTGTAGACAGAGTGGATATGGCCACGTGCCACCTCATAATTATCACAAGTGTGATATCTGCTCTAAAAACAATCAAGGATGTTCTGTGGTGCAGTCAGCTCTACATTGGATCTCTGATGGATCCAAGAGCATCGAGTTCGTAGAGTCAACATGACCTATACGAATTCCAAGATCATTTAGAACCACGACATCCATGCAATGAATGTCAACTTGGTGGAAATGCACTCCAGGCAAAGCCAGTATCATAATATGCCGTGGCACGATTACAATTCCTGTCTAACTTTCTCGGTAAACAAACAGGGATGCTCTTTTGTACAAGAGGCCCTCCAGCGTCAGATGGATCTTGGGTGAATCCAGGACTACCATGATAGAAATCCTTATCAGATCAACATGATCCAAATCTTTGATATCCGTTTGATGAACACCAGCTTGGTAGAGTTACACGCCAAGCAGGTTCAACTTGGTTTTCTCACTTCTCACGATTATCTGAACTGTAAAGTATGCAGTGGGAGTAACCAAGGGTGCTCTTTATATGGATCAAGACACGCAGGTTCAAAGAACTTTACAACACTTGTTAAACCATTGGTGGCTTCCGATCTATATGGATCAAGACACGCAACAAATCAGTGTGCTTAATGGGAACCCTACTAGACGGCAAAGTCAGGATGTCCGATCTATGGAAACTGACTGTAGCGAGCGATTTTGGACGCGGTTCTTAAGCGCTGGTCGCTCTCTGCGGTTGAGCTTGAACTACAGGTCGATTCATTTTTTATCCTATTGTGAGCTGAATAAGGAAGGGAAATAGATGTCTCCAATTAACCCTGCTTTGCATACTGAGTTTAAACAGCGGTCTGTTAGGTTACGGATGCTATCAATGTGGGGGGCCTTTGTACTGGTTATTTGTATTTTCGCCAATACTGTTTTCTTTCTTTTTTACCTGGCCAGAAGGTTTCTGGCGGGGAACAAGGATTAGGATGTTAGGACTGATGCTTTTGAAATACTGCTTTTGATTGATGGAGATATGGGATTTGGGTTTTTTGTTGATTGCGCTCGCTAAGATCTTTTCTTTCGACCTTATGCCTACGTATTCCCGTTTACCGAAACAGGGAAATCAGAGCGTTCGTAGTTCCTCCTATTCTATGGGAGGAAATTGGTTTTTGGTGTCTTGTTCAAAGCCCAAGACGTGAAGCGAAAGGTGATATATATCTTGTTCAAAGCCCAAGATGTGAAGCTGAAAGGTCTATTTGTGTCTTGTTCAAAGCCCAAGACGTGAATCTGAAAGACCTCGACTTTAGAGAGAATTCGTCATCTCTAAAGAGGGGAGAAGGAGAATTACTTTAACTGGGATACGCGGATCCGAGCAATGCCATAATTTCCGAAGAAAGGGTTTTAACCTGAAGGAGAAGACTTTAACTCAGTGTAGAGCAATGCCATCTTTCCTTAGGAATTTCTCATGCTAAAAGAGGGACAGTGGCGTGGATATAGATGATCCAGAGGCTTGCCGCTTACAGCGATTAGATGAAGGGAAAGGAGTTGTTGATGTTTGTGTACTGTGAACGAGACACAGCTTTGATGCTAAAAGGTTAATTGGATCAACCAGTGGTTTTCTTATACAAAGCCTAAGAGGAGGCTAATTTCCGCTAGAAAAATCATTATACAAAGCCTAAGAGGAGGCTATTTTCTGTCTCATACAAAGCCCGAGAGAGAGGCTAAAAGTTTTTGACCCGACGATAGAGTCTTTGTGTCTCGTACGAAGCCCGAGATGGAGGCTATTGTTTGTTTGACTCGACAGGAGAATCTTTTATACTCAATAAGAGAGTGTTTTTGTATCTCGTACGAAGCCCGAGATGGAGGCCACAAGGTTTGACTCAACAAGAAAGTCTTTGTATCTCGTACGAAACCCGAGATGGAGGCTATGTCAGTTAAGTGACAGGTCCAGTATACTGATTTTGAAAGAGAAAATCAGTTCTTATATGAGCATCACTGTACTCATGGGTTAGATCTAAGGATCGGGGTGGTCTCCTTTTCTTTGAGGAAACTGGAAATCCAAAGGGTGTTGAGACTGTCCGAGTCTGCGGGTTTCCTTCCTATTTAACGAAGGGGTCACTTGAGAATGTCTTTTGAGACTCAAGGAAGTTAGACTGTCCGTGTCTAGAGTTTTATCTTTTGTACTATGCTTTGAGAAACAGTAGTAGACTCTATGAAAGGACTGTTCTATGGAGATAACTAAGTTCTGTTCCTATACCTCTAGGAGGTCGTCGGGACAATTTGTACGAAGCCTAAGAGGAGGCTGGAAACTTTTAAGAAGCCGACGGGTCCTTGTACGAAGCCCAAGAGGAGGTTATCATTCCCGGAGGAAGAGATCATTATACGAAGCCTAAGAGGAGGCTGTGAATACTTCTAAGAAGCCGTAGGGTCCTTGAATAATGCCCAAGAGGAGGCCGATGCTTTTAAGAAGCCCGTGGGTCTATCATCTCCTTTCCATTAGGAGAGATAACTCTTTTAAAGATAAAAACCACTAGTAAACGTGCGAGGTTTACTATCCAGCGACTTTTAGCTTTTGAAGAGGGTTCCTTAGTTAAGGTCCAAGATTATGACCGTAGTGGGTACCCAAACCCCGAGACATTCAAGGCAAGCTATCCACAAGGAATAGATTAAGTCAGGAAAGTTCGAGAATTTGGAAGAAACTCAAAGATGCCATTCACGGAGAATACATTCATCTTGGGGAGTAGAGCTTCTTGACGATTCCTAAGGAGGACAGCCGAAGAGAAGACTGTATCTGGTGCTCCTATTGGGGATCTAGGCGTCTATTTCTACGAATAAGGGAAACGACGTCACCTAGTTCTAGACGTAGTAGCCGGGGAAACTCGAAATATCTATACTATTATTACACAGTAGATATGAGTTTATGAAAGGAGACTTACAGTGAGCAGCCCCACAATACAGTTTATAATATGAAAGCAGTAAATGAAAGCGATAACCACTTACTCGGTTGGAGTGCTTCCATGCTGTTTGGTTAGTTGTTCAACAAAGAAAGATTGAAAACAACAGTATATTCAAAATCAAAGGAGAAAGTGCTTTGAAAAAGAAAGATTTGGGGCTTACAGCTCAAGGAGAGGCCCAGGGTTTTATCAGTGAGCGCACTGTTTGACTTTGTACAGCGGGACTTATACAAGTAACTGGGGCCCAAAAAGGTTTTCTGTACAAAGGGATGGGTCTTACACTATCTCAAGAGGCCCAAAAAGGTTTAAAGAAAAAAGAGTGGGGCTTATAACACGAGGGTAGGCCCAAATGATTTTTCGTTTAAAAATGGCGATCGCGCCGAGGTTTTCTTTTAACGCAGAGGGACTTATACAATAAGTGAGGCCCAAAATGTTTTGGTTAAAAGGGGGATTGGGTCTTACACTCTAATAGAGGCCCAAAGTGTTTTGAATGGGTCTTATAGCTCAAGGAGAGACCTAGATGATTTTTATTTTTAAACGGGCGACGATCGCGCCTTTTACTTGTACAGAGGGACTTATACAATGAGTGAGGCCCAAAAAGTTTTTGTACAAGGGGGGATGGGTCTTACACTCTCTCAAGAGGCCCAAAGAGTTTTGAAAATGACTTATGAGGGTTGAATTAATCCAAAACCCTAATTTGTTTTCAAAATGTATTTAATTGAATAAAAATTCAATTAAAATGACCAAAAATTGTTTAACACATGGAAAACAAATTGTGATCTTGGATTAATACTTCAAAAATTAAGTATTGACCTACAAAATAATTAGAAAGCATTAAAAGTTGCAAAATCAATGTAGAAAAAATATTTAAAATGCCAAAAACAATCAAAATATTAATTCTTTACAAAAATATCAATTATATGAAATAAATAATATTTTTGGGATTTTTTGTGAAAATAAAATATTTTAACATTTTTGTGAATTATTAAAAAAAGAATTAACTCAAAATCATTAAAACTCAGAGAGAAATTAATTTTTGAATCAATTAAACAAAATCACAAAATTCAAATATTTGAATTTATGAAAAATGGCGCCAAGAACAGCTGAAGAACACGCGCGTGTTCTTGGTTTCTCAGATTTGCATTTTCTATCCAATCTCCATGAATACGTAATCATATCATTCAATCCACATATCATTATGCTCGTCTCAACCTCGCGATCATGTCTATGTACTTTAATTTCATTTAAATTAAACATACAACAAGAAATCACGAAGAGACCTCAAGAACCCTAATTTCTGCATGAAGGCTAGGATTTTTGATACACGATTCAAACAATGCAATTAATTGAGGGAAAATATTCCATGCATGATTATGAACATATGGCCAAATTATTGTGCGAGGAAATATGCATAGATTGAGAGATGACCAAGTATGTGCTTACCTCTGGGCCGTGACAGCAAGTTCAAAGTGATTTTTGATTTGGAGGTGTTACAAATGAGTGGTGATGATCTGAACAGCTTCCCTACACCCTATGGATTGTGTTTGGAGGGTTGGACTTGATTGAAATTGGCTGGATCATTTTGTGGTACCTCAGCTGCACTTTGGTTAAAACCTTGAGCAACCAGCTGGTGATTTCGTGAAATTGATGTTTCAGAAGTAATCTAAGTGTTTGATCAGCTCATATGTGATGTATATGAGGTGTGTGAGTGATTGGTTTGATTGGAATTGCTCTCAAACTCAAAACCCGATAGTGACTTGCCTTAGAAGGCAAAATTGAAGTGAAAGAAGAGATTTTGAGGAAAGCATCTGTTTGATGGCTTTGGTGTACTCAAACTGATCACAATTGAGCTCTATTTATAGTAGAGAAAGTTTGTTTTGCAAGGAATAGTGCATGGCAGCTGGTAAGTAGGTTTGGCCAATGTTGGCAAATGAAAATCCAAGTCTCCTCTAGCCATTGACTAGAGGTTAGGGCACAGAGCTTTGGTCCCCTTGGTCTTGGATAAGTCTTGACTGATTTCAGATGAGAATGGCTCAGTCCATGCCACCTTGATGGTTCCATTGAATGCCTCATTCCAAATTTGAAGTCTTGTCCCTATTTTGGCCATTCTAGGTTCAACATGTTATTTCTTGTTCCATGGACTTTGGAGGCTTGGCTCAGTGATTGTCCCCTTTAGATTCAATCCTCTGAGGTGTCCAAGTGGATAGGAGCAATTGAATTTGGCTGATTTTGGCAAATCGACCAAAGTTGCAAATTCTGCCTTGCCTTGACAGATTTCAGCAAGGCAACTTGGCAAGGTTGTATCTCATGGTGTAGGTTGAATTTGGCAATGTTCTTGGCCATTTTGGAAAGCTCTTACATGATACAACAACTGTTTGAACAAGTTTGGTTTTGATCTCTTTTGATTCCAAGTGAAAAATCCCCCTACATTTGGCAAAAAGTGAGGCAGAATCTGACTTAGTGAAAATTTCACTAAGTGTTGGAAAAAGTGACATTTTCACTTTTCAGCCACTTTGATCACTCCATAACTCAAAATCCTTAATGAATTGGAATGACTTGTAGTTGAAGTTTTTGTAGGTGATAATGAGGGCTACAAATCCATCTTTGGATGAGAAAAAATGGCCTTATGGTTTAGGAGTTATGGTCCTTCAAAGTTGGTACCTTTGCCACTTTATTTTTAACTTAGAAAAATTTCTAAGTTTTATGGTTACCCCTTTTACAAGTTATCTCACTTTTCTTGATTTTTCTTGATGAATGATGATTAAAATCATACATTAACATCATTTTAGGGTTAAAAATCCATTTTGGTGAAAAATCTCAAAAAGTCAAAGTTGACTTTTGTGCACAATTGACTTTTTATCAGATGAATTCCAAAATGTGCAATTCTTCAGGAAATCATGTCCTTGACCTAAATCAAACTTGATGGACATGTTCCATGGGTGTCATAGGGTATATTCAATAATGTATTAGGGTTTGGGAGCATGTCCTGGTCAAAAGTCAAAGTTACAGTTGACTTTTCCCTTAAAACCCTAATTGTGGTGCAGATGAAATTGAGACTTGTTGCTCAAACTTCTTGGATCAATCCATTGTTCCAAATGGATCAATATGGTATATTAGAGACCCTCAAATCATCTCTTGAGGTCTTGGCTCATGGTTTGTCCCAAAAGTCAACTTAGGGGTGAATTAGGTCAAGAAACCCTAATTCCTGATTTTTGATGAATGCATCCCCTGAGGCAAAATTGACTTGATGCATGGGTTCATGAGGTTCCATGAAGTATATTAGGTTATGTTTTGGATCATTGGCTTGTGCCCAGATGAAAAATTTCCATCTGGAGGCCCTGGTCGACCAAAACCCTAATTTGGTGACATTGTCGATCTTGAGACTTGATCCACCTAGAAGGGAGCAGCCTTGTGCTTAATCCTTGAAGTGGGAGTCCTTTTTGATCCATTGTGGATGTTTAAGAGATTAGAAAAGTTGCAGATAATGTCATTTCTTGATTGATCCTTTGTCTAAGCACTCAGAGAGGGCTTGAAACCCTAATTTTGATTGTAGTGGATGCTCACCCATCTTTGGGGAGACTAATGAAGCATAAAGGTACATCCATATTGTGATGATGATTTTCACAATGATGGGAAATCTAAGTGGTCAAAATTTGGGGTATTACACTGACCTGGTGAGGTTCCACTGTATTCAAAGCGGGCGTGGCCAAGTGCCACCACACAACTATGAACGCTGTAGAGTCTGTTCGGAGAATAATCAAGGATGCTACCTTGTTCGAGCAGCTCTTCAAGGTCAGTTGGATCGTAAAGAGATTCACCCATGTCCAAGTTCCGAGCCAATCAACTGGACACCGGACTACTTTGTTGATTAAATCAGAGACGTTGTCATAATCTCTGATCATCAACAGAACAAGGATGTTTGTACCCTCATCCCTCTACTGGACGAATCAAAGGTTCCTAGCCAGAAACTGATTGAAGTTACCTACGATAGTTAAAAAAATCAGAAGGCTCTTGTAGTTATCTATCTACCGGGACCATTACCGTATGAATCAGCTCAGGCGATCCCTTACAAATACGGTGCAACAATAATTGAGAATGGAAAGGAAATTTCATTACCCTCCGTCGTGAATATTGCAGACATCAGTAGAGTAACGTGGAGCGGTCGAATCTTCAACCGAGGAGTTGGAGAACCTAACAAAGAAAAGGAACTTCAGACAGAAGCTCCCAATCCACCAGTCGGTCAGTCCAATGATCCCGACCTTTCAAAAAACCATGATGAGATGTTGAAGCTCATCCAAAGGAGTGAATACAACATTTTTGATCAGCTGTTACAAACTCCTTTGAAGATCTCTGTGCTATCACTTTTACTCAGTTCCAAAGCCCACAGAGAGGCTCTACAGAAAGTCTTAGAGCAGGCTTTTATGGAACAGGATGTGTGAATACGATAGTTTGATAGCATTATCTCTAACATCACTTCCTGCAACAACTTAGGATTTAGTGATGAGGATTTTCCAGAGGAGGGCAAACGCCACAACATGGCGCTCAATATCAGAGTTAACTGCCAGGACGATGCTTTAGCCAGCGTGCTGGTAGACATAGGATCGGCCATCAACGTTATGCCGAAGTCTACTTTATTGCGACTATCATTCAAAGGATCCCCGATGAGGGACAGTGAGGTCATCGTCAAAGCCTTTGACAGATCTCAGAAAGCAGTTATCAGCGAAGTCGACCTTCCCATAACCATCGGTCCTTACACTTTCCTAATCACTTTCTAGGTCATGGATGTCCGGGCAGCATACAACTGTTTATTAGGAAGGCCTTGGATATACCAGGCTGGGGCAGTCACTTCGACACTGCCACCAGAAACTGAAGTTTGTCAAGAACAATCAACTCGTCACGGTTTGTGGAGAACAAGCCTTGATCGTGAGTAACCTGTCATTATCTACTTGTATAGAACCCGAGGAGGTTGTTGGAACTCAGTTCCAAGCACTTTCGGTGAGCAATGAGAGTCAATCAGAGAAAGGAACCTCTATTTCCCCGTACAAAGATGCTCTCTAGTTGATCAAAAGTAACAATACGAAGGGATGGGACAGCTTGTCATTCCTACTGATAACAAAACATAGAAGGGTCTTGGTTTTTCTACAACCTATACCCAGACAGCTGCTAATGATGAAAGTCTTCATCCCATTTAGAACTTCTTCCACAGTGGAGGTTTCCTTCACCCAGTGCCTCAAGCAGTCCATACCATCAACGAGGGAGATCCCTCCGATACAGAGGAAGAGTGGAAGTCCTATCTTAACGAGGACAGTTATATGTCTCAGGAAGAAGTGCCTACGCCATTTTACTATCCCGCACAGAGTCCGAGATTTATACCCAAGTCAGATGTCAGAATGATATACGGAGATTGTGATCCGAAAGGATGTCGTGCTCCACCGAACTCATTAGAGGAGGACGCTCTAATGAAAGACAACTTTGACCACGACTATTATAGCCCGATGGATGGCCTGCCTATCTGGCATCCGTATCCAGGAAATTCGGGGCAAGAAGATCAGCCAAATAATATAAATCAGCTGAGCATCATTGAACAGAATACATGCGTCCCCACTATGTCATGGGATCATCACTCAGGTCATTCAGAAAATATCCAGTACGACGATGAATTCGCAAAGTTTGCAGGGCTAGAATTCATCAACTATGCTTTTCCCGGGGTCAACGTCATCGAAAGAGATGACTCCTCCAGTTCCCAGAGAAGTGTGGGACACCTTGGGACAACCAAGTGGAAAATACGACTACATGGTCAAATACACCACCCTCGAGAGCTCTCGTATCAGGCTCGAAGACATCCAGCCAACTGGATGGGGAGATTTTCCTGAGAACACAAACACTATACAAAATACAATTGAGGAATCCTCCTACGACAACTCTGCCTGGGAAAAAGATTCCAATGATCCTGCTCCACCAGAAATCATCGTTATTTCTGAAGACTAATCGAGGAAGGTACCAGACTTTGTGATTCACCGAGGAATTTGCCGCCAATGGGTTGTTGTCGAAGTTCCGAAGATCGTTCATAAGTCAAATTAATTGTCGTCTTTATCTTAACCTTTCACCCTGCCCAGGTGAAATAGATGTTTTGATAGGGCTCACTTTCTGTAAATATCCCTCTTCGCTTCGCCTAAAGCGGCAGAGTTTTGTTTTATAGGGCTGTAGTTTCAAGAATCGACTAAATCATAAATAAAATAAACGTCGTTCTGTAATTTCCGCATTAATTGCTGTTTTCTCTTTTTGCTTTTCCAGAAAATGGTAATCCTAAAAAACATCTCAATAATAAAAACAAGCAGTTTTCCCAAAGAACAACACTGCACACACTCTTGTGTTTCTCTCTATCTCTTCTAAACACAAATCATCACGTCATGCATATTGCTTATTTTAAACCCCGTTGAAACATACTATCCGATGCCTTCTCCCAACTTTGAATTCTCGGTATTTGGGGCTAAAGAAGAAGTTGACGACGAAATTCCAGAAGAGATCTTCCGATTACTCAGGCAAGAGGAAAGGTCCATCGAACCTCACAAAGAGCCGTTGGAAATAGTCAAATTGGGTTCAAAAGAGGAAAGAAAATAAGTCAGGATTGGGGCACTGCTCAGTCCAACTGCCAAAGAGAGTTTGACAAAGCTTCTCAAAGAATTTCCCGATGTATTCGCTTGGTCCTATCAGGACATGCTAAGGTTGGATACCAGCATCATGGAACATCATCTACCGTTAAAATCGGAATATCCGCCAGTAAAACAAAGGTTGAGGAGGACTCACCCGGATATGGCTATCAAAATCAAAGAGGAGGTACAAAAACAGATTAATGCGGGTTTCCTCGCCACATCAGAATATCCTCAATGGTTAGCCAACATCGTACCAGTCCTGAAAAAGGACGGAAATGTCAGAATGTGTGTCGACTACAGGGATCTAAACAAGGCTAGTCCAAAGGATGACTTTCCTTTACCACACATTGACATGCTGGTAGACAATACAACAAAATTCAAAGTTTTCTCCTTCATGGATTGGGCTATAATCAGATTAAAATGGCGCCGAAAGACATGGAGAAAACTTCGTTCATCACCCCATGGGGTATCTTTTGTTACAAGGTAATGTCGTTCGGTTTTAAGAATGTCGGGGCAACCTATCAAAGGGCCATGACTACTCTTTTTCATGACATGATACACAAAGAAATCGAGGTATATGTCGATGATATGATTGTAAAATCTAATACAGAAGAGGAGCATGTGACCCACCTGTCAAAACTATTCGAGCGGTTGAGAAAGTACAGACTCCGCTTGAATCCCAATAAGTGCACATTCGGTGTCCGTTTAGGGAAACTTCTAGGGTTCAGCGTCAGCCAGAAAGGAATTGAGGTTGATCATGACAAGGTCAAGGCCATTCAAGAAATGCCTTCTCCAAAGACTGAAAAACAAGTCAGGGGATTCCTGGGACGTTTGAACTACATTTCCAGATTTATATTCCTCATGACCGCGACATGCGCGCCGATTTTCAAATTACTCAAAAAGAATCAGGACTGCATTTGGACAGAAGACTGTCAAACCGCCTTCAACAGTATTAAGTAATACGTGTTGAACCCACCGATTCTATCACCTCCAGTGGAGGGAAGACCACTGATCATCTACCTCACAGTCTTGGAAGACTCAATGGGTTGTGTGCTTGGCCAACAAGATGAAACAAAAAGGAAAGAGTCTGCCATTTACTATTTGAGCAAGAAGTTTACGGACTGTGAAACTCGGTATACTATGCTCGAGAAAACTTGTTGTGCTCTGGCTTGGGTAGCCAAATGTCTTCGCCAGTATATGATTCGTCACACTACTTGGTTAATCTCAGAAATGGATCCAATCATGTATGTCTTTGAAAAACCTGCTCTCACGGGAAGGATCGCCCGTTGGTAGATGTTGTTATCGGAATATGATATCGAATACCATGCTCAGAAAGTCGTTAAAGGAAGTATTTTAGCCGATCATTTGGCTCATCAACCGATTGACGATCAGGTGTCAGTCGGGTTTGACTTCCCATACGAAGATGTCATGTATCTAAAAATGAAAGACTGCGATGAACCGCTACCCAGTGAAGGGCCAGAACCAGGTTCCCAATGGGGACTTATCTTTGATGGAGCTGTCAATCATTATGGAAATGGGATTGGGGCAATCATTGTTACCCCTCAGGGTACCCACATTCCTTTCACCGCCAGAATTACGTTCAAGTGCACAAACTACTAGGCCGAATACAAAGCTTGTATTATGGGTCTCGAGGAAACGTCGACTTAAGGATCAAAAACTTGGACGTATATGGCGACTCAGCCCTGGTTATCAATCAGATCAAAGGAGATTGGAACACATACCAATCAGGACTGATTCCTTACAAAGACTATGCGAGAAGGTTGTTACCCTTCTTCAACAGAATCGAGTTTCATCACATCCCTCGTGAGGAGAATCACATGGCTGATGCATTAGCCACTCTCTCTTCCATGATTAGCGTAGGTAAATGGAATGACATACCTAAGATCGACATAATGCGCCTCGAACGGCCCGCTTACATCTTCACGATTGAAGCAGTCATAGATGACCAACCTTGGTATCACGATATCAAATGCTTCCTTCAGAAACAAGAGTACCCACCTGGGGCATCCAGGAAAGACAGAAAAACCCTCAAAAGACTGGCAGGCAGCTTCTTCCTGAGCGGTGATACACTCTATAAGAGAAACTTTGACATGGTCCTGCTCCGATTTGTAGACAGACTAGAAGCAGACATGCTGATGAAAGAAATTCGCGAAGGATCCTTTGGCACTCATGCCAATGGACACACAATGGCGAGAAAAATTCTAAGAGCCGGGTACTACTGGTTGACCATGGAATCCGACTGCTACAAGTACATGAGGAAGTGTCACAAGTGTCAGATATACTCCGACAAAATCCATGTACCGCCAACGCATCTCAAAGTTCTTTCTTCCCCATGGTCTTCTTCCATATGGGGAATTGACATGATTGGCATGATCGAACCCCAGGCTTCGAACGGACATCGGTTCATCCTGGTGGCCATTGATTAATTCACTAAGTGGGTTGAAGCAGCGTTATACGCCAATGTAACCCGACAAGTGGTGGTCCGATTTATCAAAAACAATATCATCTGCCGTCATGGTGTTCCAAGCCAGATCATTAATGATAATGGATCTAACTTGAACAATAAGATTATGAAAGAGTTGTGTGCTGAGTTCAAGATCGAACACTATAACTCATCTCCCTACCGACCTAAGATGAACGGAGCGGTAGAAGCGGCTAACAAGAACATTAAGAAGATTGTTCAAAATATGGTTGTAACCTATAAAGACTAGCACGAGATGCTACCCTTTGCTCTTCACGGTTATCGCACATCTGTCCGCACTTCAACAGGGGCAAGCCCTTTCTCTCTAGTATATGACATGGAAGCAGTGCTTCCCTTAGAAGTAGATATCCCATCAATCCGGGTATTGATCCGAGCTAAGCTTACAGAAGCTGAATGGTGTCAAAGTCGACACGACGAACTGAATTTGATCGAAGAAAAATGAATAACGGCGCTATGCCACAGTCAGTTGTATCAACAAAGAATGAAGAAGGCATTTGACAAAAAGGTCCGATCTCGCGTCTTCAGGAAATAAGACCTTGTGCTCAAAAAGATACAATCATTTCTCACTGATTCTCGAGGTAAATGGACTCTGAATTATGACGGCCCCTATGTGATCAAGAAATCTTTCTCAGGCGGCGCCTTGAGACTCGCAACCATGGATGGAGAAGAATTTGCCTACCCCACAAATGTTGACCTAGTCAAGAAATACTTCGCCTAAACTAAAAGAAAACGTCTCGGTGGATTGAAAACTCGAAAGGGCGGTTCGGGAAAAAATTAGAGACAAAATAAAAAAAAAATCATCCCGGTGGATTGGACACATCACAGTATAATCCAGGCAAAAATTAGGGATAATGGCAAGTAACCATGTCCAACAGGGGCAAATCCCCCAATAACAGTCATGCCGTTCATCAGAAAACTCCAGTCAAGGTCATCTTCGAAGGAAGCTCAGGATGCCCAGAATTCAAAGTTGGTAGAAGGATAGCGGTCGTTATGTTTCAATGTAGCCCTTTTCCCTTAAATAACCAGTTTCTAAACTTTGTAAATACTCTATGGAATCACACGTTTGGCTGATTTCCATCCTATCAATAAAATTTGAGCCCTAGTGCTTTTGTTTGCAATTCTTATTTGTTTTAGCTTTACAGAACGACGTTTTAACGTGATTAACGATTCTTGAAACGAAACAAAAATGAATTTACCTGTTAAAACTTTTCTGCTTTTAAAATAAAGATGGCAATTTCTTTTAACTGTTGAACATCGAAAGAACATCGATCGCTTCTCCAGAAGTAATCGAGCTTCAAAGTGCAGAATCAAAGTACTCCTTCTAAACCAGCACGCCTGAATGAAGGATCAATTGTGTCAGAGACCATGTTTCATCTGACACCCCCGACAGAGTTCTTACCTCCTAAGCCCGACCAACGGTGTTCCCCGCAGGGACTATTTCTCCTAAGCAAGGCAGAATTGCTATCGTGAACCAGTGATACTTTTCATCTCCCACTGTGGCCGAGTATCCAGACGTGTTCATCTATTAGTCTATATATCGCGTCAGTTTTGTCAGCATATACATACATACATACATCATGCATTATTGATTTAAATTTGTATTCATATTGCATCACTATCACTCTGGTCGGTCTTATCCCGTAGTGGTAAAAGTCCTCTCAATCGAGTTGTCAGTTCTTTCCTCGTCAGGAAATGTTGCGTCTGAATAATCTCTCTCCTCCAGTTTATTTCTGGATTGGAATTGGCCTTCGACCACTTTGATAACTTGAACCTCTGAAAAAACCAGAGAACCCTCGACAAACGTCACTCTTCGCTAGTGAAGATGATATCTTCGCTTTCCCGGATTAAGGAAAATCCCCAAAGAAAGCCTCGTAATCAGAAACTCGACAATACAGCAGTTTTTCTCCGAAAAATTTGCTGACAAAAAGGTCATCAGCACCTCAAAATTGGATCACACCATATGGCATTTCTCCGAGAAGATCTCGAGAAAAGTATGATGTAATACCCCAAGCGGAAACAACCTCTCAAGAGACTCGTTTTCCCCAGTAGAGTCGACAAATGGCGTCTCCAACAGAGAAGTTTGTACACCTCTTCAACTCAGACGACTAGGTTCCCTAGCAACTCTAACATCAAAATATTTTCCGTCAAATGGCATCTCCCAAGGAAAATTCGGCGAGAAGTTTGAGGAAAATCGCTATGAACAGCGTCCCTTGTCAAGAAAGATTATTGACAAAAGAAACTGAGACCAGTTCCTTGGTAGGAAACCAGGATCGAGGGGAAGTTTATTACAGAAACTTAGACCAGTTCCTTGGTAGGAAACCAGGACCGAGGGGAAGTTTATATAAGAAACTGAGACCAGTTCCTTGGTAGGAAACCATGATCGAGGGGAAGTGTATTACATAAACTTAGACCAGTTCCTTGGTACGAAACCAGGATCGAGGGGAAGTTTATTTCAACAGAAAATTGAGACCAGTTCCTTGGCTGAAGACCAAGATCGAGGGGAAGTTTACCTTTTCTAAGTATCATTGCTTAGCGAAAGAAGATGAATGCGTAAGCTACCATTCATAACCTCCATCAAAATTTCGGGTATTCCGATATTTAATCCTCTTGTACCCCGAATGCCCGAATACCGTCGCCATTCACACCTTCGGGTCCAAGAAGATTAAATAAGGGCATCTGTCATACCCCAAATTTTGACCACTTAGATTTCCCATCATTGTGTAAATCATCATCACAATATGGGAGTATCAGTATGCCTCATTAGTCTCCCCAAAGATGGGTGAGCATTCACTACAATCAATAATTAGGGTTTCAAGCCCTCTCTGAGCTCTTAGACAAAGGATCAATCAAGGAATGACATGATCTTCAAACTTGTTTAACCTCTTAAAATATCCCCAATGGATCAAGAGGACTCCCACAGCAAGAATCAAGCACAAGGTTGCAGCATTCTAAGTGGATCAAGTCTCAAGATCGCTAGTGTCACCAAATTAGGGTTTGGTCGACCAGGGCCTCCAGATGGAAATTTTTCTCTGGGAACGAGCCAATGCTTCAAAGCATAACTTAAATTACTCCATGGGACCTTATGAACCCAATCATCAAGTCAATTTAGCTTCTGGGGAAGCATTCATCAAAAATCAGGAATTTAGGGTTTCTTGACCTAATTCACCCCTAAGTTGACTTTTGGGACAAATCATGACCCAAGACCTCAAGATATGATTTGAGGGTACCTAACACACTATATTGATCCATTTGCAACAATGGATTGATCCAAGAAGCTTGAGCAACAAGTTTCAAATTCGTCAGAACCACAATTAGGGTTTCGCGAGAAAAGTTAAATGTGCCTTTGAATTTTGACCAGGACATGCTCCCAAACCCTATGACATGATTCAATACACCCTATAACACCCATGAAATCAATCCATCAAGTTTGATTTAGGCCAAGGACTTGATTTCATAGAGGATCGGACAGTTTGGAGTTCATCTGACAAAAAGTTAACTGTGTATAAAAGTCAACTTTGACTTTTTGAGATTTTTCACAATTATGGTTATTTGACCCTAAGATGATGTCAATGTGTGATTGGAATCATCATTCATCAAGAAAAATCAAGAAAAGTTGGATAACTTGTAAAAGGGGTAACCATAAAAAACTTAGAAATTTTCTAAGTTATGGAACAAAGTGGCTAGGGTACCAACTTTGGAGGATCATATCTCCTAAACCACAAGGCCATTTTTTCCCATTCAAAGCTGGATTTGTAGCTCTCATGGCCCTCTACAAAAGCTTCAAACACAACCCATTCTAATCCCTCATGAATTTTAAGTTATGGAATGATCAAAGTCACAAAAAATGAAAATGTCACTTTTGTCCAACACTTAGTGAAATTTTCACAAAGTCAGAATCTGCCTTCACTTTTTTCAAAATGTAGGGGCATTTTTCACTTGGATCCAAAAAATATCAAAACCAACTATGATCAAACAGTTGTATCATATGAGGGCTTTCCAAAATGGCCAAGAACACCATCAAATTCCACTTGAGCCATGAGATATGACAATGGCAATATGCCTTGCTGAAAACTGTCAAAGCAAGGCAGATTTGTGCATTTTGCTCTATTAGCCAAATTTGTGCAAATGACAAACACACTTATCTATCTAAACACCTCAGGGGGAGACCAAGGAGGGACAAACACTTATCCATAAGCCTCCCAAGTCCTTGGAACTAAAAATAGCATGCCAAACCTAGAAATCCCTAAAGAGGGGACAAAACTCTAATTTTGTTTTGGAGCATTCAACGGATACACCAAGGTGGCATGAACTGAGCCATTTCCAACTGAATTTAGTCAAGACATATCCAAGACCAAGGGAACCAGCAGCCTGTGCCCTAACCTCTAGTCAATGGCTAGAGGAGACTTGGATTCTCATTGATCAACATTGGCCAAACCTCTGCTGCAGTTTCCATTCACTATGGCTTGCAAAACAAACTTGATCCACTATAAATAGAGCTCATTTATGATCAGTTTCAGTACACCAAAGCCATCAAACAAATGTTTTCCTCAAAATCACCTTCTCACTTCCAAATTTGCCTTCCAAAGCAAGTCACTATCGGGTTTTGAGTTTGAGAGCAATTCCAACCAAATCAATCAGACACACACCTCATAAACATCATATAGAAGTGATCCAAACACTTAAACAATATCTGGAACACTGATTTCTCAGAATCACCAGCCAGCTGCTCAAGGTTTTAACCAAGTTGCAGTTGGGATACCATCTTCAGTTCCAGCTTGTTTCAAACCATTCCAAGCATTCATACACATCACTTGGCACCTAGGGAAGTTATCCACATCATTGGAACCTAGCTATAACACCTCTAACACAAAACACGATCACCAGCTGCAAAAGGTAAGCATGAGCTCTTCTAACTCTATGATCCATGCATTTTTTGCTGCACAATAATTTGGCCATATGTTCATAATCATGCATATAGTGTTTTCCCTCAATCAATTGCTTTGTTTGAATCGTGTGTAGAATTTCTGAGCCTTCATGCAAATTTTAGGGTTCTTGAGGTTTCTCTTTGATTTCTTATTCCATGCTTAAAATAAATGAAATTAAAGACCATCGACATGATCGTGAGGTGAAAACGAGCAAATTGATATGTAGATTGCATGATATAATCAAGTATTCAGTGAGATTGGATAGAAAACGCAAATCTGCAGAAACAAAGGGTGGCGCATGTTCTTGCCATTGTTCTTGGCGCCCTTTTTCAAAATTTGAATATTTGAATTTTTGTGATTTTATTTAATTGATTCAAAAATTAATTTCTCTCTGAGTTTTAATGATTTTGAGTTGATTCTTTTTTTAATAATTCACAAAACTGTTAAAATATTTTATTTTACCAAAAAATCCCAAAAATATTATTGATTTCATATATTTGATATTTTTGCAAAGAATTAATGTTTTATTTGTTTTTAGCATTTGAAATATTTTTTCTCCCTTGATTTTCCAAACTTGATTTATTTCCAATCATTTTGTGGATATAAGCATGATTTTTCAAACATTAATCAAATACCACAATTTGTTTTTCACACATGTTTAATAATTTTGATCATTTTAATTGAATTTTTATTCAATTAAAATATATTTTGAAAACAAATTAGGGTTTTGATCAATTCACCCTCACAAATCTTTTTCAAACTTTTGGGCCTCTAATAGAGTGTAAGACCCAATCCCCCTTTGAAAACTAAAACATTTTTTGGGCCTCAGTCATTGTATAAGACCCACTGCGTTTTCAAAAATCTCGGCGCGATCGCAATTTCAAAATGAAAATTACCAGGGCCTACCCTCGTGTTATAAGCCCCATTTCTTTTCTTTAAAACTTTTTGGGCCTCTAATAGAGTGTAAGACCCAATCCCCTTTTAACCAAAACCTTTTTGGGCCTCAGATATTGTATAAGTCCCTCTGCGTTAAAACAAAATCTCGGCGTGATCGCCAGTTCAAAAATCAAATTACCTGGGCCTACCCTCGTGTTATAAGCCCCATTTATTTTCTTTAAAACTTTTTGGGCCTCTAATAAAGTGTAAGACCCAAACTCTTTTTTTAAACCTTTTTGGGCCTCAGGCATTGTATAAGTCCCGACATCATCAAAAAGTTTGGCGCGATCGTCGCCTTTTTAAAAAAAAAAACCTTTGGGCCTCTCCTTGAGCTGTTAGCCCCAACACTTGTACAAAAATAAACCTTTGGGCCTCTTGAAAGAGTGTAAGACCCACCCTTTGTACAGAAAACCTTTTGGGCCTCAGTCACTTGTATAAGTCCCTGTACAAATTCAAAACAACAGTGCAATCAATGGTAAAACCTTGGGCCTCTCCTTGAGCTGTAAGCCCCAACAATCTTTTTCAAAGCACTTTCTCCTTTGATTTTGAATATAATATTGTTATCAAAGCTTTCTTTGTTGAACAACTAACAAAACAGCATGGAAGCTCTACAACCGAGTAAGTGTTTACCCGCTTTCTTTATCCGCTTTCATATACATATATCTGTATTGTGGGGCTGCTCACTATAAGTCTTCTTTCAAAAACTTTTATATACTTGTCAAATATCAACTGTGTAATACTAGTATAGTTATTTAGAGTTTTCCCCGACAACTACGTCTAGCACTAGGTAAAGCCATGTTGGTCGCTCTTAAATACAGTCAAAACTAGATCCCCATAGGATTACCAGATGCAGTCTTCCCTCCTCTTGGGGTTAAACAATATGGAGACGTGAAAGGCAACATTCTCTGTGAACCCTTTCTCAGACTTTCACCCTTAGACATTGTCAAAGAAACTTTACTCCCCAGAGATGATCTTTTCTCGGTGAATGGCATCTCTTGAGTTTCTTCCAAATCCTCGAACTTTCCTGAAATGATCTCTTCTCGGTGAATTGCATTTCTTGTACTTCTCTTGGTTTGGGGACCCACAGGCTTCTTAAAATCATCCCCGCCTCCTCTTGGGCGTTGTACAAGGACCCTTCGGCTTCTTAAAAGCTCTCATGCCTTCTCTTGGGCTTAGTATAAGGACCAAGAGACCTCTACAGGTATAGGAACAGAACCTAGTCATCAATTTACTAGAGTTGTCTTTCTGAGTCAAGTGTCAGACCAGTTAATGGGTTGACCTTCATCCTTTAACATACCAGCCTTCTCTTGGGCATCATACAAAGATCATTCACTATCTGAGAATCGATTTCTCAAAACACCAGTAGACTTGGACAGTCTCAATACCTATTGGATTTCCCATTTCCTTAAAGAATAGGAAATAACCCTGATCCTCTGGTGAGTACCAAAGCACAACCTTACCGTTAATCGTTCCTTTTTTAAGAACATATTTTCTCTTTAATCCAACATACTGGACCTGTCACTAAACTGAAGCAGTCACCATCTTTTAGCCTCCTCTTGGGCTTTGTACAATGATTCTCCCCACACTCATTTTTTGAATATAAAAGACTCTCTTGTTGAGTCAAACACTTTTAGCCTCCATCTCGGGCTTCGTACGAGATACAAATCACTCTATTGTTGAGTATAAAAGACTCTCTTATTGAGTCAAACACCTTTATCCTCCATCTCGGGCTTCGTACGAGATAGAAAACACTCTCTTGTTGAGTATAAAAGACTCCCTTGTTGAGTCAAACACCTTTACCCTCCGTCTTGGGCTTAATACAAGGCACATATAAATCACTCTCTTGTTGAGTATAAAAGACCCTCTTGTTGGGTCACTTTCGCTCCCGGGATTTTCATCCAAGTACAAACGCGAAAGTGGCGCGGAAACAGAGTCGTCAGCAATGTGTATTTATCCCAATAGAGGGAAAGGAAACACTGCGTAAACCTGAGGGAAGGGAAAAGACATGGTCTCGCGACCAAGAGAAATGGGTAAGGCAGTCGGTTACGCGAGGGGAAGGTATTAGCACCTCCACGCGTCCATCGTACTCGATGGGATCCACGCTTGCTGTCTCGATCAAAGGGTCTCATCATCTGGAGCTCCACTGCTACTGGAAACGAGAAGGAACAGGAACAGAAAAGAACAAAGAAGTGAGGAAGAAAAGAAAAAGAAGTGACTCGATAGGACATCGTCGTCCTATGCCTATGTATTCCCTCGTTCAATGGAAAAGTCAGAGTCAACGTAGTTCGGACACGAACTAAGGGGGGAGGTTGCTCGCCAAGACATCGCTGTCTTGTGCCTACGTATCCTCAATCGGACTAGAGAGAGGAAATCAGAGCAGTCATAGTTCGACCTAACAAGGTCTTAGTGTTTTTTATGAGCGACGTTAGATTCGCGTCCGGCAGTTAGGGTCGATGCCTATTGGCGACGAGACGGAAGTAACGTGCCCTTTTTCTGAAAATGACTTGAAATTAACGATCCCGAAGGATGAAAAAGGTTTGAGTTGTTTTTGTGTTTTTTAGACAGAAGTGGATTGAAGTTAGTTCGTAACTTACATTGCACCAAAGTCTACCATGCGGGAACGAGTGAGTCGCATGGTCGCCCCCAAATGGGACGTATGCTAAACACTCTAGAAGAGGAGGGGAGACCCCTCGTTCTTCATTTCCTACACTTAAGGCTCGAGCGTAATGTACGTTATATTTATTAAGTGTTTTAGAAATGTTAAGAGATGAGAAGAGAGGACTCAAGGAAAAGAAAACACTAAGGGGAATTCTATACTAATGTTGTCATGCAAAGGTGGACCTATAGTTGAGTTAAAAAGGGAAACATCTATCTAAGTTAGCATGCAAAGCAGAGGCCTAATGCTAATCCTACTCCAAGCTTAATCGGAAATTAAGTTGGACTAGGTAGCTCTAAGGGAGTGAATCCAAGACTTAAACAAGTCTTGAGACTCATGGGAAGAGAAAGAGTGAAAGAGATGAAGGAGAGAGAGAGGTGGAAGATGGGAAAAAATATGGGGCAGCAAGCATATCATGCACATCATATCCAAATCACATCATTAATCATGCTTCAAAAGACCAACCAAGAAATCTCAAGTAAGCAAGTAAGAGCAAACAAGAAAGGATGCAAGCAAACTTGCATAAGAAGCACAATTAAACATCATTAAGACTCACACAAAGATGAAATGAATAAGGTAAGATGAAAATGAATCCAAGTCAGAACTTAAGTCATGCCAAAGTTAACCAATTCAAACATTAGAAAATGATCTCGAGGGCATCAAGTATGCATCTCAACAACACTCAAACAATTAGCAACAATTAACTCATGCATAATATAACTTCAAGTGATCAAAGAAAGTGAAATCAAGGCATGAAAGAAAATGGGCAGAAAGGTGAACATGTATCTCAATTCAAATATCAACTCGTGAATAGCAAGAAGAAGCAACAAGAATCACATTCAAGACATGCTCCACAATTATGCAAACATCCACTTCAAACATCTATGCAAGCAACACATGATAAAGTGAAGCAAGAAGCAAGATATGATCACATAATGGACCCAAAATCAAAAGGATCAGAACCTTAAACATGTAATTCAAATCAAACAAAGGTCCTAGAGCATTGATTAGATCATACAAGAAAACATCTCACAAGATTAGGTCAAGCATACCAAAGGATCCAAGTCAAAACATTGTCAACTTATAAAATCAAGAACAAATAGGAAAATGGTCAAATGAGGATGATTCCAAAGCCACAAATAAGCTAGGACAGTACATGATCACACCAAATAATCATCTCAAACATCATTCAATCACAAATAATTGAAAGCCTCCAAACTAGGCCAAGTGTTCAAACATGCTTCAACCAAATTCAAACCACTAGTAGGCACCAACCAAAAATAGAAAAATGCTTCATAAAAATCCAAATAAATTTTCGAATTCATGTTAAAACAGTCAAGAACAAGTGTGCAAAAGGTCTCATTAAGAATCCCAAATTTTCAGCATCAATTGGATCAAAACATCACACATAGGAGGCTAATCGAGCATGCATCGAGGACTAATTAAAATCAATCAAGAATTAATCAAGAATTCAACATCTCAGCACCAAATCAATCCTCAAACATTCACCAAACATGTATCAAAGCATGGTAAGAAAATTGGATCGTGAAAGCAATTAAAGGCATCAAAAGACATAACCCTAATTCAAGGGTAAACATGTAAAAGTAACTTCCAAATTAATTCCAAATAAAATAGAAAAATAAATGGAAAAATAAAATAAAAAATATGAAAAATATCTCAAGATGCAAAACAATCAGAAACATATTTTTTGGTATTTTTATCATGAGTAGAAATAATAAAATAAAGATCAAATTGGAAAATAAAAGAAAAAAGAAATTAAAAGGAAGAAACAAGGGGAGGGGTGCATCAGTAATGCCAGCCATGAAGGATTCACATACACGCGCGTTTGGGCCCCAAACATTGGATGTGTTAAAAGCAAAGATGCACAGGACCATACCACGATGCAATTATGCCATCAGTTTTTTTAAAACAAAACAAAAAAAGAAAAAAAGAAAATGAAATGTCACGTAAACTTATGTAAACATGGCTATCAATCGGACAACTTCATTTAAATGAGGAACAAGACAAAAAACATACACCAGCCAACCAGATCGTGCCACCTAGTCGTCTTCCTCATGCATTCAAAAATGAAACCCTACATGCATCGTGAACAGTCCCAAAACGCAACCAAAACATCCCTACTTCTACACAACATATCTCCATGAAAAATTCATCAAATCAAACAAAGTAAAACCCAGAAATGAAGCACTAAGAACAAGGATCAACATGGCATAATTTGATTTCCACAAAGATCACTTAACCACAGAGAAAAATGAGTCCAAATAAGCGGGTACCAAATAAATTTCAAAACTCAAACCATTCGACAAATTCAGATTCAAACAAATAAAGTGTGCCATCATTTCAGGACTTTACAGATGCCATGAATGAGCAAGATAGATCTAAAAAATGAGAGTTTAAAGAAGGTTGAAGAAGCTTACCTAGTGGAGTATGTTCACTGCTTCTTGTGATATTAGCAGCTCAAGAAATCCAGAGGACTTGGTCTTCACTCTTCTTAAAGCTTGAAATGAAAAAGAGAATGAAGCTTCTTTTTGTAAACTGGAGGATACGTGAGAGAGAGAGAGAGAGGAGAAATTCAGATCTGGAAATAAGAGCCTCTGCACACACTCCCCTCCTCCCTTCGTTTTAAGGTTTGTCCTCTTTAAATATGATGGGTTGGAAAGCTTTTAATGGGCCTGAGAAAGATAAAGTGGTGTTTGGAATTTTTTTTGGCAAAGATTGGAAGAGAGAGGGGGCGGTACGAATAGTGGTTATAAAGGGTATATGGTGTAGTGTTTTTATGAGCAAAATGACCATGAGGGGTGTGGGAGGAGATTTGGTTATTGCTTTGGAGAGGAAAAATAGAGCATGAGAGATGTGTGACTATGATTGTCACGTGAGGGCAAAAAGAATGAGGGCCTGCTGTACTTTATTCTTTTCTAAATTTGTCATGTAAATTCAAATTAGTGTACCATGGAATGAATACATGTTTGGCAGTTTGTAGTAAAGAAAAAGAAAGGCATGCGTGAGATAATGTGCATTGAGGCTATGCTGCAAGAGTATACAATAATATATGCCTAAACCAAAAGAAACATATGTTTTGTTATGCCTTAGGAAAAAACGTGAAGCTCACTTTATGTCACTATATCTCCATGGATTCGAGTCTATATCGTGCAAAATGATGCTCCATGGAAAGCCCAAACATTAAAGATCATTTTTGGTGTTCAAAAGAAATAGAGATCAAACTTGGAAGATGATGAAAAATTGCTATGAATGTATGTATTCACAACTGCCATAAATGCCATGAAAATTCTGAGTTAGAAACACAACTTATCAACTTGACGACACTATCTTGTAGCCTTCATAAGTTGGTGGACTCTAAACCAAATGAGATGATCTTGGATTCTTTGGAAAGGTGAGATTGCACTCTACAACATTCATGTTTGAGGTTTTTTAAGATGAAGCTTGGAAATTGATCAAAAATGTGCATGAACATGAGTACCTCAAACTGAGTTCTAACATTTAGAAAAATTTCTAAGTGTTGGAAAAATTCAAGTTTGAAAGTGTCAACTTCTAACAACCATAACTTGCTCAATAATGATTGATGCACGGTTTTCGCAAGTATACGAAACGTATCAGAGTAATACAAAAGATTATCGATCCACGGAGACCAAACGTCAATCTATCGATTCCTATAGTTACGGTGTTTATCTAAGGCAAGTTAATTCAGGGATTTATGAGTGCACAGTAAAAGTAGAGTGAAGCAAAGTACGAAGATATAAAACTCAAATGAAAGTAACAGGCTTGAATGTAATTCACACAGTCAGCTAACATTCCAACGCATGTAACATAACTACTTATGGGCAATGTTTTCTACTTTATGAAAAGAACTAATTTAACGGGAACTGTCGCTTTCGCGTATTCAGAACCGAGTTTAACCTTTAAACAAACCCTCTTATTGTCACTTATAAAAAGGCGCGCATTGCGTTAAAGTGAAAAACCTATTTTTAAGAAATATAGTTTCTTGACTTAGTTGAAAAGTATTTTGATCTGAAACTTTTAAACAAAAGAGGTTCATACGAACCGGATTTTAAACCTACAAACGCGTCCGAAAATAGTTCTAAAATCGTTTTTCTAAAGTATTAAAAATTCCTACTTAACTGTGCAAAGCGCTGTCGCTTCCATTGTACAGTTAAGACTAACCAAGTTTATCTAAAGGTTGGACGGCTTTCGATCTTACCCAACAGAAATTAAGTGCGAAAAACTCGTGTTAAAGACCAAAATAGCCCCTAAGTGTTTCTATCGATGCATTATGTGGAATGATACTTAAACCGTGATCTTTACATTCTAACCTTTAAGATTTAGCCAGACATGGAAATGTAAATAGACATATTTAATTTTATCATGTCAAAGTAAAGTCTTTTTGAAATAAAAGGTTTTGAAAGTAAATAATGCGATTAAAGTAAAGCGGATGCGAGAAATAAATAAAGTAAAAGCGAGTGCGAGAAATAAATAAAGTAAAGCGGATGCGAGAAATAAATAAAGTAAAAGCGGTGCGAGAAATAAATAAAGTAAAAGCAATGCGAGAAATAAATAAAGTAAAAGCTTAATTCATAAATAGAAACCTGCTCCAATCGGAGGCTTTAATTCTGAAAACAACTGGAAAATAACTGGAAAGGAAAATGGCGGTAGGATTAACTTCCACCAAGTGCTCCAAACTCGATTACAGACTCGATCACACAAATGTGATAACTTCCCGATGTGAGAAGATTAATACTTACAAAAACTCGATTATTTATGCCTAAGGTGTTTGCAACTAAGTTTGGATGCCATGAAATGAACAAGAAACCTCTATTTATAGACTTAGGAAAAGGTATGAAAGGACAAGGATGCCCTCCAACTTCTTTTGGGAGGGAAAATTTCCATCAAAGGTGGCGCCCGCCACCCCCCTCATGGCGCCCGCCACATGAACTAGGGAAGAAAGTGGTGGGAGACGTGGCATTTGTCAGCAGTTGAGTCCCCTCCAACTTGTGGCCTACCCCATGGCGCCCGCCATGTAGGGTGCCACATGTGCAATTCCTTCAAAAGTTGGCTTTTTGCTCGATTTCCTTCATTTCTTCGTGGATGGCTCTGGAAACACCTAGAATCTGAAAACAAGACAAAATACAAGCATAATACAAGAAAATGATAATAAAAATCCTAAGAAGCATGTGCAATTCGAGTAAAAACGCAGTGTAATTCGGTGTTATCAATGATCCAAATGAGACAAACTTTACATGGTTAGAAAGTTTGGAACAAGCTCTACAACTTTCATGTGAAAAAGATTTTCAGATGGAGCTTGCATCATAAAGAAATTTTTCCTTGAAAGTAGCTACTAAACCATGCAAAATTTGCCAAAAATAGTAAGTTCTAAAACCCTATTTTTGCCAAAAATGGAAACTTTCTCAAATCTTTGATTTTTGATGATTCCCTGAACATGTCTTGACCAAAACTCATCCATGGATCATATATGACTTGAAAATCAACATGTTGACCTTAAAAAGTCAGGAGTTGACTTTTTCACTGCACAGTTGACTTTATTCCCAATTCTCCTGATTTTGAATCTTCTGATCAATTGAAACCCTTCTGAACCAATTTGATGGACAATTCTTCATCCCTAGACACTTGAGGACATGAGGAATACCATGGGATCCAGTTTTTGCCCAAAAAAACATAAATAAACTGATTTTATGGCAAACCCTACTTTTGGTACCCTCAGTCTAGGAGGAATCAACACATCCTTCAAATCTAAATTCCTCTGAGTATGATGTGTATCCTGTCAAACAATGATGAGATGTGCCATTTGGTGTTGATAAAAACTCAAAGATCTTACCCATTGGGGTGTTAAACTCAAGAACCCCAAAAACCTAATCTTGCACTGGTTAGGAGAAGGTGGTTCCCTTGAGATTTCTTGTCAAGCTGGATCACATGATGAGATGGTAGGTCTATTAAGATCTCTTGAGGCTCGAGGCTCCTTTGATTTGGCTGAGACACCTTGATCCCATGATAAGGCCAATGATATACAAAGATGATAATGCAAGAATGCAATGAAACATAAGCCAGTTAAAGCTAAAACAAAAGGGCAAATTTTGAGGTGTTACAGCTGCCCCAATTCAAACTTCTTGGATCCGAGGGCATGATAGCAATGGATTTCAGACAATCAGGATACACGGGGTTTGAATACCAAAATAACCTGGAAATTTTCAACCTGTGGGGAGATACAAAAATAAAGTGTTTGCCAACCGCAGGTGGACTCAGAAACAGTGGATACCAACCAAAGGTTGGGATAACAAAGAGAATACCAACCAAAAGTTGGGATAAGGGAAGCTAACCAATATTTAGTAAGAGCAGAGAAGACCAACCAAAAGTTGGAATAACCAAGAAGGTACCAACCAAAAGTTGGAATAAACGAGAACGCCGACCAAAGGCGATCTCAACACAGATTACCAACCAATAGTTGGGATAACAAAGGGTACTAACCAAAAGTTGTAATAACCAAGAAGGTACCAACCAAAAGTTGGAATAACCGAGAACGCCGATCAATAGCGAACTCATAACGGATTACCAACCAATAGTTGGAATAATAAAGGGTACCAACCAAAAGTTGGAATAACCAAGAGAATACCAACCAAAAGTTGGGATAACAAAGAGTACCAACCAAAAGTTGGGATAAAGCAAAGAGTGTACCAACCAAAAGTTGGGATGAACGAGAATGCCGACCAAAGGCGAACTCAACAAGAGAGAGGGACCAACCAAGAGTTGGGATAAAGGAAGGATACCAACCAAAAGTTGGAATAACAAAGAGTAAACCAACCAAAAGTTGGGATAACAAAGAGAATACTAACCAAAAGTTGGGATAACAAAGGCTACCAACCAAAAGTTGGAATAACCAAGAGAATACCAACCAAAACTTGGGATAAAAGAGTGGACCAACCAGTAGTTGGGATGAAATATACTAACCAAAAGTTAGAATAACCAAGGAGACCAACCAAAAGTTGGGATAAAAGATACTAACCAATAGTTAGGATGAAATAAAAGAGACCAACCGATAGTTGGGATAAAAGATACTAACCAAAAGTTAGGATAACAAAGGAGACCAACCAATAGTTGGGATAACAAAGGAGACTAACCAATAGTTGGGATAAAAGATACTAACCAATAGTTAGGATAACAAAGAAGACCAACCAAAAGTTGGGATAAAAGAGTGGACCAACCAAAAGTTGGGATGAAATAGGAGGACCAACCAAAAGTTGGGATGAAATACACTAACCAAAATTTAGGATAACGAGGACGCCGATCAAAAGCGAGCTCACAACGAAGAATACCAACCAAGAGTTGGAATACAACAAATACAGGAAGTAGAATCAACGGACTTACGACCTGAAGAGAAGATGACTCCGCTGGGGAAAAGAGAAGCTACACAGACAACTCTGTAGGGGAGTATAAGAGGGAACAACAATAAAAAGGACGAATCCACTGGTTACGGTGTAATGTTAAACAACATCTCCTGCCTTGCATCTCTTTCTGCTGGGGAAAGAAACTGGTAACAGATATCAAACCTGGCTTATGCTTCGAATGCATATGTTTGAATGTTTCTATGGCGTAATGCTCCATACGAAATGGAAATGCTACGCATTTAGGAACATTCCATGCAAGAATGCTTATGCAATGCAAAAGAAGCGTCTCAGCAAAATAAATCCTGAAGATGAAGGTAACTCCACCGGGATGACAAACTAAATTGTCCTCTGAATTAAAAGATCCTGCTGAGGAAGATTTCACTGAACGACTCCCTGATCACAAACTTTGCTGGAGATGAAAAACTCTGAGAGAAATTCTACTCTGTTAGAGATAGATAAAGATGAATATTGAGGATGGAACCCAAAAAAAAAAAATTTCTTTACTGGAGATTACCCATGGCTTCTGCCGAAGACAAAACCCAAAACCTGGATCTGAAACATGCCAATAACACTTGGACTTAGAACCTGCTGGGGATGCCAACCGCTGTTGAACAAACCACTGCAAAGATCACCACCAAACTCTGCTTGGGGGACAAATCCATAATACCGACCCTGCTTGGGGATATTACTGAACTTAACCTGCTGTTGGGAGACATCTGTACCTTCACCCTACTTGGGCATATCAGCCATTATTAGCAAACCTGCTTGGTGATTGACAACATCAACTCTGCTAGGGGATAGCATCAAGCTTACTCATCTGTTGGGGATCAGACCATACCGTTGCTGGTGAGAAAAAAAACATTTCCTGACTAACTGAGGAGAATGGGTGCTCAGACCCTGTGGGGAATTAACATCTTTGTCCAAAGAAGGAAGATATTCCATAAGTCTCCTGCTGGGGATGCAACAGCATCAACTTCTGACTGCTTGCTGAGAGAGTAATAAATCAACCACAACTCTAGCTGGGGAAATAATCCTCCGTACTTTGGCTGGGGAGAGTAACAACTTGCTGAGGAGGATGAAATTTCAATGCTAAGAAGAATGACTCTACTGGGGAGAAAAGTAAACGAAATCTGCCAAGGGATATCATTGAGCTTGACCTGCTGTTGGAGAAAAGATTCTACCCTGCTGGGGATTAGAGCATGTCGTTGCTGACGGAACTACATTTCCTGACCTCCTGAGGAAAGTGATTACCAGGCTCTGTGGGGAAAATAAAGTCTTTTCAAAGACATCAAACACACCTCCCGCTGGAGATACAACCATACTCACCTCGGAGCAATCCACTTTAAACTGCTTGCTGGGGAGAATGAGTTCTGCTGAGGAGAAACCCTGCTACCCTGCAATCAAAATCAACAGTATATGCAAAATGGCTATCTCGATTACCATTAAAATGACTGCTACTTGAGCAATTCCCACTGTTTTCCGATATGCTTCGCAAAGCTTAACATTTTCGCATGCAATGTTTATCAAAAATATCGAACGTTTTCACAAACAAAAACAGTTAAAGTAACAACACAAATAAAAAGCTCTTTGAATGAAAATGAAAGTTTTATTGAATGAATTAGCCTGTAAATAGGCATTTACATCTGGAAGCAATTCCTGAAAAGAGGTAATTGCATAAAAGAAATAAAAGAAAATACACATGTCGGCAATGTGGGAAACAGATATCCACCATGATTCAATTCAGCTACGACCCGATATGGCTCGTTTATCCGCAGATGCTTTGACCTTCGAAGAGACTGGCTGGACTGATTCCTTGCCTTCGAAATTTCCAAGTATCAAAAGTGTTCACAGATCGAACGCAGATCGTAGCCTCTTGCTTTCAAATCCCTAACTTTTGCCTGGATCGCCCTTTTCGGGTTTTCAATCCACCGGGATACCCATTTTTGCCAAAGTTGCCTTTCCAGGTTTTCAACTTTGCGGGTTTATTCTTTTCTTTTCTTTTTATCCCTAATTTTTGCCTGAACCTTTTCTTTTTATGGTTCGCCGGGATGCCCTTTTTTGCCTGGATCTTCTTTTTATGTCCAGCGGGTCTCTTTATGCAAAGTATTTTTTGACTACGTCTGCCTTCACAGGGGACGTAAAATCTTCGCCATCCATAGTTGAGAGTAATAAGGCTCCACCAGAGAAAACCTGTCTTACTACATATGGCCCTTCGTAGTTTGGAGTCCATTTGCCCCTGTGATCCGTTTGAGGAGGAAGAATCCTTTTCAAAACTAATTCACCAGCCTGAAAACACCGAGGGCACACTTTCTGATCAAAGGCTTTCTTCATCCTGCTCTAATACAACCGACCATGTGCAATGGCTGCCAATCTCTTTTCCTCGATAAGGTTCAGCTGATTCAATCTGGAACGCACCCATTCAGCTTCATCAAGCTTCACATCTGCCAGAATTCTCAAAGAAGGGATCTCAACCTCTACTGGTAGAACTGCTTCCATACCATATACCAATGAGAAATGAGTTGCCCTAGTTGATGTACGCACCGAAGTGCGATAACCGTGTAAAGCATAAGGCAACATCTCATGCCAGTCTTTATATGTTACCACCATCTTCTGCACAATCTTCTTGATATTCTTATTTGTTGCTTCAACAGCCCCATTCATCTTCGGACGATAGGGAGAAGAATTGTGATGTTCAATCCTAAAGCTCTGACATAGCTCCTTCATCATCTTGTTATTCAAATTTGAACCATTATCAGTAATGATTCTCTCCGGGACTCCATACCGGCAGATGATGTCCTTCTTGATAAACCGGGCTACCACTTGTCTGGTGATGTTGGCATACGAGGCTGCTTCCACGCACTTTGTGAAGTAATCAATGGCAACCAAAATGAAACGATGCCCATTGGAAGCAGTCGACTTAATCTTTCCAATCATATCAATGCCCCACATGGAAAAGGGCCAAGGTGATGACAACACATTCAGTGGAGTAGGCGGTACATGCACCTTATCAGCATAAATCTGGCATTTATGACATTTTTGGGCGTATTTGAAACAATCAGATTCCATAGTCATTCAATAATACCCCGCTCTCAACAGTTTTCTGGCCATAGCATGCCCATTGGCATGAGTACCGAAAGATCCTTCATGAACTTCTTCCATTAACAGGTTTGCCTCGTGCTCATCAACACAACGTAGCAAGACCATGTCAAAGTTTCTCTTGTACAACACGTCATCTTTGTTCAGAAAGAAATTTCCTGCCAACCTCCTCAGAGTTTTCTTGTCTTTGGAAGCCGCACCCACTGGATACTCTTGACTCTTCAGAAAAACCTTAATATCATGATACCAAGGTTTGCCATCTGACACATCTTCAATTGCAAACACAAAAGCTGGCATATCCAAGCGCATGATTCTGATTGAAGGAGTTTCATTCCAACGATTCACCTGATACATTGAAGACAACGTTGCCAACGCATCGGCCATCTGAGTTTCTAACCGGGGTATATGATGGAAATCAACTCTGTCAAAGAAAGGTAACAACCTTCTGGCATAGTTGTTATAAGGCACCTAGTTCGCTTGACGAGTTTCCCATTCTCCAGTGATCTGATTAACTACCAACGCGGAATCACCGTAAACATCGAGGTTCTTGATTCTCAAATTAATTGCTTCTTCCAACCCCATGATGCATGCTTCATACTCCGCCTCATTGTTGGTGCATACGAACGCTAACCGGGCAATAAAAGGTATATGAGAACCTTTTGGAGCGTAATGATTGCCCCGATTCCGTTGCCGTATGAGTTAACAGCCCCATCAAAGACCAGCTTCTATTGGGACCCAATTTCTGGCCCTTCATCAGGTAGAGGCTCTTCACAATCCTTCATCTTCAGATACATAATGTGCTCATCAGGAAACTCAAACTTCATCGGTTGATAATCCTCGATTGGTTGTTCAGCAAGATATTATGACAAGACATTTCCCTTAATGGCCTTTTGGGAAACATATTGAATATCGTATTCCGTCAGAACCATCTGCCAACGGGCAATTCTTCCAGAAAGCGCCTGCTTTTCAAACACATACTTGATTGGATCCATCTTCGAAATTAAGAGGGTTGTGTGGTTTAACATACACTGCCTCAAACGCTTAGCTGCCCAAGCGAGTGCACAACATGTTTTCTCCAGCATTGAGTACCTCGACTCATAATCAGTAAACTTTTTACTCAGGTAGTAGATGCCATGCTCTTTTCTACCTGACTCATCGTGTTGACCGAGCACACACCCCATTGAATTCTCAAGAACCGTAAGATACATAATCAAAGGCCTTCCTGGCACTGGCGGCATAAGGACCGGAGGTTCCTGCAAATATTCTTTTATTTTTTTGAACGCCTTTTGACAGTCTTCGTTCCACCTGACCGCCTGATCTTTTCTTAACAACTTGAATATTAGTTCACACGTGGCTGTAAGATGAGAAATGAATCTAGCAATGTAGTTCAACTTCTCTAGGAAACCACGAACCTCTCTTTCTGTTCTTGGCTCAGGCATTTCTTGAATGGCTTTTACTTTTGCAGGGTCAACCTCGATACCTTTTTCGCTGACAATAAAACCCAGTAACTTTCCAGATCTCACCCTGAAGGTGCACTTTTTCGAATTCAACCTCAGTCTGAACTTTCTCAACGTTTTAAACAGTTTCTGGAGATTCACCAGATGCTCTTCCTCTGTTTGTGACTTCGCAATCATGTCATCAACATAGACCTCGATCTCTTTGTGAATCAAATTATGAAACAGAGTCACCATCGCCCGCTGATAGGTTGCCCCAGCATTTTTCAATCCAAAGGGCATCACTTTGTAACAGAATGTTCCCCATGGTGTTATGAACGTCGTTTTCTCCATGTCCTCTGGGGCCATCTTGATTTGGTTATACCCAGAGAAGCCATCCATGAAGGAAAACACAAAATACTGAGCGGTGTTGTCCACTAACACGTCAATGTGAGGAAGTGGGAAGTCGTCTTTTGGGCTTGCTCTATTCAGATCTCTGTAATCAACGCACATCCTGACCTTTCCATTTAGCAACCCACGGAGGATAATTTGTTACAGCAAGAAACCCAACATCTAACTGTTTCTGAACCTCTTCTTTAATCTTGACAGCCATATCCGGTTTCGTCCTTCTCAGCTTCTGCTTAACCAGAGCACATCCTTCTTTGAGTGGCAGCCGGTGTACCACGATGTAAGTGTCGAGCCCAGGCATGTCTTGGTAAGACCAGGCGAAGATATCCACATACTCTCGGAGCATTTCAATCAATCTTCCCTTGACAGTGTCTTCCAAAGCCGCCCCAATCCGTACCTCTTTCTTTGCGTACTCGGTTCCCAAGTTAACAACCTCGATTTCCTCCTGATGAGGCAGAATGACCTTTTCCTCCTGTTTTAACAGCCTGGCTAATTCCTCTAGTAAGGCACAATCTTCATCAGTCCCCTCTTCAGCCTGATATATGGGATTATCGAAGTTATATCGAGCCATAGCTGAATCATGATGGGTGGAATATGAACAAGAAAACCTGCATGATTGATGATTTATGTTTATTATGGATGCATCAAACAAAAACGCATTGCCATTTTGCTGTGGTTTTAATGCAAAAATAAATAAAAAACTGAAAAACAGGGATCAAAACATTTGAATGCGAAAACTTCCTTTATTAATGATAAAGAAAAAGCATAAAAAAAACATTCAAGCCCTACAAACAAAAATCACTACGTCTTGGGCAGAACGTAGGATTAACATAGATGACAAACAGGAGCAATTACTCTAGTCCGGTCACTTAAATGGCTTTTTCTGACGACCAGTTGCGAAGACTTTGACCTAGGATACAGGGGCGGATCTAATTATCCATATCACAGTCACTATCCCCATCTTCATCAATAGCATTGATTCTGTCAAAGAATACACCAGCACTAGTGAAACGAACTGGACCATAGAATTTGGGAGGCTCTTTGGATGCCTGGGTGGCTTATAACCCAGTCCATGAGTATTCCGCTTTTCCTGGACATCAATAATCTGACCCCACTTTTGTGAACTGCCGACTTCAACCACGGCCCGTGCATCCATGAAGGAAGACATTGAAATCTCCGACTGATGTACCACTGTAGGCTGCTCTACCACTTCAGGCTGGCCGACTTCCTTGAGAGATTCCTCAGGGATCTTCATTGCTTCAAAAGCCTGACATAAAGTTTCATGTATTTCGCCATCTACCTCCACATACTTGAAAATAGATAGCTGGCTTATCATGATATCCTCTTCTCCACTAACCGTCACCACATGCCCGTCTACCATGTACTTTAACTTCTGATGCAATGTAGACGTCACAACCCTAACACTGTGAATCAATGGACGACCCAACAGATAGCTGTAAGTAGGTTGGATGTCCATGATATAGAAGGTAGCATCGAAGACCTCTGGCCCAACCTTAATTGGTAGCACAATCTCCCCGAAAACAGACCTCTTCGAGCCGTCGAAAGCGCGCACCACAAAATCACTTGGTGTGCATATCAAACCCCGAGTGTCCAGCTTCAACAAGGCTTTCTTAGGCAGAACATTCAAAGAGGATCCAGTATCCACAAGCACATGAGACATCAACGATCCACGACAATCAACAGAAATATGCAAGGCATTATTATGGTTTCTTCCTGGTGGAGTCAAGTCAACATCAGTAAAACCCAAACCATTGCCTGCATTAACATGGGCCACAACCCCCTCCAACTGATTAACTGAGATCTCCTGGGGTACGTAAGCAGCATTCAGTACTTTCAGCAGTGCGTTTCGGTGTGCCTCGGAACACAATAACAGGGACAAGATAGAAATCTTGGACGGAGTCTGATGCAATTGATCAACAATTTTATAGTCACTTTTTCGAATCAATCTCATAAACTCTTCTACATTCTCTGAAAAAGAATTATCAATCGGTCCTGTCGTGGAATCATTCACTACCGGGGCTTGAACAGAATTATCTACAGCCTGCTTTCCTTTGCCTTGTCTGGAACTACTAGCTTGATCATCAGAAGGGATAAAGACCCTACCACTTCTTGTGATAGCCCCTGCTTCATCATTATTCTCGACACAAGAGTTCACCATAGAAGTTCCCACCAGCTCTTGTTTCTGTCCATTAACGAATACTTCGGCTCGATAGTTCCAAGGAATGGGCTTGATACTCTCATATGGAACGGGCCCGGGAGTTGTAATAATAACCGGTGCTGGTCTTACCGGCCCTGAAATAGTGATTGTTTTGAAAGGGATAGTAATGGTAGCAACGTCATTTTTCCTGCTAACAACTTCTTTCTGTTGGTCACACCGGTCAAACTGCAATTGACCTTCATCTATTAACTTTTGAATTTCGGATTTCAACAAACCACACCCATTCATTTGCGACATACAATCTGAACAATTCTCATCACATCCGGGGGACACCCCAGCCTTAATAACCTCTCCTTTACCATCATCAAAGGAGTCCTTAATTCATTAACATCCATAACCAGATTCAAAGATTCATTCTCCTCTAACACCGCATTAACCCACGGCCCACCATGGTTCGGCATTGGGTTTTGGATGACATTTGGCGCGTCATTTGAAAAGTTAATGGCTTTTTAATTCACCAAGTCTTGGACTTTATGCTTAAAAGCTTTACAGTCCTCGATGTGATGTCTGGGTGCCCCAGAATGAAAGTCGCAATGGGCGTTGGGATTATAACCCGGAGGTGGATTACCGGTAAGAGGGGACAGGGTCTTCTTCTGGATTAACTGTAGTTGTAGTAAATGCTGGAACAATTGAGAGTAAGGCATGGGAGGTGTTTCAAAATGCCTATCAGCCGTTCTTTGTCTAGATGGGTAATAGCGAGGAGCCTGATTCTGCTGTTGCTGTGGAAGCGCTGCAGGAATTGTCACTGAAGCTACTTGCTAATTATAGTTCTGGAGTTGCTTCCCCTTACCTCAGTAAGACGACACAGAATTTGCTTCCTCCTTCTTCTTATAATTCACATAAGGTTTCTTCCCCTACCCAGAAGACGACCCATCAGTAGCTGGTACTTTCCCAGCTTTGATTCCACTCTCCAACATTTCCCCAACCATGATCAAATTAGCAAACTTGCCTGACATGCAAGGTAACAGTTTTTCATAATAACGTCTCGGCAAAGTATCCATAAACAGATTCAGCATCTCCTTCTCCAACATGGGCGGCTGCACCCTTGCCGCTAGCTCACGCCATCTCTGCGCGTATTCCTTAAAGCTTTCATTGCTCTTTTGAGACATACCCTATAGCTGGGTCCGATTGGGAGCCATATCAGTATTATATTGGTAGTGCTTGATAAAGGCCTCCACCAGCTCCCTCCAATTACGGACATGGCATCTCTCCAATTGCATATACCATTCTAAGGATGCCCCAGACAGGCTGTCCTGAAAGAAATGCATCAGCAATTTCTCATCTTTAGAGTACGCGGCAATCTTCCTCGCGTATGCCCTGACACGCGTCTTGGGACAAGTGGTACCATTGTATTTCTCAAAAGTAGGCACCTGAAATTTGTGCGGAATTACAACACCGGGAACCAGCCCCAAATCCTCCAGATCCATACCTACAGAATTCTGATTCACCACACCCCTTAGTTGTTCTTCAATCAATCTGAACCTCTGATCATCGTCGGCCTGAGGACCAGCATCCCCGCCTGGCATAGAGAAAATGTCAACTTGTTGGTCTTCGAAACGACGATCATGAACAGCACAAACACTTCCTCCTCCCACAACAGAAGGAATCACAAGCTGCTCTCCTTCACCCGGAGGGATCACAACACCAGGAATAGGGATCTCTACGCCCGCAGGACCTCCTTGAGTACCGTTACCGGCGACGCCATTATGGACTCCACCATGAAGAACCCCGTCTTCATCCATCCTTGCCACTAAGGGTTAGACCAGAGTCCTCAGTTGCTCTTGCCCTTGGGCAACACCTTGCATCAATTCCATGAACTGGGCCATGCGAGCTTGCATGGCGGCCATCTCTGCTTGCATTTGCTCCATAATTCTCCTCTGGTTTGATCTAGTAGAATACCGATGAATTGGCTGGTTATCAATCCTGCCTGCAACCAAATAAAGGTTAGAAAAACCCGGGACGAGCACCTGCTATGCAAAAATGATTATGATTATGAAAATGCAAATGAACATGCTTGGATATTTGCAGGGCGATCCACCCCTTGATTCCAGTTTAAAGACAAGATGGAATAAGACTTCTGCTCGTGTATAAATCAGAGAAAAATCACTGTCAGAGATTACAACCCAAGATAATAATAAGCCTGAAGCAAAATAAACAAAAGTTCCAGCCAACAATTCTGGTGGTGACCCAAAATTCGACAAAGAAAGCAAACTACAGAGTATCATCAATGCGCGAGTTCTTCTCAAACATCATGGTCTTGCACCCTTTGAGAACCACTGCCCAAGCTAGAACCTTCACCCCTAGGCCTCTTCACTTCTGCTCTTATCTTCAGCTCTTCTATGGTTGCTATGGCCTCATTCAGTCGCTCCTCAACTGCGTGTCTCTGGAACGTTTCCGATAAGATCTCCTCGTCTTTCTTCCTGATCTCCAACTTCAGACTCTCAATCTGCTCCAAATACTTATCCTCCTTCTGCTTGTTGGCTGTGATTGTAGTATTTCGATAAGCATTGAAATTGTGAATTCTTAGTGAAGCTTTGGCTAAGTCTTCCTTCTTGGACTTCAGAACCTTGCTAACACCCTTTAAGGCTTGTCCTACCTTCTGTCTAGCTGTGATTTCATCGGCCAACTCCTTTTCTTTCTCAGCGAGCAACTCTGTTTTCAACTTGGCAATATGAACAGCTTCACCTCGCTCGTGCTTCAGCTGGTAGATTTCTTTGTGTAGCTCGTTGTTCTCCTCTCGCAGCTTCTCCTTTTCAGCCCACAACTTATTATACTTCTCTATCTCAATTGCGGTCGGAGATTCAATCAGCAGGGGATAAGATGGAGGTTCTTTGCAGAATGGTAGAAGTATATTCTCTACTCTCATTTGAATCCAATCCTCATATACAGGGAAGGCTTTGTTGTTACACTTTCCAAAAGAATTCTTTCCTTTCCTGTGGCGATCTCCCCAAGTATTTGCAGCTTCTTTTAACACTTCCAGGTTGGCTTCCTCGCTCACATATAGAGACTCTTGAACATCTTGGTCCTTTGGCGGCTCTTTCAAAGCATACCCGAATTGCCTAATAGCAAGAACAGGGTTGTAATTAATTCCCCCTTTTCTTCCTATTAAAGGTACGTTTGGGTAACCTCCACAACTGATTAGGATCTCTTGGCCCAGCAAATCACGGTTGACCCAAATCAAATTGTCATCTCTTAATCCCATCAATCTCTTGGACCAATCCAATGTTTCTCTGGTGTCTACGAATGCCCCAGATTTGGGAAGGCGATCAGCAAACCAATTGTAGAAAATTGGAGCATAAAAGTAAAGAGGTCCTCCTCTCCTCTTCTTATTCTTATAGTGCATCGGATAGTACAGATCCCCAAGTAAGGTAGGTACCGAATTCTTCATGGTGAATATCCGGACAGCGTGCACGTCTACAAAATCCTTCACATTAGGGAACAACTCCATTCCATAAACACACATAGCCAGGATTGCATTGAACACCGACCAATACTTATCCTTAGCACAAATAACAGCCTGATGGATCAAAAAATTCGTGTGAAAGCCTTTACAACCTCCTTTACTAGCAACATTTCTCTTCAACAAAAACTTATCCAAACGTAAAGCAGCAGAAACCTTTTCCAGATCGGGAAACTCCTTAGAAGCATAGAAGGGAGCTTCTTCTTTGACAGAAACATCCAAAATGAGAGCATATTCTTCCAATGTCGGAGCTAAAAGATAATCCTCAAACAGAAAACACCGCAGGTGAGGGTCATAGAACTGCACCAGAGTGTGTAGAGCCCTGAACTCATAGTTGGTAACATCTCGGGCGAAACTCAGAATCCTCCCATATTCTCCTCTAAAGTCTGCCAATACCCCGGGTTTTGTCATAGCCGAGATCTTGTGAACAACATCTAGATGAAGCTCCGGGAACTTGTACGGGATGATATTCTTTCTCTCTTCAGTGCTAGTATTCATCATGGACAGTCTTCGAACAACCGGAATCAAAGTTAGGATGCAACCCTACAAATGAACAAACATGTTAGAATGCAAAATGATGATGCAAATGCAAACATGGGATCAAGGTATCCATGATGCTCAAAACTGCTGTTGTTATGTTGACTGAATAAGACCCCAAATATCAGAAACCCAGAAATCTAGAATAATGGCCCATTTAAACTGCCAGAATATCAGGATGATAATAGTACACTGATGATAAATCCAGAAAACCAGGTAGGTTAAAAGTTAAGGTCACCTGCAAACCTGCAAACACCCATCCCCTCTCACATGTGGGTTCTAGAAAACCGAGGATCCTCAATATCACGGACTCTCAGGTCGAGAAATGATGATACGTTCACCATTTCTGGTTTGGCATCATCACCAATTGAGGAGGCCTCAACTGATTCCCCTCAAAAAGGTCATCCTATATAAGTTCCCAGTATTGGGTCATCGGATCGAGAAGCATAATGGATTTGCCATTTCTGGTCTGCCATTATCACATCTCGGGAGGAGGGGCGTTGCTGAGTCCTCGGGAGACGGTCGCCAGAGTCGACAGTTTTCCAGGTTATACTCCATCGTCTGCCCCAAATGCACAGGATAGAATATTACCAAGGAAACCTCGTCCGGATGTGGAGTTTTCATGTATACTAAGTCTGGCCAAATGCCAAAAAAGTCACACTACTTTCCACGCTAATAATAGGTGTATGCTCAAGCCTGGGTATTGGGCTTTTATCTCATGAATCTAACCCACCCTACAAAACAATAGCAGCAGAAGAACACAGCATATGACAGTAATGGAATGAAATGCAATAAATGCGGTAAAATACAGTAATACAGTAATACAATAATGTACAACAAAATAAAGCACAACAGTAAACACCCAATGAAAACAAACAAACAAGCACTAGGATTGACTCGCAAAAGGGATGGACCAGCAAGAGGTCATCCTGTCCCCAGCTGAAGATGGCTGGAAATCTACCTGAGTGAATCGCACACTGAAAGATACAACAGAGTCTCCACCGAACTTTATTTAGTCCCAAAGGACAGGGAAAATATCGATAAAACCCGAGGGGAAGAGAAACGGGAACGGGGGGTCGGTTATGCGAAAGGAAGGTATTAGCACCTAACGCATCCGTCGTACTCGACGGGAACCATTTCACTTGTTTCTAGGCTTGGATGGGTTATCTATCTAAAGGCTTCTAGCTAAAAGAAAGGGAGATAGAGAGAGAGAGAAAGGGGGAAAAGAAAAGAAAGAAAGAAAGTGCTCGCGGAGGAACAAAGCCCTCGTGCCTACGAACCCTCATGGTGCAATGAGGAAGTCAGAGCGCAATAGTTCAGAGAACCAGGGGACGGAAAAGAAGGAAGAAAAGGAGGAAGACGACAAAAAGGTGGAAGTTTGGTGGAAGAAAGGTGGAAGAAAGGTGGAATCAGAAGAATGCCTACGTACCCTCATGCTCGCCGAGATCATTACGATCTCATGCCTATGTATCTGACATTCAGAAGAATGCAGAATCAGAGCTTCCGTAGTTCGGGGAACTGAACGGTAAAGGAAAACAAGGGAGAAACAATGAAAGAAGTGGTGTCAAAACCAAGAGCAAAAATGGAAGAAAAACTCTACTGGGGAAGAGCTCGCAGTAAGAGCGTTTGTACAAAAGAATAGGAAAAGAGTGGTGTCAAAACCAAGAATGAAAGAAACTTTGCTGGGGATAACAAAGAGAATTGGTGTCAAAACCAAGACAGTAAGAGCAAAGGGACTAGGAAGGACTCCGCTGGGGATCCAAATAAAGGGATGGTGTCATAACCAAGAGAAAAAGGAAATTAGGTATATTAACTGGCTGGCAGTGGTTAACTGAAGAAAGAGAATAAGACCCTGGCGAGGAAAAGAACGTGGTGTCACCAGACGGACTGTGATAAACCAAGAGAGAAAGTGCTGAACCGAGAGAAGGTGCTTGACTCAGAGGATGGGTGTGGGACCGATCAAAGGTCGTGACCCGAAGGACGGGTGTAGGACCGATCAAAGGTCGTGACCCAAAGGACGGGTGTAGGACCAAGCAATGGTCGTGACCCAAAAGACGGGTGTAGGACCGACCAATGGTCGTGACCCAAAAGGGGTTCGGTAAACTGACTGAACAAACAGTACTCAACCGAAGAAAGGGTATTTGAACCAAATGAAGGCTACTAACCGAAGAGTGCAAGTATTCGAACTAAGAGGAGGTTGCCAACTGCGGGGGATTCGGTGTTTACAGGCGGATTGTGACTAACCAAAGAGAAAAGCGAGTGATTAACCAAGAGAAGGTGATTAACTCGAAAAGGGTTCAGCATGTTAACAGACGGACTGTGGTTAACTGAAGAAAATGGTGATTAACCAAGAAGAGGTGATTAACCCAAGGGGTGCTCAGTGATTAACAGACGGACTGTGATTAACTGAAGAGACGGGTGATTAACCAAGAGAAGGTGATTAACCCGAGAGGTGCTCAGTGATTAACAGACGGACTGTGATTAACTGAAGGAGGTTGCAAGCATTGGTGTTTTAACTGACAGGCAGTGGTTAACCAATCAAAGGGAGAGGAACCAAAGAAAAGGTTGCGAAACTGGGGAAGTGTCGGTTGTTTAACAGAAAGATTTTGTTTAACCAGAGAAAGGAATAGAAACTCTGCAGGGGAATCTAAATACAATGATTGACCACAAGAACAGAGTGATGAGGTAAGAGACAGGAGTTAAATTCAAGCAATGATCTTTAACCAAAGAAACTGGTGATTGATCAAGAGAAAAGTTGCAAGAGGTAAGGGTGAGAATGATCAAGGATCAACTCGACTGAAGAGGAGAAAAGACGCTACCACTTAAGGACAGAGGTGACTATTCTTGAAGAGAGGACAAGACGTCCTTACCAAGGAAATAGCCAGAATGAGGATAGAAAGACTCCATCCACATTCCTTCTCTAGCACTCAAAGGTGTAGCGCAGAAATTGAAATAGACAGCGCAATAGCTCCAATTTGTACAGTGCTTCTGTGGAGAGAAATGGACAGCGTAACGGCGTTAATTTGTACAGTGCTCCGATGCAAGGCGCAGCGCGAAACTCCATCTCCACAGGGGGGAAAGAGAGAGAAAGCTCTAAAGGAGGCCTAAAGAGAGGAAAAGGTAGGATTGATTAATCGAAACAAAGTTTTGATCAATTAATCAAGGCATAAATATGCTAACAACTTTCCAAAGAGGATGATAAGTCATTAAAGCACAAAGGTGTGAATGGATTGTACAAGATTAAGTTCATCCATGAAGAATAAACTTAATGCAAAGCAAAGAGAGGGAGTGTACAACAGTGCCATACAAATATTAGCATGTGTCATACATCAAGCGTCAAGTGATCAAGAATGATGCAAAAACTAGCATGTTCAAACAAATATCAAGAACACACCTTATTGCAAAAATTGATAAATTAAACATTGGATTAATGTAAATATGCTTTAAACAGAGGTTAATAGCATTTAAAACATCCATAAATATTAAGTATATCAATCTATGGAAGATAGAGGGAGAAAGAATGTGAAAAAACTCAAAATGGCCATTCTGTACAGTGGTAACCGGTTACTCACCATGCGTTAACCGGTTACTTGCTTGAAAATCAGCGTTTTTCGTGAAAATTGAACTGAGTAACCGATTACTGACCAGGTGTTAACCGGTTACTCTGAGCAGTTGTGGAAAAAAACAGAAAAAACAGCTTTTCAAAAGTGGTTTTCAACACATAATCACTTATGCAAACTACCACATGCTAGGACAAGAGATTGTGCACGAAAATTACATCACGTAAGAGGAATTAAACACCAATTACAAGCATTAATCATGAAGATCAAAGATCAAGAAATGGCATGATAAATTAAACCAAAAACGATCGAAATCACAACGTAAACGCGCGAAATTAATCGAAACAGAGAGAAAAGATAGATCTACCAACCTACAAGCCGGAGAATTGGCTTGGTAATTGTTGTAAATGAAATATGATGAAGGTAAGTGAAGAAAACCAGAGAAAACCAGATATTACTCCACTTGCACTTCGAACCGTAGCTAAACCGAGCAAAAATGCGATAAAAGCTCTGAAATCAAATTTGCACGGTAAGATCTTGAAACAAACACTTGAGATGAATCCAAAAGCTAATAAAACTCTAGATACTCAAGTATAAAAGTAAGATGAAGAAGATAATCAAAGAGAACCAAAATAATCTTCAATTATGGCCGAAACGTATCGAAACCGAGCAAACTTCGACGAAACTTCAAAAATACGAATTATCACTGAAGAAACTTGAAGTGATCACTTGAATTGAATCCCAAAGCTACTGAAGCTCCATAAAATCCAGTAGAATGGAATAATGATGAAGGTTAAGCTCAAGAAATAATCACTTTCAATGTGAAAAGTGATTATTCTTCAAGAATTATAAGCTTTAGTGAGGTTTGGTGAAGAAAGTGAAGAGGAATGTGTAGAAGTTGCAGAAAGATGGAGAGGAGAATGAGAGAATAGAGAGTGAAGAAAGTGTGAATTTGGATGAATGATTGTGGAGGACTTGCAAAATGGTGAAACTTTGTTTAAATAGAGTTTAGGTTTGGAGTGTGAGAGCTTTGGACTTTGGTTTGGACTTAGCTTTGGGAGGTTTGGAGTTAGGGTTGGACTTAGTTACACTTGACTCACTGAGTCAAGGTGGTTAACTTGGTTAGTTAGGATCAACTCAGTGTTGCACCCCAAAATTTGCTCTCCTTACTTTATTACTAACTGGCTTATGTTGCATTATCATGTGTGCATATCATTGGTTCTTAGCATGTGGTCAAGGTGCCTGAGGCAGTGCTTCAGAGGGTCAAGCAAGAGTCCTGGTATTGTCCAAGAGAGCTCAGGTGGATCATCCTCTCTTAACCAGTGCATAGATTAGGGTTTTGAGATTCTTGGGTTTATTGCTTCAATGGGCAAGCTCCTTGGGTTTTTATCATCATCAAATGGCATATCTTATCTTTGTTGGAGAGGATACACAACATATTCAGAGGGATTTGGATTTGGAGACTGTGTTATTTCCTCCTAGACTGAGGGTACCACAACTAGGGTTTGCTATAAAGTCAGTTTATTTCTGATTTTTTGGGCAATACTTGATTCTATGGTGCTCCTTGGGTCCCTAAGTACCTAGGGATGGGAGGCTGCCCATCAGTTTGGTTCAGGAGAAGTTCAAATTGGCCAGTGGATTGAAAATCAGCTGAATTGGGTAAAAGTCAACAGTGAGAGGAGAAGTCAACTGTGGAATTTTGAGGTTCTCTCCAAGGTTTTCAAGGTCTCACATCCTCATATGGTCTCCAAGGTTCAAGTGTCATACCTATTTATCAAGAATCAGGAGTTGGTGCAAAGTTTCTAAATTTGGAAAGTGACCTATAATGAAAAGTTTCCTTTTTGGGCAAGTTCCTGCACTGCATTCAACTTGACTTTTCACCATAAAGAAAGCTTCAAATGAATTTTTCTCCAACATGAAAGTTGAATATCTTTTTCTCCTCTTTCCAACAAGTACTAGTAGGTCCCCATATCATTTGTGAAACTCAACTTATGGTCAAAAGAAGGCAAAATGGTTTTTAGGGTTTTTCATGGTGCCATTTTCACAACTTTGGGCATAATGACCTATAACCAATTCCATTGTGTCATGCCACTTTCCAATATTAAAAGACATTCCTTGAGGATTATTTTTGGCCCAAGAATGAAGAAATTCCATGGATTATTATTCACCTTTTTCCCATTATTCAAAATTGCCAAAATGTTAAAAACTCATAAATCAATTATTTTCAAGGCCCAAGTTCCATAGGGGTGTAATTATCAATCCAAATGCTAGTGATCCATCATGGAATTTTTAAGTGAACATGCATGAAGAGAGGTATATTCCACATAATGCAAAATTCCAAAATAATTCAAAAATCATTAAACATGGAATTACCCAAGCCCAATTCATATTCAGAGGCAAACCCTAGTCTTTATAAACCCACCCATGCACTGGTTAGGGTTAGTTACACGTGACATTTAGAGGATTGGAAAATTGGAAGCCTAAAGCTTGCTTTCCTTGGATCTCACGAATTACAAAGAGTTTCTCCAAAGTTCTCCCACAAATCTCTCCCTGGTGATTTCTAGAACACAACCCAACCACCATTCGCAGCCAAAGGCAAGGATTGGAGCTGTGCCATCTCAGGTTGGTGAATTTTTCGTGCTCCCAAAACTCCTCTTTTTTATGTCTATTTTGTTGTGTTTTGTCTGCTGATCATCCTAATATAATTATTTTTAATTATGGACGTGTGGTTTGCTTGGAATGTTGATTTAAAGTTTTGTGCCCTAACATAATTCCATGCGTTTTTTATTATACGTTGGTCGTTTGATTTTTTCGATGCCATATTTGGATTCCTGACGTTTTTCTGGTCAGAATAGAGTACTCATTTGCAATTTCTGGAAAAAAGTGCACCGCAGGCCACCGGAGAGGGTGGCCGGAGCCCTAGCTCCGGCGGCTGCCTAAAAAACCAGTCCGGCGAGGTAATAAGGGAGAAGAAACAGTCTGGACCGTTGATTTCCTTGATCCAACGTCCATCTTGGCGCCATGTGTCCTTATTTTTATGTTTTATTTTATGAATTCCGTGTGTGCCAGCCTACGCTTGATATTGTGCGTCTTCCAATCGTGGCCATTGCTTTTTACTTCATTTTTTATCATGCGGATGGGTTCGTGACACCTCATTAATGAGGTCACATGCGATGCACACGGGGGGAGAACGGTGGTCTTTTTTTTTTTTAATTTTATTTTCTTGCTGATGGGCGGGCTTCGCTACCCACACCCCCCATTTTCAGCCCAATTCCATTTCCAATGTGTTTTTCACTAAATGCACCCCCAGCCCATTTTACTTCATTTTTATTTTATTTTAATTATTATATTTCGTATTTAATTTTAAAAAATAATTAAACGCATTTAAAAATCATCATAAAATTCATACTTCATTTTTATCATTTTATAAAATTTTTACAAATTTTATTTTTTATTTTATTTTATTTTTCATCATTTAAATTAATTGTTTAATTCAATTTCTTTTTGCATCACACATCTCATGCATACTCAAATTTCTTTGTTTTATTTCTCTGCCTCTATGAAATATTTTTGATCCGTTCCTTTTGCATCCATTCATTAACATTCTAAAGTGCTTAAAAATATTTTTCTTTCATTTTTAAATTGCATTTAGGTCCTTCCCTTTAGCACACTGAACCCTAATTCCCACCTGAGCTCTATCTAATTATTTGAATGACTAATACCTTGATTTTTTGCAGGGACTTTTGATATGTTATTTGCCTCTGGTTGAGGAACCTTAATGTTTAATTTAGGAATTTTAGGAGTCTTTTTTCTAATTATCCGATTTGTTTTCACTTGAGATTTTCTTGCAGGCGCATCTTTGACCTTGTATGATTATCTGTTTGAAAAGGCACTTGTGTCATTTGCTTTGGGGCTGTTTCTTTGTTTCTTTGATTCATGTTTGGATTATTATCATTGTTGTTTGCCATTGTGTGATTTTCATTCACCTCATTTCTCTTACTTGTGTCTATTCTGTACTAATCTTTTATGCAGGGTCTAAGGTAAGTTCTTTAAGGGTATGGATAAGTATCCATGGTCACCCTTACTTTTTCCTTCCCTCATCTTCTTCCTTTAGGATTTAGGTTGTCTTCAAACCTCACTAACCGTAGGTTACCCATGCATGATGACTTTAGGACTCATAGTCTTCCTTAGAGTTACCCTTGTGTCTTCTCTCTTCTCATCTCAAATTTCTTTAAAACACTTAATAATAATAAGGTGTATTACGCACGAGCCTTAAGTATGGGGAATGAGAAATGAGGGGCTTCCTCTCATCTTTCTAGAGTGCTTAGCGAGCGTCCTGTCTTGGGACGATGCGTTAAGTATTCGCCCCTGTGCCCTAGACTTTGGTGCAATGCGACTTAAGAACTAACTTAAGCCACTTCTGTCCTAAGAAAACACAAACCAACTTCAACCTTTTTGTCCTTCGGGATTTCCAAACTTAAAGGCTATTTTCAAAAAGGGCACGTTACTTTCCGTCTGAGACGCAAACAGGCATCGACCCTAACTGCCGGACACGAACTTAATGTCGCTCATAAAAAACACAAAAAGAACTTGGTCCGAACTACATTGACTCTGAATTCCCCATTGCACAAAGGGTGTACGTAGGCCTAGGACGTCGACGTCCTACCGAGTCGGTCTTTGTCTTTCCCTCCCCGTCTTAGTACAGCCCTAGATGATAGTATAACTCACCCTTAGATTAGACAACAAGCGTGGATCCCATCGAGTATGATGGACGCGTGGGGTGCTAGCACCCTCCCCTCGCGTAACCGACTCCCGAACCCAGGTTATGGTTGCGATGACCATTCCTTTCCCTTTTCCTAAGGTTTATGCGGTGTTCCCTTTCCCTCTCTTGGGATAAATTTAAACGGCTGGCGACTCTGTTTTTCCGCGCCACTCTCACGTTTGTACCTGGATGAAAATCCTGGGAGCGACAGCTGGCGACTCTGCTGGGGAATCTGGTTGACCTATGCTGGTCCATCCCTAAGAGAGTCAATCCTAACGCTTGCTTGTCTTTGTTCTCTTTGGGTATTTTGTTTTGATTTGCTTATGTGTTGAATTTTATTTTTATTTTTACCGCATTTTCTGCATTTCATTTTTTATTACTGTCATGCTGCTGTGCTGTGCTGGCTGTCTTTGTTTTGCAGGTTGGGTGGGACCGAGAGCTAAGCCCAATACCAAGGCTTGAGAATACCCTAGGACTAGAGTGGAAAGTAGTGGGACCTACGTGCCCGCTTGGTACGTTTGTGTGTTCACGAAATTCACAACCAGACGAGGCTATCTTGGGATGCATTCTAACGTGTGTGTCTTGCGCATGTTGGGGTGTTGATCTAGAGAGCTGTCGACTCTGGTGACCGATCATTGAGGACCTTAGTGGAAACATCCCTCTTTAGTGGTGACAGTGGCAGACCACATCCTGTGGCAAACCCATTCGCACCCGAGGAACGCTTTGGAACTCGCATAGGATGGCCCCTACGTTTTGAAGACAATCAGTGGAGGCACTCCTCGATTGACTTTAGTACTGTACCCCAAGGGATGAATGCACTATTGTTTCTCGACCTCAGTGCCAAAGATGAGGACCTTCCGCTTTGGAGAATCAGTTGAGGCCTCCTCAATTGATGATGATGCCAAACCAGAAATGGTGAACGTATCATCATTTCTCGACCTGAGAGCCCGGGATACTGAACATCCTAGTACCCACATGTGAGAGGGGATGGGCGTTTGCAGGTTTGCAGGTAACCGAAACCTTCAACCTACCCTATTTTTCAGGATTTCTCATCAATGTCTGATTATTTGGGTTCCTCAGTGGTTCAGAGTTCTGGTTTTCTGGTTTCTCGTTCAGTTAACAGTACAGCACATCCAGCAGTGTGCCTTGACCCCATGTTTGCATGAGCATATCATTTTTCTTGCATTCTGACGTGTTTGACATTTTTCAGGGCTTACGTCTTACCCTTTATTCCGGTTTTCAGAGGTCGCTTCAGTATGGATGTTCAGAGAAAGAAGACTGTCGCCTATTCATTCCCAGAGCCGACTTTGACACTGATTCACAAATTGATTAATATGGCTGGTTCCGGAGTTCGTACAGAGTTCAGTGGAAGGTATGGAAGACTCCTAAAATTTGTCTATAATATCTCCTAGTATGAGAAGGATGCCATTCACACACTTCTTCAGTTTTACGATCCGTCTCTGCGTTTCTTCACTTTCCCGGACTACATCCTGGCCCCAACGTTGGAGGAGTTCTCATTTATTTTGGGAATTCCTACCAGTCATGATATAGTTTTCTTTTCTGAAGAACACCCCGGGGTGAAAGATATGGTTGTTGCTCTTCATATTGATGAATCCGTTCTTAACAGTAATATTGCAGAAAAACAAGGAGTTAAGGGTTTCTTGTTGAAGTTCTTGTTTGATCAGGCTTGCATACATGTCAAAGAGAAGAACTGGACTGCTTTCCAAGCTATTCTGGCTATGTGTATCTACGGGATTGTTTTGTTTCCGAATATTCCTGATCTAGTGGACATGCATGCCGTCAGAATCTTTATTTCGAAGAATCCTATACCTACCTTGTTAGGTGATGTGTACCATTCAGTTCACTATAAGAATGAGAATAGGCATGGGAAAACTGTGAGTTGCTGTGCGCCACTCTTAGCTACTTGGTTTTTGAGTCGTCTCCCTGAATCTGGCGCTTTCGTTGATACGAAAGATTCTCTGAAGTGGTCTAAGAGGGTTATGGGCTTGACTGCTGACAACATTACTTGGATTAATCGTGACTTGCTAGGAATGGAGATTATTTGCAAATGCGGAGAATTTCCTAATGTTCCCTTGATAGGGAGGAAAAGTGGAATTAATTATAATCCCTCCCTAGCTATCAGACAGTTTGGCTATCCTTTGAAGAATCCACCCGAAGAGCGAGATGTCCGTGAGTCCTTGTTCTTCAATGGTATTGAGGATCAAGGGTTGATAAGGAAAATTGTGAATGCTTGGAAATAGGTGACTAAGAAGGGTAAGATTCCATTCGGGAAAAGTAACAATTAGGCTTTCCCTCCCTATAAAGAGTGGATTAAGAAGAGAGTATAAGAGGAGCTCCTTCCATTCCCGGTGGAACCACCTTTGTATCCTTTGGTGATCGAGCCTCCTACCACCATTGAGTTGGAGAAGTATAACAAATTATGGGCTGAAAAGGAAAGGTTGCGGGAAGAAAATAGTGAGCTAAAGAGAGAGATTTATCAATGGAAGCATGAGCGGGGTGAAGCTGTTCATACCGCCAAGTTGAAGACAGAGCTTCTTGCTAAAGCAGAAAGAGAGCTTGCTGACATGGTCGCATCCAGAGAAAGGATGAAACAAGCTTTGGATGGGGTCAGTAACGTTCTCAGGTCCAAGGAAGAGGAATTAGGAAAGGCTTTGTTGAAGATTCACAGGTTCAATGATCACCAAGAAACTGCCATGGCTGAGAATAAGAGGAAGGAAGACGACTACATAGCTAAGATTGATCAGTTGAAGTCGACGCTCAAGAAGAAAGACGCCGAGATCTTATCAGGGATATTCAAGAGACAAGTAGTCGAGGGTCGGCTCAATGAAGCCATAGCCTCCATGGAAGAACTGAAAGTCCAAGCTGAAGTGAAGAAACCTAGACATGAGGGTCCTAGCATGGAGGGTGCTTCTGGAGAAGACGCTTGGGAGTTACATTGCCGATATTTGGATGGGATCATACACAGGAGAGACCTTCTCATTCAAGGGCTAATTCAGAGGCCGAAGCATCCCGATACCAGAAAGCTGTTCAAGGAGATTCAAGACTGGTGCAGAAAGCATAATGGATGGGGGGGATTGACACTTGTGGACTTTGATGATATGCCTTAGTTTTCTGTTCTCTTTTATTGTATGTGGATCACCACCAGGCTTGTTGGTTGGGACCTATGGTTTTTATATTCAGACTTGTTATCTTGGATTCGTGATTGTCAACATTTGGTTTTCCTATGGTTTCTTAATATATGAGCAGAAGTTCCATTATATCTTGTTATTAAATCGGAATCAAGGGGTGGGTCGCCCTGTGAATTTTCAAACACGTCCATTTGCATTTGCATATTCATAATCATTTTGCATGACAGGTGTTTATCTCTGGTATTCTTATCTTGTTCTCATCTCAGAATTGCAGATCAGCGTATTCACCGGTATCCTACTAAGCAGAATCGGAAGAGACTCATGGATCAGCTACAGAATGAGATCATTGAGATGCGGACTCGCATGAACCAATTCATGGAATTAATGCAAGGGGTTGCTCAGGGACAAGAACAGTTGAGAACTCTCGTTCAGCCACTGATTGCGAGGGTTGATAATGATGGTGTCCTTCATGGAGGACTTCAGACTGGTTTACTGATAATGGTCAGAGTGGTCCTACTGGTGGAGGTGTTCCTGTTTCTAGTGTTGTGATTCCTCCGGGCGGAGCTGAAAATGTTGGGGGAGGTGGTACTGGTGCTGGCGCAGTTCAGGGTCGTCAGTATGATGATGGTCAGGATGATGAATTTTCTTTGCCAGGTGGGGATGCTGGTCCCCAGACTGATCAGGATCAGAGGATCTGGCTGATTGAGGAACAGCTGAGGGGCGTTGTGAATCAGGATTCTGTGGGAATGGATCTAGAGGATTTGGGGTTGGTTCTAGGCGTTGTTATTCCGCACAAGTTTCAGACTCCCACTTTCGAGAAGTATAATGGGATGACTTGTCCGAGGACCCACGTCAGGTCGTATGCAAGCAAGATGGCTGCATATGCGAAGAATGAAAAGCTGATGATGCATTGCTTCCAGGATAGCCTGTCTGGGGCATCCCTGGAGTGGTACATGCAACTGGAAAGGAAGGATGTGCGTAGTTGGAGAGATCTGGTAGGGGCATTTATCAGACATTACCAATATAACACTAATATGGCTCCTAACAGAACACAGTTGCAGAATCTATCTCAGAAGAACAATGAGAGTTTCAAGGAGTACGCTCAGAGGTGGCGTGAACTGGCAGCGAGGGGTTAGCCTCCCATGTTGGAACGTGAAATGATAACTATGTTTATGGCCACCTTGCAGGGTCATTACTTTGAAAAATTGGTACCATGTATGTCTGGAAAGTTTGCTGACTTGATCTTAGTGGGGGAAATGGTGGAAAGCGGAATCAAGGTGGGGAAGATATCAGGCAGTGATGGGTCCTCATCTGGAGGAAGCAAGAAGCCTTATGCCAATGGTTATAAGAAGAAGGAGGGAGATACAAACTCTGTGTCATCATATCGTGGTAGAGATGGACCCCGTCAGAACTATAATCAGCAGGTGGCTTCTGTAACCATCCCAGCAGCACCTCAACAGCCAGCAGTGTCTCAACAACAAAATCAGGCTCCTCGCCGGTCTCAGCCTCTGACTAGGCGGGATAGGCATTTTGACACTCCACCTCTTCCATACGCTCAATTATTTCAGTACTTGCTACAGCTACAGTTAATCCAGAAGAGAACATTGGCTCCACCTACTGGTAATCCACCTCCTGGCTATCACGCCAACGCCCACTGTGAGTTTCATTCTGGGGCACCCAGACATTATATTGAAAACTGTAAAGCTTTTAAGCATCAGGTTCAAGATCTGCTGGATTCCAAAGCCATCAATTTCTCCAATGACGTCCCGAATGTGAATCAGAATCCGATGCCGAATCACGGTGGGCCGAAGGTCAATGCTATTATTAAAGACTGTGAAGACTTGAGTTTAATTTCAGATGGGAACGAAATCCAAACTCCCTTGGGTGTGGTGAAGAAAAGATTGTTGAAGGGAGGGGTATTTCCCGGTTGTGATGAAGGTTGTGTAGAATGTGTGTCGCAACCAGGCGGTTGTGATTTATTGAAAGCAAGTATTCAAAAAATGATCAGCGATGGAGTATTACAGTTTGACAGGGGTTGTAAGCAGAGTATTGTTACTGACAGAGAGATTGATGTTGCCACGATAACAATTCCATTCAAGACGATAACTATATCAGCGCCAGCAAGACCAGCGCCAGTCACTATCACTGTTCCTGGACCAGTTCCGTATGAGAGTACCAAGGCCATCCCATGGAATTATGGGGCCGAGGTGTTTGTTAATGGTAAGAAGCTGGAATTGGAAAAGACATCAGCTGTGAATACAGGGGTGGAAAATCTTGTTGAAGCAGGGGCTATCACTAGGAGTGGTAGAGTCTCTATTCCCTCCGAGAATCAAGCTACCAGTTCAAGACAAGACAAAGGTAAGCAGATGATGGATGAGTCTGTACAGAGGCAGGAAGCTAATAATTCTACGACAAAGCCAGGTGGGGATGCTTTCTCAGAAGACGTAGAAGAGTTTATGAGGTTGATCAGAAAAAGTGATTACAAGATTGTTGACCAACTCCACCAAACTCCATCGAAGATTTCCATCCTATTCTTACTGTTGTGCTCCGAGGCACACCAAAATGCATTGCTAAAGATCCTGAATATGGCTTATGTACCGCAGGAGATATCTGTCAATCAGTTAGAAGGGGTTGTGGCTCATGTGAATGCTGGTAATGGTTTGGGTTTCACCGATTTAGATCTGACTCCGGCTGGGAGGAATCACAACAACGCTCTGCATATTTCAGTGGAATGCCGTGGTTCTTTGATGTCGCATGTGTTAGTTGATACTGGGTCGTCTTTGAATGTGCTACCGAAGAAGGCTCTGATGAAGTTGGATACCCGTGGGTTGATTTGTACACCAAGTGACTTGGTGGTACGTGCTTTTGATGGCTCCAAGAGGTCAGTGTTTGGAGAGTTAGTTCTGCCGATCAAGGTGGGTCCTGAGGTTTTCAATACCACCTTTTACATAATGGATATTCAGCCTGCCTATAGTTGTTTGTTGGGACGCCCATGGATCCATGGTGCTGGGGCAGTAACTTCTACGCTGCACCAGAAGTTGAAGTATATGGTGGATGGCCACGTTGTGACTGTTTGTGGTGAAGAAGAAATCACGGTAAGTCACCTATCGACCTTCAAGTATGTAGAGGTAGATGGTGAGATACAAGAAACTTTATGCCAAGCCTTTGAAGCTGTGAAGATTCCCCAGGAACCCCCAAAGGCAGTCATTCAGCCTGAGGCGGTTGTCCAACCTGAAGTCGTCATACAACCAGAAGTTCTAATGTCCTCTTTCAAAGAGGCACGTGCTATAGTTGAAGTTGGTGGTTCTCAGAAGTGGGTCAGTGTTATTGATGTTCAAAGGAAGCAAGATACTCATGGACTGGGTTACAGGCCACCTAGACGTTCTGAAGAGGCTCCCAAGTTCTATGGTCCAGTCCGTTTCACCAGTGCCGGTGTTTTCTTCGACAGAGTCAATGCTATGGAGGATGAAGGAGATAGTGATTGTGACATGGATGAATGGATTCGTCCCTGCATTCCTGGTCAAAGCCTAGGTAACTGGTCCTCCAAGAAAGTTATCCAAGTGACGCGCCCGGAGTAATTTACTTTTGTTTTTTGTTATGTTGAGTCCTGCGCTCTGCCCAAGGCGTAGTGATATTTATTTGTAGGGCTGGGATGTTTTATTTTCTATTTTTATCATCAATAAAGGACATTTTTTCATTCAAATATTTTGATCCCTGTCTTTCTATTTTTACTTTTTTGCATTAACCCACATCAAAATGGCAATGTGTTTTCTTGTTTGTTGCACTCATAATAAACATAAAACATCCATCATGCAGGTTCCTTTGTTCAGATTCCACCCATGACTTAGCTATGGCTCGATATGACTTCGACAATCCCATCTATCAGGCCGAAGAAGAGACTGACGAAGACTGTGACTTACCAGAAGAATTAGCCAGGTTACTGAAACAAGAGGAAAGGGTTATTCTACCTCATCAGGAGGAGGTTGAGACTGTTAATCTGGGAACCGAGGATGTTAAACGAGAAGTAAGGATTGGGGCTGCCCTGGAAGACACTGTTAAGAGAAGATTGGTTGAGTTACTTCGAGAATATGTGGATATCTTCGCCTGGTCTTACCAAGACATGCCTGGGCTTGACACGGACATTGTTTCACATCGGCTACCGCTTAAAGAGGGTTGTACTCTGGTCAAGCAGAAATTGAGAAGGACGAAACCGGATATGGCTGTCAAGATCAAGGAAGAGGTTCAGAAACAGTTGGACGCCGGATTTCTTGCCGTGACAAATTATCCTCTGTGGGTTGCTAATATTGTACCTGTACCTAAGAAGGATGGGAAGGTCAGGATGTGTGTCGATTACCGAGATTTGAATAGGGCGAGCCCGAAGGATGATTTCCCGCTCCCCCACATTGACGTGTTAGTGGACAATACTGCTCAATATTCTGTGTTTTCCTTCATGGATGGCTTCTCTAGGTATAACCAAATCAAGATGGCCCCAGAGGACATGGAGAAGACTACTTTCATAACACCGTGGGGAACATTTTGCTACAAGGTAATGCCCTTTGGATTGAAGAATGCTGGGGCAACCTATCAGCGGGCGATGGTGACTCTCTTTCATGATATGATTCACAAGGAGATTGAAGTCTATGTTGATGACATGATTGCGAAGTCACAGATAGAGGAAGAACACTTGGTAAACCTCCAGAAGTTGTTTGAAAGGTTGAGGAAGTTCAGATTGAGGTTGAATCCGAACAAGTACACTTTCGGCGTGAGGTCTGGTAAATTGCTGGGATTCATTGTTAGTGAAAGGGGTATAGAGGTTGATCCTACAAAGATAAGAGCCATACAGGAGATGCCTGAGCCAAGAACAGAGAAAGAGGTTCGCAGTTTCTTGGGGAGGTTGAATTACATTGCCAGGTTCATCTCTCATCTGACGGCCACATGTGAACCAATTTTCAAGTTGTTAAGAAAGGACCAAGAGGTCAGGTGGAATGAAAATTGTCGAGAGGCGTTCGAAAGGATAAAGGCGTATTTGCAGGAACCTCCAGTCCTTATGCCACTAGTGTCTGGGAGACCGTTGATTATGTACCTTACGGTTCTTGAGAATTCGATGGGTTGTGTGCTCGGTCAACACGACGAGACGGGTAAAAAAGAGCACACCATTTACTACCTGAGTAAGAAGTTCACTGATTGCGAATCGAGATACTCTATGCTGGAAAAGACATATTGCGCACTCGCTTGGGCAGCCAAACGCCTAAGGCAGTATATGTTAAATCACACAACCTTGTTGATTTCGAAGATGGATCCGATTAAGTACGTGTTTGAGAAGCAGGCACTTTCTGGAAGGATAGCCCGTTGGCAGATGGTTTTGACAGAGTACGATATTCAGTATGTTTCTCAGAAGGCCATTAAGGGAAGTGGTCTGTCAGAATATCTTGCTGAACAGCCAGTCGAGGATTATCAGCCTATGAAGTTTGAGTTTCCAGACGAACATGTTATGTTTCTGAAAATGAAGGATTGTGAAGAGCCTCTTCCTGACGAAGGACCTGAGATTGGATCACAGTGGAAGATGATTTTTATGGGGCTGTCAACTCGTATGGCAATGGAATTGGGGCAATCATTACGACTCCGAAGGGTTCTCATATATCTTTCACTGCTCGGTTAGCATTTGTGTGTACCAACAACGAGGTGGAGTATGAAGCATGCATCATGGGGTTAGAAGAAGCAATTGATTTGAGAATTAAGAACCTCGATGTCTATGGTGATTCCGCGTTGGTGGTTAATCAGATTATAGGAGAATGGGAGACTCGTCAGGTAAATTTGGTACCTTATAACAACTATGCCAGAAGGTTGTTACCTTTCTTTGATAGGGTGGATTTTCATCATGTGCCCAGAGCTGAGAATCAGATGGCCGATGCGTTAGCGACATTGGCATCCATGTATAAGGTGAACCGTTGGAATGAAACTCCGTCGATTAGGATAATGCGTCTGGATAGACCGGCTTTTGTGTTTGCAATTGAAGATGTGTCTGATGGCAAACCGTGGTATCATGATATTAAGGTTTTTCTGAAGAGACAAGAGTATCCAGAGGGTGCCTCCACCAAAGATAAGAAGACTCTGAGAAGGTTGGCAGGGAACTTCTTTTTGAACAAAGATGATGTGTTATATAAGAGGAACTTCGATATGGTCTTGCTACGTTGTGTTGATGAACACGAGGCAAGCTCATTGATGGAGGAAGTTCACGAGGGTTCTTTTGGTACTCATTCCAGTGGACACACCATGGCTAGAAAGTTGTTGAGAGCAGGATATTATTGGATGACTATGGAGTCAGATTGTTTCAAGTACGCCCGGAAGTGCCATAAGTGCCAGATCTATGCAGATAAGATGCACGTACCGCCTACGCCTTTAAATGTGTTGTCATCTCCTTGGCCGTTTGCAATGTGGGGTATAGATATGATTGGAAAGATTGAGCCTACTGCTTCCAATGGGCATCGTTTCATTTTGGTTGCCATTGACTATTTCACAAAGTGGGTGGAGGCAGCCTCGTACGCCAACGTCACCAAGCAAGTGGTAGCCCGGTTTATAAAGAAGGATATCATCCGCCGTTATGGGGTCCCGGAGAGAATTATTACTGATAATGGCTCGAATTTGAATAACAAGATTATGAAGGAACTATGTCAGAGTTTCAAGATCGAGCATCACAATTCTTCTCCATACCGTCCGAAGATGAATGGTGTTGTTGAGGCGGCAAACAAGAATATCAAAAAGATTGTGCAAAAGATGGTAGTGACATATAAGGACTGGCATGAGGTGTTACCTTACGCCCTACATGGTTACCGTACTTCGGTGCGTACGTCAACTGGGGCAACCCCTTTCTCATTGGTATATGGTATGGAAGCAGTTTTACCCTTAGAGGTCGAGATTCCGTCTTTGAGAGTTCTGGCAGATGTGAAGCTTGATGAAGCTGAGTGGGTGCGTTCCAGATTGGATCAGTTGAACCTTATTGAGGAAAAGAGATTGGCAGCCATCGCACATGGTCGCTTGTATCAGAGCAGGATGAAGCACGCCTTTGATCAGATAGTGCGTCCTCGTAATTTTCAGACAGGTGAATTGGTTTTGAAAAGGATCCTTCCTCCTCAGACAGATCACAGGGGCAAATAGAATCCAAACTACGAAGGGCCGTATGTAGTCAGAAAGGTTTTCTCTGGTGGGGCCTTACTACTCTCAACTATGGATGGCGAAGATTTTACATCCCCTGTGAACGCAGACGTAGTCAAAAAATACTTCGCATAAAAGAGACCCGCTGGACATAAAAAGAAAGTCCAGGCAAAAAGGGGCATCCCGGCGAACCATAAAAAGGAAAAGGTTCGGGCAAAAGTTAGGGATAAAAAGTAAAAAGAAATGTGTACACCCGCAAAGTTGAAAACCTGAAAAGGCGACTTTGGCAAAAATGGGTATCCCGGTGGATTGAAAACCCGAAAAGGGCGATCCAGACAAAAGTTAGGGGTTTATAAGCGAAAGGCTACGATCTGCGTTCGATCTGTGAACACTTTCAACACCTGGAAGTTCTGAAAGAAAGGAATCAGTACAGTTAGTCTCTTCGAAGGTCAAGACATTTGTGGATAAGCAAGTCATATGGGTCATAGCTGAGTCGAATCATGGTGGATATCTGTTCCCACATTGCCGACATGTGTATCTTTCTTTTTGTTTTTTGCGCAATTACCTCTTTCTAGGAATTGCTTCCAAATGTAAATGCCTATTTACAGGCCACTCTTCAATAAAATATTCATTTCACTCAAAGAGCTTTCCATTGTTTGTTTTACTTTTACTTTAACTGTTTGTTTGCAAAAACGTCCGATATTTTTGATAAACATTGCATATGAAACTTTGAGCTTTGCGAAGCATAACGAAAAGCAGTAGAAATTACTTAGGCGTTAACGGTGATAGCCAGGTTGTGGCATATTCTATTTGTTGTTATTTGACCTGCAGGGCAACAGGATTGTACTCCCCCAGCAGGTTGCTCTCCCCAGCATTGAGATTACACTTTCCTCAGCAGAGCAGACTTTCCCCAGCAGAAGACTTGGAAAGATTTTCTCCGAATCGAGACGTTAATTCCCCACAGAATCGTGGTGCTCACTTCCCCATCCGGTCAGGAAGCGTACTTTCACCAACAATGCCATATTCTAATCCCCAGCAAGGTGGGGGTAAGGGCATTCTCCCCTTCAGCAGTTCAGAAGTATCCCCAAGCAGGATGGTATTATGGGTTGGTATCCCCCAGCAGGTCTTAAGCCCGTCTGTTGTTGGCAATCCTCGGCAACAAACTTCCAGTTCCGTTATTGGCGTCCATTCTCAACTCCCTTAGCAGAGAGGAAATCTCAGGTTTTGGATGTTATCTTCAGTAGAGGACGGGTATAATCCCCGGTAGTGTGGATATTTCTTTTGGGACTTCATCCCCAGCAAAAATTGTTGATCCAAGGAGTCGATCAGTATGACCCTTCTCAGCAGAGTTCCTAGGTTCAGAGGACAATTTATTTTTGTCATCCCCGGCTGAATTGATCTTTTCTCTCTGGCATTTATTTTGCTGGAGGAACCCTTTTTACATATCATAAGCATTGCATCCTCAAAACGCGTAGCATTTCCACTTCGTGTGGAGCATTACGGCAAGATTCAAACATTTGCATTCCAAAGCGTAAGCCAGGTTTGATACTTTCCTTGCCAGTTCTCTTTCTCAGCAGAGATGGCATAACTCAGGAGATTTTGGAGGGATGCGTTCCTCATACTTGTGCTCCCCGGCAGAGTCTTTTATTTAGACTTCACTTTCCCCAACGGAGTCATCTTATCTGTGGATCAGGAGTCCGTTAGAAGTTTGTCTTTGTTTTCCCCATTTTGGCCTTTTTTTTTGTGAGCCTTGTTTCACGTTATCCCCAGTGAAGTCCACTTTATGTTGGTCATCCTTTGCGAGTATAATTGAGGTTGTATTCGTTTTGTGGGTGCGATCGAGGTCGTATTCGTGTTTTCTTTGTGGGTAGAGTGATTGAGGTTAGTCTTCCTTTGCGGATGCAATTGAGGTTGTATTTGTTTTGTGGGTGCGATTGAGGTCGTATTCGTATTTTTCTTTGTGGGTAGAGTGATTGAGGTCAGTCTTCCTTTGCGGATATAATTGAGGTTGTATTCGTTTTGTGGGTGCGATTGAGGTCGTATTCTTATTTTCTTTGTGGGTAGAGTGATTGAGGTCAGTCTTCCTTTGCGGATATAATTGAGGTTGTATTCGTTTTGTGGGTGCGATTGAGGTCGTATTCTTATTTTCTTTGTGGGTAGAGTGATTGAGGTCAGTCTTCCTTTGCGGGTATAACTGAGGTTGTATTCGTTTTGTGGGTGCGATTGAGGTCGTATTCGTGTTTTCTTTTTGGGTAGAGTGATTGAGGTCAGTCTTCCTTTGTGGATAACTGAGGTTGTATTCATTTTGTGGGTGTGATTGAGGTCGTATTCTTATTTTCTTTGTGGGTAGAGTGATTGAGGTCAGTCTTCCTTTGCGGGTATAATTGAGGTTGTATTCGTTTTGTGGGTACGATTGAGGTCGTATTCGTATTTTCTTTGTGGGTAGAGTGATCGAGGTCAGTCTTCCTTTGCGGATGCAATTGAGGTTGTATTCGCGATTGAGGTCGTATTCTTATTTTCTTTGTGGGTAGAGTGATTGAGGTCAGTCTTCCTTTGAGGGTACAATTGAGGTTGTATTCATTTTGTGGATGCGATCGAGGTCGTATTCGTCTTTTCTTCGCGGGTAGAGTGATTGAGGTCAGTCTTCCTCTGAGGGTACAATTGAGGTTGTATTAGTTTTGTGGGTGCGATCGAGGTCGTATTCGTATTTTCTTTGTGGGCAGAGTGATTGAGGTCAGTCTTCCTTTGAGGTTGTATTCGTCTTTTGGGTACGATTGAGGTCGTATTTGTTTTTTCCTTGTGGATATGGTTGAGGTCATATTCCTTATTTTTTTGCACACTCTTTCTCATTATTCTTACCATAAGCAAATTTTTGGGGCTCTTTCGGTATTCAATCCCCGTGTACCCTGGAATGTCTGAGAGTCGTTGCTATCATACCTTCAGGACCAAGTTGATTGAATAGGGGCAGCTGTTGCACCCCAAAATTTGCTCTCCTTACTTTATTACTAACTGGCTTATGTTGCATTATCATGTGTGCATATCATTGGTTCTTAGCATGGGGTCAAGGTGCCTGAGGCAGTGCTTCAGAGGGTCAAGCAAGAGTCCTGGTATTGTCCAAGAGAGCTCAGGTGGATCATCCTCTCTTAACCAGTGCATAGATTAGGGTTTTGAGATTCTTGGGTTTATTGCTTCAATGGGCAAGCTCCTTGGGTTTTTATCATCATCAAATGGCATATCTTATCTTTGTTGGAGAGGATACACATCATATTCAGAGGGATTTGGATTTGGAGACTGTGCTATTTCCTCCTAGACTGAGGGTACCACAACTAGGGTTTGCTATAAAGTCAGTTTATTTCTGATTTTTTGGGCAATACTTGATTCCATGGTGCTCCTTGGGTCCCTAAGTACCTAGGGATGGGAGGTTGCCCATCAGTTTGGTTCAGGAGAAGTTCAAATTGGCCAGTGGATTGAAAATCAGCTGAATTGGGTAAAAGTCAACAGTGAGAGGAGAAGTCAACTGTGGAATTTTGAGGTTCTCTCCAAGGTTTTCAAGGTCTCACATCCTCATATGGTCTCCAAGGTTCAAGTGTCATACCTATTTATCAGGAATCAGGAGTTAGTGCAAAGTTTCTAAATTTGGAAAGTGACCTATAATGAAAAGTTTCCTTTTTGGGCAAGTTCCTGCACTGCATTCAACTTGACTTTTCACCATCAAGAAAGCTTCAAATGAATTTTTCTCCAACATAAAAGTTGAAGATCTTTTTCTCCTATTTCCAACAAGTACTAGTGGGTCCCCATATCATTTGTGAAACTCAACTTATGGTCAAAAGAAGGCAAAATGGTTTTTAGGGTTTTTCATGGTGCCATTTTCACAACTTTGGGCATAATGACCTATAACCAATTCCATTGTGTCATGCCACTTTCCAATATTAAAAGACATTCCTTGAGGATTATTTTTGGCCCAAGAATGAAGAAATTCCATGGATTATTATTCACCTTTTCCCATTATTAAAAATTGCCAAAATGTTAAAAACTTATAAATCAATTATTTTCAAGGCCCAAGTTCCATAGGGGTGTAATTATCAATCCAAATGCTAGTGATCATTCATGGAATTTTTAAGTGAACATGCATGAAGAGAGGTATATTCCACATAATGCAAAATTCCAAAATAATTCAAAAATCATTAAACATGGAATTACCCAAGCCCAATTCATATTCAGAGGCAAACCCTAGTCTTTATAAACCCATCCATGCACTGGTTAGGGTTAGTTACACGTGACATTTAGAGGATTGGAAAATTGGAACCCTAAAGCTTGCTTTCCTTGGATCTCACGAATTACAAAGAGTTTCTCCAAAGTTCTCCCACAAATCTCTCCCTGGTGATTTCTAGAACACAACCCAACCACCATTCGCAGCCAAAAGCAAGGATTGGAGTTGTGCCATCTCAGGTTGGTGAATTTTTCGTGCTCCCAAAACTCCTCTTTTTTATGTCTATTTTGTTGTGTTTTGTCTGCTGATCATCCTAATATAATTATTTTTAATTATGGACGTGTGGTTTGCTTGGAATGTTGATTTAAAGTTTTGTGCCCTAACATAATTCCATGCGTTTTTTTATTATACGTTGGTCGTTTGATTTTTTCGATGCCATATTTTGATTCCTGGCGTTTTTCTGGTCAGAATAGAGTACTCATTTGCAATTTCTGGAAAAAAGTGCACTGCAGCCCACCGGAGAGGGTGGCCGGAGCCCTAGCTCCGGCGGCTGCCTGAAAAACCACCTGAGCTCTATCTAATTATTTGAATGACTAATACCTTGATTTTTTGCAGGGACTTTTGATATGTTGTTTGCCTCTGGTTGAGGAACCTTAATGTTTAATTTGGGAATTTTAGGAGTCTTTTTTCTAGTTATCCGATTTGTTTTCACTTGAGATTTTCTTGCAGGCGCATCTTTGACCTTGTATGATTATCTGTTTGAAAAGGCACTTGTGCCATTTGCTTTGGGGCTGTTTCTTTGTTTCTTTGATTCATGTTTGGATTATTATCATTGTTGTTTGCTGTTGTGTGATTTTCATTCACCTCATTTCTCTTACTTGTGTCTATTCTGTACTAATCTTTTATGCAGGGTCTAAGGTAAGTTCTTTAAGGGTATGGATAAGTATCCATGGTCACCCTTACTTTTTCCTTCCCCCATCTTCTTCCTTTAGGATTTAGGTTGTCTTCAAACCTCACTAACCGTAGGTCACCCATGCATGATGACTTTAGGACTCATAGTCTCCCTTAGAGTTACCCTTGTGTCTTCTCTCTTCTCATCTCAAATTTCTTTAAAACACTTAATAATAATAAGGTGTATTGCGCTCGAGCCTTAAGTATGGGGAATGAGAAATGAGGGGCTTCCTCTCATATTTCTAGAGTGCTTAGCGAGCGTCCTGTCTTGGGACGATGCGTTAAGTATTCGCCCCTGTGCCCTAGACTTTGGTGCAATGCGACTTAAGAACTAACTTAAGCCACTTCTGTCCTAAAAAAACACAAACCAACTTCAACCTTTTTGTCCTTCGAGATTTCCAAACTTAAAGGCTATTTTCAAAAAGGGCACGTTACTTTCCGTCTGAGACGCAAACAGGCATCGACCCTAACTGCCGGACGCGAACTTAATGTCGCTCATAAAAAACACAAAAAGAACTTGGTCCGAACTACGTTGACTCTGAATTCCCCATTGCACAAAGGGGGTACGTAGGCCTAGGACGTCGACGTCCTACCGAGTCGGTCTTTGTCTTTCCCTCCCCGTCTTAGTACAGCCCTAGATGATAGTATAACTCACCCTTAGATTAGACAACAAGCGTGGATCCCATCGAGTACGATGGACGCGTGGGGTGCTAGCACCTTCCCCTCGCGTAACCGACTCCCGAACCCAGGTTATGGTTGCGATGACCATTCCTTTCCCTCTTTCTAAGGTTTATGCGGTGTTCCCTTTCCCTCTCTTGGGATAAATTTACACGGCTGGCGACTCTGTTTTTCCTCGCCACTCTCGCGTTTGTACCTGGATGAAAATCCTGGGAGCGACACTCAGTAACAATCCCAATGTGAGTTCCAATATCCAAAGGTCCACATACTTGTAAATTAAGTAACATGGTGGGCTTAATTTAAAGTGATGCATGGGAATAAATGTACTCGGGTTGAAATGAATAGTGTTGAAATGTCTAGAGAAGTCTAGAATGTTCCACACACTGCTAGAATCAAGTAGAACCAAAGCCTAAAGAGAGTGCATGGATGCTGTCCCAAAAATGCAGCAGGAATTGCAAAATTGCAGTGAGTAACCGGTTACTCACCATGCGTTAACCGGTAACTTCAGTCAATTTTTGCCCAAATTGCTCAGGAGATGATACTGGAGTCCCGGTTGTGGTTTTCCACCTCTTGTCTTGATGAATAAACTTGGAAACCTTTATTTTGAACTTGTTTTGATGAGGTGATGACCTTGTGAGGATATGATTAATCGGGCTTGAAAAACCTGAATATCCTGCAACAAGAAACACACGAAGAAAAGTGCGAATGCGTATGCTAGCGATGCAAATGCTTATGCTTATGCAAAAAGGCAAAAGAGGGAGGTCAAATTTTGGGTTACGACAGCTGCCCCTATTTAATCCACTTGGACCTGAATGTACGAATTGCGCTAGCTTTTCGATGATTCGAGGTAGAAGGGGATTAAATAAAAGAGTAGCCCGAAAATTCGGCCGACGGCGGCAAAAGGAAAAGGAGCAAATGCAGAATTAACAGGTGCAAAGTTTGGCTGAAAATCTGCTAGGAGATAAGTCAGGCAAAGGAAAAGGAGTATGCTTGATGCATATGCCATGTATGCGCTATTCTACATGATGCTTGATATCATGCCATGCAAGGATGCAAGGTTAAGGTACCGTATCGCAAGTTTGTAGGTGCTGGACGGACCAGAAAGGCTTTGGACGGATCAAGGAATTAAAAGGGTTTTGGAAAGGTTTGTCAGACAAAAACTGGACTTAGTTACACTTGACTCACTGAGTCAAGGTGGTTAACTCGGTTAGTTAGGATCAACTCAGTAACAATCCCAATGTGAGTTCCAATATCCAAAGGTCCACATACTTGTAAATTAAGTAACATGGTGGGCTTAATTTAAAGTGATGCATGGGAATAAATGTACTTGGGTTGAAATGAATAGTGTTGAAATGTCTAGAGAAGTCTAGAATGTTCCACACACTGCTAGAATCAAGTAGAACCAAAGCCTAAAGAGAGTGCATGGATGTTGTCCCAAAAATGCAGCAGGAATTGCAAAATTGCACTGAGTAACCGATTACTCACCATGCGTTAACCGGTTACTTCAATCAATTTTTGCCCAAATTGCTCAGGAGATGATACTGGAGTCCCGGTTGTGGTTTTCCACCTCTTGTCTTGATGAATAAACATGGAAACCTTTATTTTGAACTTGTATGAGGTGATGACCTTGTGAGGATATGATTAATCGGGCTTGAAAAACCTGAATATCCTGCAACAAGAAACACACGAAGAAAAGTGTGAATGCGTATGCTAGCGATGCAAACGCTTATGCTTATGCAAAAAGGCAAAAGAGGGAGGTCAAATTTTGGGTTACGACACCAGCAGAGTCGCCAGCTGTCGCTCCCGGGCTTTTCATCCAAGTACAAACGCGAAAGTGGCGTGAAAACAGAGTCGCCAGCAATGTGTATTTATCCCAAGAGAGGGAAAGGAAACACTGCGTAAACCTGAGGGAAGGGAAAAGACATGGTCTCGCGACCAAGAGAAACGGGTAAGGGAGTCGGTTACGCGAGGGGAAGCTATTAGCACCCCCACGCGTCCATCGTACTCGATGGGATCCACGCTTGATGTCTCGATCAAAGGGTGTCGCCATCTAGAGCTCCATTGCTACTGGAAACGAGAAGGAACGGGAACGTAAAAGAACAAAGAAGCGGGGAAGAAAAGAAAAAGAAGTGACTCGATAGGACATCGTCGTCCTATGCCTACGTATTCCCTCGTGCAATAGGAAAGTCAGAGTCAACGTAGTTCGGACACGAACTAAGGGGGGGGGGGGTTGCTCTCCAAGACATCGTCGTCTTGTGCCTACGTATCCTTAATCGGACTAGAGAGAGGAAATCAGAGCAGTCGTAGTTCGACCTAACAAGGTCTTAGTGTTTTTTATGAGCGACGTTAGATTCGCGTCCGGCAGTTAGGGTCGGTGCCTATTTGCGACGAGACGGAAGTAACGTGCCCTTTTCTGAAAATGACTTGAAATTAACGATCCCGAAGGATGAAAAAGGTTTGAGTTGTTTTTGTGTTTTTTAGACAGAAGTGGGTTGAAGTTAGTTCGTAACTTACATTGCACCAAAGTCTACCATGCGGGAACGAGTGAGTCGCATGGTCGCCCCCAAATGGGACGTAAGCTAAACACTCTAGAAGAGGAGGGGAGACCCCTCGTTCTTCATTTCTTACACTTAAGGCTCGAGCGCAATGTACGTTATATTTATTAAGTGTTTTAGAAATGTTAAGAGATAAGAAGAGAGGACTCAAGGAAAAGAAAACACTAAGGGGAATTCTATACTAATGTTGTCATGCAAAGGTGGACCTATAGTTGAGTTAAAAAGGGAAACATCTACCTAAGTTAGCATGCAAAGCGGAGGCCTAATGCTAATCCTACTCCAAGCTTAATCGGAAATTAAGTTAGACTAGGTAGCTCTAAGGGAGTGAATCCAAGACTTAAACAAGTCTTGAGACTCATGGGAAGAGAAAGAGTGAAAGAGATGAAGGAGAGAGAGAGGTGGAAGATGGGAAAAAAGATGGGGCAGCAACCACATCATGCACATCAGAGGTTGTACATTGTGGTACAGCTGTACAGTGTGGCAGTTTTTCTTGGCTTCTCAACATCAGAGGCTTTTTGTGAGCGTGAGTAAGAAGGGAAAACATTGTATGGTTCTTGTGATTATCAAGTCTTCGAATCATCAGCTTTGCGCTTCCAGACTCTTCAGAACTTGTCATTTGAACCTTGTTCTCTAAATCCACTTTATTTTATATCCAGATGCTTCTGATGTTAATTTTGATGAAGCATGAGTGGAATCTTTAGAGCAGAATATCTGATGCTTCAAGTCTTTCGTTGATTGAAGAAGTCCATTAGGAATCAGTCTTCAGAACTTTAGTACTTGGTCTTTTAAGAGAGTTATCCTTTTCTGCTTCAAGTCTTCCGAATCTTCAAAGCCTATCTTCAGAGTCTTCATAATTTCTTGTTTGAAAATCGTAAGGCTTCAGGAATTTTGACTTTGTTCCATCAGAACCCTTGTCTTATCTTTGAATTGAGTTCTTGTTCTTCGAAGCATCTTTCATTAAGCATTGCGCCAATTCACGGAAGCAGAACCTGTTTGCTAGGTTCTTCCACACAACAACATTAGTTTCACAAAATTGTTCATGCAAATATTCATTTGTTATCATCAAAACTTAGAGATAATATTGCAGAACCAAATCTTGTTCTCACATGTCTGTCGGGAACGACAAATGGGCCTGTCGGGAACGACTAGATTTAAAACTCAAAAGGTGCCTGTCGGGAACGGCTGAAGTTGAAAACCTAAGGTATGTCTGTCGGGAACGACAAATGGGCCTGTTGGGAACGGCTAAGTTTAAAACTCAAAGGTGCCTGTCGGGAACGGCGGAAGTTGAAAACCTAAGGTATGTCTGTCAAGAACGACAAATGGGCCTGTCGGGAACAGCTAAGTTTAAAACTCAAAGGTGCCTGTCGGGAACGGCAGAAGTTGAAAACCTAAGGTATGTCTGTCGGGAACAACAAATGGGCCTGTCGGGAACGGCTAAGTTTAAAACTCAAAGGTGCCTGTCGGGAACGGCGGAAGTTGAAAACCTAAGGTATGTCTGTCGGGAACGACAAATGGGCCTGTCGGGAACGGCTAGGTTTAAAACTTAAAGAGTCGTCTGTCGGGAACGGCTAAGGTCTAAAGCTTATAGCATGCCTGTCGGGAGCGGCTAAAGTTGAAAACCTATGGCTTACCTGTCAGGAAGGGTAAATGGGCCTGTCAGGAATGGTTAGGTTTAAAACTCAAAGGTCGCCTGTCGGGAATGGCTAAAGTTGAAAACCTATGGGTTACCTGTCGGGAACGGTAAATGGGCCTGTCGGGAACGACTAGGTTTAAAACTTAAAGGGTCGCCTGTCGGGAACGGCTAAGGTCTAAAGCTTATAGTATGCATGTTGGGTACTGCTTTGAAATGTCCGTTGGGCAATGAACGAGGCATTCTTTTTGGTTTTGTCAATATGATATAAGGGAAACAATTTTGGGCTCTCGCACGAGGTACCAAAACTGGCTTATGCTTCGCATGCATATGTTTGAATTTTTCCATGGCGTAATTCTCCATCTCGAATGGAAATGCTACGCGTTTTGAGGATATAATGTAATGATGATTACTATATGCAAGATGCAAGGAGGCTCCTCAGCAAAATAAATGCTGAGGAAAATAAAGTCAACTCCGTTGGGGATAGCGATAGCAATTGCTAAGGAAATAACCACCAATATGATCTTTTGGCACTCTGTGGAAAAACACAAACTCAGCTGGGGAGTAATGTTGACACAATCTGGTCTTTGAACTGCCAAGCTTGCTGAGATTACTGTACGGAATGATGACCTTGCTGGGGAGGCGTCATCTGAATCAATCTGTTTGGGGAAGAAGCATAACCATATAACTATGCTAGGGAAATGACAACCTTCTGACCTGGCTGCTGGGGAATTGAGATCAAATGAACTCTTGCTGAGGAAGGAATAACCTGTTGAGGGACTGAGATCAACCATATTTCTTGCTAAGGGAAGAAACACTTGTTAGGGGACTAAAATCAACCAAAACTCATGCGGGGATAACCTCTGAACAACCGATGGGTCTGAATTGCCAATAACCATTGGACTTTAATTGCAGGCAACATCAATGATTTGATATGCTAAAGGAGGGGAATACTCTGACTTTCCACCATTTTCGAAACTGCTTGGGAATATTCCACCACTTTGCATTGCTGGGGGTGAGGAATTCTTCTATATTGCTGGGGATGACAACCTCAAGGAAGAACTTTCATGTTGAGGGACCCACTTCTGCTTGGGGAGAGCCATGACCATGGACTTTACTAGGGAAATCAAACTTCCTGATGTCTTGCTAGGAAGAGGGATATTCATATACTCTGTTGGGGAGAGGAACTCCATTGCATTCTGCTGGGGAAAAGAGATCAAAGACACCTCATGCTGGAAATGACCTCTGTTTCAAGCTTCTGAGTTGATCAACTGCCCATTGATCGTCATGAGTGAATAACGATTCATTCAATTCTCCATTTTCCCCAGACTGCAAGGTCTATGAAATTAATTTTCCTCGAGAGGATTTTACAGAAGACGTAGCATTCAAAATGCCCCAGTGTCTTCAAACTCTTTGAGAGGTGCTTCTGACTAGTCATCTTTTGAAAAGGACAACTTCTCGTACTCTTGAGGTGGCCTGCCTCGAGTCTTAAAGAAGCTTTGCCCCTGACTGATCTTAGAGAGATTTTTCAAATCAACCTGATTTCCCCATATTACCCGCTTGTGGAGAGATTTATCGGATCTCGACATAATTGCCCCAGTTTGAACGCTTTTGGAGAGATTCAACGGACCTCAATGTGGTTGCCCCCAGTTTGGCTGAACTTTGAAGAGATTTCTCGACGTGACTGCCCATGATTGACCGCTCTCTAAAAAGACTTTCTCAACTTGCCTGCCCCAACTTGGCTACACTTCGAAGAGATTTCTCGGCATGGCTGCTCCTAATTACACTGCTTTTGGAGAAATTCAACGGACCTTAACGTGATAGCCCCCAGATTGGCTGAACCTCGAAAACATTTCTCGATGTGATTGCCCTAGATTGGTTACATCTCAACACAACTGGCTGGGAATGCCTTTGCCCCACATTGTCTTTCAGCAACATGTCCTCTAGAGTCCTCAAGCATTTCAACTTGGCAGGATCAAGCTTCTCGACTGATGTTCATCATGTAAGCTTCTTTGATGTCACACAAATGTATGCAAGCAGAAAATATTTATTCTGAAAATGGTTATTCAAATGCAACACACATATTAATCTTGAAGTCTTTATTGAAAAGTTGTCGCAAATCCATGTGAACAAATCACTGCTTAGGATACGACATTGATTTTTGAATGAAAGAAAACATGCACATGCAATACCAACAAACGTCTTTTTGCACACCTCATAGGAGTCAGGAACGCTATCTCATCGGAGTACGCTCTCGAAATAAACCCTGTTTCAATTAGGAATTTTGAGGGTTTTATCGTGGCCTGGTTCACGGTTTTGAGAAAAAAGGATTTAAGGCTCAAAGCTTATTGGTGCCCACCCACTCTTCGTGATGTTCTCCAGTCCTACGTTAAGCTAATTTGCACAAGCGCTCGCCTCTCAAAAAGATTTTGTGATCTTTAAGGAACCCATGAAACTGATGGTTTGAGACCCAATGAGGTTTTAGAGTAACAGTCATCCCTTTTGTCTTTTGTTCGTAGTCACACGACTTTGTTCTTGCTCGAGGATTTTCTTTTGTAATCCCTTTGTTTTTCACTTTCTCATTCTTTTGCTTTTTGATCCCTAATTTTTGCCTGGACTGATTCTTTTGAATCTTTAGATTTTGAAGTCCAGCGGGATGCCCTGACTTTTGCCTAAGTCGCTTGTTTTCAAGTTTCGACTTAGCGGGCTTTTTTCTTTCTTTTTTTATTCTTTTTTTTCAGAACAAATCGTGTGACACTGGCTTGTCTTGACTTTGTTGAAAGGGTTGTGACTGCCTCACTCCTTGATTGTTGATGGATAACCATTGTGGTTTCACATCTCTTGACCTCTTGACGGTGGAATAGAAGGTAATGGATCCTCAGATGCATACTCCTTTTGAAATTTGAACGCTCGGTCAAATTAACTGACGCCTACCCTGCCCCTGGGTTAAATGTGAGGGTTTTTTCATACAAAAAGAAACTCCTACTTCAAGGCTCAAAGGGGTTAACTAGGGTCTATCTCCCTTATATCTCCAGTGTTTGGGGGTTCGAAACAATGCTTGTACATCCTCAACAGGGTTCTTATTCAAAAGCACACCCCTAGAGATTTTTACGTTTTCAAATCATCATCCTCCCTCAAAGAGTTTAAGCAAGAAAGTCAGTATTGCATTGCACATGAACATTTAAGGATGATCAGGAATGGATTACTTCAAGAAAAACATGCTTATTGTATTATGATTGTCATTCAAAAAACAAACAAGTTCTTACATGCAAACAATGTTTAAACAAACAAATGAACTCTACATATGAAGATTCAGTAAAGAAACTGATGATTGCCATTGTTGAGGAGACTTGACTCCGTCTGGACTTATTACACTTTACGACATACTCACAATTTGAGTGCTCACTCGGGAGGCTTCAATTGATGTGCAAACCATCGGCAGTGAATGTAATGACCCCAACCTCAATTAAATCTTGCACATTATGATGAAAGGCTCGACACCTCTCAATAGTATGTTCAGGACCACCTGAATGAAATTCACATTGGGTACTAACATCATATCCAGCTGGGAGCTTTACTGGAGGGGAACCCATTGCATGAGGTTCTACCAGATTCAGTTTGAGCAACTGTTAAAACAACATGGCATAAGACATAGGTAGTGGATCAAAATGCCGGTCAGGCTTCTTCAGCTTCTGTTCGTACTGCTTAGCCTTGGGATTGTCTTGGAAGGCAGGAAGTAGCTGCTGACGAGGAAACTCCGGAACCCCAAATTGTGCAGAAAAGTCGTGAGGTAGATCACACTTTGGGATAGATTCCACAGGCAAGGGCGGAATGACAATTTCTGCTGCAGCCTCAGGCACAAGATTGCCATCCTTTTTGAGCACATTCCTCACGACCTCCATAACCAAGCTCATCTGAGTCTTCAGTTGATTGACCTCTTCCTTAAGCATTTCCTGGTCTTGAGTCAAAGCTTGCATGTCCCCCATAAACTGCCCCACTTGGCTTCGCATTTTCCTCAGCGCCGCTTGGACTTGATCCATGGTCAACTTCCTGCTTCTTTGAAAAGTTAAGTCTGAAATTCCGAAGAAGACCAGATCGGGATGAGAATAACCAGCTTCAAACACCTGTTATTCAAATGAGTATGGAAATGCAATGCAAATGCCATGTTTGAATATTTCCAAGGAATCATTCCGCTTTGAGTCAAGTTTTTCACAAAAGAGCCACAAGAAATAGATGGAAATGCTCAACAGCGAGTCTCAAAGTTAATATCCTTTGGAAATACAAGAACATGTATGCGAAAATGATGATGCAGATGCAACAGACATGGGATCAAGGCTTCCATAAAGCTCTGTACTGCTGTGCTACTGAATAGATAAGTTCAAAGGTCTGCTCTGAAGAGAACACCAGAATACCAGAATATCCGAATAACCAGAATACCAAAATAACCAGAATACCAGGCCGATAAGTTCACACTGATAAGAAAACCAGAATACCAGGTAGGATGAAAGTCAAGGTTACCTTCAAACCTATAAACACCCGCCCATCTCACATGTGGGTACTAGAAAACCGAGGATCCTCAATATCACGGGCTCTCAGGTCGAGAAATGATGATACGTTCACCATTTCTGGTTTGGCATCATCATCAATCGAGGAGGCCTCAACTGATTCCCCTAAAAAAGGTCATCCTATAATAAGTTCCCAGATTCGGGTCCTCGGATCAAGAAGTATAATGGGTTTTCCATTTCTGGTCTGCCATTACTACCTCTTGGGAGGAGTGCCTCAACTGAGTCCTTGGGGAAATGGTCGCCAGAGTCGATAACTCTCTAGATCAATACCCTAAAATACGCAAGACACGCACATCAGAATATCTCCCAAGATAGCCTCGTCTGGATGTGAATTTCGTGAACACCAAACGTACCAAGACGGCGCATAGGTCCCCCTACTTCCCACTCTAGTCCTAAGTGTATGCTCAAGCCTGTGTATTGGGCTTATCTCTCAAAGAATCCCAACCTGCCAAACAGAAAGCTAGCACAACACAGTACAGTCCAGCACAATAATGAAATGCAATGCAGTAAATGCGGTAAAAATAGTAAAACAGTAAAACAGTAATATACAGCAAAATAAAGCACAACAGTAAACACCAATGAAATAAAAACAAACAAGCGTTAGGATTGACTCGCATAGGGAACCAGATTCCCCAGCAGAGTCGCCAGCTGTCGCTCCCGGGATTTTCATCCAAGTACAAACGCAAAAGTGGCGCCAAAACAGAGTCGCCAGCAATGTGTATTTATCCCAAGAGAGGGAAAGGAAACACTGCGTAAACCTGAGGGAAGGAAAAGAGCATGGTCTCATGACCAAGAGAAACGGGTAAGGGAGTCGGTTACACGAGGGGAAGGTATTAGCACCCCCACGCGTCCATCGTACTCGATGGGATCCACGCTTGTTCTCTCAATCAAAGGGTGACACATCTGGAGCTCCACTGCTACTGGAAAGGAAAAGGAACAGGTACGGGAAGGAACAAAGAAATGAAGAAGAAAAGAAAAGGAAGTGACTTGATAGGACATTGTCGTCCTATGCCTACGTATTCCCTCGTGCAATGGGAAAGTCAGAGTCAACGTAGTTCGGACACGAACTAAGGGGGGAGGTTGCTCGCCAAGACATCGCCGTCTTATGCATACGTATCCTCAATCGGACGAGATAGTGGAAGTCAGAGCAGTCGTAGTTCGACCTAACGAGGTCTGTGTTTTTTATGAGCGACGTTAAGTTCGCGTCTGGCAGTTAGGGTCGATGCCTGTTTGCGACAAGACGGAAGTAACGCGCCCTTTTCTAAAATTGATTTGAAACTGAACGATCCCGAAGGATGAAAAGGTTTGAGTTTATTTTTGTGTTTTTTAGATAGAAGTGGATTGAAGTTAGTTCATAACTTGCATTGCACCGAAGTCTATGACATAGGAACAAATGCTTAGCAAATCGTTCCAAAATGGAACGTCCACTAAACACCCTAGAAAAATGAGAGGAAACCCCTCGTTCCTCACTTCCCAAATGCGAGGCTCATGCGCAATACACGTTAACTTTATTAAGTGTTTTAGAAGTGTTATGAGATGAGAAGAGAAGACCCAAGGGGAAAAGAGAAATTCTAAGGGAAAACTAAATTGCTCCTAATGTTGTCATGCAAGGTGGCCCTATAGTTGAGTTTGAAAGGGGAAACATCTACCTAAGTTAGCATGCAAAGGGAAGCCTAATTCTAATCCTACTCCAAGCTTAATCGAAAATTAAGTTGGACTAGGTAGCTCTAAGGGAGTGAATCCAAGACTTAAACAAGTCTTGAGATTCAAGGGAAGAGAAAGAGTGAAAGAGATGAAGAAGAATAGACGAATAAAACAAACAAGTAGCAGCTACAACAGCGCCTCTGCACCTGCACAGTAGTTAAAGACATCACACAAGCAAGACAGCTTTCAACAACACACACATTCAGCACAAAATAGGTGTAAAAGGCAGCAGGCAGCAAGTGTGAACAATAGACAGCACATGAACAAACTTAGAACAGTAATCATCAACATCCACAATCAAAATCAAACAAAATGACCAAAACACAACAAAAATCATGGATCTACATAGTATAAGTTGCAATTAAGCTAAAATGAGTGTGGATCTAAGATTAACCAACCTACAAAGCTGAGATTTGCTTTGGTAAGTGTTGTAAATAGAATTTGATGAATCCAAGTAGAGAAATCCAAGATCCACAAGCTCCTTGCACTCAAAAGTTGAAAATCCAAGCAATAAGCAACAAAAACTCCAAAATCACTTTCAATAATCACTTCTGAAATTCCAGATCTAGATCCAAACGAAAATCACCAAATAAAATGCAGCAATGAAGTGGTAATGAGTGGCTTTAGCTAAAGAATTAACAAGTTCCAATGAAGAACTTGTTAATCTCTATGGAAGAGCTTTGAGTGTGGTTGAAAATGGAGGTTGAGAGTGAAAATGTGAGAGAGAATTGAAAGAGAATTATGAAAATTGTGAGTAAAAAATGATCTAGCCTCCGTGAGGTTTGGAATGAATTGATTTAAATAATCCCTAGGTTAGGAGTTAAGTTTGGGTTTGGAGTGACGTTTAGTGGGTGGAAATTGGGGTGAAAAATGGATTAGGAAAGGAAATGAGGAATTAGAGTGGAAAATGTTGGAAGGAATTTGAATTTTGGGTGGAATATGATGAAAATATCAATTCTAGATCCTTCCCACACGTGCACATGCCAAGCACATGATCACAAATGATGCAAACTAAAATTTTCAAATTTTGCCCAGAGTAACCGGTTATAGCATATCTGCTAACCGGTTACTCAGTTCAAAAACTGAAGAAATGCGCAGTAAAACCAAAGGGTAACCGGTTATCAGTTACGCTGTAACCGGTTACACAGTGCAAATTTTGAATTTTGGCACCTTTTGGAGGGAAACTTGGAAAAGGGACTTCTGACAGTTGTTTTGAAACCATTAAGCCTCTGAAACCCAAAACTTGGCATTGCTACTGAGTAACACTTGGAATGAAACACAAATTCTTGCTGACACCTCGGGATATCCTGCTGAATTAATAATGCCTGATGCTGGATAATTAATCAAAAAACTGATTGCCAGGGTTTCTGATCATCAAATCATCTAATGAGCAAAATAAATGCTCAAAAAGACTTTGAAAGTTATCTGCTTGGCTATGAACATTGTTGAAAATGATACTGGACTTGAAGACTCCGTGAGCTGCGGGAGAATACCTTGATCCCATGCCCGAAAGAACCATGCAAAATGCACAAATGATAAAGCAAGAATGAAATGAAACATAAGCCAGTTAGCTAAAAGTAAGAGGGCAAATTTTGAGGTGTTACACTGGTTAATCCTTCCCGTGAGAGCAGGCTTTTCAAAGACGTACTTGATTGGATCCATCTCGGAGATTAACCAAGTAGTGTGACAAATCATGTACTGGCGAAGACGTTTGGCTGCCCAAGCCAAAGCGCAACAAGTTTTCTCAAGCATAGTATACCGAGTTTTACAATCGGTAAATTTCTTGCTTAAGTAGTAGATGGCAGACTCTTTTCTTTTTGTTTCGTCTTGTTGTCCAAGTACACAACCCATTGAGTCTTCCAAGACTGTTAGGTAGATGATCAGTGGTCTTCCCTCTACTGGAGGTGACAGGATAGGTGGATTCAACAGATACTCTTTGATACTGTCAAAGGCGATTTGACAGTCTTCTGTCCATACACAACTTTGATTCTTTCTTAGTAGTTTGAAGATTGGCGCGCATGTCGCAGTCATGAGGGATATGAATCTGGAAATGTAATTCAAACGTCCCAGGAATCCTCTGACTTGTTTTTTAATCTTTGGAGAAGGCATTTCTTGAATGGCTTTGACCTTGTCAGGATCAACCTCAATTCCTTTCCGAATGACGATGAACCCTAACAGTTTTCCTGAGCGGACACCAAATGTGCACTTACTATGATTCAAGCAGAGTTTGTACTTCCTTAGACGCTCGAATAGTTTTGATAGGTGGGTCACATGTTCCTCCTCTGTTTTAGATTTGGCAATCATATCACCGACATACACTTCTATTTGTTTGTGAATCATGTCATGAAACAGAGTAGTCATGGCCCATTGATAGGTTGCCCCGGTATTCTTTAAACCGAACGGCATTACCTAGTTACAAAAGGTGCCCCATGGGGTGATGAACGAAGTTTTCTCCATGTCTTTCAGCGCCATTTTGATCTGATTATAGCCCGAGAATCCATCCATGAAGGAGAATACTTTGAACTTTGATGTACTGTGTACCAGCATATCTATGTGTGGTAAAGGAAAGTTATCCTTTGGGCTGGCTTTGTTCAGATCCCTGTATTCTACACACATTTTGACTTTTCCGCCCTTTTTTGGAACTGGTACTATGTTGGCTAACCACTGAGGATATTCTGATATGGCGTGGAAACCCGCGTCAATCTGTTTTTGCACTTCCTCTTTGATTTTGATGGCCATGTCAGGATGAGTCCGTCTTAGTCTTTGTTTTACTGGCGGACATTCTGATCTTAACGATAGATGATGTTCCACGATGCTGGTATCCAACCCTGACATGTCTTGATAGGACCAAGCAAATACATTGGGAAACTCTTTGAGAAGTTCTATCAAGTTTTCTTTGACAGTTGGACTGAGCAGTGCCCCAATCTTGACTTCTTTTCTCTCTTCTTCTGAACCCAAGTTTACTATTTACAACGACTCTCTGTGAGGTTCAATGGACCTTTCCTCTTGTCTGAGTAATCGGGAGATCTCTTCTGGAATTTCTTCGTCTTATTCTTCTTCATCTTCAAATACCGGGAATTCAAAGTTGGTAGAAGGCATCAGATCGTATGTTTCAGTGGGGTTTAAAAAAAGTAATCTGCATGACGTGATGATTGTTTTTTAGAAGAGATAGAGAGAAATGAAAGAGTGTGTGCAGTGTATTTTTCTGAAAAATGCTCGTTTTTTTATTTTTGAGTTGTTTTTAGGATTACCATTTTCTGAAAAAGAGAAAAGTGAAAACAGCAATAAATGCGGAAATTACAGAATGACGTTTATTTATTTATTTATGATTTAGTCGATTCTCGAAACTACAGCCTTACAAAACAAAACTTTGTCGCTTGGGCCGAAGTGAAGAGGGACATTTACAGAAAGTGAGCCCTATCAAAACATCTGTTTCACCTGGGCAGGGCGAAAGGTTAAAACAAAGATGGCAATTACTTAGACTTATGGACTACTTTCGGGACATTGACAGCAACCCATTGGCGGAGAACTCCTCAGTGAATCAAAAAGTCTGGCACCTTCTTTCTTGGCTTGTCCTCAGAAATGACACTGATTTCTGGCGGAGTAGGATCATTGGAGTCTTCCTCCCAGGCAGAGTTGTCGTAGACGAACTCTTCTGTTGTATCTTGCACAGTGTTTTCACTCTCAGGTGGATCTCCTCATCCAGTTGGCTGGATGTCTTCGAGCCTGATATGAGAGCTTTCAGGAGCGGTGTGCTTGACCAGGAAGTCGTACTTGCCAGTCGGTTGTCCTAAGGTGTCCCATACTTCAGTGGAACTGGAGGCGTCATCCCTCTCGGTGACGTTGACCTCGGGAAAAGCATAGTTGATGAACTCTTACCCTGTAATCTTTGCAGATTCATCGTTGTGCTGGATATTTTATAAATGCTCTGAGTAATGATCCCGTGATTTGGTGAGGACGCAGGTATTCTTTTCAATGATGCTCAGCTGATATGCATCGTTTGGCTGACTCTTTTGCTCCAAGTCTTCTTGGTACGGCTGCCAGATAGGCAAGTCATCCATTGGGTCATAATAGTCATAGTCAAAGTTGTCTTTCATCAGAGTGTCCTCCTCTAATGAGTCGGGTGGAGCACGATATCCTTTCGGATCACAATCTCCGTACATCATCTTGACATCTGATCTTGGTATATATCTCAGACTCTGCGTGGGATAGTAAAATGGCGTATGCGCCTCTCCCTGAGACATATAACCATCCTCGTTGAGATAGGACTTCCACTCTTCATCTGTATCGGAGGAGTCACCCTCATTGATGGTATGTACTTCTTGAGACACTGGGTGAAGGAAACCTCCACTATGGAAAAAGTCCTGAATGGGATGAAAACTTTCATCGTTAGTAGCAGTCTGGGTATAGGTTAAGGAAAAACCAAGACCTTTCTTTGTCTTGTTATCAGTAGGAATGACAAGCTGCCCCCATCCTTTTTCATTGTTACTCTCGATTACTTTGAGAGCATCTTTGTACGAGGAAATCGATGTTCCTTTTTCTGATTGATTCTCATTTCTCACCGAAAGTGTTTGGAACTGGATTCCAACAACCTCCTCTGGTTCTACACAGGATGATGATAAGTTGCTCACGATTAAGGCATTCTCTCCACTGACTGTGACTAGCTTGTCATTCTTGACGAACTTCAGCTTCTGGTGAAGTGTCGAAGTGACTGACCCAGCTTCGTGTATCCAAGGTCTTCCTAATAAACAACTATATGCTGCCCGGTGTAGCGCGATTTTTGTGGTTTTGAATCACTATCTCTTTGGAACTACAGTTCGATTCATTTTTTATCCTGTTGAGCTGATTAAGGAAGGGAAATAGATGTCTCCAATTAACCCTGCTTGCAAACTGAGATTAAACAGTCAAAACTATTGGTTTATAGATACTATCAAGAGGGGGTTCTTCTTTAGGATTATTCGCTTAAAAACAGTGTCTAGGCTATTGGTAAGATGTTAGGTCTGATGCTTTTCGATTGATGTGTGAAGGTACGGGATTTTGGGTTTTTGATTAGTATGCTCGCTAAGATTTTTGCAATCTTATGCCTACGTATTCCCGAAACAGGGAAATCAGAGCGATCGTAGTTCCTCCTATTCTATGGGAGGAAAGAGGTGTTTTGGTGTCTTGTTCAAAGCCCAAGACGTGAAGCTAAAGGTGGTTTCTATCTTGTTCAAAGCCCAAGATGTGAAGCTAAAGGGTTTTGGCTGAGAGAGAATTTGTCATCTCTAAAGAGGAGTTATTGATGTTTGTATGCTGTGAGCAAGGCACAACTTTGATGCTAAAAGGTTGATTGACTCAACCGGGGTTTTCTTTATACAAAGCCTAAGAGGAGGCGGGAAGTTTGACTTTTCCAGGGAAAATGTTCTTTCTGTCTTATACAAAGCCCAAGGTTGAGGCTAAAAGGGATTTTGACTCCGTTGAGGAGAATGTATCTTGTATAAAGCCCAAGATGGAGGCTGAAATGGTTTGACTCAACAAGATAGTACTTTTATCTGTCCTGTATAAAGCCTAAGATGGAAGCTAAAAAGGGTTGACTCAACAAGAGAGTCTTGAGCAGGTGATTGACTCAATAAGGGAGTCTTTTATACTCAACAAGAGAGTGATTTGATGTCTCGTACGAAGCCCAAGATTGAGGTTAAAAGGAGATTGACTCAACAAGAGAGTCTTTTATACTCAACAAGAGAGTGTTTTATATGCCTTGTACAAAGCCTAAGATGGGGGCTAAAAAAGGGATCGACTCAACAAGAGAATCTTGAACAGGTGATTGACTCAACAAGAGAGTCTTTTATACTCAACAAGAGAGTGATTTATATGTCTTGTACAAATCCCAAGACGGAGGCTAAAAAAGGGATCGACTCAGCAAGAGAATCTTGAACAGGTGATTGACTTAACAAGAGAGTATTTTATACTCAACAAGAGAGTGATTTATATGTCTTGTACAAAGCCCAAGACGGAGGCTAAAAAGTGATTGACTCAACAAGAGAGTCTGAAAAGGTTAGCTCTGGTAAGGAGAATCATTTGTACAAAGCCCAAGAGGAGGCTGCCTTACCGCTGTGGATTTTGGAGATCCTGAAGCGGGTCCAAGTGTGGGGAACTCTCATGGGAGAGACTGGGGTTTCTTCCTATGTTTGAAAGGAACTTGAGAATGTCTTTGAGACTCAAGGGTCTTAGACTGTCCAAGTCTAGAGTTTTTTCTATGGTACTATGCCCTAGAGGAGGCATGGGCATTAAGGGATGAGTATCAACCCTACAACTGCCGGAGTTTTGACGCTGGAAAGACTGCTCTAGTAATGGATGACTAAGTTCTGTCTTATACCTTTAAGAGGTCATCAGGGTCCTTGTATTAAGCCCAAAAGAAGGCATGAGAACTTCTAAGAAGCCGAAGGGTCCTTGTACAACGCCCAAGAGGAGGCGGGGATGCTTTTAGGAAGCCTGTGGGTCCCTAAACCAAGAGAAGTTCAAGAAATGCAATTCACCGAGAAGAGATCATTCCAGGAAAGTTCGAGAATTTGGAAGAATCCAACTGCAGAATTGAGGCATAATGGCTTCGTTGAAGAGAGATTTTAAGCTAAAGGTGTTACAGAGATGGTTTAAGTGTTTGAACACCTCATATACATCATATGTGATGTGTTTGAGCAATTGGAATGGATTTCTTAAGGCTGCAACTCAAAACCCGATGGTGGTTGCTCAAAAACAAAGAAATTTGGCACTTAAGAGAGAATTAGAGAAAGCAATGCTGTAAGTTTCTTTGGGGTGATTTGAATGATCAATTGGAACCTCTATTTATAGGTGATCAACTATTGTCTTGGAGGAATGGTGAATGGCTACTGGATCAGATCACATTCAATGGCTTTGGCTTGGTGGCATTTCTTCTCATGCAAGGCAACCTAGCCCCTCCCAAGAGCAGGGCTATGTCTTGACCAAATCCACATTCTTCAGATGTTTTTATTGTTGTTTAATCAGAGAACTTAACTGAGGAGAGTGAGAATCTTGAAAGTGCACTATTCCATATTAATGCCCTTGAATTCAAGGCATAATATGCCAAAATGCATTGATCTCAAGTTGGAAGATCCTTTGGCTTTTGGACTTAGCTTTGCAAGTTGGATCATTTGGATTAGGATCAGATTAGATGAATGTAGCATAGGGATCATTGGTCTTGAATCAGAAATCGTGTAAAGCAAGCAAAAGTGCAAACTGATTTTTCCAAAACAATTGCAGCATCATGACTTTGGGCATGGATTTCTCTTGGCTCAAGTTGAATCAATTCATGCTAATAAGCTCTTTGAATTCTTAGCAACATATGCAACAACATTTATGTTTACCTTTGGAATTGATTCCACTTCCAACTATGTGAAAAAACCTCACAAGTTTTGGTGTTTTCAACAAAATCTGTCTTGGACAGAATTTTGTCTGTGTTGAAAAATGATGCATTTTCATGTTTTTTGGCATTTTGGTCCAATCATAACTTGAAATCTAGGAGGAATTGGAATGAGGTGTAGTTGACACTTTTAAAGTATGCCATGAGAGCTACAAATCCATCTGTGGATCAGCCAAAATGGTTGCTTGGATCTCAAGTTATGATCCTTGGAAGTTGGTACCCTAGCCACTTCGTTCCATAACTTAGAAAATTTCTAAGTTTTTTATGGTTACCCCTTTTACAAGTTATCCCACTTTTCTTGATTTTTCTTGATGAATGTTGATTCAAATCACACTTTAACATCATTTTATGGTTAGGGAACCATAATTGATCAAAAAATCAAAAAGTCAAACTTTGAATTTTGGGCACAGTTGACTTTTTATTAGATGAATTCCAAACTGTGCGATCCTCTATGAAATCAAGTCCTTGACCTAAATCAAACTTGATGGAGTGATTTCATAGGTGTTATAGGGTGTATTGAATCATGTCTCAAGGTTTGAGAGCATGTCTTGTTCAAAAGTCAAAGGCACAGTTGACTTTTTCTTCAAAACCCTAATTGTGGTTCTGATGAACTTGAAACTTGTGAATCAAGCTTCTTGGATCAATCCATTGTTGAAAATGGATCAATGTAGTGAATTGGAGATCCTCAAATCCTTTCTTGAGGTCTTGGCTCATGTTTTGTCCCAAAAGTCAACTTAGGGGTGAATTAGGTCAAGAAACCTTAATTCCTGATTTTTTATAAATGCATCCCCTGAGGCAAAATTGACTTGATGATTGGGTTCATGATGTCCCTTGGAGCATCTTAGGTTGTTCTTTGAAGCCTTTGGGTCATGCCCAGAGGAAAAGTTCCATCTGGAGGCCCCAGTCGACCAAAACCCTAATTTGGTGACACTGGCGATCTTGAGGCTTAATCCACTTGGAATGTTGCAACTTTATGCTTGATTCTTGAGGTGAGAGTCCTCTTGATCCATTGTGGATATTTGGGAGGTTTAGACAAATTGAATATCATGTCATTCCTTGATTGATCCTTTGTCTAAGAGCTCTGAGATGGCTTGAAACCCTAAGTTTGATTGTAGTGGATGATCACCCATCTTTGGGGAGACTAATGAGGTATGATGGTCCATCCATATTGTGAAGATGATTTGCACAATGATAGGGAATCTTAGTGGTCAAAATTTGGGGTATGACACCCAGATGTCCATGACCTGGAAAGTGACTTGGAAAGTGTGAGGACCGATAGTTATGGGAAGGTCGACTTCGCCGATAACTATTTTTCTGGATCCTTCAAAGGCTTTGACGATGACCTCGCTACCTCTCATCAGAGATCCTTGAAATGATAGTCGCGTCAGAGTAAATTTTGGCATAACATTCAGAGCTGATCCTATATCTACCAGTACGCTGGCTAGAGCATCGTCCGGATAATTGACTGGAATGTTAAGCGCCATGTTGTGATTTTTGCCTTCTTCTGGCAGTTCTTCATCATTGAATCCTAAATTGTTGCAGGAAGTGATGTTGGAGACGATGGTGTCAATTGTCTTATCGTCACATCTTGTTCTACAAAAGCTTGCTCTAAGACTTTCTGCAAAGCTTCCTTGTGAGCTTCAGAACTGAGCAAGAGAGATAGCACAGAGATTCTCGAAGGAGTTTGCAACAGTTGGTCTACAATGTTGTACTCGCTCTTCTGGATGAGCTTCAGTATCTCATCGTTGTTCTTTGAAAGGTCGGGATTACTGGATTGTCCGACCGGTTGGTTTGGAACTTCTGTTTGAGGTTCCTTTTCTCTGGTGGGTTCTCCAACTCCTCTGTTGAAGATCCCACCGCTCCGTGTTACTCGACTTACGTCTGTAATGTTTACGACGGAGGGTAATGGAATTTCCTTTCCATTTTCGATTGTGTTGCATCGTACTTGTAAGGGATAGCTTTATCGGATTTGTACGGTATTGGTCCTGGCCGATAGATAACCACAGGAGCCTTTTGATTTTTCTGACCATCATAGCCGGCCTCAATTGGTTTGAGGTTGAGAATCTTTCTACTATAAAGAGGAAATATTGATTCATGGAGTAAAGGGATTATGGTGCAAATGTCTTTGGCCATTTCATGTTTAGAGATTAAGACAACGTCTTTGCTTTGATCAGGGAAATAGTCTGACATAATGTTGGTCGACCCAGAACTTGAACACGGTCGAATCTCTTTTTGATCCACCTGATTTTAAAGAGTTGGCCGTATAAGATAACATCCTTGGTTGTTCTTTAAGCAAACTCTACAGCGCTCATAGTTGTGTGGTGGCACCCGGCCACGTCCGCTTTGTATGCAGTGCAACCTCACTAGATCCGTTTCCATCGATCGAACATCCTGACTTTGATGCCTAGTAGGACTCCCATCAGTTATAGTGATCTGTTGTGTGTCTTCATCTAGATAGATCAGAAGCCACCAGTGGTTCAACAAGTGTTGAAGTGTTCTTTGGACAAGTGCACATCCTTGGTCATTCTCACGACATACTTTACAGTTCTGATAATCATGTGAAGCCAGAAAACTGAGCATGACCTGCTTAGCATGTAATTCTACCATACTGGTATTCATAAAGCGAATATCAAAGATTTGAATCATATTAACTTGATAATGACTTCTATCACGGTAGTCCTGAATCCATCCGAGATCCATCTGACGCTGGAGGGCCTCTTGTACAAAAGATCATCCCTGATTGTTTATCGAGCAGATTGGACAGGAATTGTAATCGTGACGTGGTAGGTCATGATGTTGTCTTTTCCTTGAATGCATTGCCACCAAGATGACATTCATTACTAGAATGTCGTGGTTTTGAATGATGTTGGAATTTGTATAAGTCATGTTGACCTCACGGATTCGGTGATCTTGGATCCATCCGAGATCCATCTGTTCTTGTAGAACTGATTGCACTATGGAACATCCTTGATTGTCTTTAGAGCAGATATCACACTGATGATAGTCGTGAGATGATACATGACCTTATCCGCTCTGTCTGCAATGCATTTTGACCAGATTGGTTCCTAATAGGAGTGCATCATGAATTTGATAGCTGTGGTTAGATTCTTCATCTATCAAATTTACTGCAGCCTTCTTGTGTTCAGGCAACCGGTTCGTCTAAACATTTGGATTTGTATCCTTGAAGGATAAGACCCCGTTCCTGACAAGCTTTTGTACATCAGATTTGAAGTTGAGACAGTTTTCAATGTTGTTCCCTGGCCCTCCTTGATGGCAAGGGCAAGTTTGATCTGCTTTGAACCAAAAGGGTGGATTTTTCGGTATTGTATGAGGGGACCTGGTTTGGACGTGCCCCTTGACCAGTAGTAGCGGAAACAGTTCTGCGCACAACATTGGTATAGGGTCGAACCCTGATGGTCGTGTCGTTCGATTGTTATTGTTGTACTGAGGATGAGGCTGCTGAAGAGGTTGTCGTGTCCTTTGCTGATACTGTTGTTGATTCGGCTGGCTCTGAGCAACCTGAGGTTGATACATTGGAATAGGCGCAGGGTTGATAGCAGGAGTTACTGCTGCTACTGGTTGATACCTTTGCCTTTGCTTTCCGAGAGAGATATTAAAAATATCTTGCTCTTTTTTCTTAGGGAAAGCACTACCGTATCTTTTGGTACTGCTTGATGGTCCTGTATCTTTGACTAAACATCCTTCTCGCACTGCCTCTTCAAGGCGTACTCCCATGCTCACCATCTCAGTAAAGTCGTTGGGCGCACTGGCGACCATTCGGTCGTAATAGAATGAGCTCAAGGTTTTCAAAAAGATCTTTGTCATCTCTTTTTCCTCAAGAGGGGGACAGATCTGGGCAGCAATTTCACGCCATCTCTGAGCATATTCCTTAAAAGTTTCCTTGTCCTTCTGCGACATTGCTCTGAGTTGATATCTGTCTGGTGCCATGTCCAGGTTATACTTATACTACTGAATGAAGGCTGCCCCAAGATCTCTGAAAGTAACAACCTTGGTGCGGTTTAAACCCATGTACCATTTGAGTGCAACACTAGTTAAACTATCTTGGAAATAATGGATCAGTAGCTGTTGATTCTCTGTTTGAGTTGACATCTTTCTAGTGTACATCACCAAATGACTTTGAGGGCAAGAGTTGCCCTTGTATTTTTCAAAGTTGGGCACCTTGAATTTGTGCGGGATTTTCACGTTGGGGACCAAACAAAGGTCTGCGGCGTCCTTTCTAAATAAATCCTGACCGCGAATAGCATGCAGTTCCTTCTGCATTTCCAGAAATTGCGCTTGGAACTCATTCATTTTGTCGTACATACTTTCATTTCAACCAGAGATTACTTGTGGAATCTGTCCTTTCGAGACAATGTGTACCACGGGTTGTGGTATAGTCATTACGGCGGTGACCTTTGGTGATTCCCTATCCCGAAGTTTGTAACCTTCAGGAGTTGCTGTTATGACTCTTGTATCCTCGCTTTCCCGAAGTTTGTAACCTTTTGGAGTTGCTGTCATGATTCTTGCATCCTCGCTTTCCCAAAGTTTGTAACCTTCAGGCCCAGCGGTTCCTGCTGCAGTTTCCGGGTCTTCCGTGACTAGCGGGATATATCTTTTAGGGATAAAGTTGATAGGCATGCCCCAGGGAAGATATTTAGGCATGTTGTACCGAGGATCATATGTCTCCACTATGGGCTTAGATGTGATCTCTGAGATCACAGTCCTTTGTTGTTGTCTCTGAGCTGCTGCCAGAGATTGCATGTTACTGTGAAATTTCCTTAGATCTTCTTTCAGAGCGTCGATTTATTCTCTCATCTCTCTGTTCTCTTCCTCGAGATCATCCATTTTCTTTTGTCGATTGGCCCGAGTAATGTACGAATGAGACAGTTTGACTCTAGAATCGTGACACAGACATGAGATTCGAAGGTAAGAAGAATGCGTTATGTGAGAATGATGAATGCAATGATATATATTAATTAATTTTTGTTTTAATAAAAAAGAAACTTCAACAAATAGATTGCAAATATCATACAGTGGGGAGACCCCATTTTATTGAATTCGAAAGATTGCGGAAATGGAAATACGGTATTTTACAAAGTGCTGTAAAAGGAAATGTCTAAGCTTATGGATCCTGGGTCCTCTCTGAGGGGAGCTCAGGTGCTGGTTCTGGTATTTTCCTTTTCTTTGACCGGGGCTCTTGAGCCATTGTCGGATTGTCAGTCCTTTGCCAAGTGAAAGGAGCGAGCAAGTTTCTTCGGTCTTCCTGAGTTTCTACAACATATTGCTCTAATATTTTAATCAAAGCGTCCTTTTCTTTTAACAGTTACTAAATTTTGATACACTCCACATTGAGAATGCGTTACTTGTTCTTCCAAGATTTCTTTTCCCGTCGAACTTTGTTGAGAGTGACCTGGAGTTTTTCCGCATCAAACATAAAAGAAAGGTCAGATTCCTTTAGCGGAAGAACTTCTTGATGAGTGTAAGGCATCCTCAGCTTGAGGCCTCTAGTTTGTACCCAGTGGAGATAAGGTTCCACAGAGACACAATATGGTTTTCCTAGAGACTCTCTTCCTTTCCTGTGAACATGTTTCCAGACATGCACTATTTCTGTCTTTAGTGCCCTGTCATTTTCTCCTTCCTTGAAGAAAAAACCTTTCAGATGAACATTACGCGGGATATGCCTCATCGGGTATCCGAGTTGATGACGAACCAAAACTGGATGATAGTTGATTTCTCCTTTAGTTCCTATGAGGGGTACATTAGGGAAATTTCCACATTTGTCAATGATCCTTATCCCGTCATAGATCCGATTGTACCAATCTATGTCAGAGTTGGTAAGAGACATGATTCTCTGTGACCAACATAGAGTACTCTTATGATCCCAAAAAGCAGCAGACTTGGGTAAATGGGAAGTCAATCATTTGTATAGCAGGGGTACACAGCATGTGATCATTCCTCCGCTGTACAAATTCCTTAAGTGTACAGAATGATAAGCATTTGCGAGCAAGGTCGGTACAGGGTTTCTAATCAGAAATATCTTAATGGCATTGGTATCGACGAAGTTATCTATGTTGGGAAAAAGGAATAACCCGTATGTGAGTAGAACAAAGATATCTTCGAAAGCAGTAACGTTTCCTATACTGGCAAAGTACAGGGCTTTCTCTACCAAGAACTTGGCCGATAAACCTTGGATTCCATCCTTAGCGGTCATGTGAGTCCTGACTTCTGACTCGTCCAAATAGATTGCTTTTGCAATGGTTTGATCCTTTGTAATTTCTTCCAGTCCAGAAAATGGAGCTTGGTTAGTGATGGGTAAATCAGTCAGGTGAGAATACTCCTCCAGTGTTGGTGCTAGTTGTTAATCCGGGAACGTGAAACAGTGATAAACCGGATCATAAAACTGGATTAGCGTAGACAAGATTTCTTCAACTACATGGCCCTTAACAGAGACAGCAGTCCTCCGTACTTAGCTCTGAAAACATCAGGGTTGGTGATCATCTTTGCCAACCCTCTTAAATCGTCTAGTTTTGGACCCTTGAAGGTGTAATTGTGCGTCTTCCTCCTACCGAAATCCATAACGTAATCTTTCTCTCTGATATTTGCAATCATTATTTTAGTTTAATTTGAAAAAAGAAGAGAAGAGAAAAGAAATTTTTCTTTGTTTAAGAGTTTTTTAAATGAATGCATGAATGCAGCACACAAAAACATAAGAAAAAACATGGGTTCAAAGGTTCAGCATCACGAGCATGGAGTCATGGCTCTACCCATCCCCAAAGGTTGTACTATGGTGAATTTTTGTACATGTTCTCAAAATCATTAACCCCCCTTAGGATAACAACAGCAAGCTGGTTCACCCGAGCGAGCTGTAGCATCCTAGGGTAATCTCAATTGAGTGTAGTATCGCGTGTCAACTATTTTCGATAGCTACCGCACTACCAAATAGCCACATGGTTACTATCTACTAAATCCTCAGTTTCATGGATACCACAATCGGACAATCTGCTTTCACAACCGAAGTCGTTAGACATTGAATCCACAAAGGGTACCTCCACTGATTTGATGGTCTACCGGGACAGCTTATTTGAGATTCACTCCCTGTAAGACCGCCCGTCTCTGCCATCACCTATCTTAGGTATCACTCAGACTTTCTGCATGCGACATCACTCGCATTCCCATTGACAGAAAAATAAACACGGATATCAAGTAGGAAAAGCGATATATGTATATAGTATAATTCCTAAAACTAACATCCTAGACTTCTTAAGAGCTATAATTCTAGTCCTAAACAGACAAATCACACTCCACAGCAGAGTCGCCATTTTTCTGTAGCATGCGATTTTTTTCGGTGATGCGACCACCTTATCGCAAATGGGTTCCTCACCGCAATGGTAGGAGTGAGGTGCTATTTTCTGATTTCTTATTTATCCTATGAAGCTGGAAAGGAAAGGGAAGTTATCTAAAACTAACCTTGCACGCGAATGTTTAACTGAGCAAACGCTAAGAGAGATTCGGGGAGTTTGGGGTCAGGTTATACAATGGGGAGTTGTCAATTACCAATCCTATATGTGGTTATCCATAGGTTGTTAGTTTTAGGTTCTGCTTTGTACTTGATGGTGTTTATCTGTTGATGGGTTGGGAATGTTTCTTGTTTGAGAGAGAGAGAGAGAGAGAGAGTTTTTGATGATTTTGGTGAGGTATTGGACCTCAGTTTTGATTAGTATGTGTGAAGGTAATGCACCTAAAGTTTTTGATTGGTATGCTTGCTAAGATTCGCAATCTTATGCCTACGTATTCCCGTTTAAAGAAATAGGGAAATCAGAGCAATCGTAGTTCCTTCTATTCTATGGGAGGAAAAGATATTTGATGTCTTGTTCAAAGCCCAAGATTGAAGCTAAAAAAGGTATTTGTGTCTTGTTCAAAGCCCAAAATTGAAGCTAAAGGGTTGACTGAGAGAGAATTTGTCATCTCTAAAGGAGATATCTCGTCTGTTTATCAAAGTTTGTTGGGTAACTATTTATAAAGGAGAATTACTTTAATTGGGATATGTGAATCCAGCAATGCCATAATTTCCTTTATAGGGGTGCTGTCCTGAAGGGGAAAACTTTAACTCAGTGTAGAGCAATGCCATTTTCCTTAGGAATTTCTCATGCTAAGAGAGGGACAGTGGCGTGGATGTAAATAATCCAGAGGCTTGCCACTTACAGCAATTATATGGAAGAAAGGGTTTTACCAAGATAAGAGATGGACGACAGCTTGGATATTTGAATCAAGAAGTGTGCCACTTACAGCAGTTATCTAGGATTAAGGTTTGTTTTGGGTTATTTGTTTTGATATGTGATAACACAGATATATGTTTTCCTACAGAAATTTTGATTTCCTCTGAGGGGATGTTTATTTTTGTGTGCCTTGATCAAAGCCAAAGGTTGAAGCTAAGAGATTGACTGACTCCACTGGGGAAGTCCTTATACCAAGCCTAAGAGGAGGCTAGAAAAGACTGACTCAACAAGAGTGTTTATCTGTCTTGTACAAAGCCCAAGATTGAGGCTAAAAAGAGACTGACTCTTTTGGGGATATCATTATACAAAGCCTAAGAGGAGGCTAAAAGGTTGACTTTTCCGGGGAAATATTTTGTCTGTCTTGTACAAAGCCCAAGATTGAGGCTAAAAGAGATTTTGACTCCGCTGGGGAGGGTTTGTATGTGTCTTGTACAAATCCCAAGATTGAGGCTAAAAAGAAGATTGACTCTGTGGGAAAGAAATCTTTATCTGTCTTGTACAAAGCCTAAGATTGAGGCTGAAATGAGACTTTACTGACTCGACTGAGGATATTTTAAGTGTCTTGTACAAAGCCCAAGATTGGGGCTGAAAGAAGTTTGACTCTAGTGAAGAGTATTATCTGTCTTGTACAAAGCCCAAGATTGAGGCTAAAAGAGGATTGACTATCCTTAGGAAAATTTATATGGTGTCTTGTACAAAGCCCAAGATTGAGGCTAAAAAAGGTTGACTCAACAAGAGAGTGTTTTTATCTGTCTTGTACAAAGCCCAAGATTGAGGCTGAAAGGGTTGACTCAACAAGAGAGTGCTTTTGTTTTATACCATTGACTCAACAAGAGAGTGTGGAAAAGTGATTGAATCAACAAGTGAGACTGAAGAGGTTAGCTCAGCTGGGGAAAATCAGTGTACAAAGCCCAAGAGGAGGCTGACTATGCTGAGGAAAGAAAGGATCATTATACAAAGCCTAAGAGGAGGCTAAATTTTCCGGGGAAGAACAGAGAAATAAATCTTTATACAAAGCCTAAGAGGAGGCTGTCTTCTGCTGAGGATTATTGAGATCCAGAGGCAGGTCCAAAATGGGGAATCAACTCTTGCTGAGGGTTTACAGAAGGGTTGAGATATCAGATGCCTTGAGGTTCTGATTTGGGATAGTGTTATACTGATGATAAACTGACCCTGGCTAAGGGATTTTTAGGAGAAAGACTTGGTTTTAGAACCCATGAGTTTTAACTCTGCTGGAGATTGATCAAAAATGACCCGGGTTTCTCCTATGTTTGTAAGGAACTTAAGAATGTCTTTGAGATCCGAGAGGGGATTAGACTGTCCAAGTCTACTGGTATGGAAGAGTTTTATCTTTGTGTGATGCCCAAGAGGAGGCAGGTGTTTTAAGGGATGAGAATCAACCCTAAATTTGTCTAAATTTTGACTCAAGAAAGACTGCTCTAGCAAAGGATGACTAAGTTCTATCCTATACCTTTAAGAGGTCTTCATGGTCCTTGTATTAAGCCCAAGAGAAGGCACGAGAACTTTTAAGAAGCCAGAGGGTCCTTGTACAAAGCCCAAGAGGAGGCGGGGATGCTTTTAGGAAGCCTGTGGGTCCAAACTTAAGAGAAGTTCAAGAAAGGTTTCACCGAGAATTAATCTTTTAGTGGACAGTTCTAGGGTTTGAAGAAATTCAAGAGAGGTTTCACCGAGAATTAATCCTCTCTGGGGAATGAATTTCTTTGACAATTTCTAATAGTGACAGTCTGAGAAAAGTTTCACCAAGAATAATGCATTTCTCTTTGTTCCATATTGTTTAAGCCCAAGAGAAGGCAAGACTGTATCTGGAAATTCCTATGGGGAACTATTTTTTACTGTATTTAAGAGTGACCAACTGGCTTTACCTAATTCTAGACTTAGTTGTCGGGGAAAACTCTAAGCAGATATACTAGTATATATACCGTTGATATATGACTAGTATTTAAAAGGATATGAAAGAAGGACTTACAGGTGAGCAAGATTCCAGCAATACAGACAACTATATATATATATATATATATATATATATATATATATATATATAGGGAACGTATCATATGAGAATGTCATTTTTATGTGAGAACATGAGAATAAATTTGAACCATTAGATTTTAAAATAAATGGTGGAGATTATGTGTCAGTTTTTTTTCTCTCTCCTCCATTATTTATTTTAATAATGGATGAGAGAGAAAAATAAAAATCAGACATAATCTCCACCATTTATTTTAAAATCTAATGATTCAGATTCATTCTCATGTTCTTATATAAAAATGGCATTCTTATAAGATATGAACCCTATATATATATGAAAGCATGTAAAGAAAGCTGATAAAAACTTACAGGCGAGCAAGCTTCCATTGTAACAGCTGTATGGTTAGTTGTTCAAGAAATTAGAGAAAGTTTTGATAACAACTATGGATTTGAACCTAAATCAAAAGGGAAGTTGTTTTGAAAAGATTGTTGGGGCTTATACTTAAGGAGAGACCCAGATGAAAAACAGTAATCGTACCGTTGTTTTGTAAACTGTACTAGGGCTTATACAATGACTGTGGCCCAAAAAGGTTTTCTGTATAGAGGGATGGGTCTTACAACTCAAGGAGACGCCCAAAGTTTATTTTATATACAAGTGATGAGGCTTATAACTCAAGGAGAGGCCCAGGTGATTTTTGTTTAAAAGGCGACGACCGCGCCAAGATTTTAAAATCGTATCGGGACTTATACAATGACTGAGGCCCAAATTATTTATTTACAAGAGAGGGTTGGGTCTTACACTCTATTAGAGGCCCAAAGTTTGTTTGAAAATTTAAAATCGAGAGGAAACCCTAATTTTAAATTAAAATGTCATTTTTCAAAGGTAATTTAAATAATAAATGATAAAATATCAATTATATTCAAAAACAAGTTGTACACTTTGGAAAATATTTTAAAAAATCATGTTTAATCATACGAAAGCTTAAAATTCAATTGATTTTGAAAGATCAAAGTGGGAATTTCATTTTAAAAATGTTTAAAACAATAAAAAAATGAAATTAATTACAAAAATTCTAACTATATTAAATAAATAATATAAATTGGATTTTTTTGTAAAATAAAATATTTAAACATTTTTGAGAATTTTGAGAAAAAAGAATCAATTAAAAAACATAAATATTCAGAGAGAAATTAATTTTTGAATCAATTAAACAAAAATAACTAAAATTCAAAAATTTGAATTATGGCGCCAAGAACACTTGGTTCTTGCCCGCGCCCTCTGTTTTTTGCATATTTACATTTTCTCACTTTTCTCCATGATTTCTCAATGGTTTTGCATGATTCAAGTACCAATCTTGTTCGTTTTTGAACAAGGATCACAATCATATAGTTCAATTGCATTTATATTAAGTATGGAGAAAGAAATCAACAGAAAACCTCAAGAACCCTAATTTCAGCATGAACACAATGAAACTCCATACACGATTGATTCATGGCAATTGATTGAGGGTTATCACTCTATATACATGCAAGAACAAGATGGTAACTCAAAAATTCATTTATGATGCATGGAACATAGAGTTTGAAGGGTTCATGCTTACCTCTTGCAGCTGGTGATCGAGTTTGGTGATGGAGGTGTTGCAGCTAGGTTCCAATGATTTGGACAGCTTCCTTAGGTGCCATGGAGTGTGTTTGAATGCTTGGAGTGGATTGAAATGAGCTGGAACTTGATGTGGCACCTCAACTGCAACTCTGTCAAGAACTTGAGCAATTGGCTGGTGATTTTGAGAATCTGATGTTCCAGATGTGATTTTGTGTTATGGATCACTCATATATGATGTTTATGAGGTGTGTGTGTGATTGGTTTGGTTGGAATTGCTCTCAAACTCAAAACCCGATAGTGACTTGAGTTAGAAGGCAAAAATTGGAATGAAAGGGAGATTTTGACGAAAGCATCAGTTTGGGCATTTTGGTGTACTCAAATTGATCACAATTGAGGTCTATTTATAGTAGAGCAAGTTTGTTTTGGCTGCAATAGTGAATGGCAACTGCAGCAGGTCTGTTGCACATTGTGGATCAAATGGAATCTCAAGTCTCCTCTAGCCATTGACTTGAGGTTAAAGCACAGGCCTATGGTCACCTGGTTCAGAGATAAGGCTTCACTCATTCAGTTAAACTTGCCTCAGTTCATGCCACCTTGATGCATCCATTGAATGCATTGAAACAAAATTGGAGTCTTGGCACTTTTTAGCTCTTTTAGGTTTGGCATGGCTATATGTAGATCCTTAGACTTGGGAGGCTTGGGGATCAGATCATTCTCCTTTTGTTTTATCCTCAGATGTGGCCAAATGGATGACAAGGCTTGGAGTTGTCCAAATTTTTCAAATCGAGCAAATGCACAAAATCTGCCTTGCTTTGAACAGTTGGAAATGGTGATTTTGAGGGAGTCATATCTCCCTACTCAGGCTGAGTTATGAGAGGTTCTTGTGCTTTTTAGAAAGCCCTCATATGATACAAACCATGTGTGATCATAGTTTATTTTTAAACTATTTGGATCCATTGAAAAATCATCATGAACATTGATGTTCAAGGCTGATAACTTAGGCAAATTTTCACTAAGTGTTGGAAAAAGTGTTATTTTCATGTTTTTGTCATTTTGATCACTCTATAACTTAAAATCCATAAATAATTGGAGTTGGAGGTAGTTGCAGCTTTTGTAGAGTGTAGCAAGACCTACAAATCCAGTTTTGGATCACCCAAAATGGTTGCTTGGATCTCAAGTTATGATCCTTGGAAGTTGGTACCAAAATCACTTTTGTTCCATAACTTAGAAAAATTTTGGTTTCTCAAGGTTGCCCCTTTTGCAAGAAACCTCACTTTTCTTGATTTTTCTTGATGGATGATGATCAATACCATACATTAACATTATTCTTGACTTAGGGGAACCATATTTGTGAAAAATTCCAAAAAGTCAAACTTGATTTTGTGCACAGTTGACTTTTTATCAGATGAAATCCAAACTGTGTGATCCTTTGTGAAATCAAGTCTTTGACCTAAATCAAACCTAATGGATGGATTCCATAGGTGTTATAGGGTATATTGAATCATGTCCCAAGGTTTGGAAGCATGTCCTGCCCAAAAGTTAAAGGCACAGTTGGCTTTTTCCTCAAAACCCTAGTTGTGGTCCAGATGAAATTGAAACTTGTGAATTAAGTTTCTTGAATCAATCCATTGTTGTAAATGGATCACTATGGTGTATTTGAGACCCTCAAATCATGTTTTGAGGTCTTGGCTCAGGTTTTGTCCCAAAAGTCAACTTAGGGGTGAATTAGGTCAAGAAACCCTAATTCCTGATTTTTCGTAAATGCATCCCCTGAGGTTAAATTGACTTAATAATTGGGTCCATGAGGTCCCTTGGAGTATGTTGGGTTGTGCTTTGAAGCCTTGGCTCATGTTCAGATGAAAAGTTTCATCTGGAGGCCTCAGTCGACCAAAACCCTAATTTGGTGACACTGGCGATCTTGAGGCTTGATCCACTTGGAATATTGCAACGTTGTGCTTGATTCTTGATGTGGGAGTCCTCTTGATCCTTTATAGGTGATTGAGAGGTTAGACAAGTTGAAGATCATGTCATTTCTTGATTGATCCTTTGTCTAAGTGCTCTGAAAGGGCTTGAAACCCTAATTCTTGATTGTGGTGAATACTCAACCATCTTTGAGGAGGTTGATGAGTCATGGAGGTACATCCATATTATGATGATGTCTTGCACAATGATGGGAAATCTATATGGTCAAAATTTGGGGTATGACATATGGGAATGGTAATTAGAATTGTTGAAGAAGTTGTATGCAACATTGTTAGGATTGTTGAGGTTCTGATGAAGGACGTGTTTCTGAAAAATGATGAAGGAAGTTTGATGGATGAACGAAGAACAAAAGTGGAATATTAGTGCATTTCTGGAAAAAAAAATGAACGAAGGTTGAAAAAAATAAGTGTTTTTTTGGTAGAGCTATGAATTTGGTTTGAATGTTCTTGAAAATCTTGGTGTTAATTTTGGGGAATGTTTAATGCGGAGAGAGAAGCAGTAATCAAAGAATTGTGTGTGTGTGTGTGTGTGTGTGTCTATATATATATATATATATATATATATATATATATATATATATATATATATATATATATGTAGAGAGAGAGAGAGAGAGAGAGAGAGTTATGAGTGGGAATCAAGAGATTTTTTGTATCTCGCAATAAAGAAAAATATGATGAAATCTTGAAGTGTCAATCATAATTAAGCATGTTGTGGTAGGAGATAAGGTTTTGAGTATAATCTTCGATGTATTGAGTTATTTAAACACTTGTGAATAGATTGTTAGTATTGGTAACAGATGTGAAATTGAAAAGAGAAACACAAACACACATATGGATCATTAAGGGAAGAGAGGAAAGTGGATAAGAGATTTTCATCTTCTGATACCATGTTAAATTGAGCCACTCTCAAATGTAAACTAATAAAAAAATTCATTTTGAAAAAGAAAGGTAAACCTAAAATGAGAAAATAAAAAATAAAAATCTGATTATTTTCTCTAGTTGTCAAATTACAATAAGAACATCCTTTAAATTATATAGATAAAAAAATAATAGACCTATAAAAAAATGCTTAACTTAATTACTATTAAACACGCCCATAAAAGTAAAATTAAAAGGCTTAAGTTATTTTAATATTTTTCTTATGCTAGTTTTTTTAGAGGATTTCTTAATGCACTCCATAAGTTTCTTAGCCACCACGCAAAAATACTAAAATGTCTTCCAGTTTTCGGAAATGTATCTCCAGACGCACCCATTACACACTCAATGCAGACTATTCTAAGTGGCGCCCTATAAGTTTGATAATTTTTATTCCGGATATGCATCTCTGGAACATTTCAAGAAATATATTAATTATTGATCAGTTCAGTAGAAACTCTGGAGGTATATCTCTGATAATTTAGGCGGGATTTTGAAATATTCTGTCACTTTTGCATGTCAGATATTTCTGGAGATGCATCTCCAGAATAATCTGATAAAAGAAACAACTACATGATCACACAACCATTGTTGCCATTGTTGTTTTTCAACCCAATCCCTCGCCAAAAACCCCTTCATTCTCTTTCGATTTTTCACTCCAAATCTCCATTCTTGTGGTTGATCACATCATAGGGAGTAAAAGAAGATATACTTTAAGGTAAAGATCCTTTATTTCCCACTGCATTACTCATATTAATCAAGCATTTTTTCTAAAAAGCGAGTGTTGTGTCCGAAAATGTATCTCTGAAACGAATATGAACTTGTCCGGAGATACATCTTTGGAACTAGTCTGTGTTCATTTTCCAAGTATATTTTTCAGCAATGGCGCTTATATACTGTTATGTTGTAATTATTTTCATTAGGTATTGTGCACCCCAATTTTTCCCAAAGCAAGTTGTTTCTCCAAATGTCCAAGGTGTTGTTGTGAAGGTCGTAGATGTTTGCAACGAATTTAAAAATGAGAAAGAGTTTGAATCTCGTGATCAAATGACTCAATGGATTCGAATGAGGCCTCTAAACATGGATTTGGTATGGTTATTGGATGGTCCGATAATGGTTCGAATAGAAGATGCGTTTTTGTGACAATGACGTGCGAAAGAAGCAGGAAATATAGAACTCTTCCCTAGAATTTTAAAAGAGACGACACCGGTTCAAGAAAATGTGAGTGTTCGTTTAAGACGTGTGGTTACATGTTGGCAAACAAAAACTGGAGATTTAATGTGATATGTGGTTTATATAACCATGATTTGTGTGAAAATTAGTCGGTCACCCTAGTGTGTGTCGGCTCATGCCAGAAGAGAACGAATGTGTTGCTGACATGACATTGAATCTGGTTCAATAGAAAAATATACTTGCAACATTGAAATGGAAAAGACTCGAAAATATATCAAATATCAAGCAAGTTTAGAATATTCGGTACCTAACTAACAAGGTGCTTATGAGGGATACAATTGAAATGCAACAACTCTTGAAATTGTTGGATGATAACAATTACATGTCTAGGTACCGAACGTGCGAGAATGGAGTTACTATTAGAGATATATTTTGAACTCATCCTAATTCTATAAAGTTGTTCAACACGTTTCCTATTGCGCTCATACATGATTCAACCTACAAGACCAACAAGTATAGACTACCATTATTGGAGATGGTTGGTGTTACCTTAACTCAAAAGACATATTTAGTTGGGTTTGCATTTCTTGAGTGTGAAAAAAAGGACAATTTTTCTTGGGCCTTAGAGGTGTTCCGGACACTGTTGAAGGACCAAGGTAAGATGCCTAAAGTTATTGTTATCGACCGCGATACCGCCTTCATAAATTCAGTTGCAAAGGTATTTCCTTATTCTAATGCATTACTTTATAGATATCACATAACAAAGAATGTGAGAAGTCGGGTTAAACCTACGGCAAGGACAAAACAAATAGAGCCTGAAGATGGAAAAATGGCGAAGGTGGGTGTGGTTGTGGAAAAAATAATTGATGCATGGAATCGCATAATTAATTCTTCCACAAAAGAACTGTATGTCGATTCTGTTAGGCATTTCAGGAAAGTGTGTGAAAAGTATCCATATTTGTTGAAATATGTTGAAAGCACATTTCTTGACCAAACGAAGGAGAAATTTTTGTGTGCATGGACTGATAATGTTAAACACATTGGAAATACAACAACTAACATAGTTGAGTCTGCCCATGCTATTTCGAAAAATTGGTTGGGAAATAATAAGGGCGATTTTTCTAAAGATTGGGACTTTGTGAGCCACGTGATTCAAAACCAACATAATGAGATAAAAATATCATTTAGTCGGAGCATCTCAGTTTTGGAACACAGATTTAAAGATAACACTATATATTCTCAGTTGCTCGGTAACATTTCTTGGGCGGGTTTGAATTATATTTTTCACGAGGCTAAACGAGTTGATAATGTAGACCCCGATAGCGCAAAATGTGGATGCACAATTGTGAAAACATATGGTCTCCCATGTGCTTGTGTTATTACAAAGAGGCGAAACTTGGTAGCCCAAAAAGAATGGACGAGGTTTGCACTCATTGGAATAGACTTAGGTTTGATGATGATGGTGTCATGAATAACGGTAAATCTAATATATCTATTTTGACAGAATAGGAAGTGATACAATAGAGACTTTTGAAAGTCAATGACAATATGAAACTCAATATCAAAGAACAATTGAGGAAGATTGCTTATCCGGAAACCATCGACATGAAACCGCCCCCTCAACCAGTAAGAATAAAAAGGTGCTCCAAAGAAAATGAAGCCTACAGCGAATGACAATTCGACTACACAATCTCCTTCATTTTTCAAACATGTTGACAAAGTTTTTCCCGACACAACAAATCATAAATCTCAAAAAAGTGTTGTCAAAGGAGCTCGCATTAGCAAACCACCTCTTATGCTGCCTCCACTGAAAATTCCATTCATCGACGAGATATTCGTTTTTATGCACAAATACATCAAGCAGATCATCAATATTGTGGGGGAAGGTAATTACAGTTATCAACATGTTTCGGCTTTACTCGGTAAAGAAGAAGATAATCATACACTTGTCCGCCATCAATTTATCCAAGAGTTGAAGACGCGTAAAGAATCATATATATGATTGTACGGAAAGAAACAAAAATTTGATGACGTCTATGAGTCTCTTGTTCCTTGCCTTAGCGGTCCGACACCGAAGGCAAAATGGACGCGCTTTCCTAAAATTGGTCACCTATTAGCATTTGCATATCATAGAGTGCGTGTTAATTTGACACAATACAGTTTTTCAAAAACCTTTTTTCTACTATGCACCGCCCCACCTCAAAATCCAAATTATCGTATCATGTGTATTGGATTGCTTTCAAAAGCAAGTCATTTTGTTCAAGTTTACTTGAAACAATGATGTCCTATACCACTTACATCACCGGAGTGGACGACTCATTCAACAACAAAAGTCGAGACTTGGCCCAATCATTTTATGGAAAGGATGCAAGAATTCGAGAAATCGAATAACATTGAAAAATAATCAAATGCACAAAAGTCCAAGGGGGTATCACCCATAGATTTAGCCGACGAAAAATATTTTGATTCGTTTTAATTTCTTGTTTAGCCGGACAAATAAGTGTATGTAATTGTTTCTCGATATAAATCAAGTATAATATATTCAACATTTGTTCATATTGTGTCTTAATGCATTTTTTATCTTCTCTATAACAACATTTGTTCTTTTGTAAAAAAAAGGTTTTGTTTTAAAGGTTTTGTTTTGGAACTGGTTCAGGAGAACTTCTGGAGATGAATCTCCGAAACAAGATAATAGGGTGCGAAACCGGAGATATATCTCTGGAATCAGCATGCCAGTTATTGAGTGGTCCATATTGATCTATGACTTTTATAAATTAAGGTGCTCTTATGTAGTATTTCATACAAACTGAAAAATGTCTCAAATGTTACAAATAGACATCAACTGGTATGCGCAAATGTCTCCTTCTCCAGCTCTACATCCGGGTGAATGTTTAAACTCACTGATTTTACCTCCCTCAAAGATATCAAAGACGAAATTCATCATATCCTATCTTACGGAGACAATCGAAGGATTGTGAAACTCGAGTACCATTCATCGTCGATTAACAACGGAGGGAAGATTAAGTTCAACAAATTTGTGCTCAAGACGCAAGCAGGTGTAAGGGCTATGTGGAATACGTATTTGCGTTTCGAAACAAAATTTTCGCTCGAGTTGGAAGCGAGAATTTCAAGATCGGCCGAAGATGTTGAAGCGTCCACTTGGATATTGAAGTAATGTTGCATTTTCTGTTGAAAAGATATATAGAATCCTAATTTTATTTTATGAATCCTAATTTCATTTTAGAAAATTACATCTTTTTAGTTTTACTACTGATGTGTCTGTGTTACAGAAATGTAACTACGGAAACATTCTGGAGATACAGCTCCGAAATAAAATAAACCAAATAATAGGGCACAATTCAGAATATTTTTTGTTAAACTGTGTTGGGGTGCGTTCGAGAATGCATTTTTCAATTTTTGCATGCATTAATAAATCCTCGTTTTTTTTATCACCTCTATGCATGTTGGGGTTTAAGAAAAGTTTTTTTTTTTAACTTAAGTAGTCATGATATTCTTAACCCGTGGGGTTTTTGAAAAGCTAAATTAAACCCTACAATGCTTAATATTTCGGATGAACAATTTCTTTCTCTATTACGGAAGGAAACCATTTATGTTTCAAGTGTTTATTCTATTGGAGATGTAAATAGATAAAACATTATATGTGATTGAAATCTCTTCATCAAATATTTCATTGTTCATGGTGTTTTAGCGAGGACTTTAATTCTATCATTGAATCTCGTGAGAAATAGATAGACATTTTCCTAATAAAACCCCGAATGATGAGTTTAGAGTTTGGTTTAACGATAACAATTATTAACTTAGACACTATTGGGGTTCATTATACATTCTCCAATGGCCCTAATGGCCACACTTACACTTCTCATAGATAGAAGAAATATGTTTGCATAACTCAATGGTTTGATGTTTGGAAAACAATGGTGTGCTCTATTATACAGAACTCTCATTGTGACCAACATCCCATTTTTGTAAACTTATAATCCGAGGTAAATTATTTACCTTATTTTAAATTCTATTAGCTCAAGGTTTGGAATAAACATTTGTTTGGAGATGTTCATAACAATGTCAAAAATGATTTTTATAAATTTGATGTTTGGAAAACAATGATGTGGTCTACTTTATAGAACTCTCATTGTGACCATTATCCCATTTTTGTAAACTTATAATCAGAGGTAAATTATTTACCTTATTTTGAATTCCAAAATTTGTGGATTTCTAATGAAGACTGTTGTGTCAATTACTTTCATTGGTTTAATAAACTTTCATTGGTTTTATAGTGTGGTTGGTTGTCTGACGTTTATTTTCGCATAATTCTAAATTTTTGAAATATTAGCTTAAAGGTTTGCAATAAATATTTGTTCCGAGAACTTCATAACAATATCAACAAAGATTTTCCAGAAGTTTGATGTTTGGAAAACAATGACGTGATATACTTTAACGAAATTTCATTGTGAGTGAAGGAAAATTGAAGTTCGAGTATTGCAAAGTGAAAGTGGCGGAATTGCTTATTAAATGAGTGTCAATTGAAGGAATTTGGATCCTCTCCTGCTGATATTTTGGTGCTGCCCATTCAGCTTCCATCTTAGCCATTCATCAACTTCAATGTATCTTTCCAAAGAAATTTTATTTTTCTAAATTAATTCTGAACCATTTGATGAGTGGCAGCAGGTGATCTATTTGCCAATTGAAGTGTTCAAGAGGTTTGTTGTGAAACGATGTCGTCAAGTACAGAACAAAGTTATGAGATAAAAATTGAGTTTCTTAAACAAACACAAGAAACCCTATTAGGTTTCACAAAGGAAAAGAGAAGAAAGAAGAAGAATAGAGAATTGGTTAAATCTGTTTTACTATTCACTTTCTCAATAAGGGTTCAAAGATTACAAGTGAATACCAACAATTAACCTCTCTCAACAACCTGAGAGAATTAGTCTATTTATAGACTACTAAGCTAACTTAACAATTGGGCTTACAAGCAAGAGCCAATTTGACATGCTAATAATCCTAGCATTTCGTCTAATGCATGCTTGAGCATACTTCGACTACAATATACAAGATCAGTATGTGAACACACTTTGACTTCATACTTAACCTTCTGTCGAACCGTGAAGCTACCCTTATCGACACTAAAGTTTGATCCAAAATACCACAAATATCCACCTTGAAACAAACTATACACAAAACAAGGGAACAAACTAGCTTTCATCATCACAAGTTCCACCATAAATCAGGACTCTTCTCAGAGACTCATTGATGTACCTAAGAATCCACTTTAATGCTTGCCAGTGCGCCTTCCCAAAATTGGCCATATACCTGCTTACAAGGCTCACTTCATACGTTATGTCTGGCCTCGTACAGACCATAGCATACATCAAAGAACCTACTATACTAGCATCTGGGATGCTATTCATATAGGCTCTTTCGACTTCAGTAGTAGGACTTTGAGTCGTACTCAGCTTGTACTGAGAATTAGTCGGTGTTAGAACAAGATTTGAATTCGACATACCAAACTTGTTAAGAATATTCTTCAAGTATATCTCTTGAGATAAGCATAATCTCGACTACTTTCTATCTCTTCGAATGTCAATCCCAAGAATTCTGGAGGCAGCTCCCAAATCCTTCACGCCGAATTCCTTATCGAGTTCAGCCTTTACCTTCATAACATCTTCAACACCGTTGCTTGCTATGAGGATGTCATCCACATAAAGAAACAAAATAACGAGTGAATTTCTTGGTCGAAATCTGAAGTAAACACAATGGTCGAACTGGCTCCTAGTGAAACCAATGTGTGCCATGAACTTGTCGAATCTCCTATTCCGTTGTCGAGGAGATTGTTTCAGGCCATACAAAGACCTATTCAGCTTGCACACATAATCTTTCTTTCCCTTTTCTGCATACCCTTCAGGTTGCCTCATCAGGATCGTTTCATCTAGATCACTATACAGGGAGGTTGTCTTCACATCCATTTGTTCAAGTTCTAGGTCGAACTTTGTCACCATGGCTAACAACATTCTAATGGATCTATACTTTACAACAGGTGAGAACACATCATTGAAGTCGACACCTTCTTTCTGAGTGAACCCCCTAGCAACCAACCTTGCCTTAAAGTGCTTTGACATCACTCATTCGATTCCTTCCTTAACCTTAAAATCCACTTACAAGTGACTAACTTGGCTCCTGCAGGTTTCTCAACCATCTCCCAAGTGTTATTATCATGAAGAGATTTCATCTCATCATCCATGGTTTTCAGCCATTCAGCCTTGTCTCGACTCCTCATTACTTCCTTATAATCTCTAGGTTCTTCATCAAGGACCTCACTTATAGAAATTAAGGCATAAGCTATGAGATCTGTATAACCAAGTCTCTGAGGTGGCTTGATGACTCTTCTCGACCTGTCTCTTGCTAGTATATAGTCATTATCAGTCTCTTCATCTTCGACGGAAGCTTCTGCTTCTTCTTTGACTTCATCTGGGTCATGCAATTCAGCATCAATATGCTCCACCTCAACAGGAATCTCTCCATGTTCCAGCTCTTCTTCAGAAATCTTCGAACTTTGACCAATGTCATTAGTTTTTTGGAAAGTCATCTCAGCTTCATTAAAAACTACATCTCAACTTGTGATACACCTCTTGTGACCTGGTTCTAGGCACCATAGCCTATAAGCTTTGACTCCTTCAGGGTATCCAAGGAACATACATTTCAGATCTCTAGGTTCAACATTGTCTTGCCTAATTTGAGCATAGGCTAAGCATCCAAATACTCTAAGTCTGTCGAGACTAGGTGGATGTCCCGACCAGACTTCTTCAGGTGTCTTCATTCCCAAGGCAGTTGAGGGACACCTATTTATCAGGTAAGCTGCAGTCATAACAGCTTCTGCCAAAAACACCTTTTTCAATCCTGCACTACCAATATGCACCTCACCCTTTCTAGAATGGTTCAATTAAACCTTTCAGTCAAACCATTTTATTGGGGAGTCCTTGCAGTAGTTTTGTGCCTTACAATACCAGACGCAACACAATAGTTGTCGAATGCCTCATTGCAAAATTCAAGACCATTGTCGGTCCTTAACTTCTTGACCTTCCTGCCAGTTTAGTTTTTGACCAGAGTCTTTCAACTTTTGAAAGTTTCAAAAGTTTCATCCTTAGTCTTCTAGATGAATACCCATAACTTTCTAAGGTAATCATCAACTATGGATAGAAAATACTTTGCACCAGAGTGTGAAGGATTCCTTGCAGGCCCCCAAGATCAGCATGTTCCTTCGACCCCTTCATTAGCCTTATTGACTCATCATGGAGCTTGAATCTCACAGATCCAATACCTGCAATTTTGCAAGCTTTGTTGTTACCCAACAGTATTAATCCACCATCTTGATCACACAATTCCTCAAACACGTCTTTGTTTGGAATCATGTGCCATGTACACCCTGAATCAATAATCCACTCCTTGCTAGAGTCGTTGCTTGAAACTACCATGACATCATATGAATCATAACCATCTTGCACAATGGCAGCATTTCCATTATCCTTTCCACCCTGATTGTTTAGTCGATCAGGGTATACTTTTCTTGTAAGACCATCCTTCTTACAATGATAATACTTAATAGTGCGAGCATTACCACCATAAGAATTATGTAGAACTTTACCCTTCTTCTTCTCAAACCTACCATCTTTCTTCAAGAATTTCTCCTTAACGGACAAACCTTCCCCAACAGAAGATGGATTGTGCTCCTTTCATTCATTCAAATCCTTAGAGTACAAGGCAAATTGAACATCTTTAAAGGTCAACAACTCTCTTCCATACAAGAGAGTATCTTTGAAGTGAGCATAAGACTTAGGTAAAGAGCACAACAACAGCAACACTTGATCTTCATCATCAATCTTGACCTCGATATTTTCAAGATCAAGAATTAACTTGTTGAACATATCCAGCTGCTCAGCGAAGGCTTTGTCTTCACTCATGTTGAATGAATACAAAGCTTGCTTCAGGTAGAGATGATTAACCAACGATTTCTTCATGTTCAAACCTTCAAGTTTCGTCCATACACCCGCTGCAGTTTTCTCCTTTGAAACCTGCCAGAGAACTTATCACCAATGCTCAATACAATGGCACTATAGGCTTTTTCGACCATAGTTATCTTCTCCTTCTCCGTTAGGGCAACATCCATCTTATTCGATCCTTTCAATGCTTCTGACAAACCTTGTTAAACAAGAAGGGCTTGCATTTTCAAGTGCCACAAACCGAAATCATTCACATCGGTGAATTTCTCAATCTCAGACTTTGTTGAAGGCATATTCTCCACCATGCTCATCGCACCAGTTTAATGTGAAACGATGTCTTCAATAACAGAACAAAGTGATGACATAAAGATTGAGTTTCTTGAACAATCACAAGAAACCCTATTAGGTTTCACAATGGAAAAGAGAAGAAGGAAGAAGGATAGAGAATTGGTTAAATCTGTTTTACCATTAACTTTCTCAATAAGGTTTCAAAGATTACAAGTGAATACCAACAATTAACCGCTCCCAACAACCTGAGAGAACTAGTTTATTTATAGACTACTAAGCTAGCTTAGATTACAAGCTAACTTAACAATTAGGCTTAAAAGAAAGGCCCAATTCGACATGCTAACAATCCTGGCATTTTGACTACTGCATGTTTGGGCATACTTCGACTACAGCATACAAGATTAGTATGTGAACAGACTTCGACTTCATACTAAACCTTCTGTCGAACCGTGAAGCTACCCTTATCGACACTAAAGTTCGAACCAAAATGCCACAAGGTTGAATAAATACATGAGTATGTAAGACTTGGATGACTTGAATTAAGGTGATGTGTTGAGAAAAAATGTAATTTAATTAGTCATAACCGTTTACATCAGGGCTGTAACCGGTTACCACATCCTCCATAATAAAAATGAATGCTCTTGTAACTGATTACCACTTTTATGCAATTGGTTACCACCTAAGTCAGTAGCGTTTCATAACGAGTTACTACTTTTGTGCAATTGGTTACCACCTCGAAATTTTAGATTTTTTGTTACATTTATTAAGTTGGTTAGATATTGTTTCATATAGTATTTGTTGTTCCATTTGGATTGGCTACATTATGAAAAACAACATGGAGTGTACAAAATGTTTTGGTGAAAAAATGACACATGTGAGACATGATGTTCCAATAGGTGTGGCACATCTGGCCCCTGCTGCAGTGCAAGTTTTGTTGTGTTTTTTTGTTGTGATTTTTGAGCATGCTTCTGGATTCGTGTGTGATTTGTTACTATCTTTTAGCAATTTAATTAGTTATATTTTTTTTATAATTTAATAAGATCAAAGTTAAATTATGGATATTTTTATTTGAATTCAAATCAAATCAAGTCTTTTAGTGGATATGTTTTGAAAAACAAATCTTAACCAAATCTCCACAATATTTGGTGATTAAAATTCAAATGACCATTAGAAAATAACCCAACTATGGATTTATATTTAAAGATACTCATTCTAACATTGAAGACAATGAGCTTGATTGAATATTCTTTAGGTTAGAATTTTATTTGAGTCTGTTGTTTGTGTTGCTTGTACATCACTTTAGCGCTTTCATTCATATCTTAAAGCATAGAGTTTGGTTTGTTTGGTTGAGTTGTAATTCAACAATCATTATTCTGATTTTTGTAGTGAACACTTGGGATTAATGATTGAGAGAAAGTGAGATGAGTTTTCATATTTACGGGGAGTCCTAAATAGAAAGTCACTAGGATTAGGAAGAGGCATTGAACAACATGGAGTTGTTGTTCTTATAAGACTAATTGTACTAATTCAAAATAATGGATTTCCTTTCTTGTGTTGGAAGCCCCCCAAACGTAAGTGAGGTTGCATCGGACTGGGTTAACTATTTTTGTGTTCTTTTATTGCTTTATCATTGATCATCTTGTTTATCAATAATCTATTAATTCTAGTTAAAGATATAGAACACTTTGGTTTAAATATCTGGTCCAACATATGTCCCATTAAGAACAAAATTTCAATTGGCATCAGTGCAGGATTCTTGTTCTGTTTGGGTGTGTTCCATGACTCTTATTCTGTTCAAGATAGAGAATTTCAAAGGAGGAGCAGTTCGTCAACCTCAGTTTCTTAATGATATTAAGAATCCTCCAAAGAAAATAGCTGAAGAAAAGTACGAAGATTGTGAAGACCACGTAGATTATGATACTAAGGAAAATATCAGGCTTGCTAAGATCTTTAGTAAAGTCATGAGAAACACAATTTCAAAAGGTTTAACTTTCAGCATAAAGGAATAGGTGGTGAAAATGCAAAGATTTTGAACATATTCAAGCTAAATGCTCAAGTTCTCTAAGGAAACAAAGAAAATCTACAGTGAAGAAGGTGGATATGATTAATCAAACAATATTGTGACCTTCAAAGACATGAAAGATGTTATACATACTGGTAAGCCATCAAATTCAAAGAATATGCTGGTTACTCCTTTTTAGGAAACATAATGCACAATGTCAAGTAACATGTCTGAACGTCGTGTCAAACATCTTTACTAGTGCATTAATTTGTTCTACTCCATTCCAATACATTATTTTAAATTATATGGTAATCAACTACTTCATCAACATATGTATTCCCAGTGGAATGAGAAGTCTCAGAGACATTATCAACATGTTTGGTGTGGCAAGCCTATTATTCTTGTTCATATTGCTTGTACCTCCCACAAGGTATTTCCTAGTGAAGATTGTTATTTTGACAGTAGCAACAATAGACACTTGCTAGGAGGAAGAAACTATGTTACTTTTGGCGATTGTACTACAAGAGAGAAATTTAATGATAGGAAGATGACTATTTTCTGCACTATGGTGAAGAATGTCGAAGAACATGTCATGATATGATGGATGACATTTTAGATACATAAACTAATATATAGCACAAAAATCTTGGGAGTACAAGGAACTTTGTTGCAGAGAAATATGTCATATCTATGCCTGATACATATATTAGTGATTATGGCAAAATTCTTTCTATTTTGGTTCCTTCTCATAATTATGGAATTTTCAATATTTAAAATCAAGATATTGTGTTTGGTGAAGTTGAAATTGGTGTTCCTCTTGGTGTGTTAAATCTCAGTTATAAGTTGTATTTCAAGAAACATGTCCCAGATATTGTTCCCTATAATATTCCACATTTTGATAAATCCGGTCTAGATGTTGGTGAAAACGTTTTTCATGTCCCACTCATGTATGAGCCTGTAAGAAACCATCCAATCATTCAAAAGATTGTTGTGATGAAACCAATATGGGGGGTCAAGATGTTGATACAAATGTTCTCGACATCCTATTTGACATGTTGGAGACAGGGTCTCAAATTAATAAGGAGAATGATGATGTGACCCCTGAGAATAATTTTGTGGGTGATTATGAGCATGTCCATGAAGATGTTAAGGTTGATACTATTGTAGACCATGTTGGTGTTGCTAATAACAATAATAAGAAAAGAAAATCTGCATAAAAAAGAATGAAGGCTCATGCAGTAGAAGATTTTCAAGATGTTGATCATAACTTGAATGTTATAAAGGTGCCCTTAAACAAGAAAATTAATGAGATTGTCACTTGAAAGAAGGAACAACTTGTAGCAAAAGACTATGCTCAAATCAAAGGGGTTGACTTGTTGAAGCTTCTCTCCCTATTTCCTATATTGGATTCATTAGATTGTTACTAAGATTATCATGTATTATAACGTTCAAACATTATCAGATAGATGTGAAAAGTGCCTTCCTCAATAGGTATTTGAATGTGAAATTCAATCAAGATGTTAGTAATGATGGCATTGACATGGATGGTACTATTGAGAAGGATGATTATGTGGAATTCAGTATGGATGCTACTTCTGATATCAACAACATGGAGGGTGTGAATGTGGAAGAAAATAAGAATCTGATGATAGTTCATAGTTATGTTGAAGACACTGTGTTTTATAGGATGTTAATTAAGATGCTAGAATATTTTACTCAACAAAGGAAAGTTGAATTTGGGTTGAGCATGGTAGGAGATGTTACCTACTTTCCTCACTTTCAAGTAATGCAAATGAAGGACTTCACCTTTGATTCCCAAAGTATATATGATGGAAGTATTTGCACTTAACTGTTGTGGAGTAATCAAATGCTCAAAGATGTCACTAAAGATGGTAATGAAGATGTCAAGCAGGATGTACCACACAAACTGTATGACATGTTGGTGGTTGAGTTTCTAACTCAGGGAAAGGATGAGCAAGTTGCCCTTGTTAATTCTGAAGTGAATAAAAATCTTGTTCATACAAGTGACTTTAAGACAAATGCTGGAGAAGATGTTCAGGACATTGTGCACACTGTAAGGAGAAAGGTTAGTGGAAAGAGAATACCTATCCCTTTTGTTCTCATTGATAATGTTTCATTTCATTCTGAAATAAGTGTTCGGAAGTGGAATTATACTTTCCAAAGAAGGATTGTTTGTGAAAATGAGCTAGGTAAAAAAGCTTTTGATTGTACATAGATTATGGAGTTGCTGAAAGCTGCTGGGTTAATCAGAACTACAACTGATGGTGGTCCTTGTTATGAAAAGTTGGTCAAGGAGTTCATAATGGTCATTTATGTTGAGTGTAATGTTGAAGGAATCAAGGACTATAGATAGGTGTATTATAGAGGAAAGTGTGTGAAGTTTTCCCTTTCAATCAATGATGACTTTTTGGGCAGAAGCAAGTCTGCAGGGTATGAAATGGTTACCTCTATAGAAAAGATTATGACCAAAGAAGAGGAAACTGTAAGGGAGGATGCAGAATAACATTATGTTGAAACGCTAAAGTATAACGAAATTATAGAGTTTCTAAGTGATGCTCATTTATTGAAGATAATGTTGAATGTTGGATTTGATTATCCTAAGTTGATAAAGAAATTTGTGGTTAAGAATGATGGTATTTCTCATGGGTTGCTGAATTTCAAAAATAAGTTGTTTGTTGGGAAAGATGTCTTAGAAATTAGGCCTCACAATGTTCATGTTATTGATAAATATGGTTTTGGTGATATGCTAAGTCTGCAATTAGAAGCAATCATCTACTGCATCACTGGTTTTATTTACCAGGTGGGAACTTATGCTACCTTAGAATGTGGAGAATGTTGTCTTTGTCAATTGGTTAAACATGCTGAGTTTCATGGTATCCAACCACTTATTGGTGTTCCTGCACTAATATGTGATAATTTTAGTGTTCAAACAAAATACATTGTTAGTTACAATGATGAGATTGGTGCTACCCCAAGTGTTTTAACTTTTAGTTACATATTGAATGTTGGGAAAGATGTGGCAGACATTATGTCCAACATTTGTGCACATGTTGATGAAACTGATCTGGGTTTTGATGGAAAAATCTTTTAGCTTTTTCAGCTAAAATTATTGCTGCTGCTACATAAGTATATTTTCATACACATTGTGCCATGCATTGTGTTTGACATATGTCCGTCTGAAGAACAAAACTGTCGCTACTGAAATTTTGGGGTATGTGTTCTTGTGTTTTTGGTATCTAGTAGCTATGCCCATTTTAGGTTGGGTTTTTCTGTTATCCCTTGCCCATTTTGAGATATCTAGGGGGAGATGGTGATATGATGATTTTTCAGAAAGATTATTTCTTCCAACTGGTGTTCATAAGAAGTTGTGTGTTGTTGTGATCTTAAGCTCATACTCATGGTTGTGGTTAGCTAACATGTATTAGTTTTGCTGCACTCTATTATTTATGTTTGAACAATATCTTGTTTGCAAGATCTGCTGCTGGTGTGTTGGTTTCTACAATTGGTATTTGCTGTTCTGGCTCACTTTGGAGTTGCTCATACTTGCGTGATTAGATTATTTTTATAATCAACTTGTTGAGAAAGATGTCTTAACATGTTATGTGACATCTTGGCGCACAGTGTGCTCTTACTATAATTAATGTTTGCTTCAGCATTGGTTAGAAAACCTGTATTATTTCTGGTAAGATGAGTAGATTTTATTTGGGAGAAGTTTGATAATTCATAATTTTGAAGAAAATATTTAATTTTATTTGCTTTAAAGGAAGATTAGGTTCAGTTTTTGCAAGAGAATTATTCAGAATCCTTTACTTGAGATGTTGGAATAATGATGTTTATCAAGTAAAGATTTTGTTCAAGATTCATAGTTGTGTTAATTGGACAGATGGCAAGCCATATGTTCTAAGATCTGTGAGACATCTGTCTCATACTAGTTACAAAGATCTCAATCTTCCTAATAAATACTTTATTGATCATGTTTATTTTTGGAGGATGTCATATGAATCAAACAAAACAAGAATAATCAAGAGATTCATATTTGTTCAAGGAGATCGATCAAGATTGGAAATCATCATTATTGAAGATTGATCTCATGTACATTTTATAAGTCCAACAAAATTCATGACCTAAATCCTTATGGGCTTTTGGAGCTGGACATTTGTGGCTATATAAGGATTTCATCTCTTTTGTGAAGACTAAGACCTCAAGAGTAAATATCTACTCAGTGAGAAAGATGCAGAATCCTCAAGTGAAGAGGAAGAATCATGCTCTGGAGACTGAAGTCATCTGGCTAGAGTTATTTGTGTTGTTTCTGAAGAAAGATGTTATGATTTTTTTGGCCCTTGTATCTGGGTCTGCAGTCCACCTTTGGTATTTATTGTTCTGTAAATCTCAATGGTTCATGTTTTGTGGTATTTCTCCGGGTTTCTTTCTTTTCACACCTTTTCCAAATTGTGGCATAAATGGGGTAATATTGTGTATGTACTACTTATGTTGGTGTGTATGTACTACTGCAACAATGGATATTTTGACGTGTTTGTGGAGTAGTGTTTGGTTGTGTGCATACATCATCTCAGATAGATGTGTGCTCTGGTTTATTTTTGCTTATGCTCTCATCTGATGAGCATGTGTGCTCACATGCTAGAGCATCTGATGTGACATCTGACCTTTAATCATGGGTGATCAAATCTATTGACCGTGTGTGAACTCTGACGTTCTAATTATTTTTGTGTAGTGTAGTAGTGTGTTCTGCTGATCACTACTGACCTTGTATGTGTGCATGCATGTTTGCTTGTGTGCTTGTCTGATTATGAGAGCATCATTGTGTGAATAACTGACTGATCTGTAGCAACCACTTGAACTTCTGATGTGTGTTACTGAATTCTGATGCTAATGTGTGTTATTCTAATTTTGTACTTCTACTGATGATGTTGTTTGCTTTGAGTGTTTGTTTGTTGTGTGTTTATGATGTTCAGTGTGTATTGTGCATCTTGTAATTTGTGATAGAGTTGTTTTGACAAAATTTACCAAAGGGGAATATTGTTATTTCTTTTGGATTGATTGCATTATGCAAAACAACATGGAGTGTACAAGATGTTTTGGTAAAGAAATGACATATGTGGGACATGAAGTTCAAGTAGGTGTGACACATCTAGCCCCTGCTGCAGATCAAGCTTTGGCTCGTGTTTCTTTGTGATTTATGAGCGTGTTTCTCGATACGTATGTAATTGATCTGTTGTTATCTTTCAGGAATCTAATTAGTTATATTTGTTTGATAATTTAATAAGATCAAATTTAAATTATGAAGATTTAAATTATGAAGATTTAAATTTGAATTCAAATTAAATCAAATCTTTTTGTATAGATATCCGTTGGAAAAAAGTGATTAAAATCAATTCAAATCAATTCAAATTTCCATAATATCTAGTGATTAAAATTCAAATGCCCGTTGGAAAAAAGTACAAATATGGATTTCTATTTAAGGAGACTCATTCTAACATTGAAAACAATGAGCTTGATTGAAGATTCTTTGTGATAGGGATTTATTTGATTCATTTGTTTGTGTTGCTTATACACCACTCTAGTGCTTTCATTCATAATTTAAAGCATAGAGTTTGGTTCGTTTAGTTGAGTTGTAATTCAACAATAATTATTCTGATTTTTGTAATGATCACTTGGGATTAGTGATTGAGAGAAAGTGAGAGGGGTTCTCATATTTAGAGCGAGTCCTAAATAGAAAGTCACTAGAATTAGGAAGAAATATTGAACAACATGGGGTTATTGTTCCTATAAGACTAATTGTACTAATTCAAAATAATGGATTTCCTTTCTTATGTTGGAAGTCCCCAAACGTAAGTGATGTTGCACCAAACTGGGTTAACAATTCTTTGTGTTCTTTTATTGATTTATCATTGATCAACATGTTTATCATTAATATGTCAATTTTGGTTTAAGATGTTGAACACCTTGGCTTAAGCATCTGATCCAACATTTGTCCCCTTAAAAATAGAATTTCAGTATTGTATATATACCCCCATCAGATTGATCAATGAGAATAATAACCACTATTACTCCTCCTTCTTAAAACTCTCTCTTACTCTCACACTCTTTATTGTTGATTATTTTCCATCCTTTGTGATTCTAACCTAATTTTATTTTTAAATAATTGTATTTTTAGAATTCCAATATAATATTTTCTCTAACTACATTTACTTATTGTCTTTTAACTGTATTTACACTACTACAAATAATATATTTTATAACAAAGCTTTCACCTCACTAAACCAAAACCCATGTAAAAGGTCAAGGCGCGCCATGTTCTATTTTATTTTTTTAATAAATACCAAATATTCCCCCGGTTTCTAAATGTAACCGAGAGAAAAAATAATTCAGTGCATGCTTCAAATCCCAACATTAACAATTTATGTTTTTATTTCTTTAAAAGTGGTGTCTTTCTTTTTATTATACTTTTAATTTTTAAATTAATGAATTATTCCTTCAGTTATATTTAATAGCCTAGGGATTAGATTATCATATTTTACTATAAAAGCACTTATTAATCAGATTTTACCCTAAACCTAACTTATATATAGCCCCTCAAAAGTTTTACTCATCATTCTTTGGGATGGATTGCAAGACAGAAAAAAACATCTATGTTCTTCAATATTTAACAAAACATTTTTCTGCCATTGCAATCTATCTCACATAATGATGTTGATGTTGTTGTTGTATTTTTGTAATAACCTTTCTATGTTGTCAATTAAAGAAAACAATGAGAAATTTATTGTTTTCCTAGGTTGACAACATTGAGAAATTTATTCCTAAACACAGTCATCCATTTCTCTTTCGTGTGAAAGCATTTGCCATGAAAATATTTTCTCAAGATAATGAAATCTCTCTGGGAAGGATTGCAAGTACAAAAAAAAAAATTTTTTAGTTGGAACAAATAACTTATCAGAAATTTGAAAAGATAGGTTATTCTCCAAGAATTCATTGTCAAACTCTTGATTTGTTTAAACAACTTCTTTTAATATTTTGTGTAAACAATGTAAATATAAAAAAAATTTAAAAAAATTCCCTCTGTTTTTAAAAGAAATCGAGAGGTATGTGGCGCTTGGGTTGTCACTACAAAATAAACAGTCATTACGACGTGATTTTCACGCCACAAAATTTAAAATGACGTCACAAAGAAAAATTAGCGTCGTAGTTATTCAAGGAAGTAGCAGTTATGGCAACTTTTTTGCCATATGAAAATTACGTCACAACGTTGCGTTGTGATTTTCACGTCATAAATATTTCCCACGTGATCTTTCCGATTGATCAGAATCTGAAGTGGGCCAGAGACTTCATCTTCGATGCTGGAATCCAAGGAGGAGGGGGTGTACCTGCAAGGCACTCCGATGATAAAGTAAGAATTGGGAGAGGAGAAGGCAAGTACAAAGTAAGAATGTCTTAGGATGATTTTTGAATACCTGGCCCTCACGAGGGGGAGGGTTTTTATAATTCCCCCAGCGCTTGGCCATTGGTCCCTATTTTTGGGCCGAGATATTCACTCCCCAAAAATAGGTAACTTCCATAAACTAGCCGTTGTGACGGGAAGACATGCTCCGAACTAGCCGTTGCTTCGAGCGAGGGCGTGGTTGCGGGAAAGAGTGTCGTGGCCGTTCCTGGATGGTTGAACCGTGCGTGACAGGCAGAGATGTGGCAAAGGGCATATGGCCCTGGGGGTCAGCAGTCCAGCCCTCCTCGGCTAAGAGGCAGGAGAGAAAACGCTTTCCTTTTCCCTTAACTGGCAGGGCTTAGGCTATTGGGTCGTTCTGGGTGTAGAAGTGGATTGGGTTATTGTCATACCCCAAATTTTGACCACTAAGATTCCCCATCATTGTGCAAATCATCATCACAATATGGATGAACCATCATACCTCATCAGTCTCCCCAAAGATGGGCGAGCATCCACTACAATCAAACTTAGGGTTTCAAGCCCTCTCACAGCTCTTAGACAAAGGATCAATCAAGGAATGACATGATCTTCAACTTGTCTAACCTCTCAAACATCCACAATGGATCAAGAGGACTCCCACATCAAGAATCAAGAATAATGTTGCAGCATTCCAAGTGGATTAAGCCTCAAGATCGACAGTGTCACCAAATTAGGGTTTTGGTCGACCAGGGCCTCCAGATGGAAATTTTCCTCTGGGCATGAGCCAATGCTTCAAAGCATATCCCAAAATTCTTTAAGGGACCTCATAAACCCAATCATCAAGTCAATTTGACTTTAGAGGATGCATTCATAAAAAATCAGGAATTAGGGTTTCTTGACCTAATTCACCCCTAAGTTGACTTTTGGGACAAAACATGAGCCAAGACCTCAAGAGAGGATTTGAGGGTCTCTAACACACTACATTGATCCATTTACAACAATGGATTGATCCAAGAAGCTTGATCAACAAGTTTCAAATTCACCAGAATCACAATTAGGGTTTCGCGGGAAAAGTCAAGTACGCCTTTGACTTTTGACCCAGACATGCTCCAAAACCTTGGGACATGATTCAATACACCCTATAACACCTATGAAATCAATCCATCAAGTTTGATTTAGGTTAAGGACTTGATTTCATAGAGGATCGCACAGTTTTGAGTTCATCTGACAAAAAGTCTACTGTGCACAAAAGTCAACTTTGACTTTTTGAGATTTTTCACAATTATGGTTCCCTGACCCTAAAATGATGTTAATGTGTGATTGGAACCATCATTCATCAAGAAAAACCAAGAAAAGCGGGATAACTTGTAAGAGGGGTAACCATAAAAAACTTAGAAATTTTCTAAGTTATGGAACAAAGTGGCTAGGGTACCAATTTCCAAGGATCGTAACTTGAGATCCAAGCAACCATTTTGGCTGATCCAAAGATGGATTTGTAGCTCTCATGGCATACTTTAAAAGTGTCAACTACACTCACTCTAATTCATTATGGATTTTGAGTTATGGAATGATCAAAATGGCTGAAAACATGAAATGTCACTTTTTCCAACACTAAGTGAAATTTTCACTAAGTCAGAATCTGTCTTGCTTTTTTTTTCTCCAAAAGTAGGGGGATTTTTCACTTGGATCCAAAAAGTATCAAGACAAACTATTATCACACATGTGTTGTATCATATGAGAGCTTTCCAAAATGGCCAAGAACTCCATGAAACTTCACTTAAGCCATGGGATATGACAATGACAATGTGCCTTGCTGAAAATTGTCATGGCAAGGCAGATTTGTGTATTTTGCTCGATTTGAGCAAATTTTGTAAATGACAAACAAGTTTATCCATCTGAACACCTCAAGGGGAGACCAAGGAGGGACAAACACTGATCCATCAGCCTCCCAAGTCCTTGGAACCAAAAGTAGTATGCCAAACCTAGAAATGCCTAAAAGAGGGACAAGACTCCAATTTTGGTTTGGAGCATTTAATGGATGCACCAAGGTGGCATGGACTGAGCCCTTTCCAACTGAATTCAGTCAAGACTTATCCAAGAACTAGGGAACCAGCATCCTGTGCTCTAACATCTAGTCAATGGCTAGAGGAGACTTGGATTCCTATTGATCAACATTGGCCAAACCTCTGCTGCAGTTGCCATTCACTATTGTAGCCAAAAAAAACTTGCTCTACTATAAATAGAGCTCATTTGTGCTCAGTTTGAGTACACCAAAGCACTACAACACTTGCTTTCCTCAAAATCTCTTTCTCTAGGCAAAAATGCCTTATTTAGCAAGGTAATTCTGAGTTTTTGAGTTAGAGAGCAATTTCATCATAGCTCATGATCCAAACACATCCAATATGTCATATCTAAGTTGTCCAAACTCTCACAAGTGACCTGTAACACCAAAATCACAAAGTCCCCTCTCAAAACCTCAAAATTGGACTTTTTTTGCATTTTTCAAGCCATGTCTTGATTCAGTCACTTTTAAAACCAGATAAAACCTCAAACACACTCCAAATATCATCCTTGAACTGTCCCAAATGGTTCCACACACCTGGAACATCATTTGAGAGACTTGCTATTTTGGCCCCTTTTGCCCCTTTTGCAAGAAAGGGCCAATTTCCATTCCTGAGGTTTCCAGCTGATTCCAATCATCCTAAAAGCTTCTAAGGGATCATTTGAGAGTGTTCAAAGCATCAAAACATTTCTGGAACAACGCACTTGACAGATTGCCCAAAAAGCTCCTAAAGAGGTAAGCATCTCAACTTGAACTCTTTAAAATATGCCTTGCTTTGAGGTCCATTGATCATGCACATCTCCTACATGTTATATGTGTTGTGTTTGAACCAACTCGTCATGTAATTCATGGCTGTACCAAGAGGTAGCACAGAAAATGCACACTATGGCCTATTTTAAAACCACTATCGGGTTTTGAGGAGGATTGATTTTCTGGAAAAACCACCACCACCATTGGATTCCTTAGGAAATTCTAGGCCAGATGCATATAAATTTTGTCTCCGTCCATGGAGAAATGAGGAAGTTATGGCCTTCACGTTTCTGACCAAAAACCATGCCTTGCCTTGCCTTGGCCAGGCCAAGAACAAGGCAAGCCTTGTATATTTGTGGCTGGGGTTTGATACACGGATGTATCACCACCTCAGTGGTAAGGCGCGCACACTGTACACAAGAGGTCTGGGGTTCGAATCCCCCTCGCCCCAGACCCATTTTTAATGGTTTTTTTTTCACATTTTTTTATTATTTTTCATATTATTTTTAATGATTTGAAAAATTAATAACTTCCTCAATTTTAATTATTTTTTATTGGTTCATTTTGTAAAAAATCACAAAAATGTTGAAATATTTTATTCCACAAAAAAAATCAAATTTATATTAGTTATTTAATATAATTAGTATTTTTGTGAATAAATTCATTTTTAATTGTTTTTAAACATTTAAAAGTGAATGTTTATTTTGAAAATCAAAACCAAATGAGTTCTAAATCATCTTGTGATTAAAACCTCATTTTTCAAACCTTAAGTAAAAATCACAAGTGGTTTATTCAAACTTATTTGGTATTTTTATCATTTTAATTGATTTTCTTTAAATATTTACTTTTAAAGGAAAACAAAATTAGGGTTTCTTTGATTTTCACCCTCACAAATCTTTTTTAAACACTTTTGGGCCTCTAATAGAGTGTAAGACCCAACCCCCCTTTGTACAAAAATAATTTGGGCCTCAATCATTGTATAAGCCCCAGTACAATTTCCTAAATGACGGTGCGATACTTGTCTTTCCTTGGGCCTCTCCTCGAGCTATAAGTCCCAATTCTTTTTCTTAAAACTCTTTGGGCCTCTAATAGAGTGTAAGACCCATCCCCTTTGTAAATACACCACCTTTTGGGCCTCGGTCATCGTATAAGACCCAATGTGTTTTCAAACCTCGGCGTGATCACCAGTTTTCAAACAAATAATCATGTGGGCCTCTCCTCGAGCTATAAGTCCCAATTCTTTTTCTTAAACACTTTTGGGCCTCTAATGGAGTGTAAGACCCAACCCTTTGTTTAATCAAATAATTCGGGCCTCAGTGTATTGTATAAGCCCCGATACCGTCAAAAAGTTCGGCACGATCGTCGCCTTTTTAACATAAATCACCCTGGGCCTCTCATTGAGCTGTAAGCCCCATCACTTGTACAAAAACACTTGGGCCTCTAATAGAGTGTAAGACCCAACCCCCTTGTTTATAAAAACTTTTTGGGCCTCAGTCATTGTATAAGTCCTAGTACAGTTTTCAAAATAACGGTGCAATCGTTGTTTTTCAACTGGGTCTCTCCTTAAGCTGTAAGCCCCAACAACTTTTCAAAGCACTTTCTCCTTTGATTTTGAATATAATATTGTTATCAAAGCTTTCTTTGTTGAATAACTAACAAAACAGCATGGAAGCTCTACAACGGGTAAGTGTGTATCCGCTTTCATATATATATATATATATATAACTATATTGTGGGGATGCTTCACTGTAAGTCTTCTTTCACATCCTTTTATATACTCGTCAGATATCCACTGTGTAATACTAGTATAGATATTTAGAGTTTTCCCCGGCAACTACGTCTAGCACTAGGTAAAGCCCTGTTGGTCACTCTTAAATACAAACAAAACTAGATATACATAGGATTCCAGATACAGACTTCCCTCCTCTTGGGGTTAAACAATATGGAACAAAGAGAAAGGCAGTATTCTCGGTGAACCTTTTCTCAAACTGTCACCCTTAGAAATTGTCAAAGAAACTCTAACTCCCCAGAGATGATCTTTTCTCCGTGAATGGCATCTCTTGAGTTTCTTCCAAATCCTTGAACTTTCCTGGCATGATCTATTCTCGGTGAATAGCATGTCTTGAACTTCTCTTGGTTTGGTGACCCACATGCTTCCTAAAAGCATCCCCCGCCTCCTCTTGGGCGTTGTACAAGGACCCTTCGGCTTCTTAGAAGTTATCATGCCTTCTCTTGGGCTACATACAAGGACCCTGAAGACATCTTAAAGGTATAAGACAGAACTTAGTCATCCTTTGCTAGAGCAGTCTTTCCAGCGTCAAAACTCCGGCCATTTTAGGGTTGATACTCATCCCTTAAATGTCTGTGCCTCCTCTTGGGCATTGCACAAAAGATAAAACTCAAGACTCGGATAGTCTAAGACCCTTGAGTCTCAAAGACATTCTCAAGTTCCTTTCAAACATAGGAAGAAACCCCTATCTCTCTCATGAGAGTTCCCCACACTTGGACCCGCTTCAGGATCTCCAGAATCCACAGCGGTAAGGTAGCCTCCTCTTGGGCTATGTATAAATAATTCTCCCCAGCGGAGATAACCTTTTCAGACTCTCTTGTTGAGTCACCTCCTTTTTAGCCTCCATCTCGGGCTTCGTACGAGATAGAAAATCACTCTCTTGTTGAGTATAAAAGACTCTCTTGTTGAGTCACCTCCTTTTTAGCCTCCATCTCGGGCTTCGTACGAGATAGAAAAACACTCTCTTGTTGAGTATAAAAGACTCTCTTGTTGAGTCAGCCTTTTTAGCCTCCGTCTTGGGCTTTGTACAAGACATATAAATCACTCTCTTGTTTAGTATAAAAGACTCTCTTGTTGAGTCAACCTCTTTTAGCCTCCGTCTTGGACTTTGTACAAGACATATAAATCACTCTCTTGTTGAGTATAAAAGACTCTCTTGTTGAGTCAACCACTTTTAGCCTCTGTCTTAGGCTTTGTACAAGACATATAAAACACTCTCTTGTTGAGTATAAAAGACTCTCTTGTTGAGTCAAGCCCTTTTAGCCTCAATCTCGGGCTTCGTACGAGACAGCAAATCACTCTCTTGTTGAGTACAAAAGACTCTCTTGTTGAGTCAATTTCCTTTTAGCCTCCGTCTCGGGCTTCGTACGAGACAGAAACACACTCTCTTGTTGAGTATAAAAGACTCTCTTGTTGAGTCAACCTTTTTAGACTCCGTCTTGGTCTTTGTGCAAGAATCGTATAAAACACTCTCTTGTTGAGTATAACAGATTCTCTTGTTGAGTCAAACCCTTTTCAGCCTCCATCTTGGGCTTTATACGAGATACATTCTCCCCAACAGAGTCAAAAAACCCTTTTAACCTCGATCTTGGGATTTGTACAAGACAGAAAGAACATTTCCCCCCGGAAAAGTCAAACTTCCCGCCTCCTCTTAGGCTTTGTATAAAGAAAACCCCGGTTGAGTCAATCAACCTTTTAGTATCAAAGTTGTGCCTTGCTCACAGCATGCAAACATCACCAACCCCTCTTTATAGATGACAAAGTCTCTCTCAGCCAAAACCTTTTAGCTTCGCATCTTGGGCTTTGAACAAGATACAAACCACCTTTAGCTTCACATCTTGGGCTTTGAACAAGACACTAAAACAACCTTTTTTCCTCCCATAGAATAGGAGGAACTACGATCGCTCTAATTTCCCTGTTTCGTCAAACTGGAATACGTAGGCATAAGATTGCAAAAATCTTAGCGAGCATACTAATCAACAACCCAAAATCCAGTACCCCCCCCCCCCCATATATCAACCCAAAAGCACCAAATCCTAACATCTTACTAAAAACCTCGCAAATAGTCCAGACATTCTAAATTTAAACAAGATAAACCGAAGAAGAACCCACATCTTAATCACATCTGTAACCTAACAGACAGCTGTTTAAACTCAGTATGCAAGCAGGGTTAATTGGAGACATCTATTTCCCTTCCTTAATCAACTCAATAGGATAAAAAGTGAATCGAACTGTAGTACCCAAGCGATCGTGATTCAAGACCACAAAAATCGTGCTACAGAAAAATGGCGCCCACCGTGGGGCCTAATCCTCTTTCTTACAATCTTCGGTGGAAACCTTTAAATTCAACAAGATGTCACAGAAATGGCGACTCAGCTGGGGAGTTATTGTCTATATAGGATCATAAGACTAGAGGTCTAGGATGATTAAGACAAATATATATACTGCTTTTCCTAATTGATATCTGTGTTTATTTTTTTGCTAATGGAAATGCATGTGATGTCGCGTGTGGAAAGATTGAGTATACACCTAAGATAGGTGATGGCAATACGGGTAATATTGCAAGGAGTGAATCCCAGTTAAGAGTCCCCAGTTGACCATCAAACTCAGTGGAGACTCCCTTTGCAGATACATTGCCTATACGACTTCGATTGTTGAAAGTAGTGTGGTCGACTGGGTTATCTGAGAAGCTGAGGTTTTTAGAAGACTGAAACCATTTTTTAGTGCGGAAGCTATCGGAAATAGTTGTCACGCGATACTACCCTCATCTGAGATCACTCTAAGATGCATCAGCTCGCTGGCGATCCGCTTGCTATTGTTATCCCAAGAGGGGTCAATAATTTTGCGGACAGGTACAAAAAATCACCAGTATAAACCTTTGGATGGGTAGAGCCTTGACTTCATGACACCGACCCTTTGACCCCGTGTTCTTTCTATGTTTTTGTGTGTTGCATTCATGCATTCATTTCATTAAAAAACATTAAAAAACAAAGAAAAATCTTCTCTTCTAGTCTCTCTTTTTTCAAATTAAACTAAGACAATGATTGCAAATGTCAGATAAAGGGATTGCGTTATGGATTTCGGTAGAAGGAAAACTCATAAGTACACCTTCAAGGTTCCAAAACTAGAGGATTTAAGAGGTCTGGCGAGAATGATCACCAACCCCGAGGCTTTCAGAGCCAAGTATGGAGGAATGGTGTCCTTGTTAAGGGTCCATGTAATCAAAGGAATCCTATCCACACTTATCCAGTTCTACAATCTGGTCTATCACTATTTCACGTTCCCGGATTATCAGCTAACACCAACACTGGAGGAGTACTCTCACCTGACTGATTTACATTTTACTGATCAAGCTCCCTTTTCTGGACTGGAAGAAATTCCAAAATATCAAACCATCGCAAGAGCAATCTATTTGGACGAGTCGAAGGTCAGGACTCACATGACCACTAAGGGTGGAATCCAGGGTCTGCCAACCTAGTTCTTGACAAAGAAAGCTCTATACTTTGCTAGTATAGGAAACGTGGCCGCTTTTGAAAGCATCTTTGTTTTGCTCACCTACGGGTTATTTTTGTTTCCTAACATCGATAACTTTGTAGATATCAACGCCATTAAGATTTTTCTGATTGGAAACCCTGTACCGACCTTGCTCGTAGATGCTTATCATTCTGTACACTTAAGAAATTTGTACAGCGGGGGAATAATCGCATGTTGTGTACCTCTGTTATACAAATGGTTCACTTCCCATTTGCCTAAGTCTGCTGCATTTTGGGATCAAAAGAATATTTTCCGTTGGTCGCAGAGAATCATGTCTCTTACCAACTCTGACATCGATTGGTACAATCGAATCTATGACGGGATCAGAATCATTGACCGTTATGGAAATTTCCCAAATATACCCCTTATAGGAACTAAGGGAGGAATAAACTATCATCCACTTTTAGTTCGTCATCAATTTGGATACCCGATGAGGCATGTCTCGCGTAATGCTCATCTAGAAGGTATTTTCTTCAAGGAAGGAGAAAATGACAGGGCACTAAAGACAGAAATAATGCACGTCTGGAAACACGTTCATAGGAAAGGAAAAGAGTCTCTAGGAAAACCAGACTGTATCTCGGTGGAGCCTTATCTCCACTGGGTACAAACTAGAGCTCTCAAGCTGAGGATGCGTTACCCTCGTCAATAAGTTCTTCCATTAAGGGACCTTGTCCTTTATTGTATGTCTGAGACGGAAAAACTTCAGGTTACTCTCAACAAAGTTCAACAGGAGAAGAGGTCTTGGAGGAACAAGTACTGTATTCTCAATGTGGAGTGTAAGAAAATACAGCAACTATTGAAAGATAAAGATGCTCTGACTGAGATCTTAGAGCAACATGCTATGGAAAATCAAGATGACCAAAGGAATTTGCTCGCTCATTTCACTTGGAAAAGGAATGACAACCCGACAACGGCCCAAGAGCCCCGGTCAAAGAAAAGGAAAGTACCGGAACCCGCACCTGAGCTCGCTTCAGAGAGGACTCGGGACCCATAAGTTTAGATTTCCTTTTGCACCACTTTGTAAATTACTGTATTGCCATTTCCGCAATCTTTGAATTCAATAAAACGGGGTTTCCCCACTGTTTGATATTTGCAATCTAATTGTCAAAGTTTACTTTGAATAAACAAAAATATATATATACTGTTAATGTAATCATTGCACATCATTCATCATTTTCGCATAAACGCATTCTTCTTACCTATGAATCTCACATTTGCGTCTTGATTCTAGAGTCAAACTGTCTCATTCGTACAATACTCGAGCCAATCGTCAGAAAAAGATGGATGATCTCGAGGAAGAGAACAGGGAGTTGAGAGAAGAGATCGACACTCTGAAAGAGGATCTGAGAAAGATTCATAACAACACGCAAGCTCTAGCAGAAGCTTAGATGCATCAACAAAGGACTGTGATCTCAGAGATCACATCAACACCTATAGTGGAAAAGAATGATCCTAGGTACAAAATGCCGAAAGATCGTCCCTGGGGCATGCCACTCAACTATATCCCGGAAGGATATATTCCGCTGATCACTGAAGATCCAGAAACTTCAGGAGGAGCCGCTGGGCCTGAAGGTTACAAACTTTGGGAAAGCGAAGAAGCCAAGGGCATAACAGCAACTCCTGAAGGTTACAAACTTTGGGAGGCACCGAGAGTCTTGGCCATGATGACTATACCACCGCCCGTGGTACACACTGTCCCGGAAGGACAGATTCCACAGATACCTTCTGGTGGAAACAAAAGTATGTTCAACAGACTGAATGAGTTTCAGGAACAATTCCTGGAGATACAGAAAGAACTGTAAGCCCTTCGCAGTCAGGATTTATTTGGAAAGGACGCCGCAGACCTTTGTTTGGTCCCCAATGTGAAAGTTCCACACAAGTTCCAGGTGCCCGATTTTGAGAAGTACAAGGGTAACTCTTTCCCTCTGAGCCACTTGGTGATGTACGCTCGGCGAATGTCAGCTCAGACAAAGAACCAGGAGCTACTGATCCACTATTTTCAGGATAGTTTAACCGGTGCCGCATTAAAATGGTACATGGGTTTAAACTGCACTAAGATCGTCACTTTCAGAGATCTTGGCGCTGCCTTTGTTCAACAATATAAGTATAACCTGGACATGGCACCGGACAGAGATCAACTCAGATCGATGTCACAGAAGGACAAGGAAACCTTTAAGGAGTACGCTCAGAGATGGCGTGAAATTGCCGCTCAAATTTATCCCCCACTTGAGGAAAAAGAGATGACAAAGATCTTCTTAAAGACTTTGAGCTCATTTTACTACGACAGAATGGTCGCCAGTGCGCCCAGTGACTTCACCGAGATGGTGGGCATGGGAGTTTGTCTTGAGGAAGCAGTCCGAGAAGGACGTTTAGTTAAAGACGCAGGATCATCAAGTAATACAAAACGATACGGTAGTGCTCTCCCTAAGAAAAAAGAGCAGGATATTGGGAATATCTCTCTCGAAAAGCAAAGGCAACGATACCAACTAGTAGCAGCCGTAACTCTTGCTATCAACCCCGCGCCTGTTCCTACGTATCAACCTCAGGTTGCTTAGAGCCAACCGAATCAACAGCAATATCAGCAAAGGACACAACAGCCACTTCAGCAGGCTCGTCCTCCATATAACAACAACTGTACAACGCGACCACCAGGGTTTGACCCTATACCGGTGTTGTACGCAGAACTGTTTCCATTATTATTGGTCAAAGGGTACGTCCAAACCAGGTCTCCTCTTACAGTACCGGAAAATCTGCCTTTTTGGTTCAAAACGGACCAGACATGCCCTTACCATCAAGGAGGACCAGGGCATAACATAGAAAACTGTCTCAGTTTCAAATCCGATGTGCAAAAGCTTGTTAGGAGCGGGGTCTTATCTTTCAAAGATACGAATCCGAATGTTCTCACGAACCCGCTGCCTCAACACGAGAAAGCTGCGGTAAATTTGATAGAAGGAGAGTCCAACAACAGCTATCAAATTCATAATGTAATCTTATTAAGGGCCAACTTGGTCAAGATGCATTGTAGACAGGGTGGATACGGCCATGTGCCACCTCATAATTATCACCAGTGTGATATCTGCTCTAAAAACAATCAGGGATATTCTGTGGTGCAATCAGCTCTACAGGAACAGTTGGATCTCGGATGGATCCAAGAGCATCGAATTCCTGGAGTTAACATGACTTATACGAGTATGCACTCAAGGAAAAGCCAGTATCATAATCTGCCACGGCATGATTACAATTCCTGTCTGACTTGCTCAGTAAACAAACAAGGATGCTCTTTCGTACAAGAGGCCCTCTAGCGTCAGATGGATCTTGGATGAATCCAGGACTACCATGATAGAAATCCCTATCAGATCAATATGATTCAAATCTTCGATATTCGTTTGATGAATACCAGCTTGGTGGAGTTACATGCCAAGGAAGTCCAACTCGGATTTCTCACTTCACATAATTATCAGAACTGTAAAGGATGTTGTGAGAGTAACCAAGGGTGCACTCTCGTTCAAAGAACTTTACAACACTTTTTAAACCACAGGTGGTTTCCAATCTATATGGATGAAGACACACAGCAAATCAGTGTGGTTAATGGGAACCCTACTAGGCATCAAAGTCAGGATGTCCGATCTATGGAAATAGACCTGGTGAGGTTACATTGCATTCTAAGCGGACGTGGCCAGGTGCCACCACATAACTACGAGCACTGTAGAGTCTGCTCAGAAAATAATCAAGGATGCTACCTCGTGCGAGAAACCCTTCAGAGTCAGTTGGACCGCAAAGAGATTCAACCGTGTCCAAGTTCTGGATCAATCAACTGGACGCCAGACTATTTCACTGATCACATTAAGGACGTTGTCATAATCTCTGATCACGAAGGGACCAAAGATGTTTGTACCATTATCCCTCTACTGGACGAATCAAAGGTTCCTAGCCAGAAACTGATTGAAGTTACCTACGACAGTCAAAAAAATTAGAAGGCTCCTGTAGTTATCTATCTGCCAGGACTAGTGCCGTATGAATCAACTAAGGCGATCCCTTACAAATACGGTGCAATAATAATTGAGAATGAAAAGGAAATTCCATTACCCTCCGTCGTGAATATTGCAGACATCAGTCGAGTAACACGGAGCGGTCGAATCTTCAACCGAGGAGTTGGAGAACCTAACAAAGAAAAGGAACCTCAAACGGAAGTTCCCAATCCACCAGTCGGTCAATCCAGTGATCCCGACCTTTCAAAGAACGATGATGAGATGCTGAAGCTCATCCAAAGGAGTGAATACAACATTGTTGATCAGCTGTTACAAACTCCTTCAAAGATCTCTGTGTTATCTCTTTTACTCAGTTCCGAAGCCCACAGAGAGGCTCTACAGAAAGTCTTAGAACAGGCCTTTATGGAATAGGATGTGTCAATACGATAATTCGACAGTATCGTCTCTAACATCACTTCCTGCAACAACTTGGGGTTTAGTGATGAGGAATTGCCAGAAGAAGGCAAAAGCCACTACATGGCGCTCAATATCACAGTTAACTGCCAGGACGATGCTTTAGCCAGCTTACTGGTAGACACCGGATCGGCTCTCAACGTCATGCCGAAATCCACTCTAATGCGACTATTATTCAAAGGATCTCCGATGAGAGGCAGTGAGGTCGTCGTCAAAGCATTTGACGGGTCTAGAAAAACAATTATCAGTGAAGTCGACCTTCCCATAACTATCGGTCCTCACACTTTCCTAGTCACTTTCCAGGTCATGGACATCCGGGCAACATACAGTTGCTTATTAGGAAGACCTTGGATACACCAGGCTGGGGCAGTCACTTCGACACTACACCAGAAACTGAAGTTCGTCAAGAACGATCAACTCGTCACGGTTTGTGGAGAACAAGCCTTGAACGTGAGTAACCTTTCATTATCCACTTGTGTAGAACCCGAGGAGGTTGTTGGAACGCAGTTCCAGGCACTCTCTGTGAGCAGTGAGAATCAGTCAGAAAAGGGAACATTGATTTCCTCGTACAAAGATGCTCTCGAAGTGATCAAAAGTAGCAACACAAAAGGATGGGGATAACTTGTCATTCCTACTGATAATAAAACAAAGAAGGGTCTTGGTTTTTCTGTAACCTGTACCCAGACTGCTGCTAATGATGAAAGTCTTCATCCCATTCAGAACTTATTCCATATTGGAGGTTTCCTTCACCCAGTGTCTCAAGAAGTACATACTATCAACGAGGGAGATTCCTCCGACACAGATGAAGAATCGAAGTCCTATCTTAACGAGGACGGTTATATGTCTCAGGAAGAGATGCCTACACCATTTTGCTTTCCGGCACAAAGTCCGAGATTTATACCAAGGCCAGATGTCGAAATGATATACGGAGATTGTGATCCGGAAGGATGTCGTGCTCCGCCAAATTCATTAGAGGAAGACACTCTGATGAAAGACAACTTTGACCACAACTATTATGGCCCAATGGATGGCTTGCCTATCTGGAAGCCGTACCCAGGAGACTTGGGGCAAGAAAATCAGCCGAACAATGAAAATCAGCTGAGCATCATTGAAAAGAATACCTGCTGTCGCGGTGAGAATTGGACACCAAGCTATTATATTAACTTGAATCACATTTCTTTTATTTCACCACCGTCTTTGATTTTTCCAAGGGAAGGGAGAAAGATCGAATTACCCACAATGCAATGCAAATGCAAACTAAGATTCTAAAGTTCGGGGGTTGGTTATACCTAGGGAAGGTGTTAGCACCCTAGATATCTGTAGTACTCTACAGAAACCTCTTGTTTATATTTATGTTATTTGTTTTTTTGTTTTGCTAAGGGTTTAAGGGTAGGTGGCCTAGAATTCTATTCCTAGGCGTGCTCGACAAGATATCGTATCTTGTGCCTACATATCCTGTCGGGAAGGAATCAGAGCACATGTAGTTCCTCTCTAAGGGATAATAAAGTTTGTTTAGGTTTAGGGGAAAAGATGAGTCATCATCTTAAGAAACCGCCACAGTTTTTTTAAAATTGTTTGTATTTTGTGGGGTATGGGATTGTATGTCCCTTCTTTGAGATGATTCACATCTAATTCTCTTGTGTGGAGAATTAGGTGAGCTAAAGATGTTGATTGATTTTAAGGGGGACTAACTTATGAAGTCTATCCTAGAGTTGTCTAAGATAATCTTATCTTAAAGGGTATGAAAGCTATAGGGAGGTATGAAATGCACATGCACCATGCACAATAATTTGATTATCATGCATGGGATTTTCCCTTGGATATTAATGCAATCGATTATATTAGATTTAGCGAGGGTTCTAGCAAAGTGATGCTAGTCTTGTGTCTAGTGACCAAAAGGTTGAATGTGATGCCTAAAGGCAATAGACTTACATGGGTAGAAAATGGGCTCGACGTTGGATCGAGAATTTTTAACGTTTTGAAAGGTTTGAGAACAATCAAGCAAACAAGGAGGTGCATATATCAGGTACATAAAAGAATAAATAAGGCATGGTATCAAATACAGACAAGATAATAACACTCAACCGATTGATGATGGATTCTAATGGGGGGACGATTTACTAAAGAAAAGAGTTTGATTAATTAATAAAAGGTTTATTATATTTTATTTATTTTAAAAGTTATTATGATTTTTAGAGAAAAGTTTTATTAGAGGTTTTTTTATCTTAATAATTAAAAAGGATTAATTTTAATATTTTAATAGAAAAAGGTTTTATCAAAAAAGTATTTTATTATTTTTTAAAAGTTATATTTTATTATATGAAAAAGAAAAGTGAAATTTTAAATAAAAGGTTATATTTTAAAAAGGTTATAATAAAAGGTTCTATATGTTATTTTTAAGAGGATTGACTAAGTTTAAAAAAAAAACAAATTTTAGTTATTTAGAAAAAACAACATGGAATTATTTTAATAAAAAGTTCAATTAAAGTAAGCGGATTTGATTAAATAAAACGGAGTGATCAGGTACCTGCAAGGGAGAGAGAGTCTACCGTAGACCCTCAAATCTCAACCTTATGATGCAAGCAGGGCGTGATCCAACGGACAAAACGAAGAGTGCACGAGATGTGGCGTGTGTGCGTGTGTACATGATCAATCAGAACATAAAAAAAAGAAAGGGCAAACGATTCTCACCATTCTCTCTCGTTCTATCCTCCTCTCAAACACAAATAGGGTTCGTGGAACCCTAATTTGCGCCGCCACTCTCTCGTCTCTCTAGATAAAAAAAAACACAACAAGGAAACCCCACCCCACACAACCCATACCCCGATTTCACAATGATTTAGTTACATTTACAATTACATATTGAAAAGCGAGAAATTGAAAAGAAATGGCGGACGATGGTGCGAGTAGCTTCGTGGATCTCTTTTAGGGAAGAACTTCTTTCCTCTTCTCTTTACCTTTTTGCGATTCGAAATGTTTGTGTTGTTCTTGGCTTTCCTTTTCTTCTTCTAGTTTGATGTTGATGATCAATGTCTGTTGGTGTGATTTCTGGTGTGAATATTTCCCTATGTGAAATGATGAACAATGTTTCTGATCTGTGCGTTTTGACTTCTGAAGGATTTGTTTGGTAGTGAATTCGTGATGTTTTTTTTTGCTGTTGTTGGTTTCGTATCACACCTCCCCCTTCTGATGAAAATACGTTCCCTTTTATAGATGGCTAATGATGAGTCTGTTTTTGGAAAACTCTTGAATGCTGTCTTGAAGTCACGATTTCAATCTTTGCAAGTTTTTGATTTTGTGATTCTTGTGATTGAAGGAAATAACTTGTTGCCTGGTCTGCTTTTGGAAACTTTTGAAAGCCTTGAAGGCCGCTTTGAAAACATGGTTTCTACACTTGATGCTCTTTGATTTTGTCCGATTTCGGTTTTGGAAAGTTTCGGTTGTGTCTGATATGTGTTACTCAGTTTGGAAACCTCTTTAAAATTTCATGATGTCTTGAAACGAAATTCAAACTTGATGCCTATGATTCTCATCCAATTTTGTTTTGGGAATAAATCTTTTAGGAGATAGTGTCCTTTCTGGTTTAGGAACAAAAAAGCCCAGTAATCATTGTGACGTTGTTTCAAATTTATTCTGATAACGGAGAAAACGAATTTCTGAATCGGGAAACTTCTGAGTCCTACTTCTTTACGATTTTGGAAAGAATTAATGTCTGACTTTGAAAACTTCTTGAACAGTATCCATTGGAATTCGTTGAACCTTGTTTTAAAAGGAGATAACCCGCCACGCGTGTGATACTTTTCTTGTTGAATATATGATTTTGGAATTCCTTTTATGTCTTCTGGCGAGATAACGATTTCATGCAATTTTTCTATAGGTTCCCTCGGCTCATGAGTTTAGACTCATCTTATCTCATTTTGATTATATTATCAGTGTCCAGATTGATGAATTGGTTCTTGAAACTCTCAGGATTATGAGGGATCATCAAATTGGTGGTCTTCCTGCTGTTTCTATTTATGTCGGCAGCTTTTGTCAAGAGCAAGTAAGTTAACGCTCATAGCTTCAAAACTATTCTTGTAGTGATACCACTAATTTGATGTTAGGGCTGAATTTAGGTGAATGGACAAGGGTGACGTAGTACTCATATGTATTCACAGCTGCCTTACTAACATGACATGCTTTTGTTGATGCTTTACAGGTAGAAATTGGAAGCATTTGGCAAAGTTCTGGAGCTGAGGATGCTTGGAAATCGAATGCGTGATGGTGAGGCTCTGATTTCTCAACCTTGGTTTGATGGATTCAAATGAGACCTGCGTCTCAATGCACCTTTTCTCATGGATGGGATGCTCACGTAAGATTCCCTTGTATTTCCACTTTGGTTTTGTTATTGTACTGCTGTTATATTGAAGATACTAATGGTGATGTTGTTAAATTATGTTTCTGTATACTTGGTAAATAGGAGTTGTTCGTGAATAGCAAATTTGATCGCCACTAACTTAGAAACGAGATTGTTCATCATGTTCACTCTTGGAGATCCGCATTTGTTGGAGGCCCATAGTATAAGTAGGTTGTGACTGATTCAAGACTTGATGATATTGATGTAAGGTTTTTCAGATTAAGTCAATTATATGGTTTACATCCCCTATGATCAAATTATGATTCTACTCGGATGTTGATGATTATCTGCAGGTTAGTATTGTACTGCTGTTGAGGATTGTGAATGATACTGCAGAGCATCAAACTCTTTAAAGAATTAGTCGTAGCCATTAAGATTCCTCTCGAGATTTCTCTTCTATTTACCGGCAATAGAAATCCAATGCTGACAGGAAGATACCTCTCAACTATTGGTAAGCATTCAATTCCTTCTAATCGCATAATCTGAACATGAATAGTATTGGATATGTGTTTTCTTGATTTTCCTATGTCCATTTGTGTTTGTGTACCGAAGCTAATGTTGGCGGTTTAACCAATTCTTTTCAGATGCGTTATTCGTACTTGGAAGCACTCGGCTGTGACAAATTTAAGGGCGATGACAAGTCTTCAGCTGATATGAAGTTTTCAATTTCAACATTGGTTCCCACACCAAGTCCAATGAGCATGTGTACAACTTTTTCAGTAGCTATAATTCCTGAAGCCCTCTTGGCATGTGGACAGCTACCAAGATCAGCAACTGAAGAAACCGCTGTACTTATTTGAGGTAATGCTAGTCTTGATTTGTATCCTTTTGGAGGGAATTGAATATTCATGATTCACGATTTTGTGATTGCACTTCTACTTTCGTCTGTTGTGCTTTGTGCTTGCAGTGCCTCGATGAAACCGATCCAAGTCATTCTTGTCGCGCTGTATTCGTTCATCTCACCAGGGTTGACAGAACTTTGAGAGCAACACGCTTATGGTCAGGATCTTCTAAATTGATCTTAAGTACATCCATGAAGGATTCATTTGGAATTCTTCCGTAGCTTAGAAGTGTGATCGAATTTTTTTAGATAAATATGCTCTAATTGGTTCATGGCTTGACGATTCGAAGCTTTCCTTAACTTGGATTCTTTTCTCGCTTTATAATTCAAAACTGCTGTTTTGTTAAAGATGATTTTGCCATTTTGCAGGGAGACGAATACCGTCAGCAAGTGGGACGGGACAAAAGCTGTTATTTCCAAATCCTTTGAAGGTTATCAGAATGGCCAGACTTTCTGTTGCAGAATAGCTTCAGAGCGAAGTTGTGATGGAGAAGCATATGTTGTATCATAGCTGGCAGTATTTTGTATTGACATATATTGACTTTGGTTTTAGCTTTGTAATAGTCCGTAGGAAGTGTAACATGATGTGCTAGGTGGCTTAAGCATGGTTCGAAATGGTTCAAAATTCGTCTGCCATGTACTTCGTATTAAGAAATATACACTTCTCTTGCTAGACCAAATTTTGTATAAGTTTTCTCCTCCTTAAGATCAATGCCCTTCTAGATGAGTGTTGATTTTTGTATGAATTGAGTTGGTTTTGGCAACCTTTGACAATTATGCGAAGTCATGGATTGCTTCACATGAAACCTTGTAAACTTATTTTGTGAATGGTACAAACTATTTGGCAGCATGCTTCTACGCTTTAGATTTTCCAGAACCCACTTGTGATATTCTGTACAGGACGAATGCAGTTGATTTTGGGCATGTATGCGTGTACTTGTTGTTCACTATAGGCCTTGGAATTAAACTTGATATTGATTTTGAATTTTTGAACCCTTCCAAGTCTTGTACTTTGATTAGCTCTTGAAGTCACTTGATGGAAACCAAAAGTGGAGTTCTTGTATAAATTGAATTATGTTTTGACTTTGATCTTTGTAGAAAATAATGAGTCAACTTGAATTTTGTAAAGGATAATGATCCTTGAACTTGGAATAGACTGATGGATTTGTAACCTTGATATGGGACCCCAAAAGATCTTCAAACTTTAATTCTCCTGCCCATGATAATCTGGTCTCAACAGTAACCCTATACACACTTGTTAGTCACAAAGAAAAAAACAAAATGCCGCATGGCCTAAGGATGCTACGCAAAAAGAAAAGGGATCTTAGGGTCAAAAATTAGGGTGCGACAGATGCCCTTATTTAAGCTTCTTCTATTCGGAGATATGGAGATTGAAATCTTCATCTCGACGAAATAGGAGGGACTTAAATACAAACATGCACAAATTTTTGGCCCTAAGATGCCGCCAAATGCACATGAAATGATATGACATGCAAGACAATGATCCTGTGAAGGAATAATGTCACAGGGGATAACAGAAGTTGAGACGCTGAAACACAACCAAAGAAAGGAAGACCCGACGAGGATGACCTAGCAAAACAAGAATCCACGGGGAAAGATCTAACTCCACTGGGGGAAAAAGACTACCGACTGAAAATCACGAGGTAGCTTAAGCATAAGAAGAAACTTGAAATTGAGGATAACCTACTACCAACAGCTGGTAGCCTAAGCAAAGGTATCCAATTGAAATAAACAGACGTATATTACCTACTATCACACAGGATAGCCTAAGCAGAGGTAATAAACTGGGGAGGAAAGATCACCTACTTCCAAACACGGTAGCCTAAGCATAGATGCCCGACCCAAAAGAAAGGTGCGTTACCTACTATCAAGCATATGATAGCCTAAGCGAGGTAAACACACCAGGAAAGATGACCTGCTACCACCACGGTAGCCTAAGCGAGGCATCTGACCAAAATATAGACGTATTACCTACTATCCCATGATAGCCTAAGCAGAGGTAATAGACTGGAAAAGAAAGATCACCTACTGCCAACTTGTGGCAACCTGAGCAAAGGTGTCCGCCCAAAAAGGGTGTGTTACCTACTATCAAGCATATGATAGCCTAAGCGAGGTAATCACAAAAGGAAAGATGACCTACTACCACGATAGCCTAAGCAGAGGTAATAGACTGGAAAAAAGAAGGATCACCCACTGCCAACTTGTGGCAGCCTGAGCAAAGGCGTCCGACCAAAAAAGGTGTGTTACCTACTATCAAGCATATGATAGCCTAAGCGAGGTAAGCACAAAAGTAAAGATGACCTACTACCACCACGGTAGCCTAAGCGAGGCATCTGACCAAATACAGACCTATTACCTACTATCCCACGATAGCCTAAGCAGAGGTAATAGACTGAAGAAGAAGGATCACCTACTGCTAACTTGTGGCAGCCTGAGCAAAGGCGTCCGACCAAAAAGGGTGTGTTACTTACTATCAAGCATATGATAGCCTAAGCGAGGTAATCACAAAAGGAAAGATGACCTACTACCACCACGATAGCCTAAGCGAGGCATCTGACCAAAATACAGACGTATTACCTACTATCCCACGATAGCCTAAGCAGAGGTAATAGACTGGAATAAGCTTCAACGATCAAGATGATGATTCAGCTTCCTTAAATGTTCCGCTAAGGAAGAGTAAATACTTTCCCATGCCCCACGGTTGTATGCCACGGGCAAGTCTTGAAAAAAGGTGCTGCGAGGTTGTCTGCCTCAAACAAAGTCTTGAATTTCCCACGCCCTTCGAAGAGATATCATCTGGTGGGAGTAACTTGAATAGTGGATTCACTGGAGATAACCATTGTAGAGCAATATTGTTGTAGTTGGAATTTCAGTGAAGTAAATAGAATTCTTGCAACGGGAGTTCTCAAATAAAGAGAATGCTTGTAAAGTCTTCAATAAGTTTCTCTGACGGATTTCAAGGGAGGTAACATCTGACGGAGAATAAATGGAAAATCTTGATAATTTGCTGGGGATAGATAAACTGTCTTGAGGAGACTGCCAGTTGTCGTAGAAATCTTGATAACCAAACTGCTCAAATAAAGAGCTGCTACTTGCTGTATGGCATATATTCCCAGGAGATGTAGTAATAACTGTTGGAGAAATAACTTCTTCCATAGAGATCTTCAAGTAAACTCTTCTTAGGGAGACAAAGTGCAAAATAAATGCACGCTTAGTTCGGGTTCAACATCTCAGAGATATCCAAAATTGTGATTGTCAGGGACCAAAGTTCGATCCAGGGAATAACTGGAAAGAAATGGTCAAACAAGACTCCATCCATTGAGGATTGAACTCAACGGGTTTATCTTTATCCAATAATGGAAAAGAAAACTAAAGAAACCATTTTCCATGAGGATCGAACTCAGTGGGGAATTAGAAAGGGTGTGCTCTTTCTGCCTAGGGCTGACGATTCTACTTGGAGGGAGCAGACAAAACCCAGACACTTGGGGATAAACACAGCCAAAGTGAAAGAACAAAACACGCAACCCAAAAATGCAAGATGCAAGAAAAATGCGCACATGACATGAATCTACATGAATGAATGCCATGCTATGCTTATGCTCATGCTGACAAAACAACAAAGAGAAAGAAAACTGGATATGAAAACAAGCATCTCGATACGGATACTCATCCAATATTCGCAGCATCACTGGGGATGAATGGAAAACCATATATAGAAACATGTCCTACTTCAAAGCTTCAGAATTTCTCGGGGGAAAAGAGAGTTCTCCACTTGGGGATGAACATTGTGACTTCACTTGGGATTGTCAAGATGAACCTTGTAATTCTGTTGGGGATGAGAAAGATTCACTGGGAACGAATCAAACTCATGATCGAAATGACTTCATGTGGGATAATAATAAATATCCACTGCGAACTGAAGTAGTCTTGAATGAAAGTTGTAGCTGGATGAAATAAATATCCACTTTGTCGGGGAAGCTTGGATCAATAGTAGTTGAAAATATCATATATAAAACTTTGAGGGGATGAAATAAACACCCGCTTTCACTGGAGAGGGTTGAGATAGTGAGAAAATCCATTGAGGAGTGAAATAACACTCGCTCCGCTGGGGAAGGTTGAAACCCAGGAGAATCACTGAGGATTCTTAGGTTGCCGACTGGAGAAATCTTACGTCAAACGTGCCATAACTTCTTGAAGTGGAGATTTACCGGGGAATAGTCGTGACCACCTGAAGTAAAGACTTACTGGGGGTCGTTACATCGTTTGGATAGAAACCCTTTGGACATGGGTGAAGGATGTTACGAGAACAGGGTAGTCCTGTATTGATGAACTGCGTGGTGGTCGCCATTTTGAACAACAGTTGCTGTGAACGGATGAAATAATCTTCAATTCTCAAATGCCCCAGATCACATGGTTTATGAGAAGAAGTCGTCTCAAGAGGATTTTACAAAAAGCTTGGCATCCAACATGTTCCAATGTTTTCAAACTCTTGGAGAGATTTGCCAAATCTAGACGTAACTGCCCCAGATTAATGGTGTTCTGCACATTGAGTCTTCAAATTTGGAGAGATTTACCAAATCTCGACGTAACTGCCCTAGATTGACGATATTCTGATTCTTCAAACTTGTTCTTTAGACTGTGGAGTAATAGCTGGAAAAAAACTTGCCTTGCTCAGCAAAGTTTTTATGTAACGTGCCCCTAGATATGGTCATCTTTTTTAAATGATTCGCCATTTACTCATCAGAGTTTCAAATCTCACAAGATTTAGCTCATCGCTGATGCTCGTATGCTAGCTTCTATGATGTCAAGCAAATGTTAGCAAGCAGAAACATGTTAACTCTGAAATTGCTAATGCGATATATGTTTGTCTTGAAAATTTTATTAAAAGATAGTTTTGGTGGTTGAATTACCGATTTTATAATGCCAGCGCAAATTTTTTGAGCATAGCTCATAGGAGTCAGGAAACGATATCTCAATGAGTATGCTTTTGAAATAAACCTTGCTTCAATTAGGACTTTTAAGGGTTGTATTATGGATTGGTCCACGGTTTAAGAAACAAAGCATATAAGGCTCAAAGTTTGTTTGTGCCCACCCAATCTTCGTGATATTTTACTCATTTTTCTTTGAAAATTACCCTGCCCCAGGTTAAGAATGAGGGTTTTTTTTAGAGAAGAAAACTCCTACTTCAAAGGCTCAAAAGGGTTAACGAGGGTCTATCTCCTTATGTCTCCGGTGTTTAGGATTTTTGAAATAATGCCTTATATCACCAGCAGAGTTTTATTCAAAAGCATACGACAAGAGGTATTCCGTTTGATTTCGTTATCCTCCATTCAGTTCTCTGCCAAGGCAAGAGATTGGGCAGCATTGGCATTATAAAATAGCATTTTAAAAAAATGAGTGAAACGAATGGATTTCTTCAAAATAAACATTGTTCATTGCATAAATCATTCAAAATAACAAGTTCTTACACGCAAATAGTAAATGCATTAACAAATAAAAGCATCACATGCGAAAAGCAGTAAATTAACTAAAGCTTTGAGGAGTCTGTCTCAATCTGAGCTTATGGTTTTCACATTGGGTGAAGAGTCTCAAAAAATAAGACACCACTTCGCATTAGCCTTTGTACTTCATGTTTCAAAGGAAAACAGTCTTCGATGTCGTGTCCGGACGCACCTTGATGGAAAGCACAACGAGCTTCAGGCTTATACCACCACGGGAGATTCTCCAGGATGGGTGGCGGAGCTCATGTCTGCACCAGATTCCTTTGTATCAAGTGCGGATACAATTTCGGATAGGTCATCGGAATCGGATCAAATTGCCTTTGAACGCGGTTTTGATTGTTGAATGATAGACGAGCTTGTGGTTGATAAGCAGGAGCGTTGGTGACATGAGATGTAGCAGCAATATGCTGAGGTTGTTAATACCTTCTTCTAGATCGGTCGTGATGCACAACACTTACTTCTTGCTCCTTCCTTTTGAGCAAACCTTCTCTAGGATCCTTAGAGCTGTTAGGAATGTTACTGAGAACCGTAAAAATGGGTATTGGCGTGACTTCAAAAATCTTGGTCTTTTGAAACGGAGTCTGAGAAATATGAGGAGAAGGTTGACTTCGGGCAGCAATCAGAGTTTCAACCAAAGCAGAGAGCCTCTCCACACCAGCCCTCAAAGTAGTCACTTCCTTGCGGAGTTCATGATTTTCTTGCTCAATGTTATCCATCCTTCCTGCGACTGGCTCGAGTATTGTATCGATGACTCAGCTTGTCTGAGAAGAGAAACACGGATGAGAACCTAGAATGCAAAGGAATGCAAATGCAAATGATGCGTATGATGCAACAAGATTCATGGAACTCAACTATTTATAATCATCATTAAAAACGGTTACGATAATCAATATCCGAAATATTAAAACAGATTTATTAATAACGCGTCGGTACACTTTCCAAAAGTCATAACGGAAAATCTAATAATGATGGATCTAAAGAGACTCTTCCAACGATCTTCGTTTGACTTCTTCTTCCAATTGAGATTCTTATAGAATAAGCTTGTCGACGATCAATTTCTAGAGTGTTGACTGATGACTTAGAATGGAATAGGACGTCTTGAGCTTTCCGTTTATTGCAAAAAAAATAGCTCCTTTCTAATAATCCTTCTTTTGTAGTCATCTTAGCTTGAATATTAACCGGAGATAGGAAATGAGTTTTTGTCTTAAATTAGTAACTCCATCAGCTGAGGAAATTCTTCATGAGTTGACAACAACTAGTAATCAGGAATAGTGATAGGCTGCAGTAGAACGGAGATGATAACTTCCTAATTTGGTTTTGAACCTTTCTTCATCTGTCAGGAAGGTCTCCAGTCCCCTTAGATCGTCCAGGTTATGACTCTTGTAAAGGTACTTCAACGTTTTTTTTTTGTTTTTTTTAGAGTCCATGATATCCTTACGATGTTTATAAACAAGACTAAGTTCCATGAATCTTTATGATATGATGTTTATGAATGGCTGGATGAAATCACACAAAGCACAAAGCACAAACAAGCGATCAAACAGATAAAGAGTCCTAGGTTTGAAAGGTCACAGCATGGGGCCAAGGTCTAACCATCCCAATAGGTGTGTACTATGGTTTCAAATGTACCTGCCAAACGGGTTCTACAAAGTTCCCAGAGTCTACAACCCATCTTTCGGATATTATCGATTTTCCAAATCACTTGGTAGTCAATAATATTCTCAAGAGAATCTCGTCTGAGTGTAGTATCGCGTAGCAACTAATTCAGGAATAGACTCCCTCATAGTCCCCGCACTACATCCTAATAGGCCAAGTGGGGCTAAAGGTACTACAGTCCTCAGTCTCACGGATTCTTGGTCAAAATTAATATCGTTTTCACGAATGGACTCGTTTAAACAACATTAAGTTCAAAAGAACCTAAACTGAGCGATGATTTTCTCAACTTAACTTTTCAGGAATCGACTCCATCAAAGTATCCTTGAACATATCATCTCCTATCATAATTGCAGTCAAGTCCGGGTATAGGACTCCTCACCACACAAAGTGACAACCCAAGCAAGCATAACATATACAAATATATAACAAATAACATAATTAACCAAGTTAGGGGGAACCCTATTATGAGAATTCCCCAAAAAAGTCGCCATTTCTGTCGCGGTGAGAATTAGATACCAAGCTATTATATTAACTTGAATCACATTTCTTTTATTTCACCACCGTCTTTGATTTATCCAAGGGAAGGGAGAAAGACCGAATTACCCACAATGCAATGCAAATGCAAACTAAGATTCTAAAGTTTGGGGGTTGGTTATACCTAGGGAAGGTGTTAGCACCCTAGATATCTGTAGTACTCTACAGGAACCTCTTGTTTATATTTATGTTATTTGTTTTGCTAAGGGTTTAAGGGTAGGTGGCCTAGAATTCTATTCCTAGGCGTGCTCGACAAGATATCGCATCTTGTGCCTACATATCCTGTCGGGAAGGAATCAGAGCACATGTAGTTCATCTCTAAGGGATACTAAAGTTTGTTTAGGTTTACGAGAAAAGATAAGTCATCATCTTAAAAAACCGCCACAGTTTTTTGAAAATTGTTTGTATTTTGTGGGGTATGGGATTTTATGTCCCTTCTTTGAGATGATTCACATCTAATTCTCTTGTGTGGAGAATTAGGTGAGCTATAGATGTTGATTGACTTTAAGGGGGACTAACTTAGGAAGTCTATCCTAGAGTTGTCTAAGATAATCTTATCTTAAAGGGTATGAAAGCTATAGGGAGGTATGAAATGCACTGCACCATGCACAATAATTTGATTATCACGCATGGGATTTTCCCTTGGATATTAATGCAATCGATTATATTAGATTTAGCGAGGGTGCTAGCAAAGTGATGCTAGTCTTGTGTCTAGTGACCAAAAGGTTGAATGTGATGCCTAAAGGCAATCGACTTACATGGGTAGAAAATGGGCTCGACGTTGGATAAAAAATTTTTAACGTTTTGAAAGGTTTGAGAACAATCAAGCAAACAAGGAGGTGCATATATCAGGTACATAAAAGAATAAATAAGGCATGGTATCAAATACAGATAAGATAATAACACTCAAGCAATCGATGATGGATTCTAATGGGGGGACGATTAACTAAAGAAAAGAGTTTGATTAATTAGTAAAAGGTTTATTATATTTTCTTTATTTTAAAAGTTATTATATTAAAGTTATTATGATTTTTAGAGAAAAGTTTTATTAGAGGTTTTTTTATCTTAATAATGAAAAAGGATTAATTTTAATATTTTAATAGAAAAAGATTTTATCAAAAAAGTATTTTATTATTTTTTAAAAGTTATATTTTATTATAAGAAAAATAAAAGTGGCATTTTAAATAAAAGGTTACATTTTAAAAAGGTTATAATAAAAAGTTCTACATGTAATTTTTAAGAGGATTGACTAAGTTTAAAAAAAAAACTAATTTTAGTTATTTAAAAAAAACAACATGGAATTATTTTAATTAAAAGTTAAATTAAAGTAAGAGGATTTGATTAAACAAAACGGAGTGATCAGGTACCTGCAAGGGAGAGAGAGTCTACCGTGGACCCTCAAATCTCAACCTTATGATGCAAGCAGGGCGTGATCCAACGGACAAAATGAAGAGTGCACGAGATATGGCATGTGTGTGTGTGTACATGATCAATCGGAACATAAAAAAAAGAAAGGGCAAACGATTCTCACCATTCTCTCTCGTTCTATCCTCCTCTCAAACACAAATAGGGTTCTTAGAACCCTAATTTGCGCCGCTGCTCTCTCGTCTCTTTCGATAAAAAAAAACACAACAAGGAAACCCCACCCCACACAGCCCATACCCCGATTTCACTATGATTTAGTTACATTTACAATTACATATTAAAAAGCGAGAAATTGAAAATAAATGGCGGACGATGGTGCGAGTAGCTTCGTGGATCTCTTTCAGGGAAGAACTTCTTTCCTCTTCTCTTTACCTTTTTGCGATTTGAAATGTTTGTGTTGTTCTTTGCTTTCCTTTTCTTCTTCTGGTTTGATGTTTATGATCAACGTATGTTCGTGTGATTTCTGGTTTAAATGTTTCCCTATTTGAAATGATGAACAATGTTTCTGATCTGTGCGTTTTGACTTCTGATGGATTTGTTTGGAAGTGAATTCGTGATGTTTGTTTGCTGTTGTTGGTTTCGTATCATACCTCCCCCTTCTGATGAGAATGCGTTCCCTTTTATAGATGTCCAATGATGAGTCTGTTTTTGGAAAACTCTTGCATGCTGTCTTGAAGTCGCGATTTCAATCTTTGCAAGTTTTTGATTTGTGATTCTTGTATTGGAAGGAAATAACTTGTTGCCTGATCTGCTTTTGGAAACTTTTGAAAGCCTTGAAGGCCGCTTTGAAAACGTGATTTCTACACTTTATGCTCTTTGATTTTGTCCGATTTCGGTTTTGGAAAGTTTCGGTTGTGTCTGATATGTGTTACTCAGTTTGGAAACCTCTTTAAAATTTCATGATTTCTTGAAACGAAATACAAACTTGATGCCTATGATTCTCATCCAAGTCTATTTTGGGAATAAATCTTTTAGGAGATAGTGTCCTTTCTGGTTTAGGAACAAAAAAGTCCAGTAATCATTGTGACGTTGTTTCAAATTTATTCTGATAACAGTGAAAACGAGTTTCTTAATCGGGAAACTTCTGAGGCCTACTTCTTTACGATTTTGGAAAGAAATAATGTCTGACTTTGAAAACTTCTTGAACACTATCCATTGGAATTCATTGAACCTTGATTTAAAATGAGATAACCCGCCACGCGTGTGATACTTTGCTTGTTGAATATATGATTTTGGAATTCCTTTTATGTCTTCTGGCGAGATAACGATTTCATGCAATTTTTCTATAGGTTCCCTTGGCTCATGAGTTTAGACTCATCTTATCTTATTTTGATTATATTATCAGTGTCCAAATTGATGAATTGGTTCTAGAAACTCTCAGGATTATGAGGGATCATCAAATTGGTGGTCTTCCTGCTGTTTCTATTGATGCCGGCAGCTTTTGTCAAGAGCAAGTAAGTTAACGCTCATAGCTTCAAAACTATTCTTGTAGTGATACAACACTTTTGATGTTAGGGCTGAATTTAGGTGAATGGACAAGGGTGACGTAGTACTCATAAGTATTCACAGCTGCCTTACTAACATGACATGCTTTTATTGATGCGTTACAGGTAGAAATTGGAAGCATTTGGCAAAGTTCTGGAGCTGAGGATGCTTGGAAATCGAATGTGTGATGGTGAGGCTCTGATTCTCAACATTGGTTTGATAGATTCAAATGAGACCTGCGTCTCAATGTACCATTTCTCATGGATGGGCTGCTCACGTAAGATTCCCTTGTATTTCCACTTTGGTTTTGTTATTGTGCTGCTGTTATATTGAAGATACCAATGGTGATGTTGTTAAATTATGTTTCTGTATATTTGGTAGATGGGAGTTGTTCGTGAATAGTAAATTTGATCGCCGCTAACTTAGAAACGAGATTGTTCATCGTGTTCCCTCTTGGAGATCCGCATTTGTTGGAGGCCCACGGTATAAGTAGGCTGTGATTGATTCAAGACTTGATGATATTGATGTAAGGTTTTTCAGATTAAGTCAATTACATGGCTTACATCCCCTATGATCAAATTATGATTCTACTCGGATGTTGATGATTGTCTGCAGGTTAGTATTGTACTGCTGTTGCGGATTGTGAACGATACTGGAGAGCATCAAACTCTTTGAAGAATCAGTCGCAGCCATTAAGATTCCTCTCGAGATTTCTCTTCTATTTACCGGCAATAGAAATCCAATGTTGACAGGAAGATACCTCTCAACTGTTGGTAAGCATTCAATTCCTTCTTATCGCATAATCTGAACTTGAATAGTATTGGATATTTGTTTTCTTGATTTTCCTGTGTCCATTTGTGTTTGTGTACCGAAGCTAATGTTGGCTGCTTAACCAATTCTTTTCAGATGCGTTATTCGTACTTGGAAGCACTTGGCTATGACAAATTTAAGGGCGATGGTAAGTCTTCAGCTGATATGAAGTTTTCAATTTCAACATTGGTTTCCACACCAAGTCCAATGAGCATGTGTACAACTTTTTCAGTAGCTACAATTCCTGAAGCCCTCTTGGTATGTGGACAGCTACCATGATCAGCAACAGAAGAAACCGCTGTACTTATTTGAGGTAATGCTAGTCTTGCTTTGCATCCTCTTGGAGGGAATTGAAGATTCATGATTCACGATTTTTTGATTACACTTCTAGTTTCCTCTATTGTGCTTTGTGCTTGCAGTGCCTCGATGAAACTGATCCAAGTCATTCCTGCCGCGCTGTATTCATTCATCTCACCAGGGTTGACAGAACTTTGAGAGCAGCACGCTTATGGTCAGGATCTTCTAAATTTCTCTTAAGTACATCCATGAAGGATTCATTTGGAATTCTTCCGTAGCTTAGAAGTGTGATCAATTTTTTTTAGATAAATATGCTCTAATTGGTTCGTGGCTTGACGATTCGAAGCTTTCCTCAACTTGGATTCTTTTCTCGCTTTATAATTCAAAGCTTCTATTTTGTTGAAGATGATTTTGCCATTTTGCAGGGAGACGAATACCGTCAGCAAGTGGGACGGAACAAAAGCTGCTATTTCCAAATCCTTTGAAGGTTTTCAGAATGGCCAGACTTTCTGTTGCAAAATAGCTTCAGAGCTAAGTTGTGATGGAGAAGCATATGTTGTATCATAGCTGGCAGTATTTTGTGATGACATATATTGACTTTGATTTTAGCTTTGTAATAGTCCGTAGGAAGTGTAACATGACGTGCTAGGTGGCTTAAGCATGGTTCGAAATGGTTCAAAATTTGTCTGCCATGTACTTCGTATTAAGAAATATACACTTCTCTTGCTAGACCAAATTTTTTATAAGTTTTCTCCCCCTTAAGATCAATGCCCTTCTAGATGAGTGTTGATTTTTGTATGAATTGAGTTAGTTTTGGCAACCTTTGACAATTATGTGAAGTCATGGATTGCTTCACATGAAACCTTGTAAACTTATTTTGTGAATGGTACAAACTATTTGGCAGCATGCTTCTACGCTTTAGATTTTCCAGAACCCACTTGTGATATTCTGTACAGGACGAATGTAGTTGATTTTGGGCATGTATGCGTGTACTCTTTGTTCATTATAGGCCTTGGAATTAAACTTGATATTGATTTTGAATTTTTGAACCCTTCCAAGTCTTGTACTTTGATTAGCTCTTGAAGTCACTTGGTGGAAACCAAAAGTGGAGTTCTTGTATAAATTGAATTATGTTTTGACTTTGATCTTTGTAGAAAATAATGAGTCAACTTGAATTTTGTAAAGGATAATGATCCTTGAACTTGGAATAGACTGATGGATTTGTAATCTTGATATGGGACCCCAAAAGATCTTCAAACTTTATTTCTCCTGCCCATGATAATGTGGTCTCAACAGTGACCCTATAACACTTGTTAGTCACAAAGAAAAAAACACAATGCTGCATGGCCTAAGGATGCTACGCAAAAAGAAAAGGGATCTTAGGGTCAAAAATTAGGGTGCGACACCTGCGTCCCTACTATGTCATGGGATCAACACTCAGGTCATTCAGAAAATATCTAGCACGATGATGAATTTTCAAAATTTGCAGGACTAGAATTCATTAACTATGCTTTTCCTGAGGTCAGCGTCATCGAAAGGGATGACTCCTCCAGTTCTAAAGAAGTGTGGGACACCCTGGGACAACCAAGTGGAAAATTCGACTTTATGGGCAAGTACACAGCTCTCGAAAGCTCTCGTATCAGGCTCGAAGACATCCAGCCGACTGGATGGGGAGATATACCTGAGAGCACAAATACTATGCAAAATACAACAGAGGAATCCTCCTACGACAACTCTGCCTGGGAGACAGATTCCAATGATCCTGCTCCACCAGAAATCAGCATTATTTCTGAAGACAAATTGAGGAAGGTACCAGACTTTGTGATTCACCGAGGAGTTAGCCACCAATGGGTTGCAGTCGATGTTCCGAAGATCATTCATAAGTCTAAGTAATTACCGTCTTTATCTTAACCTTTCACCCTGCCCAGGTGAAATAGATGTTTTGATAGGGCTTACTTTCTGTAAATATACCTCTTCGCTTCACCCAAAGCGACTGAGTTTTGTTTTATAGGGCTGTAGTTTCAAGAATCGACAAGATCATAAATAAAATAACGTCGTTCTGTAATTTCCGCATTAATTGCTGTTTTCTTTTTCCGTTTTTTTAGAAAATGGTAACCCTAAAAAACAACTCAAATAATAAAAACAAGCAGTAAAAAAAATACACTGCACACACTCTTGCATTTTCTTTATCTCTTCTAAACACAAATCATCTCGTCATGCAGATTGCTTGTTTTAAACCCCGCTGAAACATACGATCCGATGTCTTCTCCCAACTTTGAATTCCCAGTATTTGAGGCTGAAGAAGAAGATGATGACGAAATTCCAGACGAGATCTCCCGATTACTCAGACACGAGGAAAGGTCCATTAAACCTTACAAAGAGCCGTTGGAAACGGTCAACTTGGGCTCAGAGGAAGAGAGAAAAGAGGTCAAGATTGGGGCCCTACTCAGTCCAGCTGTCAAAGAAAGTTTGATAAAGCTTCTCAAAAAGTTTCCCAATGTATTCGCTTGGTCCTATCAGGACATGCCAGGGTTGGATACCAGCATCGTGAAACATCATCTACTGTTAAGATCAGAATATCCACTAGTAAAACAAAGGTTGAGATGGACTCATCCAGACATGACCATCAAAATTAAAGAGGAAGTACAGAAACAGATTGACGCGGGTTTCCTCGCCACATCAGAATATCCTCAATGGTTAGCCAACATAGTACCAGTTCTGAAAAATGACGGAAAGGTTAGAATGTGTGTAGACTACAGGGATTTGAACAAAGCCAGTCCAAAGGATGGCTTTCCCTTACCGAACATAGACATGCTGGTAGACAGTACAACAAAGTTCAGAGTCTTCTCCTTCATGGATAGATTCTCGGGCTATAATCAGATAAAAATGGCGCCGAAAGACATGGAGAAAACTTCGTTCATCACCCCATGGGGGACCTTTTGTTATAAGGTAATGTTGTTCGGTTTGAAGAACGTCGGGGCAACCTATCAAAGGGCCATGACTACTCTGTTTCATGACATGATACACCAGGAAATCGAGGTATATGTCGACGACATGATTGCCAAATCTAGAACAGAGGAGGAGCATGTGACCCACCTGTCAAAACTATTTGAGCAGTTGAGAAAGTATAAACTCCGCTTGAATCCTAACAAGTGCACATTCGGTGTCCGTTCAGGGAAACTTTTAGGGTTCATTGTCAGCCAGAAAGCAATTGAGGTTAATCCTGACAAGGTCAAGGCCATTCAAGAAATGCCTTCTCTGAAAACTGAAAAACAAGTCAGAGGATTCATGGGACGTTTGAACTACATTTCCAGATTTATATTCCTCATGACCGCGACATGTGCGCCGATTTTCAAATTACTCAAAAAAAACCAGGACTGCGTTTGGACAGAAGACTGCCAAACCGCCTTCGACAGTATCAAGGAATACCTGTTGAACCCACCGATTCTATCACCTCCAGTGGAAGGAAGACCACTGATCATATACCTAGTAGTCTTGGAGGACTCCATGGGTTGTGTGCTTGGCCAACAAGACGAAACAAAAAGGAAAGAGTCTACCATTTACTATTTGAGCAAGAAATTCACAGACTGTGAAACTCGGTACACTATGCTCGAGAAAACTTGCTGCGCTCTGGCTTAGGCAGCCAAACGTCTTCGCCAGTACATGATTCGTCACACTACTTGGTTAATCTCAGAAATGGATCTAATCAAGTATGTCTTTGAAAATCCTGCTCTCACGGGAAGGATTGCCTGTTGACAGATGTTGTTATCAGAATACGACATCGAGTACCATGCTCAAAAAGCCGTCAAGGGAAGTGTTTTAACCGATCATTTGGCTCATCAACTGCCAGATTAACATTCAAGTGTACAAACAACGAGGCCGAATACGAAGCTTGTATCATGGGTCTTGAAGAAGCGATCGATTTGAGGATCAAGAACTTGGATGTATATGGCGACTCAGCCCTGGTTATCAATCAGATCAAAGGAGATTGGAACACATACCAATCAGGATTGATTCCTTACAAAGATTACGTGAGAAGGTTGTTACCATTCTTCAATAGAATCGAGTTTCATCACATCCCTCGTGAAAAGAATCACATGGCTGATGCATTAGTCACCCTCTCTTCCATGATTAGTGTAGGTCAATGGAACGACCTACCTAAAATCAATATAATGTGCCTTAAAAGGCCCGCTTACTTCTTCACAATTGAAGCAGTCATAGAAGACAAACCTTGGTATCACGATATCAAATGCTTCCTTTAGAAACAAGAGTACCCACCTGGGGCATCGAGAAAAGATAGAAAAACCCTCAGAAGACTGTTTGGGAGTTTCTTCTTGAGCGATGATACACTCTATAAGAGAAACTTTGACATGGTCTTGCTTCGATGTGTAGACAGACCAGAAGCAAACATGTTGGTAAAAGAAATTCATGAAGGATCCTTTGGCACTCATGCCAATGGACACCCAATGGCGAGAAAAATTCTAAGAGCAAGGTACTATTGGCTGACAATGGAATCCGACTGCTACAAGTACATGAGGAAGTGTCATAAGTGTCAGATATACTCAGACAAAATCCATGTACCGCCAACGCATCTCAAAGTCCTTTTTCCCCCGTGGCCTTTTTCCATATGGGGAATCGACATGATTGGCATGATTGATCCCAAGGCTTCAAACGGACATCGGTTTATCCTGGTATCCATTGATTACTTCACCAAGTGGGTCGAAGCAGCGTCGTACGCTAATATAACCCGACAAGTGGTGGTCTGCTTTATCAAAAACAATCTCATCTGCCGTTATGGTGTTCCAAGCCAGATCGTTACGGATAATGGATCCAACTTGAACAATAAGATGATGAAAGAGTTGTGTGTTGAGTTCAAGATCAAACACCATAACTCATCTCCCTACCGACCCAAGATGAATGGGGCAGTAGAAGCGGCTAACAAGAATATCAAGAAGATCGTTCAAAAGATGGTTGTAACCTATAAAGATTGGCACGAAATTCTACCCTTTGCTCTTCACGGTTATCGTACATCTGTCCGCACTTCAACAGGGGAAACCCCTTTCTCTCTAGTATATGGCATGGAGGTAGTGCTCCCCAAAGAAGTAGAGATCCCATCAATCCGGGTATTGATGCAAGCTAAGCTAACAGAGGCTGAATAGTGTCAAAGTCGAACGACGAACTGAATCTGATCTAAGAAAAACGAATGACGGCACTATGCCATGGTCAGCTGTATCAACAAAGGATGAGGAGGGTGTTTGACAAAAAGGTCTGACCTCGCATCTTCAGGAAAGGAGACCTTGTGCTAAAAAAGATACAATTATTTCTCACTGATTCTCAGGGCAAATGGACTCCGAACTATGACGGCCCCTATGTGATCAAGAAAGCTTTCTCCGGCGGCGCCTTGAGACTAGCAACTATGGATGGAGAAGAATTTGCCTACCCCATGAATGTTGATGTAGTCAAGAAATACTTCGCCTAAATTAAAAAAAAAAGAAAAAAAATGTCTCAGTGGATTGAAAACCCGAAAGGGCGGTCCAGGCAAAAATTAGAGACATAATCAAAAATCATCCCGGTGGATTGGAAATCTCATAGTACAATCCAGGCAAAAATTAGGGATAATGGCAAGTAACTACGTTTGACAAGGTTGAATCCCTCAGCAGTTATGCCATCCATCAGGAAAACTCCAGTCAAGGTCATATTTGATAGAAGCTCAGGATGTCCGGAATTTAAAGTTGGTAGAAGGATAGCGGTCGTCATGTTTTAATGTAGCCCTTTTCCCGTAAATTACCATTTTCTAGACTTTGTAAATACTCTATGGAATCACGCACTTGGCTGATTTCCATCCTATCAATAAAATTTAAGCCCTTGTGCTTTTGTTTGCAATTCTTATTTGTTTTAGCTTTACAGAACGACGTTTTAACATGATTAACGATTCTTGAAATAAAACAAAAATGAATTTACTTGTCAAACTTTTTCTGCTTTTAAAATAAAGATGGCAATTTCTTTTGACTGTTGAACATCGAAAGAACATCGATCGCTTCTCCAGAAGTAATCGAACCTCAAAGTGCAGAATCAAAGTACTCCTTCTTAATCAGTACACCTGAACGAAGGATTAACTGTGTTAGAGACTAGGTTCGTCTGACACCCCCGGCAGAGTTCTTATCTCCTAAGCTCGGCCAACGATTGTTCCCCACGGGGAATATCTCTCCTAAGCAAGGTAGGATTGCTATTTTCTGAACCAGCGATACTTTTCATCTCCCGCTGTGGCCGAGTATCCAGTCGTGTTCATCCACTAGTCTGTATGTCGCGTCAGTTTTGTCAGCATATACATACTGTCATACCCCAAATTTTGACCACTAAGATCTCCCATCATTGTGCAAATCATCATCACAATATGGATGAACCATCATACCTCATCAGTCTCCCCAAAGATGGTTGAGCATCCACTACCATCAAACTTAGGGTTTCAAGCCCTCTCAGAGTTCTTAGACAAATGATCAATCAAGGAATGACATGATCCTCAACTTGTCTAAACCTCTCAAACATCCACAATGGATCAAGAGGACTCCCACAACAAGGATTAAGCACCAAGATGCTCCCTTCTAGGTGGATCAAGCCTCAAGATCGCCAGTGTCACCAAATTAGGGTTTTGGTCGACCAGGGCCTCCAGTTGGAAATTTTCCTCTAGGCATGAGCCAATGCTTCAAAGCCTAACCTAATATACTCCATGGAACCTCATGGGCCCAAGTATCAAGTCAATTTGACCTCATGGGATGCATACATCGAAAATCAGGAATTAGGGTTTCTTGACCTAATTCACCCCTAAGTTGACTTTTGGGACAAATCATGAGCCAAGACCTCAAGAGAGGATTTGAGGGTCTCTAAATCACCATATTGATCCATTTGCAACAATGGATTGATCCAAGAAGCTTGAGCAACAAGTCTCAATTTCATCAGAACCACAGTTAGGGTTTCGCGAGAAAAGTCAACTGTAGCTTTGACTTTTGACCAGGACATGCTCCCAAGCCCTAAGACATGATTAAATATACCCTATAACACCCATGAAACATGTCCATCAAGTTTGATTTAGGTCAAAGACATGATTTCCTAAAGGATTGCACAGTTTGGAATTCATCGGATAAAAAGTCAACTGTGCACAAAAGTCAACTTTGACTTTTTGAGATTTGTCACAATTATGGATTGTTAACCCTAAAATGATGTTAACGTATGATTTGAATCATCATTCATCAAGAAAAATCAAAAAAAGTGGGATAACTTGTAAAAGGGGTAACCATAAAAACTTAGAAATTTTTCTAAGTTATGAACAAAGTGGCAAGGGTACCACGTTTGAAGGATCATAACTCCTAAACCACAAAGTCATTTTTCCCCATCCAAAGCTTGATTTGTAGATCTCATGGCCCTCTACAAAAACTTCAACTAGACCTCATTCCAATTCTTCATGGATTTTGAGTTATGGATTTATCAAAATCACAAAAAGTGAAAATGTCACTTTTTTCCAACACTTAGTGAAATTTTCACTAAGTCAGAATCTGCCTTCACTTTTTTCCAAATGTAGGGACATTTTTCACTTGGATCCAAAAAGTATCAAAACCAAATATGATCAAACAGTTGTTGTATCATATAAGGGCTTTCCAAAATGGCCAAGAACATCACCAAATTCAATTTGAACTAAGAGTTATGGTAGTGGCAAAATGCCTTGCTGAAAACTGCCAAGGCAAGGCAGAATTTTGCATTTTTGGTCGATTTGCCAAAATCAGCCAATTTCAAGCCTTGTCATCATCTTGGACACATCTGAGGATCAAATCTAAAGGGGACAATCACAGAGCCAAGCCTCCAAAGTTCTTGGAACAAGAAGTAGCATGCCAAACCTAGAATTGCCTAAAAAAGGGACAAGACTCCAATTTTGGATTGGAGCATTTAATAGATGCTTAGAGGTGGCATGGACTGACACATTTGCATCTGAATTCAGTCAAGATTCCTCCAACAAGTAGGGAACCAAAGCTCTGTGCTCTAACCTCTAGTCAATGGCTAGAGGAGACTTGGATTTTCATTTGCCAACATTGGCCAAACCTCTGCTGCAGTTGCCATTCACTATTGATCCCAAAAAAATTGTTCTACAATAAATAGAGCTCATTTGTGCTCAGTTTGAGTACGCCAAAGCCATCAAACAGATGCTTTCCTCAAAATCCCTTTCTCTTGGCAAAAATGCCTTCTTTAGCAAGGTAACTCTGAGTTTTTGAGTTTGAGAGCTTTTTCAATCAAAACAGTCACACACACACCTCATAAACATCAAATGTAGGTGATCCAAACTCTCACAAGTGACCTGTAATCACAAAATCACAAAGTCACCTCTCAAAACCTCAAAATAGGCTTTTTGTGCATTTTTCAAGCCATGTCTTGATTCAGTCACTTTCCAAACCAGATAAAACCTCAAACACACTCCAAATATTATCTTTGAACTGTCCCAAATGGTGCGACACATCTGGAACACCATTTGAGAGAGTTGCTATTTTGGTCACTTTTAACCCCTTTTGCAAGAAAGGGCCAGTTTGTGTTTTTGCAGGTACCAGCTGATTCCAATCATCCTAAAAGCTTCTAAGGGATCATTTGAGTGTGTCTAAAGCATCAAATCATTTTTCAAACAAGAGGCTTGACAGATTGCACAAAAAACCCAAAAAGCTCAAAAAAGAGGTAAGCCTCATGACTTGAACTTTCTAAAATATGCAATGCTTTGAAGTCCACTGATCATGCACACCTCATACATGTTATATATGTTGTGTTTGAACCAATTGATCATGTAATTCATGCCTGTATCAAAGTGTAGCATAGAAAATGAAATTATAGGCCTTTTTCAAAACCACTATCGAGTTTTGAGGAGGGAGTGTGATCTGAAAAAACTACCACCGCCATTGGATTCCTTGTGAAATTCTAATCCAGATGCATATAAATTTTGTCTCAAACCATTAAGAATTGAGAAAGTTATGACCTTCACGTTTCTGAGCCAAAACTTGTCTTGCCTTGCCTTGGGCCAGGCCTAAAACCAAGGCATGACTTATATATTTGTGTTTTCACTCAAAACAATGGATGTATCACCACCCTAGTGGTAAGGCGCGTGCCTTGTGACCTTGAGGTCATGGGTTCAAACCCCACCCATGCCATTTTGTGTTTTTTCACATTTTGCCATTTTTTCCAATATTTTTATGTTTTATTAATTAATTGGAAAATTAATAACTCACTCAATTTTAATTATTTTTGATTGGTTATTTTTGCAAAAAATCACAAAAATGTTGAAATATTTTATTCCACAAAAAAATTAAGTTTATATTATTTATTTAATATAATCAGTATTTTTGTGAATAAATTCATTTTTATTTGTTTTTAAACATTTTAAAATGAACATTCATCTTGAAAAATCAAGACCAAATGGGTTTTAATATCTCTTGTGATTAAAAATTCATTTTTCAAACCTTAAACAAAAATCACAAGTGGTTTATTAAAATTCATTTGGTATTTTTCATTGATTTTCTTTTAATATTTACTTTTAAAAGAAAATAAATTAGGGTTTCTTTGATTTTCATCCTCACAAATCATTTTCAAACACTCATGGGCCTCTATTAGAGTGTAAGACCCAATCCCCTTTTAACCAAAACAATTTTGGGCCTCAGATATTGTATAAGTCCCTCTGCTTTAAAAGAAAAGTTCGGCGCAATCGTCGCCCGTTTAAAATAAACCATATGGGCCTCTCCTCGAGCTATAAGACCCATTCAAAACTTTTGGGCCTCTATTAGAGTGTAAGACCCAACCCCCTTTGAAAACTAAACCATTTTGGGCCTCAATTATTGTATAAGACCCGCTACATTTTCAAAAATCTCGGCGCGATCGTCTTTTCAAACGAAAAATCATATGGACCTACCCTCGTGTTATAAGTCCCCACTCTTTTTCTTTAAACCTTTTGGGCCTCTTGAGAGAGTGTAAGACCCATCCCTTTGTACAGAAAATCTTTCTCGGGCCTCAGTGACTGGTATAAGTCCCTCTGTACAAAACAATAGTGCGATCACTGATAAAAACCTTGGCCTGTCCTCGAGCTGTAAGCCCCAATCTTTCATTTCAAAGCACCTTATCCTTTGATCTTGAATATATTGTTGTTTTCAATCTTTCTTTGTTGAACAACTAACCAAACAGCATGGAAGCTTTACAACCGAGTAAGTGGTTATATGTTTTCTTTAACCGCTTTCATATACATATAACTGTATTGTGGGGTTGTTTCACTGTAAGTCTTCTTTCATAAACTCATATCGACTGTGTAATAATAGTATAGATATTTAGAGTTTCCCCAGCAACTACGTCTAGCACTAAGCCCTGTTGATTACTCTTAAAATAGACAAAACTAGATCCCCATAGGATTACCAGATACAGTCTTCCCTCCTCTTGGGGTTAAATAATATGGAGACGTGAAAGGCAGCATTCTCGGTGAACCCTTTCACAGACTGTCACCTTTAGAAATCGTCAAAGAAACTCTATTCCCCAGAGATGATCTTTTCTCCGTGAATGGCATCTCTTGAGTTTCTTCCAAATTCTCGAACTTTCCTGGCTTGATCTATTCTCTGTGAATAGCCTGTCTTGAATTTCTCGAGGTTTGGGGACCCACAGGCTTCTTAAAAGCATCCTCGCCTCCTCTTGGGCATTGTACAAGGACCCGTCGGCTTCTTAGAAGTATTCACAGCCTCTTCTTAGGCTTCATATAAATGATTTCTTCCTCCGGGAATGATAGCCTCCTCTTGAGCTTCGTACAAATTGTCCCTCGGCTTCTTAAAAGTTTCCAGCCTCCTCTTGGGCTTCATACAAATTCTCCCGACGACCTCCTAGAGGTATAAGAACAACAATTAGTCATCTTAATAGAACCGTCTTTCAATAAGTGTTGATCTTGCTACTGTTGTTTCTTAAACATAGTACAAAAGATGAAAATCTAGACTTGGACAGTCTAATTCCCTTGAGTCTCAAAGACATTCTCAAGTTCCTTTCAAAACTAGGAGAGGAAACCCGTAGACTCGGACAGTCTCAATACCCTTTGGATTTCCCATTTCCTTAAAGAATAGGAAATAACCCTGATCCTCGAAACAAATCCCTGAGTGCAAACAGTACTCATATAAGAACTGATTTTCTCTTTAAATCAGCATACTGGACCTGTCACTCAACTGAAACAGTAACCCTAGCCTCCTCTTGGGCTTTGTACAATGATTCTCCCCAGCGGAGTTAACTTTTTCGGACTCTCTTGTTGAGTCAACTTTTAGCCTCCATCTCGGGCTTCGTACGAGATACAAAATCACTCTCTTGCTGAGTGTAAAAGACTCTCTTGTTGAGTCAACCTTTAGCCTATGTCTTGGGCTTCGTACAAGACACATCTACAAAGACTCTCTTGTTGATTCATCCCTTTTAGCCTCCCTCTCGGGCTTCGTACGAGATACAAAAACACTCTCTTGTTGAGTATAAAAGACTCTCTTGTTAAGTATAAAAGACTCTCTTGTTGAGTCAAAACCCTTCTAGCCTCCATCTCGGGCTTTCTACGAGATACAAAACACTCTCTTGTTGAGTATAAAGGACTCTCTTGATGAGTCAAAACCCTTCTAGCCTCCATCTCGGGCTTTGTACGAGATACAAAACACTCTCTTGTTGAGTATAAAAGACTCTCTTGTTGAGTCCAACCTTTAGCCTCCATCTTAGGCGTCGTACAAGACACATATAAAAGATTCTCCTGTAGAGTCAACCCTTTTAGCCTCTCTCTCGGGCTTCGTACGAGACACACAAAAATCACCCTCTTGTTGGGTCGATAGCCTCCTCTTAGGCTTTGTATAAGGAAACCCCGGTTGAACCAATCAACCTTTTAGCATCAAAGTTGTGCCTCGTTCACAGTATACAAACATCAACAACTCATTTCCCTTCATCTAATAGCTGTAAGCGGCAAGCCTCTGGATCATCTACATCCATGCCACTGTCCCTCTTTTAGCATGAGAAATTCCTAAGGAAAGATGGCATTGCTCTACACTGAGTTAAAGTCTTCTCCTTCAGTCAAAAACCCTTATAAAGGAAATTATGGCATTGCTGGATTCACATATCCCAGTTAAAGTAATCCTCCTTTATAACCAGTCACCCAACAGTTGTGACAAATAAACCCCTCTTTAGAGATGACAAATTCTATCTAAAGACGAAACTTTTAGCTTCACATCTTGGGCTTCGAACAAGATACAAATAGACCCTTCAGCTTCACATCTTGGGCTTTGAACAAGATACAAACCACCTTTAGCTTCATGTCTTGGGCTTTGAACAAGACACCAAAACACCATTTCCTCCCATAGAATAGGAGGAACTACGATCGCTCTGATTTCCCTGTTTCGGTAAACGGGAATACGTAGGCATAAGATTGAAAGAAAAATCTTAGCGAGCACACTCAACAAAAACCCACAATCCCATACCCACATACATCAATTAAAAAGTATCAGTCCTAACCCCCTACCCATGAACATTCCCGGTGTTCCGTTATAAACAAAGAAAGAAGAAAGAGACCCCACTTCCATATCGCATCCGTAACCTAACAGACCGCTGTTTAAACTCGGTATGCAAGCAGGGTTAATTGGAGAAATCTATTTCCCTTCCTTAGTCAGCTCAATAGGATAAAAAATGAATCGACCTGTAGTACCCACAAAAGAGCGACAGTGCTTAAGAAACACATCCAGTTTCGCTCGCTACATAAAAGTGGCGCCCACCGTGGGGCCCTGGATCTTTCTTTCTTTCAAATTAAGGTGAAAACCTTGGACAAGTCATTTTCAAGGCGGTGGCCACCACAGAAAAGTGGCACCCACCGTGGGGCCTTATTTTCTTCCTTTCTTTCTTTTTTTGGGATTTCACTGGGATAGGATTACTTTTTGACTTCACTAGGATCTTAGGTCAAAACCTTTAAATTGGGAAGGAACCACAGAGTGGCGCCTCCGCCGGGGAGCCATTTTTTGTCAGGAACATAGGATTCATAGCTCTTAAAAGTCTAGGACATTAGGGCAAATATATATACTGCTTTTCCTAATTGATATCTGTGTTTATTTTTCTGCTAACGGGAATACGTGTGATGCCGCATGTGGAAAGATTGAGTATACACCTAGGAAAAACCCTTTTAGTGGTGCGGAAGCTATCGGAAATAGTTGTCACGCGATACCACCCTCTTCTGAGGACTCTTCGAAAAAACACCACCTAGCACGGTTCCCGGCCCGCTGGTGTTTTTCTCGACAAGAGTTGATGATGTTGAGAGACAGGTACAAAAGTCACTAGTATAAACCTTTGGGACGGGTAGAGCCTTGACTCCATGACACCGACCCTTTGACCCCATGTTTTTTCTATGTTTTTGTGTGCTGCATTCATGCATTCATTTAAAAAACATTACATCAAAGAAAATCTTCTCTTCTAGTCTCTCCTTTTTCAAATTAAACTAAGACAATGATTGCATATGTCAGAGAAAAGGATTGCGCTCATGGATTTCGGTAGAAGGAGAACTCATCAGTACACTTTCAAGGTTCCAAAGTTAGAGGATTTAAGAGGGTTAGCGAGAATGGTCACTAACCCTGAAGCTTTCAGAGCCAAGTACGGAGGTCTGCTACCTCTGTTAAGGGTCCAAGTAATTGAAAGAATCATGGATGCACTCGTTCAATTTTTCGATCCGGTCTATCACTATTTCACATTCTCGAATTATCAGCTCACACCAACGCTGGAGGAATATTCTCATCTGATTGATTTACACATCACTGATCGAGCCCCATTTTCTGGATTGGAAGAAATTCCAAAGGATCAGACCATTACAAGAGCAATTTATCTGGACGAGTCAGAGGTCAGGACTCACATGACCACTAAGGGTGGCATACAAGGTTTGCCAGCCCAGTTCTTGACAAAGAAGCCCCTGTACTTCACTAGTATAGGGAACGTGACTGCTTTTGAAAGTATCTTTGTCTTACTCACTTACGGGTTATTTCTGTTTCCCAACATCAATAACTTCTTCGATATCAACTTCATTAAGGTTTTTCTTATTGGAAACCCCGTGCCGACTTTGCTCGCGGACGCATATCATTCTGTACACTTAGGGAATTTGTACAACAGAGGGGAGATCACATGTTGTGTACCTCTGCTATACAAATGGTTTATCTCCCATTTGCCTAAGTCTGCTGCTTTTTGGGATCAAAAGAATACTTTACGTTGGTCGCAGAGAATCATGTCTCTTACCAACTCTGACATAGATTGGTGCAGTAGGATTTATGAGGGAATCAGGATCATTGACCGTTGTGGAAACTTCCCCAACGTACCCCTCATAGGAATTAAGGGAGGAATCAATTACCATCCAGTATTGGTTCGTCGTCAATTTGGATACCCAATGAGGCATGTCCCACGAAATGCTCATCTAGAAGGTCTTTTCTTCAAAGAAGGGGAAAATGACAGAGCACTAAAGATGGAAATAGTGCACACTTAGAAACATGTTCATAAGAAAGGACGGGAGTCTCTAGGAAAACCGGATTGTATCTCGTTGGAGCCTTACCTCCACTTGGTACAAACTAGAGCTCTCAAGCTAAAGATGCCTTATCCTCGTCATGGAGTTCTTCCGCCAAGGGAGTCTGTCATGTACTTCATGACTGAAACGGAAAAACTCCAGGTTACTCTCAACAAAGTTCAGCGGGAGAGGAGGTCTTGGAAGAACAAGTACCGCACCCTCAATGTGGAGTGTATCAAAATACAGCAACTACTGAAGGATAAGGATGCCCTGATTGAAATTTTGGAGCAGCATGCTATGGATAATCAGGATGACCAAAGGAATTTGCTCGCTCCTTTCACCTGGCAAAGGAATGACAATCTGACAACGACCCAAGAGCCCCGGTCCAAGAAAAGGAAAGTACCAGAATCAGCACCCGGTTTCTCCTCGGAGAGGACTCGGGACCCCTTAGCTTAGGTTTCTATTTCCGCACCTTGTAATCTACTGTATTTCTATTTTTGTAATCCTTTGAATTCAATAAAATGGGGTTTCCCCACTGTTTGATATTTGCAATCTGATTGTCGAAGTTTATTTTGATTAAACCAAAAAACAATTAATATAATCATTGCATTCATCATTCTCACGCAACGTATTCTTCTTACCTACGAATCTCACGTTTGTGTCTCGGTTCTAGAGTCAAACTGTCTCATTCGTACAATACTCGGGCCAATCGTTAGAAAAAGATGGATGATCTTGAGGAAGAGAACAGAGAGTTGAAAGAAGAGATCGACGCTCTGAGAGAGGATATGAGAAAGCTTCGTAACGACATGCAAGCCATGGCAGAAGCTCAGCTACAAAGAACTGTGATCTCAGAGATCACCTCAACACCCATAGTGGAGAAGTATGATCCTAGGTACAAAATGCCGAAAGATCGTCCCTGGGGCATGTCTGTTAACTATATACCGGAAGGATATGTTCCGCCGATCACTGGAGATCTGGAAACTTCAGCAGAAGCCGTTGGGCCTGAAGGTTACAAACTTCGGGAAAGCGAAGATGCCAGAGGCATATTGAGGGCTCCTGAAGGTTACAAACTTCAGGAAACGCCAAGATTCACGGCCGTAGTCACGGTACCACCCCCTGTGGTGCACACTGTCCCGGAAGGACAGATTCCACAGATACCTTCTGGTAGAAAGGAAATTATGTTCGACAGGATGGACGAGTTCCAGGAACAGTTCCTGGAAATGAAAATAGAATTGCAAGCCATCCGCAGTCAAGATTTATTTGGAAAGGACGCCGCAGACCTTTGTCTGGTCCCCAATGTGAAAGTTCCGCACAAGTTCCAAGTGCCCGACTTTGAAAAATACAAGGGTAACTCTTGCCCTCAGAGTCACTTGGTAATGTATGCTCGACGAATTTTGGATCAGACAGAGAATCAGGAGTTACTGATTCATTACTTCCAAGATAGTTTAACCGATGCCGCACTCAAATGGTACATAGGTTTAAATCGCGCTACGATCAGCACATTCAAATATCTTGGCACTGCCTTCGTCCAACAATATAAATACAATCTGGACATGGCACCAGACAGAGATCAGCTCAGATCAATATCGCAAAAGGACAAAGAAACCTTTAAGGATTACGCTCAGAGATGGCGTGAAATTGCTGCTCAAATTTGTCCACCTCTTGAGGAAAAAGAGATGACAAAAATCTTCTTAAAGACCTTAAGCTCATTTTATTATGATAGAATGTTTGCCAGTGCGCCCAGTGACTTCACCGAAATGGTCGGTATGGGGGTACGTCTCGAGGAAGTTGTTCGAGAAGGACGTCTAGTAAAAGATGTTGGATCATCAAGTAGTACAAAACGATATGGTAGTGCTCTCCCTAAGAAAAAAGAGCAAGATATTGGGAATATCTCTCTCGGAAAGCAAAGGCGGCGTTATCAACCAGTAGCAGTTGTGACTCCTGCTATCAATCCCGCGCCTACGTATCAACCTCAGGTTGCGCAGAGCCAACCTAATCAACAGCAATTTCAACAAAGGACACAACAGCCTCTTCAGCAGGTTCGTCCTCCATACAACAACAACCGTACAATGCGGCCACCAGGATTTGATCCTATCCCCGTATCATATGCAGAACTATTTCCGTTACTACTAGCCAAGGGGCACATCCAGACTAAATCTCCTCTTGCAGTACCGTAAAATCTGCCTTTTTGGTTTAAGGTGGACCAGACTAGCCCTTATCATCAAGGAGGATCAGGGCATAACATAGAGAACTGTCTCAGTTTTAAATCTGACGTGCAAAAGCTTGTTAGGAGCAGGGTCTTATCTTTCAAAGATACGAATCCGAATGTTCTCACGAACTCGCTGCCTCAACATGAGAAAGCTGCTGTCAACCTGATAGAGGAAGAGTCTAACAATGTCTATAAAATTCATGATGTACTCTTGTTAAGGACCAATCTGGTCAAGATGCATTGTAAACAGAGTGGGTATTTCCATGTGCCACCTCATAATTATCACCAGTGTGATATCTTCTCTAAAAACAATCAGGGATATTCTGTGGTGCAATCAGCTCTACAGGAACAGATGGATCTCGGATGGATCCAAGAGTACCGAGTTCGTGGAGTTAACATGGTCTATACGAATTCCAACGTCATTCAAAACCACGACATCCGTGCGATGAATGTCAACCTGGTGGCAATGCACTCAAGGCAAAGCCATTATCATAATCTGCCATGGCACGATTACAGTTCTTGTCTGACTTGCTCGGTAAACAAACAGGGATGCTCTTTTGTACAGGAGGTCCTCCAGCGTCAGATGGATCTTAGATGGATCCAGGACTACAATGATAGGAACCACTATCCGATCAACATGGTTCAGATCTTCGATATTCGCTTGATGAATACCAACCTGGTAGAGTTACATGCTGAGCAGGTCCGACTCGGGTTCCTGATTTCACATAACTATCAAAGTTGTAAGGCGGGTTGCGAAAACAATCAAGGTTGTGCCCTTGTCCAGGAGGCGCTTCAGCACTTATTAAATCACTGGTGGATGCCAATCTATATAGATGAAGATACTCAGCAAATTAGTATCAATAACATGAACCCTACTCAGCGTCAAAGTCAGGATGTCTGATCTGTGGAAGCTAACCTAGTGAGGTTACATTGCATTCAAAGTGGGCGTGGCCAGGTACCACCACACAACTACGAACGTTGTAGAATCTGTTCAGAAGATAACCAAGGGTGCTACCTTGTGCGAGCAGCTCTTCAGGGTCAGGTGGATCGTAGAGAGATTCGCCCATATCCGGGTTCCGGACCAATTAGTTGGGCGCCAGACTACCTCGCTGAACAAATTTAGGACGTTGTCGTAATCTCCGATTATGAGAAGAACAAAGATGTTTGTGCCATCATTCCTCTACTTGACAAATCGAGAGTTTCCAACCAGGAACGGATCGAAATTGCTTACGACAGTCAGAAAAATCAGAAGGTTCCCATAGTCATCTATCTACCGGGACCACTACCATGTGAATCAACTAAGGCAATCCCTTACAAATACGGTGCGACGATAATTGAAAATGGAAAGGAAATTCCATTACCCTCCGTCGTGAATATCGCAGACATCAGTCGTGTAACACGGAGCGGTAAAATCTTTAACAGAGGAGTTGGAGAGTCCAACAAAGAAAAGGAACCTCAGACAGAAGTTCCCAATTCACCAGTCGGTCAATCCAGTAATCCCAACCTTTCGAAAAACAATGATGAGATGTTGAAGCTCATCCAAAGGAGTGAATACAACATTGTTGATCAGCTATTACAAACTCCTTCAAAGATCTCCGTGCTGTCACTTTTACTCAGTTCAGAAGCGCACAGGGAGGCTCTACAGAAAGTCTTGGAGCAAGCCTTTGTAGAACAGGATGTAACAATCAGACAGTTCGATAACATTGTCTCTAACATCACTTCCTGCAATAACTTGGGATTTAGTGATGAGGAATTACCTGAAGAAGGTCGCCGTCATAACATGGCGCTCAACATTACAGTCAACTGCCAGGACGATGCTTTAGCCAGCATACTGGTAGACACAGGGTCAGCCCTGAATGTCATGCCGAAGTCTACTTTGATGTAATTATCATTCAAAGGTCCTCCAATGAGAACCAGCGAGGTCGTCGTTAAAGCATTCGACGGATCCAGAAAAATGGTTATTGGAGAAGTCGACCTTCCCATAACTATCGGTCCTCACACTTTCCAAGTCACTTTACAGGTCATGGATATTCGGGCAAAGTACAGTTGTTTATTAGGAAGACCTTGGATACATCAGGCTGGGGCGGTCACCTCGACCCTCCACCAAAAGTTAAAGTTCGTCCAGAACAACCATCTTGTCACGGTCTGTGGAGAACAAGCCTTGCTCGTGAGTAACTTATCATCATTTACTTGTGTAGAACCCAAGGAGGTTATTGGAACTCAGTTCCAAGCACTGTCGGTGAGTAAGGACAATCAATCCGAAGAGGGAACTTCCATTTCCTCATACAAAGATGCTATCAAAGCGGTCGAGAGTACCAATACAATAGGATGGGGACAACTAGTCATTCCTACTGACAATAAAACAAAGAAGGGTCTTGGTTTTTCTGCAACCTGTACCCAGACAGCTACTACCAGCGATGAAAGTCTTCATCCCATTCGGAACTTCTTTCACAATGGGGGTTTCCTTCACCCAGTGCCTCAAGAAGTGCATACCATCAATAAAGATGATTCCTCCGACACAGATGAGGAATGGATGTCCTATCTTAATGAGGACGGTTATATGTCTCTGGATGAAACGCAGACTCCATTTTGCTTTCCTACACAGAGTCCGAGATTTATACCCAGGTCAGATGTCAAAATTATATACGGAGATTGTGATCTGGAAGGATGTCGTGCTCCACCAAACTTATTAGAGGAGGACACTCTGATGAAAGACAACTTTGACCACAACTATTATGGCCCGATGGATGGCCTGCCAATGTGGTAGCCTTACCCAGGAGACTTGGGGTAAGAGAATCATCCGAACAATGAAAATTAGTTGAGCATCATTAAATAGAATACTGGTGTCCCCACCATGTCATGGGATCAACACCCAGGGTATCCTAAAAATACCCCGCACGATGATGAATTCGCAACGTTCGCAGGATTAGAGTTCATTAACTATGCTTTTCCCGAGGTCAACATCATCGAGATAGATGACTCCTCTGGTTCCAAAGAAGTGTGGGACACCCTGGGACAACCATGTGGGAAATACGACTATATGGTCAAGTACACTGCTCCTGAAAGCTCTCGTATCAGGCTCGAAGACATCCAGCCAACTGGATGGGGAGATCTACTTGAGAGCACAAATGCTATGCAAAAGGCAATAGAGGAATCCTCCTACGACAATTATGCCTGGGAGACAGATTCCAATGATCCTGCTCCACCAGAAATCAGCGTCATTTCTGAAGACAAATCAAGGAAAGTACCAGACTTTGTGATTCATCGAGGAGTTCGCCGCCAATGGGTTACCGTCGATGTTCCAAAGATTGTTCATAGGTCAAAGTAATTGTCGTTTTCATCTATAGCCTTTCACCCTGCCCAGGTGAAACAGATTTTTTGATAGGGCTCGCTTTCTGTAAATTTTCCCTCTTCGCTTTGCCCAAAGCGACAGAGTTTTGTTTTATAGGGCTGTAGTTTCAAATATCGACTTGTTCATTAATAAAATAACGTCGTTCTGTAATTTCTGCATTAATTGTTGTTTTCTCTTTTTGCTTTTCTCAGAAAATGGTAATCCAAAAAAACATCTCAAATAATAAAAATAAGCAGTTAGAGAAATACACTGCACACACTTGCATTTTCTCTATCTCTTCTAAACACGAATCATCACGTCATGCAGATTGTTTGTCTTAAACCCCGTTGAAACATACGATCTGATGCCTTCTCCCAACTTTGAGTTCCCGATATTTGGGGCTAAAGAAGAAGTTGACAACGAAATTCCAGAAGAGATCTCCCAACTACTCAGACAAGAGGGAATGTCCATTGAACCTCATAAAGAACCGTTGGAAATGGTAAACTTAGTTTCGGAAAAAGAGAGAAAAGAAATCAGGATTGGGGAACTGCTCAGTCCAACTGCCAGAGAGGGTTTGTTAAAGCTTCTCAAAGAATTCCCCGATGTATTCGCTTGGTCCTATCAGGATATGCCAGGGTTGGATACCAGCATCGTGGAACACCATTTACCATTGAGATCGGAATGTCTGCCAGTAAAACAAAGGTTGAGACGGACTCATCCAGACATGGCCATCAAAATTAAAGAGGAGGTACAGAAACAGATTGACACAGGTTTCCTCGCTACATCAGAATATCCTCAATGGTTAGCCAACATCGTACCTGTTCCGAAAAAGGACGGAAAAGTCAGAATGTATGTCGATTACAGAGATTTAAACAAGGCTAGTCCAAAGGACGACTTTCCCTTGCCGCATATTGACATGCTGGTAGACAGTACAACAAAGTTCAAAGTTTTCTCCTTCATGGATGGATTCTCGGGCTATAATCAGATCAAAATGGCGCCGAAAGACATGGAGAAAATTTCGTTCATTACCCCATGGGGTACCTTTTGTTACAAGGTAATGTCGTTCGGTTTGAAGAATGTCGGGGAAACCTATCAAAGGGCCATGACTACTCTGTTTCATGACATGATACACAAAGAAATCGAGGTATATGTCGATGATATGATTGCAAAATCTAAGACAGAAGAGGAGCATGTGACCCATCTGTCAAAGTTATTCGAGCGGTTAAGAAAGTACAAACTCCGCTTGAATCCCAACAAGTGCACCTTCGGTGTCCGTTCAGGGAAACTCTTAGGGTTCATCGTCAGCCAGAAAGGAATTGAGGTCGATCCTGATAAGGTCAAGGCCATTCAAGAAATGCCTTCTCCGAAGACTGAAAAACAAGTCATAGGATTCCTGGGACGTTTGAACTACATCTCCAGATTCATATTCCTCATGACCGTGACATGTGTGACTATCTTCAAATTACTCAAAAAGAATCAGGACTGCGTTTGGATAGAAGATTGTCAAACTGCCTTCGACAGTATTAAGGAATACCTGTTGAACCCACCGATTCTATCCCCTCCAGTGGAAGGAAGACCACAGATCATTTACTTAACAGTTTTGGAAGACTCAATGGGGTGTGTACTTGGCCAACAAGACGAAACCAGAAGGAAGGAGACTGCCATCTACTATCTGAGCAAGAAATTCACCGACTATGAAACTCGATACACGATGCTCAAGAAAAATTGTTGCGCTTTGGCTTGGGCAGCCAAACGTCTGCGCCAGTACATGATTCGTCACACTACTTAGTTAATCTCCAAAATGGATCCAATCAAGTATGCATTTGAAAAACCTGCTCTCACGGGAAGGATTGCCCGTTGGCAGATGTTGCTATCAGAATATGACATAGAGTACCACGCTCAGAAAGTCGTTAAGGGGAATGTTTTAGCTGATCATTTGGCTCATCAACCAATTGAAGATCAAGAATCAATCGGGTTTGACTTCCCAGACGAAGATGTCATGTATCTAAAAATGAAAGATTGCGATGAACCGCTACCCAGTGAAGGGCCAGAACCAGATTCCCAATGGGGACTTATTTTTGACGAAGCTGTCAATCATTACAGAAACGGAATTGGGGCAATTATCATAACACCTCAAGGTACCCACATTCCTTTCACTGCCAGACTTACGTTCAAGTGCACAAACAACGAGGCCGAATACGAAGCTTGTATTATGGATCTCGAAGAAGTGATCGACTTAAGGATTAAGAACTTGGACGTATATGGCGACTCAGCTTTGGTTGTCAATCAGATCAAAGGAGATTGGAACATATACCAATCAGGATTGATTCCTTACAAATATTATGTAAGAAGGTTATTACCTTTCTTCAACAGAATCGAGTTTCATCACATCCCTCGTAATGAGAATCACATGGCTGACGCTTTAGCCACTCTCTCATCCATGATTAGTGTAGGTCAATGGAATGGCATACCTAAGATCGACATAATGCGCCTTGAGCGGCCCGCTTACATCTTCGCGATTGAAGCAGTCATAGACGATAAACCTTGGTATCACGATATCAAATGGTTCCTTCAGAAACGGGAGTACCCACATGGGGTGTCTAGAAAAGACAGGAAAACCCTCAGAAGACTGGCAGGCAGTTTCTTTCTGAGCGGTGATACACTTTATAAGCAAAATTTTGGCATGGTCTTGCTCCGATGCATCGACAGACCAGAAGCAGACATACTGATGAAAGAAATTCATGAAGGATCCTTTGGCACTCATGCCAACGGACACACAATGGCGAGGAAAATTCTAAGAGCAGGGTACTATTGGTTGACCATGGAATCCGACTGCTACAAGTACATGAGGAGATGTCATAAGTGTTATATATACTCTGACAAAATCCATGTACCGTCAGCGCATCTCAAAGTTCTTTCTTCCCCATGGCCTTTTTCCATATGGAGAATCGACATGATTGGCATGATTGAGCCCAAGGCTTCGAACGGACATCGGTTCATCCTGGTAGCCATTGACTACTTCACCAAGTGGGTCGAAGCAGCATCATACGCTAATGTAACCCGACAAGTGGTGATCCAATTTATCAAAAACAATATCATCTGCCGTTATGGTGTTCCAAGCCAGATCATTACTGATAATATATCTAACTTGAACAATAAGATGATGAAAGAGTTGTGCGTTGAGTTCAAGATCAAACACCATAACTCATCTCCCTACCGACCTAAGATGAATGGAGCGGTAGAAGCGGCTAACAAGAACATCAAGAAGATTGTTCAAAAAATGGTTGTAACCTATAAAGATTGGCACGAGATGCTACCCTTTGCTCTTCACGGTTATCGCACATCCGTCCGCACTTCAACAGGGGCAACCCCTTTATCTCTAGTATATGGCATGGAAGCAGTGCTCCTCATAGAAGTAGAGATCCCGTCAATCCGGGTATTGATGGAAGCTAAGCTTACAGAGGCTGAATGGTGTCAAATTCGACACGACGAATTAAACCTGATCGAAGAAAAGAGAATAAAGGCACTATGCCACAGTCAGTTGTATCAATAGAGAATGAAGAAGGCCTTTGACAAAAAGGTCCGACCTCGCATCTTCAGGAAAGGAGATCTCGTGCTCAAGAAAATACAATCATTTCTCACTGATTCTCGGGGCAAGTGGACTCCGAATTATGATGGCCCTTATGTGGTCAAGAAAGCTTTCTCAGGCGGTGCCTTGAGACTTGCAACTATGGACGGAGAGGAATTTGCCTACCCCACAAATGTTGATGTAGTCAAGAAATACTTGGCCTAAAAAAACGTCTCGGTGGATTGAAAACCCGAAAGGGCGGTCCAGGAAAAAATTAGAGACATGATCAAAAATCATCCCGTTGGATTGGAAACCTCAAAGTACAATTCAGGCAAAAATTAGGGATAATGGCAAGTAACTAAGTTCAACAAAGGGGCAAATCCTCAGCAACAGTTACGTCGTCTATCAGAAAACTCCAATCAAGGCCATCTTCAACAGAAGCTCAGGATGTCCAGAATTCAAAGTTGGTAGAAGGATAGCGGTCGTCATGTTTCAATGTAGCCCTTTTCCCTTAAATTACCATTTTCTAACTTTGTAAATACTCTATGGAATCACGCGCTTGGCTGATTTCTATCCTATCAATAAAATTTGAGCCTTTGTGCTTTTGCTTGCAATTCTTATTTGTTTTAGCTTTATAGAACGACATTTTAACATGATCAACGGTTCTTGAAATAAAACAAAAATGAATTTACTTGTTAAAACCTTTTTCTGCTTTTAAATAAAGATGGCAATTTCTTTTGACTATTGAGCATCGAGAGAACGTTGCTCGCTACTCCAGAAATAAGCGAGCTTCAAAGTGCAGAATCGAAGTACACCTTCTAAGCTAGTGCGCCTGAATGAAGGATCAATTGTATCAGATGCGGCTTTCCCATCTAATACCCCCGACCGAGTTCTTATCTCCTAAGCCCGACCAACGGCATTCCCCGCAGGGACTGTCTCTCCTAAGCAAGGCAGAATTACTACTTTTTGATCAACAGTACGACTTTGCCCCGCGATGGCCGAGTATCCCGTCATGTTTATCTTTTAGTCTGTATGTCGCGTCAGTTTTGTCAGCATATACATACATACATCATGCATTCTATTTGCATTCTTATTCATATTGCATCACTATCACTCCAGTCGGTCTTATCCCTAGTGATAACTGTCTTCTCAGTCGAGTTTTCAGTTCTTTCCTCGATTAGGAAATGTTGCGTTTGAACAATCTCTCCTCCAGTTTATTTCTGGATTGGATTTGGGTTCTTAACAACTTTGATAACTTGAACCTCTGAAAGACCGGAGAACCTTCAATCGATGTCGCTCTTCGTCATTGAAGATGATATTTTCGCTTTCCTGGATTAAGGAAAATCCCCAGAGAAAGCCTCTTAATCAGAGATTCAGGAATACAGCAATTTTGCTCTGAAAAACCACTGATGAAAAGGTCATCGGCACCTCAAAATTGAACCCCGTCATATGGCATTTCACCGGGAAGACCCCGAGAAAAGTATGATGTAAGACCCCAAACAGAAGCAGTCTCTCAAGAAACTCGCTTTCCCCAGTAGAAACAAATGGCGTCTCCAATAGAGAAGTTTGTACACCTATACAACTCAGACGACTGGGTTCCCCAGCAAATCTGACATCATTCTTTTTCCCATCAAATGGCATCTCCCCAGGAAAATTCGGCGAGAAGTTTGAGGAAAACCGCTACACGTAGTGTCCCTTGTCAATAAGGTTTATTGACAAAAGAAACTTAGACCAGTTCATTGGTAGGAAACCAAGAACGAGGGGAAGTTTATTTCAGAAACGGAGACCAGTTCCTTGGTAGGAAACCAAGAACGAGGGGAAGTTTAATTCAATAACTTAGACCAGTTCCTTGGTAGGAAACCAAGAACGAGGGGAAGATTATTTCAGAAACTGAGATCAGTTCCTTGGTAGGAAACCAGGATCGAGGGGAAGTTTAATTCAGCAACTTAGACCAGTTCCTTGGTAGACAACCAGGATCGAGGGGAAGTTTTACCTTTTCTAAGCATCAATGCTTAGCAAAAGAAGATGAATGCGTAAGCTACCATTCATAACCACCATCAAAATTTTGGGTATTCCGATATTTAATCCTCTTGCACCCCGAATGCCCGAACACCTTCGTCATTCACACCTTCGGGTCCAAGAAGATTAAATAGGGGCAACTGTCATACCCCAAATTTTGACCACTAAGATCTCCCATCATTGTGTAAAACATCATCACAATATGGATGAACCATCATACCTCATCAGTCTCCCCAAAGATGGGTGAGCATCCACTACCATCAAACTTAGGGTTTCAAGCCCTCTCAGAGTTCTTAGACAAAGGATCAATCAAGGAATGACATGATCTTCAACTTGTCTAAACCTCTCAAACATCCACAATGGATCAAGAGGACTCCCACAACAAGGATTAAGCACCAGGATGCTCCCTTCTAGGTGGTTCAAGCCTCAAGATCGCCAGTGTCACCAAATTAGGGTTTTGGTTGACTAGGGCCTCCAGTTGGAAGTTTTACTCTGGGCATGAGCCAATGCTTCAAAGCCTAACCTAATATACTCCATGGAACCTCATGGGCCCAAGTATCAAGTCAATTTGACCTCAGGGGATGCATACATCAAAAATCAGGAATTAGGGTTTCTTGACCTAATTCACCCCTAAGTTGACTTTTGGGACAAATCATGAGCCAAGACCTCAAGAGAGGATTTGAGGGTCTCTAATACACCACATTGATCCATTGGCAACAATGGATTGATCCAAGAAGCTTGAGCAACAAGTCTCAATTTCATCAGAACCACAGTTAGGGTTTCGCGAGAAAAGTCAACTATAGCTTTGACTTTTGACCAGGACATGCTCCCAAGCCCTAAGACATGATTCAATATACCCTATAACACCCATGAAACATGTCCATCAAGTTTGATTTAGGTCAAGGACATGATTTCCTAAAGGATTGCACAGTTTGGAATTCATCGGATAAAAAGTCAACTGTGCACAAAAGTCAACTTTGACTTTTTGAGATTTGTCACAATTATGGATTTTTAACCCTAAAATGATGTTAATGTATGATTTGAATCATCATTCATCAAGAAAAATCAAAGAAAGTGGGATAACATGTAAAAGAGGTAACCATAAAAACTTAGAAATTTTTCTAAGTTATGAACAAAGTGGCAAGGGTACCAACTTTGGAGGATCATAACTCCTAAACCTCAAAGCCATTTTTCCCCATCCAAAGATTGATTTGTAGATCTCATGGCCCTCTACAAAAACTTCAACTAGGCCTCATTCCAATTCTTCATGGATTTTGAGTTATGGATTGATCAAAATCACAAAAAAGTGAAAATGTCACTTTTTTCCAACACTTAGTAAAATTTTCACTAAGTCAGAATCTGCCTTCACTTTTTTCCAAATGTAGGGACATTTTTCACTTGGATCCAAAAAGTATCAAAACCAAATATGATCAAACAATTGTTGTATTATATAAGGGCTTTCTAAAATGGCCAAGAACATCACCAAATTCAATTTGAGCTAAGAGTTATGGTAGTGGCAAAATGCCTTGCTGAAAACTGCCAAGGCAAGGCAGAATTTTGCATTTTTGGTCAATTTTCCAAAATCAGCCAATTTTAATCCTTGTCATCATCTTGGACACATTTGAGGATCAAATCTAAAGGGGACAATCACTGAGCCAAGCCTCCAAAGTCCTTGGAACAAGAAGTAGCATGCCAAACCTAGAATTGCCTAAAAGAGGGACAAGACTCCAATTTTGGATTGGAGCATTTAATAGATGCTTAGAGGTGGCATGGACTGACACATTTGCATCTAAATTCAGTCAAGATTCCTCCAACAAGTAGGGAACCAAAGCTCTGTACTCTAACCTCTAGTCAATGGCTAGAGGAGACTTGGATTTTCATTTGCCAACATTGGCCAAACCTCTACTGCAATTGCCATTCACTATTGATCCCAAAACAAACTTGCCCTACTATAAATAGAGCTCATTTATGCTCAGTTTGAGTACACCAAAGCCATCAAACAGATGCTTTCCTCAAAATCCATTTCTCTTGGCAAAAATGCCTTCTTTAGCAAGGTAACTCTGAGTTTTTGAGTTTGAGAGCTTTTTCAATCAAACCAATCACACACACACACCTCATAAACATCATATGTAGGTGATCCAAACTCTCACAAGTGACCTGTAATCACAAAATCACAAAGTCACCTCTCAAAACCTTAAAATGGGCTTTTTGTGCATTTTTCAAGCCATGTCTTGATTCAGTCACTTTCCAAACCAGATAAAACCTCAAACACACTCCAAATATCATCCTTGAACTGTCCCAAATGGTGCCACACATCTGGAACACCATTTGAGAGAGTTGTTATTTTGGTCACTTTTAACCCCTTTTGCAAGAAAGGGCCAGTTTGTGTTTTTGCAGGTACCAGCTGATTCCAATCATCCTAAAAGCTTCTAAGGGGTCATTTGAGTGTGTCTAAAGCATCAAATCATTTTTGGAACAAGAGGCTTGACAGATTGCACAAAAACTCCAAAAAGCTCAAAAAGAGGTAAGCCTCATGACTTGAACTTTCTAAAATATGCAATGCTTTGAAGTCCACTGATCATGCACACCTCATACATGTTATATATGTTGGGTTTGAACCAATTGATCATGTAATTCATGCCTGTATCAAAGTGTAGCATAGAAAATGTAATTATAGGCCTTTTTCAAAACCACTATCGGGTTTTAAGGAGGTTGTGTGATCTGAAAAAACTACCACCACCATTGGATTCCTTGTGAAATTTTGGTCCAGATGCATATAAATTTTGTCTCAAAACATTAAGAATTGAGAAAGTTATGACCTTCACATTTCTGAGCCAAAACTTGTCTTGTCTTGCCTTGGGTCAGGCCTAAAACCAAGGCATGACTTATATATTTGTGTTTTCACTCAAAATAATGGATGTATCAGCACCACAGTGGTAAGGCGCGCGCTTTGTGACCTTGAGGTCGTGGGTTCAAACCCCACCCATGCCATTTTGTGTTTTTTCACATTTTACCATTTTTTCCAATATTTTTATGTTTTATTAATTAATTGGAAAATTAATAACTCACTCAATTTTAATTATTTTTTATTGGTTCTTTTTGCAAAAATTCACAAAAATGTTGAAATATTTTATTCCACAAAAAAATTAAGTTAATATTATTTATTTAATATAATTGGTATTTTTGTGAATAAATTCATTTTTATTTGTTTTTAAACATTTTAAAATGAACATTCATCTTGAAAAATCAAGACCGAATGGGTTTTAATATCTCTTATGATTAAAACTTCATTTTTCAAACCTTAAACAAAAATCACAAGTGGTTTATTCAAATTCATTTGGTATTTTTCATTGATTTTCTTTTAATATTTACTTTTAAAAGAAAACAAATTAGGGTTTCTTTGATTTTCACCCACACAAATCATTTTCAAACACTCATGGGCCTCTATTAGAGTGTAAGACCCAATCCCCTTTTAACCAAAACAATTTTGGGCCTCAGATATTGTATAAGTCCCTCTGCGTTAAAAGAAAAGTTCGGCGCAATCGTCGCCGGTTTAAAATAAACCATCTGGGCCTCTCCTCGAGCTATAAGACCCATTCAAAGTTTTTGGGCCTCTATTAGAGTGTAATACCCAACCCCCTTTGAAAACCAAACCATTTTGGGCCTCAGTCATTGTATAAGACCCGTTACGTCTTCAAAAATCTCGGCGCGATCACCATTTCAAACGAAAAATCATATGGGCCTACCCTCGTGTTATAAGCCCCCACTCTTTTTCTTTAAACCTTTTGGGCCTCTTGAGAGAGTGTAAGACCCATCCCTTTGTACAGAATATCTTTCTCGGGCCTCAGTCACTGGTATAAGTCCCTCTGTACAAAACGATAGTGCGATCACTGATAAAAACCTGGGCCTCTCCTCGAGCTGTAAGCCCCAATCTTTCATTTCAAAGCACCTTATCCTTTGATCTTGAATATACTGTTGTTTTCAATCTTTCTTTGTTGAACAACTAACCAAGTAGCATGGAAGCTCTACAACCGAGTAAGTGGTTATATGCTTTCTTTATCCGCTTTCATATACATATAACTGTATTGTGGGGCTGTTTCACTGTAAGTCTTCTTTCATAAACTCATATCGATTGTGTAATAATAGTATAGATATTTAGAGTTTCCCCGGCAACTACGTCTAGCACTAAGCTCTGTTGATTACTCTTAAAATAGACAAAACTAGATCCCCATAGGATTACCAGATACAGTCTTCCCTCCTCTTGGGGTTAAACAATATGGAGACGTGAAAGGCAGCATTCTCGGTGAACCCTTTCACAGACTGTCACCTTTAGAAATCGTCAAAGAAACTCTATTCCCCAGAGATGATCTTTTCTCCGTGAATGGCTTCTCTTGAGTTTCTTACAAATTCTCGAACTTTCCTGGCTTGATCTATTCTCTGTGAATATCCTGTCTTGAATTTCTCGGGGTTTGGGGACCCACATGTTTCTTAAAAGCATCCTCGTCTCCTCTTGGGCATTGTACAAGGACCCGTCGGCTTCTTAGAAGTATTCACAGCCTCCTCTTAGGCTTCGTATAAATGATTTCTTCCTCCGAGAATGATAGCCTCCTCTTGGGCTTCGTACAAATTGTCCTTCGGCTTCTTAAAAGTTTCCAGCCTCCTCTTGGGCTTCGTACAAATTGTCCCGACGACCTCCTAGAGGTATAGGAACAGCAATTAGTCATCTTAATAGAATAGTCTTTCAAAAAGTCTAGATCTTGCTACTGCTGTTTCTTAAACGTAGTACAAAAGATGAAACTCTAGACTTGGACAGTCTAATTCCCTTGAGTCTCAAAGACATTCTCAAGTTCCTTTCAAAACTAGGAGAGGAAACCCGTAGACTCGGACAGTCTTAATACCCTTTGGATTTCCCATTTCCTTAAAGAACAGGAAATAACCCTGATCCTCGAATCAAATCCCTGAGTGCAAATAGTACTCATATAAGAACTGATTTTCTCTTTAAATCAGCATACTGGACCTGTCACTCAACTGAAACAGTAACCCTAGCCTCCTCTTGGGCTTTGTACAATGATTCTCCCCAGCGGAGTAAACCTTTTCGGACTCTCTTGTTGAGTCAACTTTTAGCCTCCATCTCGGGCTTCGTACGAGATATAAAATCACACTCTTGCTGAGTATAAAAGACTCTCTTGTTGAGTCAACCTTTAGCCTCCGTCTTGGGCTTCGTACAAGACACATCTACAAAGACTCTCTTGTTGAGTCATCCCTTTTAGCCTCCATCTCGGGCTTCGTATGAGATACAAAATCACTCTCTTGTTGAGTATAAAAGACTTTCTTGTTGTGTCAAAACCCTTCTAACCTCCATCTCGGGCTTTGTACGAGATATAAAACACTCTCTTGTTAAGTATAAAAGACTCTCTTGATGAGTCAAAACCCTTCTAGCCTCCATCTCGGGCTTTGTACGAGATACAAAACACTCTCTTGTTGAGTATAAAAGACTCTCTTCTTGAGTCCAACCTTTAGCCTCCGTCTTAGGCTTCGTACAAGACACATATAAAAGATTCTCCTGTAGAGTTAACTCTTTTAGCCTCTCTCTCGGGCTTCGTACGAGACACACAAAAATCACCCTCTTATTGGGTCGATAACCTCCTCTTAGGCTTTGTATAAGGAAACCCCGGTTGAACCAATCAACCTTTTAGCATCAAATTTGTGCCTCGTTCACAGTATACAAACATCACAAACTCCTTTCCCTTCATCTAATTGCTATAAGCGGCAAGCCTCTGGATCATCTATATCCATGCCACTGTCCCTCTTTTAGCATGAGAAATTCCGAAGGAAAGATGGCATTGCTCTACACTCAGTTAAAGTCTTCTCCTTCAGGTCAAAAACTCTTATAAAGGAAATTATGGCATTGCTGGATTCACATATCCCAGTTAAAGTAATCCTCCTTTATAACCAGTCACCCGACAGTTGTGACAAACAAACCCCTCTTTAGAGATGACAAATTCTCTCTAAAGATGAAACTTTTAGCTTCACATCTTGGGCTTTGAACAAGATACAAATAGACCCTTCAGCTTCACATCTTGGGCTTTGAAAAAGATACAAACCACCTTTAGCTTCATGTCTTGGGCTTTGAACAAGACACCAAAACACCATTTCCTCCCATAGAATAGGAGGAACTATGATCGCTCTGATTTCCCTGTTTCGGTAAACGGGAATACGTAGGCATAAGATTGAAAGAAAAATCTTAGCGAGCACACTCAACAAAAACCCACAATCCCATACCCACATACATCAATTAAAAAGTATCAGTCCTAGCCCCCTACCCATGAACATTCCCGGTGTTCCGTTATAAACAAAGAAAGAAGAAAGAGGCCCCACTTCCATATCGCATCCGTAACCTAACAGACCGCTGTTTAAACTCGGTATGCAAGCAGGGTTAAATGGAGAAATCTATTTCCCTTCCTTAGTCAGCTCAATAGGATAAAAAATGAATCGACCTGTAGTACCCCCAAAAGAGCGACGGTGCTTAAGAAACACGTCCAGTTTTGCATACATACATCATGCATTATTGATTTACATTCATATTCATATTGCATCACTATCACTCTAGTCGGGCTTGTTCCCTAGTGATAAACGTCTTTTCAACCGAGTTGTCAGCTCTTTCCTCGTCGGGAAAGGTGGCGTCTGACCAACCGCTCCTCCACTTTCCTGCTGAATTGAAGTGGGTCCCTTGACCACTTTGATAACTTGAACCTCTGAAAGGCCAGAGAACCTTCAGCCAACGTCACTCTTCGCCATTGAAGATGATGTCTTCGCTTTCCCGGATTAAGGAAAATCCCCAGAGAAAGCCTCTTAATCAGAGATTCGGCAATGCAACTGTTTTTCTCCAAAAAATCTGCTGACGAAAAGGTCATCAGCACCTCAAAATTGGATCACATCATATGGCATTTCTCCAAGAAAATCCCGAGAAAAGTATGATGTAATACCCCAAACCGAAAGCAGTCACTTAAGAGACTCATTTTCCCCCAGTAGAGTCAACGAATGGCATCTCCAACTGAGAAGTTTGTACACCTCTAGAACTCAGATGAATGGGTTCCCCAGCAAGTCTGACATCAAAAGTTTTTCCCATCAAATGGCATTTCCCCAGGAAAATTCGGCGAAGTTTGAGGAAAACTGCTACACATAGCGTTGCTTGTCAAGAAATTTTATTGACAAAAGAAACTTAGACCGGTTCCTTGGTAGAAAACCAGGATCGAGCAGAAGTTTATATCAGAAACTAAGACCAATTCCTTAGTAGGAAACCAGGATCGAGTGGAAGTTTATATCTGAAACTTAGACCAGTTCCTTGGTATGAAACCAAGATCGAGGGGAAGTTTATATCAGAAACTTATACCAGTTCCTTGGTAGGAAACCAGGATCGAGGGGAAGTTCATTTCATAAACTAAGACCAGTTCCTTGGTAGGAAACCAGGATCGAGGGGAAGTTCATTTAAGAAACTAAGACCAGTTCCCTGGTAGGGATCCAGGATCGATGGGAAGTTTATATCAGAAACTAAGACCAGTTCCTTGGTAGGAAACCAAGATCAAGGGGAAGTTTTACCTTTTCTGTAGGGAGCGATTTTGGATGTGGTTGCGAGGCACTACCGCTCTTTGGTATCTAAAGTTCGATTCATTTTTTATCCTATTAAAGCTGATGAAGGAAGGGAAATAGATGTCTTCAATTAACCCTGCTTGTAAACTGAGTTTAAACAGATGACTGTTGGTTTACAGATGCTGTTTGAGATTGTGGGTCTCTCCTAGGTTATTTTGTTAAAAATAGTGTCTGGTCGATTGGTGGGAGGTTAAGACTGATGCTTTTCGATTGAGATGTGAAGGTATGGGATTTTGGGTTTTGGATTAGTGTGCTCGCTAAGATTTTTCTTTCAATCTTATGCCTACGTATTCCCGTTTTTTCCGAAACAGGGAAATCAGAGCGATCGTAGTTCCTCCTATTCTATGGGAGGAAGTGGTGTTTTTGGTGTCTTGTTCAAAGCCCAAGACATGAAGCGAAAGGTAGTTTGTATCTTGTTCAAAGCCCAAGATGTGAAGCTGAAAGGCTTTGTCTTTAGAGAGAATTTGTCATCTCTAGAGAGGGGTTTGTTTGTCACAACTGTTTATAAAGGAGAATTACTTTAACCGGGATACGTGAATCCGGCAATGCCATAATTTCCTTTATAGGGTTGATTGGATCAATCAGTGGTTTTCTTATACAAAGCCTAAGAGGAGGCTATTGGCCCAACAAGAGGGTATTTTTGATTTGTCTCGTACAAAGCCTGAGATAGAGGCTAAAAGGGAAGTGACTCAACAAGAGAGTCCTCTATGGTATCTCGTATGAAGCCTGAGATTGAGGCCAAAGGTTTTATACTCAACAAGAGAGTGATTTGTGTCTTGTACAAAGCCCAAGACGAAGGCTAAAAGGTGTTTGACTCCGCTGGGGAGAATCATTGTATAAAGCCCAAGAGGGAGGCAATGGTGCTGTATCAGTTGAGTGACAGGTCCAGTATATTGGTTCAAAGAGAAAATTAATTCTTATATGAGTAATGTTATACTCATGGATTTTTTCTAATGATCGGGGTTATTTCCTGTTCTTTAAGGAAATGGGAAATCCAAAGGGTATTGAGACTGTCCGTGTCTATGGGGTTCCTTCCTATTCTTGAAGGGTGCTAGAGAATGTCTTTGAGACTCAAGGAAATTAGACTGTCCAAGTCTAGAGTTTCATCTTTTGTACTATGCTTTGAGAAACAGTAGTAGACTCTTGGAAAGACTGTTCTATTAAGATGACTGATTTCTGTTCCTATACCTTTAGGAGGTCGTCGGGACAATTTGTACGAAGCCCAAGAGGAGGCTGGAAACTTTTAAGAAGCCGAGGGACAATTTGTACTAAGCCCAAGAGGAGGCTATCATTCCCGGAGGAAGAAATCATTTATACGAAGCCTAAGAGGAGGCTGTGAATACTTCTAAGAAGCCGACGGGTCCTTGTACAACGCCCAAGAGGAGGCGGGGATGCATTTAGAAAGCCTGTGGGTCCCCAAATCCCGAGAAGTTCAAGACAGGCTATTCGCAAAGAATAGATCAAGCCAGGAAAGTTCGATAATTTGGAAGAAACTCAAGAGATGCCATTCACGGAGAAAAGATCATCTCTGGGGAGTAGAGTTTCTTGACAATTCCTAAGGGTGCCTTTAAGAAGCCTGTGGGTCCCTAAACCCCGAGAAATTCAAGACAGGCTATTCACAAAGAATAGATCAAGCCAGGAAAGTTTGAGAATTTGGAAGAAACTCAAGAGATGCCATTCACAGAGAAAAGATCATCTCTGGGGAATAGAGTTTCTTTGACAACTTCTACGAGTGACAGTCTGAGAAAGGGTTCAAAAAGAATCTGCCTTTCACATCTCCATATTATTTAACCCCAAGAGGAGGGAAGACTGTGTCTGATAATCCTATGGGGATCTAGTTTCGACTATTTAAGAGTGATCAACGGGCTTAGTGCTAGACGTAGTTGTTGGGGAAACTCTAAATATCTATACTATTATTACACAGTTGATATGAGTTTATGAAAGAAGACTTACAGTGAAACAGCCCCACAATACAGTTATATGTATATGAAAGCGGTAAATGAAAGCGTATAAACACTTACTCGGTTGTAGAGCTTCCATGCTGTTTTGTTAGTTGTTCAACAAAGAAAGATTGGAAATAACTGTATATTTCAAAATCAAAGGAGAAAGTGCTTTGAAAAAGAAAGATTTGGGGCTTACAGCTCAAGGAGAGGCCCAGGGTTTTATTAGTGAGCGCACTATTGAATTTGTACAGAGGGACTTATACAAGTGACTGAGGCCCAAAAATTGTTTTCTGTACAAAGGGATGGGTCTTACACTTTCTCAAGAGGCCCAAAAGGTTTAAAGAAAAAGAGTGGGGCTTATAACACGAGGGTAGGCCCAGATGATTTTTCGTTTAAAATGGCGATCGCGCCGAGATTTTCTTTTAATGCAAAGGGGCTTATACAATATCTGAGGCCCAGAGTTGTTTTGCTTAAAAGGGGATTGAGTCTTACACTCTATTAGAGGCCCAAAAGTTTTGAATGGGTCTTATAGCTCGAGGAGAGGCACAAAGTGTTTTTTTTTAAAAGGCGACGATCGCGCCGTTTACTTGTACAGGGGGACTTATACAATAAGTGAGGCCCAAAGTGGTTTGTACAAGGGGGTTTTGGGTCTTACACTCTCTCAAGAGGCCCAAAAGAGTTTTGAAAATGATTTATGAGGGTGGAATTAATCAAAATCCCTAATTTGTTTTCAAAATGTATTTTAATTGAATAAAATATTCAATTAAAACGATCAAAATTGTTTAACATGTGGAAAACAAATTGTGATCTTGGATTAATGCTTCATAAATCATGTTTTGACCTACAAAATGATTAGAAGTCATTAAAATCCGAAAAATCAAGAAGGAAAAAATATTTTAAATGTCAAAAACAATTAAAACATTAATTCTTTGCAAAAATATCAATTATATGATATAAATAATATTTTTGGGATTTTTTTCATAAAATAAAATATTTTAACATTTTTGTGAATTATTAAAAAAAGAATCAACTCAAAATCATTAAAACTCAGAGAGAAATTAATTTTTGAATCAATTAAATAAAATCACAAAATTCAAATATTTGAATTTGTGAAAATGGCTCCAAGAACAGCTGAAGAACACGCGCGTTTTTCAGCGTTGCCCAGATTTGCATTTTCTATCCAATCTCACTGAATACTTGATTATATCATGCAATCCACATATCAATCTGCTCGTTTTCACCTCACGATCATGTTTATGACAATTAATTTCATTTAAATTAAGCATAAAACAAGAAATCACGATAAATCCTCAAGAACCCTAAATTCTGCATGAAGGCTGAGATTTTTGATACACGATTCAAACAAAGCAATTACTTGAGGGGAAATATTCCATGCATGATTATGAACATTTGGCAAAAGTATTGTGCGAGGAAATATGCATAGATTGAGAGATGACCAAGTTTAGGCTTACCTCTAGGTCGTGACAGCAAGAGCAAATTGATTTCTGAGTTGGAGGTGTTACAGATGAATTGTGATGATCTGAACAGCTTCCCTACACCTTATGGAGTGTGTTTGAATGCTTGGACTTGATGGAAATTGGCTGGATCACTTCATGGTATCTCAACTGCAACTTGGTTAAAACCTTGAACAATTGACTGGTGATTCTGAGAAATCAGTGTTCCAGATGTTGTTTAAGTGTTTTATCAGCTCACATATGATGTATATGAGGTGTGTGTGTGATTGGTTTGAGTGGAATTGCTCTCTAATGAAAAACCCGATAGTGACTTGCTAAGAAAGGCATTTTTGAGAGTGAGAAGTGGATTTTGAGAAAGGAAAGTGTTGTAGGCCTTTGGTGTACTTAAACTGATCACAATTGAGCGCTATTTATAGTAGAGTAAGTTTGTTTTGCAAGGAATAGTGAATGGCAACAGCTGAGTAGGGTTGGCCAATATTGGCAAATGAAAATCCAAGTCTCCTCTAGCCCTTGACTAGAGGTTAGGGCACAGGCTGCTGGTCCCCTTGGTCTTGGATAAGTCTTGGCTGAATTCAGTTACTAATGGCTCAGTCCATGCCACCTTGGTGCTTCCATTGAATGCTCCAATCCAAAATTGGAGTCTTGTCCCTATTTTGGGCAATTCTAGGTTTAGCATGCTATTTCTTGTTCCAAGGACTTTGGAGGCTTGGCTCAGTGATTTTCCCCTTTAGATTCAATCCTCATATGTGTCTAAAGTGATGACAAGGCTTGGAATTGGCTGATTTTGGCAAATCGAGCAAAAGTACATAAATCTGCCTTGCCTTGGCAGATTTCAGCAAGGCAACTTGCCAATGTCATATCTCATGGCCCAAATTGAATTTAGTGATGTTCTTGGCCATTTTGGAAAGCCCTTATATGATACAACAACTGTTTGATCATATTTGGTTTTGATACCTTTTGGATCCAAGTGAAAAATCCCCCTACATTTGGAAAAAAGTAAGGCAGATTCTGACTTAGTGAAATTTTCACTGTGTTGGAACAAAGTGACTTTTCTTGATTTTGATCACTCCATAACTCAAAATCCATGAGGAATTTGGACATAAATCAGTATGAAGCTTTTGTATAGGGTAATGAGATATACAAATCAAGCTTTGGATGGGGAAAAATGGCTTTGTGGTTTAGGAGTTATGATCCTCCAAAGTTGGTACCTTTGTCACTTTATTTCATAACTTAGAAAATTTTCTAAGTTTTCATGGTTACCCCTTTTACAAGTTATCCCACTTTCTTTGATTTTTCTTGATGAATGATGATTCAAATCATACATTAACATCATTTTAGGGTTAAAAATCCATTTTTTGTGAAAAATCTCAAAAAGTCAAAGTTGACTTCTGTGCACAGTTGACTTTTTGTTAAATGATTTCCAAACTGCGCAATCCTTTAGGAAATCATGTCCTTGACCTAAATCAAACTTGATGGACAAGTTCCATGTGTGTTATAGGGTATAGTGAATCATGTCTTAGGGTTTGGGAGTATGTCCTGGTCAAAAGTCAAAGCTACAGTTGACTTTTTCCTCAAAACCCTTATTGTGGTACTGATGAAATTGAGACTTGCTGCTCAAGCTTCCTGGATCAATCCATTGTTACAAATGGATCATTGTGGTATATTGGAGACCCTCAAATCCTCTCTTGAGGTCTTGGCTCATGATTTGTCCCAAAAGTCAACTTAGGGGTGAATTAGGTCAAGAAACCCTAATTCCTGATTTTTAATGTATGCATCCCTTGAGGTCAAATTGACTTGATGTTTGGGTCCATGATGTTCCATGGAGTATATTAGGATATATTTTGAATCATGGTCTCATGCCCATATGAAAATTTTCATCTGGAGGCCCTGTTCGATCAAAACCCTAATTTGGTGACACTGGCGATCTTGAAGCTTGATCCACCTAGAAGGGAGCAACCTTGTGCTTAATCCTTGAAGTGGGAGTCCTCTTGATACATTGTGGATGTTTGAGACATTAGACAAGTTGAAGATCATGTCATTCCTTGATTGATCCTTTGTCTAAGAACTCTGAGAGGGCTTGAAACCCTAATTTTGATAGTAGTGAATGCTCACCCCTCTTTGGGGAGACTAATGAGGCATGATGGATTACCCATATTGTGGTGATGATTTGTACAATGATGGGAAATCTTAGTGGTCAAAATTTGGGGTATGACAGATGCCCTTATTTAATCTTCTTGGACACGAAGGTGTGAATGACGAAGGTATTCGGGCATTCGGGGTGCAAGAGGATTAAATATCGGAATACCCAAAATTTTGATGGTGGTTATGAATGGCAGATCACATTCATCTTCTTTTGCTAAGCAATGATGCTTAGAAAAGGTAAAGTTACCCTCGATCCTGGCCCTCAGCCAAGGAACTGGTCTCAGTTTTCTTTTGAAATGAACTTCCCCTCGATCCTGGTTTCCTACCAAGCAACTGGTCTTAGTTTCTGATTTAAACTTCCCCTCAATCCTGGTTTTCTACCAAGGAACTGGTCTTAGTTTCTGAAATAAACTTCCCTTCGATCCTAGTTCCCTACCAAGGAACTGGTCTTAGTTTCTTGATTTAAACTTCCCCTCGATCCTGGTTTCCTACCAAGGAACTGGTCTTAGTTTCTTGATTTAAACTTCCCCTCGATCCTGGTTTCCTACCAAGGATCTGGTCTTAGTTTCTGAAATAAACTTCCCCTCGATCCTAGTTTCCTACCAAGGAACTGGTCTTAGTTTCTTTTGTCAATAAACTTTATTGACAAGGAACGTTACTCGTAGCGGTTTTCCTCAAATTTCTCGCCGAATTTTCCTAGGGAGATGCCATTTGACGGAAAAAGTTGACGTTAGACTTGCTGGGGAATCCAGTCGTCCGAGTTGTAGAGGTGCACAAACTTCTTTGTTGGAGACGCCATTTGTTTCTACTGGGGAAGACAAGTCTCCTGAAAGACTGCTTTCGTTTGGGGTCTTACATCATACTTTTCTCGGGATCTTCCCGGAGAAATGCCATATGATGGGATCCAATTTGAGGTGCCGATGACCTTTTCATCAGTGGTTCTTTCGGAGAAAAACTGTCGTACCACCTAATCTCTTATTAGGAGGCTTTCTCTCGGGATTTTCCTTAATCCGGGAAAGCAAGGATATCATCTTCAATGGCGAAGAGTGATGTTGACTGAGGGCTCTCTAGTTTTTTCAGAGGTTCAAGTTATCAAAGTGGTCGAGGAGCCAACTTCATTCCAGAAATAAACTGGAGGAGAGAGATTGTTCAGACGCGGCATTTCCTGACGAGGAAAAAACTGACAATTCGATTGAGAGGAATGTTATCACTAGGGGATAAGACCGACGAGAGTGATAGTGGTGCAATATGATTATGCATGTGAATCAATAATGTATGGTGTATGTATGTATATGCTGATAAAACTGACGCGACTTACAAACTAATGGATGAACACAACTGGATACTCGGCCATAGTGGGGGATGAAAAGTATCACTGGTTCACGATAGCAATTCTACCTTGCCTAGGAGAAGTAGTCCTCGCGGGGAACTGAGTTGGTCGGGCTTAGGAGATGAGAATTTGGCTGAGGCGTGTCTGACGAAACAAGGTCTCTGACACAGTTGATCCCTTCATTCAGGCGTACTGGGTTAGAAGGAGTACTTTGATTCTGCACTTTGAAGTTTAATTGCCTTCAGGGAAGCAGTCGATGTTCTTTCGATGTTCAACCGTCAAAAGAAATTGCCATCTTTATTTTAAAGCAGAAAAATTTTTACAAGTAAATTCATTTTTGTTTTATTTCAAGAATCGTTAATCATATTAAAATGTCGTTCTGTAAAGCTAAAACAAATGAGAATTACAAACAAAAGCACAATGGCTCAAATTTTATTGATAAGATGGAGATCAGCCAAACGCATGATTCCAAAGAGTATTTACAAAGTTAGAAAATGGTAATTTACAGGGAAAAGGGCTACGTTGAAACATAACAACCACTATCCTTCTACCAACTTTGAATTCGGGACATCCTGAGCTTCTGTCGAAGATGACCTTGACTGGAGTTTTCCTCCGATGGATGGTGTAACTGCTGCTGAGAGACTTGCCTCTGTTGAACATAGTTACTTGCCATTATCCCTAACTTTTTCCTGGATTGTACTGTGATGTTTCCAATCCACCGGGATGATTTTTTTTATTTTGTCTCTAACTTTTGCCTGGACTGCCCTTTCGGGTTTTCAATCGACCGAGACTTTTTTTTTAGGCGAAGTATTTCTTGACTACATCAACATTTGTGGGGTAGGCAAATTCCTCTCCGTCCATGGTTGCAAGTCTCAAGGCGCCGCCTGAGAAAGCTTTCGTGACCACATAGGGGCCATCATAATTCGGAGTCCATTTGCCCCGAGAATCAGTGAGAAATAATTGTATCTTCTTGAACACAACGTCTCCTTTCCTGAAGTGCGAGGTCGAACCTTTTTGTCAAAGGCCTTCTTCATTCTCTGTTGATACAACTGACCATGGCATAGTGCCGTTATTCGTTTTTCTTCGATCAGATTCAGTTCGTCGTGTCGACTTTGACACCATTCAGCCTCGGTGAGCTTAGCTTCCATCAACACCCGGATTGATGGGATCTCTACTTCTATGGGGAGCACTGCTTCCATGCCATATACTTGAGAGAAAGGGGTTGCCCCTGTTGAAGTGTGAACCGATGTGCGATAACCGTGAAGAGCAAAAGGTAGCATCTCGTGCCAATCTTTGTAGATTACAACCATCTTTTGAACAATCTTCTTGATGTTCTTGTTAGCCGCTTCTACCGCGCCGTTCATCTTGGGTCGGTAGGGAGATGAGTTATGGTGTTCGATCTTGAATTCTGCGCATAACTCTTTCATCATCTTATTGTTCAAGTTAGATCCATTATCAGTAATGATCTGGCTCGGAACACCATAACGGCAGATGATACTGTTTTTTATAAATCGGACCACCACTTGTCGGGTTACATTAGCGTACGACGCTGCTTCGACCGACTTAGTGAAGTAATCAATGGCTACCAGAATGAACCGATGTCCGTTTGAAGCCTTGGGCTCAATCAAGCCAATCATGTCTATTCCCCATATGGAAAAAGGCCATGGGGAAGAAAGAACTTTGAGATGCGTTGGCGGTACATGAATTTTGTCGGAGTATATCTCACACTTGTGACACCTCCTCATGTACTTGTAGCAATCGGATTCCATTGTCAACCAATAGTACCCTGCCCTTAGAATTTTTCTCGCCATTGTGTGTCCGTTGGCATGAGTGCCAAAGGATCCTTCGTGAATTTCTTTCATCAGCATGTTTGCTTCTGGTCTGTCTACGCATCGGAGCAAGACCATGTCAAAATTTCTTTTATAGAGAGTATCACCGCTCAGGAAGAAACTACCTGCTAGTCTTCTGAGGGTTTTTCTATCCTTCCTTAGTGTCCCAGGTGGGTACTCTTGTTTCTGAAGGAAGCATTTGATATCGTGATACCAAGGTTTGTTGTCTATGACTGCTTCAATCGTGAAGATGTAGGCAGGCCTTTCAAGGCGCATTATGTCGATCTTAGGTAGGTTAGTCCAATGACATACACTAATCATGGAAGAGAGAGTGGCCAATGCATCAGCCATGTGATTCTCATCACGGGGGATGTGACGAAACTTGATTCTGTTGAAGAAAGGTAACAACCTTCTTGCATAATCTTTGTAAGGGATCAGCCCTAATTGGTATGTGTTCCAATCTCCTTTTATCTAATTGATAACCAGGGCTGAATCGCCATATACGTCCAAGTTTTTTATCCTTAAATCAATCGCTTCTTCGAGACCCATAATACAAGCTTCGTATTCGGCCTCATTGTTCGTACATTTGAACGTAAGTTGAGCGGTTAAAGGAATGTGGGTACCCTGAGGGGTAACAATTATTGCCCCAATTCCGTTTCCATAATGATTAACTGCTCCGTCAAAGATAAGTCCCCACTGGGACCCTGGTTCGGGCCCTTCACTAGGTAGCGGTTCATCGCAATCTTTCATTTTCAAATACATGACATCTTCTTCCGAAAAGTCAAACCCGATTGATTCTTGATTGTCAATCGGTTGATGAGCCAAATGATCGGCTAAAATACTTCCTTTAACGGCTTTTTGAGCATGGTACTCTAGGTCATATTCTGATAACAACATCTGCCAACGGGTAATCCTTCCTGTGAGAGCAGGTTTTCAAATACATACTTGATTGGATCCATCCCAGAGACCAACCAAGTAGTGTGACGAATCATGTACTGGCGAAGACGTTTGGCTGCCCAAGCCAAAGCACAGCAAGTTTTCTTGAGCATCGTGTACCGAGTTTCACAGTCGGTGAACTTTTTGCTTAGATTGTAAATGGCAGACTCTTTCCATTTGGTTTCGTCCTGTTGGCCAAGTACACACCCCATTGAGTGTTCCAAGACTGTGAGATAGATGATCAGTGGTCTTCCTTCCACTGGAGGTGATAGAATCAGAGGATTCAACAGGTATTTCTTAATACTGTCGAAGGCGGTTTGGCAATCTTCTGTCCAAACGCAATCCTGGTTCTTTTTGAGTAATTTAAAAATCGGCGCACATGTGGCAGTCATGAGGAATATGAATCTGGAGATATAGTTTAAACGTCCAAGGAATCCTCTGACTTGTTTTTCAGTTTTCAGAGAAGGCATTTCTTGAATGCCCTTGACCTTTTCAGGATCAACCTCAATTCCTTTCTGGCTGACGATGAACCCTAAGAGTTTCCCTGAACGGACACCGAAGGTGCACTTGTTGGGATTCAAGCGGAGTTTGTATTTTCTCAGACGCTCGAATAGTTTTGACAGGTGGGTCACATGATCCTCCTCTTTCTTAGATTTTGCAATCATATCATCGACATATACCTCGATTTCCTTGTGTATCATGTCATGAAACAGAGTAGTCATGGCCCTTTGATAGGTTGCCCCGACGTTCTTCAAACCGAACAGCATTACCTTGTAACAAAAGGTACCCCATGGGGTAATGAAGGAAGTTTTCTCCATGTCTTCCGGCGCCATTTTGATCTGGTTATAGCCCGAGAATCCATCCATGAAGGAGAAAACTTTGAACTTTGCTGTACTGTCAACCAACATGTCAATGTGTGGTAAAGGAAAGTCATCCTTTGGACTAGCCTTGTTCAGATCTCTGTAATCAACACACATTCTGACCTTTCCGTCCTTTTTCGGAACAGGTACGATATTGGCTAACCATTGAGGATATTCTGATGTGGCGAGGAAACCCGCGTCAATCTGTTTCTGTACCTCCTCTTTGATTTTGATGGCCATGTCCGGGTGAGTGCGTCTCAACCTCTGATTTACTGGCGGACGTTCCGATCTCAATGGTAAATGATGTTCCACGATGCTGGTATCCAACCCTGGCATATCCTGATAGGATTAAGCGAATACATCGGGGAATTCTTTGAGAAGCTTTATCAAACTCTCTTTAGCAGTTGGACTGAGCAGTGCCCCAATCCTGATTTCTTTTCTCTCTTTTTTTGAACCCAAGTTTACCGTTTCCAACAGTTCTTTGTGAGGTTCAACGGACCTTTCCTCTTGTCTGAGTAGTCGGAGATCTCTTCTGGAATTTCGTTGTCAACTTCTTCTTCAGCCCCAAATACCGGGAACTCAAAGTTGGGAGAAGGCATCGGATCGTATGTTTCAACGGGGTTTAAAATAAGCAATCTGCATGACGGTATGATTCTTGTTTAGAAGATATAGAGAGAATGCAAAAGTGTGTGCAGTGTATTTTTTTTTATTACTGCTTGTTTTTATTATTGAATTATTTTTTAGGATTACCATTTTCTGAGAAAAGCGAAAAGAAAAAACAACAATAAATGCAGAAATTACATAACGACGTTATTTTATTAATGAAAAAGTCGATTCTTGAAACTACATCCCTATAAAACAAAACTCTGTCGCTTTGGGCGAAGCGAAGAAGGAAAATTTACAGAAAGCGAGCCCTATAAAAACATCTGTTTCACCTGGGCAGGGTGAAAGGTTAAAGATGGCAATTACTTTGATTAGCGAACGACCTTCAGAACATCGAATGCAACCCATTGGCGGCAAACTCCTCGGTGAATCACAAAGTCTGGCACCTTCCTGGATTTGTCTTCAGAATTGACGCTGATTTCTGGTGGAGCAGGATCATTGGAATCTGTCTCCCAGGAAGAGTTGTCGTAGGAGGATTCCTTAGTTGTATTTTGCATAGCATTTATGCTCTCAGCTGTATCTCCCCATCCAGTTGGCTGGACATCTTCAAACCTGATATGAGAGCTTTCGGGAGCGGTGTACTTGACCATGTAGTCGTATTTTCCACTCGATTGTCCCAAGGTATCCCACACTTCTTTAGAACTGGAGGAGTCATCCCTCTCGATGACGTTGACCTCGGGAAAGGCATAATTAATGAATTCTAGTCCTGCAAACGTTGCAAATTCATCGTCATGTTGAGTAGTTTCTGAATGACCTGAGTGTTGATCCCATGACATGGTGGGGACACAGGTATTATGTTCAATGATGCTCAGCTGAGTTTCATTACTCGGCTGACTTTCTTGCCCCAAGTTTCCTGGGTAAGGCTGCCACATTGGCAGACCGTCCATCGGGCCATAGTAATTGTGGTCAAAGTTGTCTTTCATCAGAGTGTCCTCCTCTAATGAATTTGGCGGAGCACGGCATCCTTCCGGATCACAACCTCCGTATATCATTTCGACATCTGACCTTGGTATAAATCTCGGACTCTGTGCGGGATAGTAAAATGGCGTAGGCACCTCTTCCTGAGACATATAACCGTCCTCGTTAAGATAGGACTTCCATTCTTCATCCGTGTTGGAGGAATCATCTTTATTGATGGTATGCACTTCCTGAGTCACTGGTTGAAGGAAACCTCCGTTGTGGAAGAAATTTTGAATGGGATAAAGACTTTCATCGTTAGCAGCTATCTGGGTACAGGTTGTAGAAAAACCAAGACCCTTCTTTGTCGTATTGCTAGTAGGAATGACAAGCCGTCCCCATCCTGTTGTATCGGTACTCTCGACTGCTTTAATAGCATCTTTGTATGAGGAAATCGAAGTTCCTCCTCCGGATTATTCATCCTTACGTAGCGAAAGTGCTTGGAACTGGGTTCCGATTATCCCTTCCAGTTCTACATAAGTGGATGACGATAAATTGCTGACGAGCAAGGCCTGTTCCCCACAGACTGTGATGAGTTGGCCGTTTTGGACGAACTTTAGCTTTTGGTGGAGGGTCGAGGTAACCGCTCCAGCCTGATGTATCCAAGGTCTTCCTAATAAACAACTGTACATTGCCCGGATGTCCATGACCTGGAAGATGACTTGGAAAGTGTGAGGACCAATAGTTATGGGAAGGTCAACTTCGCCGATAACCGTTTTTCTGGATTCGTCGAACGCTTTGACGACGACCTCGTTGGTCCTCATCGGAGGGCCCTTGAATGATAATTGCATCAAAGTGGACTTCGGCATAACATTCAGGGCTGACCCTATGTCTACCAGTACGCTGGCTAAAGCATCGTTCTGGCAGTTGACTGTGATATTGAGCGCCATGTTATGACGGCGACCCTCTTCAGGTAATTCCTCATCACTAAATCCCAAGTTATTGCAAGAAGTGATGTTAGAGACAATACTATCAAACTGTCTGATTGTTACATCCCGTTCTATAAAGGCTTGCTCCAAGACTTTCTGTAGAGCCTCCCTGTACGCTTCTGAACTGAGTAACAGTGATAATACCGAGATCTTTGAAGGAGTTTGTAACAGTTGATCGACAATGTCATATTCACTCCTTTGGATGAGCTTCAGCATCTCATCATCGTTTTTCGAAAGGTCGGGATTACTGGATTGACCGACTGATGGATCGGGAGCTTCTGTCTGAAGTTCCTTTTCTTTATTGGACTCTCCAACTCCTCTGTTGAAGATTCTACCACTCCGTGTTACTCGACTGATGTCTGCAATATTCACGACGGAGGGTAATGGAATTTGGAAGGGATTGCCTTAGCTGATTCATACGGTAGTGGTCCCGACAGATAGATGACTATGGGAACCTTCTGGTTCTTCTGACCATCATAAGTAATCTCGACCCGTTCCCGGTTGGAAATTCTTGATTCGTCAAGCAGGGGGATAATGGTAAAAACATTCCTGGTCCTCTGATGATCAGAGATGACGACAACGTCCTCAATTTGATTGGAAAGGTAGTTCGGCGACCAATTGATGGGTCCAGAACCTGGATATGGGCGAATCTCTCCACGATCCACCTGCCCCTGGAGAGCTGCTCGCACAAGGTAGCACCCTTGGTTACTTTCCGAACAGACTTCACAACGTTCATAATTGTGTGGTGGCACCTGGCCATGCCCACTTTGAATACAATGCAACCTCACTAGGTTAGCTTCCACGAGCCGGACATCCTAAATTTGACGCTGAGTGGGGTTTCCGTTATTGATACTAATTTGTTGAGTATCTTCATCCATGTAGATTGGCATCCACCAAATCATTTAACAAGTGCTGAAGCGCTTCCTGGACAAGGGCACATCCCTGATCGTTTTCGTAACCCGCTTTACAGCTGTGATAATTATGTGATATCAGGAATCCGAGTCGGACCTGCTCAGCATACAACTCTACCAAGTTGGTATTCATCAAGCGAATGTCGAATATCTGAACCATATTGATCTGATAGGGATTCCTATTATGGTAGTCTTGGATCCATCCAAGATCCATCTGACGCTGGAGGGCCTCCTGTATGAAAGAGCATCCTTGTTTGTTTACCGAGCAAGTCAGACAAGAACTGTAATCGTGTTGCGACAGATTATGATACTGGCTTTGCCTTAAATGCATTGCTACCAGGTTGGCATTCATCGCACGGATGTCGTGGTTTTGAATGACGTTGGAATTCGTATAAACCATGTTAACTCCACAAACTCAGTGCTCTTGGATCCATCCGAGATCCATCTGTTCCTGTAGAGCTGCTTGCACCATAGAACATCCTTGATTGCTTTTAGAGCAGATATTACATTGATGATAATTATGAGGTGGCACATGGTCGTACCCACTCTGTCTACAATGCATCCTGGCCAGATTGGTCCTCAACAAGAGTACATCGTGAATTTGATAGACATTGTTAAATTCTTTCTCAATCAGGTTGACTGCAGCTTTCTCATGTTGAGGCAACAGATTCGTGAGAACATTAGGATTCGTATCTTTGAAAGATAAGAGCCCGCTCCTAACAAGATTTTGCACGTCAGATTTGAAATTGAGATAGTTCTCTATGTTATGCCCTGGACCTCCTTGATGATAAGGGCATGTCTGATCCACCTTAAACCAAAAAGGCGGATTTTCCGGCACTGTGAGATGGGACTTAGTCTGGATGTGCCCCTTGACCAGTGGTAACGGAAATAGTTCTGCGTACAACATGGGTATAGGATCAAACCCTGGTGGCCGCATTGTACGGTTGTTATTGTATGGACGACGTGCCTGCTGAAGAGGCTGTTGTGTCCTTTGCTGATTAGGTTGGCTCTGCGCAACCTGAGGTTGATACGTAGGAATAGGCGCAGGGCTGATAGCAGGAGTTACAGCTGCTACCGGTTGATAACGTTGCCTTTGCTTTCTAAGAGAGATATTCCCAATATCTTGCTCTTTTTTCTTAGGGAGAGCACTACCGTATCGTTTTGTACTACTTGATGATCCAGCGTCTTTTATTAGACGTCCTTCTCGGACGGCTTCCTCGAGACGAACTCCCATGCCCACCATCTCGGTGAAATCACTGGGCGCACTGGAAACCATTCTGTCATAGTAAAATGAGCTTAAGGTCTTTAAGAAGATTTTTGTCATCTCTTTTTCCTCAAGAGGTGGACAAATCTGAGCGGCAATTTCGCGCCATCTCTGAGCGTACTCCTTAAAGGTTTCCTTGTCCTTTTGTGACATTGATCTGAGTTGATCTCTGTCCGGTGCCATGTCCAAATTGTATTTGTATTGTTGGACGAAGGCAGTACCAAGATATCTGAATGTACTAATCGTAGTATGGTTTAAACCCATGTACCATTTGAGTGCGGCACCGGTTAAACTATCCTGAAAGTAGTGAATCAGTAGGTCCTGATTCTCCGTCTGAGCTGACATTCGCCGAGCGTACATCACCAGATGGCATTGAGGGCAAGATTTACCCTTGTATTTTTCAAATTCGGGCACTTGGAATTTGTGTGGAACTTTCACATTGGGGACCAGACAAAGGTCTGCGGCGTCCTTTCCAAATAAATCCTGACCGCGGATGGCTTACAGTTCCTTCTGCATTTCCTGGAACTGTTCCTGGAATTCATCCATCCTGTCGAACATAGTTTCCTTCTTACCAAAAGGTATAGGTGGAATCTGTCCTTCCAGGACAGTGTGAACCACAGGGGGTGGTACCGTGACTACGGCAGTGAATCTTGGCGTTTCCCGAAGTTTGTAACCTTCAGGAGCCTTCAGTATGCCCCTGGCATCTTCGCTTTCCCGAAGTTTATAACCTTCAGGCCCAGCGGCTTCTGTTATGATTCTCTGATCTTCAATGATCGGCGAAACATATCCTTCCAGGATATAGTTAATAGGCATGCCCTAGGGACGATCTTTCGGCATTTGATACCTAGGAACATACTTCTCCACTATGGGCGTTGAGGTGATCTCTGAGATCACAGTCCTTTGTAGCTGAGCTTCTGCCATGGCTTGCATGTCGTTACGAAGCTTTCTCATATCCTATCTCAGAGTGTCGATCTCTTCTTTCAACTCTCTGTTCTCTTCCTCAAGATCATCCATCCTTTTCTGACGATTGGCCCGAGTATTGTACGAATGAGACAATTTGACTCTAGAACCGAGACACAAACGTGAGATTCGTAGGTAAGAGGAATACGCGATGTGAGAATGATGAATGCAATGATTATATTAATTATTTTTTGGTTTAATCAAAATAAACTTCGACAATTAGATTGCAAATTTCAAACAGTGAGGAAACCCCTTTTTATTGAATTCAAAGGATTACAGAAATGGAAATACAGTAGATTACAAGGTGCAGAAATAGAAACCCAAGATAATGGGTCCCGAGTCCTCTCTGAAGAGAAATCGGGTGCTGACTCTGGTACTTTCCTTTTCTTTGACCGGGGCTCTTGGGCCGTTGTCGGGTTGTCATTCCTTTGCCAGGTGAAAGGAGTGAGCAAATTCCTCTAGTCATCCTGATTTTCTACAGCATGCTGCTCCAAAATTTCAATCAGAGCATCCTTATCTTTCAGTAGTTGCTGTATTTTGATGCACTCCACGTTAAGGGTGCGATACTTGTTCTTCCAAGACCTCTTCTCCCGTTGAACTTTGTTGAGAGTAACCTGAAGCTTTTCAGTCTCAGTCATGAAGTACATGACAGACTCCCTCGGTGGAAGAACTCCATGACGAGGATAAGGCATCTTTAGCTTGAGAGCTCTAGTTTGTACCCAGTGGAGATAAGGCTCCACCGAGACACAGTCCGGTTTTCCTAGAGACTCGCGTCCTTTCTTATGAACATGTTTCCAAGCATGTACTATTTCTGTCTTTAGTGCTCTGTCACTTTCTCCTTCCTTGAAGAAAAGACTTTCCAGATGAACACTCCGTGGGACGTGCCTCATCGGGTATCCAAATTGACGACGAACAAGAACTGGATGGTAATTGATTCCTCCCTTAGTTCCTATAAGGGGTACGTTGGGGAAGTTTCCACAACAGTCAATGATCCTGATCCCATCATAAATCCTATTACACCAATCTATGTCAGAGTTGGTGAGGGACATGATTTTCTGCGACCAACGTAAGGCACTCTTGTGATCCCAAAAAGCAGCAGACTTAGGCAAATGGGAGATAAACCATTTATAAAGCAGAGGTACACAACATGTGATCTCCCCTCCACTGTACAAATTTCCCAAGTGTACAGAATGATACGCATCCGCGAGCAAAGTCGGCACAGGGTTTCTAATGAGAAAAACCTTAATGGAGTTGATATCGACGAAGTTATTAATGTTGGGCAACAAAAATAACCCGGTAAAACAAAGATGCTTTCAAAAGCAGTCACGTTCCCAATACTGGAGAAGTACAGGGCTTTCTTTGTCAAGAACTGGGCTGACAAACCTTGTATGCCACCCTTAGTGGTCATTTGAGTCCTGACCTCAGACTCGTCCAAATGAATTGCTCTTGCAATGGTCTGATTCTTTGGAATTTCTTCCAGTCCAGAAAATGGAGCTTGATCTGTAATGTGTAGATCAATCAGATGAGAATATTCTTCCAGCGTCAGTGCTAGCTGGTAATCCGGGAATGTGACACAATGATAGACCGGATCGTAGAACTGAACGAGCGCATCCATGATTCCCTCAATCACATGGACTCTTAGCAGAGATAGCAAACCTCCATACTTGACTCTAAAAGCCTCTTGGTTTGTGACCATCCTCCCCAAACCTCTTAAATCCTCTAGTTTTGGAATCCTGAAGGTGTACTTATGAGTTCTCCTTCTAGCGAAATCCATTAGCGCAATCCTTTTCTCTGGTATTTGCAATCACAGTCTTAGTTTATTTTGAAAAGACAGAGAGACTAGAAGAGAAAAAAAAAATTTTGAATGTTTTAATGTTTTTTTTTTAAATGAATGCATGAATGCAGCACACAAAAACAGAGAAAAAACATGGGGTCAAAGGGTCGTTGTCATGGAGTCAAGGCTCTACCCATCCCAAAAGGTTTATACTAGGGTGATTTTTTGTACCTGTACTCAAAATCATCAGCTCCTCCCAGGATAACAAACAGCAAGCAGATCGCCAGCGAGCTGTATGAAATCTTAGAGTAAATGCTATTCACCGAGAATAGATCATCAGCCTCAAATGAGGGTAGTATCGCGTGACAACTATTTTCGATAGTTTCTGCACTACAAAAGGGTTGGCTCCTCAGCTTCTCAGACGTCACAATCGGTCCATTGCCTATGAGAGGGAATGGGTTGCATTGGGAAGCCTCCACTGAGGTTGATGGTCGACCTCGTCGCCATCACTTATCTTAAGTGTATACTCAATCTTTCCACATGTGGCATCACACGCATTCCCATTAGCAGAAAAATAAACACAGATATCAATTAAGAAAAGCAGTATATATATTTGTCCTAATGTCCTAGACTTTTTGAAAAGCTACGAATCTTATGTTCCTGACAGAAAATGGCTCCCCGGCGGAGACGCCATTCTGTGGTTCCTTCCCACTTAAAGGGTTTTTGACCTGAGATCCTAGTAAAGTCAACAAAAAGTCCTATCCTAGAAAATAAAGAAAGACCGGCCCCACGGTGGGCGCCACTTTTTTTTAAGGTTTCCACCTAAGAGATGGGAAGAGAAGAAGATCTCGACGTCCCTAGCAGAGTCGCCATTCTTCTATAGCGAGCGATTTTGGACATGGTTGCGAGGCACTACCGCTCTTTGGTATCTACAGTTCGATTCATTTTTTATCCTATTAAAGCTGATGAAGGAAGGGAAATAGATGTCTCCAATTAACCCTGCTTGAAAACTGAGTTTAAACAGATGACTGTTGGTTTACAGATGCTGTTTGAGATTGTGGGTCTCTCCTAGGTTATTTTGTTAAAAATAGTGTTCGGTCGATTGGTGGGAGGTTAAGACTGATGCTTTTCGATTGAGATGTGAAGGTATGGGATTTTGGGTTTTGGATTAGTGTGCTCGCTAAGATTTTTCTTTCAATCTTATGCCTACGTATTCCCGTTTTTTTCGAAACAGGGAAATCAGAGCGATCGTAGTTCCTCCTATTCTATGGGAGGAAGTGGTGTTTTTGGTGTCTTGTTCAATGCCCAAGACGTGAAGCGAAAGGTAGTTTGTATCTTGTTCAAAGCCCAAGATGTGAAGCTGAAAAGGTTTGTCTTTAGAGAGAATTTATCATCTCTAGAGAGGGGTTTGTTTGTCACAACTGTTTATAAAGGATAATTACTTTAACCGGGATACGTGAATCTGGTAATGCCATAATTTCTTTTATAGGGGATTTCCAACCTGAAGGAGAAGACTTTAACTCAGTGTAGAGCAATGATATCTTTCCTTAGGAATTTCTCATGCTAAAAGAGGGACAGTGGCATGGATGTAGATGATCCAGAGGCTTGCCGCTTACAGCGATTAGATGAAGGGGAAGGAATTGTTGATGTTTGTGTACTGTGAACGAGGCACAACTTTGATGCTAAAAGGTTGATTGGATCAACCAGTGGTTTTCTTATACAAAACCTAAGAGGAGGCTATTGGCCCAACAAGAGGGTATTTTTTATTTGTCTCGTACAAAGCCCGAGATAGAGGCTAAAAGGGAAGTGACTCAACAAGAGAGTCCTCTATGGTATCTCGTATGAAGCCCGAGATGGAGGCCAAGGGTTTTGTACTTAACAAGAGAGTGATTTGTGTCTTGTACAAAGCCCAAGACGGAGGCTAAAAGGTGTTTGACTCCGCTGGGGAGAATCATTGTATAAAGCCCAAGAGGGAGGCTATGGTGCTGTTTCAGTTGAGTGACAGGTCCATTATATTGGTTCAAAGAGAAAATCAGTTCTTATATGAGTAATGTTATACTCATGGATTTGTTCTAAGGATCGGGGTTATTTCCTGTTCTTTAAGGAAATGGGAAATCCAAAGGGTATTGAGATTGTCCGAGTCTACGGGGTTCCTTCCTATTCTTGAAGGGTGCTTGAGAATGTCTTTGAGACTCAAGGAAATTAGACTGTCCAAGTCTAGAGTTTCATCTTTTGTACTATGCTTTGAGAAACAGTAGTAGACTCTTGGAAAGACTGTTCTATTAAGATGACTGATTTCTATTCCTATACCTTTAGGAGGTCATCGGGACAATTTGTACGAAGCCCAAGAGGAGGCTGGAAACTTTTAAGAAGCCGAGGGACAATTTGTACTAAGCCCAAGAGGAGGCTATCATTCCCGGAGGAAGAAATCATTTATACGAAGCCTAAGAGGAGGCGGTGAATACTTCTAAGAAGCCGACGGGTCCTTGTACAACGCCCAAGAGGAGGCGGGGATGCTTTTAGGAAACCTGTGGATCCCCAAATCCCGAGAAGTTCAAGACAGGCTATTCACAAAGAATATATCAAGCCAGGAAAGTTTGAGAATTTGGAAGAAACTCAAGAGATGCCATTCACGGAGAAAAGATCATCTCTGGGGAGTAGAGTTTCTTGACAATTCCTAAGGGTGCTTTTAAGAAGCCTGTGGGTCCCCAAACCCCGAGAAATTCAAGACAGGCTATTCACAAAGAATAGATCAAGCCAGGAAAGTTCGAGAATTTGGAAGAAACTCAAGAGATGCCATTCACGGAGAAAAGATCATCTCTGGGGAATAGAGTTTCTTTGACAACTTCTACGAGTGACAGTCTGAGAAAGGGTTCAAAAAGAATATGCCTTTCATATCTCCATATTGTTTAACCCCAAGAGGAGGGAAGACTATGTCTGGTAATCCTATGGGGATCTAGTTTCGACTATTTAAGAGTGATCAACGGGCTTAGTGCTAGACGTAGTTGCCGGAGAAACTATAAATATCTATACTATTATTACATAGTTTATATGAGTTTATGAAAGAAGACTTACAGTGAAACAACCCCACAATACAGTTATATGTATATGAAAGCGGTAAATGAAAGCGTATAAACACGTACTCGGTTGTAGAGCTTCCATGTTGTTTTGTTAGTTGTTCAACAAAGAAAGATTGGAAACAACAGTATATTTCAAAATCAAAGGAGAAAGTGCTTTGAAAAAGAAAGATTTGGGGCTTACAGCTCAAGGAGAGGCCCAGGGTTTTATCAGTGAGCGCACTGTTGAATTTGAACAGAGGGACTTCTACAAGTGACTGAGGCCCAAAAATTGTTTTCTGTACAAAGGGATGGGTCTTACACTCTCTCAAGAGGCCCAAAAGGTTTAAAGAAAAAGAGTGGGGCTTATAACACGAGGGTAGGCCCAGATGATTTTTCGTTTAAAATGGCGATCGCGCCGAAATTTTTTTTTTAACGCAAAGGGGCTTATACAATATCTGAGGCCCAGAGTTGTTTTGGTTAAAAGGGGATTGGGTCTTACACTCTATTAGAGGCCCAAAAGTTTTGAATGAGTCTTATAGCTCGAGGAGAGGCCCAAATTATTTTTTTTTAAAAGGCGACGATCGCGCCGTTTACTTGTACAGGGGGACTTATACAATAAGTGAGGCCCAAAGTGGTTTGTACAAGGGGGTTTTGGGTCTTACACTCTCTCAAGAGGCCCAAAAGTGTTTTGAAAATGATTTATGAGGGTTGAATTAATCAAAAACCCTAATTTATTTTCAAAATGTGTTTTAATTGAATAAAATATTCAATTAAAATGATCAAAAATGTTTTACATGTGGAAAACAAATTGTGATCTTGGATTAATGCTTCATAAATCATGTTTTGACCTACAAAATGATTAGAAGTCATTAAAATCTGAAAAATCAAGAAGGAAAAAATATTTTAAATGTCAAAAACAATTAAAACATTGATTCTTTGCAAAAATATCAATTATATGATATAAATAATATTTTTGGGATTTTTTTCATAAAATAAAATATTTTAACATTTTTGTGAATTATTAAAAAAAGAATCAACTTAAAATCATTAAAACTCAGAGAGAAATTAATTTTTGAATCAATTAAATAAAATCACAAAATTCAAATATTTGAATTTGTGAAAATGGCGCCAAGAACAGCTGAAGAACACGCGCGTTTTTCAGCTTTGCCCAGATTTGCATTTTCTATCCAATCTCACTGAATACTTGATTATATCATGCAATCCACATATCAATCTGCTCGTTTTCACCTCACGATCATGTTTATGACAATTAATTTCATTTAAATTAAGCATAAAACAAGAAATCACGATAAATCCTCAAGAACCCTAAATTCTGCATGAAGGCTGGGATTTTTTATACACGATTCAAACAAAGCAATTACTTGAGGGGAAACATTTCATGCATGATTATGAACATTTGGCAAAAGTATTGTGCGAGGAAATATGCATAGATTGAGAGATGACCAAGTTTAGGCTTACCTCTAGGTCGTGACAGTAAGAGCAAATTAATTTCTGAGTTGGAGGTGTTACAGATGAATTTTGATTATCTGAACAGCTTCCCTACACCTTATGGAGTGTGTTTGAATGCTTGGACTTGATGGAAATTGGCTGGATCACTTCATGGCATCTCAACTGCAACTTGGTTAAAACCTTGAACAATTGACTGGTGATTCTGAGAAATCAGTGTTCCAGATGTTGTTTAAGTGTTTTATCAGCTCACATATGATGTATATTAGGTGTGTGTGTGTGTGTGTGTGTGTTTGGTTTGAGTGGAATTGCTCTCTAATGAAAAATCCGATAGTGACTTGCTAAGAAAGGCATTTTTGAGAGTGAGAAGTGGATTTTGAGAAAGGCAAGTGTTGTAGGCCTTTGGTGTACTTAAACTGATCACAATGAGCTCTATTTATAGTAGAGCAAATTTGTTTTGCAAGGAATAGTGAATAGCAACTGCTGAGTAGGGTTGGCCAATGTTGGCAAATGAAAATCCAAGTCTCCTCTAGCCATTGACTAGAGGTTAGGGCACAGGCTGCTGGTCCCCTTGGTCTTGGATAAGTCTTGACTGAATTCAGTTGCTAATGGCTCAGTCCATGCCACCTTGGTGCTTCCATTGAATGCTCCAATCCAAAATTGGAGTCTTGTCCTTATTTTGGGCAATTCTAGGTTTAGCATACTATTTCTTATTCCAAGGACTTTGGAGGCTTAGCTCAGTGATTGTCCCCTTTAGATTCAATCCTCAGATGTGTCCAAAGTGATGACAAGGCTTGGAATTGGCTGATTTTGGCAAATCGAGCAAAAGTGCAAAAATCTGCCTTGCCTTGGCAGATTTCAACAAGGCAACTTGCCAATGTCATATCTCATGGCCCAAATTGAATTTGGTGATGTTCTTGGCCATTTTGGAAAGCCCTTATATGATACAACAACTGTTTGATCATATTTGGTTTTGATACCTTTTGGATCCAAGTGAAAAATCCCCCTACATTTGGAAAAAAGTAAGGCAGATTCTGACTTAGTGAAATTTTCACTAAGTGTTGGAACAAAGTGACTTTTCTTGATTTTGATCACTCCATAACTCAAAATCCATGAGGAATTTGGACATAGATCAGTATGAAGCTTTTGTAGAGGGCAATGAGATCTACAAATCAAGCTTTGGATGGGGAAAAATGGCTTTGTGGTTTAGGAGTTATGATCCTCCAAAGTTGGTACCTTTGTCACTTTATTTCATAACTTAGAAAATTTTCTAAGTTTTCATGGTTACCCCTTTTACAAGTTATCCCACTTTCTTTGATTTTTCTTGATGAATGATGATTCAAATCATACATTAACATCATTTTAGGGTTAAAAATCCATTTTTTGTGAAAAATCTCAAAAAGTCAAAGTTGACTTCTGTGCACAATTGACTTTTTGTCAAATGAATTCCAAACTGTGCAATCCTTTAGGAAATCATGTCCTTGACCTAAATCAAACTTGATGGACATGTTCCATGGGTGTTATAGGGTATATTGAATCATGTCTTAGGGTTGGGGAGCATGTCCTGGTCAAAAGCCAAAGCTACAGTTGACTTTTTCCTCAAAACCCTAACTGTGGTACTGATGAAATTGAGACTTGGTGCTCAAGCTTCCTGGATTAATCCATTGTTACAAATGGATCATTGTGGTATATTGGAGACCCTCAAATCCTCTCTTGAGGTCTTGGCTCATGATTTGTCCCAAACGTCAACTTAGGGGTGAATTAGGTCAAGAAACCCTAATTCCTGATTTTTAAAGTATGCATCCCTTGAGGTCAAATTGACTTGATGATTGGGTCCATGAGGTTCCATGGAGTATATTAGGATATGTTTTGAATCATGGGCCCATGCCCATATGAAAATTTTCATCTGGAGGCCCTGGTTGATCAAAACCCTAATTTGGTGACACTGGCGATCTTGAAGCTTGATCCACCTAGAAGGGAGCAACCTTGTGCTTAATCCTTGAAGTGGGAGTCCTCTTGATACATTTTGGATGTTTGAGAGGTTAGACAAGTTGAAGATCATGTCATTCCTTGGTTGATCCTTTGTCTAAGAACTCTGAGAGGGCTTGAAATCCTAATTTTGATAGTAGTGAATGCTCACCCCTCTTTGGGGAGACTAATGAGGCATGATGGATTACCCATATTGTGGTGATGATTTGTACAATGATGGGAAATCTTAGTGGTCAAATTTTGGGGTATGACATTTTCTAAGCATCGTCGCTTAGCAAAAGAATATGAATGCGTAAGCTACCATTCATAACCACCATCAAAATTTCGGGTATTATGATATTTAATCCTCTTGCACCCCGAATGCCCGAATACCTTCGCCATTCACACCTTCGGGTCCAAGAAAATTAAATAGGGGCATTTTTCATACCCCAATTTTTTACCACTAAGATTCCCCGACGAGTTGACGAGGAGTCGTTGTGTTTTGAGAACCTGGCGATTTCTTGGTGCCTTGAGTCCCGGATAGTGTTTGTCGCTTCATTTTCTTCATACTAGATGTACGTCTGACCCTTGAGGAGGAGGGCGTCCAGTATCACTGGGGTCTCGATGCCAACCTCCTTAGTAAAGTCGCTGCGGGGACGGAGCCCCGGCTCGAGCAAATAATTTTTCTTATCATAAGTCGTGGAGACCTGAATGGCTTCTTTATTGAATCTTTTGATGTATACTCGCAGAGACTCATCTTTTCCTTGAACGATAGCCTTGAGGGAGGCTTTTGTCTTCGGATGACGGCGAGAGGACGTAAAATGCCTCGAGAACATCCTCCCTAACAGCCTCCACGAGGTCATGGATTCATAGGGGAGGCTCTTGTACCAAGACATTGCTCCTTTCCTCATAGTCATTAAGAACAACTTGCATTTGATGGTGCCTCAAATGCCATGGTAGTCGAGCAGGGCATCGATGTTCTCGATGTACTCGTCGGGGTCAGTCGTGTCATCATATGTGCCTAGGGGTGGTGGTTTCTCCAGCCCTTTGGGTAATCGAGTGGCCATGATCTCCTGGGATAACGAACCTCGAGGTTGGTCGTCGTTGTTGTTGTAGCTGCTCGACCGCGAATAAGAGAGGGCGTTTCTGCCAGGGTGAGAACTGCGATCTCGACGGGGAGAAGGAGTTCACGACCAGCCCTTAGGTTTGGGCGGAGGCGAACGTAGGTTTTCTGCCCGCAGATCCCTTCTTGTTCTCTTGGCCCCTGGGAAGTGCTGGCCCCGGGGAGGAATATGGTCGCGTTTCCTTATTGACAGGGATTCTGACTCTGCTGGCATCCGAAGATTTCTTCCTTATCGGGGAGAATGGCTCCGAGATCTCTGGTGTTCACGCCTTGGTGGAGGAGACATTGGGCGGAAGATCTCTTCCAATGCTCCAATTCTTGCATTCTACTGGAGGATCAAAAGGTTCGTCTTGTTGAGGGCTTTGACCAGGGCTGCCATGGTCGGGTCGGCGTTGGGTGGAACTGTGATGGGCTGATGGTCCTCTAAGTACTGGATCTCTACGTTATTGGTGCGATCCGGGGAGGGAGACGCGGTGGCTATGTCCCTCTGCGGAGGAGCATCGTCTCCAAGAAAGAGATTTTCCCATCGTTGTCTGTCTTGCTGATGGGGGAGATGATAGTGTTGCGCGCATCATTGACGTTATCATGACTGACCATGATCGGAATCTTAAAAAATTGCTTTAATCTTTGGTTTCCGGGGAAAGAAAGACAGGGAGAACAGAATTCCCACAGACGGCGCCACTGATGTTTCAGGTTGATTAGAACCTGAAGTGGGCCGGAGACTTTGTCTTCGATGCTGGAATCCAATGAGGAGGAGGGTGTACCTGCAAGGCACTCCGATGCTAAAGTAAGAATCGGAAGAGGAGAAGGCAAGTACAAAGTAAGAATGTCTTAGGATGATTTTTGAATACCCAACCCTCTCGAGGGAGAGGGTTTTTATAATGCCCCCAGCGCTTGGCCATTGGTCCCTATTTTGGGTCGAGATATTCGCTCCACAAAAATAGGTAACTGTCAGAAACTAGTCGTTGTGACGGCTAGGCATGCTTGGACTAGCCGTTGCTTCGAGCAAGGGCGTGGTTGCGGGCAAGAGCGTCGTGGCCGTTCCTGGATGGTTGAACCGTGCGGGACGGGCAGAGATGTGGCGAAGGGTAGCTGACCTTGGGGGTCAGCTGGCCAGCCCTCCTCGGCTGAGGGGCAGAAGAGAAAATGCTTTCCTTTGCCCATAACTAGCAAGGCTTAGGCTATTGGGTCGTTCTGTGTGCAGAAGTGGATTGGGTCATGCCTAGCCATTGGCTCAGTCCGGAACACCACGTGATTTTCACGTCACAAACTTCTGATTCAGGTCTGTTGTACAGTAGATCTGTTGGTCAGTTTTGCAGGCTTTCCACATGAAGTTCATGATACAAATATCAGTTTTGCGTCGTGTTTTCCACGCCACTAAATTGAAAAGTTATTAATAATTAGCGTCCTGTTTATTAATTATTTATTAAAAAAATATTTATTAACAATTAAAATATGAAATTAATAATAAAAATATATAAATTTATTTACAATTTAAAATATTAATTTCAATTAATAATTAAAAATACTAATATTTTCAAATAATAATTAGAAATATAAATTTCAATTAAAAATGATTAAATTTAAAATAATTACAAATATTTTACAAGAATTAACATTTAAATTTAAAATAACAATAAAAAAATCAATCGACATCATCATCCATAACTTCGTCCACATCATCATCATCATCATCCATATCACCGCCTATTGAATTACTTGTTTGGTTCCTTTGTTGTGAAAGCACTTGTCGCATCATTTTATCCATCTCAATTTGTTTGTTCTTCATTTTCTCCATTTGGACATTTATCGCCGCCTCACGTTTTGCCGCCTTCAGTCTCACTTCAGTTAGCGCCAATTGTCACACTGTTTCCATCATTTGAGGTGTCAATTATTGTGGACGTGACGATCTTTCCCCATCTTCAACTCTTTCAAATAATGTTCTATTCCTTAGTTTGTAGTTCCCGACTAAAGATCCAGCACCAAATAAACACACGTTAGGTCCTTTCCTACCAATTACTAAATTCCAAATATAAAGATCCACACGATCATCAAACGGGTTTGAACTTATCGGAGTATAGTGACGATATTAAACTAAAAATTATGCGATTAATGTGCCATAGTCCTTCTACACATACAAGAAAAAAACTTAAATTAAATATAGTTTAAACAATATATAAGAATTAAATTAAATAAAATAGTGAAATATAGCCACGTAATTTTCACACCACAAACATTAAATTAGTTGCCACATGAAAACCATACAACAACTTTGCCATTAGATATTAATAAAACTTAAACAATTTATTCATATACATAAATTAATTTAAATAAAGTAATACAATATAGACAACTTACCAAAGCTAATCGGGTAAGTTGGTCAACAAATTCCCCCGATTTTTTTATACGAGTCTTTGCAACTAGCTCATGAAAATTTTACCTCATACCCCTACCATTATCCATCTAACCCTATATTTTTTAAAATATTTCAATTCTACCCTTTTCACTTATCAAATAATTTTATTATTAAATATTTATTATTTTTCGGTATGTATTTTTTCTTCACCAAATAACTTGCAATCAAGTTTTCCAGTGTGTATTTTTCCTTCACCAAATAACTTGCAATCAAGTTTTCCGGTATGTAATTTATCCGGTGAAGAAAAATTACATACCGGAAAACTTGATTGCAAGTTATTTGGTGAAGAAAAAATACATACCAGAAAACTTGATTGCAAGTTATTTGATGGAAAAAATACATACCGGAAAACTTGATTGCAACTTGCAAGTTTTTTGGTAAAGAAAAAATACATACCGGAAAACTTGATTTCAAGTTATTTGGTGAAGAAAAAATACATACCAAAAAATAATAAATATTAAATAATAAATTAGTTGATAAATGAAAAGGATAGAATTGGAATATTTAAACAAAAGAGTAGGAGTAAAGGGATAATGGTAGGGGGTATGTTGTAAAATTTTCCTAACTCATTCACCTGTGTGTCTCCCCAAATCCTTAGACTAATAAATAAGATTAGCTTTAATTAAAAATATGAAGTAAATCAAAATATAATTTAAAGAGGTATTTATAATTACCATACGACGTGCATGTTCGGTTAAATATAAAAATAATTTTAAATTATTAGTTAATTTATTTTGTTTGATATATTCTATATTTTATAAAATATTAAATAAATCTAATAATATATTTAATAATATGAGTTTAAAGATAGTGTACTGTCGGTGTAAAGAAATATTGCACATACATCCAATCAGATTATTTTAAAGAGCCAAATCATAAGAGTATTTTAAAAATAAAAGTGTGATGTGGCGGGATACACGTCTGTCATTGGTTGACAGTGTAAAAATATTTTACACTGTCGGTGTATATTCTTTTTTCTCTAATAATATATTCAATTCAGAAAATACAAAAACTTATTAATATACAGATTAATATATTCTGTTTATTTTTCTATAACAATTTAATATATATTATGTTTATTTTTTTAAAATATATATTAAGATATTATGTTAATATATATATATATATATATATATATATATATATATATAATATTATGTTAATACATATAATATAGGCAAAATATTCTTTTTGGTCCTTTAACTTTACCTCGAGGTTCATTTTGGTCCTTTAACTTTAAAAAGTGTCATTTTGGTCCCTTAACTCTTCAAAACGTTCCATATTAGTCCTTTTTGTGTTATTAGCGACGGAAAAATTCAAAAATCAGTCGCTAAAATTCGTCGCTAATATGACAAAAGGACTAATATGAAACGTTTTGAAGAGTTAAGGGACCAAAATAACACTTTTTAAAGTTAAGGGACCAAAATAAACCCCGAGATAAAGTTAAAGGACCAAAAAAGATATTTTGCCTATAATATATTATGTTAATATCTTTTATATTTTATAAAATATTAAATAAATTTAATAATATATTAAATTCAAAAAAAATATAAATCTATAAATATACCATTAATAAATTTAAAAATATATTATAAAAAAATCGATTTATAAACCTAATAATATATATTTTCATATTAAAAAACCTACTAAATTATATGAACATATAAAAATTTCTAAAAAACAAATCTAAACAACCAGCAAAACCCAATGATTTTTATATATGAATTTCAGAATTAAAAAAATGGCCAAAATACCTCAATGAAGCAAGAAAATATATTTTGTGGAGATGCAACTTGAATGAATCTCTTAATAACCAAAATTAAAAACGAAAAAAAATGAATACAAAAACGAAATTCAATTACACAAATTGGATGAGAATGAGAAGAATAAAGGTGAGAAGAATGAAGTTTTAAGGTTGAAAGAGAGAAGGATGAAGATTGAGATTGGAAGAGAGAATGGGATTTGAGCTAATAATGTGATGAAGATAGAGAATGAAATTTCGTTCTGTACGTGGAGGACGAACGTTGATAAATATATCTCCAAGCCAACGTCGTGGAAATCATGTCGCAACTCAGCGACGTGTAAATCATGTGGCAACCTAAACGTGATCGTTGCTTTGCTACATTATTACACGTCAGTAATACTGAGATGTCAGAACGATCATAATCCTGACCAAATATCTATTCACTTAGTCAAGATTCCCACATGATTACTTTTGATTTTCTGAAAAGTATTTTGCAACGTGTTTTAGAAGTCACAACTATTTTTTTTTTTTAATTTGAAACTCACAACCCACCATGGGAAATCACTGACGCCTTTTCTTTTATTTGAAAATATATGTTGTGACGTGATTAACACGACACAATTTTTTTTAAATGTTATAACATCCCACCATCTGAAAAGGTGGGTTCCTTTATTTAATTATTAAAAAACCTTAACAACGTGATTATCACATCGCAACTGCCTTTTTTTGCCAAGTGATTTTCACGTCGTAATAATATGATGCAGAGGGAAGATTTTCTTGTAGTGTGTAACATATTTTATTATTTTTTTAATTTAAAAAAAAAACACACTTTACATCAGTTTTGAATAATAACCGAGATAAAATATTCAACCAAATATTTTAGATCACACATTAAAAGGTTGAAAAAGTAAAAGACATAACAAAGTAATATTTTAATGATATAGATTGCAACTTCTCTCATTCCAGTGAAATGTTCACGGGAATATAGGGTTAAATATATTTGTGGTCCTCCTAAATATTTCAATTTTCGGTTTTAATCCCTTCAAAGAATGATTCTCCTAAAAATTTTCATCCACACTTTTGGTCTCTCTGCAACTTAGCGACGAATTTTATATCTTAGCGACAAAATTAGTAACGGTTTTAACGACAAATTATTATTAGCGGTTGAATTAGCAACAATTTTAGTATTAGGGACCAAAAATGTGGATGAAATATTTTGGAAGAACCATTCTTTAAAGGAAATATTTTAAAGAATTAAAAACGAAATTGAGATATTTAGTAGGATTACAAACATATTTAACTTATATATATATATATATATATATATAGAGAGAGAGAGAGAGAGAGAGAGAGAGAGAGAAAGAGAGGTACATGGTCTTAATTTAGAAAATATAAAAAATTATTGTTGGATATCGAATTCATGACTATTTAAACTAACTCCTTGATCATTTTTAAACGAGAGATAACGTAGCAGTTTTTCAAGATACATTTCGCTACACCGTCTTAAATCAACTCCGCATCTCAAATTACATATATTTTTTTAGTAGTGTTAACTACTACACGAAATATCATTGCGAAAAGTATTTTAATAAATAATAATACTTTATTATTAAAATCAAAATGTCTAATTAATTTATATGAAAAATCATATAAGACAAACTAATTAATGGTTGAGGGTAGCTTTCTATTATTGTGACAGCTATTCTATTCCTTATTCTCAACTCAATTATTATTCGACCGGCCGAAGAGAAAAACAAAAAAGTTATAATTCTGCGGTAGTAGTGGCTTTTGTAGAAATAAAAGTGCAATTATCTCATGCCTAATTCTTTCTAATTCGTACCAAAAATTATTCCAATGCACAGTATGAGATCAAACCATGATGTGATTGTGATCTTTCCATTTTACAAAGTGCCACCCCCGCCCATGCATTGCATCATAATATCTTTATAATTGGAATTTTTTACCACGTTGCCACACTATTAAAAAGAAAATTCCATAATACCATGCACTTCATTACTATATTTCAATATGTCACATTTTCAAAAAAAAAAATGAACACGTCTGCACTGCCGCACCTTAAAAGGACGGCACGCTTTTAATATCAGTAATAAAAAAAATAAAAAAATAAAAACAATTTAGTCATTGCAGCTCTTTCAATAGATGGCCGAGTACATTTTTTTACATGTGTCGTTCTTTTAATGGGCGGCAGTACTGACGTGTCCATTTTTTTTTTTTGAAAGTGTGATATATAGTAATGAAGTGCATGGCATTATGAAATTTTCTTTTTAATAATGTGGCAACATGGTAAAAAATTCTCATAATTGATCTAGTCACCAAATATTATTCTTACCATATTGCATTATCATACATTCGTTTTGTATTTGAGTATTAAAATGTTGTATTTGGATAGGTTTTTTTAGAAAAACTAATATCTTTATTTTGAAAAAAGAATTGGCTATAAAGGTTAAAGGTCCAAAAATCATCGAGAACTGTAAGAGAATAGCAGAAGATCTGGCAAAGAATCATCATGGTTGGTGGCTCGTCCTTGTTAACAAAATAACTTGATATCACACACATGGTGTAGAAACAGTGAAGATATAAAAATGTTGTAATATGTTTCATTAAGCAATAAAATGATTACAACTTATTTATATCTAATATATTATCTGCTAAGCATAATAAGCTTAATTAAAAAGATATCAGTCCTAATTTTTCTCTTAAGAAGAAAAATATATCAATCTTCATAGCTCCTTAAAATTTAGTAGACAATATTTTTTTTTTTATGGTTAAATAATATATTAACAGAGGAAAAATCTACCAGAGTACAAACGTCAGTATGACAATATTGTTGAATTGTATTTTTTTTAACAAAATAGTATTTTTAATAGAGTTTATTGTAGTTGAAATTATGTGAGTGTCGAAACGTTGAAGAAGCGTATCTCGATAGAAATTTCAAGTTAAGTTTAATTTTGTAGTGTTAACAAAATTAGGTATTTTGGACCTTACTTGAGGAGCAAGGAAGTCCAAATCTATAAATAAGGAATAACCCTATTATGAATTGTAACACAACAGAAGTGCAGTTGCACAGTTGAATAACTTTTCTCAGTTTGAGAAGCAGAGAGAAACTCTGCAGAATTCACAACTCTTTTTCTTCTCTTCCCTCTCACATTGAAACCCTAACTTCTTCTCAATTCAATTTTCTTTTCTTCTCTCATTATTAATGTGCAGCAAAATCTTGCAATCAAGAGTGATTGATTCACTCGAGTGAAGAGTGAAGAACAAGAGGAATTCAATCGGTGTGATTGAATCTTGTTCATCAAGATTGTAGCAAAATTCTCCATAGGTTTTGATGAATTTCCAACATCTGGTATCTAAAGCACTGGTTGAGCTATTCGTGGGAAACAAAACACAATGGCAATGACAATGAATCATTCGAACGGACATTTTTCGGAAAGTCTCCCAATTCTAAAGGGTCGGAATGGTGAGAATTGGTGTAAATAGATGAAGGTTGTTTTCTATTGGCATGATCTTTGGGATCTTGTGAAGGAAGGAGTAATACTACTTGTAGAAAATGCATCGGATCAAGAAAAGGCTGCATACAAAGAATTGAAGAAGATTATAAATCTCTCTTTATAATTCATCAAAGTGTTGATCCATACAATTTCGAAAAGATCAATGTTGTAGAATCAGCGAAAGAAGCATGGAAAATCTTGGAGAAATCGTTTGGAGGTGCATAGAAGGTGAAAGAGGTGAGGTTACAAACTCACAAAAGAATGTATGAATTGCTTCAAATAGAAGACAATGAAAGTATAACAGATTTTTTTACTAGGGTTACAAAACTGGTGAATTAAATCAAGGTATCTGGAGAAGTGTTGACATCAAGATCAGTTATTGCAAAGATCTTGAGGTCATTGACTCCAAAGTTCAACCACGTGGTTGTAGCCATAGAAAAGTCAAAACATTTTTCAACATTGACAAAGGAAGAGCTTCAAGGGACGCTTGAATCTTGATAACAAAGAATGGCTTAAAGAGCTGCAAGTAAGTTGAATAGTGATGTGGTTTTGCAGGCACAATCAGCAAGAGAAAAGAAAGGAAAGGGGAAGTGGTTTCACAACAAAATAAGATGAGGCTACAACAATTCGACTGGTCGAAATCAGCAAGAAGGAGGCTGGTCAAATCAGAGAAAGTCAACATACCAAAATAACCAAAGAGGTGGTGCAGCACGTAGAGGAAGAGGTAGTGGTCGAAAACCTGACAAAAGTCATATTCAGTGTTTCAATTGTCAGAAGTATGGTCACTACTCTAGTGATTATCCCGAAAAACAAAAGAACAAAAAAAATGATTTAAAGTTTGCAAAGCATGAAGAATAAGAGATATTGCTGATGGTCACAATAAGAGATGAAGAAAGATTCCAAGACAAATGGTACTTGGACTCAGAATGCTCATCACACATGATGGTAGGAAGGATTGGTTTGTCAACATAAAACCCTCAATGAAGAACATGATGAAATTTGCAAATGAAAGAAATAGTGCATGCCTGGCAACATATTCACAAGAAAGGAAGAGAGTCTCTAGGAAGACCAAATTGTATCTCCATGGAGCCTTATCTCCACTGGGTGCAAACTAGAGCCCTCAAGCTGAGGATGCCTTACCCTCGCCAAGAAGTTTTTTCGTTAAAAGATTATGTCCTTTATTTCATGTCTGATACGGAAAAGCTCCAGGTAGCTCTCAACAAAGTTCAACATGAGAAGAGTTATTGGAAGAACAAGTACCGAATCCTCAATGTGGAATGTACCAAGATTCAGGAACTATTAAAGGAGAAGGATGCTCTGATTAACATATTAGAACAGCATATTATAGAGTGTCAAGAAGACCGAAGAAACTTGCTCGCTCCTTTCACTTGGCAAAGGATTGACAACCCGACAATGGCTGAAGAGCCCCGGTCAAAGAAAAGGAAAATACCGGAACCAGCATCTGAGCTCTCTTCAGAGAGGACTCAAGATCCATAAGCTTAGCCATTTTCCTTACAATATTTTGTAAAATAGTGTACTTTTCCTTGTAACATACTGCAATCTTTCGAATTCAATAAACAGGGTCTCCACCCTTCACTGTATGATATTTGCAATCTATTTGTTGAAGTTTCTTTTTTATTAAAACTAAAAAATACATCTTTGCATATCATTCATCATTCTCACATAACGCCTTCTTCTTATATTTGAGTCTCACGTATGTGTTGCGATTCTAGAGTCAAACTGTCTCACTCGTACAATACTCGGGCCAATCGACAAAAGAAAATGGACGATCTCGAGGAAGAGAACAGAGAGCTGAGAGAAGAAATCGACGCTCTGAAGGAAAGTTTGGAAAAACTTCACAATGAAATGCAATCCATCGCAGCAGCTCAGAAGCAACAACAAAGGACTGTGATCTCGGAGTGAAAGACTTTATTGTCAATTATGCAGTGGTCGAACCGTCGCTATGTATGGTCGACGTTAACCCTTGGAAGTTATACTTCGATGGGTCGAGCCATAAAAATAGGACAGGTATTGGAATCTTAATAATGTCCCCGCAGGGCATTCCGACTAAATTCAAATGTAAGGTCGACGAAAAATGTTCCATTAATGATGCAGAATATGAAGCCTTATTCACTGGCCTCAAAATACTCAAGGATTTGGGGGCCAAGAAAGTTGAAATAAAGGGCGATTCTGAACTGGTGATTAAACAGATCACGAGAGAATATAAATGCGTCAAAGAACATCTTTTGATGTACTTTGCAATGGTGAAGCGACTGTTGGAACGCTTCGAGGTTGTCAGCATTACGCACATGCCCAGAATAGAGAATCAAGAGGTAAAGGATTTAGCGCAGATTGCCTCCGGGTACAAAGTGTCAGAAGGGAAGTTAAAAGACTTCATTGAGATTAAAGAGAAGATGGTGTCAAACGTGCTACCATCACCAAGTTTATCAATCCCAGAAGCTTGAGGGGCAAACGTCATGACAGAGAGTTTAATCGAAAGTCTTGGGAATTATGAAGTTTTTGCTATCAGTAATCTATCGTCGTCAAATTGGAGAAGACCAATCATCGAGTATTTAGATGATCCGGTGGGAAGTGCTGATAGGAAGACTAAGTATAGAGCTCTAAGTTACGTTCTAATGGGAAATGAGTTGCTGAAAAAGATTCCAGAAAGAGTGTTGCTTAAGTGTCTGGGAGACACAGATGCATACCTAGCAATTTCTGAAGTTCATAGCGGGACATGTAGAGCTCACCAAGATGGCCATAGGATGAAATGGTTGTTATTTCGACAAGGTGTCTATTGGCCAAGCATGCTCAAGGATTGCATGGACTTTGCAAAAGGATGCCAAGACTGTTAAAAACATACTAACATTCAGCATGTACCAGCCAGCGAATTACATGCAATTGTCAAGCCATGGCCCTTTCGAGGGTGGGCGTTGGATGTCATAGGCGAAATTCGGCCAGCCTCGTCGAAACAACAGAAATTCATCCTTGTGGGTATAGATTACTTCACAAAATGGATAGAGGTTGTACCTCTAGTAAAAGTGGACCAGGAAGTTGTGATCGAATTCGTCCAGAATCATATTTTGTATAAGGGTGGGATCCCTGAAACCATCACTACAGATCAAGGTTCCATATTTGTTGGCCAAAAAATTCAAGAATTTGCAGCCGAAACAGGTTTCAAGTTAATTACTTCGACGCCATATTATGCTCAAGCAAACGGGCAGGTCGAAGCAGCCAACAAAGTAGTGATTGGACTCATAAAGAGACACGTTGCCAGGAAACCTAAAAGTTGGCACAGGACATTAGATCATATTTTAAGGGCTTGTAGAACATCCCCTAAGGAGTCGACCAACTCGACTCCATTTCGTTTGACATTCGGTCACGACGCTGTATTTCCAGCAGAGATTTGTCTACAGTCAATTAGGGTGCAACGTCAACATGTGATTCCGTCAGAGCAATACTGGTTTCCAAAGAAAGGATATCAGCGTTAAATGTATTACTACGCCAGAAGGCACGAGTTGTCAAAGCATATAATAAGAAGGTTAGAGAGAAGACCTTTATAGTCAATAATTATGTGTGGAAAGCAGTGTTGCCTATGGATCGAAGGGATTGAACGCTAGGGAAATGGTCACCAAATTGGGAGGGACCATTCCAAGTAATCCAAGTTTTCAGCAATAATGCATACGAGACTCAAGAGATAGGTATGGACCTACGAATCTTAAAAGTAAATGAGAAATATTTGAAAAATATAAACCTATGTTACAAGAGATTCGAATCAAAAGGTAACTTTTCATTGATAATTAGCCAAAATGGACTAAGGGCCAAGATGGTTTACAAAAGTCTCTAAACGGAGTTACAAGAGTTCGACGACTTAAAATTAAAATTAAACAGGGAATCGGGATTTGAAGTCTTCAAAAAGAGTCTTTTCATAAGCAACCTTACTGTCAAGAAGGGTCTTCTTTTTCTGCATTTGGTTGATCGTATTCTTTAGTGCGAGGGTCGTTTCTACGTGAACAATTCCTTGGGTGACTTCTTGTTCAATCACTTCTTGAGCAGGCAGAGGTTCTGTGGAATCCAAAGAGGTTTTTTGTTTCTCGACCTCAGCAATTTTCCTTGTAAGTTCGGCTATTTAAGCCTGATAGTCAGAGATCTTCTAGTAGAAGTCATGGTGCTTATCAGAACGCTCTTGTTTTTTTGCCTCGAAATCCCCAAGTTTCTTTTCGTAAAGTGAACTGAGGTACCACTCACGCTTCATCTCATTGGTCTTTGTCTTGATCTGAACGTTAGCCTATTGACAAATAGTACGATCCTTAGTCAGTTGGGTAAAGAAGGCCTCGAATTTGATCAGGTACTTGGCCATGGGAGTAGGAACTTGGAACTGGGAAATTTCATCCAGTATCTTGAAAACGTCACAAGCTACAACTGCTTCCTCTGTGACGGCAGCCAAAAATTCGTCCTCAAATAGGTAAGTTTTCAACTGTTGGAGCTTGAGGGTGAAAGAAGAATCCATTTCTAGGTTGGTAATGACCGTCAAGCTCACGGTTTGAACGTCCATAGATTCCTTGTGAAAATTGTACAATGCCTTCAAAGTTTCTGCTGGATTCGAATGCTTCGTCGCCAAGATCTCCTTTGGAGTGAGAGTTTTGTTGGCATTTGGCGTAGGCGTGTTGGGCCCACCTTCAGTAGAAGGTCAAGGATTCAGGTTGTCCTCAGCAGCAGTAGCAATAGTCGAAGGGTTTTCACCACCACTGGTGGTTGCACCACCCTTGCCAACCTCAGTTGAGGTGTTTTGAGTTTGAGGTGTCTTCGCCACTGGATCATCTTCTGTCGATGTTCCTTGGAACTCATCAACTTTTTGGGGACTAAAAAGGGTGCTGTCTCATGAGGGTTTTCAGCATTAGCCGTTGTGTTATTATCATTCTCAGCAATGGTCGAATCAGCCATAGTTTCCTACAAGAGCGGGTTCAGTGAGAAAATACCCAAGTAATATATGAGCCAAGAGAACAAGGACGATGAATACCTCAGTAGTGTGGTGTGGGGAAGGTGCTTTAGAGCCGACAGGTTTGAAGACCTCAGCAAGATTTCTTGGAACAGTGGGTTTCACGGTCGAAGTGATCATTTTGGAAGGCGTCTTATTGATTGGGACTTTTCTTTTCTTTACCAACGGAGTAGCCGGAGGGGATGCTGAGACTTCAGAGGGAAAGATCCGAGATTGGGTGCTTTCATCCAACACGTCACCCTTAGGAGATGGTATTTTCTCAGAGGCCTAGCAAATAATAGAGTAAGATAACAGTAGGGATAAATGCAAAGGGACATCGAAACATGTCATACTTGGGGTTTCAGGACTTTCGGCTTCTTTCCAGCCCTTGTTGAGGTCGACGCAGCAGTTGGGTCCCATTTTCAACTCTGGGAAACAAGAATAAACGATTAGCTAATGATAATTAATGAAATGAAAGTAGAGTTTAGGAGTTACCTTCTTTGGTGGGTCTTCTTGGGCATCAGCCCCCTGGTTGTTCTCGGCCGGCACAACAACTGTCGGGGTAGGAGCTTCGCCAGCAGGGGCAGCAAAAGCATCAACCATGTTTTCCAAAAAGAGGTCACGTTAAAAACATTGACTTTGATATTCTGACCACCAGACATCAAAGTCTTCTGTAGTGAAGAAAGATGGTTGGAAGGAAAAAACAGGCAACTCAAGGCGTTGAGTCTACCTAGAAAATTTAAGGAAATTTTTGTGGCCTGTCAGGTTCAGCCGTCGACCAACCCAAACAATAACAGAAGAATGCTGCACTAAGGATTTGGGCAGCATCTGGCTCAGGCCAAATTGACGGGTCACCAAGTTGGGTTGGTAGTTCATAAACCCGTAACCTGTACTCCCCGCCTTAATTCGGAAGGATAACATGGTGGGAGTTAAAAACGCCCTCCATGTAGAATTCGACTGCGCTACTGCTTTGGGAGAAACACTAGGGAACAGATTTCTGAATCACGTCGGACTAAACTTTTGATCTAAGAAGGGTGGCATACCTTGGACGAATGATGTGGCTTCCACGAACATGTTGAGGTACTTTATGAAGAGAGTCTTGTTGGGAGCTCCTGAGTAGTTATCAAGGAAAGTCGAACACCTTCAATGGGACGTTCTTCATTTAGGCCCTGTATTATTGCAGATGCAGGATAACCTAGCTGGTATTCGAATGTGGCATTAAGCCAATGTTGCAACAGCCACATAGGTCCTGAAATATTTAAGGCCTTGGGAGTCTCTTGGAGGAGTTTTAGTCTCAAGGCTGATAGCCCAAGAGAGTGGAAGAAGGAGGCTAACAAGAGCTTACCCAAAGATACCTGTCGACCCTCATGAAGTTAAATCGCCAGGTTGATGTAGCTTTTAGCTATTTGTAGAGAGTCGGGACAGAAGAGATAGTATGATAGCCAAAAAGTCAGAAAAGAAATGTGTTCTTCATCCGACACTTCGTCGGAGCCCTTATCATGATGGTCTTCGATATAGTTTTGAAAGCCGACACGGTCGAAATCAAAAGTGTTGATCGTGTCCAGAGTCGGGTCGAAAGTTTCGCCCAAAGGTGAGAGGCTAGTAATGGCAGCCACGTCGAAGAGTGTCGGCATCAACATACCACAGGGGAAGTGGAATGTGTTGGTCAACCCCTCCCAGAAATACATCGACGCCAACAATAGACAGGGGTTAACCCTGTGAGCGTTCCTAGAGAGTTGGATGGCATCGAAGATGCCACCGGTTTTCCATTATTCCTGACGTTTGCCTTGGACTTTGTTAATCCAAGCGATGTAGTCCTTGTTGCCAGGTGTAGGCATCGACCAAAAGACCCTGGCCTTAGGCCCCATGAACTTGAGGTCGAAGGTGCCAACTTTCTCAAAAGCAGGCGGTATGGTAGGAGCGTAACAAGGAAAGAACGACTGGAGTTCTTGGTGATTCGGTTTCTTATCAGGATATGGCCCATGGAAAGCATGCAGTTTGCCAGCCACCGCGAAGGGAATGATCATCTGGCATTTCCAGGTTGCTATCACCGCATCATCAGCAGATGTCTGTTGAGGAAGGGGTCTGAGAGACTCACTTTTAGAAAGGACATAGGCAATGGGGTTATTTCCAGTTGTGTGGGTATCGGAATCGGTGATTGTTGCAGAAGAAGCCATTATAATGGAAGCAAAGGTCAAGAGAACTTTGGGAGCAAGAAAGTTTGGGAAGAAGATGAAAGTGTGATAAAAAAAATCAGTCATGTATGAGAGGTATTTATAGGAACATACATGCAACCTAAAGGTCAGGATGTAACTGTTCCGATTCTGTAGTTAGTGGGAGTGGTTTAAAACCCATAACTTAGGACGAGACCTGCCATGATGACATTTCTTGGAAATCGTGGCGTAGAAAGGTGCCATCATCACGTCAGACCTCGTGTGACGCGTGGTTAAGATTCGACAGAAGACAAAGCGATTAAATTACTGGGTCGAAATGCAGGGATAGTCGAAATCTCACAGGGAAAACAAAACGCCAATTTTCTCGGTCGACATGGTGCTCAGTCAAAACTAGCCTTTTGGGGGGGCAATTCGTTGGTTGGAAGATTTCGACTAAGCAGGGAGAATGAAGAGATGGTGAGAAGGCCAGCATATAGGTTGACTTCAGAAGGAAGAGACGGCAAGAAGGCCAAAGCGCAGGTCGACACCAATAGAAGATGCGTCGGAGGTCGACCCAAAGGCTATGCTGTCGAAGGGTTTTCGACTGATGGCCAATGAAACCGACACAAAGCTGGGAAGTCTTTGGGCGGGACGAGATTTGAAATACTGAGAACGTGGAGAAGTTACAAAGATGGTGGGGAGACATGTGTCATAACCATGGCCAACACTGAGAGAAAAATAATTATTTTATTTCCCTATTTAAAGCAATATCCATTTTCATTTGAGGGGGTCGCATTTGTAACATTGTAAAAGGAATACACTCGAAGTACCAAGCGTTAAGAGAAAAGAGTTCATTTCCTCAAGATGTATGATAGCGTCCATATTTCTTTCTAAGCAATTTGCATTACCAAGTTTCAATATATCTTGTCATTTACTTATTTACTTGTTTATTTATCAATTTGTATACACCTTTTCTGCAAGTTTTTTCCAACTTCCTCTGAATCAGAACCATCCTACCAACATCATGTATACTCCAACTGTTTGTCCTGGGATTTCGTGGCCGATCCCATAAGTAAACCTGCGATAGGAGGCCAGAGGTTGTTCGCGCGAAAACCACTGCGAACAGCATGCAAAATACTCAAGATATTTGAGATGCAAGATTGCAACCCAACTTTGACTCCAGTTGAGCCTAGAATGCAACTGTTGAAAGACATAGATGAAGATGATTTTGATTCAATGCAGTATATAAGACTTATTGGATCAGTTCGATACCTTTGTCACACAAGGCCTAGTCTAGCATACAATGTAGGTATGGTAAGTAGATTCATACAGAAGCCAAAGGTATCACATCTAGGGATGTCAATTTGCATCCTTTATGGGGATCCCTGTGGGGATTATCTGTTTGGAGCTTTGAAGTTAGGGATTTTATTCCCCGTGGGGAGGGGGGTGGAGGGAAAAGTTCCCCCGATGACACTTTGGAGTGGGCATTGGAGAAGTACCCTCCGCCCCGCAGATTCCCCGACCCCGACCATAATATTTAACTTTATATTATATAATATATAATTATATAATTTGGCATGTTTATTTTATAAAAAATTAATTAATATATTAGGAAATGAAGAGTCATAAGTGGATCATTTTTGTTTTATTATATAATGTATTGGTTCACCATTGAAGTACCTCAACCTAAAAAAGTACACCCAATACATACAATGTATACACCCTTTCCTCTTCTTCTTTTCTCAATTCTCTTTGTCTCCTCCATTCCTTATCTCCTCTATTCTCATCATCATCATCAAAACAACCACTCTCATTTGTTCATTGTGCTTATTGTAATTACTCTTCAACTTCAATATACTTTAATTATCAAGCTGATTTTTGTTCAATTAATAAATTAGTGGTTATGTTTTTGTAACTGCAAGTGCTTTTTTATTTGTTTATTATTGATTCAAGATGTGTTTTTATTTATTAAAAAAATGAAAAATATATGTTTTAAAAAAAGGAAAAAAAAACTAAACACTAGTGTCATAGTTTTGATATATATATATATATATATATATATATATATATATATATATATATATATATATATATATTTTATGATTCGATCTCCGTGGATCTCCGATTCTTTGTGGGGATGGGGATGGGGAAAAATATTCCCCCGTGGCAGGGATCGGGGACGGGGATGGGGAAACTATTGGGGTGCGGGGAGTGGGAAAGTATCCTCCGCGCATTCCCTGCCCCGTTGACATCCCTAATCATGCCTAGCAGCGACAAAGAGGATACTAAGGTATCTGAAAGAAACTATCAAAAATGGCATTTTATTTCTTGCAGCCGATGAAGGAAAAGAATGCAAGCTAGTTGGATACACCAACTCAAATTAGTGTAGTGATGCTAAGGATAGAAAATCCACAGTTGGCTATGTGTTTATGCTAGGTGGTGCACCAATTGCTTGGAGTTCAAGAAAATAACTAGTAGTGGCATTTTCTTCATGTGAATTAGAGTACATAGTTTCTTCTCTCTGTGCATGTCAAGCAATGTGGATGGTGAATTTGGTCGAAGAGATTACAGGGAATAATTATGGAGTAATTACCATGAAGATTGACAACATGTCTACTATCAAACTAGCAAAGAATCCGATTGCACATGGGTGAAGCAAGCACATCTAAATGAGGTTCCATTATCTTCTAGAGTAGGTGGCAAAAGCAGAGCTGAACTTGGAACACTGCAGAACTGAGAATTAGATTACAGATATCATGATGAAAGGAGTGAAGGTCGAAGTGTTTAAGAAACTAAGGTCTATGATGAATGAGATAACTTAGACATTATGAACTAGGTGGTGTGTTGAATTGTAATTCTTTGTGTCAAAGCAGTATTTTCAACAGAGTCTGTGGTCGTCGAAATGTTGTATGTTGAAATTGTTTGAGTATCGAAACGTCGAAGGAGTGTACCTTGACAAGAATTTTGACTTAGGTCTAATTTTGTAGTGTTAACAGAATTAGGTATTTTGGGCCTTGCTTGAGGAGTAAGCAAGCCCAAATCTTTAAATAGGGAGTAACCCAATTATGAATTGTAACACAACAAAAATGCAGTTGCACAGTTGAATAATTTTTCTCAGTTTGAGAAGTAGAGAGAAACTCTACAGAATTCACAACTTTTTCTCTTCTCTTCCCTCTCACATTGAAACCCTAACTTCTTTTTCTCAATTCAACTTTCTTTTCTTCTCTCATTATTATTGTGTAGTGAAATCTTACAACCAAGAGTGGTTGATTCACTCGAGTGAAGAGTGAAGAACAAGAGGAGTTCGACCAATGTTATTGAATCTTGTTCATCAAGATTGCAGCGGGATTCTCCATAGATTTTAGTAAATTTCCAACAAATACGTAATAATAATTTTTCATTCATCACTTACTCTCTGATAAAATGGAATAAAATGGAATATGGTCTCAACATACTTGCTTCTACCATATAAAATTAAATTTATTTAAAGGTTAATAGCTCTATTATCAATCATTTGTTGTGATGGTTTCTTCACTTCACACTTCAAATCTTTTAACATCAAACAAACAATCGTTAGAAGTAACGCATCTTTATTTTATGTGAGTACTTTGTATGAGTTCTGCATTCTTTCTTCTTCTTTCATATTTCCTTTTCTCAATTCTTTCTTTTTCTTTCATATTTCTTTTTCTCAATCAAAATCATTATATTTCTCCCCCTTTTTGACATCATCAAAAAGTGCTAGAGCATATTGTTGTACCCTAAATTTTTACCCTTAGATGTCATCCAGTTCTTGTGCATCTTAGGAGCATCTCTGCATTGTTTGAGCTAACCCATATCTTGTAGTTTATTTCTTTGTGTTCAAATTAGTTTTACCTATCATCATGAAGCTCCACAAGTGGTTTGAAGCAAGTCAAGTCAACCAGAGGACATCCAGTGCAAGGATTATGGAATTAGGGTTTCCACTGAAGAAGTCACTAAGGAATTGGCTCTATCAAGTCAAGATTTGTATGGTTCACTCACCATATGAAGTCATCTACATTCAAGGGACATCATTCAACAGGAATCCAAGATCTTTAGGTCTTCAACAAGAGAAGATTGGGCCTCAGCCTCACTGTGCTTCCAAACTAGGTTTTCTGTGGCATTTGTCATTCAACAACTTTGATCTTCATCAAGATGGACCCCTGAGCCCTAATTCTTGGTTCCATTGGGTTATCAACATCCTCAAGAGTCTCCTAAGGCCTTTGGATGAGAAGGAAGAAGCAAGTTCACAAGATCTAACCTCAGTGCATTCTCAGTCAAAATTAGGGTTTGACTGAAGCCCTAATCTTTTGGAATTTTGGATCAATTGAAGAATTTTTGGTTCTAATCATCATATATTGTCTCATGGGGTATAAAAAGTATCCACATCAAGTTTCATGAGGTTTCTTGCAAGGGAAGTAGGGTTTCGACCAAAGAATGTGTCATTTGTGAGATTTTTCCCCTAATAGCCTATTTTGAAAGGACCATAACTCCTAAACTACACATCCAATTGGAATGGTTCAAAGCTCATTGGAAAGCTCTTTCCAAGATCTTCAATTTGTTCCATATGAAGTTTTGTCTAAAAATGCTTGGATTTTGAGTTATGGAGCTTACAAGGCATTTTGACCAACACTTGGGAAATTGTTCAGCATGTTTCATCACTTTTTCCTAACTTTGGAGCTACTTTTCACCCATTTCCATTTGGATTCGAGTCTTGAGTCCCAAATGAAAGTTGTAGAGCTTATTGAGAGCTTTCCAACCATATGTGGTATGTCTCAAGAGGATAAACCGTTCTCAAGATATGAATTATTTAAGAAGGGCACTTGAAATTGTTAAAACTCAACACTTAGAATTTTTTCTAAGTTCTTTTGGACAGTTTTGAGGACACGTTTTGTGAACCACTTTTCTACCATTTCAAGGCATTATTTCAACAATCTTCCAACATCAAACTTGTAGTATCATGCAAGAACTTTCATTTGAACCCAAGAGCATGGAAAATGGATCATTAAATCATGAGATATAATTTTTACAACATGGCCACACGAAAATGGTTGTTGCACCAAGAACACCATTTTTTCATTTGAATTTTGTTTCCCTCCTTTCAAGTACAACCTGCAGAACTGCTCATTACCTTTTCCAACATCTTTTCACCCTCAAAGCATGCTGCAAAGTGTGGTTGCTTTTGTACTCTTTGTCAACATCTACAAGCTACCTTAAAACATGTCCATCGTGTACATCCTTGGACCAAAAGACACAAGCCTTACATGCTACTTTTTCTGAGTTATTTGGTATCAAAAAAGAAGATTCACGTGGCTCTATGTGCTCAGAAAAACTACAGCCATTCTCCCAAATCTTTTCCACGATATTTTCTCTCCAAATTGAACTCTTGGCACATTGGATAAACACCCTCTTGGACCAGCTGGTTTCCCTATAAAAGGGGCCTTCCTCCACTTCATTTCAACACACAACAATCACTACAACATTACAAAAAAACTACTCTGAAAGTATTCTCTTTGGAGCACACGAGGGCTAGCTAGAAGGGAGAGGATCTTTGCAAGTTCGCGTGGAAAAGAGGTAAGTTCCTCAGACCTACATCTACCATGCTCATTATATCACATTAATTGTATACATCCATGTTACACCATATATGTTCAAGTTGCTTGCACTATCATATGAGCTACATTTTGAGTTTGATAAAACTCTAAGTAGCTGCCCTAATATTTTAATCATCTTATCATGTATGTTTGTGTTGAACATATTGATTGGTACGACTTGTGTGGTTAAAGATATTCATGGCACTCTGTTTATACTGCTTCTGTTTTAAATGATACCATGATACCTTTTATGTATGTCAAGCTTTTGTATTGTCAAGATTTTATGTTGTTGGAGGAATTCTGTGTTGACCATGATGTTGAAGCAAGCACGTCATCTCTTTTAATGAACCTATGTTGAACTATTGCCAACGTGTATGTTTATCAATATGTTAGCTCGGTTTAAACTATTACAGTTTTTTGTTGTGCTTCTGTTTGTAACAAGTGATAAGTTTGTGTTTGCACTACATGTTGTTTCATATTTAGTATATGCTTGTTCCTTTGTGATATGATCTCTTGTTGCTGCTACTTGTAGTATACGTTGAATAATGTAGTGGATGTTGTAGTTACAAGTTTATGGTCAAGAGTGTAATATTACATGTTATATGCTGCTTCATTTTCATGTCGTGATGATGCATGGAAGTATTACTGCTAGTTTTCATTCCATAGTTGAATTTGTATATGGTTATTTGTCCACCATATGCAAATAACTTGGAAGCATGCCAACTTATTTTACTTTGTTTTAAAAACTGTTTTGGCTTTGGATGTTTTGTATGACATATTGATCATGTTGATAATTTATGCTCTTAATATTATGATTAAATGTTGATGGTTTATACTGCCGTTCTTGACAAGTTGTTCTTGATGTCTCATGATAGTTTGGGTTGTTTAAGATGCTCATTGTGTGGTATGATGTTAGTTTATTTAGAACAAGTTGCTTATATTACCGTGTTTATGAATGCTTTGTGTATTGGATGGCATGCTGACATGATGTTTCTTTTAAAGTTCCATTTAGTTCCGCCCTTGATTTAGTTCAGTTTAAGCTTTGTAGCTTTATTTGAGCATGTATGCTTGGTTTACATTTGAAACAGAAAGTATCATTTCGTTTTCTTAAACTGAACCTCTATGTTTGGACCCTGGTTTCCATGCGTGAACTGCTCATATCTTGATCACTATCTTGCTCAGTTTTTAGTTGCATCATATTCTTCTCTAAATATGCTTCAATTTGGTTTTTATTTCATATTATTTGGTTAAGTTTTGATTAAGTTAGAAGGGATTGAAATTGAGCTTTGTTATGGTGTTTTAACTTTGAAATACGATAGCATTCTGCATATGTTTTTTTCTTTAATTCCATGCGTGGTACATGCTGGTGGTTTACTTTTGTTTGTTATGCGTGATAGCAGTATTTGTTTTGCCTGAATCATTTCCATGCGTGGTTCTTAATTTGGTGGCTTTGTTTGTCTTGTTGTGCTTTATTCCCACATCCAATTATATCACACTATCACGTACTACACACTACCCCACGTCATCTCTGCATGTTGTTTTAATATTTCATGTCTTTGGTTGATTTATTAATTTATTGATGCATGTTAATGTTTCTGCATTATCTTCTTTCAAATGCCATGCGTAACTCATATTTGGTGGCTATGTTTGTCTGCTAGTGCTTTATTAGTTCACATGCCAAATGGTATCACGTGTTACACTTCCCCATGCACACTATCACGCACTAATACTATGTCTACTGCGCGTGCCGTTTCTTTATTTTAATATTTCATTGATTTTGTTTGGTTTATATATTAATGGAGGCGTCTTTTTACCGGATGTATAGCCGTCCCAACGGTTCACCATATGCCTTGCCAGTACCTTTCACCACAATGTCTCAGGTTCGATCCAGCGGAACAACCTTTTGACCTTTTTTTCATTTCTTTTCACTTGCTGCCTTGCCTTTCCAACCTGGGCCTTGCGCCCCTTTCCTTTTAACACCCCCCGTCTGGCCCAAAATTACTTTCCCTTGTTATTTTTAACTAAACCATAATTACTTGTGTACCCCCCTCTGTTTGTACTTCAAATCTTTTATTTTTCTTCTATCTTATTTTATTTTTGCTTAGTGTTTTATTCAAATGTTAATTTGCTCATTTAATATTTATGTGGTTAATTAATATGTTTTATTAATTGTAAATTAATTGCTAATTGTTTTATTAGTTTTTTATTTTAAATTATCAACTATATCTCAAGTACATTATTAATTCTAATTGTGATATCTTTTGTTTTTTGATCATGTTATTAATTCTTGAATTATCAATTCATGTCTTAATTTTGAGATTTTTAATATGTGATTAAATGTTAATGTTAATTATCCATGTGTAATTTTTAATTACCTTGTGTGTTGTAATTGTTAATTCTAATTGCCTTGCCAATTAATTATCAATTGTTGTTTCAAATATTAATATCAACTATGAGTATTTTTCTTGACATGCTATATTATTAAATTGACTTGTTTAAATTCTTAAGACAACATATCCATGTTGATTGGCCATATGTTTGACTTTTATATGAGTATTATCCTTCTTTAAATGTCATCCTTAAACATTCTCTATGTTTGTCTTCCTAAAGATTGAAGCATATTGATGTGTTCTTGTATATCATTCTATATGTTTGTATTCCTAAATATTACAGCATATTGATGTACTCTCTTAATCATGTTCATCTTATACATATCTTTGTCATAAACATATTGCCATCCTCATGCTTATGTTGTTTTATCTATTATATCATGTCTTATTTATTGTTATATTATCAACCGATTTTTCCCCCATTCCAAAGGAAGGTGAAATACATTGACTCTTAAAGTCATAGCCCCCATCTTAACCTAAGTAACCTCTTAGGAAGAAACCTTGTTTCTTGGCTTCATCAAGGGCCATGAAATCATAACTAGCTCTAGGAGAGAGTTCTTACACTCTTGGTGGTATTCATCCTAATGAATTTATCACTTTCCCCTACTGACTAAACTTCAACATAGGTCCATTACAATTAGATCTAGAGAGTTCTTGAACTCTACAATGAGCTTGTACTCATTTCCCCTCTGAATATTGACCACAGTCAATTATTCAGTAGAAGTAGAACTACACATACTCTGATTCTATTCCCGAGGATACGTAGGCGTAAAGTGCGATGCTTTATCGAGTATACTTAGATACTAACCCCTAGGGTTTTCAACCTTTAGCATAGAACCTTTAGCAAACATAAGATAACTAAAACAAGAGGTTCTCGTAGAGTACTACGGATGTTTAGGGTGCTAATACCTTCCCTAGGCGTAACCAACCCCCGAACCTTAGATCTTTCCCTTTAGGTTTTTCTAACGATCTTGAACCTTTCCTGTGGATAAATCAAAGTCGGTTGTAAAAGAAAATGATGCAAATTAATTAATAATTTGTTATCCGATTTTCACCGCAACAGAAATGGCGACTTCACTAGGGAAATAAAGACAATTTAGACCTATGCTGGTCCTTTCCTAAGAGGGTTAAGCCTACCTTTTTTTTATGTTATTCATGTTTGCTTATCTACTTGTATGATTGCTTGTATGTCATATCTGCTTGTATGCTTGTATGTCTGTTCTATGTGTGATATTATCTTGTTTGGTTTGGGTTGACATGATATCAATGAGTGAGATAAGTCCTAACCCGGACTTGAGAGAACACTTATGCTTAGGAATCGTGGACATAGTCAAGGGAACTTCGAGGGAGAAATCCCAAAGAAGGGAACTTGAAGTCCACACTCAGTTGAGGCCCTCTCAAAAGTGGTATATGTTGAATGAGCAATCGTGAATGCGTTACTACTTTCGACCTAGGAGCCAGAGATACTGATGACCTTTAGTTATCCCTTTACCCCCACTTGGCCTGTTTAGGACGTAGTTCAAGGACTGTGAGGGAGCATTCCCAAATGGTTGCTACGCGATGCTACACTCAGATGAGACTCTCTTGAGGATTTTATTTATCACCAAGCAATTGGAAAGTCGATAAAATCCGAAAGATGGGTTGTCGACTCTGGGAACTTTTTAGAACCTTGTCTTACAGGTGAAAACCATAGTACATACCTTTGGGATGGGTAGACCTTTGACTCCATGCTCGTGACCTTTAACCTAGGTTGCTCTGTGTTCTTTGTGCTTACCTGTCTATGTGTGTTTGTTGCATTCATCCTTGCATCATATGCATTGTGTATTCAAGAAACTCAGTGTTGTTTTGCAAACTTTATAGGATGGATTTCGAAAAAAGGAAAACGAAGAAGTACACCTTCATTAGTCCAAAATTAGAAGATCTGAAGAATCTGGGTAAGCCAATCAATGAATCAACAACATTTCAAGACAAATATGGGAAGATTTTCTCTCTGATGAAGACCAAGATGGTAGACGGATTGCTCCCTACTCTCATACAATTTTATGACCCCATGTATCATTGTTTCACTTTTCCGGATTATCAGTTAATGCCTACGCTCGAGGAGTACGCCATTCTAATTGGTATTCCCGTCACTCCAAACCTACCTTACTCTGGTCTGGAAAGGACGCCTAAAGAAAAGGAAATTGCAGAAGCGGCTCATCTTAAGTTGTCAGAAGTTAAGGCTAACTTGGTCGTCAAGGGAGGACTACTTGGATTACCTGCCAAGTTTTTAATGGAGAAGGCCCGTCAGTATGCTAGCATGAAGAATATGGTGGACTTTGAAGCTGTCATGGCCCTACTTATTTACGGGTTGTTCTTGTTCCCCAACATCGAGAACTTTGTTGATATGAATGCAATCAAGATCTTCATCATTGGAAATCCAGTCCAACCCTACTTGCAGACGCCTACCACTCAGTGCACTTGAGGACTGCTCATAGGGGAGGGATGGTAACATGTTGTGCCACGCTGTTGTATAGGTGGTATATTTCCCATTTACCCCGTTCTAAGACCTTTTGGGATCTCCAGGATGGACTTCTTTGGTCAGAGAAGATCATGTCTCTCACTAACACCGATCTCGAGTGGTACCACCCATCGCTCAAAGGCAAGGATATGATTGTTAGCTGTAGAGGATTTGCTAATGTACCACTTCTTAGCACAAAAGGAGGCATAAGCTACAATTTTGCTTTGGCTTGTTGTCAACTTGGTTATTTTATGAGAGCTAAACCTAATAACATTTACTTGGAGGGTTTGTTCTTTGAAGAGGGTAAGGACCCTGTACTTAAGGAGAAGATAGCTCATGCTTGGAGACATGTTCACACCAGAGGTATATCTACTTTGGGTTTACCCGAGTGTTTGGCTTCAGAATCTTACACTCAATGGGTGCAAAAGAGGGCTATTGAGTTGCAGATACCCTATGATCGTCATGATCCCATCCCATTAGCTCCCAGAGATCCTGTTCTTTATTTCACTAGCAATGAAGATGAATTAAAGATTCGGTTGGCTCAAGCAGAGCGTGAAAGGAATGCTTGGAGGAACAAATATTAGATCCTTAACTTTGAGATGAATGAATTGCAGAAGAGTCTCAGGAGGAAAGAATAAGAATCTGTCAAAAGAAGGAAGATGCAAGAGGACTTATTCTCCAGCACATCATCTTCGCCCGAACCATGGAAGTCATGGCTGGTTGAGCTTATGCACGAGAACGAAAGGCTACAGAAGGAGAACCAGAAACTCGCCCTGAGATTAAGGGGAGAAGATTGATTGATGGCTTAGGACCTAGTTTCCTTTGTATTCTATTTTGGGTTTTTGAAGATGTATTTGTCTTATGTTGTAATTCAAATTTTTATTATCAATGAAATAAGTTTTCCTCTAAGAAAAATGTTCCTTAAAATTTGCAAAGATACAATACTGAGTTCTCTTGAATCACAACCATCATTTTGCATTGCATCAACATTTTTTTTGCTAACTATCAAGAAACCAATGATTTTTTTGCAGACTTTGTCGATATGGAAACTAAAGAGCAAGTTTGGCCTTATTACTTCGAGCTACCGGAACTTCAACAACTGATCTGGATGTGCGACAAGATTGAGGATCCTTCAAGCTTTGCTGACAAATATGGAGATCTCTCACAACTACTGAGGGTTCCAGTGACTGAGGGACCATTGGAGGTGCTGGTGCAATTGTATCACCCCAATTACCGTTGCTTATTATTCCCTGAGTTCCAATTGGTTCCAACCCTAGAGGAATTCTCTGCTATAATTGGGATCCCCGTCAACGATGCCCCAATTTTCTCCAGTTTGGAATTAATACCATCAGCTAGGGATATTGCAACGATTACCGGAATCAGATTTGCTGATATCCAGGCAAATTTAGTTGTCCAGGAGGGACGATTTGGATTACCTTCACTATTCTTGTTTGAGAAAGAAATGTACTTCAAGAATAGAGGAAAGGAGGAACTGTATGAGGCAACACTAGCCTTAATGATCTATGGACTGGTGCTGTTTCCAGGTGCGAAGCAGTTTGTTGATACTCAAGCAATACAAATTTTCAGAATCCATAACCCAGTCCCTACCTTGTTGGCTGATATGTACCACGCGGTTCAAACCAAATACAACAAAGGATGTGGACAAATTGTGTGCTGCATACCCCTTTTATATAAGTGGTTCACAGCCTACTTGCCAAAAACCCCTACTTTCTGGGAGGTAGAACATTGCCAAGTCTGGATTGAAAAACTAATGAGTTTGAAGCACACTGATGTCAAAAGGCATAACCCAACAGAAGAAGGGATTATCATAATTACCAGCTGCGGGGATTGCCCTAATGTACCCCTTATGGGAAGAAACGGTTGCATTAACTACAACCCTGTGCTCCCCCGTCGACAACTGGGTCATATGGGGAAGGGACCCATAATCAAGGAAGATTTACATATGATGTATTATGGGGAAAGAGACGGCTACGAAATGAAAATGTGTCTTGAGCAAGCTTGGTGTCAAATCAATAAGCAGTTGTGGAAGGCGGAGTGTTCCGTCAATGAGACACATCTGGAGTGGTCTCGGGAGATAGCCAGTGTGATGAGGAGACCATATTCCCTTCACAAGCCGCTCAGAACTAGACAAGGACTGGAGGAAACATTGACAGGATTGTTACTCGAGAAGAAAAGAATTAAGGGACGTATTGAAAAGCTGATGAGGGAGCTGGATGAGGAAGGGGAAACATCCACCAGCGGGTCTAACTTCTAAAGACCTTGCTGCTGGTTCCCATGTTACTTATTTTCATTGTTGTTGTTGTATTTTCAGTTATGGGGACAACCCATCTTTGTACTGAGAGCATGAAAATACTCTGCTCCGATTGTAATGAATGCCAAATTTGCTTAATGAAGAAATTTTTTGAAATACCATTGTCAAAAGCCTTGTAATTTTCTGTGTTTCTTGATAGTTTAGCTTGCATCTGCATTTTTGCATTTCATTTTGCATCCTTGCATGTGCATGTGCATGTGCACTCTTCTTCGTCTTATTGTCGTTCTGTTCTCTCTAGAACCCGTCACCTTGTTTTTTTCGAACGCTAACACCCGAATCCAAGATCGACAAAGGATGTCTGAACAATACCGTGAAATGGACAGAGTCAACCATGAATTGAGAGAGCTCCAAAGAGGAATGGAACAATTTATGGATCTCATGAAGGACACGCTGATAGCGATTAAGAGGATTGTGGAGTACCAGAAGGAGACGGGAGAGGAAGTTAGGATCCTCAAGTGCCAGATGAATTGGGTTCTGGAAACTCTGTTGAAAAGTGAGAATTACTTTTATCCCGTCAAACCAGCTTTCAAGAGCGCTCATGTGCCACATCAGCATGAACGACAGAGGCCAAAGAAGCCAGAGAGGAATTTCACTCCATTGCCGATGACATACAGTCAGCTATTGCCAGTTTTGATCAAAAGTGGATTGATAGTGCCAGAAGAGAGAGGTCCAACGTCTTTTCCAGACCCGTCGGGCCTTGACACCGACATTCGTTGTGACTACCACGCCGGGGCACAGAAGCATTCAACTGAAGATTGTAGAGCGCTCAGAGACAAGGTTCAGATCTTGCTTGACTCCAATATGTTATCATTTTCACCACAAGGCATTCAGATAAGCTATCCTTTGCCATCTCCTAAGGATATCTCACATCCAAAATTTGTGTTTGGAAAAGCCTCATGCCAGCTAAACGTTGGTACTGTTCCTGCATCCAAACGAGTGTTTACGCAGAGGGGTTTTCAATCTCCAACATGTGTTTCTCCTCAAGATAAGAAGAAGTGTACTGCCAAAAGTGGGAAATTCAACCACCAGTCTATCCCGGTGTCGTTGAGCAAACTTTTCCCACTGTTAATGCAAAACAAGATGGTAACTCCACGACTTTTCAACCCTGTACCAGGACCTTGGTATAATCCAGACCTAACTTGTGAATTCCATAAGGGAGCCGAAGGGCATGACTTGGATGGTTGTCGTGCTTTAGAACATACTGTGCAAAATCTGATCCACAACAAAGACTTAATCTTCGAAGAGGATCGTCCAGAGACAGAATGCAAATTCCACACCGGAACAATGGGGCACCCCATTGAAGAATGCAAAGAGTTTATAGCAAAATTGCTAAGTCTACTAAAGATGTTGCAACCTCAGGAAGGTACTTCAGACGTTGGTACCTCAACTCTTGAAGCAAGAGGCAAAGGACCTGCAAGGCCTCTCAAAGTTCTATACCACAAGGAACAAGTGATTGGTGATGAAGACGTTTCCCCGTTTGGACCCGGAAATTAGGATCTTTGGAATGATTCGCCAAAGTTGGCTGTGTTTTATATTTCAGTTGTATTTCCTTTAATTGTACTGGATTTTGCTTATGAGCTTTGTTGTACTGTTAAATTGGCAACATTAATGAAATATTTATGCATCTTTTGGTTAAGTCCATTCATTTCACTCATTTATTTTTGTGTTCACAAAATATTTACCTTGTTTCACTCCCTTTCTCAAACGTTTGTTAAAGCAAAGATTACGGAGGATGATGAAAACCTCATAATTGTTGTGGTATGCCCTCAAATTAACCTCGCCGAGGATGTAAGGCATTCTTTCAATTTATCCCTTGTTAACCGCTTCGAGCCTAGAAGTAGGAGTCTTCTTTATTTATACAAACAAAAATCATAATCTCAACCTTGGGGCAGGGTAGTTCTCAGTTTAACTCGGTTATGCATTTAAACACGAGCGTTTCACATAAGGTGCCAGTCAGCTTTCAAATCAAGTGACTTCCTATTTTCGGAGATTTGAATGAATATCTTGGGTTAACTGAGCATAGGATTTGAGCCTTTATCTTTTGTTTCAAGAACCACACCACAACAACCCCTAAAAGCCCTAATTGAGGTAAGGTTGTTTTGAAAAGCATACTACAGCAATGTTGAGTAACCTGACTCCTGATAATCTTTGCTATTTCGCGTGTGTAGATCACTTCTTCTGTCATTTCATAAATGATCAGATCCACCTTTATTCTTGATTTAATCGATCAGCGTGTGCTTCCATCAAAGGCTTCGTTCTCAAACCCTGCATGAATTTTTGCATAATTTTGCCAATTTTAATGAACAAACGCTTGTTTACAATACCGTTCAATGACATGGAATCCCAACAAACGCGGTCAATCAGGAATTTGAACTTGATAAGGAAAATATGGCTCAGTCAGGGGCAACCAAGTGTAAGTTGATAGATCAGAGGCAGAATTCTGCAAATTTAAGATATTAGGGCAAATATTCTTGAGATCATCTTATGACAAGTTCTGACTTCAGTAACCCATCAGCAGGGGCAAATCCGTTCCCCAGTAATTTCTACTACAGTGGGAATATCTCAAGTATAACTGAATAGAGACAGCTACGTCGAGATTCAAGTTGGAAGATTTTGAAGTATCTGATTAATTCAAGTCTTCCGTAAAATTCTTTTGATTATTCAAGTTGGAAGATTTTGAAGTATCTGATTATTTCAAGTCTTCCGTAAAATTCTTTTGATTATTCAAGTTGGAGGATATTGAATCATCTGGTATTTCATGTCTTCCGTAAAATTCTTTTGATTATTCAAGTTGGAGGATATTGAATCATCTGGTATTTCATTTCTTCCGTAAAATTCTTTTGATTATTCAAGTTGGAGGATATTGAATCATTTGGTATTTCATTTCTTCCGTAAAATTCTTTTGATTATTCATTCCCTAATCTGGGGCAGTTATGCCGAGATCTCTCCAAGAGTTTAAAGATATTGAAACACCCTGTATGCCAATTCTTCTATAAAATCCTCTTGTTATCGTCTAGCCTGGGGCAGATAAGATTTGAAGGTGGTAGTGGAATGCATAATTACTTTGTTAGCTCCCCATCAAGTTGCTACATCAGCTAATGTTGACTGAATTTATTTCCCCAATGAAGAAGAAGAACTTTCCCAATCTGCTCAACATTTGTCTAAGCTAGGCTTATGCTTTGGTTTTCACCTTTGAGTGCCAGACCCCGGCTCTTTATGCAGGAATCCCCAGAGAAGCTCAAGTTTTGCTACAACTGGAGTTATTTTTTTAGTTATTGGTCTTTGAATACAATGACTTCGTCATTTTCATCTGATTCTTGGAAGCAGAATTTCTAAGAAAACGCAAAGATAAACTAAGTTTTACTCTGGAATTAAGTTTGTTTTGAAATCAAATTTGTGCAAGAAGAGTTTAGCAGTACTACTCTTGGCTATCTCCAGTGGAAAGAAGATTGTTTCGGTTATCCTTGATGTTTGGATTTCGGGGTGTTGGCTTGTGCTTCCTTTTCTTCTTTTCTGTTTTGCGTCGTTCGCGTCGTTTCTAGCATATAGCTAAGCATATGCATTCCCCTTGCATCTTTGCATTTCTTTGTGCTCTGTGTTGCTTGTGGTCTTTTGTTGTGCCTGTCTTTATTTCCCCAGTGAGGTAAAGACATTTCCTGGTTTGCTTGGTGTCGTGCTTGTTCGGTCTTAACCTCTGCGCGCCAGATTTGAATCTTTAAAATCTTTTTCTGTTCCCCAAGAAGTTTAACTTTAAAGGATTTTTAGAGTTGTTCTTGTTTGAATCGCGTCAAACTTGAACATGTTCTTGTTTGAATCTTGTCAAACTTGAACTTAGACTTTGTTTGAATCGTGTCAAGCATTGTCTTATATGTTCTTGTTTGAATCGTGTCAAACTTGAACTTGGACTTTGTTTGAATCGCGTCAATCATTGTCTTCTGTGTTCTCGTTTGAATCGTGTTAAACTTGAACTTGGACTTTGTTTGAATCGCGTCAAGCATTGTCTTTTGTGTTCTCGTTTGAATTGTGTCAAACTTGAACTTGGACTTTGTTTGAATTGCGTCAAGCATTGTCTTCTGTGTTCTCGTTTGAATCGTGTCAAACTTTAACTTGGACTTTGTTTGAATCGTGTCAAGCATTGTCTTATGTGTTCTTGTTTGAATCGTGTCAAACTTGAACTTGGACTTTGTTTGAATTGCGTCAAGCATTGTCTTCTGTGTTCTCGTTTGAATCGTGTCAAACTTGAACTTGGACTTTGTTTGAATCGTGTCAAGCATTGTCTTATGTGTTCTTGTTTGAATCGTGTCAAACTTGAACTTGGACTTTGTTTGAATCGCGTCAAGCATTGTCTTCTGTGTTCTCGTTTGAATCGTGTCAAACTTGAACTTGGACTTTGTTTGAATCGTGTCAAGCATTGTCTTATGTGTTCTTGTTTGAATCGTGTCAAACTTGAACTTGTTCTCGTTTGAATCGTGTCAAACTTGAACTTGGACTTTGTTTGAATCGCGTCAAGCATTGTCTTTTCTGTTCTCGTTTGAATCGTGTCAAACCTGAACAGAGTCTTTGTTCGAATCGTGTCGGACACTGACCCCCTATTTTAAAACCGTTCCTGTTCGAATTGTGTCGAACTTGAATTAGGACTTTGCTTGAATCGTGTCAAGCACTGTCTTTTGTTTTAAAACTGTTCTTGTTCGAATCGTGTCAAACCTGAACAGAGTCTTTGTTCAAATCGTGTCGGACACTGACCCCCTTTGTTTTAAAACCGTTCCTGTTCGAATCGTGTCGAACTTGAATCGGGACTTTGCTTGAATCGTGTCAAGCACTGTCTTTTGTTTTAAAACTGTTCTTGTTCGAATCGTGTCGGACAATGAACCCTTATCTTGTTTCTTTGCTAAAAATGCTTTAAGCTAAATTTCTTGGAACAATTTTTATTCAACCTTTTAAGACTCCTATCTGGTGCGCAGGGTTAGTCTCTGCTTTCTTGGCTCTTTATGAAGATCCCATTTTGAACTCTTCAGTTTAAGATCCCCAGGAAGTCCTCACCTGGTTGTTTGTCTCTTTTGGGCTGATACCTGTTGATCATGTTGTTTTCATTCTGGTTTCGTGCCCAGAAAGAGTGTGGGTTTGTTTTGTCCCCAGTAGTCCATCTCCCTGGATCTTTCCCAGTGGAGACCGTCTTTTGGTTTTTCCCCAGTGTTTCTTTGGAGTCTCCCCAGTGAGTCTCTTCTGTTGGTTATCCTGTATCCCCAGTGAGTCTTTGCTTGTGGATACTAACTTTCGTTCTTCCCCGACGAAGCTTTCTCTTGTGTGTTTGCTTCTTGTTATCCTTGGTGTCTGGTCTGTCTGCATTCTTTTGCATTCCTGGCATCATATCATCATTTTAGAAGTTCATGGCATGTCAGCATGTGCATGTCTGTCGCTTGTCCTTAGCATTTGCATTCCATCTAAGGGAAAAAATTTTGGTTTGCTATATTTAAATACCTTTCACTTTGATGCCCTCTGGAACCTTCGTTCCTCGCGCCCTCTGTTGAAGCTATTTAAATAGGGGCAACAGTTGTACCATAAATTTTTACCCTTAGATGTCATCCAGTTCTTGTGCATCTTAGGAGCATCTCTGCATTGTTTGAGCTAACCCATATCTTGTAGTTTGTTTCTTTGTGTTCAAATTAGGTTTACCTATCATCATGAAGCTCCACAAGTGGTTTGAAGCAAGTCAAGTCAACCAGAGGACATCCAGTGCAAGGATTGTGGAATTAGGGTTTCCACTGAAGAAGTCACTAAGGAATTGGCTCTATCAAGTCAAGATTTGAATGGTTCACTCACCATATGAAGTCATCTACATTCAAGGGACATCATTCAACAGGAATCCAATATCTTTAGGTCTTCAACAAGAGAAGATTGGGCCTCAGCCTCACTGTGCTTCCAAACTAGGTTTTCTGTGGCATTTGTCATTCAACAGCTTTGATCTTCATCAAGATGGATTCCTGAGCCCTAATTCTTGGTTCCATTGGGTTATCAACATCCTCAAGAGTCTCCTAAGACCTTTGGATGAGAAGGAAGAAGCAAGTTCACAAGATCTAACCTCAGTGCATTCTCAGTCAAAATTAGGGTTTGACTGAAGCCCTAATCTTTTGGAATTTTGGATCAATTGAAGAATTTTTGGTTCTAATCATCATATATTGTCTCATGGGGTATAAAAAGTATCCACATCAAGTTTCATGAGGTTTCTTGCAAGGGAAGTAGGGTTTCAACCAAAGAATGTGTCATTTGTGAGATTTTTCCCCTAATAGCCTATTTTGAAAGGACCATAACTCCTTAACTACACATCCAATTGGAATGGTTCAAAGCTCATTGGAAAGCTCTTTCCAAGATCTTCAATTTGTTCCATATGAAGTTTTGTCTAAAAATGCTTGGATTTTGAGTTATGGAGCTTACAAGGCATTTTGACCAACACTTATGAAATTTTTCAGCATGTTTCATCACTTTTTTTCCTAACTTTGGAGCTACTTTTCACCCATTTCCATTTGGATTCGAGTCTTGAGTCCCAAATGAAAGTTGTAGAGCTTATTGAGAGCTTTCCAACCATATGTGGTATGTCTCAAGAGGATAAACCGTTCTCAAGATATGAATTATTTAAGAAGGGCACTTGAAATTGTTAAAACTCAACACTTAGAATTTTTTCTAAGTTCTTTTGGACAGTTTTGAGGACACGTTTTGTGAACCACTTTTCTACCATTTCAAGGCATTATTTCAACAATCTTCCAACATCAAACTTGTAGTATCATGCAAGAACTTTCATTTGAACCCAAGAGCATGGAAAATGGATCATTAAATCATGAGATATAATTTTTACAACATGGCCACACGAAAATGGTTGTTGCACCAAGAACACCATTTTTTCATTTGAATTTCGTTTCCCTCCTTTCAAGTACAACCTTCAGAACTGCTCACTACCTTTTCCAACATCTTTTCACTCTCAAAGCATGCTGCAAAGTGTGGTTGCTTTTGTACTCTTTGTCAACATCTACAAGCTACCTTAAAACATGTCCATCGTGTACATCCTTGGACCAAAAGACACAAGCCTTACATGCTACTTTTTCTGAGTTATTTGGTATCAAAAGAGAAGATTCACGTGGCTCTATGTGCTCAGAAAAACTACAGCCATTCTCCCAAATCTTTTCCACGATATTTTCTCTCCAAATTGAACTCTTGGCACATTGGATAAACACCCTCTTGGACCAGCTGGTTTCCCTATAAAAGGGGCCTTCCTCCACTTCATTTCAACACACAACAATCACTACAACATTACAAAAAAACTACTCTGAAAGTATTCTCTTTGGAGCACACGAGGGGCTAGCTAGAAGGGAGAGGATCTTTGCAAGTTCGCGTGGAAAAGAGGTAAGTTCCTCAGACCTACATCTACCATGCTCATTATATCACATTAATTGTATACATCCATGTTACACCATATATGTTCAAGTTGCTTGCACTATCATATGAGCTGCATTTTGAGTTTGATAAAACTCTAAGTAGCTGCCCTAATATTTTAATCATCTTATCATGTATGTTTGTGTTGAACATATTGATTGGTATGACTTGTGTGGTTAATGATATTCATGGCACTCTGTTTATACTGCTTCTGTTTTAAATGATACCATGATACCTTTTATGTATGTCAAGCTTTTGTATTGTCAAGATTTTATGTTGTTGGAGGAATTCTGTGTTGACCATGATGTTGAAGCAAGCACGTCATCTCTTTTAATGAACCTATGTTGAACTATTGCCAACGTGTATGTTTATCAATATGTTAACTCGGTTTAAACTATTACAGTTTTTTGTTGTGCTTCTGTTTGTAACAAGTGATAAGTTTGTGTTTGCACTACATGTTGTTTCATATTCAGTATATGCTTATTCCTTTGTGATATGATCTCTTGTTGCTGCTACTTGTAGTATACGTTGAATAATGTAGTGGCTGTTGTAGTTACAAGTTTGTGGTCAAGAGTGTAATATTACATGTTATATGCTGCTTCACTTTCATGTCGTAATGATGCATGGAAGTATTACTGCTAGTTTTCATAACATAGTTGAATTTGTATATGGTTATTTGTCCATCATATGCAAATAACTTGGAAGCATGCCAACTTATTTTACTTTGTTTTAAAAACTGTTTTGGCTTTGGATGTTTTGTATGACATATTGATCATGTTGATAATTTATGCTCTTAATATTATGATTAAATGTTGATGGTTTATACTACCGTTCTTGACAAGTTGTTCTTGATGTCTCATGATAGTTTGTGTTGTTTAAGATGCTCATTGTGTGGTATGATGTTAGTTTATTTCGAACAAGTTGCTTATATTGCCGTGTTTATGAATGCTTTGTGTATTGGATGGCATGCTGACATGGTGTTTCTTTTATAGTTCCATTTAGTTCCGCCCTTGATTTAGTTCAGTTTAAGCTTTGTAGCTTTATTTGAGCATGTATGCTTGGTTTACATTTGAAACAGAAAGTATCATTTCGTTTTCTTAAACTGAACCTCTATGTTTGGACCCTGGTTTCCATGCGTGAGCTGCTCATATCTTGATCACTATCTTGCTCAGTTTTTAGTTGCATCATATTCTTCTCTAAATATGCTTCAATTTGGTTTTTATTTCATATTATTTGGTTAAGTTTTGATTAAGTTAGAAGGGATTGAAATTGAGCTTTGTTATGGTGTTTTAACTTTGAAATACGATAGCATTCTGCATATGTTTTTTTCTTTAATTCCATGTGTGGTACATGCTGGTGGTTTACTTTTGTTTGTTATGCGTGATAGCAGTATTTGTTTTGCCTGAATCATTTCCATGCGTGGTTCTTAATTTGGTGGCTTTGTTTGTCTTGTTGTGCTTTATTCCCACATCCAATTATATCACACTATCACGTACTACACACTACCCCACGTCATCTCTGCATGTTGTTTTAATATTTCATGTCTTTGGTTGATTTATTAATTTATTGATGCATGTTAATGTTTCTGCATTATCTTCTTTCAAATGCCATGCGTAACTCATATTTGGTGGCTATGTTTGTCTGCTAGTGCTTTATTAGTTCACATGCCAAATGGTATCACGTGTTACACTTCCCCATGCACACTATCACGCATTAATACTATGTCTACTGCGCGTGCTGTTTCATTATTTTAATATTTCATTGATTTTGTTTGGTTTATATATTAATGGAGGCGTCTTTTTACCGGATGTATAGCCGTCCCAACGGTTCACCATATGCCTTGCCAGTACCTTTCACCACAATGTCTCAGGTTCGATCCAGCGGATCAACCTTTTGACCTTTTTTTCATTTCTTTTCACTTGCTGCCTTGCCTTTCCAACCCGGGCCTTGCGCCCCTTTCCTTTTAACACCCCCCGTCTGGCCCAAAATTACTTTCCCTTGTTATTTTTAACTAAACCATAATTACTTGTGTACCCCCCTCTGTTTGTACTTCAAATCTTTTATTTTTCTTCTATCTTATTTTATTTTTGCTTAGTGTTTTATTCAAATGTTAATTTGCTCATTTAATATTTATGTGGTTAATTAATATGTTTTATTAATTGTAAATTAATTGCTAATTGTTTTATTAGTTTTTTATTTTAAATTATCAACTATATCTCAAGTACATTATTAATTCTAATTGTGATATCTTTTGTTTTTTGATCATGTTATTAATTCTTGAATTATCAATTCATGTCTTAATTTTGAGATTTTTAATATGTGATTAAATGTTAATGTTAATTATCGATGTGTAATTTTTAATTACCTTGTGTGTTGTAATTGTTAATTCTAATTGCCTTGCCAATTAATTATCAATTGTTGTTTCAAATATTAATATCAACTATGAGTATTTTTCTTGACATGTTATATTATTAAATTGACTTGTTTAAATTCTTAAGACAACATATCCATGTTGATTGGCCATATGCTTGACTTTTATATGAGTATTATCCTTCTTTAAATGTCATCCTTAAACATTCTCTATGTTTGTCTTCCTAAAGATTGAAGCATATTGATGTGTTCTTGTATATCATTCTATATGTTTGTATTCCTAAATATTACAGCATATTGATGTACTCTCTTAATCATGTTCATCTTATACATATCTTTGTCATAAACATATTGCCATCCTCATGCTTATGTTGTTTTATCTATTATATCATGTCTTATTTATTGTTATATTATCAACCGATTTTTCCCCCATTCCAAAGGAAGGTGAAATACATTGACTCTTAAAGTCATAGCCCCCATCTTAACCTAAGTAACCTCTTAGGAAGAAACCTTGTTTCTTGGCTTCATCAAGGGCCATGAAATCATAACTAGCTCTAGGAGAGAGTTCTTACACTCTTGGTGGTATTCATCCTAATGAATTTATCACTTTCCCCTACTGACTAAACTTCAACATAGGTCCATTACAATTAGATCTAGAGAGTTCTTGAACTCTACAATGAGCTTGTACTCATTTCCCCTCTGAATATTGACCACAGTCAATCATTCAGTAGAAGTAGAACTACACATACTCTGATTCTATTCCCGAGGATACGTAGGCGTAAAGTGCAATGCTTTATCGAGTATACTTAGATACTAACCCCTAGGGTTTTCAACCTTTAGCATAGAACCTTTAGCAAACATAAGATAACTAAAACAAGAGGTTCCCGTAGAGTACTACGGACGTTTAGGGTGCTAATACCTTCCCTAGGCGTAACCAACCCCCGAACCTTAGATCTTTCCCTTTAGGTTTTTCTAACGATCTTGAACCTTTCCTTTGGATAAATCAAAGTCGGTTGTAAAAGAAAATGATGTAAATTAATTAATAATTTGTTATCCGATTTTCACCGCAACACATATGATAAGGAACAGTTCTAGTGATCAAGATCTTCAGAGATTAGTTATAGCATTAACACAGAACCACAAAATGATTTTAAAATATAAGGCATAGGTTAAGCTCAATCCTAAAGGTAAACAAAACATAGACCTAATGACGATGGGTTCCTAAGGATTAGACTAAAAGGAGCCTAATGATGATGAGGAAGGTGATAGTAAGCTTTCAGAATCATCAGTTCTTGTAGAAAGCGGCTTTTCTTATGCTTGAGTAATTGCCAACCTCTTGCTCTTCACAATTTCCTCTGAGATCCATTCATGGAACTCAGTCCAGATTTTCTCATTACTAAGGAATCTATGCTTGAACTGGAAGCATCTACTAAGCTTTGGATTTTTGTGATGTCATCATCCTTAAAGGATGTTAATTTATCGATCATCGTTGGGTTATGATAATGTTTTAAATGTTTTATTTAAGCAATGTAAGCATCTCAGAGTATGATAAAAATCTAGGTTATATATTTAATACTGATATGATTATAGATGATAAAACAGGAAGCAACATTGATTCATAGATTAAAATGATATATAACCATCAACACAAAATTATACAAAAATAATTTGACATTTACTAAGGTTTAAAGCTTAATCATCAAAATCTTCTATTTTATCCACTCGTTCACATCTGGTCTCTTCTGGTGAGGATCCAGGTCCAAGCCTGCTAATTAATCCCCATGCCTTTTCTTTCCAAATTATCTCAGATATTATTCTCCCATGTGGAATGTAGGCATGCATCTGATTCCTTGAGGTTCTGATAGAGTGTCTCATGTGGTTAAAGATAGTTTTGGGAAGGTCTATTCTAATGTGATGTGTTAGAAGAAAGACGAGGATTCTGTCGTCATGAGTCATAGTGCTTCTCGCAGACGCGCGTGGATGAAGGTTGGTCAGTGAAATTTTGAACCAAGTTTTTGGAACAGGAAGGAGTTTCTCAGGATTATTCGGTTCGTATGGAACTGAATCATCAAACAAGATTCTACATCTCTCCACCATGCTTAAGTCAGATTGAAAGTGATCAATCGTGACTCCGCCGAAGACACACCCAATGATTTTCTCTATCGAGGCAACATAGATAGCAATGGGGTGATAATGAAACTCAGACCAGATGGTGTTTCCATCAGTGCTAACCCTAGCATAATTCCAGAATTCTTTAACAAGATTAGTAAAGATTGGACCATTCAGTTGGGAGTAATAGCACTGCCAAGACTGAGCTTGCATGCTTCTTATTATCTCTAAGCCATCGTTTCCGAGACGAGCGAGGTTGGGTCTTTTCTCTGAGATAACATGTAAATTTTCTTTTCTGCCTAAGAAGGTAGGACCATTTCTTTGAGAGTTCATTATCTTGTTGAAATGAGAGTTTTATCAGAAAACGAGTTTAGATTTGAGGATGAGTTATGCAAGGGAAACGTCCAACTATTTATAACGAGTGAGAGTAAAGAGTACAATGACTAAATTTGTAAGTTCTTGTAATTGGCTGAAATTTTGTTAAAACAATGCTGATGTCATGGTTGATGTTGCAACATGAGCTTCTAGCATTATTGATATGTTTTGGTAACATTCAGGTTTGTTAAAGATGTAAGGGTTGCAGCTGTATGCTGCTGTTACACCCGATGTCGTGACATCAGTAGTGAACATCAGGTCTGAGATGTTTTAGGGCTGCACGTGGTTTTGGATTAATGAAATAGTCTGAAGAAAATCAGAGAGTGCAGGCGAATATCAAGGGAGATATATTTTGGTGCAATCAGTTATGGAGAAGATTAGTTTGTTACTAACTTAATGCATAAAGATATGGAGAATATTTAGAGTTAATTATTGAAGATTTAATTGAAGATTTGATTGAAGATCTATTTAGTAGCAGAATCTGTTGCAAATTGGCAGCAGAAGATTCGATATGATTTGAAGGCCCAAATTCAGTTGGGAAAAGGTTATAAATTGAATGCTTGTAATCTAGAATCTGCACGGGTCCAAGATGTAGATCATTAGGGCTTAGTCTAAGTGAACCACTCGAGTTGGGAGATGGTCACTGTGTTATTACTCAGAAACCTGTAGGTAATGAGTATTGTATTGTTCTTGAAGGAAGCTTTGAAGCAACTCCAATGTGTGTCATGGAAGTGTGTCTTCCAGTTTTTTGTGTTAGAAAAGTTGTTGGTAAACAAGCTGTTGATGCAGTGGCAGAGTTGTTGGCTGCTAGACATCATTGCGATGATTGGGAGTGAGATGGAGTCTCTTACCTAGGGAGGACTTAGGTAGAAGGGTCATTGGGTAGTGATTGAATTAGGTAGATTATCAACTGGTCTGTTGAGTCTGTAATTTGATACTACTAATAGTGGACTTCCTTCCTGGCTTGGTATGCCCCCAGATGTAGGTTGTTGAACCGAACTGGGTGAACAATCCCTGTGTTGATTTACTATTACTTTTTTTGCCTTGTTCATACAGCAGATTGCGATGTTATGACATTGCACGAGACATCACACATCTGTACCAGAATTTCAATTGGTATCAGAGCAGGCATCCTGTCTGTTTCTGGATGAGATCGAGGGAAGATACTTTCTGGTTCATGAGCAAGGAAGAGAGTTGTTTGGATGATCCCTTAGAGTGAAGGTTGTACTATTCATGATAAAGTATTTGTTGGCACTTGGTTTATGGTGATGGTGAGCAAGTATTATTGAGTAGTGCCTGAAGGTTGTTGAGGAGCTGTTGTGTGTTCCGCTGCATGGTATCTGATGTAACCCTGGTTGGTTCTTGTATCTCTGGTGGTGAGATTCTAGGAAGGTATTCTCTTGGAAAGACATTAGGGTTTGGTCTCCTCAGCAGGATATTCTATGCAGACAGCTTCAACCGTTTGGTTAGAGATGCCAAAGATACTTGAAGATTATCTCATATCTTTGTTTTGGGTAAAAAGTGATCAAAAGGTGAATGGATCTTATTAAAGACTGTATGTCATGGATGACTCAGAAGAATTTATTGAAGACCAATCTGTTCAGAACAGTGATTTCTTCTTGATGGTGAAAGAAGAGGGTAGAGCCAAAGCAAAAGAGTATCTCTGTCAAAATTTTCTTGCGGGAGTGAAGATCTTGATAAGTTATCTCTTAAGCTTTGTAGTGGTGACCTAATTAGGAGGATCTTTCTGGTTATGATATAGTTCTTGTATACATGAACTGGAGGACGTTTCATCAAGAAAGAAGCTGAGCTTGATTTGTTCTCATGTGTTCCCCCCCCCCCAAGATATATGTGTGGAAGCCATAGCAGTTGTTTAATGTGATGTCGGAACTGATGTTGAAACATCATTTTAGTTCTTTGATGTCTCAGCCAAAGAAAGTTAGAGGTGCTCATGGTGAAGTATCAGGACAAGCCACTTGCCTAATCTGAAGTGATCAGTGGTGTGAATTAGCAAAAGAGGGATCAACTAGTGCCTCAAGTCTACAGGAAAAGGAGGTCAGACCATATCAAATGGTTTTCCTTGTGATAAAAAGCTTGACAATTGTTGAGTAGTTGTCTGCTTTTGATAAGGTCGTGCATTTAATTAATGACAATATACATTGACGGGAGACTATGTATATGTCGGAGATAAAAGTGCAGGACTGCAGAAGTGTTGTGAGTTTACCCTTCTCTATGTGGCTGTTTTGAAGTATTTTCAAGGGTTAAGCACTTTGGAGTTGAATCAACTGGTGGGGTTGATTGGTTCTATGGAGTATCATCCAAAGAGTCCGGGATGTGTTTAGATTATGAGAGGCAGATTGTGGAATATTGATGTCGTCCAACATCTCAAGTCAGACAAGTTGTTGGCTTTAAGGCTGAAAGATATGAAGACATCACATCTTAATGGGTACAGCTTGGATCAGGTTGGAGAATGGTGTTTGCTCTGGTTGTGAAGGTCGAGGATAAGTGGCAGTTATCTCTGGCTTTCTACTGACGGCTCTACTAAGGGAAATGACCTTCTTTAGTATTTCTATGGGGTAGTCTTGGACTACTTATTTTCGGAAGATTCAGATGTGGGAGGTTTGAAGTCTTTGGAGGTTCTAAGCAGGATGGAGGTTGTATACTCAAACTTGATTATTGAATCAATTCTATGAGAGCATGGAAATCTGTTTCTGCAAAGGGAGGAGGTTTTTTTGAGTGGCAGAAGGAAGAGCTGAATTCAACAGTTGGATGTCATAATGTTCTGACATCTAGCTTAACATCAGGAATCTCGGCTGGTGATGTGGCACATCAGCTATTGATAGGGTGATCTACAGGAATGAACAATGGAATGCTTCAAAAAGATCGTTCTCATGGCAGTTTGCGGGAGCTGCAGGAAAGAGAAGATGTTACATGCCCATGGCTTAGGGAGTCTAAGTGTGTTTGCTTTTGAGCAAGTGGAACATGTGACTTGAAGATCAAGTTTCCTTTATGGATCAAGATATCTTTGTGAGAGCTCTGACAAACGTGAAAAAGGTCCAAATATGGCATTTGGTTATTTTCATATGAGGATTCATGAGTGAGGTGATCAAACTGTGGCATTTGGTTTATCTCAGTAGTGGTTTTGAAGAATCAAGATAACCAGAGTGTGGCAGCTGGATTGTCTTGGAACAAGTTACTCATGGGCAGAAGGGTGATAAGTTGGAGACTCAAGGAGAAGATGGATGAGAGTTTTATTCTCTAGTTCTTTGGATTACTATGCAATAGTAAGTCTAGTTGGTGGAGCATATCAAGAATCATGGTGATGATGTCTTGGTGTGTGGCAGATGTTCTAACTTGGGTTGGGACATTATCTGGTTGGATATCCTTGGTGAAGGATGATTATGCCCTGTGAAATTCTGGTGCATGTGCAGAATTCAGATGTCCTAGAATATGCCGTTCGACATCTGGTCTGACATGATCATAAATGGCAAGGTATAATCCAATAAACATGGTACTGAAAAGAAATAAAAGCAAGACACACAGAATTGTTAACCCATTTCGGATCTAACTATCCTACATCTGGGGGCTACCAAGCCAGGGATGAAGTCCACTATTAGTAGTATCAATTCAAAGCTAAACAACCCGTTTACAACTTATCACTTAATCACTACCCAATGACCATTCTACCTAGATCCTCTCTAGATATGAGAAACCCTTCTCACTCCCAATCATCGCAATGATGTCTAGCAGTTGACACTCCGCCACTGCATCAACGGTTCTTTACCTATACACTAGTTCAACAAGAACGACACTTTTCCAAGACACAACTCAGAGTTGCTTAAAAGCTTCCTCCAAGAACAATACTCCTCTTACTTAATAGTTTCGAGGATCACACTAACAAACTGTCCAACTTACAGGTCGAGTGGTACAGGAACCAACCCTAATAATAGAACTTTTACATCTTTGGTTCGTTACCAAACTAGGTTACACAACATCTATATATAACCTTTTCCCAACTGGATTTTGGGCCTACAAAAACACAACAAATGAGCTGCTACAAATCAGCAGAAACTTCTGCTACATAATAGGACTTCAATCTTTAACTTCCTAAAATATCTCCATATTTAGAAAGTGCATATTTTCCCATATTCTTCTCAAATTCAGACTTGAATCTTCAAACCTTTTAATTCAGCGCCACTTGGAATTTGCATATTATTTCCTGAAACTTCTGCATCTGTTAGGATATAACAGAATTCTACATTCTCTTCAGTTCTGGCGCGATGTCGAATAAACCTGCATGGGACATCTCGATAGGACATGTTGTTCTAGATGTTAACACTACTTCAGCTCAACATGTTCCAATGCACACTAGGACTTCTTGCTCAACCTGTTCTTCTTTAGCAAGATGAACAAAGCTATCTAACATATTGCTGCTATTATTTGTTTTACAAAATTAATGCCAACCCTTAAAATTAAAGAACTAACATTCTCCCCCTTTGGCAAATTTTGACTAAAACAAATACATAAACATTACAACTCAGATTTTGGCAGCAATCACACTTCTATACTACTGTCAGTAGTCATCAACAACTACTGAACCTACCAGTAACCATCAGTAGCTACTGTGAACAGCAATCCTGGAGAAACATCTTCTAGGGAATATTTGAATGATGTTAGGACATCATGTCTGACAACTTTTTGGCAGCGCATTTCTATGAGCTTCATAACATCACCTTCGAGCATCCCACCATAATTACTTCAGGCAGCACATCAGGAGGTAAGAAGTAGAAAGTCCCGAAGTTGTGCACATGAGGAAGAAGATATCCAATACTCCCCCTCAAATCAGGAATTTGAGGAACATTCTTCTACACATTTCTTTTTCCTTTCAAGAAGGATCCAGCTACATAGTAGAAGACTCCTCCAGAAAAGAAGCGCCTGTCTTAACACAAAGGACCAAAGGTGGCATACGAGATTTCTGCACACCTTGCTTGATCAGACGCCCCCAGTCAACCTGTGGCATAAGATGAAACTTAGGAAGTATCAATCTATTAACCCAGGTAACTCAGAACACAAGTCATAACTGTGTTCATAACTCAGGACACAAGTCACAATTGGAACTCAACCCCAACTCCAGAATTTTAATACTCTCTTCGCAAACAATTGGAACTGCAGACTCATTGCAGACTCAGAACACGGAATCTTCATAACCCATTTCACACACCATTTCTCCCCCTTTTTAGCCAAAACTTGGCAAAGAAGGCCCTCACAGAACCAGACCCAAGAGACACTTACCTAAATACGAACAAACGCCATAAGATAAGACACTCACTTGGCTGGAGGAGAAGAGAGAAGCCCCTATAAATAGCTGACTAGTAACTTAGGAATTAACGAGCCTTGAATATGTCAAGGTTCTTGGTAAAAAAAAACGCTATTTTAGGTATAAAAAAAAACTCCATTCAACATTCAATCCCTACCGTCCAAAAACTGCCTTGACTGCCTTAAATGTTTCTCAACTGAATCTTACCATTAATTAGGCCAATAACGTTCCATGCATACGTGTTTTGTCTTATCCTCATACCACCGTCCAGAGTAATTCCTTGTTTGGCTCAAGAAAAACATGTCCTGTACCATGTTCTGACATCTTATCAGACAATTTCTGCTTTTCAGATCACACTACACAGACTTAACCAGCGCACATGCTACAAGAAATCTGCACCCTTGCAGTAACACACCATAGACAACAGCTTTAACTCCCCCTGACATGAACAACCAAAGCTCCTTATGAAGATGAACACTTGACACCAGATGATAGCCCAATGATATTGCCACATTCTCAACATCAAGAACTGCCACTTCTAGTATTTGTTGAGCATAATCTCACCAGGTTTATACCAAGTCCAAAATAAAAGCCCACTTGATTTGGAATTTCACACATATTCCATAACAAATGTCTTTAGATTTCTTGTAACACAAGATAAGGATTGCCACCACCTTTCACTTGTATTGGAAGAACCTTCAGCAATTCACCACTGACAATACCCTTCTGTCCAAGCACCTAATGAAGTCTTCATCATGAAAGTAGTCATGCTTTGCCAGAACAAACTACTTATCATCAAGATCAGAATCTGCCCATTCTAATCCATATTATGTCAGAACTGCCACTTCAGACAATAATGCTGCTTCTTCCAACTCCACAAGTACAGTCCCAGACCTTTATCCAGGATACACAAGGAACAATGATGTTGTAACATTATGTAGGACATCAGCATTGGATAGAAGATCACACCTTCTGATACAGTCAGCTGATAAGGCTACCTCAGGTTGTCATAAACCACAAACACTCAGAAAGAATAAATTTCTAAACCATAATATCCAGACTGCAAACTTGCATAATTCTCTGGACAAATACTTAGTCTCCCGTCCAAGTATTTACCCTTATGCATAACATCAATAATAGACAAATACTAAGTCTCCCGTCAAAGTATCTACTATAAGGTCATCTTCTGCATATGTTTGACAACTTCTGATTCATGACATATATTCACAAGTTACTTTAACTTGGATCAGTGACTTGATCTTGGACTTCTTTCTGTGCAAAACAGCCTTGGCTGAACAAGCAACCACCTGAATTGATGTTCCAACATCAATCTCAGTCACACATCTTTACAGAGCTCTTCTGAGGATATCATCTATAGTAAAGCTTTGGCACACGAGGATCAAACATCAGTAGCTGATTAAGCTCCCAGGTCATATCACAAACACATTCAGCAGCACACTTAATCCCAAAAGCAACAGAATTATCAATCTCCCTCTTAACATCACACGTCCAGCTACATAAAATTGTAACATACTTCTCCTATCATGTGCTTCTTAGTACCTTGAAGAATGGAAAACATAAGACGCATCTTCATGTTTTCAAGAGCTCACTCTTTGTTCAACTCATAAGTTGAACACAATCATCACTTGTACCAATACTCACATGATCTCAATCTGATCAACTTTTCTCTATTTAAGACTACCAGTACTCCTTTGCAAGAAGAATGCCTTAAATGAATGGAGAACATGAGACTCATCTTCATGTCTTCAAGAGCGCACTCTCTGTTCAACACACCTGCTGAACACATTCACCCACTGCTTGACCCTCACAACAGTACTTAAATCAAGCTTCTGAAAGTTCTGAACAGAATGTTCTGTCAACAGATATTAAGACATCAGGCTTGAGCTTGACATCATGAAGAGTATCCAGCTGAAGCAGACACCCCATTTCAAAATAAAGTCTCCAAACTTCCCTTTAATAGCAGCACAGACTGTGATTAGATCATATCAATCCTAAGCACACACAGTTAATACATATCTAGCTTCCCAAGATCATTCAGAACATGCCTAAAAAAAACATGACCTTTTGATCTTTGACCTTCATGTCCAAGAAGTCTGCTAGAGATATTACTTCTTGAATCTCAGGATCTCCACTCCTGCAGCAAGGACCAGAAATAAACTGACCTCAGGAGTAAATAACATGTTGATCACACCTTGATCAACTCACACATCTAAGATAAGTTTCAAGGCCAGAAACTTCTTAGACATACCACCCAGATGCCTCCTCTTCCAGATCAGGAGTCGGTTCCAAACTCATGTAATCAAACCACATTAGTTTAGCATCCAGAGCATCTGCTATGCCATTCCTATAGACATCAGAATTCTGCACAATTCTGACGTGATGTTCTAACACAAGATAGGACATCATTCCAAGGAACACATCAAGAGATCAAGGACTGGAGATTAGCCCTTTTAGGAATAGAAGCAAAAGTAAATTACTTCTCAATATCTTCTAATCTCTTCCTTACAACTTCACTTATTAATGCCTTTATGAGTGGACTTGAACAATAATCTTCAAGTATCGTTGACAAAGTAAGTTGAAGCAGTCTCGCATATATCCTGTCACCATAGGATATACAACCTCAGGAGTTTTCATATAGATTCGCAGCGGATCAAAAACAAACTCCTCAACGCCTTCAGGTGTCACATATTAGCCCTAACATCATAATTCAGGTGACACCACAATACCACAGGTTTGAAAATAAATCAAACCACGACACATCAGTTTTTCAACCACTCCTCCAAGCCTTCAGCACATGCCACTGCCTGTCACGAACAGTCCATCCTCCACTTCTAGGGACCATTCTCACAGTTATATGAACTACTCCAAGTTCAAACAACTTTTCAGTAAAAAGCTTCTTCCTTGACCACGAACCAGAAAGTATCTTCCCTCGAATCTCATTCAGATATAGAACAGAATGACCTGCTCTGATACCAATTGAAATTCTGGTGCATGTGCAGAATTCAGATGTCCTAGAATATGCCGTTCGACATCTGGTCTGACATGATCATAAATGGCAAGGTATAATCCAATAAACATGGTACTGAAAAGAAATAAAAGCAAGACACACAGAATTGTTAACCCAGTTCGGATCTAAATATCCTACATCTGGGGGCTACCAAGCCAGGGATGAAGTCCACTATTAGTAGTATCAATTCAAAGCTAAATAACCCGTTTACAACTTATCACTTAATCACTACCCAATGACCCTTCTACCTAGATCCTCTCTAGATATGAGAAACCCTTCTCACTCCCAATCATCGCAATGATTTCTAGCAGTTGACACTCTGTCACTGCATCAACGGCTCTTTACCTATACACTAGTTCAACAAGAACGACACTTTTCCAAGACACAACTTAGAGTTGCTTAAAAGCTTCCTCCAAGAACAATACTCCTCTTACTTAATAGTTTCGAGGATCACACTAACAAACTGTCCAACTCACAGGTCGAGTGGTACAGGAACCAACCCTAATAATAGAACTTTTACATCTTTGGTTCGTTACCAAACTAGGTTACACAACATCTATATATAACCTTTTCCCAACTGGATTTTGGGCCTACAAAAACACAGCAAATGAGCTGCTACAAATCAGCAAAAACTTCTGCTACATAATAGGACTTCAATCTTTAACTTCCTAAAATATCTCCATATTTAGAAAGTGCATATTTTCCCATATTCTTCTCAAATTCAGACTTGAATCTTCAAACCTTTTAATTCAGCGCCACTTGGAATTTGCATATTATTTCCTGAAACTTCTGCATTTGTTAGGATATAACAGAATTCTACATTCTCTTCAGTTCTGGCGCGATGTCGAATAAACCTGCATGGGACATCTCGATAGGACATGTTGTTCCAGATGTTAACACTACTTCAGCTCAACATGTTCCAATGCACACTAGGACTTCTTGCTCAACCTGTTCTTCTTTAGCAAGATGAACAAAGCTATCTAACATATTGCTGCTATTATTTGTTTTACAAAATTAATGCCAACCCTTAAAATTAAAGAACTAACACCCTGGTTCAGGAGCTTGGTGCCTACATTATGCCTAAGGAGCGTCTACATAGTCATACGGGAGAATGATAAAGTAGAAGGTCTGCCTTGGATGAAGAATGTAGAGAAGACTGAAGTAGATCAGGTATTGATTGATTGGAAGTATGAAGATGAAGAGTATGACAGAGAATGACTACCTTTGGACAATGGTACCAAAATGCAGGTGCTCGACAAGTGTGCTCAAGTGCATTTGTTAACCATGACTGAGTACTTGTGTATGGAATTTGCTGCAAAGGTACATACATTGTGAAGATTGCATACTGATCAAGATTGTGAAGATTGGTTGAATCCTATGAGGATATAATGTCAGATAACATGTTATGACATTAGGCTATTGAATGACATGTTGGTGTGGACATGAATGATTCTAGCCATGTGAAGCTATTTGTTTGAATCTCTTGCACATGTGCGTCTGAGGAGGAGTCTGACGGGCAGTTGTATCTGTGTCCTCAGTAGGGGTTGTTGTTGTTGGGAGATGTCACACTTGTGCGAACGTGACTTAAAGTATAGTGGAAGGCAGTGTAATTGTGCCTCCGAAATTGTGGATGCTTGTGTGAAGCAGTCCTGAAAGGATGAATGAAGACTATGAGAGAAGTTGATCAGCCTGGACAGATGTGAGTTTTGGAGCATAAGAAGATAACCAATCAAGATGGAATCATGTGATTTTTGGTATTTGGATTGTTTGAGGATTAAGCATTAAGTGAATGTGTTCATCAGGTGAGTTGAATAGAGAGTGCGCTCTTGAAGACATGAAGATGAGTCTTATGTTTTCCATTCATTTAAGGTATTTTTCTTGCAAAGGTGCACTGGTTATCTTAGATAGGGGGAGTTGATCTTTTGTTGAAAAAGTGTTTTTTTCTTTGCTGGTCTAAAGAAATCTAGAAGGGATTGTGAGTTGTGCTGATCATTGAAAGTTGTATTCTGAGGAGTTTTGGGTTGTTAATTTTGTGAGCCAGCAGACAATGCCTGATACGATGTCAGAAAATGGTATAGGACATGTTTTTCTTGGGCCAAACAAGGAAGTATTTTGGACGGTGGTGTAAGGATAAGGTGAAACACGTGGCTTCGACTGTGCATGGAACTGTTTTGGCACAATTTATGGTAAAAATCAGTTAGGAAACAATAAAAGTGGTCAAGACTGTTTTGGATGATAGACATTGAATTTGGATGGAGTTTTTAGTGCCTAAAATAGCATTTCTATGACCAAGAACCTTGACTATTCAAAGCTCGTTTATTCCCATGTAACTGATCAGCTATTTATAGGGGTTATTCTGTTCTCCTTCAACCAGTGAGTGTTCTTGTTTCATAAGTCTTATGGCGTTTGTTCGTTTTTGGGTGAGCACTACTTGGGTCTGGTTCTGTGAGGGATTCCTTTGCCAATTTGTGGCTAAAAAGGGGGGAGAAAGGAAATAGTTTGCACAGATGTTATACCTGGTGTCTGCAGCTTCGGTTTTGGGTCAGAAATGTCAAAGAGGTTGCCTGAGCCTTAAGTTGGTGGTGAGTCTTTGTGACTTGTGTCCTGAGTTATGAACACAGTTGTGACTTGTGTTTTGAGTTACCTGGGTTGGCAGAACGGCACTTCTTAAGTTTCATCTTATGCTACAGATTAAACTCAGTGTCTGATCAATGAAGGGGTGCAGAATTATCTTATGCCACCATTGGTCTTTTATGTATAGACAAACATTTCTTTTCTGGAGGAGTCTTCTACATTTGTTCTGGGTCTGTCCTGGAAGGAAAAAGAAATGTGTTGTGTTGAGGGGGAGTATCTGATATCTTCTTCCTCATGTGCACCAAATGACTTCAGGACTGTCGACTACTTAGGTCCTGATGTGCTGCCTGGAGTTGCTGTGCTGTGAAGATGTTATGTACAACATGATGTTCTAACATCATTCATAATTAGCCAAGAAGATGATTCTCCATGGATGCAGTACACAGTAGCTACTGATGATTACTGATGATTATTATTAGGATCAGATGACTTCTAACAGTAGTATAGGGTTGTAATTGCTGTTGTAATTTGAGCTGTAATGTTTATATATGTGTTTTAGCCTAAATTAGCCAAAGGGGGAGATTGTAAGTTCTTGTAATTAGCTGAAATTTTGTTAAAACAATGCTGATGTCATGGTTGATGTTGCAACATGAGCTTCTAGCATTATTGATATGTTTTGGTAACATTCACGTTTTTTAAAGATGTAAGGGTTGCAGTTGTATGCTGATGTTACACCCGATGTCGTGACATCAGTAGTGAACATCAGGTCTGAGATGTTTTAGGGTTGCACGTGGTTTTGGATTAATGAAATAGTCTGAAGAAAATTAGAGAGTGCAGGCAAATATCAAGGGAGATATATTCTGGTGCAATCAGTTATGGAGAAGATTAGTTTGTTACTAACTTAATGCATAAAAATATGGAGAATATTTAGAGTTAATTATTGAAGATTTAATTGAAGATTTGATTGAAGATCTATTTAGTAGCAGAATCTGTTGCAAATTGGCAGCAGAAGATTTGATATGATTTGAATGCCCAAATTCAGTTGGGAAAAGGTTATAAATAGAATGCTTGTAATCTAGAATCTGCACGGGTCCAAGATGTAGATCAGTAGGGCTTAGTCTAAGTGAACCACTCGGGTTGTGAGATGGTCACTGTGTTATTACTCAGAAACCTGTAGGTAATGAGTATTGTATTGTTCTTGGAGGAAGCTTTGAAGAAACTCCAATGTGTGTCATGGAAGTGTGTCTTCCAGTTTTCTGTGTTAGAAAAGTTGTTGGTAAACAAGCTGTTGATGCAGTGGCGGAGTTGTTGACTGCTAGACATCATTGCGATGATTGGGAGTGAGATGGAGTCTCTTACCTAGGGAGGACTTAGGTAGAAGGGTCATTGGGTAGTGATTGAATTAGGTAAATTGTCAACTAGTCTGTTGAGTCTGTAATTTGATACTACTAATAGTGGACTTCCTTCCTGGCTTGGTATGCCCCCAGATGTAGGTTGTTGAACCGAACTGGGTGAACAATCCCTGTGTTGATTTACTGTTACTTTTTTTGCCTTGTTCATACAGCAGATTGCGATGTTGTGACATTGCACGAGACATCACACATCTGTACCAGAATTTCAAAATTGGTGCACAAGGTTTTGGTTTTACTATTTCCTAGGTGGTCATGATTACTTAGGGTATGCTAAAAGCTGTGAACGTGTGGGAAAAGAAAACGGAGCATTTACTAGTTTACTTTGAGAAGAATTAATGTGTTAACAACTGATTTGCCGTGAGTGGCCACTGGGGCTGCTCTATTAATGATGATGGTGTCTTGAGCCACTAAAATATTTTTCAAGAACTTTCAATAAATAATATCAATTAGTGCTTTGTCGAATATTTTATAATTTTTAGAATTAAGAATTCAATAATAAAAAATGATTCATAGACAAAGTTCATTAATCTTTAAATAACTCAGAGCAAACTGACACTATTGAATCTACTTATAATCAACTGCAATTTCACACATACACTCTGCATACATAGTTAAAACACAGACATATTTTGGGTTTCCTAGTTACTAAAGGTTTCACAGTTAGTTTACAACAAGCAGTTATCTGGAAGGCTTTCAGGACCATCTTCTTTGATTCTTTCTTTGATCATGTCCATAATTCCATCTCTAAAGAAAATCTCAGACAAAACTCTTCCATAAGGAATGTAGGACTTTGTGAGGTTTCTGGATTCAGAGATGGTTTTCCAGAGACAGTTGAAGATAGTGTGTGGTAGATTTATTTGAAATCCATTCATTAGTAAATAAATGAATTCATGGTCATGAAATCTAAGGATGTCATGACTTTCTTCCCTGGGAAGAAAATTGGACAACATGAGCTTGTACCAAGCATTAGGAATGGGTAGAAGATTTTCAGGATTGAACGAAATGTACCCTAAAGTCAGGTCATAAAGAGATGCAAAATTTTTGGCAGCAAAGAATTTGTTTTTGTCAAAATCAACAGGAATTCCAACATCCTCACATCCGGTTGCAAGAGTGACAGAGAACGGATTTATGGTGATTGGGATTTCAAAAACAAAGGAGGTGATAAGCTTGATTTCAAAAACATCAGATGATTTATAACCATCTTGCACAATGGTTGCATTACCATTATCCTTTCCACCATGATTGTTCAGTCGACCAGGGCATACTTTTCTTGTATGACCATCCTTCTTACAATGATAACACTTAATAGTAAGAGCATTACCACCATAAGAATTCTGTAGAACTTTACCTTTCTTCTTCTCAAACCTACCATCTTTCTTCAAGAATTTCCCCTTAACGGACAAACCTTCACCAACAGAAGATGATTGATGCTCGTTTCGTTCGTTCAAATCCTTAGAGTACAAGATAGATTGAACATCTTCAAAGGTCAACAACTCTCTTCCATACAATAGAGTTTCCTTGAAGTGATCATGGGAATTAAGTAAATAGCACAACAGCAGCAACACTTGATCTTCATTATTAATCTTGACCTCGATATTTTCAAGGTCAAGAATCAACTTGTTGAACATATCCAACTGCTCAGCTAAGGCTTTGTCTTTACTCATCTTGAATGAATACAAATTTTGCTTCAGGTAGAGACGATTAACCAATGATTTCGTCATGTACAAATCTTCAAGTTTCGTCCACACACCAGCTACAGTTTTCTCCTTTGAAACGTGTCGGAGAACTTTATCACCAAGGCTCAATACAATGGCACGGTGAGCTTTTTCGACCATCATTGTCTTCTCCTTCTCCGATAGGGCTGCGTCCATCTTCTTCGATTATTTCAACGCTTTTGACAAACCCTGTTGATGGCATCATCTCCTCCATGCTCACCACACCAGTTTGTTGTGAATTAAAGTCGTCAAGAACAAACCAAAATATGAGAAAAAGATTGAGTTTCTTGAACAAATATAAGAAACCCTATTAGGTTTTACAAACGATTGAGAATAAGGAAGAAGAATAAGAATTGGTTAAAACTGTTTTACTATTCATTTACTCAATAAGGGTTCAAAGATTACAAATGAATACTAATAATTAACATTTCTCAACAACCTGAGAGAACTAGCCTATTTATAGACTACTAAGCTAACTTGAGCAACAAACAAACTTGAACAATTATGCTTACAAGCAAGGCCCAATTCGACATGCTAACTTAAACACAAAGCTAACATATTTCGACAGCATGCTAGAACAGACTTTGGCTAACACATGCGCAACTCCTGTCGAACCAAAAAGCTGTCTTTGTCGACACTAGAGTTCGATCAAAATACCACAGATATTAATTTAATGTTTGACACTACATCATCTACAAAGTTAATAGAGTTGTTAAGAATAATATTATTTCTCATCCGCCATACACACCAAACAGTTTCCATCGAAATCACCCCTGTTTTTTATTTCTGGATTTTACCTTGAAACTTAAAGAAGAAGTTTAGGAAACTAGAACAACAATAATCAAACATCATCACCTTCATATCCATCCACACAAAAATCTTTTCCCACACCTTCACACTAAAATTGCACTGAAAAAACAAATGAATTAAAGTTTCATCAACTTTGAAGCAAACGACGCAAACCTTATCATAAAAGTTTGTCAAAATCCCTCTCGTTACCAATTGGTCCCGGGTTGGAATTCAATTGAACAACGATCTTTAAACAAAAACTTTGATCTTAGACAGAACAATTGTTTTCCAAATTCTCAATACCGCTTCTAGAATATAAATGTCACATTGATCATTTGCTTCTTTACATCTATTGCGCATGAAATTTATAACAACTTTTGACCGAGAAAACTCCATCTTAATTTATAAATTCATTCTCAATATTCCTAAGTGACAAACACAACTTTCATTCACTTTCACACTCTCATTCCTTTTTACAAATTTTCATAATTAAGACGTCGTAGTTTTTCTTGTTTTTGTACCGAAAAATTGTTTGTGAAAAATGGACTAATATGTAGGAATAGCATATGTATATGTAAGGGCGTAAATTCGAACCTGCGACAGGTTAGTTGTTCTCTTAAGTGAATTTCGATCATTGGATTATTTGATAAAAAATGGACTAATAAAAATAATAATTATAATTTGACAACAAATATTCAAAATTATTGATTTTCCTAAGATGCTAAATAAACTAGTTTATTAATATTTTATGTATTGTTTTTAATGCATTTTTTATATTAAAATAAACTTTGAGTCTATCAAATATTCAAAAGATGAAATATTTGATGAGTCATTTCAAATGAAAAACGAAATCCATAATTTTATAAATATCATATAACTTTTATTTAATACTAGTGCAGTAAATATTTTTAGTATCTATATCAAAAGTTTCTACTAGCGTTTAACAGTGAGTTTTTGCGGAAAAATTACACAATTTTATTTTTTAATTTATTTAATTTAAAAAAAATAAAAGGAATTTGAGTAAAACTCATACACTAGCTTTTGAATACCAGAATATACACTCTTTTACAAATTTTATTTTATAAGAGACACATAAAATAGTAATTTAATTTCAGTTATTTTATTATGATTATTTTATTGTTGCTAAGTGCCATATCGCACGTCACTAGTTCTCTATTGATCCTTTACGCGCATGCTACAATAGTAATACTAAATTATTAACTTTCTTAAGTAATGCATATCATTTCATCATCACAATTCATGAGAAACTATTCCATTACGACATATGGTGGACAAATGTTTGAAACTAGTTTATCCGCATGATTGAGGCAAATATTAATTAGGCCACATAATGATTTTTTTATAGTTGGACTTACAAATAGTATTAATTAGGTCTAACAATCAAATCAAATTAATTATATATAACTCAACTTCACAAGAAGCCATCACCATTATCATTTGTTTTTCGGAGCATCGTGAAATTCGAGGATTTAACACTATTAACATATAGTTCTTTATATTTTTTTCCGTTTTGTTTTCACTCCAATCTGAATCACAAAAATCAGTTAGTTTATCCCTTTAGTCAACAAGTTTTAGAAATAAAATGGTCTATTATAACTTTAAGATATCAGATGATTCTCTCTTAACTGCTTGTATATATGACAATTTAGGTTCCTGCATAAATAAACTCATCACACCTACATTGTGACATATATTGAGTCAGGAAATGCAAGTGTACCTCAATAGTCTTTCCATCTCTTTTAAAATACTTGTTGAGTTGTATTTCCTTTACTGAATTACCAAGTCTTTCATGGCAAGCAACAAATTCAAGGAAAAGAAAATAACTTAGGTCTCCTAAATCAAGTGTATCAAATTCAATGTTCATACTTGAAATTCTCAATCTCATTGTGATTGCTTCATGTGATGAGTATATCATCCACATATTGACACATTATGTTGAGATTGTCTTAATTCGATCCTTTCACATGGATCTAATGTTCTACTACACACTTGGAATATCCCATTTTCTTTATGTGCTCAGTAATCATATCATTCTAGATTATTAGAGCTTGTTTCATATCATAGTCTTCTTAAGCTTTCATACTTTATCTTCTTCACCATTTCACAATGAATTTGTGAGGTTGTTCAACATAAATGTTTCATCCAGGTAATCATTAGGAAATGGAAATTTGACATATACTTAAACAAGATTCCATTTCAAAAAATTAGCCACAACTACCGCTAATCAAATTGTTTCAATTCTTGCAACATGTGGTAAAATTTATTGAAGTCAGGCCAAGCTTGTGTAATAATCCCTTTGTAACAAGACTTGCCTTATGTTTGACAATAAACCCTCTCGAAGATGCTTCATTTTGAAGACCCATTTGATTGCAATATGTCTCTTTTGTGCTAGTAAGAAGAGTAGATTGTTTGATTTTTATTTATCATCTTAATTTTCTCCCTTGAAATAGTATTCCACGAAGTGGATGTAACTGCTCCTACATAGCTGAATGACTCAACATCAACAAATAAGGCTAGGTTCACTAGGTCTCCCTCTAGTGTGATCATGTGGTATAGAATAAAATTTTATTATTTATGTCTTCTAGTTAGGAATCAAATTTTTTATGATCTTTAAGTGCTTGACAAATGAACTCTAACCTAACTAGTCTATCTTTAGAACCATGTCTAATCTCTTGGTTGGACTCTTGTTGAGTACATAATAAAAAGTTGTAACAACTTCACCCCAAAACACATGTGGAAGTTTCTTTTGTTTCAAAACTCATCTAATCATGTTCATGATAGTCATGTTCGTCCTCTTAGTAAGATCATTAAGTTGAATGACTGTATGATGTTATGATCTCATGCTAAATTCCCATGTCTTCACAAAAGGATTCAAATTTTCTTGAAGTGTACACCCATCTCCATCACTCCACAAAATTTTGAGTTTCCTTTATGCATATTTTTTATTCCATCGCTTTAAACTTCACAAAAATTTGGAGCACTTCATATTTAATTTTATTTAGATAAACCCACATGATTATGCTGAACTCACTCCCAAAGGAAACAAAGTATATATTCCCTCACAATGACACTATGTCAAAGGGACCACAAACATGATTATGCACCACGTCAAGTATAACTTGAGCTTTTATTGGAATATGAGACACAAAAATTCTTTGGTTTCTTTCTTGTCAAGAAATTTTTGCACGTATATACAAGAAACTTGATTTAGTGCAAAACATGTAGCACTTCCTTTGACATTAAAGTAGAAAATACTCTTAAAATTAAGGTCTCCATACTTGATGTTCCATAGCCGAGTATCGTCTTTAATCACCTCAAAAGCAAGACATTGAGAATTTGATGTATTTATATAGACCTAAAAAGTTCTTTTTTAAGAGAAACGAGATCTCAAAATTAATGTTATGGTGTGCATCAAAAACATCCATGTAGTTGTTGGCAAGGCGCATGGTAAACTCATTCTGAAACAATTGAGCTATGTTCAACAAGTTACTCGCTATGATTGGAATATACTACGCACTAGTGTTGAGTGCTTGATTTCCTTGCCAACCTTTGATCAAGACATCACCAACTCCCTCTTATGGAATGGTTATATTATAATCAAATCTTATCTTTGTGTTTCTTGAATCCTCAAAATGTTGGGAAAAACAAACAAAACAAGCATAGAGAAAAAGATGAACACAAGCACAACACAAGAATATAACGTGGAAACTCCAAAACTGGAGAAAAAACCACGGCCATTGTCAATAGACAACCAGAGAATAACACTAAGTGAAAATTTTTACAACACATAATATACCCTCAACTAACCCAGACCCCCAGTACACCCACACCCTCCAAAAAGAATATTTAACTACATCTCACAACACTCTAATACAAGAGCATAAGAGAACAAAAAAAAGCAAATACAAGCTTAAAGTGCTTTTGACTGGTGCATCTTGGAATGAAGAACTTGAATCCTATATATAGCCTTGGACTCCCTCTTCCTTCACAAAACTAGGCGATGTGGGACTTCAAAGAACTTGCATTCTATATATAGCCTTGAACTTTCTCTTCATTTACAAAACCAAGCAATGTGGGGCTTCTTCAACATGTATATTTTCAACCAACCCCAACAATCTCCACGTTGATTGAAAATAATACATATGTTTTAATTGTCTTCACCAACAACATACTCCACCATAAAGAGTATCAACATGTATATTTTCAACCAACCCAAACAATCTCCACCTTGATTGAAAATAATACATAAATTTTCATTGTCTTCATCGAAAATCATACTCCACCATAAAGAGTATAGTCACTTGAAGCTACACCACTCCAAGAGTTTTCCACATTGTCTTCATCGACAATCATAGTTTTAAAAACCATCATACTCTCTCATGAAAATAATACTTCACTTGAAGATAAACCACTTCAAGAATTTCACATTGTCATCACCGATAATCATATACTTTATCATGAAGAATAAGTTTCACTTGAAGCTAAACCACTCCAAGAATTTTACATTGTCTTCACCAACAATCATAGTTTTAAAAAACTAGCATACTCCACCTAAAGAAGAGTATTAGTTCTGGTGTTGGCAACAATTTTGGTAAAACAATGTGCTGGTTCAAGATGTCTTGCTTGATGTCTTAACATGTGCTTTTGTGTTTCTAACATTCAGCATAAGGTGAATATGTTAGTGTTGCAGGTTGTGAAATGTCAAGGAGGATGCCTTGACATGCTGTTCTGCACTAACTAGTAATGTTCAGTATCTGCCATATTAGATTAGTTGCAGGTTGTGGAGATGTCAAGTGTGATGTCTTGACATGTTGTGTTGCACTAAGCTGATATGAGTGCATGGTTGTTTTAAGGTGTTGCTGTTTTGCTGTCATGTGATGGTTAATTAAGATGTCAAAGGAGATGTCATAACAGCATTGTCCGATATAGCAGTTGCTGCTATTGTATATCTCTTGACGGATTTGATTTGATTTGATGAGATCTTTTTGGATATACCTCATCATTATACGCAGGTCAAGGAGATTTATTAGGAACAAAGTGCAGATTTAATTGGATTTCATAAAAAGGATCTTGGAGACTTTTTAGGAAACTACTTGGAGATTTGTTCCTATTTATGTGGAGGAAATTCTGCAGCTGATTTAAAGCATGAAGATTTGATTGAAGACCTAATTTGTAGGAGAATCTTTTGCAGATTTGTAGCAGCTGTTATGTTGTGATTTGAAGCCCAAATCCAATTGGGTATAGGTTATAAATAGAAGCATTGTAACCTAGAAAAAGCGGGCCAGCCATCATGTAAATTATAAGGGCTGTGTTGGTCGATGAACCACTCGGTTTGTGGGATGGTCATCGTGTTTATCTCGAAGCCTGTAGGTAAGAGATGTATTGTTCTTTGAGGAAGCTGTTAAGCAACTCTAAGTATTATTCTTAGTCATGTGTGTCATGTCTAGGTATTGTCATTGAAGTGTGTCTTATACTTTTCTGTGATTGAAGAGTTGTTGGAAATCAAGCTGTTGATGCAGTGGCTGAGGTGTTGACTGCTATACATCATTGCGATGATTGGAAGTGAGATGGAGTCTCTTATCTAGGGTGGACTTAGGTAGAAGGATCATTGGGTAGTGATTAAGTGAGTAGATCATCAACGGGTGTGTTGATTGTAGGGTCTATGAATTGATACTGCTGATATTGAACTTTCTTCCTGGCTTGGTATGCCCCCAGATGTAGGTTGTTAGACCGAACTGGGTGAACAATTCTTGTGTTGTTTATGTTTTTCAGTACTGTTATTGTTTATACCTTGCTATGTTATCTGTAACAGACCAGATGTCTCGACATCCTGTAGGACATCTGGGATCTGTCATACCAGAATTTCAATTGGTATCAGAGCAGGCATCATGTTCTGTTTCTGGGTGAGATCCGAGGGGGATACTTTCTGGTTCATGGTAGAGGAAGAAGGATGTTATACTGAAAAGATGTTTGAACGTGATAGGTTCATATTGGTGTTTCAATGGTACTTATAGGCAGAAAATGATGTATGGTGGATGTGTGCTTGCTGTGTAGTTGTGATGTCAGACAAGATGTCTTGACACCGTGTTTCAGTTTCTTTTGGAGGATCTTGTTGTGGGGGAGTTTATTTCTCTCCAAGGAATTGCTTTGTTATTTCCTCTGTGTGCGCCTCTGATTTGTTCTAGTGTTGTGTTCTGTATGATTGCTACTATGTTTGATTGTGGTTCCCCAGTATTTCATGCAAAGGCTGTTTCAGCCAATATTAGCCAAAGTGGAATAATGGTGTTTTTTTTTTGTTGCAGAGCTTCAGTTCATGATGTCAAGTCTGATGTCCTAACATGTGACTACAGAACTGGAGAACATTCAGTTCAGAATGTTGTGTTTGGTTTGTTACCTTTTGGTTGCAATTCTTTGGGTTTTCCTGATGAGAGATTCCTGGCGAAAATCATGGTGGAGATTTTATTTGATTTTTTTCAAACCTAGAATTTCGTTTGCACCTGGATAGTGGTGGTTTTGTGTAATATGCTGTACCTGAAGACTGTTGAGGAGGTTGTGATTGTTGTGTATTCTGCTGCATGGTATCTGATGGAACCCTGGGGGTCCTTGTGTCACTAGTAAAGGAAGGGCAGTAGGGTTGGTCTCCTCAGAAGAGTTGATGTGTATGCAAGACTGTTTCTACCAACTGTGTAAAGTTGCCAACGATACTTGAGTTTTTTCTCAAGTCCACTCTTAAAGGCACTATAGTGCGTGGTTGATTTACTCTTTAAGAAATCTGTTGAAGAAAGGATAGAGCCATTTATTTTGGTTTCTAGAAGAGTCTTTCTAGTACTTGACCTAATTAGGAAAGTGACTCTGAGTCTTGGTGTTGTTTAGTTTTGCTGGAGCTTGGATTAGTTTTGAAGACCTTTAAGATGATCAAGGGAAGTCTTCTCTAGCTTAGGTTTAGCTATGTGCTGTCCCCCACATGATGGAACACTTGGAAGAGTAAAAGATGCAGACGTGTTGATGGTGTGTATCATGCAAGTATTTATGGTCTGATCAGAAAGGATGATCAGCTACTAGTGAACTCTTGTATCCCCTACAAAGAGTTGTACATGGATTACTACGGATGTTACCTCCAAAACCATAGTAAGTGTCAAATCCATGTGTTTGAGATTGTTGTCAGATCTGATGTTGGAACAGCATCTCAAAGGTGTTGAGTTTTCAACCAAGGGAGTTAGTTGTGCTCATGGTGGAGTATCAGGTCAAGCCACTTACCTAATCTGAAGTGATCAGTGGTGTGGATTAATAAACGAGGGATTAGCTAGTGCCACAAGTGTGCAGGAAAAGAATGTCGTACCTTGTGTGAGAAGGTTGCCTTATCACATATGATAAATACCTTGACATGAGTTGTGTATTTGTCTGTTTTTGATAAGGATGTGCATCTAACCGATAGTGAATAGTCTGACGGGAGCTGAGCGTTTATCTAAGGTGTTGTGCTTTCAACTAATGACAAAATACATTGACGGGAGACTATGTATATGTCTGATGTAAAAGTGCAGGACTGCAGAAGTGTTGAGAATTTACTTTTCTCTATGTGGCTGTTTATTTCTCTTCGTGGTGTGTTGGTGTGTGACGACCTGAATTAGCTGCTGAAGGTGTGATCCTTGGAGATCATCCTGGGTTCAAGGAACTCTGTGTTGATGTCCCACATGATATTGAAACAATCATGGTGGTTAAATGAAGCTTGGGATTATAAAGATGAGATTGTGTGTTCTATAGTGTATTTAGAAGTGGCATTTTTTTTGTATGGCTATGGGGTAGTCTTGGACTACTTATTTTCTGAAGATTCAGATATGGCAGATTTGAAGTCTTTGGAGTTTCTAAGCAGGATGAAGGTTGTCTACTCAAACTTGATTGTTGAATCAAGTCTATGAGAGCATGGAAATCTGTTTCTGCAAAGGGAGGAGGTTCTTCTGAGTGGCAGAAGGTAGAGCTGAATTCAACAGTTGGATGTCATAATGTTCTGACATCTAGCTTAACATCAGATGTCTCAGCTGGTGTTGTGGCACATCAGCTTATGATAGGGTGATCTACAAGAATGAACAATAGGATGTTTCAAAAAGATCGTTCTCATGGCAGTTTGCGGGAGCTGCAGGAAAGAGAATATGTTACATGGCCATGGCTTAGGGAGTCTAAGTGTGTTTGCTATTGAGCAATTGGAACATGTGACTTGAAGATCAAGTTTCCTTGGTGGATCAGGATATCTTTGTGAGAGTTCTGACAAACGTGAAAAAGGTCAAAAGGTGGCATTTGGTTGTTTTCATATGAGGATTCATGAATGAGGTGATCAAACTGTGGCTTTTGGTTGATCTCAAAAGTGGATTCGAAGAATCAAGATAATCAGAGTGTGGCAGCTGGTTATTATTGAGGATTATCTTGGAACAAGTTACTCTTGGGCAGAAGGGTGATGAGTTAAAGACTCAAGGAGATTATTCTTCTTGAAGGTGGATGAGAGTTTATTTCTCTAGTTCTTTGGATTAATATGCTATAGTAAGTCCAGTTGGTGGAGCATATCAAGAATCATGGTAATGATGTCTTGGTGTGTGGCAGATGTTATAACTTGTGTTGGGACATTATCTGGTTGGATATCCTTGGTGAAGGATGATTATGCTTTGGTTCAGAAGCGTGGTGCCTACATTATACCTAAGGAGCGTCTACATAGTCATACAGGAGAATGATGAAGTAGAAGGCCTGCCTTAGATGGAGAATGTAGAGAAGACTGAAGTAGATCAGGTATTGATTGATTAGAAGTCTGAAGATGAAGAGTATGATAGGGAATGACTGCCTTTGGAGAGTTGGGGGAGGATGGTGATTCTTATGTTCCTCACGAATAGCCTAATTGTAACTTCATGTGGAGTGGGATGCTCAAGCATTATTGTCAGAAGAGGTGTTTCTGACTATGTGGATTAGAATGTGGAGATTCTGAGCTTGTTTTTAGTAGTATGTTCTGGAAAAGCATGACTACTAATTTTGAAGACTTCACTAGTATCAACAACTACTAGTGAATATAATGGCAGAGGAATTGTGTCATATGATGTGATCTTATCAGAAAGTTTTTTTAAGAGCTGTTCTTTCTTCTGCTGCAAGTATCTCTTGAAGAGATTGGATCTCAGTAAAGCTTTTAAGTAAGCTGAGAATTCGTGGGGTCTGTATGAGCATGAAGATGTTCATGTGCTTGAACTGAGGATTGGTGTTTTTGTTTCCGTTGTGTGCCTCAGAGGGAGTAAAGTGGTGTTTTGTTTGATGTTTATGATGTCAGATCAGATGTCATGACTTTATGTCATGTGTGTACTACTGCTTAGGAAGAGTAGTTACATTTTTTTTGCTGAACTTGTGCAACTATTTAGGGGGAGCATGATAGTTTATCATGCGTGATTGCTCTGCTGAAAAGATGTGGAACTCCTTACTGTGTCTGGGAGAATTTATTTTTCTCTGCAGTTTTTTTTGGAAGAACTCTGTAGAAGTCTTGGTTGATGGGATATGTCACACTTGTCTTGGTGTGTGTTATTAATTCAAAGTAAGAGGACTTTACGTAGAGTGTAGTGGAAGGCAGTGTGTTTGTGCTTCAGAACTTGTGGGTGATTTGGTGGTGGTTCTTGTTAAATGTACTAGTGTTGTTTGAGGATCAAGCATTACGTGAATGCGTTCAGCAGGTGTGTTGAACAGAGGGTGCGCTCTTGAAGACATGAAGATGAGTCTTATGTTTTCCATTCATTTAAGGTGTTCATCTTGCAAAGGAGCAATGGTTATCTTAGATAGGGGGAGTTGAACTTTTGTTGTTGAAGTAATGCAGTTGTTTGTGGCTCTGGCGAGGGTGTTATGTCAGACAAGATGTCGTGACATTGTGTTACTGGTGAAGTTCATGGTGGACATGACAGTTTAGACCTGGTGTGTCAATGGATTGAACCAGAAGTTTAGACATGACAGTTTACCCCAATGCTTGTCAATGTTTGGCCAAAAAAGGGGAGAGAAGTAGGTTTGTTCAGCTATTGTGAGATGGAGAATAATCTGCTCTGGTCTGAGTATATTGGTTGGATGATTTAGAGTTTGCCTTTGGAATTTTTTTTGTGCTTGCTGCTATGTTCAGAGTTTGTCCAATTATGGCTAAAAGGGGGAGAGTAGCATTATTTCTTTGGAGAGGAGCTGCGTTGTGGTGTGCTTGTTAGATATGGTTGTGGTGCTGTTTGTGGTGTTGTTTCTGCTGCTGGTATCCCTGATGTGTGCTGATATTGTTTTAGCCAAAATTTGCCAAAGGGGGAGATTGTTAGTTCTGGTGTTGGCAGCAATTTTGGTAAAACATTGTGCTGGTTCAAGATGTCTTGCTTGATGTCTTAACATGTGCTTTTGTGTTTCTAACATTCAGCATAAGGTGAATATGTTAGTGTTGCAGGTTGTGAAATGTCAAGGAGGATGTCTTGACATGCTGTTCTGCACTAACTAGTAATGTTCAGTATCTGTCATATTAGATTAGTTGCAGGTTGTGGAGATGTCAAGTGTGATGTCTTGACATGTTGTGCTGCACTAAGCTGATATGAGTGCATGGTTGTTTTAAGGTGTTGTTGTTTTGCTATCATGTGATGGTTAATCAAGATGTCAAAGGAAATGTCATAACATCATTGTCTGATACAGCAGTTGCTGCTATTGTATATCTCTTGACGGATTTGATTTGATTTGATGAGATCTTTTTGGATATACCTCATCATTATACGCAGGTCAAGGAGATTTATTAGGAACAAAGTGCATATTTGATTGGATTTCATAAAAAGGATCTTGGAGACTTTTTAGGAAACTACTTGGAGATTTGTTCTTATTTATGAGGAGAAAATTATGCAGCTGATTTAAAGCATGAAGATTTGATTGAAGACCTAATTTGTAGGAGAATCTTTTGCAAATTTGTAGCAGCTGTTATGCTGTGATTTGAAGCCCAAATCCAGTTGGGTATAGGTTATAAATAGAAGCATTGTAACCTAGAAAAAGCGGGCCAGCCATCATGTAAATTATAAGGGTTGTGTTGGTTGATGAACCACTCGGTTTGTGGGATGGTCATCGTGTTTATCTCGAAGCCTGTAGGTAAGAGATGTATTGATCTTGGAGGAAGCTGTTAAGCAACTCTAAGTATTTGTCATACCCCAAATTTTGACCACTAAGATTTCCCATCATGGTGCAAATCATCAGCACAATATGGATGTACCTTTGCACCTCATTAGTCTCCCCAAAGATGGGTGAGCGTTCACTACAATCAAACTAGGGTTTCAAACCCTCTCAGAGCCTTTAGACAAATGATCAATCAAGGAATGACATGATCTTCAACTTGTCTAACCTCTCAAACATCCACAAAGGATCAAGAGGACTCCCACATCAATAATTAGGCACAAGAGTGCAACATTCCAAGTGGATAATGCCTCAAGTTCATCTAATACAAAGTCAACTGACGCAGAAAGTCAAAGTTTGACTTTTTGGTCAACTATGAGCTTCACAAGCCATTACTCAAGAAAATATGATGGATGATTTAATTTGATCAAATTTAAATCAAGAAATCATGCAAAATTGCAAAATTGACCAAATTGAAAGAAACTTAAAAAAATTTTCTAAGTTAAAATCATGTTCAAGTGCACAACTTTTCAAGGTTGTAACTATTGATCCAAGCATCCATTGATTTTTAGTAAGAACTACTTTTAAAGAGGGTATTTGATACTTCAACATTGTAGAAGGAATCAACTCAAAATATCATAAAGATTGAAAGATATAAGTGATCAAAATTGGGAATTCTTAATGTCCAATGTTCTGACATTGCATGGGACATCATTAATATTTTTTTCAGCAAGAATGTCCCAACTTCAAGGTTGTTTTTCTCCATGATCCAAGTTGAACCAGGTCTGAGGTCAAACATGAAAGTTGAAGTACATCATCTCAGCTTTCCAGAAAGTCCTAGAACGTCCTTGTAGCATACTCGAGCAAGGAGATATGATTTTTGTAAAAAGCATTGATAAAGCAAAATTTTCATGACAGCTTTTAGGACAGATTTGACTACACAAGTTCAAGACCATTTTTGATGACTTTGCAAGCTGAACCAAGACCAAAGTCAAACATCAAAGTTAAAGTATGTCATTAGGGCTTTCCAAAATGTATAAGAACTCCCATTAATTCAACTTGAGCAAGGAGTTATGAACCTCACAACAGGCCTTGCTCGAGCTGATTTTTTTGGGACAGATTTTGTGCACTTTTCTTGTGCCACCCAATTTTCAAGCTTTGTCACCATGAAAGACAAGCATCAAAGATGCAATTCACTTCAACTCAAAATATCATAGTGGATTAAAAGATACAAGTGATTAAAGTTTGGAATTATTAATGTTCAAAGTTGTCTGATGTTCCAACATTGCATAGGACATCACTAATATTTTTCCAGCAAGAATGTCCCAACTTCAAGGCTGTTTTTCTCCATGATCCAAGTTAAACCAGGTCTGGGGTCAAACATGAAAGTTGAAGTACATCATCTCAACTTTCCAGAAAGTCCTAGAACGTCCATGTAGCATACTCGAGCAGGGAGTTATGGATTTTACAAAAAGGCTTGCTGCAGCTGAATTTTTCATGGGGCAGATTTGCACATTTCTTGTGCCACACGAATTTTTAAGCCTTGTCATCATTTTGAACACATCTGAGGATCAAATCTAAAGGGGACAATCATTGAGCCAAGCCTCCAAAGTCCTTGGAACAAGAAGTAGCATGCCAAACCTAGAAATGCCTAAAAGATGGACAAAACTCCAATTTTGGATTGAAGCATTTAATGGATGCTTAGAGGTGGCATGGACTGACATATTTGCAACCGAATTCAGTCAAGATTCCTCCAACAAGTAGGGAACCAGCAGCCTGTGCCCTAACCTCTAGTCAATGGCTAGAAGAGACTTGGATTTTCATTGGACAACATTGGCCAAACCTCTGCTGCAGTTGCCATTCACTGTGGATCCCAAAACAAAATTGCTCTACTATAAATAGAGCTCATTTGTGCTCAGTTTGAGTACACCAAAGCCATCAAATAGATGTTTTCCTCAAAATCTCTTCTTTCACCTCAAATTTGCCCTCCAAAGCAAGTAATTCTTAGTTTTTTAGTTAGAGAGCAATTCCACTCAAACTAATCACACACACACACCTCACATATATCATATGTAAGCTGTCCAAACTATCAAAAGTGACCTGTAATCACAACATCACAAAGTCACCTCTCAAAACCTCAAAATTGAACTTTTTTGCATTTTTCAAACCATGTCTTGATTCAGTCACTTTCCAAACCAGATAAAACCTCAAACACACTCCAAATATCATCCTTGAACTGTCCCAAATGGTTCCCCCCATCTGGAACACCATTTGAGAGAGTTGCTATTTTGGTCACTTTTAACCCCTTTTGCAAGAAAGGGACAGTTTGTGTTTTTGCAGGTACCAGCTGATTCCAATCATCCTAAAAGCATCCAAGAGGTCATTTGAGGGTCCAAAGCATCAAATCATTTCTGGAACAAAACACTTGGTAAGTTGCACAAAATCTCCAAAAAAGAGGTAAAATTCACAACTTGAATTCTTTGAATCATGCTTTCCTTTGTTGTCCACATACATGCATCATATTGAACAATTCTTGAAGCAAAAATGTAGTCTGTAATGTGTATGTTATGATCCTCCTACTGTTTTCACTTTAACATGTTTATATGTGGAGTTTATGTTGTTTTAAACTTAAGGTGCAGATCTGGTTTTTTGCCTTGTGTGTGCTGTACAATAAGTTTCAGTATGTATGAGTGATACCATTGGATTCCTTGCGAAAAATTGGTCAAGATAGGTTCTTACGGATTTTAATTTCGTTAAAAATTGAGAGAGTTATGAATGTTTGAAGTTTGATAGCAAAGATGTTGAAAAACCAAGGTGCAGTTCTGATGTCAAATGTGATGTTGTGACATCTTCCCTTTTTCTCTTATCTTCAAAACTCATGAGTGATGTCGAATGTGATGTTGTGACATTAGTTTATTCTCAAAAAACTCAACCAATTCTTTTACATAGCAAAAATCATCATTTTCCAATTCTGTTTTACACACTTCTTATTCATACCCCAAAATATTTTATTCCACAAAAAAATTAGTTTTATATTATTTATTTAATATAATTAGTATTTTTGTGAATAGATTCCTTTTTAATGTTTTTAAAACATTTTAAAAGTGAATTCTCATATTGAAAATCAAGACCAAATGAATTTTATTTCATCTTGTGATTAAAACATCATTTTTCAAACCCCAACCAAAAATCACAAGTTGCTTATTTGGTATTTTTATCATTTTGTATTGATTTTCTTTCAAGAATTTACTTTTAAAATGATAAAATTAGGATTTCTTCGATTTTCACCATCATAAAACTTTTTCAAACACTCATGGGCCTCTAATAGAGTGTAAGACCCAATCCTTTTTTTGACCAAATCATTTTTGGGCCTCAGTATATTGTATAAGTCCCGATACCGTCAAAAACAAACGACGCGATCGTCGCCTTTTCAAAACAAAAAAACCCTGGGCCTACCCTCGAGTAGTAAGAGCCATTTCTTTTCTTAAAACTCACTTGGGCCTCTATTAGAGTGTAAGACCCAATCCCCTTTTAACCAAAACATTTTGGGCCTCAGATATTGTATAAGCCCCTTCGCGTTAAAAGAAAATCTCGGCACGATCGCCATTTGAAACGGAAAAATAAACTTTGGGCCTACCCTCGTGTTATAAGCCCCACTTTTTTTCTTTAAACCCTTTGGGCCTCTTGAGAGAGTGTAAGACCCATCCCTTTGTACAAAAAACAATTTTTGGGCCTCAGTCACTTGTATAAGTCCCTCTGTACAAAACAACAGTGCGCTCACTGATAAAACCCTAGGCCTCTCCTTGAGCTGTAAGCCCCAAATCTTTCTTTTTCAAAGCACTTTCTCCTTTGATTTTGAATATACTGTTGTTTTTCAATCTTTCTTTGTTGAACAACTAACCAAACAGCATGGAAGCTCTACAACCGAGTAAGTTTTTACACGCTTTCATTTACCGCTTTCATATACATATAACTGTATTGTGGGGTTGTTTCGCTGTAAGTCTTCTTTCATAAACTCATATCAACTGTGTAATAATAGTATAGATATTTAGAGTTTCCCCGGCAACTACGTCTAGCATTAAGCCCGTTGATCACTCTTAAATAGTCAAAACTAGATCCCCATAGGATTACCAGACACAGTCTTCCCTCCTCTTGGGGTTAAACAATATGGAGACATGAAAGGAAACATTCTCGGTGAACCGTTTCATAGACTGTCACTCGTAGAAGTTGTCAAAGAAACTCTATTCCCCAGAGATGATCTTTTCTCCGTGAATGGCATCTCTTGAGTTTCTTCCAAATTCTCGAACTTTCCTGGCTTGATCTGTTCTTTGTGAATAGCCTGTCTTGAACTTCTCGGGGTTTGGGGACCCACAGGCTTCTTAAAAGCACTTGTCAAGAAACTCTATTCCCCAGAGATGATCTTTTCTCCATGAAATGCATCTCTTGAGTTTCTTCCAAATTCTCGAACTTTCCTGGCTTGATCTATTCCTCGTGAATGGCCTGTCTTGAATTTCTCGGGGTTTGGGGACTTATCGGCTTCTTAAAAGCATCGTCCTCCTCTTGGGCATTGTTCAAGGACCCACAGGCTTCCTAAAAGCATCCCCGCCTCCTCTTGGGCGTTATACAAGGACTCGTCGGCTTCTTAGAAGTATTTGATGCGTGTTTTTTTCGCAAGTGTACGAACGCGTCAGAGTAATATAAAAGATTATCGTATCCACAGAGACCAAGTGTCAATCTATCGCTATCTATTGTTAAGGTGTGTATCTAAGGTGATTGAAAATAGTAGTTTTGAAGAGTGCACGGTAGTAAATAAAGTAATTAAAATTAATTGATAAAGACAGGTTCGAATGCAATTCACACAACCAATTGATAATCCAAGTACTTGCTAATAGAACTACTTACGGGCAATGTTTTCTACTTTGAAAAGAACTAATTTGACAGGAACTGTCGCTTTCGCGTACTCAGAACCGAGTTGTACCCCCTAATCAAACCCTCTTATTGTCACGGATAAAAAGGCGCGCATTGCGTTAGAGTAGTAAACCTATTTTTAAGAAATATAGTATCTTGACCAAGTTGAAAAGTATTTTAACCCGGATTTTCTAAAAAAAAAGAGGTTCTTACGAACCAGACTTTAAACTTCTTAACGCGTCCGAAAATGGTTTTAAAATCTCTTTTCCTTTTAAATTAAAAACTCCTAATAAACTAAACAAAGCACTTTCGCTGTTTTTGAAATAGTTTAAAAACAATTAAGTTTAGATAGGCGTTGGACGGCTTTCGATCTTACCCAACGGAATTTAAGAACAGGAAAACTTATATTGAAAGTTAAAATAGCCCTTAAGTGTTTCCACTAACAATCGTACAGATTATTGGTTCGGTTATGATCTTCACATTCTAACCTTTATAAAATTAGCCAGACATGGTAAAGTAAAAGTTCATTTTTAGATTTTTCATAAAAAAGGTATTTAAGTGCGAGTGCGGAAAGTAAATGAAAGTAGTGCGAGTGCGGAAAGTAAATGAAAGTAGTGCGAGTGCGGGAAGTAAATGAAAGTAAAGCGAGTGCGGAAAGTAAATGAAAGTAAAGCAGTGCGGAAAATAAATGAAATTAAAAGACAGTGCAAGAAATAAAGTTAACAAAAGGTAAAGTAATAAAAACCTGCTCCAATCGGAGTGGTTGAATAAAATGCGAACTGAAAGTAAAATGGCGGCAGGATTAACTTCCTTCCAGAGTGCTCCAAGACTCAATCTCACAGGCTCTTACAGACTCGATCTCTCGAATGTAGTAACACCTCGATGTGAAGCGATTACCACTATTACACTGATATATGCTTATGAACAACTAAGCTTGGATGAAGAAAAACGAAAATCTAAAGTCCTATTTATAGGCAAGGAAACATGTGGAAAAGACAAGGATGCCCCTAGCATTTGAATTTGGGAGGGAACTCGTTTTGTTCTTGTGGCGCCCGCCACAACACCATGGCGCCCGCCATGAGTGTAAAATTGCTTGGGCAGTTGGAGATCGTGGGGAAAAACAGTTGGGAGGAGTTTGAGACATGGCCACATCATGGAAGACCCTGTGGCGGCCGCCATAGTGGATGCCATAAGTGCAAAATGCTGATTTTCTCTATTTTAGCTCATTTCGGCTCCTTTTTCGCTCCTTTTCTCGCTCGGGGCTCCGATTAGACTAAAAACCTGAAAACAAAGAAAAACATAATAATAACATAATAAAATGACATTAAAAGACTAAGAATGCATGCGAAATCGGAGTCAAAAATACGGTGAAATTCAGTGTCATCAGTATTCACAGCCTCTTCTTAGGCTTAGTATAATGATTCTTCCTCCGGGAATGATAGCCTCCTCTTGGGCTTCATACAAGGACCACTCGGCTTCTTAAAAGTTTCCAGCCTCCTCTTGGGCTTCGTACAAATTGTCCCGACGACCTCCTAGAGGTATAGGAACAGAAATCAGTCATCTTAATAGCGCAGTCTTTCCAAGAGTCTACTACTGTTTCTCAAAGCATAGTACAAAAGATGACACTCTAGACTTGGACAGTCTAATTTCCTTGAATCTCCAAGACATTCTCAAGCACCCTTCAAGAATAGGAAGGAACCCCGTGGACTCGGACAGTCTCAATACCCTTTGGATTTCCCATTTCCTTAAAGTAAAGGAAATAACCCTGATCCTCAAATCAAATCCTTGAGTACAGGATTGCTCATATAAGAACTGATTTTCTCTTTAAATCAGCATACTGGACCTGTCACTCAACTGAAACAGTCACAATAGCCTCCTCTTGGGCTTTGTACAATGATTCTCCCCAGCGGAGCTAACAATAGCCTTCGTCTTGGGCTTTGTACAAGACATCAATCACTCCCTTGTTGAGTATAAAACCCTTAGCCTCCATCTCGGGCTTCGTACAAGATACCATAAAAGACTCTCTTGTTGAGTCAACTCCCTTTTAGCCTCCATCTCGGGCTTCGTACGAGATACAAAAAAACTCTCTTGTTGAGTCAAATAGCCTCCATCTCGGGCTTTATACAAGATACCAAAAGACTCCATCGTCGAGTCAAAACCTTTTAGCCTCTCTCTCGGGCTTTGTACGAGACACATATTAGCCCCCTCTTAGGCTTTGTATAAGAAAACCACTGGTTGATCCAATCAACCTTTTAGCATCAAAGTTGTGCCTCGTTCACAGTACACAAACATCAACAACTCCTTTCCCCTCATCTAATCGCTGTAAGCGGCAAGCCTCTGGATTATTTACATCCATGCCACTGTCCCTCTTTTAGCATGAGAAATTCCTAAGGAAAGATGGCATTGCTCTAAACTGAGTTAAAGTCTTCCCCTTCAGGTTGGAAATCCCCTGTAAAGGAAATTATGGCATTGCCGGATTCACAAATCTCGGTTAAAGTAATTCTCCTTTATAAACAGTTGTGACGGACAAACCCCTCTTTAGAGATGACAAATTCTCTCTAAAGTCAAACCCTTTTAGCTTCACATCTTGGGCTTTGAACAAGATACAAACTACCTTCAGCTTCACATCTTGGGCTTTGAACAAGATACAAACCACCTTTAGCTTCACGTCTTGGGATTTGAACAAGACACCAAAACACCATTTCCTCCCGTAGAATAGGAGGAACTACGATCGCTCTGATTTCCCTGTTTCGGAAAAAACGGGAATACGTAGGCATAAGATTGAAAGTAAAATCTTAGCGAGCACACTCAACAAAAACCCAAATCCCGTACCTTCACATATCAATCAAAAAGCATCAGTCATAACATCCCACCGATAGCCCAGACATTCTATTCTTAACAAAATAACCGAAAGGAGACCCACATCTTAATAGCATCTGAAAACCAACAGTTATCTGTTTAAACTCAATTTGCAAGCAGGGTTAATTGGAGACATCTATTTCCCTTCCTTAATCAGCTTAACAGGATAAAAAATGAATCGAACTGTAGTACCCAAGCGATAGTGATTCGAAACCACAAAAACCGCGCTACAGAAAAATGGCGACCACAGTGGGAGGGACAAAGATCTTGTTCTCTTCCCATCCTTTCGGAAGAAACTTTAAGTTTAGAGATTTTTCACACTGAAAAATGGCGACTCTGCTGGGGAGTCACATGAGGAGCTGTTTTACCTTAGTCATCATCGTCCCCATTTTCCACAGAAAAATGGCGACTCTGCTGGGGAGAATCTTTAGGGATCTTGTTCTCTTCTTGTCCCCTAGGTAGAAACCTTGACGTCACTAGGATCTTAGGTCAAAACGCCGTTAATTTGGAACGAAACCACAGGATGGTGACTCCGCCTGGAAACCATTTTCTGTCAGGAACTTAAGATTCTTAGCTTTTAAAGGTCTAGGACATTAGGACAAATATATATACTGCTTTTCCTAATTGATATATGTGTTTATTTTTCTGCTAATGGGAATGCGTGTGATGCCGCATGTGGAAAGATTGAGTATACACTTAAGATAAGTGATGGCGACGAGGTCGACCATCAACCTCAGTGGAGGCTTCCCAATGCAACCCATTCCCTCTCATAGGCAATGGGCCGATTGTGACGTCTGAGAAGCTGAGGAGCCAACCCTTTTGTAGTGCGGAAGCTATCGGAAATAGTTGTCACGTGATACTACCCTCATTTGAGGTTGATGGTCTATTCTCGATGAATAACATTTACTCTAAGATTTTATACAGCTCGCTGGCGATCCTCTTGCTGTTTGTTATCCTGGGAGGAGCTGATGATTTTGAGTACAGGTACAAAAAATCACCCTAGTATAAACCTTTGGGGATGGGTAGAGCCTTGACTTCATGACAACGACCCTTTGACCCCATGTTTTTTCTATGTTTTTGTGTGCTGCATTCATACATTCATTTAAAAAACATTAAAACATTCAAAAAAAAATTTTCTCTTCTAGTCTCTCTGTTTTTCAAATTAAACTAAAACTGCGATTGCAAATATCAGAGAAAAGGATTACGTTAATGGATTTCGATAGAACGAGAACTCATAAGTACAACTTCAGGATTCCAAAACTAGAGGATTTAAGAGGTTTGGCGAGGATGATCACAAACCAAGAGGCTTTCAGAGCCAAGTACGGAGGTTTGCTATCTCTGCTAAGAGTCCATGTGATTGAGGGAATCATGGATGCGCTCATTCAGTTCTACAATCCGGTCTATCACTGTTTCACATTCCCGGATTACCAGCTAGCACCAACGCTGGAGGGGTACTCTCATCTGATTGATCTACACATTACAGATCAAACTCCATTTTCTGGACTGGAAGAAATTCCAAAGAATCAGACCATTGCAAGAGCAATTCATTTGGACGAGTCTGAGGTCAGGACTCACATGACCACTAAGGGTGGCATACAAGGTTTGCCGGCCCAGTTCTTGACAAAGAAAGCCCTGTACTTCGCCAGTATCGGGAACGTGACTGCTTTTGAAAGCATCTTTGTTTTACTCACCTACGGGTTATTTTTGTTGCCCAACATTAATAACTTCGTCGATATCAACTCCATTAAGGCTTTTCTCATTGGAAATCCGGTGCCGACTTTGCTCGCAGATGCGTATCATTCTGTACACTCAGGGAATTTGTACAGTGGAGGGGAGATCACATGCTGTGTACCTCTGCTATACAAATGGTTTATCTCCCATTTGCCCAAGTCTGCTATTTTTTGGGATCACAAGAGTGCCTTACGTTGGTCGCAGAAAATCATGTCCCTCACCAACTCTGACATTGACTGGTGTAATAGGATTTATGATGGAATCAGGATCATTGTCCGTTGTGGAAACTTCCCCAACGTACCCCTTATAGGAACTAAGGGAGGAATCAATTACCATCCAGTTCTTGTTCGTCGTCAATTTGGATACCCGATGAGGCACGTCCCACGGAGTGTTCATTTGGAAGGTCTTTTCTTCAAGGAAGGAGAAAGTGACAAAGCACTAAAGACGGAAATAGTGCACGCTTGGAAACATGTTCATAAGAGAGGACGGGAGTCTCTAGGAAAACCGGACTGTGTCTCGGTGGAGCCTTATCTCCACTGGGTACAAACTAGAGCTCTCAAGCTAAAGATGCCTTATCCTCGTCATGGAGTTCTTCCGCCGAGGGAGTCTATCATGTACTTCATGACTGAGACTGAAAAGCTTCAGGTTACTCTCAACAAAGTTCAACGGGAGAGGAGGTCTTGGAAGAACAAGTATCGCACCCTCAACGTGGAGTGCATCAAAATACAACAACTACTGAAAGATAAAGATGCTCTGATTGAAATTTTGGAGCAGCATGCTGTAGAGAATCAAGATGACCAAAGGAATTTGCTCACTCCTTTCACCTGGTAAAGGAATGACAACCCGACAACGGCCCAAGAGCCCCGGTCAAAGAAAAGGAAAGTACCAAAATCAGCGCCCGATTTCTCTTCAGAGAGGACTCGGGACCCATTAGCTTAGGTTTCTGTTTCCGCACCTTGTAATCTACTGTATTTCCATTTCTGCAATCCTTTGAATTCAATAAAAAGGGGTTTCCCCACTGTTTGATATTTGCAATCTAATTGTCGAAGTTTATTTTGATTAAACCAAAAAAACAATTAATATAATCATTGCATTCATCATTCTCACATCGCGAATTCTTCTTACCTACGAATCTCACGTTTGTGTCTCGGTTCTAGAGTCAAATTGTCTCATTCGTACAATACTCGAGCCAATCGTCAGAAAAAGATGGATGATCTTGAGGAAGAAAACAGAGAGTTGAAAGAAGAGATCGACGCTCTAAGAGAGGATATAAGAAAGCTTCGTAACGACATGCAAGCCATGGCAGAAGCTCAGCTACAAAGGACTGTGATCTCAAAGATCACCTCAATGCCCATAGTGGAGAAGTATGATCCTAGGTATCAAATGCCGAAAGATTGTCCTTGGGGCATGCCTGTTAACTATATCCTGGAAGGATATGTCCCGCTGATCACTAAAGATCAGGGAATTATAACAGAAGCCGCTGGGCCTGAAGGTTACAAACTTCGGGAAAGTGAAGATGCCAGGGGCATACTGAAGACTCCTGAAGGTTACAAACTTCGGGAAACGCCAAGATTCACTGCCGTAGTCACGGTCCCACCCCCTGTGGTGCACACTGTCCCGGAAGGACAGATTCTGCCGATACCTTCTGGTAAGAAGGAAACTATGTTCGATAGAATGGATGAATTCCAGGAACAGTTCTTGGAAATGCAGAAAGAATTGCAAGCCATCCGCGGTCAGGATCTATTTGGAAAGGACGCCGTAGACCTCTGCTTGGTCCCCAATGTGAAAGTTCCGCACAAATTTCAAGTGCCCGACTTTGAAAAATACAAGGGTAACTCTTGCCCTCAGAGCCATCTGGTGATGTACGCTCGGCGAATGTCAGCTCAGACGGAGAATCAGGACTTACTGATTCACTACTTTCAGGATAGTTAACCCGGTGCCGCCTTAAAATGGTACATGGGTTTAAACCACGCTACGATCAGCACTTTCAGAAATCTTGGTACTGCCTTCGTCCAACAATACAAATACAATTTGGACATGGCACCGGACAGAGATCGGCTCAGATCAATGTCACAAAAGGACAAGGAAACCTTTAAGGAGTATGCTCAAAGATGGCGTGAAATTGCCGCTCAGATTTGTCCACCTCTTGAGGAAAAAGAGATGACAAAGATCTTCTTAAAGACCTTAAGCTCATTTTACTATGACAGAATGGTTTCCAGTGCGCCCAGTGATTTCACCGAGATGGTGGGCATGGGAGTTCGTCATGAGGAAGCCGTCCGAGAAGGACGTCTGGTAAAAGACGCTGGATCATCGAGTAGTACAAAACGATACGGTAGTGCTCTCCCTAAGAAAAAAGAGCAAGATATTGGGAATATCTCTCTCGAAAAGAAAAGGCGACGGTATCAGCCAGTAGCAGCTGTAACTCCTACTATCAGCCCTGCGCCTATTCCTACGTATCAACCTCAGGTTGCGCAAAGCCAACCTAATCAGCAAAGGACACAACAGCCTCTTCAGCAGGCTCGTCTTCCATACAATAACAACCGTACAACACGGCCACCAGGGTTTGATCCTATACCCATGTTGTACGCAGAACTATTTCTGTTACTATTGGCTAAGGGGCAGATCCAGACTAAGTCTCCTCTTACAGTACCAGAAAATCTGCCTTTTTGGTTCAAAGCGGATCAGACATGCCCTTATCATCAAGGAAGACCAGGGCATAACATAGAGAACTGTCTCAATTTCAAGTCCGACGTGCAAAAGCTTGTTAGGAGCGGGCTCTTATCTTTCAAAGATACGAATCCCAATGTTCTTACGAACCCGCTGCCTCAACATGAGAAAGCTGCAGTCAACCTGATTGAGAAAGAACTTAACAATGTCTATCAAATTCACGATGTACTCTTATTGAGGACCAATCTGGTCAAGATGCATTGTAGACAGAGTGGATATGGCCATGTGCCACCTCATGATTATCATCAGTATGATATCTGCTCTAAAAGCAATCGAGGATGTTTTGTGGTACAAGCAGCTCTACAAGAACAGATGGATCTCGGATGGATCCAAGAGCACCGAGTTCGTGGAGTTAACATGGTCTACACGAATTCCAACGTCATTCAGAACCACGACATCCGTACGATGAATGTCGACTTGGTGGTGATGCACTCAAGGCAAAGCCAGTATCAAATCTGCCGCGGCACGATTACGGTTCTTGTCTGACTTGCTCGGTAAACAAACAGGGATGCTCTTTCATATAGGAGGCCCTCCAGCGTCAGATGGATCTCAGATGGATCCAGGACTACCATGATAGGAATCCCTATCAAATCAACATGGTTCAAATCTTCGACATTCGCTTAATGAATACCAACTTGGTAGAGTTGCATGCTGAGCAAGTCCGACTCGGATTCCTGATATCACATAATTATCACAGCTGTAAAGCAGGTTGCGAAAACGATCAGGGATGTGCCCTTGTCCAGGAAACACTTCAGCACTTGTTAAATCATTGTTGGATGCCAATCTACATGGATGAAGATACTCAGCAAATTAGTATCAATAACAAAAACCCCACTCGACGTCAAAGTCAGGATGTCCGACCCGTGGAAGCTAACCTAGTGAGGTTACATTGTATTCAAAGTGGGCGTGGTCAGGTGCCACCACACAATTATGAACGTTGTGGAGTCTGTTCAGAAAGTAACCAATGGTGCTACCTTGTGCGAGCAGCTCTCCAGGGGCAAGTGGATCGTGGAGAGATCCGCCCATATCCAGGTTTCGGGCCCATCAACTGGGCGCCGAATTACCTTGCCGATCAAATTGAGGACGTTGTTGTAATCTCTGATCATCAAAGAACTAGGGATGTTTTTACCATTATCCCTCTGCTTGACGAATCAAGAACTCCCAACCGGGAATGGATCGAGATTACCTACGATGGTCAGAAAAACCAGAAGGTTCCCATAGTCATCTATTTGCCGGGACCACTACCGTATGAATCAGCTAAGGCAATCCTTTACAAATACGGTGCAACGATAATTGAAAATGGAAAGGAAATTCCATTACCCTCCGTCGTGAATATTGCAGACATCAGTCGTGTAACACAGAGTGGTAGAATCTTCAACAGAGGAGTTAGAGAGTCTAACAAAGAAAAGGAACTTCAGACAGAAGCTCCCGATCCACCAGTCGGTCAATCCAGTAATCCCGACCTTTCGAAAAACGATGATGAGATGCTGAAGCTCATCCAAAGGAGTGAATACAACATTGTCGATCAACTGTTACAGACTCCTTCAAAGATCTCGGTATTATCATTGTTACTCAGTTCAGAAGCGCACAGGGAGGCTCTACAAAAAGTCTTGGAGCAAGCCTTCGTAGAACAGGATGTAATAATCAGACAGATCGATAGTATTATCTCTAACATCACTTCTTGCAATAACTTGGGATTTAGTGATGAGGAATTACCTGAAGAGGGTCGCCGTCATAACATGGCACTCAATATCACAGTCAACTGCCAGGACGATGCTTTAGCCAGCGTACTGGTAGACACAGGGTCAGCCCTGAATGTTATGCCGAAGTCCACTTTGATGAAATTATCATTCAAAGGACCCCCGATGAGAACCAGCGAGGTCATCGTCAAAGCATTCGACGGATCCAGAAAAATGGTTATCGGCGAAGTTGATCTTCCCATAACTATTGGTCCTCACACTTTCCAAGTCACCTTCTAGGTCATGGACATCCGGGCAACTTACAGTTGTTTATTAGGAAGATCTTGGATACATCAGGCTGGAGCGGTCACCTCGACCCTCCACCAAAAGCTAAAGTTCGTCCAGAATGGCCAACTCATCACAGTCTGTGAGGAACAGGCCTTGCTCGTCAGCAATTTATTGTCATCCACTTATGTGGAACCAGAAGGGATAATCGGACCCAGTTCCAACCGCTCTCGTTACACAAGGACGAACAATCCGGAGGAGGAACTTCGATTTCCTCATACAAAGATGTTATTAAAGCGGTCGAGAGTACCGATACAACAGGATGGGGACAGCTTGTCATTCCTACTAGCAATACAACAAAGAAGGGTCTTGGTTTTTCTGCAACCTGTACCCGGACAGCTGCCAGTGATGAAAGCCTTCATCCCATTCAGAACTTCTTCCACAGTGGAGGTTTCCTTCACCTAGTGACTCAGGAAGTGCATACCATCAATAAAGATGATTCCTCCGACACTGTTGAAGAATGGAAGTCCTATCTTAACAAGGACGGATATATATTTCAGGAAGAGGTGCCTACGCCATTTTTCTATCCCGCACAGAGTCCGAGATTTATACCACAGTCAGATGTCGAAATGATATACGGAGATTGTGATCCGGAAAGATGTTGTGACACCCCTTTCTATACCCCCAAGCTATTAAAGCGATAAATAAAATTCAAAATTTCATCAGAGTATAATTAAACATACACGGCACAGACCGAGGGGTCACATCAATTTGAAACCAATATACAATACCTGCTCATACAGATATGCAACCATTCAGGTAGTATTACACCCACAATTCAGAAACAGAATAAAAGCGGAAAATCCGTAACTGAATATCAACACACACATATATATATATACATATATATATATATATATATATATATATATATATATATATATATATATCATGAAAGTTTGTTCGTCATGTACAACCATACATGTACAATTCAAAAGATACATATACATAATACAAAATAATCACAAACGGCCACCCTAACTACCCGGTGTCACATATCAGAGCCGACCGACAAAAGAATGAAGACCCTAGCTTCACAAAAAGACCTCCAGGAACTCTAATCTGCAATGCCTCATAGAGCATTATAAAACACCAGAAGGGTGAGAAAAACAATCATAATACAGTTGCATATAATTATATATTAACACAGAAATGCCCAAGTAAAATATTCTCACCACAATTGCACCACAATCAAATACGACACAACACAGTATAACTCTCAAGTATCAAATACCACTACACATCAATCATGCACAATACACTCATCATCAATACAATTACACATATTCCATCTCATCAATCACATTCACAATTCCATGCACAATTAATCCATGATTTATGCAAATGCACAGAGACCGACACAACGACTCTATGCACATGCCATGCGGTACCGACTTCCAATATTCCTCATCACTAGTTCACTCAGGAACTCTGCTGGAATCATCGCTCATTACTGAGGATCACTCAAGTAACACCCCGCCAGGCCTACGATGTTCCCCGTCGCTTTAGGTCCTCTGGGTATAAGGCGCACGACGTTTATGGATTGCTTTAGGTCCTCTCGGTATAAGGCGCACAATCTGATCGCTCACACCCCACACGGGCACACGATCGTCTATAACCATCGCTTTAGGTCCTCTTATTTTTAAGGCGCACAATATATCAAATCGCTTTAGGTCCTCTTATTTTTAAGGCGCACAATATATCAAATCGCTTTAGGTCCTCTTATTTTTAAGGCGCACGATGTTATAGCAGATTCCCTCCGGAATCAATCCGTCACTCAGGACATCACAATAATGCATATCATGATGCTTGGCATACAATGACTCATGACATTTAATATGCACACATATACACATCCATAATCATGCATATATCAACAATTACCATACATCGCATTTTCTTACCGTAAGGCCACCAACCATCATCACAATATGTATTTCATGCAATTTCATCACCCAACAGTACATATGTCATACAATATCTACACCAACAACATATCGCACTTACACACCAAGTTCACACACTTAAACGGCAAAAGTCGACAACAAAACAACACATTTTCTAATTCCCGACATAATTTAATCGGCCAACAATTCGCAAAACCATCATCATAATAAAGTACATTTTTTTAATCTTTCTAACGCATCAAACCACGCCTCAAACCGAACCATAGATCAAAAGTTACAAAGAAAACAAATTGGGAAAAACTGCTACATTCGCAGTACAAAGCTCCTAGCGAGTCCTTCGCTACTTCATTCGCAGTGCGAATGTCCTAGCGAACCAAGGCAGAAGCAAAAATAGCCTAGAAAATTCCCAACGTTCGCAGTGCGAACCATCCAGCGAATGCTCGCTACCCCATTCACAATGCGAATCCTCCAGTGAACAGTGGCAGAATGAAAAATAATACAACGTTCGCAGTGCGAACATCACGCGAACGCTCGCCACTCCATTCGCTGGCCATTCGCAGTGCGAACCTGCGATTTCAGCAAAACCCAACAGCGTACCAGTTCATCCAAAAATGATATTTTCTCAACCAAAACATTTCCAAACCAACATATAACAATTAGAACATAACTCAAACATGGTAACAAGTATGCTACTATGTTTACACCGATTTTCAACCGTGAAAACATCGATTTCTAACAAAATTCTCATTTCCAACCTAGAACTCAAAGCTATGTAAAAGCAAGAAAACATCCAAGCAAACACATACATAATCATACACAAACATAGTATAATCGAGTTTCGCACCCTTACCCGATTAAATCGTGTTCTAGAAGGTCGATTGATTGATTTCCAAGTTTTCCAAATTTCTCTCTTTTTCTTCTCTTCTCCTCTTCTTTTCTTCTCCTCTTCTTTTTCTTACTATTTTTCTCTCTTTCTATTTTCTATTATATTCTAACTTAACAAAATAAATCAAAATGCCCAAAATACCCCTACACTCAAATATCTCGCAAATGTTCCCAAAACGCGATAAAATATATTCACGATGAAAAATAACATATTTTCACATAAAAGTCAGAAATAAAATAATATAATAATAAAATAATAAAAAACGACTCAATTAAATAAAAACTGACAAATCTGGGGCGTTACAACTCTCCCCCACTTAGAAATTTTCGTCCTCGAAAATCTTACCTGAGACGAACAACTCTGGATACGACTCCCACATCCGACTCTCCAACTCCCAAGTCAAATTGCCCTCAGCAGCGCCTCCCCACGCCACCTTCTCAAGTGCAATATCCTTGCCTCTAAACCGTTTCACCTTGCGATCTAAAACCCTAACTGGTAATGCCTCCACCGTAAGGTTCTCCCTTACCTCAACCTCGTCCATCGGAATCACATGTGACGGATCCGGAACATACTTCCGAAGCTACGAAACATGGAACACATCATGCAAATTCGACAGATTCGGCGGCAACGCCACCCTATAAGCCACAGCACCCACTCTCGCAGATATCTGGTAAGGACCAATAAACCGAGAAGTAAGTTTCTTCGATTTCAATACACGACCAACACCCGTTACCGGCGTAACTCTCAAAAATACATGATCGCCCTCTTGAAACTCAAGATCTTTTCTTCTCCGATCATGATAACTCTTTTGCCTACTCTGAGAAGCCTTCATTTTCTCACGAATAATCTTCACTTTTTCCGTAGTTTGTTGCACCAACTCTGGTCCAACTACCGAACTCTCACCTGATTCGTGCCAACACAACGATGTTCAACATCTTCGTCCATACAGTGCTTCAAACGGTGCCATTCCAATACTCGAATGGAAACTGTTATTATACGTGAACTCAATCAATGCAAGATAACTATCCCACGCACCACCTTGTTCCAAAACACACGCTCTCAACAAATCTTCCAAAGACTTAATCGTTCTCTCCGTCTGTCCATCCGTCTGCAGATGATAAGCCGAACTCAATCTCAATTTAGAACCCAACGCCTTCTATAAACTTTCCCAAAATCTCGAGGTAAACCTCGGATCTCGATCCGAAATAATACTTAACGGAACTCTATGCAACTTCACAATCACACTGATGTAAATCTCAGCTAACTGTTCCAAAGAAAAACTGATGTCAATCGGAATGAAATGAGTCGATTTAGTCAACCTATCAACAACCACCCAAATAGCATTATGCCCTCGTTGTGTATTTGGCAACCCTGTCACAAAATCCATGGAGATGTTATCCCACTTCCACTCAGGAATATCCAACGGTTGCAACAAACCACTAGGCCTCAGATGTTCCACCTTTGATTTCTGACAAGTCAAACACGCATAAACAAACTGAGCCACATCTCTTTTCAAACCAGACCACCAGAAAATCTTCTTCAAATCTTGGTACATCTTATTCGCTCCCGGATGTATACTCAAATTACTCCAGTGTCCCTCCTCCAAAATCATCTTTTTCAACTCCACATCATCAGGAATACAAATTCGACCTCGGAACCTCAAAACACCATTAATATCCACTTTAAAATCACTATTCGCCTCTTTTTCTCCAACCAACATCAAATCCACAAATTTCACATCTAGCTTCTGTTTCTCCCTCACCGTCATCAGAAAATCATTAGTAACCTTCAACATACCCAGCCTCACACTATCTGACGACACTTCACATACCAAACTCAAATCTCTAAACGATTCCAAAAGTTCCCACTCCTTAACCATTAAAGCAGACATATGCAACGATTTCCGGCTCAATGCGTCGGCTACCATATTAGCTTTACCAGGAGGGTAATTCAAGCCAAAGTCGTAGTCCTTCAAAAATTCCAACCATCTTCGTTGCCTCATATTCAATTCCTTCTGATCAAACAGATATTTCAAACTCTTGTGATCACTAAAGACTTTAAACCTCGCACCAAAAAAATAATGCCTCCAAATTTTCAACACAAAAACCACAGCCGCTAACTCCAAATCATGCGTAGGGTAATTCTTCTCATGCACTCTTAACTGCCTTGAAGCATACGCCACGACCTTACCGTCTTGCATCAGAACACCACCTAGACCAATCAAAGACGCATCACAATACACCACAAACGGTTCATTAGGATTCGGCAAAATCAAAATCGGAGCTGTCGTCAATCTTCTCTTCAGCTCATTAAAACTTTCCTCGCACCGAATATCCCAAATGAACGCTTGCCCCTTTACAAGTCAACTGGGTCAAAGGAAGTGCTAGCTTAGAAAATCCTTCAGTGAACCTTCGGTGATATCCGGCCAAACCCAAAAAGCTTCAAATTTCAGTAACAGATCTCGGAGCCTCCCATTGTAGAACTGCTTCTACTTTAGATGGGTCCACAGAAATACCATTACCTGAAATCACGTGCCCAAGAAAACTCACCTCCGACAACCAGAATTCACACTTGGACAATTTGGCAAAAAGCTTCTTTTTCTTCAAAACCTGCAAAACAATACGCAAATGCTCCCTGTGCTCCTCCCGAGACTTAGAATAAATCAAAATGTCATCAATAAACACAACAACAAATCGATCCAAATGCTCGTGGAAAATACGATTCATGTACTCCATAAACACACCTGGCGCATTAGAAACCCCGAACGACATCACAGAATATTCATAATGACCGTATCGTGTCCTAAAAGCCGTCTTCTGAATATCTTCCTCTTTCACCCTAATCTGATGATATCCCGACCTTAAGTCAATCTTACTGAACACACACGCACCAACCAACTGATCCATCAAATCATCAATCCTTGGAAGAGGATACTTATTCTTAATCGTCACCTTATTCAACTGGCGATAATCAATACACAATCGCATACTTCCGTCTTTCTTTTTCACCAATAAAACTGGAGCACCCCAAGGAGAAACACTTGGCCTCATAAACCTCTTCTCCAACAACTAATTCAATTGCTTCTTTAACTCAACCAACTCAGATGCCGACATACGATAAGGTGCCATAGAAACAGGTCTAGTACAGGAACTAGATCTATCGAAAACTCCACCTCTCTCTCTGGTGGCAAGTCTGAAATATCCTCAGGAAACACTTCCAGAAAATCACACACAACCGGAAACACCTCAAGTGAAACTTGACTATCCACATTCAAAGATGCAAACAACCCAAGCAACTGAGCTTCCTCCGCCAAAAGTCTTTTCAACTCTTTGGTAGATAAGAAACTCGAGTCTTCGTCTTCCTCAAGAGAAGGAAACCTTACAAGCTTATGATAACAATCAATATGAACCCGATTGAATTGCAACCAATTCATTCCCAGAACCACATCTAACCCTTCCAATGGCAAACACACTAAATCCATTTCAAAGTCTTTACCATAAATGGTCAAAGGACAACTCAAACAAACCAAAGAAGTAGTTACTGACCCCATTGTTGGAGTATCAATAACCATCTCACCATCCATCAAAGGCAACACAAGATTCAAACACTTCACGCACTCAGACGAAATAAACGAATGAGTCGCTCCAGTATCAATAATAGCAACTAAAGGCGTACTATTAATAAAATAAGTACCTCTGATCAGACGATCTGCACTTGAAGTCTGAGTCCATGCCAATGAAAATACCTTCCCACTAGTTGGAGCCTGCTTCGGTTTCTGACACTTTGTGCTAATATGACCAGGTTCACCACAGTTGAAACACTTCACCACATTCTTCCGCTTACAATCAGCTACGACATGTCCGACACTCCACAATTAGAACACTTTCTCCCATCTTTCCTGCACTCAAACTGATGATGCCCCAACTCACCACACTTAAAACATCTCATAGAATTAGACATACCTCCTCCACCTGACCTTCGATCAAAAGTATCCCTTTGCTTACCTTTATCAGCTGGTGTTACATACGGACCACTACGAAACTGTTGCTTCCCTTTTTCTGTCACTCACACTCTTGTAGTGAGTAGAACGAGCCTTACTGTCCTCTTCATGAATCCTACAACACTCCACCAGATCAGAAAACATTCTTATCCTATGATAACCGATTGCCTGCTTAATCTCAGGACGCAATCCACTCTCAAACTTCACACACTTAGAAAACTCTGCAGTTGCTTCAGCATAATGAGGATAAAACTGCACAAGCTCCACAAACTTAGCAGTATAATCAACAACATACATACTACCTTGTTTCAGTTCCAAGAACTCAATTTCCTTCTTTCCCCTAACATCCTCGGGAAAATACTTCCTCAGAAACTCCTGGCTAAACAATTCCTAAGTAACTTCTTCATCCCCAGCTTCCAACACCTGACGAGTACTAACCCACCAGTCATCAGCTTCTTCCTGTAACATGTGAGTTCCCAGTCTCACCTTACTGTCCTCAGCACAATCCATAACTCAGAAAATCCTTTCAATCTCTTTCAACCAAATCTGTGCACCATCAGGATCATGTTTTCCCTTGAAGACAGGTGGTTTGTTCTTCCTGAACTCATCATTACCTGCAGCATTAGGTGCACCCTGCACAGCATGAGCCATAGCTTGCATAGCAGCAGCCAAAGCAGCATCGTTCCTACCAGCGATATTCTTTTCATTTTCAATAACAGCAACTATGGTTAAACAAACAGCTCACCCAATACGCCAACACCGACAAAGACTAACACAACCAGACACGAACTGACACGGACTGGCACGGACTGACACGGACTGGCTCGGATACCACTTAATGTGACACCCCCTTCTATACCCCAAGCTATTAAAGCGATAAATAAAATTCAAAATTTCATCAGAGTATAATTAAACATACACGGCATAGACCGAGGGGTCACATCAATTTGAAACCAACATACAACACCTGCTCATACAGATATGCAACCATTCAGGTAGTATTACACCCACAATTCAGAAACAGAATAAAAGCGGAAAATCCGTAACTGAATATCAACATATATATATATATATATATATATATATATAAATATATATATATATATATCATGAAAGTTTGTTCGTCATGTACAACCATACATGTACAATTCAAAAGATACATATACATAATACAAAATAATCACAAACAGCCTCCCTAACTACCCGGTGTCACATATCAGAGCCGACCGACAAAAGAATGAAGACCCTAGCTTCACAAAAAGACCTCCAGCAACTCTAATCTGCAATGCCTCATAGAGCATTATAAAACAGCAGAAGGGTGAGAAAAACAATCATAATACAGTTGTATATAATTATATATTAACACAGAAATGCCCAATTAAAATATTCTCACCACAATTGCACCACAATCAAATACGACACAACACAGTACAACTCTCAAGTATCAAATACCACTACACATCAATCATGCACAATACACTCATCATCAATACAATTACACATATTCCATCTCATCAATCACATTCACAATTCCATGCACAATTAATCCATGATTTATGAAAATGCACAGAGACCGACACAATGACTCTATGCACATGCCATGCGGTACCGACTTCCAATATTCCTCATCACTAGTTCACTCAGGAACTCTGCTGGAATCATCGCTCATTACTGAGGATCACTCAAGTAACACCCCGCCGGGCCTACGATGTTCCCCGTCGCTTTAGGTCCTCTGGGTATAAGGCGCACGACGTTTATGGATTGCTTTAGGTCCTCTCGGTATAAGACGCACAATCTGATCCCTCACACCCCACACGGGCACACGATCGTCTATAACCATCGCTTTAGGTCCTCTTATTTTTAAGGCGCACAATATATCAAATCGCTTTAGGTCCTCTTATTTTTAAGGCGCACGATGTTATAGCAGATTCCCTCCGGAATCAATCCGTCACTCAGGACGTCACAACAATGCATATCATGATGCTTGGCATACAATGACTCATGACATTTAATATGCACACATATACACATCCATAATCATGCATATATCAACAATTACCATACATCGCATTTTCTTGCCGTAAGGCCACCAACCATCATCACAATATGTATTTCATGCAATTTCATCACCCAACAGTACATAAGTCATACAATATCTACACCAACAACATATCGCACTTACACACCAAGTTCACACACTTAAACGGCAAAAGTCGACAACAAAACAACACATTTTCTAATTCCCGACATAATTTAATCGGCCAACAATTCGCAAAACCATCATCATAATAAAGTACATTTTTTTTATCTTTCTAACGCATCAAACCATGCCTCAAACCGAACCATAGATCAAAAGTTACAAAGAAAATAAATTGGGAAAAACTGCTACATTCGCAGTGCGAAGCTCCTAGCGAGTCCTTCGCTACTTCATTCGCAATGCGAATGTCCTAGCGAACCAAGGAAGAAGGAAGAATAGCCTAGAAAATTCCCAACGTTCGCAGTGCGAACCATCCAGCGAATGCTCGCTACCCCATTCGCAATGCGAATCCTCCAGCGAACAGTGGCAGAATGAAAAATAATACAACGTTCGCAGTGCGAACATCACGCGAACGCTCGCCACTCCATTCGCTGGCCATTCGCAGTGCGAACCTGCGATTTCAGTAAAACCCAGCAGCGCACCAGTTCATCCAAAAATGATATTTTCTCAACCAAAACATTTCCAAACCAACCTATAACAATTAGAACATAACTCAAACATGGTAACAAGTATGCTACTACGTTTACACCGATTTTCAACCGTGAAAACATCGATTTCTAACAAAATTCTCATTTCCAACCTAGAACTCAAAGCTATGGAAAAGCAAGAAAACATCCAAGCAAACACATACATAATCATACACAAACATAGTATAATCGAGTTTCGCACCCTTACCCGATTAAATCGTGTTCTAGAAGGTCGATTGATTGATTTCCAAGTTTTCCAAATTTCTCTCTTTTTCTTCTCTTCTCCTCTTCTTTTCTTCTCCTCTTCTTTTTCTTCTCCTCTTCTTTTTCTTACTATTTTTCTCTCTTTCTATTTTCTATTATATTCTAACTTAACAAAATATAACAAAATGCCCAAAATACCCCTACACTCAAATATCTCGCAAATGTTCCCAAAACGCGATAAAATATATTCACGATGAAAAATAACATATTTTCACATAAAAGTCAGAAATAAAATAATATAATAATAAAATAATAAAAAACAACTCAATTAAATAAAAACTGACAAAACTGGGACGTTACAGATGTCGTGCTCCGCCAAATTCATTAGAGGAGGACACTCTGATGAAAGACAACTTTGACCACAACTATTATGGCCCGATGGATGGCCTGCCAATGTGGCAGCCTTACCCAGGAGATTTGGGGACAGAAAGTCAGCCGAACAATGAAAATCAGCTGAGCATCATTGAACAGAATACCTGCGTCCCCACCATGTCATAGGATCAACACTCAGGTCATTCAGAAATTACTCAACATAACGATGAATTTACAACGTTTGCAGGACTTAAATTCATCAACTATGCTTTTCCCGAGGTCAACGTCATCGAGAGGGATGACTCCTCCAGTTCGAAAGAAGTGTGGGACACCTTGGGACAACCGAGTGAAAAGTACGACTATATGGTCAAGTACACCGCTCCCGAAGGCTCTCGTATTAGGCTCGAAGATACCCAGCCAACTGGATGGGGAGATATAGCTGAGAGCACAAATGCTATGCAAAATGCAACAGAGGAATTCTCCTATGACAATTCTGCCTGGGAAACAGATTCCAATGATCCTGCTCCACCAGAAATCAGCGTTATTTCTGAAGACAAATCAAGGAAGGTGCCAGACTTTGTGATTCACCGAGGAGTTCGCCGCCAATGGGTTGCTGTCGATGTTCCGAAGATTATTCATAAGTCAAAGTAATTGCCATCTTTAACCTTTCACCTTGCCCAGGTGAAACAGATGTTTTAATAGGGCTCGCTTTCTGTAAATTTTCCCTATTCGCTTAGCCCAAAGCGACAGAGTTTTGTTTTATAGGGCTGTAGTTTCAAGAATCGACTTGTTCATTAATAAAATAACGTCGTTCTGTAATTTTCACATTAATTGTTGTTTTCTCTTTTTGCTTTTTCTCAGAAAATGGTAATCCTAAAAACAATTCAATAATAAAAACAAGCAGTAAAAGAAAAATACACTGCACACACTTTCATTTTCTCTATCTCTTCTAAACACGAATCATCACGTCATGCAGATTGCTTGTTTTAAACCCCGTTGAAACATACGATCCAATGCCTTCTCCCGACTTTGAGTTCCCGGTATTTGGGGCTGAAGAAGAAGTTGACAACGAAATTCCAGAAGAGATCTCCCGATTACTCAGACAAGAGGAAAGATCCATTGAACCTCACAAAGAGCCGTTGGAAACAGTAAACTTGGGTTCAGAAAAAAGAGAGAAAAGAAATCAGGATTGGGGCACTGCTCAGTCTAATTGCCAAAGAGAGTTTGATAAAGCTTCTCAAAGGATTTCCCGATGTATTCGCTTGGTCCTATCAGGATATGCTAGGGTTGGATACCAGCATCGTGGAACATCATTTACCATTGAGATCGGAATGTCCGCCAGTGAAACAAAGGTTGAGACGGACTCATCCGGACATGGCCATCAAAATCAAAGAGGAGGTACAGAAACAGATTGACGCAGGTTTCCTCGCCACATCAGAATATCCTCAATGGTTAGCCAATATTGTACCCGTTCCGAAAAAGGACGGAAAGGTCAGAATGTGTGTCGAATACAGAGATCTAAACAAGGCAAGTCCAAAGGACGACTTTCCTTTACCACACATTGACATGCAGGTAGACAGTACAGCAAAATTCAAAGTTTTCTCCTTCATGGATGGATTCTCGGGCTATAATCAAATCAAAATGGCGCCGAAAGACATGGAGAAAACTTCGTTCATCACCCCATGGGGTACCTTTTGCTACAAGGTAATGTCGTTCGGTTTGAAGAACATCGGGGCAACCTATCAAAGGGCCATGACTACTCTGTTTCATGACATGATACATAAAGAAATCGAAGTGTATGTCGATGATATGATTGCAAAATCTAAGACAGAGGAGGAGCATGTGACCCACTTGTCAAAACTTTTCAAGCGTCTGAGAAAATACAAACTCCGCTTGAATCCCAGCAAGTGTACCCTCGATGTCCGTTCATGGAAACTCTTAGGGTTCATCGTCAGCCAGAAAGGAATTGAGGTTGATCCTGACAAGGTCAAGGCCATTCAAGAAATGCCTTCTCCGAAAACTGAAAAACAAGTCAGAGGATTCCTGGGACGTTTGAACTACATCTCCAGGTTCATATTCCTCATGACCGCGACATGTGCGCCGATTTTCAAATTACTTAAAAAGAACCAGGACTGCGTTTGGACAGAAGATTGCCAAACCGCCTTCGACAGTATTAAGGAATATCTGTTGAATCCTCTGATTCTATCACCTCCAGTGGAAGGAAGACCACTGATCATCTACCTTACAGTCTTGGAAGACTCAATGGGGTGTGTACTTGGCCAACAAGACGAAACCAAAAGGAAAGAGTCTGCCATTTACTATCTAAGCAAGAAGTTCACCGACTGCGAAACTCGGTACACTATGCTCAAAAAAACTTGCTGTGCTTTGGCTTGGGCAGCCAAACGGCTATGTCAGTACATGATTCGTCACACTACTTGGTTAATCTCCAAAATGGATCAAATCAAGTACGTCTTCGAAAAACCTGCTCTCATGGGAAGGATTGCCCATTGGCAGATGTTGCTATCAGAATATGACATAGAGTACCATGCTCAGAAAGCCGTTAAGGGGAGTATTTTAGCCGATCATTTGGCTCATCAACCGATTGACGATCAAGAATCAATCGGGTTTGACATCCCAGACGAAGATGTCATGTATCTGAAAATGAAAGATTGCGATGAACCGCTACCCAGTGAAGGGCCAGAACCAGGTTCCCAGTGGGGACTAATCTTTGACGAAGCAGTTAACTATTATGGAAACGGAATTGGGGCAATAATTGTTACCCCTCAGGGTACCCACATTCCTTTCACCGCTAGACTTACATTCAAGTGTACAAACAACGAGGCCGAATACGAAGCTTGTATTATGGGTCTCAAAGAAGCAATTGATTTAAGGATCAAGAACTTGGACGTATACGGCGACTCAGCCCTGGTCATCAATCAGATAAAAGGAGATTGGAACACATACCAATCAGGATTGATTCCTTACAAAGATTATGCAAGAAGGTTGTTACCCTTCTTCAACAGAGTCGAGTTTCATCACATCCCTCGTGATGAGAATCACATGGCTGATGCATTAGCCACACTCTCTTCCATGATTAGTGTAGGTCAATGGAACGACTTGCCTAAGATCGACATCATGCGCCTTGAACGGCCCGCTTGCATCTTCACGATTGAAGCAGTCATAGACGACAAACCTTGGTATCACGATATCAAATGCTTCCTTCAGAAACAAGAGTACCCTCCTGGGGCATTCAGAAAGGATAGAAAGACCCTCAGAAGACTAGCATGTAGTTTCTTCCTGAGCGGTGATACTCTCTATAAGAGAAATTTTGACTTGGTTTTGCTTCGATGCGTCGACAGACCAGAGGCAGACATGTTGATGAAAGAAATTCATGAAGGATCCTTTGGCACTCATGCCAACAGACACACAATGGCGAGAAAAATTCTGAGAGCAGGGTACTATTGGTTGACAATGGAATCCGACTGCTACAAGTACATGAGGAGGTGTCACAAGTGTCAGATATACTCCGACAAAATTCATGTACCGCCAACGCATCTCAAAGTTCTCTCTTCCCCGTGGCCTTTTTCCATATGGGGAATCAGCATGATTGGCAAGATTGAGCCCAAAGCTACAAACGGACATCGGTTCATCCTGGTAGCCATTGACTACTTCACCTAGTGGGTCGAAGCAGCGTCGTACGCTAATGTAACCCGACAAGTGGTGGTCCGATTTATCAAAAACAATATCATCTGCCGTTATGGTGTTCCGAGCCAGATCATTACGGATAATGGACCTAACTTGAACAATAAGATGATGAAAGAGTTGTGTGCAGAGTTCAAGATCGAACACCATAACTCATCTCCCTACCGACCAAAGATGAACGGAGTGGTAGAAGCGGCTAACAAGAACATTAAGAGGATTGTTCAGAAGATGGTCGTAACCTAAAAAGACTGGCACAAGATGCTACCCTTTGCTCTTCACGGTTATCGAACATCTGTCTGCACTTCAACAGGGGCAACCCTTTTCTCTCTAGTATATGGCATGGAAGCAGTGCTCCCTATCGAAGTAGAGATCCCATCAATTCGGGTATTGATGGAAGCAAAGCTTACAGAAGCTGAATGGTGTCAAAGTCGACATGACAAACTGAATCTGATTAAAGAGAAGTGAATCACGGCACTATGCCACGGTCAGCTGTATCAACAGAGAATGAAGAGGGCGTTTGACAAAAAGGTCTGACCTCGCGTCTTCAGAAAAGGAGACCTCGTGCTCAAGAAGATACAATCATTTCTCACTGATTCGCGAGGCAAATGGACTCCGAATTATGATGGTCCCTATGTGGTCACGAAAGCTTTCTTAGGCGACACCTTGAGACTTGTAACCATGGACGGAGAGGAATTTTCCTACCCCACAAATGTTGATGTAGTCAAGAAATACTTCGCCCAAAAAAAATGACTCGGTGGATTGAAAACCCGAAAGGGCGGTCCAGGCAAAAGTTAGAGACAAAATAAAAAAAAATCATCCCGGTGGATTAGAAACATCACGGTACAATCCATGCAAAAGTTAGGGATAATGGCAAGTAACTATGTTCAACAGAGGCAAGTCCCTCAGCAGCAGCAGTTACACCGTCCATCGGAGGAAAACTCCAGTCACGGTCATCTTCGACAGAAGCTCAGGATGTCTCGAATTCAAAGTTGATAGAAGGATAGTGGTCGTTATGTTTCAACATAGCCCTTTTCCCTGTAAATTACCATTTTCTAACTTTGTAAATACTCTTTGGAATCACGCGTTTGGCTGATCTCCATCTTATCAATAAAATTTGAGCCCTTGTGCTTTTGTTTGTAATTCTCATTTGTTTTAGCTTTACAAAACGACATTTAGATATGATTAACGATTCTTGAAATAAAACAAAAATGAATTTACTTGTAAAACTTTTTCTGCTTTAAAATAAAGATGGCAATTTCTTTTGACTGTTAAACATCAGAAGAACATCAATCGCTTCTCCAGAAGTAAGCGAACTTCAAAGTGCAGAATCAAAGTACTCCATCTAACCCAGTACGCCTGAATGAAGGGATTAACTATGTCAGAGACCTTGTTTCGTCTGACACGCCCCGACAGAGTTCTTATCTCATAAACCCTACCAACATAGTTCCCCGCAGGGATTATTTCTCCTAAGCAAGGCAGGATTGCTATCTTGAACCAAGTGATACCTTTCATCTCCGACTGTGGCCGAGTATCCAGTCGTGTTCATCCTTTAGTCTGTATGTTGCGTCAGTTTTGTCAGCATATACATACATACATCATGCATTATTGATTTACATTTGCATTCATATTGCATCACTATCACTCTGGTTGGTCTTATCCCTTAGTGATAAAAGTCCTCTCAATCGAGTTGTCGATTCTTTCCTCGTCAGGAAGTGAATCATCTGAACAATCTCTCCTCCAGCTATTTCTGAATTGAAGATAGGTCCTGGACCACTTTGATAACTTGGACCTCTGAAAAACCAGAGAAACTTTTAGTCAGCATCACTCTTCGCCATTGAAGATGATATTTTTGCTTTCCCGGATTAAGAAAAATCCCTAGAGAAAGCCCCTTAATCGGAGCTTCGGCAATACGGCAGTTTTTCTCCGAAAGAACCACTGATGAAAAGGTCATCGGCACCTCAAAATTGGATCCCATCATATGGCATTTCTCTGGGAAGATCCCGAGAAAAGTATGATGTAATATCCCCAAGCGTGAAGGCAGTCTCTCAAGGGACTCGCATTCCCCAAATAGAGTCAACAAATGGCATCTCCAACAGAGAAGTTTGTACACCTCTACAACTCAGACGACTGGGTTCCCCAGCAAGTCTGGCATCAAAACTTTTTCCATCGAATGGCATCTCCCCAGGAAAATTCGGTGAGAAGTTTGAGGAAAACCGCTACACATAGCGTCCCTTGTCAATAAAGTTTATTGACAAAAGAAACTAAGACCAGTTCCTTGGTAGGAAACCAGGATCGAGGGGAAGTTTAAATCAGAAACTAAGACCAGTTCCTTGGTAGGAAACCAGGATCGAGGGGAAGTTTATTTCAGAAACTTAGACCAGTTCCTTGGTAGGAAACCAGGATCGAGGGGAAGTTTATTTCAAAAGAAAACTGAGACCAGTTCCTTGGCTGAAGACCAGGATCGAGGGGAGGTTTTACCTTTTCTAAGTATCATTGCTTAGCAAAAGAAGATGGATGCGCAAACTACCATTCATAGACGCCATCAAAATTTCGGATATTCCTATATTTAATCCTCTTGCACCCCGAATGCCCGAATACCTTCGCCATTCACATCTTCGTGTCCAAGAAGATTAAATAGGGGCATCTGTCATACCCCAAATTTTGACCACTAAGATTTCCCATCATGGTGCAAATCATCAGCACAATATGGATGTACCTTTGTACCTCATTAGTCTCCCCAAAGATGGGTGAGCATTCACTACAATCAAACTAGGGTTTCAAACCCTCTCAGAGCCTTTAGACAAATGATCAATCAAGGAATGACATAATCTTCAACTTGTCTAACCTCTCAAACATCCACAAAGGATCAAGAGGACTCCCACATCAAGAATTAGGCACAAGAGTGCAACATTCCAAGTGGATCAAGCCTCAAGTTCACCTAATACAAAGTCAACTGACGCAGAAAGTCAAAGTTTGACTTTTTGGTCAACTATGAGCTTCACAAGCCATTACTCAAGAAAATATGATGGATGATTTAATTTGATCAAATTTAAATCAAGAAATCATGCAAAATTGAAAAATTGATCAAATTGAAAGAAACTTAGAAATTTTTTCTAAGTTAAAATCATGTTCAAGTGCACAACTTTTCAAGGTTGTAACTATTGATCCAAGCATCCATTGGTTTTGAGTAAGAACTAATTTTAAATAGGGTATTTGATACTTCAACATTGTAGAAGGAATCAACTCAAAATATCATAAGGATTTAAAGATATAAGTGATCAAAGTTGGGAATTCTTAATGTCCAATGTTCTGACATTGCATGGGACATCATTAATATTTTTTCAGCAAGAATGTCCCAACTTCAAGGCTGTTTTTCTCCATGATCCAAGTTGAACCAGGTCTGGGGTCAAACATGAAAGTTGAAGTACATCATCTCAGCTTTCCAGAAAGTCCTAGAACGTCCTTGTAGCATACTCGAGCAAGGAGATATGATTTTTGTAAAAAGCATTGATAAAGCAAAATTTTCATGACAGCTTTTAAGACAGATTTGACTACACAAGTTCAAGACCATTTTTGATGACTTTGCAAGCTGAACCAAGACCAAAGTCAAACATAAAAGTTAAAGCATGTCATTAGGGCTTTCCAAAATGTATAAGAACTCCCATTAATTCAACTTGAGCAAGGAGTTATGAACCTCATAACAGGCCTTGCTCGAGCTGGTTTTTTTGGGACAGATTTTGTGCACTTTTCTTGTGCCACCCAATTTTCAAGCTTTGTCACCATGCAAGACAAGCATCAAAGATGCAATTCACTTCAACTCAAAATATCATAGTGGATTAAAAGATCCAAGTGATTAAAGTTTGGAATTATTAATGTTCAAAGTTGTCTGATGTTCCAACATTGCATAGGACATCACTAATATTTTTCCAGCAAGAATGTCCCAACTTCAAGGCTGTTTTTCTCCATGATCCAAGTTGAACCAGGTCTGGGGTCAAACATGAAAGTTGAAGTACATCATCTCAGCTTTCCAGAAAGTCCTAGAACGTCCATGTAGCATACTCGAGCAGGGAGTTATGGATTTTACAAAAAGGCTTGCCGCAGCTGAATTTTTCATGGGGCAGATTTGCACATTTCTTGTATCACACGAATTTTTAAGCCTTGTCATCATTTTGAACACATCTGAGGATCAAATCTAAAGGGGACAATCACTGATCCAAGCCTCCAAAGTCCTTGGAACAAGAAGTAGCATGCCAAACCTAGAAATGCCTAAAAGAGGGACAAAACTCCAATTTTGGATTGAAGCATTTAATGAATGCTTAGAGGTGGCATGGGCTGACACATTTGCAACTAAATTCAGTCAAGATTCCTCCAACAACTATGGAACCAGCAACCTGTGCCCTAACCTCTAGTCAATGGCTAGAGGAGACTTGGATTTTCATTGGACAACATTGGCCAAACCTCTGCTGCAGTTGCCATTCACTGTGAATCCCAAAACAAACTTGCTCTACTATAAATAGAGCTTATTTGTGCTCAGTTTGAGTACACCAAAGCCATCAAACAGATGCTTTCCTCAAAATCTCTTCTTTCACCTCAAATTTGCCTTCCAAAGCAAGTAATTCTGAGTTTTTGAGTTAGAGAGCAATTCCACTCAAACTAATAACACACACACCTCACATATATTATATGTAAGTTGTCCAAACTATCAAAAGTGACCTGTAATCACAACATCACAAAGTCACCTCTCAAAACCTCAAAATTGGACTTTTTGCATTTTTCAAGCCATGTCTTGATTCAGTCACTTTCCAAACCAGATAAAACCTCAAACACACTCCAAATATCATCCTTGAACTGTCTCAAATGGTTCCCCCCATTTGGAACACCATTTGAGAGAGTTGTTATTTTGGTCACTTTTAACCCCTTTTGCAAGAAAGGGATAGTTTGTGTTTTTGCAGGTACCAGCTGATTCCAATCATCCTAAAAGCATCCAAGAGGTCATTTGAGGGTGTCCAAAGCATCAAATCATTTCTGGAACAAAGCACTTGGTAGGTTGCACAAAATCTCCAAAAAAGAGGTAAAATTCACAACTTGAATTCTTTGAATCATGCTTTCCTTTGTTGTCCACATACATGCATCATATTAAACAATTCTTGAAGCAAAAATGTAGTCCTTAATGTGTATGTTATGATCCTCCTACTGTTTGCACTTTAACATGTTTATATGTGGAGTTTATGTTGTTTTAAACTTAAGGTGCAGATCTGGTTTTTTGCCTTGTGTGTGTTGTACAATAAGTTTCAGTATGTATGAGTGATACCATTGGATTCCTTGTGAAAAATTGGTCAAGATAGGTTCTTACGGATTTTAATTTCGTTAAAAATTGAGAGAGTTATGAATGTTTGAGGTTTGATAGCAAAGATGTTGAAAAACCAAGGTGCAATTCTGATGTCAAATGTGATGTTGTGACATCTTCCCTTTTTCTCTTATCTTCAAAACTCATGAGTGATGTCGAATGTGATGTTGTGACATTAGTTTATTCTCAAAAAACTCAACCAATTCTTTTACATAGCAAAAATCATCATTTTCCAATTCTGTTTTACAGACTTCTTATTCATACTCCAAAATATTTTATTCCACAAAAAAATTAGTTTTATATTATTTATTTAATATAATTCGTATTTTTGTGAATAGATTCATTTTTAATGTTTTTAAAACATTTTAAAAGTGAATTCTCATATTGAAAATCAAGACCAAATGAATTTTATTTCATCTTGTGATTAAAACATCATTTTTCAAACCCCAACCAAAAATCACAAGTTGCTTATTTGGTATTTTTATCATTTTGTATTGATTTTCTTTCAAGAATTTACTTTTAAAATGATAAAATTAGGATTTCTTCGATTTTCACCATCATAAAACTTTTTCAAACACTCATGGGCCTCTAATAGAGTGTAAGACCCAATCCTTTTTTTGACCAAATCATTTTTGGGCCTCAGTATATTGTATAAGTCCCGATACCGTAAAAAACAAACGGCGCGATCGTCGCCTTTTCAAAACAAAAAAACCTTGGGCCTACCCTCGAGTAGTAAGAGCCATTTCTTTTCTTAAAACTCACTTGGGCCTCTATTAGAGTGTAAGACTCAATCCCCTTTTAACCAAAACATTTTGGGCCTCAGATATTGTATAACCCCCTTCGCGTTAAAAGAAAATCTCGGCGCGATCGCCATTTGAAACGGAAAAACAAACTTTGGGCCTACCCTCGTGTTATAAGCCCCACTCTTTTTCTTTAAACCCTTTGGGCCTCTTGAGAGAGTGTAAGACCCATCCCTTTGTACAAAAAACAATTTTTGGGCCTCAGTCACTTGTATAAGTCCCTCTGTACAAAACAACAGTGCGCTCAATGATAAAACCCTGGGCCTCTCCTTGAGCTGTAAGCCCCAAATCTTTCTTTTTCAAAGCACTTTCTCCTTTGATTTTGAATATACTGTTGTTTTTCAATCTTTCTTTGTTGAACAACTAACCAAACAGCATGGAAGCTCTACAACCAAGTAAGTGTTTACACGCTTTCATTTACCGCTTTCATATACATATAATTGTATTGTGGGGCTGTTTCGCTGTAAGTCTTCTTTCATAAACTCATATCAACTGTGTAATAATAGTATAGATATTTAGAGTTTCCCCGATAACTACGTCTAGCATTGAGCCCGTTGATCACTCTTAAATAGTCAAAACTAGATCCCCATAGGATTACCAGACACAGTCTTCCCTCCTCTTGGGGTTAAACAATATGGAGACATGAAAGGCAGCATTCTCGGTGAACCCTTTCATAGACTGTCACTCGTAGAAGTTGTCAAAGAAACTCTATTCTCCAGAGATAATCTTTTCTCCATGAATGGCATCTCTTGAGTTTCTTCCAAATTCTCGAACTTTCCTGGCTTGATCTATTCTTTGTGAATAACCTGTCTTGAACTTCTCGGGGTTTGGGGACCCACAGGCTTCTTAAAAGCACTTGTCAAGAAACTCTATTCCCCAGAGATGATCTTTTCTCCTGAATGGCATCTCTTGAGTTTCTTCCAAATTCTCGAACTTTCCTGGCTTGATCTATTCCTCGTGAATGGCCTGTCTTGAATTTCTCGGGGTTTGGGGACCCATCGGCTTCTTAAAAGCATCGGCCTCCTCTTGGGCATTGTTCAAGGACCCACAGGCTTCCTAAAAGCATCCCCGCATCCTCTTGGGCATTGTACAAGGACCCGTCGGCTTCTTAGAAGTATTCACAGTCTCCTCTTAGGCTTAGTATAATGATTCTTCCTCCGGGAATGATAGCCTCCTCTTGGGCTTCATACAAGGACCACTCGGCTTCTTAAAAGTTTCCAGCCTCCTCTTGGGCTTCGTACAAATTGTCCCAACAACCTCCTAGAGGTATAGGAACAGAAATCAGTCATCTTAATAGAGAAGTCTTTCCAAGAGTCTACTACTGTTTCTCAAAGCATAGTACAAAAGATGACACTCTAGACTTGGACAGTCTAATTTCCTTGAGTCTCCAAGACATTCTCAAGCACCCTTCAAGAATAGGAAGGAACCCCGTGGACTCGGACAGTCTCAATACCCTTTGGATTTCCCATTTCCTTAAAGAAAAGGAAATAACCCTGATCCTCGAATCAAATCCTTGAGTACAACATTACTCATATAAGAACTGATTTTCTCTTTAAATCAGCATACTGGACCTGTCACTCAACTGAAACAGTCATAATAGCCTCCTCTTGGGCTTTGTACAATGATTCTCCCCAGCGGAGCTAACAATAGCCTCCGTCTTGGGCTTTGTACAAGACACCAATCACTCCCTTGTTGAGTATAAAACCTTTAGCCTCCATCTCGGGCTTCGTACGAGATACCATAAAAGACTCTCTTGTTGAGTCAACTCCCTTTTAGCCTCCATCTCGGGCTTCGTACGAGATACAAAAAAACTCTCTTGTTGAGTCAAATAGCCTCCATCTCGGGCTTTATACGAGATACCAAAAGACTCCATCGTCAAGTCAAAACCTTTTAGCCTCTCTCTCGGGCTTTGTACGAGACACATATTAGCCCCCTCTTAGGCTTTGTATAAGAAAACCACTGGTTGATCCAATCAACCTTTTAGCATCAAAGTTGTGCCTCGTTCACAGTACACAAACATCAACAACTCATTTCCCCTCATCTAATCGCTGTAAGCGGGAAGCCTCTAGATTATTTACATCCATGCCACTGTCCCTATTTTAGCATGAGAAATTCCTAAGGAAAGATGACATTGCTCTAAACTGAGTTAAAGTCTTCCCCTTCAGGTTGGAAATCCCCTGTAAAGGAAATTATGGCATTGCCAGATTCACAAATCCCGGTTAAAGTAATTCTCCTTTATAAACAGTTGTGACAGACAAACCCCTCTTTAGAGATGACAAATTCTCTCTAAAGTCAAACCCTTTTAGCTTCACATCTTGGGCTTTGAACAAGATACAAACTACCTTCAGCTTCACATCTTGGGCTTTAAACAAGATACAAACCACCTTTAGCTTCACGTCTTGGGCTTTGAACAAGACACCAAAACACCATTTCCTCCCGTAGAATAGGAGGAACTACGATCGCTCTGATTTCCCTGTTTCGGAAAAAATGGGAATACGTAGGCATAAGATTGAAAGAAAAATCTTAGCGAGCACACTCAACAAAAACCCAAATCCCGTACCTTCACATATCAATCGAAAAGCATCAGTCCTAACATCCCACCGATAGCCCAGACATTCTATTCTTAACAAAATAACCGAAAGGAGACCCACATCTTAATAGCATCTGTAAACCAACAGTCATCTGTTTAAACTCAGTTTGCAAGCAGGGTTAATTGGAGACATTTATTTCCCTTCCTTAATCAGCTTAACAGGATAAAAAATGAATCGAACTGTAGTACCCAAGCGATAGTGATTCGAAACCACAAAAACCGCGCTACAGTATTGTTCTTAGTCATGTGTGTCATGTCTAGGTATTGTCATTGAAGTGTGTCTTATACTTTTCTGTGATTGAAGAGTTGTTGGAAATCAAGTTGTTGATGCAGTGGCTGAGGTGTTGACTGCTAGACATCATTGCGATGATTGGAAGTGAGATGGAGTCTCTTATCTAGGGTGGACTTAGGTAGAAGGGTCATTGGGTAGTGATTAAGTGAGTAGATCATCAACGGGTGTGTTGATTGTAGGGTCTATGAATTGATACTGCTGATAGTGAACTTCCTTCCTGGCTTGGTATGCCCTCAGATGTAGGTTGTTAGACCGAACTGGGTGAACAATTCTTGTGTTGTTTATGCTTTTCAGTACTGTTATTGTTTATACCTTGCCATGTTATCTGTAACAGACCAGATGTCCCGACATCCTGTAGGACATATGGGATCTGTCATACCAGAATTTCAAAGAGTATACTTCACTTGAAGCTAAACTACTTCAATAATTTTCACATGTTGAAAATCAGGTTGAAACATTATGGTGCAACTTCCTTGTTGGCAGAAAGCTCTTCAACCACTGACATAATATTGCACCTTGTGTAATCTTGAATTTATCAACACATCTTTGACTTGAACTTTCCACAAGTCAAGAAATTCTTCCATCAATTTTCTCTAGCCCAAACTCCACAACGAAATTTGTGACTGGAGCTTAACAACTCTTTCACAACACTACCATTCTTTTCTGATGTGGAAGATCAGACAAAACTGCAACCACAGAGCATACTAAGAACAGTTATCCTCGGATCGAACCAAAAGCTCTGATATCAGTTGTTGGGAAAAATAAACAAAGCAAGCATAGAGAAAAAGATGAACACAATCACAACACAAGAATATAACGTGGAAACTCCAAAACCGGAGAAAAAAACCACGACCATTGTCAATAGACAACCAAAGAATAACATTATGTTAAAATTGTTACAACACATAATATACCATCAACTAACCCAGTCCCCTAGTACACCCACAACCTCCAAAATATATATCTAACTACATCTCACAACACTCTAATAGAAGAGCATAAGAGAAAAAAATAAAAAAGCAAATGCAAGCTTAAAGTGCTTTTGACTGGTGCATCTTGGAATGAAGAACTTGAATCCTATATATAGCCATGGACTCCCTCTTCATTCACAAAAATAAACGATGTGTGACTTCAAAGAACTTGCATTCTATATATAGCCTTGAACTCACTCTCTTCATTTACAAAACCATACAATGTGGGACTTCTTCAACATGTATATTTTCAACCAACCCCAACACAAAATTGTTTAGCCATTCTCGATGACGTGACACATGAGTTAAACAACATGGGTCCAAATACCATCCATATTTCCTTTTCCTTTCCATTTTGAACCACGGTCTTTATTGGATGTGTGAGCTTGATCAATCACTCATTCTTTAATTCTTTCAAAAACTCTTTATTTATGTATTTTTAAGAAATATTGAACGTCATCAAATTTTCAAATAGTTTTCAAATATTAATATACTATAAATTCATAAGTCATTATCAAAATAAAAACCTTTCCATTTTGAACCACGGTCTTTATTGGATGTGTGAGCTTGATCAATCACTCATTCTTTAATTCTTTCAAAAACTCTTTATTTATGTTTTTAGTGACAGTAAAAAACTGTAAGTATAGATAACATTTACCTACAATTTTTCTCTGTCACTAAAAAAAATCGTTGGTATATATAAATTCAAGGGAGATTAGTGTATATTTTAAAACTAGAAGGAGATTCTAAATCATTTTAGTAGACTTCGAGGGAGGTGAGTGTAAATTCCCCTAAATAAAAATATCTATTAAGTTGTTAAATATTTACGTTTGTACTAACACGTTCATAAAATAATATTGAAAGAAAAAAATAACTTTAATAAAAAAATAACGAGAATAAATAATATTTTATTATAATTATTTTAAAATAGAGGTGAACAAGATATTGTTAGGGGAGTTTACTAGGGAGCATTGATACATAGTGTAGGACTAGACATCTTTGTAAGAGACACACCACTTGTCCACCTAAAACCTTAAGGTGATAGGTGAGTGGGTTCTTCCACTTATAAATGCTCAAGTCACCATATTCATATCCAATGTGAGACTATTTCCCTGCTTACTCACACTTGCTTATATTATTTCAATAGATATCTCAACTGAGTATTTATAAATCAATAAATTTTATAAAAAAAATATAATTTAAAATAAAAAATTAATATTTATTAATATAGGTAGAATTGTTTAGTCTACTATAAAGCAATTGGAAAAAAGTCCATTGATTTTCCTTTTGTGCCATTTCCCCAAAATTTAAATACACTTACAAAAGGGCAAAAACGTAACACGGCAATTCAACACATTTCCAATCTCCTATCATGCCATTTGTCATTCATCCTTTGGCTATCCTAAAAAAAAAATAGTTGTCCCTCTCTCTGAATTCAAACGTATTTTCATTTCACACACTTCCTTGTCTCTCTCCTGTTTTCTCTCATCTCTCTTCCCATCAAACCATACTCCACTGCCTCGCCTCTGTTTCTCTCTTCTTCTATCATGTCAATCTCTTCTTCCCTCTCATTCATTATTTTCAAGTTTTTGACACCTACAACAAACTCCAGTGCGGCGAGGTCATCGCCCAACCGCAACATTTTTAGACAGGTTAGTGCTTTCTCCGGCAAGCCCTCTTTCTTCAATTTCATTCATTCACTTTTTAAAATCATGTCTATAATTTCAGATCTCATCAACCTTGATTTTAACAAAATCATAATCGATTTTAACGATTTCATAATACTAGCGCAGTTTCGCTTTTCAGATGGGTATTAAGCATAAGGAGTCGTGTTAGAGTCACGTTTCAAGTCATGAAAGCAGGAGAGAATATCAAAACCTTAACTAAAGAAGCTAAGGGGTTTTTATTTTCTGTAGAAGAAGAAAGAACAAAGTTTGCATACCATGTGTTTGAGAAAATTACTATGGTTGGAACTTATATGGTTAGACCTTACGATTTTTTTCTGGAACTGTTTCTGTTTGAAATTTATGATTTTTCAGGTTGAGTCTGACAATTTTTTGTCATATTTTAGGCCATGTATTATACCATTAGAGGGGGGTGTTGCATCTGGATTTAGAAAACCTGAAGAAGAGGAGTTTGAAACACGTTTGTATGTATGCAGAGGGAAAAGAGTTGTCAGATTGAAACAGGTAATGTGTTATCTGTTCATGAACTTCTTTGATTCTGTCTACATGTAATTGGAAATTATTCTCTGGAAGGTCCCGTTTGCAAGATCTTCATTGACCCATGATGATGTGTTCATTCTTGACACCGATAATAAGATTTATCAATTCAATGAGGCAAATTCCAACATTCAGGAAAGAGCCAATGCTTTGGAAATTATACAGTTTCTGAAAGAAAAATATCATGAAGCGAAATGTTGCAAATACAGGTGTGTTATAAATTTAAATTTCACTATTGTGTAGTATATTTCAACTTTAAATTGTAACTAACTTCAATGTAGAACTTCTGATTGCTGGTTGATTTTATTTCTATTACATATACTTGCCAAAACAAAGTTATAAATTTTTTGCAGGTTTGAAATCTTGCTTGAAGGTGCAGCCATAAAGTCTTGACATTAGGAATCAGATTACCATAATTCTCTTAACATGAGGTCAAGTTTGTAAAAGGTTCTTTTGATTTTTTTGGATCAAACATCAGATCTTGTGATTAGTTAGTTATTAAAACAAATAAGTCTTGACATTGTTTAGTCTTAACTATCTTTTATTTAGATACTTAGCTTGTGTATTGTTAAATGCTCTCATTCTCAATTTTAGCTTATGCTTTGTTGTGTAGTACAAATTCGGTTTCTTGAAGCACTAGCTTCAAATGCCTGCCCATTTCTTATGTTAATGTAATGACAATTGGAATTATACACTCATGTTATAATGGCCAACCTCTGGTTTTTCAAGGTGATGGAGCAGGATTTTCTGCAATTGGTGTCATTGTTGATGTCATTGGTGATGGTGCATACTTCACATCAGCTGGTGCTGGAGCTTCAGCTAGCTATGCAAGAGCCTCAATCTTAGGAGCAAAATCTTCAGCTATGGCTGGTGCACTAGGCTGCACAAAAATTACAGTGATGGAAACATCGTCGCCTCTTTGGTAGCACATAAATTAGGCGTAACTCAGGTTTATCTACACATGAGGCATTTGGAAAAATATGTCATCACAAAGACATTGACTAAACCACCTGAGGCATATCCTGATGCCAAAAACCAGCCACATGTTCTTGTGAGTACAAACTATGTTTTATTTTCCTTGACTTAAAATGATCTGATCTGTGTTTTCTTTTGCTTTGAACTACTCAATTCTAATTGTCAAGAAAGGTTTGCATTCTATATGGGAACTAAGTTTGCAATTACATGGTTGCTAGGAATGCATCCATCCATTAGCATGTTCCCAAGTAAAGAGTTCTATGATAAGCAACTTTCTGATGCTGGGATTGTAAGAGGAAAAAACTATAACAAAGGTTTCCTTGAAGGAAAATTGTTTGGTTCATACTCTTTTATCAACATATCTAAGGGCAAAGAGCAGTGTAATCATGATTATAGTTTGAAGAATGTGACTGAAGCTGCTGCTATCTCTGAGATTGTTGGAAGACTTAAAAAGGGTTAGTTTCTCTTTCTCTTCTATGAATAAGTTTGTTAATCAAATTTGGCTTAATTGAGTGTATAATAGAGTACCTAATCTTTTGTTTTTATGGCAGAGGAAAGTTGTTGGTGATGTAAAGGAAAGAAATTGTTTCCATAATGCTGATGATGACAATAAATTGTATCAAACTATTGAAGATGCTTTGTTTGAATTGGAACTACTAGATGATTCTGCATCAGCATTTAATAAGCTAACCATAAGGGACATTTCAGAATCAAATGCTTTCTCTAGGTAAGTGAAGTTATCAACATCTTTTCATATATTCATATTATGAACTTTCAAAAGTAGAAGTTCGGAATCATTGTTATTATAACTAATATTTGGTTGATTTTATATTTCACAGAAAACCATTGACATTATGGCGGCAATGAAGAGCAGTTTGAAAAAATGAAGCAACTTAAATTTAAACTTTTTTGTCGTTTTAGATTGTATTATGATTCATAACATGTTTATGTTTATTTCCATTATTTTAGGCTTGAAATTGAAAGTGACAACAGTTCAAAAGTACTAACTATTATTTTGTAGTGACAACAGTTCAAAACCATATAATTATTGGTTTAAGATTGGTCAATCTCATTTTGCAGTGCCATATATAAATAATTTTACAGTGTAATTTTTTATTAACATTTTATGTTTTCCTTAAGATTGGTTCCCCCTTTGAAGCTATGTTGATTATAGCATTGTTATTGGCATTAATGTTAAAACATATACATTGATTTGTTGCCGCGATATTGTTATGCTGTCTGATATTTTGAATTCTTTGTAGGTGGCCCTGTTTTTACTGCAAACCGTGTGAATGTTCCTGATGTGAAATTGTACGTGTTTTGAGATACTTTGTGTTTCTATGTGAAGGTATGTATATTTGTGGTTTTTTCCCTTCTGTGATGTATATTGTTGATGTTTCTTGAGGTTGTGATATTGATTTTCCTGTAAATGCGTGTGGTTCTGGTGGTATTTTTGCCCTGTATCGTGTGTTTGCTATTGTTGCTTTGATTTTGTGTGTGTTCTCCTTTTGTGTGGTCTGCTCTTTATATATGCCCTGTAGAATCACTGACCTTTTTATTCAGATTAATCTCTTTGAAATCTTTGATTCCCACATATTCCAACATATTCTAACATAATTCGATAGGCTTTGAAAACAATTAGTAATGATGTCTCTGTTCTGCTCTTTCTTGCGTGCAGAGTTTGAATTTCAAGCACACTAAGACTACGTGTTATATGGTTAGTAAAAGGATGACTTCAATGTAGCCTGGCAGCTTTAGGAGGCAAAGAGGGTCTGTTGTTCTGAGGTATACATCGTTTTCTCTAACTTTTACTTGTCTAAACTCTTGGCATTCATATTAGTGAATCACATAGCCGAAATTTATATTTCTCAAAACTCCGTTTCATTCTACGGCAATTAGAATTTGATGCACTTATGTGAATGAATGAAAATGATGGTTTTGGAGTCGTGTTAATATACTGTTGTTGAATGTAGTGTCCGTAGTAAAAATTCCTTTTAGATATTGCTTACTACTAGAAAGAAAAAAGTTAGAGATTTGAGTTTACACTTTTAAACTGTCTTCGACTGCTACTGAGATTTTGGCATAAATGTCTAAATTTGCTTTCCCCTGGAATGCAGGCACTTGAAGCTGAGATATCGAAGCTGTAGGTGAGGATGATGCGGTTGGGTGCAACAATATTGTTACATTTGAAGCCAATGCCAGACAAGCTTTTCAACGTGACATTTCGGCAAGCTTCGAAGTGGACGTCCCTCCATTTTCATTGGGGAATCCCATGAAATTAACTTACTTTGGCTTTGAAAAAAAACAAACTCTGTATCTTTAGTTGTGTAGAACCATATGTTGGTAACAAGGCTGACATTGTAATATAATTTGTTTTGATATTGAGTACGGTGTATCCAAAAGAAATGTCCAGGAAGTTGTTCAAAACAACCGTTACGTGTACATGCAGTACTTATTATAATTATTAAGCATGGATATAACCACACATGGGTAAAAGGGAGTTTGCTACAGAAACACTACAAGTGTATAATCCAAATTTGACAATATCTCCAAGGATCTGATATCCCAACGTTGTATTTCTATTAGTTCTAATAATTGGAGCCCTTGTATTTTCATTACAAACTAATGTTGTTTGTCTTAAATGACAATAAATATTTAGAGCTTCTGTCGTATGCCCATTATATACATGACGAGAAGTCCAAGAGGCAAAATCTGGTTCCTCAATCTTCTCAAAGGGTTTAATAGTCTCAGGAACCGAACCATGTGCATGCCATAACAATGCAGCTCACTAATACCAACAAACACATTAAACATGAAACCTCATTTGACAACATAACCATGAATCTGATTTTTATTAATTTTATTTTTGTTTTAATAAGTGTCCATGATGGCAATTGATTATTTTGCAAAAAGTTTGTTGTCGTTGCTTCACGGGACACTTCCATGATGCATTCCCATGATGCTATTGTATGGTCTCCCAAACCAAGATTGGTAAGTTGTTTCTGGTATTTTAAGTGTGTGTTTTAAGTCATTTTGTGTGTCAATAAGTCGTAATGTGTAGTATGCATGAGTAGTTAACAAATGACAACGACTATTGTTGGCAGAGCTTTGTTGTGGCAATACTTGCAATTGTTATTGTGACATTTTCAACAGGCATAGATTCCAAATGCTTTCAGGTTAGTTATAAAATTTTGAATTTAGCTTGAATTGTATTCTTTTGTTCTCCTATAAGTATGTTACATATTCACGCAGTTTCGGAAAGACGATACACCAGCAGAAGATGATATACCATATGGTTATGGCTTCTTACATTTTATTTTTGCCACAGGAGCAAACTATGATCGCCTACCCGTTGGTGTGTCTATTTTGCATGACAAAATATCAATATCTCGATCTCCGACACCGAGTAATTCAATAAGCTAACACAGTAGCCACCACTGAGATTTTTTAAACATAAATATTTTGAAACATAAATATTCCCTATCTTAGTTTTCCTGATTGTTTACAGGATCAGACAGTAAAATGGCATGCAACTCCATTTCAAGAGAGACTGGATAAGGCATTATCTGAGGAGTAACATCTCTCTCAAAGGTATCCTAAAACATTCATGCTATTCTACATCTGTTCATTTAAGTTGACTACAAATTTAATTCAAGTTTAGCATGTTGTGGGGATAAAACTATGATCAAAGAACGCCAGTTTGCTTGATATGTATGAGTGTGACAAATTTACTGCTTTTGTATGAATTATTTATCTCAATATTTTGAGGAGTTTTTATTTCATAAGCATGCATAGATGATGAATGTTGTTGGATATATTTGCTAATAGTTGATTCCTAACATCTGAGTGTCTATATAATGCCAATTTAATGTCATTTTTATGATTTACAGGAAACTTGCCTTTGCAAAACCAATGACATTTGAGGATATTGTGGAGTCAATTTAATTTGTATTCTATTAACCACCTTTAGAGAGTTAGTTATCTGCATTTTTTTTAGGTATTATTTATTTATTACCTCATTAGTGCTATTCATGATTCACAAAGAGTAGAATTGGTAATGACTTTTGTTACTTCATCTTATTGATGCTTAGGGACTAAAAATATATCTCAGGAAATGAACATTGTAAATGTTGTACCTTAGTGTTACTTGCATATAGCTCTGTTTCAGTCACCATATAGCTCATTAATTTGGTTCCTTCAGCCATTTTGCAGTTATAGTAGGGACGGAAACAACCTTGAGTTTTATATAGAAATATACCATAGTAATTGTTTAAACATTCTGATTGAAAAATGGAAATGTTTACATTCGAGAAGTCGGGACCATTGCTTCTTTCGTTTTAACTGTATTTTATAAGCTTCATTTACAAACTCTAACTAGAAAAAGACACATTTAGAGATATTAAATCATGGATTGCCTTTAACTGAATTATAATTGCTACTTTCCATTGGTAATTCATATGAAAGACTTGTGAAACTTATAAATAAATCTGCAGAACATCAAGGACATGTTTAAGGTGAACCAAATGCCCACCATCAACACAATTTGAGTTTTCTCAGAAGACAATATTTGCTTCACAGTTTAGTATTAGAAATTCTGTTATATAATCAGCCTGTTATAAACTTTGATATAATCTACTGCCATAAACAGTGATTTATGGGAGTATTGCAACACAGTTTGTTATCGTTGTTTCACGGGACACTTTCATCATATGCCATTATTTTTATCAAGTGGTTATATTCATTTATATATTTCTTATTATTATTGATCTTTGAAATTCTTTATCATATGTTCTATTACATTTTTTATCATAATATTGTTTTTTTTATAATTTATAATTTTTTCATGTACTTTCTCAATTAAAATAAATTTACCCGTGCGGGAGCACGGGAATCTTACTAGTATAACATTAAAATCAATGGATATTTTGTTAGATTATAGTGTATTTTCTATTGTAAATTTCGATCATGCTTTTCATGGTTTCTCCAGTAATAAATTGATTCACTTTTAATTTAATAAAATATTAATTTAAATAATGTTAACTTGTGACATAAAAAATTATTTTATTATGAATCAGTGTTACATATTTTTAAAGAATACTCCTAAGAAAGAGTAAGCACGTAGAGAATATATATATATATATATATATATATATATATATATATATATATATATATATATATATATATATATATATATATAAAGTAATGTTATTTGAATTGGAAAAATGATTTTATTCAAATTTGTAGTTTTAAAATTAACTCATCTGAATTCAACTGAGTTTTGTTAACTCATCTGAATTTACGGGTAGATGTAAACGTATCTATGAGATACTATGTTGTAGACTATTCATTTTAATGTCCATCTTTTAAACATTTCTCTTGCGACAGTTAAAAGATGGTGCATATTATTAGTATATATTTGTAACTATGTCAATGTTAACAAATTGAAGAATGAATTCAAACTTTACAAATAATGGTTTGGTAGACAAAATCAAACAGATTTAATATTATTAAACATATCAATTGACTTTTATTTTCAAGATACCATGGTCTGTAGATATTCATTTATAACTGAAATTTGACGGGGAGCTGTCATATATATTGTAGGTTTGTAAAAATTGTAAATATGATATAATAAGAAGGTTTTAAAACTGATATTTGACGAGAAGTTGTTATAAATTTTAGGTATAGAAAAGTTGACTAATATCTAAAAAGTAATGTTATTTGAATTGGAAAAATGATTTTATTCAAATTTGTAATTTTAAAATTAATTCATCTGGATTCAACTGAGTTTTGTTAACGTATCTGAATTCACAGGTATAAGTAAACGTACTATGAGAGGCTACGTTGTAGACTGTTCATTTTAATATCCATCTTTTAAACATTTTTTTTGCTGCAGTTAAAAGTTGGCGCATATTATTTGTATATATTTGTAACTATGTTAATTTTAATTAATTGAAGAATAAATTCAAACTTTACAAATGATAATTTAATAGACATGTGATGTGATGATTATTTCGCACGGATTTCTTACTAGTTTATCTATAAAGAAGAATATGTGTTTTTTTTCTTTAATCCCAATGCCACTTAAAAGCACTAGCCAACTAGCAAACCACTTTATAGACCCACATGAAATATATAGTTCCACCCAAATGTTTATCATAGGATCCATGATAGATGTCAACTCACTTTTGTGGTGGCCATATAAACCATATCTTCACCTACATCATCATATCATTTTTCATTTATCTTACAAAATAAATTTTATTTTTTTCATTGACAAATAAATATAACTACTCAAAACTTATACATATAGGGCCATTTGTTTTGTTTTTTTCTAAAAATAATTTTTATTATATAATATTATTTTGTGGAAAAAAATTTGCAAAAAAAATATTTTATAAAAGTTTCAAATGAAAATTTGGTTTGAATAGTTATACTCAAAATGTTATTTTAGATATTTTATTATTTTATCGAAAAAAAATTTGGATATCAAAATTTCAAAAAAATCACTTAATTTTAAAGCTATTTTAAATAGCTTTTCATAAAAATTATTTTTAAGATACAATTGTTATTAAAAAATTGCGATTTTGACTATATTTTAATCTTCAATAATTTATGTTTATATTGTATGATGTCAAAATTAGTCTTACAATTTATAAAAAAGAATTATAATATTTTAAAAATCTATTTTTACAAATATAAAAAAAAAAATCTATTTGTTTAAAAACTAAAACAAACATGTAATATAATAACTGTTTTTAGGTTTATAATAATAGTTAAAGGTTCGGAACACTAATATTTAAATTTTATTATGTTTTAAAACTAATCATTCAATCAAAGGGTTCATTCCCTTTTGGCAAGGCTGCTAATTAAAGTTTAACTTTTTAACTATTTTTCTTTAATGATTAGGTTCGAATTTTTTACTCAAATGTCACCTTCTGAAATTTTATGTATTAAAATGTCATTATCTGAATGTTTTTTTCTAAAATACTACACTTTCTGTGTGGGCTCGTCCAATAAAAGGACGAATTGATGAAGCTTTTCCGAATCATTCATGGGATCGGTCAATAGTTGGCCGAACCATTGAAGGGTTTTTTTATTTTTTCTGTTTCAATGGCTCGTCCAATGAAAGGATAAACTGATGAAGCTTTTCCGAACCATTCATGGGGTCGGCCAATGATTGGCCGAACCATTGAAGTGGTTTATTTATTTATTTATTTTTTCTGTTTCAATGATTCGTCCAATGAAAGGACGAATCCATGAATAACGTGACATTTTGGAATTTTTTTTTTAGATAGTGGTATTTTAGTACATAAAATTTCAAAAGATAGCATATGGGTAAAAAAAATCATTGGATTCCTTGTCTCCAACCAATAAATTAAGTAATTAACTGTAATGGTGCTAATCTCTTATCAGCAGAACTTTGTTTTAATTATAATGTTTTATAATTTCATTGCACCTTAAAGTAATTACAATTTGTCTTTAAAAATAGTTTAAATGTGAGTGTAAAAGAGCACGTTTATACGATGAGGTTTATAGCCTCCACCATTATTATGAAAAGGAATCTAATAATTGTACGCAAAGTGACTGTAAATTAAAATGTCAAATTCAATAGACATTGGATTTTACGATAGAGCCGTAGTAATAAAATTGAATAATGATAAATCAAACTTTTAAATTCGAGTGATGAACGACCCTTCTACAGAAAGATAATATTTGATCAAACCTTGTAATTCTCAGACCGAACTTTAAAGTACTAGGAATTTTGTTTTTTAGGATTAGAGAGTGAAAAAAAAATTAATAATAATAATATGACAACAACCAATTTTATCTCATTCGTTGAGTCGGTTTTATAAATTAATTTTTGTTATAATATATTTTTCAAAATTATATTTTTATTCATATTTTAATGCCGATACCTTTTATAAATTTTAATATTTAATTTAAAAATATTTTAATGTTTAAGAAAAAAATCAGATGATAAACTCTGAAAAATATTTTACTATGTTAAAAGTATTATAATATTCTCTGCTGTTTCTTATACACAGGAGATTCAAGTGTGTATCAATTAGTTTATAATAAATTCAAGTTACTATTAAAATAAATAAATTTAACTTTAGAGAGGATAAAATTTCACCACTAAAGAATTAGAACCCGTCACAAACATTTTTTGTGATGGATTTAATGATGACTTAAAATTCGTAACAAACTTAAATGTTGCAAAATTTTTGTTATGGAATTTGAAAATCATCTCAAATTGTGACGAAATTAATCTGTCACAGAGAAAATAAATCTCTCATTATTTCTTGAGAAAAATTCACCACTTAATCTAAAATTCCCTCACTAATGCATTTTGATTTCATAATAAAATAGTGACATATTATAATTCCCTCTCTAGTTAATGAAGGATATATTATAAAAGAAAAATACATTTTTGTTTCCTTTTAAAATCTTACAAACTATTTTTGTTTTAAATATGTAATTTTATTACATATACATTTATTATATTTAAACAAAAAAATTATAAAATATTTAATTTAATGTATAACGTCACATAATCGTTACAAAAGTTCAATAAAATCATCACTAATATAAACATTATTGTTCTTAAAAACTAAACTATGAGTTCACAGCTAAATTCTCACAAATAATATACTATATAGCTACTGGGTGGAGGTAGAGGTAAATGTGGATGATATAGTTTCAGATATCGTAAAAGACATTACATTATTTCCTTATCATAAGAATGAAATCTCAAGTTCTTTTGAAGTTGTAGAATATTGCATCACATCAATTATCACAAATGCTGAAAACAAATAAAAATTATAAAATGATTACATTATTTAATATCTTAAAAACATCGTATTTAATATTCAATTATGATTAAACATTCCTAATCATAACTATTTTTGCCAAAATATTCATTTATATGATTTTACCTACCTTTTTCTTTAAGATTAGTTCCTCTAAGACTTCAAAATTTCCATCCAAATAGATGAATGAGAGAATAAGAATGTTTAGAATATCTTGGATGCTACCATGTAAAATAAGTTATTGCCAACTCTTTTGGAAGAAATAATGGGAACCTTCTCATTCAAATGAGCTATATTATTAAAAAGAACATCCATAATATCTTGCTCAAGTAATATAGCAATGAAAGCATAAGTTACAAGATTAACATCAGCATACTAGATTCTGACTGCATCACAATTAATGTATCTAATTCACTCATTTTTATTCATTTATGATTTATAGTCTATACAATTTTTCCTCACTAAACCCATCACAACTAGTGAGGGATTTACTTCCCTCACAAATTTACATCCCTAATTTGTATATTTTTAGTAGTGAAATATGACAACACCATAAGTTATATTAAACACCTCAAGCTTGTTGGATCATGAGGTGATAGGTGTATGGGTTCTTTCATTTATAAATACTCAACTCTCTATATTTATAACTAATGTGGGACTCCAACTCACACTTGATATATTATTCTCAACATTCTCTCTCAAGTGTGAGTCCACAATGCCCCCCCTCAAGTGGAAACTCTTTTGTCCACATGTATTTGTACTGCCGTTGACACCTCTTCCTAGACATTTCGATACACCTCTTCCTTGGGCATTTTAATTTCAATGGGACACCACTTCCTGGGCATTTCGATACATGTAGTTCGGTCCCTTTACTCGAACCAGACTCTGATACCAATTTTTGAGGTTATTAGGAGGAGCATCAATATTGGGCCAAGAGCAACACAAGTGAGAGAGACACCACATATTCACCCAAAACCTCAAGGTGATAGGTGTATGGGTTCTCCCACTTATAAATGCTCAACTATCCACATTTATAACCAATGTGGGACTCCAACTCACACTTGTTATATTATTCTCAAAAAGCTATGTACATAGCTTCTATCTGTATCAGGTCCGACAAACAAAATTGGCCGCACTCTCCCTCAGGTGACTTTTCTCTCAAGATCGCATATGACTTTAAGAGAAGTCTGGGAAGTTTGAAGGTTTGGAGCAGATTTGTCTGGTTGAAGTATATCCCTACGTCTAAATTGTTTATGGTGTGCTACATATAAGCAACTAAAAAAAAAAAAATTCTCTTTCCCCTATAAATGCAGCATGTGCAATAGAATTGAGGAATCTACTCAGCATTTTTTTTTACAATTGTCTGTATGCTGCCAAAATCTAGACTTGGTTAGTCTCCGCATTAAACATTCACACCCGTATTCTGTGTTGGGAGGACGTCTGGAATGTTTGTAACAAGTCTTGGTCAGAGTAATGTAAGTTGGTTCTGAATGTTGCGATTATTTATCTTTTCAATGCCGTTTGGATTGTTCACAACAATGCTAGATTCAAAGACAAAAATCTCCCTGTATCCTCTTCTATTTCTTTCTTTTAGTTGGCATATACCTTTACTAGAAATAATTCTAAAGTGACCTCTCATGTTAATATTCATGACTTTGTGTTACTGAAAATTTTCAAATTCAGACTCAGGCCCCCTAATGCTCCACAGATTCTTAAGGTGCTTTGGAAGCCGCATCCTCGTAGCTGGATTAAAATTAATTGTGATGATACGTCCTTACATAATCTAGGGCCTTCGGCTTGCGGTGGTATTGTTAGGAATCATGAAGGTAATTTTCTTGGTGTTTTCTCGTATTTTCTTGGTATCTCAAACTCTCTCATTTCTGAACACTTTGGTGTAATGTTTGCAATAGAGTTAGCTAATGAGAAGGGTTGGCATAACGTTTGGTTGTAAACAAATTTGGTTGCTGTGGTTCAAGCCTTCAAACCTCCGCTCATGGTTCCTTGACAAATTTGCACTAGATGGATCAATGGTGTACATATAACTTTGAAAATGTCTTTTGTATTTTCTCACATTTATAGAGAAGAGAATAGTTATGCACATTATCTTACTAACTTAGGGCTTACAATTTCATATTCGATTTATTTTAGCTCGCTTCCCCTAATTTTGAGGGAAGATTTTGTAAAGAATATGTTTGAATTGCCTTTCTTTAGGTTCAATTCCGATTGAGAGGGTTTTAGTATGGTCACCCCCTCTCTCCTTCCTACCATTTTCCCTTTTATTTATCTAACCTTATCAAAAAAACAATGCATTTAATGCACTATATGACAACTTAAGTTGTTTTCCTGTGCCACTTGACCTAACTAAAGATGTCTGACATCAATATTCTTTGTACAAGAGTGGTATGTTGCATTCTTACTAAAATTGGTGAAGAAATTGACTATCACAATAAATAACATACCTTTTTTTGCTTCATTTTCAATTGGTGAAGAAATATTTCTAAACAAAGCTTTCATTCCTTGAGTTCAACATTGAGGGGAGAATCAAACACAACATCATTTACAGATGCTGGTTCCAACCCAAGCTTAGGAAACATATTTGTAATGTTATGATGCTTTAGTCTGTTTGTTAGGTTTGTGGCCTGTCAGCTGGACCCTTTGTGGTCGCTTGGTTTTGACTTGTTTTTTGATTAATAAAGTATTAATTTTCCAAAAAAAAAAAAAGCTTTCACTCCTTGCTTCATCCATGGTAATGTATTCTATCTTGGTAGTTGATAAGGCAACACATTTTTTCTATTTAGAATTCCATGATATTCTCCTATAAAAGTAAATAGATTTCCTAGCGTAGAATTTCTACCATCCAAATCACTTGTCGTAGTTGCATTTGTGTAGCTTTCAAGAACCAACTATGATCCTCCAAAACATATGCACTTATTAGAAACGAAGAGTGATATGGAAGTGTATCATTTTTTCCCTCGGGCCATTGACCGAGGCAAAAAATTGAAAAGCGCGCAACTTTTTTCTTAGGTTGGTGGTTCAACCAAAGGAAAATCTCTCACTTTTCACATTGGTTAGATTGTAAACCGAACTGAAATCCTTTACACTCCCCCTGTACCAAGATTGTTAACCGAGAGGATAGTGGTTAGGGGAACCACTTTTCAAATCAGTTGGAACTATTAATCGGTGTAAAAATCCTTATATATATATATATATATATATATAATTATTTTTTGTTAATCCTTCCTATGTTATATTTGTAATGCATAACTGATCCCAAACTCGGATAAAAGGAAATGGTTGTGTTAGACAATCGACAATCAACGTAAAATTTTGTCGAAACTCTATGACATGGATAAACTATGAAATAATGTGAATGCTAGGTTATTTCCTATAAGAAACACATTGTATGGCTTAAGTAGAATGTCAAAAGAGCAATGGTCGCTACATCCTTACTTGGATGCAGTGAAAAATAAGCAAGGTTCCCATATTTTTCTGAATGTGTGTAGGTAAATAAGTTAGTTCATAAGAGTAGGATTTGTTTTGGATCTTGAAATATAGACACACTTACTGGAAAATCTATGGAAATAATGGACACTATAGTTAGGAGGAAGATCAATTTTATGTGACTATAAGAAACTAAGTGGATTGGCGAAAAAGAGAATGAATTAGACAAATCAGGATCATAGCTTTGGTACATCAGAAAAGTTTGATCTAGAAATGGGGTGGGGATTATTGTGTACAAAAAGTGAAAGAAGGTATTGTGGATATGAAAAGAGTAGGAGATCAAATCCTAGCCTTGAAATTTGTAGTGGAAGAAGATACCTTTAATTATGTTAGTTCTTACGTACCTCGTGTTGGGTTAGCAAAACATATTAAAGTAAAATTTTGGCAGGATTTAGAAGGCTTACTTCAGAATATACCCCAAGGAGAAAAGCTTTTTCTAGGAAGGGATCTAAACGGATATTTAGGGAGCTTAACAAGAGGTTTTGAGAGGGTGCATAAAGGGTATGGTCTAGGAGGGTGAATGAGGAGGGTAAATCCATCTTGTAATTTTTGTCGAAATTGGATCTTACTATATAAAATATTTGGTTTAGGAAAAGAGATGAACATCTTATCACATATCTGGTTTAGCAGGTCATATAAAAAAATATTCTTGGACTGTAAAAATATTCCAAGAGAGAGCTTGACTGCCCAACACAGAGTATTGATTATGAATGTAAGAATTAAGGGGAGAACAAATAGAAGAAGTAACATAGGATAACCAAGATCATGTGGTGGCATCTGAATGGTGAAAAACAAGGAAGTTTCCAGCACAAGATCAAGGACAACCACAAGGAACTGCAAATAATGTGTGGAATAAGATGGCCCAAGAGATTAGAAAAATGGATAAAGAGGTGTTGAGAGAATTAAGAGGTTTTGGACCCAAGGTTAAAGAATAATGGTGGTGGAATAAAAGTTTTTAGAGTAAAGTTATAGTAAAAAAAATGAGTGTTTTAAATAATGGTCTAGGTGTAAAACTGCCAAAACTTGGGGAAAGTATAAGAAAGTTAAGAATGAGATGAAGAAGGTGGCGAGTGAAGCAAGAACTTAAGCTTTTGATGAATTACACCAATCTCTAGGAACCAATGAGGGAGAAAAACATATATGTATATTCTCTCTAAGAGAATAGAAAGAAAGATAAGCGATTTGGATCAAGTGAAGTGTGTAAAAGATGAAGAAGCCAAAGTCTTGGTTCAGGAAAAAGAAATGATGTATAGGTGGAAGACGTATTTCTATAATTTATTTAATTAAGGATATGATATTCACCAGACTCTAGCAGGATCAGCATTAGAGAAGAGGATCGAAACTATAATTACTATTGTCAGATTCAGAAACAAGAGGCAACTGAAGCATTGAAAAGGATGAGTAACACGGTAAGGAGGTTGGACCAGACAACATACCTATTAAAGTGTGAAAATTTATTGGAGATAGAGGTATTGAGTGGCTCACCAATCTATTTAATGAAATTATGAGGTCAAAGTAAATGTCGGATGAGTGGAGAATAAGCACTTTATTTCCAATATATAAGAATAAGGGGGATATAAAAAATAATGAAAATTATAGAAGGATTAAACTTATGAGTCATATTGTGAAGTTATTGAAAAAGGGTGATTGAACGGAGACTAGAAAAGAAACTTAAGTCATTGAGAATAAATTTGGTTTTATGTTTGTAATGTCGACCATGGAAGCAATCTATCTACTTTGATGTGTGATGGAACGGTATCAAATGGACCAATAACAATTGCACTTAATTTTTATTGAATTTGGAGAAGGCGTATGATAGATTTCCTAGAGGGATTTTGTAAAATACCTAGAGAATAAAGGGGTTATGATTGCATATATTTGAGTAATCCAAGATATGTATGAAGGAGTATTTACTAGTGTTCGGATGCAAGGTGGAGAAACAGACGATATCCCCACTACAATAGGTTTGCATCAATGTTCAATATTAAATCCCCTACATGTTTACCTTAATTTTGGATGTACTCACGGAACAAATCCAAGAGCTAGCACTGAGATGCATGATTTTGCAGATGATATAGTCCTACTTGGAGAGTTAAAGGAGGATTTGAATGAGGGGTTGGAGACGAACTTTAAAAACATAAGGTTTTTGCTTAAAAATAAGTAAAACGGAGTACATAGAATGTAAGTTCAAGAAAAAATAATAGATTCTAATCTAGAGGTGAAAGTTAGAGACCATATCATCCCTTAAGTCACATGGTTTAAATATCTTGGATGCTTAATACAAAATGATGGAGAAATAAAATATGGGTGACTTACACTTGTGGGGGAGATTGTTGGGATTCAAGTGTGAGTGGATAAAGTCTCGCGTCTACTAGAAATGGAGGAAATGTTAGATATATAAGAGAAATGACTTATATTGCTAATGCCTTTAGGTTTTTTGTGAATGTGTGGTATGTGGAATTGTGATCAGTTAATTGCAAATTAGAAAAATATAAAGAAAAATTAAAATAATTGTTTATCCAAAGACGACAAATAAAAATAAAAAATTAATAATAATGTGATTAATGAATTGATTAATAGAGAAAAAAAATAAAAGAAATGTGTTATAGAAGAAGTTGTAAAAAAAGAAGTAAATGTAAAAAATAGTAATATTTTAATGCATTTAAAAATGAAGGAATATTGATGGTTAACATTTATTGGAAAATTAGTAAACAATAATAAATATAGAGTAAAAATAATTTAGTGTCACGTGGAAAGAAAAAAGTGCAAAAACGTTTCACTTTGGCATTTAAGATGGGCCATACATTTTCCATCAGCAATTAAAGTGTTGATGGTCCCAATATTGGAATCTTTAAAGAGTGATTGGGTTTAGTTCAGTGTATTTATGATTCAATTTGAAATAGAGGCTAATTCCAAGGTTACTTGTTGTATTCCCCAAATATGGCAAACGACAAAATCCCAGAAACTCTTTGCAGGTAAAGAAAGTTGCCACAATAAGTTGTGAAATATTGTGTGTGTCTATAGTAAGGGAAATCGTTGTATCCGAACGTGGTTTTGTAACAAAGCTTCGCTCGGAAATTTTAATATACATTTTGATCGTGTTGCATGCATTGTGTTTGCCGATGCAGATCATCACCTGTTAAGGTCGGAGATGGTGCAAATTTAGTAACCAAGAAAGAAATCGTTGATCAGTCACAACCTGGTGTTGTAGTTGGAGAAGAAATACGAGCCGACGGTAACTCACAAAAATGAAATAGAACTACCGATTCTGGTGTCTCTCATATTTCAATATCATCCAACAGTAGCATGTAAGAAGACCTCGTATAGAAAGATATATGGTTATAAGAAAGTTATGTGTTATATTTGTGTATAGTAAAGAACAAAGGAAATGTTGTAGGTTAAGTAAGTTTCTGAATGCGTGTTTAAAAAGAAGTGATATGGAAAAATTAGTTTCAGAAATGGTGATGATAAAAGCAGTATGATCTGAAAATATTAATAGTCACTATAACAATTGATGTTTGAAATAGATCATACCAAAATAATAGCGCGAAGTTTTTTTTTGTTTGTTGAGCTGGTAAACCAGTTCTGAGAACATGTTAGTCATGCATGTAAATTAATCAATATGGATTTTGTGATATGTTTGTGAATGCAGTTCCTCAGATGGTAATTCAAGCCAAGACTTTATGCTTCTTCCTAAAGTAGAATGCATGTGGCATATGAGAATAAAATCTGGGAAGGTGGCAAAGAAAAATGTTTTGGTAAGTTACAATATATATTTTCCAATGGTTATATATTCTTTGTGATCTGAGAGATATAGTAATGCAAATTGTAATATTTGTAGCATATCCTGTGAGATGTGATAAGGAAATGTTTGTTCACGGGACGTTGCTGAATTAACTTGATAGATTCCGACACGGTAGAGAGGTACCACTGTGAACTCCACAGTGCAGAAAAGAACAAATGTGGAGAAAAGTTTATCTACGGTGGGTGGAATAAATTTTCCAAGAAGAGAAAGCTCAAAAGGGAATATATTTTGTCTTTCTGCATTCGTTTTCCTCCGACGACAAGACTATTTGTGTTAGTGATAAACCATTAATAATCGTATGATGTTGTGGATAGTAGTGGTAATGTTTTAAGGTTGATGTGGTTGAATTAGATAGAAGACGATGGCATGTGTTTTGTTATGTCGGACCGGTGTGTCGACTTGAATTAGTTATTAAGTATGTTTGTGTAGTATAATATTTTGGTTAAACACCAGATGTTCATGTAACCATGTCAAATGTCAATGTACTATAATAAGTTGTTAATTTTGTGGACTTCTTGTTTGGAAGGTCAAATTAATGCGCATTCTAGAAATGTTAGATCAATTATGTCATATTAATATGAATTAATTGTATTGAACCTAATTTGATGTATGTTTTATGTGTGATGGATAGATTTAGGGACAATGAAATAGAAGTTTATAGACCAAATTAATTATGAAAGGATGATAGTTGAGAAGAGAAATGTAAAATTTGGGGCGAAGGAAATGTATAGTTAAGGAACGTAGAGAAGAAAGAGATAATAATAAAGATGTTCGTATTATATTTTAAGTGAGTCCAACAACGACAACTCGTTTTGAATTTAGAATAATGTAATTGTATGTGTTAAATAAGTGTATTGGTCACAAGATATGTGAAGGGTATAATCTGAATAAAGATATGTTATTAATTTATACAGTGATTATACTATCCTAAAGTGTTGAAAAAAATTACTTTGCTTGAAATAAATGATATGATTTATGAACAAAAGGTGTCACTGAAGGAGTAAATAACATCCATAAGCTGTGTATGTTCAACGATGTAATGCATAAAAAAATAAGGTATTAAATTTATAGATCAGGTTTATACAATGATAAAAATAAGTCAAAGTGTTTATACCATATACATAGATTTAGATACACTTCATGTGATATAATTCAACATAATACTTCAATGCAAAATTTATAAATAGCAGCCATCAAGTGTATATGTACATCCATGTAAATCAGCAAAAAAATATGATATTAAATAAATAAGACAGATTTAGCAAGTCAATTTGAACAAAAAACTTGAGCAGCAGGATTGAAATCACCGACGAAGCCTATAAAAGAAACGTAATGGGATAAGTTCGTACAAAAACTTGTATTGCAACTTATTAAAAAGACAAAAAAATATAGATTCACATTGATCAAAACGCAACAAAACCATACCATTATTCGGGACCATTCAAATAGTGTTGAATACTTCTTTGTAAACAACATTTGTTGTTGTAGTTTTGAACTTGTCATTTTCATCGTGTATCAAGATTTTTATTCCTTTTTTTGTTGTCACCCTTGATAATGCCACATATATTTGACCATGTGTGAAAACATCTATAGGCAAGTAAGTCCTACCGAATCCAAAGATTGGCCTTGTGATTTGTTAATCGTCATTGCATAAGACACCACTATTAGGAATTAATGCATGTTCAGTTTAAAAGGCCAAGGGGACTGTAAGGGTGACATATCCATTCTAGGGTTGTAAATTAATTTTCCATAACCTTTTTTCGGCAATGATGGGCGCTTCAAGGACATGATTTGCCATCTTTGTTATGATTAGTCTTGTCCCATTACACAAACCTTTGGATTAATCATTGTTTTGCATAAGCATAATAGGTGTTCCAACCTTTAATTTGATGTGATGGTTAGGCAAGCCAGAGGTTGTTAATGAACTGAGGAACTCGAATGTGAGGATATGGATTGCGTTAGTGCCATGAATCTCAAATTTATCAATGAAATTCAAGCTGTAGTAATCCCGTATATCCCCTAGCACTACTACGAAAAACCCATTTAACAACGGTTGGGAATGACATATAATGACGCAGGCGAAGACGTTGTTATGTAGATTGTCGTTGTAAGTTCGTTGTTTCTACAACGGTCTGGAAACCGTTATTGAAAGGCAGAACGCGCGCCATATATCACAACGATTATGATAATAAGCTGTTGTGATACATACACTTAGGTACTGGGTTCGAAACCCATCAGCAGTGAATTATGTAAAACATAAATTACCTGTGATCTCGGTTACAATAGATAACCGTTGTTGTAAGTACCCTGAGTTTATTATATTAAATGTAGATTGCTTGTTTTCCAAACACCTCACTAAATAAATATACATGGAATCAATTTGATGAAGAAGTCTATAATCTGCAAATTAAATTGTTCTTGAAAACTAACTTAAACAAACCAACGTTTTCTGATTGCATTCGTCTCATCGTGCATTTCACGCTGTTTTACATATATATTGTGGTTTATTAATCTAACTCCTTCGATATATCGCTATCTTCAATTATAGTTAAATTTCCATAAGAACAAGACATTGGATAATCTGCCTCATCACCATCACTTATCATCATAATTTTTATAATCGGAAGTTTTACGATTATAAGTGTTGATGGAGAGGCAGATTAACTAATAATTTGTTAATGAAATTTAACTATAATGGAAGATGGCGATGCATCTAAGGAGCCAGATCATTATACCATAATATATATATTAAACATCGTGAGATGAACGATGAGAGGGATGCAATTCGAAAACATTGATTCATATAAGTTGGTTTTTAAATACAACTTAATTCGCAGATTATAAGTATTTATATCAAATTAAATGAATGTATTTTAAGTGAGGGTTAGTGAAACAAACAATCTACATAGAATATAATAAACTCAAACAACATTTTATACCAGATCCAGATATTATAAACTCATATAACACGCTTGCTACCACCAGCAAACTTTAAGTGAGGGCTAGTGAAACAAACAATCTAAATAGAATATAATAAACTCAAACAACATTCTATATCAGATCTAGATATTATAAACTCATATAATACGCTTGCTACCACCAGCATCTTCACCCTGTATCATCCCCTTAACCTGTAAGGAAACACAACAAACTTAAAAAATGAGCATCCTTAGTTGAAAACAAACCCTAAAACCATAATCCAGTGAAGAGTAAAGAGAGGAACAAGAATAACGCACCTTTTAATGAAACTAATCGAGGAACAGGAATCAATTATGATGTTCAACTAGTTTGGGAATCAATGAAGAAAAAATATAAGGAGGAAGAAGCTTACACAAAAGCTTCATACTTCTTATATTTCTTTTCATTATTTCTAAAACTAGATGAAGTTTGCTTACAGTGTTGTTTCTTCATTTACTAATATCTTGTTCGTGAAGCTATGAAAGGTGGATGAAGTTTCCATCATAGCTTCATGCTTCTTATACATTTTTCCATAGCTACACAAACATTATGAAGTTTCCAAAGTATGGTCTTTGTTAAGGTAGTGAAAATGAATCTGAAAAAATGAGAACAATCAACAAAAACAACATGCAATAAACGAGATAATGGGAAATATCTAACAATAGATGGAAGAAGAAGAATACCTTAATGTATGAAGCACAAGATTCACGGCTAATGGTGAAAACGAAGAGAAAAAATGGGTTCTATAGTTTCACTTTGAAGGCAACGGCGGTACTGTCAATAAGTGAAAGTTATTTCGCTTATATATAGGTAAACTATTTCACAACGGTTAATAATACCAACCATATAGATAGGTATTTATTTATTATAAATATATCACTACGGTTAACTAGAAGAACCATAGTGATAACCCTTTTATCTGTGAAATTTAAAATAAATAAAAACCGTATAGATAGGTATTTATTTATTATAAATATATCACTACGGTTAACCAGAAGAACTGTAGTGATAACCCTTTTATTTGTGAATTTTAAAATAAATAAAAAAGAAAAGGTGCGCCTTAACGTTAAAGGAATAAAATATTTTATGGCGCTGAGGTTCGAACCGACGAAAGTTTGAGTATATCACAACGGTTGGTTCTGTAATTTATTAGTTGCATTCATGTCTTCATAATGTAATTCAAACATCAACAATATAATTCAGAATGCATCTGCAGTTTAAACATCAACAATGTAATTCAAAACCTAATTCAACTATTACATTTCATAACAAAGTAAACATTAAACATAAAGGAGACAAGAAAACATAACATCTTGAGATTTCTAGAAAATATCCCTGATTTCAGTTTGTTCTTCAAATTCTTGTTCTTTTTCTTTAAATCCTCATACATAACCTTCAAATAGCCCATAACTTCCAACTCTGACTTCATAATGCTCTTATCTTCATTTCCATCTCTTTCTCCCACGTCTTCATCCCATATGAACAAATTACATGTTTCATCGCTCCTCCAAAATGGACATCTCCAAAAAAGCCTTCCTTTATTTTGTCCCTTCTTGCATTGGTACGAAACCATACGACCATCACAACCACAAAAATTTCCAGATCGAGATTTTACAGCGGAAGAAGACATAGAAACACCTTTGGATGATTTTGTCTTCAAATGCTACATTGCAACACCTTAAAGTAGAACACTTTCTTGTTGTTGTTGTCTTCTTCCCGACAATGGTGACAGCGTTGGTGTTAGGGTTGTTTCGTCTGGTTTCTTTTTTCAGTGGATAAATTGATATATACTTGGTGTTTAAAATACATAAAAAGAAGTTTCAGTTTGTAACAACAGTTTTAAGAAATAACCATAGTGATATCCTTATTATTTTTTAGTTAAATATAAATAAAAATTAAAAAGGGTGCATTTACGTCAAAGGAATAAACTATTTGAGGGCGATGAGGTTCGAACCCATGAAAGCTTGATTGTATCACCACGGTGTTAACAACAACCGTTATTATACCCTTGAAATTTCTAATTAAAATAATGTGTGCGCATCCAGTACGCACTATAACAACGGTGTATAGGATGTCGTTGTAAACCTGGTGTTGTTGTTTGGGCGTTTTGTAGTAGTGTAGACACCAAAAAGATTAGTATTAATGAAAAGAACACAACATAGTGAAAAGTTTAAATGAAGAGGAACTATATGAAAACCTGGCATCAAGGTAAGGACGTGATCATTTATTTTATCAACATCTTCTAATGTTGAAGCTAGTATTGCTCGACTTTTGAGGTAATCGTTGGATTGATAATTATGAATGAAATCAGGGTATGTACTATTGACAATGGAAACAATAGGGTCACTAAAGTTAGTTATTAAAAGCTCGGAGGTATATCAATGTCGGAAAAAACGTCGTTAGGTTCTGAAATTTTTCCTTCACCAATTTTCAAAAGCTAATCTGAAAAGTTAGCAATTTATATTTTATCTTGGTTACTTTGTCCACAATGCAGCTGCATGTTCTTGGTTAAAGTTAAGACTTGAACAAAATGCCATATATAAGATGCATTTATCGCAGAGTGGACTATATCAGAACGATTCCCTCTAGGAATAATAGGAAAAATATGTATAAATCACCACCGAATAAAACTACCTTCCCACTAAACACATCGTCTGAATTACTGTAGGTACTCATTACATCCTTTAAAGTTTCGTCAAGTGCTTCAAAATCATGTTTGTGTGCTATGAGTACCTCATCCCAATTAATCAGTTTTGTCTACCTTAGAAGCTCTACAACGTCATTGTTGTAATTAATCTTGCAAGTTGATTTTCCATAGTAAGGACGGGTATCTTGAACTTGGAATATGCGATTCTACCTCTAGGCAATAAAAGAGAAGTTATTACACTTGTTGCAAGAGTTAAACATATATCATGTTTAGACCTCAAAGCACTTGCAAGTGTTCTCCACATGTATGTCTTACCTATACCGCATAACCATGTAGGAAGAATATGCCACCTTTTTGAGCCTGGACAGACTCCATAATTCTTTCATAGATCATTCTTTGTTCATCTAAGAGAAACATGAAAAAGATTAATGCAAACCATGGCAGAAAAAAACAAAAAAAACTTGTTAATAGTGAGAATATATGGGATATGAGGCAGTATGGTAATATTCATTCACACAGACCCGTAAGAGCATTGAAAAGATTTGTGAAATCTGATTTCATGGCTGGCACATCATAATTTCTTTCATCATATATAAGTTGATTGCCTAATTGTTGCAGAACATACCCATCTGGATACGGAATTGGTTTAAAATCTGCAAGACTCCGTCTATTTGTTTGAAATAGTTTTTCAAACTCAACTAAAGTCAAATTATGTAATTCTGAGTTAGACAATACCAATTCTGCAAGCATTGATACCTTAACACAATTATAGTTCAGAGTTAGAATACATGTATGTTTGGCAGCAGTAAGGATGTAAAAAAAATTGTGTTCGCAATACAAAACAAATAGATAAAATGTATAATTCTAAGAAACAAAATATGTCCATCACAAAGTTTGTTAAAGAGGAAGAAATTAGGAACGACATTGACATTATAGCAAAGAAATAATAAAAAGATTATTGTTCGAAAGACATATAAATGCAGTCAACTATTTCCCCCACAAATTAGGAAGTCATTCACATAAACCATATTGATTTATGTGGATTTAATACGTCAGATGGATGGAAAAATAACCAACATATCGCAAAAGAAATGATTAGTTAGAAGTGTTGAACCTATATTTTGCGCCAATTGTCTTTGTGCGTGCAACATAACATCCGATAATAAAATCCATGATTCCTTCCAAAGATGAGTAGGCCGATTAACAACGCAGGACAAAAGCATGACAACATGGCGATTGCCCAAAGCGATGCCATCCTTGCAAATAATGTAGGTTTTGGATAGTCTTCCGCATCAATTATTGTTACCTCAGTGAACTTCTTAGAAAAGTATTTCGAGCATTTTCTATTTTTCATACATGCTGATATCATCTCTAAGAGACCACAGGGTTTATGCATCAAGTGTGCCTTGACCAAGTTGTATAAAGTCGGATGAAGTTGAGGGTCCGGAATCTCCGCACAAATGATGTTATCTATGTCAAAAGGTGTTGGATATTTTCTTTAAAGGTGCAACCCTCACTTTTGAAATTCAATTTTGTACATAACTGTAAAAGAAAAAAGGTGTAATGTTTAGAACTGATATAATCAAATAGTATGGAATATTATGAATATAAACATGCCAACACTTTATCGAGGACATGATGTTTGGTTATATCTGTCATTAGTTCATCAAATTTGATTTTGAAAACCTTGGTAATGACATATGGCCTATCATGCAGCTTTAATGCAGTGTACAACAACACACGTGAAATTTCAGGCCAAGTTGGATTGCAAGTAAATGTTACAACTAAATCAAGGAATCCCAACTTACTTGAAATCTCCATACCATCAAAATATATTTGGTCCATGTATCTCTTACTTCCAACAAAATACGACGGCAACACAACTCTTTTTCCTCTTTTGGTTGGTTCAGTATGGCGACTACTACCACACTGATCATTCAACTGTTTATATTTCCAACTCTTAACTTAGTTTGATTCTTCCTCAACCAATTAAGTCATTCTAACTCCATCATTGCATAACCGTCAACCAAAAACTGTTGAAATAGTCATCTTAAATGCAATAAAGTTGTCGCTTCAGTTTTGAGTTGTTACAATCGGGATGAAAGCCAATCATAATGGCTTGACGATTTTTCCTAGTCACCAAATGCTCATGTTCATACTTGTGAAGTATATTATTTCTATAACCATCTTTTCCATAGGTCAAAATAGATAGGATGTACTCAGTAAATGCAAATACCTGAAATAATCCATTATGTTTTCAATTTCATTGTTGGTATAAAAAATATATAATTGAAGGGGAGTACAATTTTTCATTGGGTCTTGAAGGAAAGGGAGTACAATTTTTCCACCCCTGCAACAACCTTGGAACTTAGGAACAGTGGTATGTCGGGATTTTTCTTTTCACTCTTAATACCACATACAGGCTTGAAAAACTGGACATTCCCATACAGGGTCTCATATATCAAAATACTTAGCATTCGCACATACATACATATTCAAAAGTAAAATGTTCTAGTAAATATTTGCAAATTTAAGAAGGAAACTTACGTTGAAGATATCCAGTAACGATTCATTGGTAACGTCGTGATCAGTATCGAAAATGTTAGCCAAACTTTGATCATGATCGAAATTTGATTGGGCCTCATCAGATAAATAAGAAGCAATATTGATATTAGAAGTTTCATTGTGAATATTGGTAGCAGTGGTTGATTGAGCCTCATTATTCATTGTATTTTAATGTTGAAGTGTCTCATTGAAACATCTGAGTAGGTTAATTCAGAAGGTCCATTTATTCTACTTTTTTTATGAGTTGGATTTTGCAACTGATGACTTTGCAACGGGGAAGTGTTTGCCAAGTTAGAAATATCTTCCAAAAGTGGTGTACGCTTACCAGATACTGCTGTTTGATTGAGGATTAAAAGCGTGTGTTGTGATCCATTTTCTTTGTTATAACGGTTACATGAGCTTTTCCTCTTAGTTAATATTAGTCTCCTCTTATTTCTAACAATTGAAATAGGTGTGCCCTTGGAAATAAAATTATATTTATCCATTGCTGAATTATGATCTGGTGTAGAGGTTTGCTTTGTTTACATGAGTTAACAAAGAGAAATTGTTAAAAGAGAAGCAAAGAAAAGGATTCAACATGTTTAAGCATTTGTAGTTGTAAAAAAGAAACATAAAGGTGGTACTGTTATTGACAAAGCTGGATAAATGATGTAGCAGTCGAAAGGTGCAAGTTAACTGATTGGTGTAATAGCCATTCAGAACTTCTTTATACAGGAGAAGTTTAAATTAATTGATTTTCAGCAGTTTGTAAACAAAAATTTGAACATCCAACACTTGGTATAATAGCCATCTGAAACTTGTATGAAGGAGTATCTACTAGTGTTCCAATGCAAGATGGATAAACAGATGATATCCCCACTACAATAGGTTTACATCAATGCTCAATATTAAATCCACTACATGTTTACCTTAATTTTGGTTGTACTCACGAAACACAACCAAGAGCTGGCACTGAGATGCATGATTTTGCAGATGATATAGTCCTACTTGGAGAGTCAAAGGAGGATTTGAATGAGGGGTTGGAGAATTTGAGACGAACTTTAGAAGCACATGATTTTTGCTTAAGCAGAAGTAAAACGGAGTACATAGAATATAAGTTCAAGAAAAAAAGAATAGATTCGAACATAGAGGTGAAAGTTGAAGATTTTACCATCCCTTAAGTCACACGCTTTAAATATCTTGGATCCTTAATACAAAATGATGGAGAAATAAAATACGGGTGACTCACACTTGTCGGGGAGATTGTTGGGATTCAAGTGTGAGCAGATAAAGTCCTGCATCGATTAGAAATGGAGGAAATGTTAGATATATAAGAGAAATGACCCATATCGTTAATGCCTTGAGGTTTTGTGTGAATATGTGACGTTGAGGTCTCTTGGATCTAGAACGTTTAGCTCGTTGACACTTCCGCTTTCCAGACTCCCAAACAAGTGGTATCAGTGCCATGATTAGGCTCGGTAGGGAGCGGAATTGGATCCTAGTGTGGATAAAGGCTAGTAATATGAGTAACTCACACTTGTGAGATAGATTTTTGGGATTCAAGTGTGTGAGGATAAAGTCTCACATCGACTAGAAATGGAGGAAATGGTAGATATATAAGAGAAAAGACACATATCCTTAATGCCTTAGACTTTGTCTGGAAGTTTGAAGGGGAATGGAGGGGAGAACTTTGAAAAATAGGAAGGATTGAATAGAAATAATAGAAGGATTTTGGATGGGAGGATTTTTGAGGATTTATTTTTATTCATAACACCAAAAAACCCCTAATTTGAGAGAACTCAAAATTTGTATTGGAGAAGGATTTTCGAGGCTTTTGGAGGGCTTATAGACAAATTGTTCAAATATTATTGTTAGAGTATTTCAAAAATTAAAGATATATAATAAAGATAAGCACTATTTTATCATTCTAAACGAAATCTTTTTTTTCAAAAAAATCTTAAAGATTTCTCTGTATATATATTTTTAAAATTATTTTTCGAAGTCCTCCATTACCCTTCTATCCAAACTCTCAAACAAAGTCATAAGCTTTTAGGTGGATATGTGGTGCGAAGTCTCTTGGATCTAAAATGTTTAGTGTATTGACACTGCTGACGCTCCCCAGACTCTGTGGTATCAGAGTCATGGTTAGCCTTGGTGGGGAGCGGAAATGGATCCTAGCCTCGGTGGGTATCGAAGTCCTCTCTTACCCTTCTATCCAAACTCTCAAACAAAGTAATAAGGTTTTAGGTGGATATGTGATGTCGAGGTCTCTTAGATCTAAAATATTTAGTGTATTGACACTGTCGACGCTTCCCAAACTTTTCAACAAGTAGTATCAGAGTCATGATTAACCTCGGTGGGGAGCAGAAATGGATCATAGTGTGAGTAAAGACTAGTAAAGTGAGTGACTCACATTTATAAAAAAGATTGTTAAGATTCAAGTGTGAATGAATAAAATCTCATATCGATTAGAATTGGAAGAAATATATTTATAGGAAAATAACTCATATCTCTACTATTTTAAAATTTTTAATAGATATTTAGTGTCGAAGTCTTTAATTATGATTTAGTGTTATTTTTCCCTAATGATTCTATTATTTACTCAATTTCCATTGCCTCTATTCATAATCAATAACCACTACCTCTACTTATAAGACAACACGTGTGTGTGAATATGTTTATAATAAACTCAAACAAAGCAGCACCATAAGCGATATTAAGCACCTCATGCTATGTATACATAGCTTTATTATTGTAAAGTATAAGAGAAAATAATAAAACTAGTGTCTCAAAATTTGTCCTTATTATTACTTTGAGGTGTATTAGTGTATTTTTTATTCCCCGGATTCCCCACATGAAGTGGTCCTACACTAATGTCTAGTCACATTCACAGCTATCTCAAAAATTATTTATACAAGTTTTCTCAATCCACTCTTTCATTCAATCATCTTCTTATCATCTCCTTTCTTTGTTTATGACTCTTTATTACTATAATAGTTATAGATTATCATCATAATCATCACCATCATAAAAATTATCATGTCAAAATCAATAGAACTCCCTAATTGCACCTATCCATGTGAACCCGTGACAAATATTCTACCAAGTGCTCCAACGCCAAAACATTCTCTCTATCTCTCCAATCTTGATGACCAAAAGTTTCTTAGATTTTCTATCAAATACTTATACATTTTCAAGAAATCAGTGAGCTTGAACAACTTGAAATCTTCTCTGTCTAGAGTTTTAGTGGATTATTACCCTTTAGCAGGGAGGCTGAGAAGATGTTCATCTAATTTGGACGATGATGTTGATGATGAGAAGAAGCTTGAGGTGGATTGCAATGGAAAAGGTGCTTTGTTTGTGGAAGCTTTCATGGATATTACTGCTGATGAATTAGTGGAACATTCTAAGTTTCCGAATAAATCATGGAGGAAGTTTTTGTATAAGGTGGAGGCTCAGAGTTTGTTAGATGTTCCTCCACTTGTTGTTCAGGTTAGATTCTTATGCTAGTTTCTTAGTTTTTTTTTGTAAATAATAATAATGCTTTAACAAAAGTTTCTTTTAAAGGAGGATAAGTTATAAAGTCACCGACAATTTGTGAATTAATTTGTCGGCTAGTTAATATTTGTAACTTAGTACAAATCAAAGTCTTAATCAAAGTTAACATGACAGTATACTAGGTTTTGGTTTAGCGTTTTCAACTAAGGTGTCCAACACACAATTACAAATACTAATTTGATTATTGAGACTGAGATGTGACCAATATTTTAAAAATCGGCTCAATCATCAACATAACAAGATCATGGAATCAAGAAATTGGTGATCAAAATCAAACCAAAATGTCTTTGATTGAACTGCATAAATGACTAATAAAATTGAATGCATCAATCACATAAATTGTTTTTGATAATAAAATTGTATTAGTATTAAGTCAAGATAAATCGACTGACCCCATTTCTAAAGAGGTTAAAAAAATTATTACACTACAAGATATCTAAATTTTCATAGTCTAAATTGATTTTTCAGTATATATATCACACATTTTTGTTTAAGTTTTTTTAAAGAGTAAAGATAAAGTTTTGATGGACGAAATTTTTATCTTTTACTCCTTTTTAAACTTGAATTTTTTAAATTTATTTTCTATTTTAAACACGTGTTAGTTTATTATAGTCCTTTTTAAAATAATAATTATAAAATGACAACATTTTAACTTTAAAAAAAAATAGAATAAGTATTAATCCTTTTGATTTCTAAAAACTTTATGTACATCAAATTTTCTCCATTATGATCGGTTTGTAACATTTCTTGTCGATTTGATTATGTACATCAAATAGTTTATTCTTTCAATTTTTGGTTTGACCAATTGAATGGACCAATCTTATTCGCTTTTCAAAACATTGGAGGTAACATTTCCCAAAAAATATTAGTTAATCTAAGAAAACATATTTAATGAATTGCTTAGTACTATAAATCTCACTTATACAATATTTTCTCCCCAAACCCACCACTATTTAAACTATTCTTTTTAAGCACTTATATTCATAATCTTCTTAATATCTATTTTAACGAAAAAATTCCTCATAATACATATTAAAAACATTGCCTAAAAAGCCCTCTGAAATTCTTGTTCAAAGAACCTCATAGATCATGTGTTTCATATATGCAGATAACAAACCTCAGTTGCGGGGGAATGATTCTCTGCACCGCAATCAACCACGGCCTATGCGACGGAATCGGAACATCTCAATTCCTCCACGCATGGGCACATCTCACCACATCCCCTCAAACCAATTTGACCATCCTACCCTTCCACTCACGCCACGTGTTACACCCACGACAACCCCCCACAGTAAACCTCCACAACCCCGCATACACCAGATCCCAACCACACCCTCAAATAAACCTCCACAAATCAATACAATCCCAACCCTTAATACCCACATCCTTTACCTTTAATTCCAACCATATCCTCCACTTAAAAAAACAATGTACCCCTTCACTAAAATGCACCACCTTTGAAGTAATCGCAGCGCACACGTGGCGCTCTTGGATTCGTTCTTTAAATTTACCGTTACCCTCCACGTTAAACGTGAAGTTACTGTTCTCCGTTAACTTTCGCACCGTTATGAATTTACCAAAAGGATATTACGGAAATGGGTTTCTACTAGCGTGCGCCGAAAGTAAAATAGAGGACTTAGTGGGAAATAATAATAACCTTCACCATGTTGTGAAGTTAGTGCAAAAGGCGAAATCAACGGCGAAAGATGAGGAATATATAAGATCAACGGTTGATTTGTTGGAGGACAAAACGGTAAAAACAGATGTTTCGACTAGTTTGGTAATTTCTCAGTGGTCGAAACTGGGGTTAGAAGATGTGGATTTTGGAGAGGGGAAAGCGGTGCATATGGGTCCTTTGACTAGTGATGTTTATTGTTTGTTTTTACCGGTGATGGGTGGCGGTAGTGATGGTGTGAGAGTGGTGGTTTCTGTGCCAGAGAGTATGGTGGAGAGTTTTGAGTATCAGATGAGTGGGAGTTGGGAGAAGAAAGTGGAAAATAATGGAGATAAGGTTATGAACGGGTTTCATGCGAATGAAATTTCGGTTTTGTGAAAATGTTTTTGTTTTGAAAGATTTTATTATATATTTTCCTTTGGGTTAGTCTTTGTAATAGATAATTGGATCCAATACCTTGTAATAGTAACAGCTATGTGTAGACACCGTGTTCAAACTAGTGTGTTTTGAATACTGGGTGGATAAGGAGAGTAATAAAAAAATTCTAAAGTTTATGAAAAGTTGAGTCTCTAAAGCATTTATGCTATGTAAATATGACATGTCATGAGTATAAAAATAAGCTATTAATCCCACTAAGTCTAACCAATTGTATGGTGAATTTTTAGCAATGCTATCTTGACATCTATTTTTACACCAAATACATACACCATATATATTATTTATCGTATAAATATGATGAACAGTATTTTTTTTAATAATTATTTTAATAAACAGTATGTATATAGTACGCATAAATAACATTTATGAAAACAATTCGCATAAACAGTATTTATGAACAGTTCATGTGAACAATATTGTGACGGGCCATTTTATGTAGTAAAACAAAGTTGATTAATAAAATGTAAAAATTTAGTTAATAAGATGATGGAGTTGGTTAATAAACGCTCCGATATTAAAAATAATTTGTAATAATAAATCAAAATTGGTTAATAAAAAGTAAATAACATTTATGAAAACAATTCGCATAAACAGTATTTATGAACAGTTCATGTGAACAATATTGTGACGGGCCATTTTATGTAGTAAAACAAAGTTGATTAATAAAATGTAAAAATTTAGTTAATAAGATGATGGAGTTGGTTAATAAACGCTCCGATATTAAAAATAATTTGTAATAGTAAATCAAAATTGGTTAATAAAAAGTAAAAAGTTGGTTAATGCAATTATGAAGTTGGTTAATAAACGTCCAGACATCAAAAATAATTTTTAACAGTAAACAAAGTTAGTTAATAAAATGTAAAAAGTTGGTTAATAAAGTTATAAAGTTGGTTAATCACACAATTTTATATCAATATTATTTAATCTAAAAATATAAATAAAAAATAAAAAATAATATTAATTTTATATTTTAAAATAAAATATATATATTATTATAATATTTTACTGTTCACCGTATTTGTGAAGTAGATGTAGAACATAGATATAAGAGTATCATTTCTCTGAATTTTTTTAGAGGATATATTTTAGGGCAGGATATGGTTCTAGACGGATATTTGTATGAAAAATATAATAAAAGTATAAAATTGAAAAGAAAAAAAAACTTAAAAATAATAGTAATTTAATTTTAAAATAGTTATATATGTAGAAGATAAAATTTAAATAAAAATATTAAGAATAATGTAATTAAAAGTAAAAAGTATTAAAATTTGTATTAAATAAATAAGTCCTTTTAGTTTTTTAAAAGTAAAACAATTATTTTATAAGAGAGAATATAATTTAAAAATATCTATCTAATTTTTTATAATAAATTTTTTAAATTTTTTCACATATTTAAAAAAAATAGTCAATAAATTTCCATTAGTTATATTTATATTAGTAGTTTCATTTTTTCCGATTCATATAATTTTCACAATAAAAAAATAAAATTTAATAAAATTTAATTGATTCGTTACATATTTGGATCAATAGTTCAATTTTTTTTTTTTATGTTTCATATAATTTTCACGACGTGAGAAAGCAAAATTTATTAAAATTTTATTGACTCACTACACATTTAAATCAGTAGTTTCATTTTTTCTGTTTTATATAATTTCCATAATACGAGTAAGTAATATTTATTAAAATTTTATTGACTCACTACATATATATTTGAAGTGGTTAAACTTTCCCTTAATTAATTACAAAGTATACTCCACTCCCTCCCTGAGAGAATACTTCTCCTCCTTTATCAAAATCAAAAAGACGGGTAAATGATGCTTTGTGAGAATTTAAATATGCAAACATATTGGCACATATGAATTTAGAACAACACACGAATCATTAGTAAGAGAGTTGCAAAAGCGTAATGAAAATGACACACAAACACTAAAAGACCAATAAATATTATCGTCACTAATAAGTAGGTGAAACCTATCGCCTACGGAAAGATGGAGACAGCGGTGCATGACTAGGTGACACTCATCTCCTACGGGAAGAAGAAGGCGACAATACATGAGCCCCAGAAGCCAACGCATTTGCATCAAGCAGGCTAGAGGTAACATGAGCCTGCAATGGTTGACCATTTTCCCTCCGAACAGATGCATGTTGTGCAATCCTGTCATACCTCAATTTATCTTCTCTATCGACCATAATGCTTATAATAAACCACACAAGCGTCACACAATGACTACAAGCAAGAAAATCTAAAAAACTGCAGACTGATAAACTACAAAGATGCATCTCCAGATCCTGGGAATCAAAATGTTGAAAACCTACGAAGATGCATCTCCGAATTTTCCTGCAACTTACACATTCCTCAACAGCGCTAATGCAAACCACCAAAACACAAAAAATAATGCATTGATCAATACTTTTACCTATCAAACACGTTTTATGTATAAACTATCAAGCATGCAAAAATTATCTATTTTATAACTTAATAATCAATTTATACAAATTTATACAAAAACTCAAAAAAGTTTACAAAAATAAAAAATTTACAAATTGTGAGTTTACATCAGTGTTGAATGAGCTCTTTGATGTACTTGATGTTGATGGAAGAATCTTTAAACTTGGCTGATTAAGTTTGAGATAATGTGCGTTAAGAGAGTTTGAGAAAGATTTAGAGTTATTTTTTAGAAGTGAGGAAGGAGAAGGGATCCTGGCGCATTTTTGAACAAATAGCGTCCGAAGATGCATCACCGTAATGTACACGAAGATGTATCCCCATAGTTTTATTTTAACATTGACTTAGAGCCTGATTCAAAAATATATTGAGTTACAATGCGTCCAAAGATGCATATCTAAAATCTAAAGATTTTTTTGTATTTTCACGTAGTACAAGGTGCATTAATATTCATAAGATACATTAAAAAATTCTCAAATATAAATGTTATAGGCCTAAACACTTATGCGAATTTCTTGCTTTTGTAATAGTAATGGAAGAAAAACCTTGTCCTCAATAATGATCGATCACCACTCAACTTCCATGAAAGCAAAATTTTGCTGAATAAGGAAAAATGAAAGTAAAAATAATTTTTGAAAAAAAGACTTACCATTTAAAAATACAGAGTTGCTTGTTGACTGTATAGACATTAGGTATAGTGTTATTATATAAATTGTTCTGGACTGGGCCTGAGGCTGGCCCACCGTCGGGCACGGTCCAACCCAAATCCTCGTAGAGGAAGGCCCAATTGAGCTCCAGCCCATCTGCATGCCCGGGGAGCTCTCACACGTCTCCCCCACGGACTCCACGTGCTCCCCACGCAAGGACATGTCATCAGGCAACTACCCACTTTCGAAAGAACTAGTCAGCGCACCTTCCAAAGATCACGGGGCAGTTGATCCAGGGCGAAGACCACGTGCTGGTCTTCCCTACGCCACATAAGCCCTGGAAGTTACTCATATTGGGCCTTGCGATCCAACCCAATGCAAAGTAATAATTGGCCCTACGCTGGGGGACACATTATAAATACCCTATTTCACTAGAGGGTCTTCACTAGAGGGTCAGGTATTCTATTCTTTACACCTTTTCTCTGTACTTGCTTCGCTTACTCTGTCTCTGACTTTAGCATTGGAGTACCTTGCAGGTACACCCCATTTACTTCACCACCACCGGCAAATAAAGGAGCTCACGACGTGTTGCTAGCTGCTGATCCATTTCTGATTTGGTAAGATCAGTGGCGCCGCCTGTGGGAATCCTTACTTCCCCGTTCTTCCTCCCATAGAAACTCAAGAACCAAAGCAGTTTTCAATCTTCGACGATCATGGTCAGCTCACGAACTGACGACAACGCTCCAGACACCGCTTTCACTCCGTTCAACAACGATGACGGTCACGACCCCAACGTGACCGTTCACGTCAAAGAGGGCGACCCCAGAAATGGGCACACTGTCTCTCCCTCCTCAGACGACGCAGCCTTCAACGCCGCCCGACACTTTGATAGCCCGGTTGTTTACCAGCCAATCCTTGTGCCGCCTAACACTGACCCGACCACGGTGGCTCTGTTCGCGGCGATCAATCAGGCAAATTTGACGATCTTCTAACAGAATGAGTAGATAGGGGTACTCGAGAGGGAGCGACAATCATGCTCTCCCCCACTGAGACATCGTCGCACCGTTTCTCGCAGTCCCTCTCCTCCCCCGCGGAGAACACGATACAATAACTCTCGTAGCCCTTCTCCCCAAAATCCTAGGCGTCGCCCGCGTTTGGAACAACCTCAGCCCGTGGTCACCCAGAAATGTGACCGGTCCCCTCCTCGGAAAGAGCGGCGTTCCCCCACTCATAAGAGGAATAAAGCTGACGGATACACCGAGAAACCAAAGAGCCGACTCAGGAGCCCTCCTCGACGGAGCAGGAAGGGCCGAGGTGACCTATCCCTGTCGCGATCACCTGTTAGGAGCGACGAGGACGACCAGCGCATAACGCTGTCCAGGGATATCTTGGAGACTCCATTGCCCGTCGGGATGGAAAAACCCCCGCCCTTGGTGACATACGATGGTACGACCGACCCGGAAGACCGCATTGATAACATCGACACAATACTCGACTACCAGAATGTTCAGGGATCCATTAAGTGCATGCTCTTCTCCACTACTCTGAGGAAGGATACTATAGCATGGTACAAGAGCCTCGCACCCGAGTCCATCACCTCCTGGAAGGAACTGAAGAGGCAGTTCTCCAGGCACTTCACCGATTCCCGCGCTACCCGAAGACGGAAGCATCCCTGTAAGCCATCATCCAGGGAAAAGACGAATCTCTCCAGAATTACATAGAGAGATTCAACCGAGAGGTCATCCAGGTATCCACCTCAGACGCAATGAATATATTTTTTATCGAGCGAGGGTTGCAACCTCGCACCAAGTTCGTCAAGGCAGACGGCATTGAAAGGCCCAACACTTTAGACGCGCTCCTCCACAAGGCCCAGGCATACATCTAGTATGAGGAGATAGAGGCCGCCCATTGCGCCCGCGACTCGCAGAATCAAGAGGGTGCCAAGAGCTCCAGGCACGAGGATTCCACCGCTCCCCGAAAAGGCGGGGAAAGAAGAAGAAAATATCGGCCCCGAGACTCCCGAGAACAGAGGGGACCAACATGCCATTTCTCCGAGTACACACTACTAACAGCTCCCCACGAGTGCATCCTGGCCGAGTGCATCAACTCGGAGTTCCAGCGAGGAGGTGTACGCTTTCCGAAGCTGACACCCCCTAAACCAAATGTCAACAAATCCAAGTACTGCCGGATCCACAAGAGCCACAGACACGTCAAGGAGGACTACATCCACCTCAAGGATGCCATCGAGATCTTGATCAAAGAGGAGCACCTGAAATAGTACACAAAGAGGAGCGAAGCCCCCCAACAAGAGACCTGAGAAACGAAAAGGGTCGAGGAGTCGACCCCGTCCTCCGGCGATAACAGGCTACAAGTCGCTCTGTGCGTCACCCGACTAGAGGACTTCTACTTTCCCTGCGAGGCCGACACGCCTGTAACTGCTCGTAACCCATGGGAAAGCTTCCCCGCCGCCATGGTCATATCCGGCGGAGGGTTCAACAAAGTCTCGGTGGGGTCGATCAAGAGGAAAATCAATGAATTGATAGAGGCAAGCTCAGCGTAAAACGCCACCTTAGAGAAGGTCCTGGGAAGGTCGAACCCCGTCACCTTCTACCTCGAAGAATTGTCGGGCGGCGCCCTTAACTCCAACATCCCCCTCCTGATCAGAGCACGGATGACGAACTTTGACGTCCTCCGTATCCTGGTCGACCAAGGGAGATCAGTGGACATAATTTATGCCCACCTATTCACTACCCTCCAGCTCGACGAGACACATTTGAACCCGTAAATCGGCTCAGACCTGCAGGGTTTCAATGGCACCACCACCAGACCGTGGGGCTACGTCGAGCAAATGGTCATGTTCAGGAACGACGACACTGCTCGACAAGTTAAGGTCTGTTTCCTGGTAGTAGAATGCCCCTCTCTATACTAATGCATCCTGGGAAGGTCAACCCTAGCTGAGCTCACAGTTGTGCCATCTACAGTCCACCTGAAGATGAAGTACTACACGACCAGGGGCCGTGTCGTCACCCTCTATGGGGATATTGAGGCCGCCAGGAGATGTTTTGAGGCTGCAACCTAGGGTTTGAACTCTATCAACATTAAGTCCAAGATTGCGGGTAAGTCAACCCAGGATGAAGAGCAGAAGCCACTCCCGCGCGTCAACGCGGTCGACCTCAACAGCCGCTTCCCCAGCAAGCAGGAGCAGAACGAGGTACACTGCGCCAAAAATAGCCTTAGGCAGCACTAAAAAGACAGCGCTTTTATCACAAAGCACTGCTATAAGGAATAAAAAAATTCGCTAAAAAAAAGCGCTGGTAAAGGATACCTTTAGAAAGCGCTTTCTAAAAGCGCTGCTAAAGGCCGTAAATAGTCCCCACCTTAGAAAGCGCTTTTTAGAAAGCGCTGCTAAAGGTATAACCTTAGAAAGCGCTTTTAAAAAGCGATTCTAAATGATAGCCTTAGAAAGCGCTTTTAAAAAGCGCTGCTATAGGCCAATTAAAAGATAACCTTAGAAAGCGCTTTTAATAAGCGCTGCTATATGCCTATTCAAAGAAAGCGCTTTATTAGTAAAAAGCGCTGTCTTAGGTCAATGATTATTAAAAAATAAAATAACACTAAATTTTCAGAACCCTATTCATTTTCACTCAAGACTTCTACCTCATTTCTCTCTTGCAATTTCTCCGACCACCATCGTTCTCCCACCAGCATTCTGTTCTCCGACCACCGTTGTTCTGTTCGTTCTCCCACCGCCATTGTTCTATTCGTTCTCCCACCATCATTGTTCTATTCACGTCTGTTCTCGCGACTGCTCCCTCATCTCTCTCTCTCTCTCTCTCTCTCGCGTGAAGTAAGAAGAGGTACGTTGTTGTTGATACAATGTAGTTGTCTTTTACGTTGTTGTTGATACATTTTGTGTCAAGGTATTGTCAATGGCTATTTTAGTGTAAATATATTGTGTGCATGCGTTTGGTTTACCATTTTCTATGACTTTCTTTTTCTGGTTTTCCATTTGTTATCTATTTCGATTCAAGAATGAAGAAGATGAAAGTTTATATTTAGTTTATATTCGATTCAAGAATGAAGAAGATGAAAGTTTATATGACTGTCTTTTGACTAATTTTGGTGTCACAAAATTAGATACAAAGAATGAAGAACTGAATTTATTTTGTCATTTTACGCTATGCGAAGTATTGTTCGCGTCGCGAACTTGCTCGCTCTCTCTCGCTTCCTTCTCTTCAAGGATGGTTTGGTTCTGTCTTGCATTGCTTCTTATCGCTGTCCCTCGCTGTCCATTGCTTTTCTCTCGCATTCTGTTGCTTCAAGCGAAGTCTGTCATTTTGATTCTGCTTTGTCTTTCCTTGCTCGCTTCCTATCGCTGTCCGTCGCATAGCGAACCTTCGCATATCGAAGCATTTGGTCGCGATGCGAAAGTTGCAGGGCATGACCTTTTCTTTATTTCAACTGGTTTTTCTTGAGCCTAATACCTACAAAACCATTCAAATCCCCAAGTACCAACCTTTTGGGTCTTTTGTTAGTCAATTCTCATAAAAAATGCAAAGGAACAATGCGATTCGTATAAGTTTTTACTAATGATATTTGTACTTTGGGATTGTTATCAAATTCTCCCCAACTTAGTTTCTTGTTTGTTCTCAATCAAGAGCATGAGATTTTTAACAAAGCAAGGACTTTCATCAATCAATTTGTCGTAAACAAACATGCAAAAATCACACAAGTTCCAACATCTTACAAAACAACAAAATTCCATACAAGATGAAATTAAACTTGAAAACTAAAGATGGAAACATATAAAATTAACTTTGAATGCAATAAATTTCCTATTTTTGGCACGCTTTCCTTCATGATTTCAGTATCCTACTCCTCATCCATCTCCTCACTTCCATCATCTCCCACTTCCTCTTCTTCTCCTTCCTCTTCTTCGTCTTCATTTTCATCCCCCTCATTTTCTGCAGTCTCAGTTGCTGCATCAACTATACCTTCACCAGCAGCCCCTCCTAAATAGAATGGCCTGTCCCCAGGCCAAGATACATGAGTCTGATAAGCCTCAGGGTTAAGGATCTGCTGCTCAGCATCCTCGGGCCTGCCCATTTGCAATTGCATCTGATACATGGAGTTCTGAATACTAGTCATGGCACGGTTGGTGGCCTCATTTTGGTCCCATGTATAGGAGAATGAAGCGCGAAACCGTGGATCCCACTCATCGAAATTCAAGTTGTCAGAACTAGGTTGGTCGGGAGCTGCCCTTGTGTTTGGTTCCTCCTTGCAAAAACGCATAATATATGCATCATTCACAGTCCCCTTGAGAGTTTGGTGCACTTGGTTAGGGATTACCATGCGGGCAGCCCATAGTAATCCCATGATTAGCCCCAGAAAAACCAATGGACACGATGCTTTGGTTCCCAATCCTGGGTCTGTCCCACTTTCCGCCACAATTTTCATTTCATTTGAAATGATGCGTGCCACACACACACTTTTACATTTCAAGATGAAATAGAGTAACTGAGCGGTATCCATGGTGAATGTTGTGGTGTGACTCCGAGGACGAATGTTGTGTAGAATAAGCATTAATATCACCTGAGCATGTTGTCTGAGGTCCTTACGGAGAAAGTGTGTTGCCACCTCTGCTGCATTCTTCTGCACTCTCTTTCCTTGATATAAAAGATACTTGGTGAGTTGTTTGACATCTGGTGCTGCATTCAAATTAAACTCATAATCACAAGCGTTGCCTTCTGAAATAACCAGAGGATTTCCACGATATTCGTTGATGGCTTTGCGGCTGAAATCAATAGTGCGACCTTGGACCATGGTTTTGTAAGTAAAGGTTCTGTCACTTGAAGGAAGAGCGTTGGCGTAGAACTCTCTGACCATATCATAATTGAGATGCTTGGGAGGGGTGACCAACTTTTCCCATTTCCGAATTGTTATCACTTCCATGATCTCGTGGTAATCACCTTCCTCATCTATTTCAAACCTACGCTCAGGCCAGATACTTCTTGACTTAAGTTCTCTGAACCGTTCTGCTTGTTAAAGGCCGACAAAACGCGATTGATCAAAGGGTCTGCTTCTTGAAGTTTCTCCTCCCACCTTTTGCTTCTTTTGTTGGACTTGCTTTTTTTGGTGCCATGTCTACAAAATAGAAAAATTTTTACAGCACAAGGATAACTTTGGTTAGCACAATATATTTATGAATTTGTTTGGCTGGAATTTACTGTGAACAAGGATTCGGTGGCTGCAATTTGATTTTCTTTTCTAAGTTCTTAGCCAAATCTTGACAGCTTGTACTACCAAACTACCCAACAATGGTAATCACAGTAAGTTTCTCATATACCACAACAAGAGTTTAAAATATCCTTCAAGCTCCACAGTAAAACTAAAAACCCTAATTTTTTAAAAGAGTGAACAAAAATTTCAAAACTCAAAGCCTAAGGATTTAGCAAGAATGATTCAGGCCAAGGAGATTCATGGTGTTTTCTTTTTTCATTTTTTTCCAAAGGTTTTGTTCAAGTTTTGAAGATTTAACAAGTAAAGAGATGCAGCCCTTTAAAATCTAGATTTACAGAAAAAAAATTAGTGAAAATGAACATACCTTGAAGCTCTTGAGAGAAGTGAGAAATGCAAACTTTTTTTCTTGAGATTTGATAATTGTGTGAATTGATTTGTGTGTGAAAAGTGAAGAGATAAAGTGAGAAAAGTAAAGAAATAGAGAAGTAAAGGCGCAGTAGATGAGCATACACGGTCTTCTAGGGTATGCAGAGAGTGGGTGTGTGCAGTAACTGCCATAAATGCAGGTTTGACCAACCTAATTTCGCGTTGCGAAATATTCGTCGCATAGCGAAATAAGTTTCGCGATGCGAAAGTTGCAGGGCATGGCCTTTTCTTTGTTTCAACTGGTTTTTCTTGAGCCTAAAACCTGTAAAACCATTCAAATCCCCAAGTACCAACCTTTTGGGTATTTTGTTAGTCAATTCTCATAAAAAATGCAAAGGAACAATGCAATTCGTATAAGTTTTGACTAATGATATTTGTACTTTTGGATTGTTATCAACTTGCAATGATTGAGAACTAACTTATTGAATTTGCTATATATAAGGGTTACTTGTGATCAAAGTGTGAAAGTCGGATCGTTTCCCTACAGGTAATATTTTTTATTTTGTTTTTGTTTAGCTTAATTAGTATAACTATGGATAAGAAATGGATGTCTTCAAGTCGATTGTCGAAAGAGTATGAGAATGGGGTATCGGAATTCGTTAAGTTTGCTGTTGCACATGCCGATAACCCTAGTCGAATGATATGTCCTTGCTTGGGTTGCTGTTTTGGGAGCCGAGTTGACCGGTTTAATTGGCATCGCATTTAAAGAGGCGTGAATTGATAGAAGTTATACATGTTGGAATTTGCATGGTGAGAAAATTAACGGGAATGTTGACCGGGGGATTACTTTGTGTGATATTGAAATGTATTTTCCTCCCTCGTTTTTTGACATAATGGTTCATCTAGTTGTTCATCTGGTGAAAGAGACACAATTGTGTGGACCGGCTTATATGAGATGGATGTACCCTGCTGAACGTTATATGAAAATATTAAAAGGGTATATGAAAAACCGAAGTCGACCAGAGGGTTGTATTGCCGAACGATACATTGTTGAAGAAGCGATTGAGTTTTGTACTGAATATCTATCCAATATACAACCAATTGGACTCCCCAAATCTCATATTGTCGGAAAAAAAGAAGGAAAAAAGTTAATTGGAAATGAAGTTGTGACAGTATCAAGGGTCGAACGGGATCAAGTGCATTTGTATGTTCTGCACAATGAGAATAAGGTTAAGCCGTATGTTGAAATGCACAAGGATGTTCTCCGAGGTTTAAATCCGAATAGAAATGAGAATTGGATAGTACGAGAGCACAATCGAAGTTTCATACATTGGTTTAAGGATCATATTTATTCACGTATTGTTCAGATCCCGCTTCAATAGCGGAAAGGTTTAGATGTTTAGCATATGGTCCAAGTTTGGTTGTGTTTTCTTATAGCGCATACGCAATTAATGGATGCATATTTTATACCAAAGAACAAGATGATAAAAGTACTATGCAAAATAGTGGTGTCACCGTGGTAGCTGAAGCAATGCACATTTCAAGTGTGAAAGACTTAAACCCCAAATTTGCAAATCTGTCATGTTTTAGGGTTATCGAGCGCATTTGGGTGTTTGATTATGAGAAGTTTCAGATTCCTATATTTCGTTGCAAGTGGGTTGAAAATAATAACGGCATACGAATGGATAAGTCAGGATTTTTGCAAGTGGATCTTAATAGGGTGGGGTACAAAGATGAGCCTTTTATTCTAGCCTCTCAAGCTAAACAAGTGTTCTATGTCACTGATCCGACAAGTACAAAATGGTCTATAGTGCTTTTATCTAACAAAGTAATTGATGAAAACATTGGAGATCAGGGTGATATTGATGTTGATATTGAATCATTTACTAGAAATGATCAAGATGAAAATATTATAGCGAATGAATCATATACTAGAAATGATCATAATGAGGGTATTTGGATCAATCCAACTGTCCGTGTTGTTAAGAGACGGGTAGAACATATTCCAACTAAGAAAAGAAAGAGACGTTAGTGAAAAGGCACTAGTTATAAAATTATAGCTTATATCATTCAATAATATTAAATAGTTGTCATGTTATATATATTTAATGGATTATGGATTATGGATTTTTATATTTGCCATTTAATTTTTGTTTTTTTCTTTCTTACAGGTCAAATGGCTAGTAACCAGGAAGACTCACACGAGACACATGATACAAATGAAGCTCAGAATGTAGAAAGTGAAATTAAACGAGGAATAACTATTATGAAGTCAATCATCCGTGCAAGAGATAAAGGGATCAAATTTGATGTACATTGGAGTGATGAAAACTAACTAATTGAGCCAAACGGTTCAATGTTGACTAGTTACATAGGTTCCCTTGTCCATCAGCACATTCCAATCACCAGTGATAAATGGAGGAATCCATTGTTGCAAGCCGGTAAAGATAAAATATGGACTGAGATACAGGTACTTACCAAATATGATTGATGTTATTAGATTTTTGTTGATGATTAAGTCTTTAGTTTACTTATACTAACACACTCTATGTGTATGTTTTTTTGTAGAGATCTTTTAATATTGATGAAAGCCAAAAAAAGAATTGTCTTCAATTGGCCGGAAAAAGACACAGAGGCTTTCGAACTATGTTATCAAACAAATATCTTAGGGATGCGGAAATTTTTTTTGTTGAAGCGGAACTTCCACAGTTGTATGCGGACTTGATTGCATCTGAAGAATGGAGCACTTTTGTAGCCAAACGAAAATCCGAAAAATTCAATGTAATGTTAATTTGTCATGTCTATTAATTGTATTATATACTTGTTGCATTAGTTTGTTCTGATATGACTTAAACTTGTTTATCCAGGAATTGAGTGCCATTAATCGCAAAAGAGCATCAAAACCCGCGTATCCATACAGAAAAGGGCGTGTGGGATATGCACGCTTACAGCAAAAATTGGTAAGTATATATAAATGCTATGATTTTATTAATTATCTTATTGTGTTATAATTGATTATCTTATTATTTATCTCAATGTGTAGTTAGAAGAGACGAAACGTGAAGAAACATCACTTCCGGACCATGTTTTGTGGAAGGAAGCTCGTGTGGGCAAGAATGAAGTTGTTAGGGAAGATGTTCAGCATGTTTATGATGAATGTGTAAGTATAACATTATGTCTTTAAGTTAATCAAAATTTTATTAAAATATAATTAATTTTTAATCCCCACTAATAATTTTCGATATGTCAATGAATTTCAGGAGACTCTATCTAAATCCGTAACCACATGTGAGGAGGATTGCAGGAGCATACTTAGTCGAGTACTAAATGTTCCTGAGTATTCCGGTCGGGTGAGGGGTAAAGGATTTGGTGTGACTCCATCTTCCTTGTATAAGCAACCAAAGAGAAAAAATTCTAGCAAACGCGAAGTGATGCAATCGTTGGATGAATTAAAAGCGCAAGTCCGTGAATCGCAAAAGGATAAAGAGAGATATGAGGCGGAAAAGCGCAGTTCAGAGTTGAAAGATACTAGTGACAAAGCTAGTATCAATTGTCAAAAGAAAATTCCCGAGGTAATTAGCATGTTTATTTTAATTGACATATATTTATTTTAATTGACATATATTTATTTTAATTAAATTAGCACGTTTATTTTAATTGACATATATACACATTAACAATTACATATTTATTATTGCTTTAGGGCATTTCATCTTGTCATCTATTTTTATCGTTACCGACTTATTGCATAGTTGGCAAGGGAAAAGTGCATAACACTTTGGGAGATTTACTTCACCATAAACCGCTCCCTGATGGATATCTGAAAGTATCAGTTGATATTGCATTAGAGCTTGATGCGTTGCTACCGATACCTGACGTTGTTTCAGAGACAACATGTTGCGGGATGCAATAGGATCGTTTGTTGAATGGCCGTCAGACCTCATTTTCATAGATGATGAGGTATGTTGAAAACCATTATGAATATTTTAGTATTCAAATGTCAATTCTGAACCATTATGAAAATCATTCTGAACCATTACATACATTTTTTTTACATGGTAATGTTAGACTCCTACAAAACCCGCATCTAAGGATAAAGGGATTTTGCCGCACAAAGAGTCTGTTGCATCACAAAAAGAGGTACATTGAAAGTGTTATTCTATGATCCGAATTCAAAAGCTTCATGATTTTCTACTTTACCTAACTTATATGATTTTTAGGTTCCTGCTCAAGTTTCACAACAAGCCAGCAAGAAAAGAGCTCCTACAAAGACCGGGCAAGCAAAAAGAGCTCTTATACCTCGCTTTCGGATGTGTCTTGAAACACTTGTGGCAACATCAGATTTGATGGATGGTGCTATTCGTCAAATAGACATGGACGAAGGTGTTTTGGGTTTTCCTCATTCCGAAATAATTGCAAAAGAGGACATGGAGCCGATTTTTCGGCATCTTGAATTAGGCATCGGTGTTATGCATTCATACATCTGGTACTCTGATCAATCTATTATTTAATTAGTTGAACAATTTATTTACACATTTCTATGAAATAGTATAATGTTTATTATGTTTTTATTTAAGGTGCTTGTATGAGAAATTGATGCGCGGGAATCAATTGTCAAACAGATTCTATTTCTTGTCTTGCGCCCGTGTCAATGCACCGGCAATTGCTATTGATCCAAATTCAGTAAGAAATCACTTACTCCAGAGATTTATGGCCAGCAGTACAGAAAGTTTGTATCTTTTACCGTATAATACTGGAAAAGGGTAAGATTTTCATTCTAATTTCATTCTAACCTTTGTATCTTTTGCGTAGAAATTATCCATTTAAACTTTTGTTATATTTTACAGTGGACACTGGTGTATTATCTGAATTCATTAGATCATGATTAGACAACATATCAAAATATGAAGGATTTGGTTGATACGTAAGTGAGATTGTTCTAAATATTCGTGTGTATTTGTATATTTAATTATTTCTGTGAGATTGTTCTAAATTTACGTTTTTCTTTTATAGAACAATACTAGTATACCGAGCACAAAGAGAAGCTCGAGTATCACGGTCTAAAGCAAACAACATTACATGGATCAAAGTGGAGGTATATTAATTTTCACAATGTTGCTTATAATAGTGATGCTACTTGATAACACAAGACAACTATATATTAATTCTTATTTGTTTTTCTATGTGTAGTGTCCTCGTCAGCGTAATGGTATAGACTGCGGTTATTTCGTTTTGAGGTTTATGAGAGAAATCCTTGATTTGGATCGATTAGAGATTCCGATCACGGTATGGATTTATAACTTAGGATTTATTTTAATAGTTATCGGATATTTCATATAATTTATTATTTTAAACTAAATCATGCATATTGTGTTTTGTTATGTAGTACTTTGATGAATACACGTGTGATCATTACACGAAAGATAAATTGGAACAAATCAAGGAGGAATTGTGTGAATACCTTATTGAGAAAAGAATCATATAAGGTATGGAAGTTGGTGTGTAGTTATGGAGTGTAATTGTATAGTTTTGGACGTTTTTGTATATTAGGAGATCTTTAGAAGTTAAAGGATTAGAATGGTTTAATTATGTGAATGGTTTATGGATTAGAATAGTTTAATTATGTGAATGGTTTATGTTTAATTATGTGAATGGTTTATGGATTTGAATGGTTTAATTATGGAAATGGTTAATGGAAATGGCCTAAAATGTGAATCATGGATTAGAATGGTTTATGTGATTTATAAAGATTAGAAATGGCCTAAAATGTGAAGGATTGGAAATGGCCTAAAATGTGAAGGAAAATAACAGCAGGTTTCTGCATAAAAAAGAAGGAAAATTTGATTTTTTTAAAAAATCATTAGACAGCGCTTTCAAAAGCGTTGTCTAAAGGGGGACAATAGAAAGCGCTTTTTCCTACGAAAGCACTGCCTAAAGATGCCAATAGAAAGCATAAAAGGATAGAAAAAGCGCTGCTAAATGGCCACTTTAGAAAGCACTTTTTCAGTTAAAAGCACTGCTAAAGGCCTACTTTAGAAAGCGCTTTTAAAGGTAAAGCGCTGCCTAAAGTAGGCCTTTAGCAGCGCTTTCTCATAAAAAAAGCGTTGTCTTTACCTACGGCAGTGCCACCTTAGGCAGCGCTTTTAAGCGCTGTTAAAGGCCAAAAAAAGCGCTGTCTTTTCCTTTCTTTGGCGTAGTGGTAGCATATCACACCCCTCCAACTAAAGGCAACGAGCAGCCTTTTCACCCCATGCGCCCCATTCCGGACGAGGACTTCGAGCTCATCACCCTCAGGGACGACCCGGGCAGAACGTGAAGATTGGCACGGGCCTCTCCGACCTGGGGAGGAAACAGCTGAAGGCCTGCCTCAGGGAGAATGCTAACCTGTTTGCGTGGACCATTGCAGAGATGCCCGACCTCGACCCAGGTGTGGCCTCCACCAACTCATAATAGATCCAGCCTCTAAGGCTGTAGTACAATGTAGGCGTAGGCAGTCTCCTGAAAAAGCGGAGGCTACCGAAAAGGCTGTAAAAGACCTCTTAGAGGCGAACTTTATTTCGGAAGCCCAGTACACAACCTGGCTATCCAATGTTGTACTTGTTAAAAAGAATAATGGAAAGTGGAGAATGTGCGTTGATTACACCAATCTTAACCGGGCATGCCCGAAAGATGCATACCCATTGCCTAACATCGACAAACTGGTCGGCAATTCTGTAGGTTTTAAATTGATGTCGCTCATGGACGCGTACTTGGGATACAATCAGATCCCCATGGCGAAGGGCAACAAGCAGTACACGAGTTTCATGACTGAGTCGGGCAACTATTACTACAACGTAATGCCTTTCGGTCTGAAGAACGCCGACGCGACCTGGCAACGGATGATAAACAAAGTCTTCCGCGGCAATATTAGAGACATTCTCGAGGTCTACTTGGATGACATGATCATAAAATCACAATAATAGGTTAACCACACTGCCCATCTCAGATGAGTCTTCGACACGGCGAGGAGATGCAAGATGAGGTTCAACCCGGAGAAATGCACCTTCGATGTCCGAGCAGGCAAGTTCCTCGATTTCTACCTCACAGAACGAGGAATTGAGGCAAACCCCGACAAGTACAGTGCGTTCTCTGAGTTCCCAATGCCGAACTCGAAGAAATCAATCCAATCACTAAACAGGATGCTCACCTCGTTGTCCCGCTTCGTGGCCAAATCGGCGCAACACGCACTTCCATTTTTCAAACTCATACTCAAAGAATCCATATTCAAGTGGACCGAGGAGTGCGAACAGGCACTCCTCCACCTCAAACAAGTCCTCTCACAACCCCTGTCCTATCACGATCAGAAAACGGGGAGATATTATACTTATACCTCGCCGTCACAACCGAGGCGGTCAGCGCGACTCTTATCAGAGAAACCCCTGAAGGACAGAAGCCGATACACTTCACCAGTAAAGCCCTACAAGACCCCGAGCTTAGGTACCAGCAGATCAAAAAGGTCGTTATGACCCTTGTCACTGTAGCCAGAAGGCTGCGACACTACTTCTTAGCCCACACGATCGTTTTAAGGACGGACCAACCCGTGAGGCAGGATGCTCAAATGGTCGCTCAAGCTCTCTGAGTTTAACATCCAGTATAAGGTAGGAAGGCCCTGAAGGCTCAAGTACTAGCCGACTTCGTTGCGAAGATGACCACCCTGGAACCCTCGACCGACGGATCCCAGAAATGGACGATCTACGCCGACAGGGCATCCAGTTCGACGGGAAATGGAGCAGGCATCATCCTAGAGAACGAGGAAGGCATCTTGATTGAGGTCTCTCTCACATTATCCTTCCCGACATTAAACAACCAGGCCGAATACGAGGTCTTCCTCGCCGGACTACGCCAGGCCGTAAAAATATTTACCGACTCCCAGCTCGTGGCCTCCCAGGTGTGGGGAGAGTACCAGGCCAAGAATGACAACCTCATCAAGTGCTTGGCTCTAGTTAAAGAGAAGATGAAAAAATTCATCTCGGCAGAAGTAAGTCATGTCCCGCGCGAACACAATACCCGAGCAGACATCCTATCTAAGATGGCGAGCAGGAAGAAAAAAGGCGGGAACAAATCCGTCATCCAAGAAGTGTTTCCATGGCCAAGTATCGAGAAACCCGCCTCGATCGCCGACGTGAACGTCATCGGTGACGGCCACTGCTGAATGATCCCGGTATACGAATACCTCAGCACAGGGAAACTGCCCGACGACCCGAAGGAGGCTAGCGTGGTCAGGCGACGTGCCTTCTCATATGCCATCGTCGAGGACAAGTTGTACCGGTAGGGTTTCTCCATCCTTCTCCTCAAATGCGTCGAGGAGTCTAAGGTCCCCAGCATACTCTAGGAGATCCACAAAGGGATCAACGCGCAACCCCTCGGCTGACGGTCCCTAACCCGTAAAGAATTGCGGGCGGGGTACTACTGGCCCACCATGCAGCAAGACACCATAGAGCACGTCGAGAAGTGCGACAAATGCCAGTGACACGGGGACATGTACCTAGCCCTGCCCAATGAGCTCAAAACGCTCTCATCCTCGTGGCCATTTGCCTGGTGGGGGATGGACATCCTCGGGCCCTTCACCATAGGGTCATACCAAAATAAGTATTTGATAATTGGTGTCGACTACTTCACTAAGTGGATAAAGGCCGAAGCCTTATCCAAAATCACGACCCACAACATACTCCGTTTCAACAAAAGGAGTATACTTGTCCGGTTCGGCGTACCCCAAGCAATCATCACCGACAACGAGACACAATTCACCGACAAGAACTTCCAGGACTTCATTACTAAGCTAGGCATGAAGCAATACTTCACATCAGTCGAGCACCTGCAAACAAACGGGCAGGACGAAGCCGCGAACAGAGTGATCCTACGAGGGCTGAAATGAAGATTAGGCGATGCCAAGAAAAGTTCGGTCGAGGAGTTGTACAGCGTGCTCTGGGCCTACAAAACGACCCCACACTCGACCACAGGGAGACCCCGTTCCGACTGACCTATGGAACAGAGGCAATGATTTCGGTAGAAATAAGGGAGCCCTCGAGGAGGAATGAGTCCCCCCTCGATGAGGGGACCAATGACGAGGCCCTTAAGGAGGAGTTCTACCTAGTCGAAGAGATCCTGTCGGAGGAATCTCTCCGTGAAGCCTCGCTCAAACAGAAGGTAACTTTGCGACATGACAACAAAGTCATCAAACACGAATTTCAGGTGGGCACCCTAGTCCTGCCAAGGAACATGAAAGATTCACGCGACCGCCTTATCGCAAAGGGGTTTTCCTCCTCGAGGAGGAATGGGGTGCTACTTTCTGATTTCTTATTTATCCCATGAAGCTGGAAGGGAAAGGGAAGCTATCTAAAACTAACCTTGCACGTGAATGTTTAACTGAACAAACACTTAAAGAGATTGGGGGGTCCGGGGTCAGGTTATACAATGGGGAGTTGTCAATTACCCATCCTATATGTGGTTATCCATAGGTTGTTAGCTTTAGGTTCTGCTTTGTACTTGATGGTGTTTATCCGTTAATGGGTTGGGAAAGTTTCTTGGGAAATATGAGTGAGAGAGTAAGTTTTTGTTGATGTTCGGGTTTTTCCGATGTTTTTGGTAAGGTACTGGACCTAAGTTTTGATTGGTGTGAAGGTACTGGACCTAGAGTTTTTGATTGGTATGCTTGCTAAGATTTCACAATCTTATGCCTACGTATTCCCGTTTAAAAGAAACAGGGAAATCAGAGCAATCGTAGTTCCTCCTATTCTAAGGGAGGAAAAAGATATTTTGGTGTCTTGTTCAAAGCCCAAGATTGAAGCTAAATGGGGTATTTGTGTCTTGTTCAAAGCCCAAGATTGAAGCTAAAAGGTTGTGTGAGAGAGAATTTGTCATCTCTAAAGGGAGGCATCTCGTCTGTTTATCACAACTGTTGGGTGACTGTTTATAAAGGAGGATTACTTTAACTGGGATATGAGAATCCAGTAATGCCATAATTTACTTTATAGGGGATTTATCCTGAAGGAGAAAACTTTAACTCAGTGTAGAGTAATGCCATTTTTCCTTAGGAGTCTTTCATGCTAAGAGATGGACAGTGGCTTGGATGTAAATAATCCAGAGGCTTGCCACTTATAGCAATTAGATGAGAGAGGAAGTTTACCAGGATAAAAGATGGACTACAACTTGGATATTTGAATCAACAAGTGTACCACTTACAGCAGTTACCTGGGTTTAGGGTTTGTTTTGATTAATCTGTTTTGATAAGTGATAAACCGAGAAATGACTTCCTACAGAGAGATTTTGATTTCCTCGGAGGGTATGTTTATTTTTGTGTGCCTTGATCAAAGTCCAAGGTTGAAGCTAAGGGGTTGATTGACTCCACTAGGGAAGTCCTTATACAAAGCCTAAGAGGGGCTAGGAATGACGGACTCAACAAGAGAGTTTTTATCTGTCTTGTACAAAGCCCAAGATTGAGGCTAAAAGAGACTGACTCTTTATGGATATCATTATACAAAGCCTAAGAGGAGGCTAAAAAGGATTTTGACTCCGTCGGGGAGGGTTTGTATGTGTCTTGTACAAAGCCCAAGATAGAGGCTGAAAAGAAGACTTACTTTGTGGGAAAGAACTCTTTATCTGTCTTGTACAAAGCCCAAGATTTGAGGCTAAACGGAGACTTTACTAACTCAGCTGAGGATATTTTAGGTATCTCATACAAAGCCCAAGATAGAGGTTGAACTGAGTTTGACTCTGCTTGGGAAATTATTTCTCAAAGCCTAAAAGAAGGTTGGGAGGAATTGACTCCGCTGGGGAAGATATTTGTCCCAAGCTTAAGAGAAGGTTATGACGATTTATGTCTTGTACAAAGCCCAAGATTGAGGCGAAAAGGGTTTAACTCAACAAGAGAGTGCTTTTATTTGTCCTGTACAAAGCCCAGGATTGTGGCTGAACAAGCTGGAGAAATCATTATACAAAGCCTAAGAGGAGGCTAACTGTTGCTAGGGGAAATCTTTATATCAAACCTAAGAGGAGGCTGAAAAAAGATTAACTCAACAAAAGAGTGGTTTTATCTGTCTTACAATGCCCAAGATTGAGGCTGAAAGGGTTGACTCAACAAGAGAGTGCGGAAATGTGATTGACTCAATAAGAGAGTCTGAAAAGTGGTTGACTCAACAAGAGAGTCTGAAAAGTGATTGACTCAATAAGAGAGTCTGAAAAGGTTAGCTCCGCTGGGGAGAATCATTGTACAAAGCCCACGAGGAGGCTGGCTATGCTGAGGAAAGGAAGGATCATTATACAAAGCCTAAGAGGAGGCTCGCTTCTGCTGGGAATTATTGAGATCCCGAGGCAGGTCCAAATGGGGAATCAACTCTTGCTGAGGGTTACAAAAGAGTTGGGTTATCAGATGCCTTGAGGTTCTGATAGTGTTATACTGATGATAAACTGACCCTGGTTAGGGATTTTTAGGAGAGAGACTGGGTTTTAACTCTGCTGGAGATTGATCTAGACTGACCGGGGTTTCTCCTATGTTTATAAAGTGCTTGAGAATGTCTTTGGGATCCGAAAGGAGATTTAGATTGTCCAAGTATATTGGTACGGAAGAGTTTATCTTTGTATAACGCCCAAGAGGAGGCTGACTCTTTTAAAGGATGAGTATCAACCCTAAAATTGGTCTGAGGTTTTGACTCTTTTTAGAAAGACAGCTCTAACGAAGGATGACTAAGTTCTGTCTTATACCTTTAAGAGGTCTTCATGGTCCTTGTATTAAGCCCAAGAGAAGGCATGAGAACTTCTAAGAAGCCGGAGGGTCATTGTACAAAGCCCAAGAGGAGGCGGGGATGCTTTTTAGGAAGCCTGTGGGTCCCAAACATAAGAAAATTTCAAGAAAGGTTTCACCGAGAATTAATCCTTTAGTGAACAGTTCTAGGGTTTGAAGAAATTCAAGAGAAGTTTCTCCGAGAATAATTCATCTCTGGGGAATAGAATTTCTTTAACAATTTCTAATAGTGACAGTCTGAGAAAAGGTTCACCGAGAATACTGCCTTTCTCTTTATTTCATATTGTTTAAGCCCAAGAGAAGGCAAGACTGTATCTGGAAATCCTATGGGGATCTAGTTTTGACTGTATTAAAGAGTGACCAACTGGCTTTACTTAGTTCTAGACCTAGTTGCCGGGGAAAACTCTAAATAGATATACTAGTATATATACAGTTGAGATATGACAAGTATTTAAAAGGATATGAAAGGAGGACTTACAGTGGAGCAGCTTCTCACAATACAGTTATATATATGAAAGCAAGTAAATGAAATATGATATAAAACTTACAGGAGAGCAAGATTCCATGCGGTATTGTTAGTTGTTCAAAGAAATTAAAGAAAGTTTTGATAACAACTGTATTTTTGAACCTAAATCAAAGGGAAGTTGTTTTTGAAAAGATTATTGGGGCTTATACTCAAGGAGAGGCCCAGATGAAAACAATAATTTTACCGTTGTTTGTAAACTGTAATGGGTCTTATACAATGACTGAGGCCCAAAGAGGTTTTCTGTACAAAGGTATGGGTGATAGCACCAAATTACACTGTATATTTGACTCTGATTTCACATGTTTTTAGTTGTTTATTTGTTATTTTCCTTTGCTATTATGGCATTTTGTTTTACTTTCAGATATATTGCATGATTCGAGCCTACAGTAAGAAAATGAAGCAAAACAGAGCTAAAATGAAGATTTCTTGTGTAAGCTGTATACTAGCCATTTCACTCAGCGGACGCCGTTTGCATAATAACTTCACTCACACGCCAACGGTCACAAAAGACGTTTCACCTTCCAAAGTACACTCGGCGGACGCGGAGCAGGGGTCGATGGGCGCCGATAGTTATAAAGAGGAAACAGTCTGAAACGTTCAAGGCAGTTACACCTGAAGAAATTAGTTTCTAAAACGTTTTTCATAATGATTAGGGGCAGTTGCAATTTCGAATTTCCTATAAATAGGCCTTGCATTTTCACTTTTTAGATATCCAATCTTAGTTTTCAACATAGGCATAGAGTTCACTTTGTAAAGCAATAATCCGTCATATCGAGGAGTTGTTGCACTATAGTTGTTAGTTGGATTGGAGCAATCATAGTTAGGAGTTATTTACTTTCCCGCAATTTATTTTCCAGCATCTGTACCAGATTCAGTCTCCGCTTTGGAGCAGGTTTCTTTTATAAATTACAATTTATTTTATCCACATCGCTTTTATATTATTTATTTTCCTGCACTGCTTTATATTCGTTTATTTTCCGTCTCTGCCATTACCTTATTATTTTATTTATCTGTGTGATCTGTGTCTCTTGGAACTGAACTTAAGCGTGACACTTGTGTTCACTCTCTCAAAATACACTCTCACACTTCACACGTTTTTATCTTAAATATGCCTTACTTTGCAAATCAATTTATCTTTATGTTCTCAATTACTATGTCTAGCTAAATCCCTTGTGCTGGGATGTGAGGATCGTCATTCTGACGGTACTCCACATGACATCTCTTTAGAAATACTTTAGGGGCTGTTTTTGATTTTAATTAAACTCTTCTGAACTTCAATTGATCAGTCATTACGTAAATGAGACCGTGTTTTTGTTTGCGTAATGACTATGACTAGATCGGGTAAGATCGAAAGCCGTCCGACATTTTAGAAAAGAGTTTGTTAGTTGTTAATTGATAAATACAGCGGAATCATTTTATTGATTAACTAGGAAAGTTTTATATTATTAGAAAGAGGTTTTAAAACTATTTTCGGACGCGTTTATAGATTTAGGATCCGGTTGGACGAGCATATGCCGGAAACCCTTTGGTATAAAATATTTTCAATCGAAAGCACTTTTTTTACTAAGTTTTAGAGGTAATTACATAAAAAAGGACTTTCTCACTTTAACGCAAGGAGCGACCGGTGCAGTGTGAGCGGCTGGTATAGATTAAAGGTTAGGTCTGTTTCCGATCACGCTAACGCGACGGATCCTTTTTAATTAACTCTTTTTCAAAGAAGAAAACATTGCCCCGTAAGTGTTACTATTTAGATGATAGGAGTATTGTTTGATTGATGTGAATTACATTCCAGTATAGTATTTATTTGATTTATTTCTATTTTCGTTCTATAGAGAACCTTTACCCTGATATCAATTAGCCTTAGATAAACAAAGTAACAATAGTAATCAATAGATTAACATTGGTCTCTGTGGGATCGATAAATCTTTTATATTACTCTGACGCAATCCGTATACTTGCGGATAACACGCATCAAGTTTTTGGCGCTATTACCGGGGACCAATTACGTCAAAATTTCGTACCCTATTGTTACACCGTCTAGACTAAGGCATCCCTTAGCCGGTAAATGTGAAGAACTCGCAGTACCGGAAACTTAGTTGATCCTTTAGAAGAGCCTGAACATTACGCCCGAGCTCGTCTTTTACTTCGAAAACTTAAAAGAGCAATGGCAGAAGAAGAAAAGGCTAAACCTCTTAAGGATTTTACCTTACCCTCTAACGAAGAACCTCATTCTAGTATAGTTAACCCAGCTATACCAGCCAATAACTTCGAATTAAAACCATCTCTGTTACAATTAGTTCAACAGAACCAGTTCGCAGGTCTTCCTACGGAAAACCCGAACCAACATCTTAAAGTCTTTATTCAACTAGCCGATACCTTAAAAGCGAACGGAGCTCCTCCTGAGGCAATACGTCTAAGACTATTTCCATTTTCTCTCAGAGATAGAGCCCGATCATGGTTAGATTCCCTTCCAGCCAACTCTATAACCACTTGGAATGACCTAAAGAAAGTATTCCTTGCTAGATACTTTCCACCGAGTAAAACTGCTGTCTTACGAAACCAAATAACCCGATTTACCCAAAGCGAGGGAGAATCACTTTTCGACGCTTGGGAAAGATATAAGGAGCTATTAAGAGCATGTCCACATCATGGCTTAGAACAATGGCTCATAATTCATACCTTTTATAATGAACTCATGTACAACACCAAGATGACCATTGACGCTGCCTCTGGTGGCGCTCTAATGAACAAACCCTACGCCGAAGCTAGCACTCTCATTGAGGATATGGCACAAAACCATTACCAATGGGGGACCGAACGAGCACAAGTAGAGAAGAAATAGACCAAAGGAGGTGTGTATGAAGTGAGTTGTTTTGACCATATGAACCCAAAGATGGACGCTATAGCCCAAAAAGTAGAAAACCTAACTATCAACCCCACAACAACTGTAGCAGCAATACAACCCGGATGTGAAATCTGTGGAACCCTAGGACATACCATGGCTGAATGCAACCTGCTAGCCGAAAGTCCCACAGATCAGGTAAATTACGCCCAAGGAAACCCTTATTCAAACACATATAACCCTGGATGGAGGAATCACCCAAATCTTTCCTATAAGAATAATAACCCCACTCAAAATTCAACACCTCAAAGACCACCCGGTTTCCAAAGTCAAAGACCCAACCAATCTGCACCATATGCCCCTCAGAAATCAAATTTTGAGAAAAAGATGGACGAATTCATCTCTGCTCAATTACAACAGAACAAGGAGTTCATGAACCAAAACGTTCACATAAATGGACTAATTACTCAGTTGGGTACTAAACTCGATTCTGTAATTACCCATAACAAAATGCTTGAAACCCAAATCTCTCAAGTAGCACAACAACAATCTACTCATGCTACACCAGGAGGACAATTTCCTGGACAACCTCAACCTAACCCTAAAGGGCATGCTAATGCTATAGCCCTAAGGAGCAGGACCACTTATGATGGGCATATAAACCCTAGGTTGAATAATCCAGAACCTCCTAGAAAAAAGGTTGTGACCACACCTGAGAAAGAAGTTGAGAAATCGGTGGAACCTGAGAAATCTAAAGATACGGAAGTTAAGGAGAAGGAAAAAGAAGAGAATGAAAAAGTTTATGTACCACCTCCTGCTTACAAACCTCCGATTCCATACCCACAAAGACTTAAACAAACCAAATTGGATAACCAATATAAGAAATTCATAAAAGTGATTGAGAAACTCCATGTAGAGATTCCATTCACCGAAGCTATTACCCAAATACCATCTTATTCCAAATTCCTTAAAGACATTCTAACCAATAAACGAAGATTAGAAGATCCTAAACCTATAGAATATAATTCAATCGCTGAGAATAAGCTTGCTAAGAAAGAGAAAAACCCAGGAAGTTTTTCTATACCTTGTGTTTTGGGAAAGCAAGTTATAGATAAAGCACTTATGGACTTAGGAGCAAGCGTAAGCTTAATGCCTTTAGCCGTTTGTAAAAGGTTAAACCTAGGAGAAATACAACCAACTAGGATGTCTCTCCAATTAGCCGACAGATCAGTTAAATATCCAATTGGCATTTTGGAAGACGTCCCAATTAGACTTGGTCAACTTTATATTCCAACAGATTTCATAGTAATGGACATTAAAGAAGACGATGAGATCCCAATCCTTTTAGGTAGACCCTTCTTATCAACGGCTGGAGCTATAATTGATGTAAAAAAAGGAAAAATGACATTCGAGGTAGGTAATGAGAAAGTAGAATTTATACTATCCCAATTCTTAAATGCACCAGCCATAGATGACTCATGTTATGTCATTGATATAATTGATGAATGCATAAGAGAATTAGATAAAGAAGATCCAGTAGAAACCATCAAACTACCTTCGATCCCCATAATGGATGACGACGGATTCGAACGCTTACCTGAACCTTATATAGATAACAGTCTTTATGAATGCTTGGCACTTACCCCAGATCATATGCCATGTCCGAAAAAACCATCAATAGAGCTTAAGGAGCTACCTAAGAATTTAAGATATGAGTTCTTAGATGAAGAATTAAATCGCCCAGTCATAGTCAGTGCCACGTTAGATGGTCCTGAAACCAATCAACTCTTAGATGTTTTAAGAAGATATCCCTCAGCTCTGGGTTATAAAATTTCCGATATCAAAGGAATAAGTCCTTCTGTGTGTATGCACCGAATTATACTGGAGGAAGACACTAAACCCTCCAGAGAACATCAACGAAGGATAAATCATATAATGAGCGACGTAGTAAAAAAGGAAGTGTTAAAGTTGTTAGAGGCTGGAATAATATACCAAATATCTGATAGTAAATGGGTAAGCCCCGTACATGTGGTACCTAAGAAAGGAGGTGTCACCATTGTACAAAACGAAAAAGGAGAACAAATAGCCAAACGTGTAGAAAATGGTTGGCGGATGTGTATCGATTACAGAAAGCTCAATAAGGTAACTAGGAAAGATCACTTCCCACTTCCATTCATTGATCAAATGCTCGAACGTTTAGCTAGGCATTCTTACTTTTGTTATTTAGACGGATACTCAGGATTTTTCCAAATTCCCATTCACCCTGATGATCAGGAGAAAACAACCTTTACATGTCCTTATGGAACATTTGCTTACAAACGAATGCCATTTGGACTATGCAATGCCCCAGCTACCTTCCAACGCTGTATGATGTCAATCTTCGCAGATTTCCTTGATGAGATCATGGAAGTATTTATGGACGATTTCTCGGTATGTGGATCCAATTTTAAAAACTGTTTAACAAACCTTGAGAAAATCATGAAAAGATGCGTAGAAGTCAACCTTGTTCTAAACTGGGAAAAATGCCATTTTATGGTGACTGAAGGCATAGTACTAGGACACATAGTGTCCGAAAGAGGCATTGAGGTTGATAAAGCTAAAATAGAAGTAATAGAAAACCTTCAACCACCCAAAACCATTAGAGAAATCCGAAGTTTTCTTGGACACGCCGGTTTCTACCGACGCTTCATTAAAGACTTCTCCAAAATAACTAAACCATTAACCAACTTACTTATGAAAGACGCCAAATTCAAATTCGATGATAAATGTCTTGAAGCCTTTAAATACCTAAAACAAGCACTGATTTTCGCACCTATAATTCAACCACCTGATTGGAATCAACCTTTTGAAATTATGTGCGATGGTAGCGATTACGCTATAGGCGCTGTTTTAGGACAAAAGAAGGATAAGAAACTCCATGTAATTTACTACGCCAGTAGAACTTTGGATGCGGCTCAGCTGAATTATGCCACAACCGAGAAGGAACTCCTGGCAGTAGTCTTTGCAATCAAAAAATTCCGATCCTATTTAGTAAGAGCAAAAATCATAGTCTACACTGATCATGCTGCGATAAGATATCTATTAAGAAAAAAGGACGCTAAGCCTAGATTATTACGCTGGATCCTTTTACTTCAAGAATTTGATTTGGAAATACGAGATAAGAAAGGCACTAAAAATGTGGTCGCTGACCACCTCTCAAGGCTTGAATATCTAAAACCAGATCTTGTCCCTATCAATGATGATTTCGCATACGATAGATTAGTAAGAGCAGTTAGAACCATCCACGATGATGATCCTGACCCTTATTTAGAACTAGACATTGAAAAAGCATTCACAGTGACAATCGTACCTTGGTATGCAGATTTTGTTAATTATCTAGCAGCTGATATCATACCCCCTGATCTAAATTACCAACAGAAGAAGAAGTTCTTTCATGACGTAAAACACTTCTATTGGGACGAACCCTTCTATTCAAGAGAGACGCAGATGGCATTTTCCATCGCTGTGTCCCTGAAAAAGAAGTAGAAACTATAATTAAACATTGTCACTCTTCACCATGTGGTGGACATCTAGGCTCTTCCAAAACATGCGCTAAAATACTTCAAGCAGGTCTTTTCCGGCCAACGTTATGGCGCGATGTTCATGCCTACATTGTAAGATGTGACAGATGCCAATGCACTGGGAACGTCCCAAGAAGAGATGAAATGCCTTTGAAAAATATTCAGGAGGTAGAACTCTTCGATGTTTAGGGTATAGATTTTATGGGACCTTTTCCATCTTCGATGGGAAATAAGTATATCTTAGTAGCCGTTGATTATGTATCCAAATGGATTGAGGCCATAGCTGCACCCACCAATGATACTCGTGTTGTCATTAAACTATTTAAAAACTATATTTTCCCTAGGTTTGGAGTACCTCGATTGGTTATAAGCGATGGAGGATCGCATTTCATATCTAGGATATTTGAGAACCTATTAAAGAAATACGGAGTGAAACACCGAGTAGCCACACCTTACCACCCACAGACTAGTGGACAAGTGGAAGTCTCTAATAGGGAAATAAAACAAATCTTAGAGAAAACCGTATCAATTTCTAGAAAAGATTGGTCCTTAAAACTACAAGAAGCCTTGTGGGCTTATAGGACCGCTTTCAAAACCCCTATAGGAACTACCCCATATCAATTAGTCTACGGAAAATCTTGCCATTTACCCTTTGAGCTTTAACATAAGGCCTACTGGGCCATAAAAGCCCTTAATATGGATTACTTAACAGCCGGAGATAAACGAATTCTAGATATTCATAAATTAGAAGAGTTACACCGAAATGCTTATGAAAATGCCGTAATATATAAAGAGAGAACCAAAGCATTGCATGACAAAAGGATTATAAAAAAAGAGTTCAACGTAGGCGATCCTGTTCTTCTTTTCAATTCTAGGTTACGATTGTTTCCAGGTAAGTTACGCTCAAGATGGACTGGACCCTATGAGGTCACCAAAGTCCTAAAATATGGAGCATTTGAAATTGAAAATCATTCATGTAGTCCCTTTCTAGTGAATGGACAGAGATTGAAACCCTACTATGGAGGTGACATACCTACTTACTACTCTGGTCACACTCTGATAGATCCACCAATAGCAACATCCATAACGTAAGTTTTTTTTTCTTCAGTCGTCCAGCTAACGACGTTAAACAAGCGCTGCGTGGGAGGCAACCCACGATTTTCTTTTCGTTATCTTTCTTATTTATGCATAGAATTTATTTCAGAAAAAGAAAAAGATTTATTATTTATAGTATTTTTTTTCCCAACGTGACTGACTTATGCAATGTCTATGTTTACAGGTTACAGATCACATCATCTCAGATATTCCACACTAACTTTCTTTTCAGGATGCAGAGCTATGATGACATGCACATCGCGTTCAGAGACGACGTACAGAGGAAGAAATTTGTAGCCCTTTCTGAGAGACCGATCCTACCCACTAGGTACCCTGACCCAAACTGTCTGACAACCTTAGGTATTGAGGCCAATGTGAGGTACCTTTGTCACCAACTCCAGTGGGATGAGTATTCTGAAGCAATGAATGTAACCTATAAGCACCTAACCTTAGAGTTCCTCAGTCCACTCATTTATGACCCTTATAGTGGAAGAGGTTACAAGAGTGGAAGCATAAGATTCAGACTATTTGGAAATAAGTATGCCCTTAACCACAAAGATTTTGCTAGAATACTTGGTTTTCAATGTGGCTTGGATGCAATCCATTTTATGTATGAAACCAATGTTATGCAAGATGAACTTGACTTATTATGGAGCAAAATCACCGGTGGAGGAGAACCTGATCCTTCCACCCAATTAGCAAACAAAATCCACAACCCAGCTTTCCGTTATTTCCAAATGATTCTAGCTGAGACTTTCTTTAGTAGAAGTGAAACCGAGAACCAAGTTACTGCAGAAGAGATTCTGATGCTCTTTTGTACTACTGAGTCACGCCCTTTAGCCTGTGGTAATTTTCTGATGTATAACCTATACTTGAATGCTGAATCTTCCAAAGGACCTATTCATGTAGGTGACACTGTTACACACATAGCCTATGCCCTAGGTCTAGCAACCAAGCTAGCTCATCTTACCTCCCATTGCGGCTACACCTTAATTGACATTAATCATTGCCTTGACCATGGCCTTATCTGGAGAGCATTTTTCAGTGCCGATAACTATAAACTCTTGATAGACAACGAAGTCGTTCACTACTTCGGGTTGCCAAACTGCACCCGGACAAGTATCCATGACAAAGCTAACTGGTCATATGCTTTGGAAGGCCAAGACGAGACAAACATCCGACCTAGGACCCCATTTGTGCCTGAATACCATCTGTAGCGAGCGATTTTGGACGCGGTTCTTAAGCGCTGGTCGCTCTCTGCGGTTGAGCTTAAAACTACAGGTCGATTCATTTTTTATCCTATTGTGAGCTGATGAAGGAAGGGAAATAGATGTCTCCAATTAACCATGCTTTGCATACTGAGTTTAAACAACGGTCTGTTAGGTTACAGATGCTATCAATGTGGGGGGGGCCTTTGTACTGGTTATTTGTATTTTCGCCAATACGGTTTTCTTTTTCTCTTTCTAGGACTTTCTGGCGGGGAACAAGGATTAGGATTTTAGGACTGATGCTTTTGAATTACTGCTTTTGATATGGGAGTATGGGGTTTGGGTTTTTTGTTGATTGTGCTCGCTAAGATCTTTTCTTTCGATCTTATGCCTACGTATTCCCGTTTACCGAAACAGGGAAATCAGAGCGTTCGTAGTTCCTCCTATTCTATGGGAGGAAATGATTGTTTTTGGTGTCTTGTTCAAAGCCCAAGACGTGAAGCGAAAGGTGATTTGTATCTTGTTCAAAGCCCAAGATGTGAAGCTGAAAGGTCTATTTGTATCTTGTTCAAAGCCCAAGATATGAAGCTAAAAGGGTTTGACGTTAGAGAGAATTTGTCATCTCTAAAGAGGGGGTTGTATGTCACAACTGTTTTATAAAGGAGAATTACTTTAACCGGGATACGCGGATCCGACAATGCCATAATTTCCTTTATAGGGGATTTTAACCTGAAGGAGAAGACTTTAACTCAGTGTAGAGTAATGCCATCTTTCCTTAGGAATTTCTGATGCTAAAAGAGGGACAGTGGCATGGATGTAGATGATCCAGAGGCTTGCCGCTTACAGCGATTAGATGAAGGGAGTTGTTTGATGTTTGTGTACTATGAACGAGGCACAATTTTGATGCTAAAAGGTTAATTGGATTAACCAGTGGTTTTCTTATACAAAGCCTAAGAGGAGACTATTATGTGTCCCGTACAAAGCCCGAGAGAGAGGCTAAAAGGTTTTGACTCAACGAGGGAATCTTTTGGTATCTCGTATAAAGCCCGAGATGGAGGCTATTGTTTATTTGGCTCAATAAGAACCTTTTTGTATCTTGTATAAAGCCCGAGATGGAGGCAAAAGTGGTCATTGACTTAGCAAGGGAGTCTCTTATGTGTCTCGTACAAAGCCCGAGAGAGAGGCCGAACGTTATTTGACTCCGCTGGGGAGAATCGTTGTACAAAGCCCAAGAGGAGGCTATGGTGACTGTTCAGTTAAGTGACAGGTCCGGTATACTGATTTTGAAAGAGAAAATCAGTTCTTATATGAGCAACATTGTACTCCTGGATTTGATTCAAGGATCCGGGTTATTCCTGTTCTTTAAGGAAGCGGGAAATCCGAAGGGTATTGAGACTATCCGAGTCTGCGGGTTTCCTTCCTATTTAACAAAGGGGTCACTTGAGAATGTCTTTGAGACTCAAGGAAGTTAGACTGTCCGTGTCTAGAGTTTCATCTTTTATACTGTGTTTTGAGAAACAGTAGTAGACTTTATGAAAGGACTGTTCTATGAAGATGACTAAGTTCTGTTCCTATACCTCTAGGAGGTCGTCGGGACAATTTTTACGAAGCCCAAGAGGAGGCTGGAAACTTTTAAGAAGCCGACGGGTCATTGTACTAAGCCCAAGAGGAGGCTATCATTCCCGGAGGAAGAGATCATTATACGAAGCCTAAGAGGAGGTTGTGAATACTTCTAAGAAGCCGTAGCGTCCTTGTACTAAGCCCAAGAGGAGGCGGGGTTGCTTTTAGGAAGCCTGTGGGTCCTTGTACGATGCCCAAGAGGAGGCCGATGCTTTTAAGAAGCCCGTGGGTCCCCAAACCCCGAGAAATTCAAGGCAATGCTATTCACCGAGAATAGATCAAAGTCATGAAAGTTTGAGAATTTGGAAGAAACTCAAAGATGCCATTCACGGAGAATACATTCATCTCTGGGAGTAGAGTTTCTTGACAATTCCTAATGAGGACAGCCAAAGAGAAGACTGTATCTGGTGATCCTATTGGGGATCTAGTTGTCTATTTCTATGAATAAACGAAACGGCGTCACCTAGTTCTAGACGTAGTTGTCGGGGAAACTCTAAATATCTATACTATTATTACACAGTTGATATGAGTTTATGAAAGAAGACTTACAGTGAAACAGCCCCACAATACAGTTTATATGTTTATGAAAGCGGTAAATGAAAGCGATAACCACTTACTCGGTTGTAGAGCTTCCATGCTGTTTGGTTAGTTGTTCAACAAAGAAAGATTGAAAACAACAGTATATTCAAAATCAAAGGAGAAAGTGCTTTGAAAAAGAAAGTTTTGGGGCTTACAGCTCAAGGAGAGGCCCAGGGTTTTATCAGTGAGCGCACTGTTGAATTTGTACAGAGGGACTTATACAAGTGACTGAGGCCCAAAATGTTTTCTGTACAAAGGGATGGGTCTTACACTCTCTCAAGAGGCCCAAAAAGTTTAAAGAAAAAAAGTGGGGCTTATAACACGAGGGTAGGCCCAGATGATTTTTCCGTTTGAAATGGCGATCGCGCCGAGGTTTTCTTTTAACGCAAAGGGACTTATATAATAAGTGAGGCCCAAAAAGATTTTGGTTAAAAGGGGATTGGGTCTTATACTCTAATAGAGGCCCAAAGTGTTTTTGAATGGGTCTTATAGCTCAAGGAGATGCCCAATTGATCCTTTGAATAAGCGACGATCGCGCCGTTTGTTTTTGACGGTATCGGGACTTATACAATACACTGAGGCCCAAAATGTTTTGGTCAAGAAAGGATTGGGTCTTACACTCTATTAGAGGCCCAAAAAGTTTTGAAAATGATTTATGATGGTTGAATTAATCCAAAAACCCTAATTTGTTTTCAAAAATGTATTTAATTGAATAAAAATTCAATTAAAATGATCAAAATTGTTTAACATGTGAAAAACAAATTGTGATTTTGGATTAATGCTTCAAAAATTAAGTATTGACCTACAAAATAATTAGAAAGCATTAAAAGTTGCAAAATCAATGTAGAAAAAAAATATTTAATATGTCAAAAACAATTAAAATATTAATTCTTTGCAAAAATATCAATTATATGAAATAAATAATATTTTTGGGATTTTTTGGGAAAATAAAATATTTTAACATTTTTGTGAATTATTAAAAAAAGAATCAACTCAAAATCATTAAAACTCAGAGAGAAATTAATTTTTGAATCAATTAAATAAAATCACAAAATTCAAATATTTGAATTTGTGAAAAAGGCGCCAAGAACACAAGCAAGAACACGCGCGTTTTTCTGGGTTTGGCTGATTTGCGTTTTCCATCCAATCTCACTGAATACGTAATCATATCATGCAATCCACATATCATTATGCTCGTCTCAACCTCACGATCATGTCTATAACACTTAATTTCATTTAAATTAAACATAAAACATGGAATCACGATGAAACCTCAAGAACCCTAATTTCTGCATGAAGGCTAGGATTTTTGATACACGATTCAAACAATGCAATTAATTGAGGGAAAACATTCCATGCATGATTATGAACATATGGCCAAATTATTGTGCGAGGAAATATGCATAGATTGAGAGATGACCAAGTATATGCTTACCTCTAAGCCGTGACAGCAAGTGCAATGTGATTTTTGATTTGGAGGTGTTACAGATGAGTGGTGATGATCTGAACAGCTTCCCTACACCCTATGGAGTGTGTTTGAATGGTTGGACTTGATTGAAATTGGCTGGATCAATTTATGGTACCTCAGCTGCAACTTGGTTGAAAATTTGAGCAACCAGCTGGTGATTTTGTGAAATTGGTGTTTCATAAGTGATATAAGTGTTTGATCAACTCATATGTGATGTATGTGAGGTGTGTGAGTGATTGGTTTGATTGGAATTGCTCTCAAACTCAAAACCCGACAGTGACTTGCCTTAGAAGGCAAAATTGGAGTGAAAGAAGAGATTTTGAGGAAAGCATCTGTTTGATGGCTTTGGTGTACTCAAACTGATCACAATTGAGCTCTATTTATAGTAGAGCAAGTTTGTTTTGCAAGGAATAGTGAATGGAAGCTGGTAAGTAGGTTTGGCCAATGTTGGCAAATGAAAATCCAAGTCTCCTCTAGCCATTGACTAGAGGTTAGGGCACAGAGCTTTGGTTCCCTTGGTCTTGGATAAGTCTTGACTGATTTCAGATGAGAATGGCTCAGTCCATGCCACCTTGATGCTTCCATTGAATGCTTCAATCCAAATTTGGAGTCTTGTCCCTATTTTGGCCATTCTAGGTTCAACATGCTATTTCTTGTTCCATGGACTTTAGAGGCTTGGCTCAGTGATTGTCCCCTTTAGATTCAATCCTCAGATGTGTCCAAGTGGATAGGAGCATTTGAATTTGGATGATTTTGGCAAATCGAGCCAAAATGCAAAATCTGCCTTGCCTTTGACAGATTTCAGCAAGGCAACTTGACAATGTCATATCTCTTGGGGTAAGTTGAATTTGGAAATGTTCTTGGCCATTTTGGAAAGCCCTTACATGATACAACAACTGTTTGAACAAGTTTGGTTTTGATCTCTTTTTATTCCAAGTGAAAAATCCCTCTACATTTGGCAAAAAGTGAAGCAAAATCTGACTTAGTGAAATTTTCACTAAGTGTTGGAACAAAGTGTGATTTCTTGATTTTGATCACTCCATAACTCAAAATCCTTAATGAATTGGACTTAGGTCTAGTTGAAGTTTTTGTAGAGGGTAATGAGGGCTACAAATCCATCTTTGGATGAGAAAAAATGGCCATGTGGTTTAGGAGTTATGATCCTCCAAAGTTAGTGTATTAGTGGTACTTTTTCCATAACTTAGAAAAAATTTCTAAGTTTTATGGTTACCCCTTTTACAAGTTATCCAACATTCTTTGATTTTTCTTGATGAATGATGATTCAAATCATACATTAATATCATTTTAGGGTTAAAAATCCATTTTGGTGAAAAATCTCAAAAAGTCAAAGTTGACTTTTGTGCACAGTTGACTTTTTATCAGATGAATTCCAAATTGTGCAATTCTTTAGGAAATCATGTCCTTGACCTAAATCAAACTTGATGGACATGTTCCATGGGTGTCATAGGGTATATTGGGGCATGTCCTAGGGGTTGGGAGCATGTCCTGGTCAAAAGTCAAAGTTACAGTTGACTTTCCTCGCGAAACCCTAATTGTGGTGCAGATGAAAATGAGGCTTGTTGCTCAAGCTTCTTGGATTAATCCATTGTTACAAATGGATCAATATAGTTCATTAGAGACCCTCAAATCATGTCTTGAGGTCTTGGCTCTTGATTTGTCCCAAAAGTTAACTTAGGGGTGAATTAGGTCAAGAAACCCTAATTCCTGATTTTTGATGTATGCATCCCCTGAGGTCAAATTAACTTGATGCTTGGGTCCATGAGGTTCCATGGAGTACATTAGGTTGTGTTTTGGATCTTTGGCTTATGCCCAGATGAAACTTCCCATCTAGAGGCCCTGGTCGACCAAAACCCTAATTTGGTGATACTGGCGATCTTGAGACTTGATCCACCTAGAAGGGAGCAACCTTGTGCTTAATCCTTGAAGTGGGAGTCCCTTTTGATCCATTGTGGATGTTTGAGAGGTTAGACAAGTTGAAGATCATGTCATTCCTTGATTGATCCTTTGTCTAAGGCTCTAAGAGGGCTTAAAACCCTAATTTTGATTGTAGTGAATGCTCAACAACCCTTGAGGCATTTGGTGAGGCATGATGGTCCATCCATATTGTGATGATGATTTGCACAATGATGGGAAATCTTAGTGGTCAAAATTTGGGGTATGACAGATGCCCCTATTTAATCTTCTTGGACCCGAAGGTGTGAATGACGAAGGTATTCGGGCATTCGGGGTGCAAGAGGATTAAATATCGGAATACCCAAAATTTTGATGGTGGTTATGAATGGTAGCTTATACATTCATCTTTTTTAGCTAAGCAATGATGCTTAGAAAAGGTAAACTTCCCCTCGATCCTGGTCTTTAGCCAAGGAACTGGTCTCAGTTTTCTTTTGTCAACTTCCCCTCGTTCCTGGTTTCCTACCAAGGAACTGGTCTCAGTTTTTGATTTAAACTTCCCCTCGATCCTGGTTTCCTACCAAGGATCTGGTCTTAGTTTCTTTTGTCAATAAACTTTATTGACAAGGGACGCTATTTGTAGCTGTTTTCCTCAAACTTCTCACCGAATTTTCCTGGGGAGATGCCATTTGAGATGAAAAAGTTTCGATGTAAGACTTGCTGGGGGACCTAGTCGTCTGAGTTGTAAAGGTGCACAAACTTCTCTGTTAGAGACGCCATTTGTTTCTACTCGGGGAAAGCAAGTATCTTGAGAGACTGTTTCCACTTGGGGATCTTACATCATACTTTTCTCGGGATCTTCCCAGAGAAATGCCATATGATGGGGTCCAATTTTGAGGTGCCGATGACCTTTTCATCAGCGGATTTTCGGAGAAATACTGATGCACTGCCGAATCCTTGCTTAAGAGGCTTTCTCTGGGGATTTTCTTTAATCCGGGAAAGCAAGGATATCATCTTCAATGGCGCAGAGTGACATCTGTTGAAGGTTCTCTAGCCTTTCAGAGGTTCAAGTTATCAAAGTGGTCTAGTGCCGACTCTGATCTAGAGATAAACGGGAGAGAGATTGCTTATATGATTCACTTCCTAACGAGGAAAGGTCCGACAACTCGATTGAGAGGACTTTTACCACTAGGGGATAAGACCGACTAAAGTGATAGCGATGCAATATGAAATGTAAATGCAAATCAATAATGCATGATGTATGTATGTATATGCTGACAAAACTGACGCGACACACAAACTAAAAGATGAACATGACTGGATACTCGGCCATCGCGGGGCGTATAGAGATATTGCTGGTTCAAGATAGCAATTCCACCTTGCTTAGGAGAGATAATCCCTACGGGGAATACCGTTGATCGGGCTTAGGAGGTAAGAACTCTGCCGTGGATGTCAGACAAAACAAGGTCTCTGACACAGTTGATCCATTTATTCAGGCGTACTGGTCTAGAAGGAGTACTTTGATTCTGCACTTTAAGGTTCAAACACCTTTGGAGACGCGATTGATGTTCTTTCGATGTTTAACAGTCAAAAGAAATTGCCATCTTTATTTTAAAAGCAGAAAAAGTTTTAACAAGTAAATTCATTTTTGTTTTTTTTCAAGAATCGTTAATCATGTTAACAACGTCGTTCTGTAAAGCTAAAACAAACAATAATTACAAACAAAAGCACAAGGGCTCAAATTTTATTAATAAGATGGAGATCAGCCAAATGCGTGATTCCAAAGAGTATTTACAAAGTTTGAAAATGGTAATTTACAGGGAAAAGGGCTACGTTGAAACATAACGACCACTATCCTTCTACCAACTTTGAATTTGGGGCATCCTGAGCTTCTGTCGAAGATGACCTTGACTGGAGTTTTCCTCTGATGGATGATGTAACTGCTGTTGCTGAGGGACTTGCCTCTGTTGAACATAGTTACTTGCCATTGTCCCTAATTTTTTCCTGGATTATACTATGATGTTTCCAATCCATCGGGATGATTTTTTTATATGTCTCTAACTTTTGCCTGGACCGCCCTTTCGGATTTTCAATCCACCGAGACGTTTTTTTAGGCGAAGTATTTCTTGACTACATCAACATTCGTGGGGTAGGCAAATTCCTCTCCGTCCATGGTTGCAAGTCTCAAGGCGCCGCCTGAGAAAGCTTTCGTGACCACATAAGGGCCATCATAATTTGGGGTCCATTTGCCCCGAGAATCAGTGAGAAATGATTGTATCTTCTTGAGCACAAGGTCTTCTTTCCTGAAGATGCGAGGTCGGACCTTTTTGTCGAACGCCCTCTTCATTCTCTGTTGATACAACTGACCGTGGCATAGTGCCGTTATTCTCTTTTCTTCGATCAGTTTCAGTTCGTCATGTCGACTTTGACACCATTCAGCTTCGGTGAGCTTAGCTTCCATCAATACTCTGATTGACGGGATCTCTACTTCTATGGGGAGAACTGCCTCCATGCCATATACTAGAGAGAAAGGGGTTGCCCCTGTTGAAGTACGGACAGATGTGCGATAACCATGAAGAGCAAAGGGTAGCATTTCGTGCCAGTCTTTGTAGGTCACAACCATCTTTTGAACAATCTTCTTGATGTTCTTGTTAGCCGCTTCTACCGCCCCATTCATCTTGGGTCGGTAGGGAGATGAGTTATGATGTTCGATCTTGAACTCTGTGCACAACTCCTTCATCATCTTGTTGTTCAAGTTAGATCCATTATCAGTAATGATCTCGCTTGGAACACCATAACGGCAGATGATATTGTTTTTGATAAATCGGACCACCACTTGTCGGGTTACATTAGCGAATGACGCAGCTTCGACCCACTTGGTGAAGTAGTCAATGGCTACAAGGATGAACCGATGTCCGTTCGAAGCCTTGGGTTCAATCAAGCCAATCATGTCGATTCCCCATATGGAGAAAGGCCACGGGGAAGAAAGAACTTTGAGATGTGATGGCGGTACATGAATTTTGTCGGAGTATATCTGACACTTGTGACACCTTCTCATGTACTTGTAGCAGTCGGATTCCATGGTCAACCAGTAATACCCTGCTCTCAAAATTTTTCTCGCCATTGTGTGTCTGTTGGCATGAGTGCCAAAGGATCCTTCATGAATTTATTTCATAAGCATGTCTGCTTCTGGTCTGTCTACGCATCGGAGCAAGACCATGTCAAAATTTCTCTTATAAAGTGTATCGCTGCTCAGGAAGAAGCTTCCTGCTAGTCTTCTGAGGGTCTTCCTGTCTTTTCTAGATACCCCAAGTGGGTATCCTTGTTTCTGAAGGAAGCATTTGATATCGTGATACCAAGGTTTATCGTCTATGACGGCTTCGATCGTAAAGATGTAAGCAGGCCTTTCAAGGCGCATGATGTCGATCTTAGGTATGTCATTCCATTGACCTACACTAATCATGGAAGAGATAGTGGCTAATGCATCAGCCATGTGATTCTCATCACGAGGGATATGATGAAACTCGACTCTGTTGAAGAAGGGTAACAACCTTCTTGCGTTATCTTTGTAAGGAATCAATCCTGATTGGTATGTGTTCCAATCTCCTTTTTATCTGATTGATAACTAAAGCTGAGTCACCATATACGTCTAAGTTTTTGATCCTTAAGTCGATCGCTTCCTCGAGACCCATAATACAAGCTTCGTATTCGGCCTCGTTGTTCGTACACTTGAACGTGAGTCTAGCAGTGAAAGGAATGTGGGTACCCTGAGGAGTAACAATGATTTCCCCAATTCCGTTTCTATAATGATTAACTGCTCCGTCAAAGATAAGTCCCCATTGGGAACCTGGTTCTGGCCCTTCACTGGGTAACGGTACATTGCAATCTTTCATTTTGAGATACATGACATCTTCGTCTGGGAAGTCAAACCCGATTGATTCTTGATCGTCAATCGGTTGATGAGCCAAATGATCGGCTAAAATACTTCCCTTAACGGCTTTTTGAGTGTGGTACTCTATGTCATATTCTGATAATAGCATTTGCCAACGGGCAATTCTTCCCGTAAGAGCAGGTTTTTCAAATACGTACTTGATTGGATCCATTTCGGAGACCAACCAAGTAGTATGACGAATCATGTATTGGCGAAGACGTTTGGCTGCCCAAGCCAAAGCGCAACAAGTTTTCTCGAGCATCGTGTACCGAGTTTCACAGTCGGTGAACTTCTTGCTCAAATAGTAGATGGCAGACTCTTTTCTTTTAGTTTCGTCTTGTTGGCCAAGTACACATCCCATTGAGTCCTCTAAGACTGTGAGGTAAATGATCAGTGGTCTTCCTTCCACTGGAGGTGATAGAATCGGAGGATTCAACAGATATTTCTTAATACTGTCGAAGGCAGTTTGGCAATCTTCTGACCAAACGCAATCCTGGTTCTTTTTCAGTAATTTGAAAATTGGCGCACATGTGGCGGTCATAAGGAATATGAATCTGGAGATGTAGTTTAAACGTCCCAAGAATCCTCTGACTTGTTTTTCAGTATTCGGAGAAGGCATTTCTTGAATGGCCTTAACCTTGTCAGGATCAACCTCAATTCCTTTCTGGCTGACGATGAACCCTAGTAGTTTCCCTGAACGGACACCGAAGGTGCACTTGTTGGGATTCAAGCGAAGCTTGAATTTTCTCAAACGTTCGAACAATTTTGACAGATGTTCAACGTGCTCACTCTCTGTTTTTGATTTTGCAATCATATCATCGACATATACCTCGATTTCCTTATGTATCATGTCATGAAACAGAGTAGTCATGGCCCTTTGATAGGTTGCCCCAACGTTCTTCAAACCGAACGGCATTACCTTGTAACAAAAGGTACCCCATGGGGTAATGAACGAAGTTTTCTCCATGTCTTTCGGCGCCATTTTGATCTGGTTATAGCCCGAGAATCCATCCATGAAGGAGAATACTTTGAACTTTGCTGTGCTGTCAACCAACATGTCAATGTGTGGTAAAGGAAAGTCGTCCTTTGGACTTGCCTTGTTCAGATCTCTATAATCAACACACATTCTAACCTTTCCGTCCTTTTTGGGAACGGGTACGATGTTGGCTAACCATTGAGGATATTTAGCTGTAGTGAGGAAACCCGCGTTAATCTGTTTCTGTACCTCCTCTTTGATTTTGATGGCCATGTCCGGGTGAGTGCGTCTCAACCTTTGCTTTACTGGCGGACATTCCGATCTTAACGGTAAGTGATGTTCCACGATGCTGGTATCCAACCCTGGCATATCCTGATAAGACCAAGCGAATACATCGGGAAATTCTCTGAGAAGCTTTATCAAACTCTCTCTGGCAGTTGGACTGAGCAGTGCCCCGATCCTGATTTCTTTTCTCTCTTGCTCTGAACCCAAGTTTACCGTTTCCAACTGTTCTTTGTGAGGTTCAATGGACCTTTCCTCTTGTCTGAGTAGTCGAGAGATCTCTTCTGGAATTTTGTCGTCATTTTCTTCTTCAGCCTCGAATACCGGGAACTCAAAGTTGGGAGAAGGCATCGGATCGTATGTTTCAACTGGGTTTAAAACAAGCAATCTGCATGACGTGATGATTCGTGTTTAGAAGAGGTAGAGAAAAATGCAATTGTGTGCAGTGTTTTATTTTACTGCTTGTTTTTTATAGTTTTGTTTTTTAGGATTACCATTTTCTGAAAAATAAAAAAGAGAAAACAGCAATAAATGCGGAAATTACAGAACGGCGTTATTTTATTAATGAACAAGTCGGTCCTTGAAACTACAGCCCTATAAAACAAAACTATGTCGCTTCGGGCAAAGCGAAGAGGGAAATTTACAGAAAGCGAGCCCTATCAAAACATCTGTTTCACCTGGGCAGGGTGAAAGGTTAAAGATGGCAATTACTTTGACTGATGAACGATCTTCGGAACCTCGACGACAACCCATTGGCGGTGAACTCCTCGGTGAATCACAAAGTCTGGCACCTTCCTTGATTTGTCTTCAGAAATGACGCTGATTTCTGGTGGAGCGGGATCATTGGAATCTGTCTCCCAGGCATAATTGTCGTAGGAGAATTCCTCTGTTGCATTTTGCATAGTATTTGTGCTCTCAGCTGTATCTCCCCATCCAGTTGGCTGGATATCTTCGAGCCTGATACGAGAGCTTCCGGGAGCGGTGTACTTGACCATATAGTCGAATTTTCCACTTGGTTCTCCCAGAGTGTCCCAAATTTCTTTGGAACTGGAGGAGTCATCTCTCTCAATGACGTTGACCTCGGGAAAAGCATAGTTGATGAACTCAAGTCCTGCAAACGTTGCGAATTCATCTTCATGTTGAGTAGTTTCTGAATGACCTGAGTGTTGATCCCATGGCATGGTGGGGACGCAGGTATTCCGTTCAATGATGATCAACTGATTTTCATTGTTCGACTGACTTTCTTGCCCCAAGTTTCCTGGGTAAGGTTGCCACATTGGCAGACCATCCATTGGGCCATAATAGGTGGAGTCAAAATTATATTTCATCGGAGTGTCTTCCTCTAATCAATTTGGCGGAGCGCGGCATCCTTCCGGATCACAATCCCCGTAGATCATTTCGACATCTGATCTTGGTATAAATCTCGGACTTTTTGTAGGAAAGCAAAAAGGCATAGGAACCTCTTCCTGAGACATATAACCGTCCTTGTTAAGGTAGGACTTCCATTCTTCATCTGTGTCAGAGGGATCTTCCTCATTGATAGCATGAACTGTCTGAGACACTGGGTGAAGGAAACCTCCACTGTGGAATAAGTTTTGAAGGGGATGAAGACTTTCATCGTTGGCAGCTGTCTGGGTACAGGTTGCAGAAAAACCAAGACCCTTCTTTGTTTTATTGTCAATGGGAATGACAAGCTGTCCCCATCCTGTCGTATCGGTACTCTCGACCTCTTTAATAACATCTTTGTATGAGGAAATCGAGGTTCCTCCTCTAAACTGATTGTTCTTGCTCACCGACAATGCTTGGAACTGAGTTCCAATAACCTCCTCGGGTTCTATTCCAGTAGATGATGACAAGTTACTCATAAGCCAGGCTTGTTCCCCACAAACCGTGACAAACTGATCGTTCTGAACAAATTTTAGCTTTTGGTGGAGGGTCGAAGTGACCGCTCCAGCCTGGTGTATCCAAGGTCTTCCTAATAAACAACTGTATGTTGCCCGGATGTCCATGACCTGGAAAGTGACTTGGAAAGTGTGAGGACCAATAGTTATGGGAAGATCAACTTCGCCGATAACTGTTTTTCTAGATCCGTCGAATGCTTTGACGACAACCTCGCTAACCCTCATCGGAGGTCCTTTGAATGATAATTGCATCAAAGTGGACTTCGGCATAACATTCAGGGCTGACCCTGTGTCTACCAGTACGCTGGCTAAACCATCGTCCTGGCAGTTAACTGTGATATTCAGCGCCATGTTATGACGATGACCCTCTTCAGGTAATTCCTCATCACTAAATCCCAAGTTGTTGCAGGAAGTGATGTTAGAGATAATACTATCGAACTGTCTGATTGTTACATCTTGTTCCACAAAGGCTTGCTCCAAGACTTTCTGTAGAGCCTCCCTGTGGGCTTCTGAACTGAGTAACAGTGATAATACCGAGATCTTTGAAGGAGTCTGTAACAGTTGATCGACAATGTTGTATTCACTCCTTTGGATGAGCTTCAGCATCTCATCATCATTTTTCGAAAGGTCAGGATTACTGGATTGACCGACTGATGGATCAGGAATTTCCGTCTGAAGTTCCTTTTCCTTGATAGTTTCTCCAACCCCTCGATTGAAGATTCTACCACTCCGTGTTACTCGACTGATGTCTGCAATGTTCACAATGGAGGGTAATGGAATTTCCTTTCCATTTTCAATTATTGTTGCACCGTATTTGTAAGGGATCGCCTTAGCTGATTCATACGGTAGCGGTCTTGGTAGATAGATGACTACAGGAGCCTTCTGATTTTTCTGACCATCATAAGTAATCTTGATTCGTTCCCGGTTGGGAACTTTAGATTCGTCAAGTAGAGGAATAATGGCGAAAACATCCCTGGTCCTATGATGACCAGAGATCGTGACAACATCCTCAACTTGCTCGGCAAGGTAGTTCGGCGACCAGTTGATGGGTCCAGAACCCGAATAGGGATGAATTTCTCCACGATCGACCTGACCCTGAAGAGCTGCTCTCACAAGGTAACACCCTTGGTTACTTTCCGAACAGACGCTACAACTGTCATAGTTGTGTGGTGGCACCTGGCCACGCCCACTTTGAATACAATGTAACCTCACTAGGTTAGCTTCCACTGATCGGACATCCTGACTTTGACGCCGAGTGGAGTTTCTATTACTGATACTAATCTGCTGAGTATCTTCGTCCATATAGATTGGCATCCACCAGTGATTTAACAAGTGCTGAAGTGCCTCCTGGACAAGGGTACAACCTTGATCGTTTTCGCAACCCGCTTTACAGCTTTGATAGTCATGTGATATTAAGAATCCGAGTCGGACCTGCTCAGCATGTAACTCTACCAGGTTGGTATTCATCACGCGAATATCGAAGATCTGAACCATGTTGATCTGATAAGAGTTCCTATCATGGTAGTCTTGGATCCATCCAAGATCCATCTGACGCTGGAGGGCCTCCTGTATGAAAGAGCATCCCTGTTTGTTTACCGAGCAAGTCAGACATGAACTGTAATCGTGCCATGGCAGATTATGATGTTGGCTTTGTCTTGAGTGCATCGCCACCAAGTTGACTTTCATTGCACGGATGTCGTGGTTCTGAATGACGTTGGAATTCGTGTAGACCATGTTAACTCCACGAACTCGGCACTCTTGGATCCATCCGAGATCCATTTGTTCCTGTAGAGCTGCTTGCACTACAGAACATCCTTGATTGTCTTTAGAGCAGATATCACACTGGTGATAATTATGAGGTGGCACATGGCCATATCCACTCTGTCTACAATGCATCTTAACCAGATTGGTTTTCAACAAGAGTACATCATAAATTTGATAGACATTGTTAGTCTCTCCTTCTATCAAATTGACTGCAGCCTTCTCGTGTTGAGGCAGCGGGTTCGTGAGAACATTAGGATTTGTATCCTTGAAGGATAAGACCCCGCTCCTAACAAGTTTTTACACGTTGGACTTGAAATTGAGACAAGTCTCTATGTTATGCCCTGAACCTCCTTGATGATAAGGGCAAGTTTGATCCACCTTAAACCAAAAAGGCGAATTTTTTGGCACTGTAAGAGGAGATTTAGTCTGAATGTGCCCCTTAGCCAGTAGTAATGGAAACAATTCTGCGCACGATACGGGTATAGGATCAAATCCTGGTGGCCGTGCTGTACGGTTGTTGTTATATGGAGGACGAGCCTGCTGAAGAGGCGGTTGTGTCCTTTGCTGGTCAGGTTGGCTCTGCGCAACCTGAGGTTGATACGTAGGAATAGAAGTAGGGTTAATAGCAGGAGTCACAGCTGCTACCGGTTGATAAAGTCGTCTTTGCTTTCCGAGAGAGATATTCCTAATATCTTGCTCTTTTTTCTTAGGGAGAGCACTACCGTATTTTTTAGTACCGCTCGTCGGTCCAGTGTCTTTTACCAAACGTCCTTCTCGGACGACTTCCTCAAGACGTACACCCATGCCGACCATTTCGGTGAAATCACTGGGCGCACTGGCAACTATTCGGTCATAGTAAAATGAGCTTAAGGTCTTTAAGAAGATCTTTGTCATCTCTTTTTCCTCAAGAGGTGGACAAATTTGAGCGGCAATTTCACGCCACCTTTGAGCATACTCCTTAAAGGTTTCCTTGTCCTTTTGCGACATTGATCTGAGTTGATCTCTGTCGGGTGCCATGTCCAAATTGTATTTGTATTGTTGGACGAAGGCGGTACCAAGATCTCTGAATGTGCTGATCGTAGCACGATTTAAACGCATGTACCATTTGAGCGCGGCACCGGTTAAACTATCCTGAAAGTAGTGAATCAGTAGGTCCTGATTCTCCGTTTGGACTGACATCCGCCGAGCGTACATCACCAGATGGCTTTGAGGGCAAGAGTTACCCTTATATTTTTCAAAGTCGGGCACTTGGAACTTGTGCGGGACTTTCACATTTGGGACCAAGCAGAGATCTGCGGCGTCCTTTCCAAATAGATCCTGACCACGAATGGCTTGCAGCTCCCTCTGCATTTCCAAGAATTACTCCTGGAATTCATCCATTCTATCGAACATAGTTTCCTTTTTACCAGAAGGTGTCTGTGGAATCTGTCCTTCTGGGACAGTGTGCACCACAGGGGGTGGGACCGTGACTACGGCAGTGAGTCTTGGCGTCTCCCGAAGTTTGTAACCTTCAGGAGTCTTCAACATGCCCCTGGCATCTTCGCTTTCCCGAAGTTTGTAACCTTCAGGCCCAACGGCTTCTGTTGTGATTCCCTGATCCTCAGTGATCGGCGAAACATATCCTTCCGGGATATAGTTAACAGGCATGCCCCAAGGACGATCTTTCGGTATCTGATACCTAGGATCATACTTCTCCACTATGGGCGTTGAGGTGATCTCTGAGATCACAGTTCTTTGTAGCTGAGCTTCTGCCATGGCTTGCATGTCGTTATGAAGCTTTCTCATATCCTCTCTCAGAGCGTCGATCTCTTATTTCAACTCTCTGTTTTCTTCCTCAAGATCATCCATCCTTTTCTGATGATTGACCCGAGTATTATACGAATGAGACAGTTTGACTCTAGAATCGAGACACAAACATGAGATTCGTAGGGAAGAAGAATACGCGATGTGAGAATGATGAATGCAATGATTATATTAATTGTTTTTTTTTGTTTAATCAAAATAAACTTCGACAATTAGATTGCAAATATCAAATGGTGGGGAAACCCCTTTTTATTGAAATTCAAAAGATTACAGAAGTGGAAATACAGTAGATTACAAAGGGCAGAAACAGAAACCTAAACTAATGGGTCCTGAGTCCTCTCTGAAGAGAAATCAGGTGCTGATTCCGGTATCTTCCTTTTCTTTGACCGGGGCTCTTGGGCCGTTGTTGGGTTGTCATTCCTTTGCCAGGTGAAAGAAGCGAGCAAATTCCTTTGGTCATCCTGATTATCCAGCATCCTTTTCTTTTAGTAATTATTGTATTTTGATGCACTCTACGTCGAGGGTGCGGTACTTGTTCTTCCAAGACCTTCTCTCCTTTTGAACTTTGTTGAGAGTAACCTGAAGCTTTTCAGTTTCCGTCATGAAGTACATGACAGATTCCCTCGGCGGAAGAATTCCGTAACGAGGATAAGGCATCTTTAGCTTGAGAGCTCTAGTTTGTACCCAATGGAGATAAGGCCCCATCGAGACACAGTCTGGTTTTCCCAGAGACTCTCGTCCTTTCTTATGAACATGCTTCTAAGCGTGCACTATTTCCATCTTTAGTGCTTTGTCACTTTCTCCTTCCTTGAAGAAAAGACCTTCCAGATGAACACCCAGTGGGATGTGTCTCATCGGGTATCCAAATTGACGGCGAACCAATATCGGATGGTAGTTGATTCCTCCTTTAGTTCCTATAAGGGGTACGTTGGGGAAGTTTCCACAATGGTCAATGATCCTGATTCCATCATAAATCCTATTACACCAATCTATATCAGAGTTGGTAAGAGACATGATCTTCTGCGACCAACGTAAGGCACTCTTGCAATCCTAAAAAGCAGCAGACTTGGGCAAGTGAGAGATAAACCATTTGTAAAGCAGAGGTACACAACATGTGATCTCCCCTCCACTGTATAAATTCCCCAAGTGTACAGAATGATACGCATCTGCGAGCAAAGTCGGCACAGGATTTCCAATGAGAAAAACCTTAATGGAGTTAATATCGACGAAGTTATTGATGTTGGGAAACAAAAATAACCCGTAGGTGAGCAAGACAAAGATGCTTTCAAAAGCAGTTATGTTTCCTATACTGGCAAAATATAGGGCCTTCTTCGTCAAGAACTGGGCTGGCAAACCTTAGATGCCACCCTTAGTGGTTAGGTGAGTCTTAACTTCAGACTCGTCCAAATGAATTGCTCTTGCAATAGTCTGATTCTTTGGAATTTCTTCCAGTCCAGAAAATGGAGCTCGATCTGTAATGTGTAGATCGATCAGGTGAGAATAGTCCTCCAGCGTTGGTGCGAGCTGGTAATCCGGGAATGTGAAACAGTGATAAACCGGATCATAAAACTGAATGAGCGCATCCATGATTCCCTCAATCACATGGACTCTTAACAGTGGTAGCAAACCTCCGTGCTTGGCTCTGAAAGCCTCTTGGTTTGTGATCATCCTAGCTAACCTTCTCAAATCCTCTAGTTTTGGAACCTTGAAGGTATACTGGTGAGTTCTCCTTCTACCGAAATCCATTAGTACAATCCTTTTCTCTGATATTTGCAATCACAGTCTTAGTTTAATTTGAAAAATAGAGAGACTAGAAGAGAAGAATTTTTTGAATGTTTTAATGTTTTATTAAATGAATGCATGAATGCAGCACACAAAAACATAGAAAAAACATGGGGTCAAAGGGTCGTTGTCATGGAGTCAAGGCTCTACCCATCCCCAAAGGTTTATACTAGGGTGATTTTTGTACCTGTACTCATTATCATCAGCTCCTCCCAGGAAAGCAAAACAACAAGCGGATCGCCAGCGAGTTGTAGTGCAATCTTAGAGTAAGTGCCATTCACCGAGAATAGATCACCAGCCTCAAATGAGGGTAGTATCGCGTAACAACTATTTCCGATAGTTTCCGCACTACGAAAGAGTTTGGCTCCTCAACTTCTCAGACTTAACAACCGGCCCATTGTCTAGGTGAGAGAATGGGTTGCGTTGGTCAGCCTCCACTGAGGTTGATGGTCGACCCCGTTGCTATCACTTATCTTAGGTGTATACTCATTCTTTCCACATACGGCATCACCCGCATTCCCATTAGCAGAAAAATAAACATGTATAGTAATTAGGAAAAGCAGTATATATATTTGTCTTAATCATCCTAGACCTTTAAATCTATGAATCCTAAGTTCCTGACAGAAAATGGGTTCCCCGGCGGGAGCCCCAATCTGTGGTTTTCACACAAGTGAAGAAAAGGAAGACCGTGCCTAGATCTAACTTTGATCAAGCCCCATGGTGGGCGCCATTTTTTCTGTAGCGAGCGATTTTGGACGCGGTTCTTAAGCGTTGGTCGCTCTCTGCGGTTGAGCTTAAAACTACAGGTCGATTCAGTTTTTATCCTATTGTGAGCTAATGAAGGAAGGGAAATAGATGTCTCCAATTAACCCTGCTTTGCATACTGAGTTTAAATAGCGGTCTGTTAGGTTACAGATGCTATCAATTTGGGGGGGCCTTTGTACTAGTTATTTGTATTTTCGCCAATACGGTTTTCTTTTTCTCTTTCTAGGACTTTCTGGCGGGGAACAAGGATTAGGATTTTAGGACTGATGCTTTTGAATTACTGCTTTTGATATGGGAGTATGGGGTTTGGATTTTTTATTGATTGTGCTCGCTAAGATCTTTTCTTTCGATCTTATGCCTACGTATTCCCGTTTACCGAAACAGGGAAATCAGAGCGTTCGTAGTTCCTCCTATTCTATGGGAGGAAATGATTGTTTTTGGTGTCTTGTTCAAAGCCCAAGACGTGAAGCGAAAGGTGATTTGTATCTTGTTCAAAGCCCAAGATGTGAAGCTGAAAGGTCTATTTGTATCTTGTTCAAAACCCAAGATATGAAGCTAAAAGGGTTTGACTTTAGAGAGAATTTTACATCTCTAAAGAGGGGGTTGTATGTCACAACTATTTTATAAAGGAGAATTACTTTAACCGGGATACGCGGATTCGACAATGCCATAATTTCCTTTATAGGGGATTTTAACCTGAAGGAGAAGACTTTAACTCAGTGTAGAGTAATGCCATCTTTCCTTAGGAATTTCTGATGCTAAAAGAGGGACAGTGGCATGGATGTAGATGATCCAGAGGCTTGCCGCTTACAGCGATTAGATGAAGGGAGTTGTTTGATGTTTGTGTACTGTGAACGAGGCACAGTTTTGATGCTAAAAGGTTAATTGGATTAACCAGTGGTTTTCTTATACAAAGCCTAAGAGAAGGCTATTATGTGTCTTGTACAAAGCCCGAGAGAGAGGCTAAAAGGTTTTGACTCAACGAGGGAATCTTTTGGTATCTCGTATAAAGCCCGAGATGGAGGCTATTGTTTATTTGGCTCAATAAGAACCTTTTTGTATATCGTATAAAGCCCGAAATGGAGGCAAAAGGGGTCATTGACTTAGCAAGGGAGTCTCTTATGTGTCTCGTACAAAGCCCGAGAGAGAGGCCGAACGTTATTTGACTCCGCTGGGGAGAATCGTTGTACAAAGCCCAAGAGGAGGCTATGGTGACTGTTCAGTTAAGTGACAGGTACGGTATACTGATTTTGAAAGAGAAAATCAGTTCTTATATGAGCAACATTGTACTCCTAGATTTGATTCAAGGATCCGGGTTATTCCTGTTCTTTAAGGAAGCGGGAAATCCGAAGGGTATTGAGACTGTCCGAGTCTGCGGGTTTCCTTCCTATTTAACGAAGGGGTCACTTGAGAATGTCTTTGAGACTCAAGGAAGTTAAACTGTCCGTGTCTAGAGTTTCATCTTTTATACTGTGTTTTGAGAAATAGTAGTAGACTCTATGAAAGGACTGTTCTATGAAGATGACTAAGTTCTGTTCCTATACCTCTAGGAGGTCATCGGGACAATTTGTACGAAGCCCAAGAGGAGGCTGGAAACTTTTAAGAAGCCGACGGGTCCTTGTACTAAGCCCAAGAGGAGGCTATCATTCCCGGAGGAAGAGATCATTATACGAAGCCTAAGAGGAGGCTGTGAATACTTCTAAGAAGCCGTAGGGTCCTTGTACTAAGCCCAAGAGGAGGCGGGGTTGCTTTTAGGAAGCCTGTGGGTCCTTGTACGATGCCCAAGAGGAGGCCGATGCTTTTAAGAAGCCCGTGGGTCCCCAAACCCCGAGAAATTCAAGGCAATGCTATTCACCGAGAATAGATCAAAGTCAGGAAAGTTCGAGAATTTGGAAGAAACTCAAAGATGCCATTCACGGAGAATACATTCATCTCTGGGAGTAGAGTTTCTTGACATTTCCTAATGAGGACAGCCGAAGAGAAGACTGTATCTGGTGATCCTATTGGGGATCTAGTTGTCTATTTCTATGAATAAACGAAACGACGTCACCTAGTTCTAGACGTAGTTGCTGGGGAAACTCTAAATATCTATACTATTATTACATAGTTGATATGAGTTTATGAAAGAAGACTTACAGTGAAATAGCCCCACAATACAGTTTATATGTATATGAAAGCAGTAAATGAAAGCGATAACCACTTACTCGGTTGTAGAGCTTCCATGCTGTTTGGTTAGTTGTTCAACAAAGAAAGATTGAAAACAACAGTATATTCAAAATCAAAGGAGAAAGTGCTTTGAAAAAGAAAGTTTTGGAGCTTACAGCTCAAGGAGAGGCCCAGGGTTTTATCAGTGAGCGCAATGTTGAATTTGTACAGAGGGACTTATACAAGTGACTGAGGCCCAAAATGTTTTCTGTACAAAGGGATGGGTCTTACACTCTCTCAAGAGGCCCAAAAAGTTTAAAGAAAAAGAGTGGGGCTTATAACACGAGGGTAGGCCCAGATGATTTTTTCGTTTGAAATGGCGATCGCGCCGAGGTTTTCTTTTAACGCAGAGGGACTTATACAATAAGTGAGGCCCAAAAATATTTTGGTTAAAAGGGGATTGGGTCTTATACTCTAATAAAGACCCAAAGTGTTTTTGAATGGGTCAAGGAGAGGCCCAATTGATCCTTTGAATAGGCGACGATCGTGCCGTTTGTTTTTGACGGTATCGGGACTTATACAATACACTGAGGCCCAAAATGTTTTGGTCAAGAAAGGATTGGGTCTTACACTCTATTAGAGGCCCAAAAAGTTTTGAAAATGATTTATGAGGGTTGAATTAATCCAAAAACCCTAATTTGTTTTCAAAAATGTATTTAATTGAATAAAAATTCAATTAAAATGATCAAAATTGTTTAACATGTGAAAAACAAATTGTGATTTTGGATTAATGCTTCAAAAATTAAGTATTGACCTACAAAATAATTAGAAAGCATTAAAAGTTGCAAAATCAATGTAGAAAAAAAATATTTAATATGTCAAAAACAATTAAAATATTAATTCTTTGCAAAAATATCAATTATATGAAATAAATAATATTTTTGGGATTTTTTGGGAAAATAAAATATTTTAACATTTTTGTGAATTATTAAAAAAAGAATCAACTCAAAATCATTAAAACTCAGAGAGAAATTAATTTTTGAATCAATTAAATAAAATCACAAAATTCAAATATTTGAATTTGTGAAAAAGGCGCCAAGAACACAAGCAAGAACACGCGCGTTTTTCTGGGTTTGGCTGATTTGCGTTTTCCATCCAATCTCACTGAATACGTAATCATATCATGCAATCCACATATCATTATGCTCGTCTCAACCTCACGATCATGTCTATAACACTTAATTTCATTTAAATTAAACATAAAACATGGAATCACGATGAAACCTCAAGAACCCTAATTTCTGCATGAAGGCTAGGATTTTTGATACACGATTCAAACAATGCAATTAATTGAGGGAAAACATTCCATGCATGATTATGAACATATGGCCAAATTATTGTGCGAGGAAATATGCATAGATTGAGAGATGACCAAGTATATGCTTACCTCTAAGCCGTGACAGCAAGTGCAATGTGATTTTTGATTTGGAGGTGTTACAGATGAGTGGTGATGATCTGAACAGCTTCCCTACACCCTATGGAGTGTGTTTGAATGGTTGGACTTGATTGAAATTGGCTGGATCAATTTATGGTACCTCAGCTGCAACTTGGTTGAAAATTTGAGCAACCAGCTGGTGATTTTGTGAAATTGGTGTTTCATAAGTGATCTAAGTGTTTGATCAGCTCATATGTGATGTATGTGAGGTGTGTGAGTGATTGGTTTGATTGGAATTGCTCTCAAACTCAAAACCCGACAGTGACTTGCCTTAGAAGGCAAAATTGGAGTGAAAGAAGAGATTTTGAGAAAAGCATCTGTTTGATGGCTTTGGTGTACTCAAACTGATCACAATTGAGCTCTATTTATAGTAGAGCAAGTTTGTTTTGCAAGGAATAGTGAATGGAAGCTGGTAAGTAGGTTTGGCCAATGTTGGCAAATGAAAATCCAAGTCTCCTCTAGCCATTGACTAGAGGTTAGGGCACAGAGCTTTGGTTCCCTTGGTCTTGGATAAGTCTTGACTGATTTCAGATGAGAATGGCTCAGTCCATGCCACCTTGATGCTTCCATTGAATGCTTCAATCCAAATTTGGAGTCTTGTCCCTATTTTGGCCATTCTAGGTTCAACATGCTATTTCTTGTTCCATGGACTTTAGAGGCTTGGCTCAGTGATTGTCCCCTTTAGATTCAATCCTCAGATGTGTCCAAGTGGATAGGAGCATTTGAATTTGGATGATTTTGGCAAATCGAGCCAAAATGCAAAATCTGCCTTGCCTTTGATAGATTTCAGCAAGGCAACTTGACAATGTCATATCTCTTGGGGTAAGTTGAATTTGGAAATGTTCTTGGCCATTTTGGAAAGCCCTTACATGATACAACAACTGTTTGAACAAGTTTGGTTTTGATCTCTTTTTATTCCAAGTGAAAAATCCCTCTACATTTGGCAAAAAGTGAAGCAAAATCTGACTTAGTGAAATTTTCACTAAGTGTTGGAACAAAGTGTGATTTCTTGATTTTGATCACTCCATAACTCAAAATCCTTAATGAATTGGACTTAGGTCTAGTTGAAGTTTTTGTAGAGGGTAATGAGGGCTACAAATCCATCTTTGGATGAGAAAAAATGGCCATGTGGTTTAGGAGTTATGATCCTCCAAAGTTAGTGTATTAGTGGTACTTTTTCCATAACTTAGAAAAAATTTCTAAGTTTTATGGTTACCCCTTTTACAAGTTATCCAACATTCTTTGATTTTTCTTGATGAATGATGATTCAAATCATACATTAATATCATTTTAGGGTAAAAAATCCATTTTGGTGAAAAATCTCAAAGAGTCAAAGTTGACTTTTGTGCACAGTTGACTTTTTATCAGATGAATTCCAAATTGTGCAATTCTTTAGGAAATCATGTCCTTGACCTAAATCAAACTTGATGGACATGTTCCATGGGTGTCATAGGGTATATTGGGGCATGTCCTAGGGGTTGGGAGCATGTCCTGGTCAAAAGTCAAAGTTACAGTTGACTTTCCTCGCGAAACCCTAATTGTGGTGCAGATGAAAATGAGGCTTGTTGCTCAAGCTTCTTGGATTAATCCATTGTTCCAAATGGATCAATATAGTTCATTAGAGACCCTCAAATCATGTCTTGAGGTCTTGGCTCTTGATTTGTCCCAAAAGTTAACTTAGGGGTGAATTAGGTCAAGAAACCCTAATTCCTGATTTTTGATGTATGCATCCCCTGAGGTCAAATTAACTTGATGCTTGGGTCCATGAGGTTCCATGGAGTACATTAGGTTGTGTTTTGGATCTTTGGCTTATGCCCAGATGAAACTTCCCATCTAGAGGCCCTGGTCGACCAAAACCCTAATTTGGTGATACTGGCGATCTTGAGACTTGATCCACCTAGAAGGGAGCAACCTTGTGCTTAATCCTTGAAGTGGGAGTCCCTTTTGATCCATTGTGGATGTTTGAGAGGTTAGACAAGTTGAAGATCATGTCATTCCTTGATTGATTCTTTGTCTAAGGCTCTGAGAGGGCTTAAAACCCTAATTTTGATTGTAGTGAATGCTCAACAACCCTTGAGGCATTTGGTGAGGCATGATGGTCCATCCATATTATGATGATGATTTGCACAATAATGGGAAATCTTAGTGGTCAAAATTTGGGGTATGACACCATCCTACACCCTATCCTGAAAGGATTACTGTTTATTCCTCTAACGTCAATCTGCAACACAGGGACATATATTTAGAGTTTGACGCTATGCACAAGGAGGTCATTTCTCTTCGCGAAGAATGCGCCGAGCTCGCCTTACAGATACAGATCTCAGACGAAATAAAGGCTTCATCCTATGATCTTTTGCACCAGGAGATTTGCGATCTCAGACGCCAGCTTGCAGAAGCACAGACACCTTACCCCCACAAGAGCCAAGGTGTCCGTCGACAGTCTTTCTAGAAGATTTTCAGGAGCTCTGGGTCATAGCTCGCACTTTGTGTGGAGGAGACTTACCACATGCTTGTTATGATCGTTTATTTTTACCTTTACCGCATTTCTATCTTTATTGTTATTATCTTTATTATCAGACTATTAGTAGATTTTATTTTCCATCGTTATTGTTACTAGAATCATGGCAACCATATGCTTTATGCGAGTGTTATATTATTTTAAGCTATAATAAATATCTTCATTATTAAAATCTATAGGTATTATAAAAAAATATATATAAAAAAAAATTTATTTCATTCTAAAAAAAAAAAAAATTTAGAATTGTTATTTAATTCCTACAATCATATTTTACAAATATATAAAATAATAAACAAAATGTTTCTCACATGGAGGCGTTCTGGGTTTTAAACGGACCAGAATAAGAAAACCCCCATTTTTGCCACTCTCTTCATCTTCTACCTCCAAAAATTCCGATTTCAATCACCATAAAACCCCATTAAACCATTAAAATCCCTGATTTCATAACTTCCCCACTGCCATTACACCTTCCATTACACATTATCTCTATAAAAACCATAGATTTCACCAAAATCTACAAAAACAAAAATTACCCATTCTCCATTACCAAACCTTCATTTCACTTCAACAATGGCAGCAGAGAACCAAGACAACATCATTTTTTGCAATGGAGATGACGGAGTCAAGCAATGGAAAAAATGGGAGAGAATTCGGACACGCAACATTCTTGCAACGGGGTACATTAATGATATTTGTCTGTATAACCTTGGTATAAGATTTAGCGTATTTTATTTGTTAAAAAAATTTGAAATTAGAGAATATTTTTATTCGCAAGGAGCCTACCTACGAAAGGCTAACCCGCGAATTTTTGAGTTCTTTGGAGTACACTGTCAAAGAAAACACTGCCAGCACCGTAGGCATAGTGAGATTTAGGATGTTCAATTTTGAATACATTTATACCACTGATGCACTTGCTGAGTTATTAGGATTCCATTTTGGGAATGGTGCAGCCTGTGAGGCACCCATAGACACAAATTGGTCAACTGAGGCCTTTCAACTGTGGAGAAACATCTCAGGCCAAACCACTTGCTCCTTTGATGGAAATTTGGCTTCTGACATTCATAACCCGACCATACGGGTATTCCGCCTTTTATTAGCTGATACTATTTTTGCTCGTGAAAACTCTAACAAGATGAATTCCAAAGAATTTATATTTTTACAGGCTGCTTTACTTAGAAGAAGATTAAATCATGTACCATTTATGATATCACATATGAGGGCAATTGAGAAAAAGGGCAACACCGTGTCATTTGGAGGGTTGATTACCTTTATTGCACGAGCCCTCCACCTGGACGCTGAGTTGGCCACATTGGAACCACTTCCTCCTCGCACCATTGATTTAAAATTTCTGCGAGATATGCGTTTATGCAAAATGAGGCTGGAAGGAGGCTATATCCTCATGGTTCGCAATGCTGCCATCCCGAGTGTCGCCTTACCTTGTTCAACACGCACTGATGTGCGCAAAAGAGAAAACTAGCTCTATGATTTGAAGGCTGCTCCTATTTAGGTCCATTACTTCCAAACGTCCCCGAGGACGAAGGAAATGAGACATATGATGAATATGACCATATGGAGCAGTCCCCCATTCGTGTATCTCCTGCACACATCCCACCTGTTACTGATCATCCTGCAGGTACTTCTTCCGAATTTTATATCACTCAAGAAATGTGGCAAGCACAGTAAGTCAGAGAAGAAGAGCGTGATGGCCTATTCTATGACATGTACCAACAGCAGCAAGAGATGATGGATTTTATGCGGGTGTCACAGCAATCCACTCTTGAGAGTTTCCAAGCACTTAGAGATCAAAATGCCTCTCTAATAGAGAGGATTGAGCAGATGGAGCTGTCACATACCGCCCGACACCGCAGTAGGAGTCGTCGTCCCAGACGTTCAGAGCAGGATGGAGAGGGCCCCAGTGGCCGGCATGATTGATTGCCAGGTTTTACCTATCCCCTTCTTACTTTTATCAAAACATTGAGGACAATGTTCGGTTTAAGTGTGGGAGGAGATATTTACTATTTTTAGTTGTCTTTATTTTTATGCTTTCTAGTATAGTTTAGTTTGTTTTAAAATGTGCTTAACGAGTCATTTTGTATAGTTTATCTATTCTTCCAATTCTTGAGCCTTAACAAAAAAATTTTTTAACAAAGAAAACAACATTAATTTTGAAAATTTGGGCTATTAGGACAAGTAAGATCATTTGCAAGGGCTTGGGAAAACCTTTTTGAAAAATCGATATCGTTTTTTACACCGTAAGTTTCTCAAATATAGGAGCCTATATCCAGTTTTTTTTTAATACTATGGCCTTAAACTCTCACCCTTCATCACTTACCCTTAAATAGTTTATCCTAGCAGTCAGCACCATCTTAGCCACCGCTAAGTGACAAACCGATGCAAATAGGTAAGATCCTGCAAAAAAAAAAAAAAAAAGAAAAATCCAAGAAGATTATAAAGTATCTTTAGAAAATATTTTTGCAAGAAAAATTATATATCCAAAAAGAAAAAAATATATATCAAGTCATTGATATAAAAGGATCAGGATTACCACAGGTTATGTTCACCATGCGAGTGAAAGATAACGGGCTTAATGTGATCGCGCTCGAATGAAAAGGGGTAAGAAAGGAATGAGTTAGATAGGCCTAAGTATAACATCATGGTTTGGATTGGTTTGTATAGGAGAGAAACTTATGACCCGTAAAATCGCGGAAAATGTGATTACGATACCCTTGGTTCATGAGTTAGTACCTACTAATGTATCATTGATCAAACTTAAGTTCTTAGCCTAGATTAGATACTCGTATGTTTGCTGTTTTTCCTCTTTCAGTTTATGAAAGTTTGCTTGAGGACAAGCAAAGGTTTAAGTGTGGGAGAATTTGATAGCACCAAATTACACTGTATATTTGACTCTGATTTCACATGTTTTTAGTTGTTTATTTGTTATTTTCCTTTGCTATTATGGTATTTTGTTTTATTTTCGGATATATTGCCTGATTCGAGCCTACAGTAAGAAAACGAAGCAAAACAGAGGTAAAATGAAGATTTCTTGTGTAAACTGTATACTAGCCATTTCACTCAGCGGACGCCAAGGAGGACGCCGTTTGCATAATAACTTCACTCACACGCCAACGGTCACAAAAGACGTTTCACCTTCCAAAGTACACTCGGTGGACGCGGAGCAGGGGTCAGCGGGCGCCGACAGTTATAAAGAGGAAACGGTCTGAAACGTTCAAGGCAGTTACACCTGAAGAAATTAGTTTCTAAAACGTTTTTCATAATGATTAGAGGCAGTTGCAATTTCGAATTTCCTATAAATAGGCCTTGCATTTTCACTTTTTAGATATCCAATCTTAGTTTTCAACATAGGCATAGAGTTCACTTTGTAAAGCAATAATCCTTCATATCGAGGGGTTGTTGCACTATAGTTGTTAGTTGGATTGGAGCAATCATAGTTAGGAGTTATTTACTTTCCCGCAATTTATTTTCCAGCATCTGTACCAGATTCAGTCTCCGCTTTGGAGTAGGTTTCTTTTATAAATTACAATTTATTTTATCCACATCGCTTTTATATTATTTATTTTCCTGCACTGCTTTATATTCGTTTATTTTCCGTCTCTGCCATTACCTTATTATTTTATTTATCTGTGTGATTTGTGTCTCTTGGAACTGAACTTAAGCGTGACACTTGTGTTCACTCTCTCAAAATACACTCTCACACTTCACACGTTTTTATCTTAAATATGCCTTACTTTGCAAATCAATTTATCTTTATGTTCTCAATTACTATGTCTAGCTAAATCCCTTGTGCTAGGATGTGAGGATCGTCGTTCTGACGGTACTCCACATGACATCTCTTTAGAAATACTTTAGGGGCTGTTTTTGATTTTAATTAAACTCTTCTGAACTTCAATTGATCGGTCATTACGTAAATGAGACCGTGTTTTTGTTTGCGTAATGACTGTGACTAGATCGGGTAAGATCGAAAGCCGTCCGGCATTTTAGAAAAGAGTTTGTTAGTTGTTAATTGATAAATACAGCGGAAGCACTTTATTGATTAACTAGAAAAGTTTTATATTATTAGAAAGAGGTTTTAAAACTATTTTCGGACGCGTTTATAGATTTAGGATCCGGTTGGCCGAGCATATGCCGGAAACCCTTTGGTATAAAATATTTTCAATCGAAAGCACTTTTTTACTAAGTTTTAGAGGTAATTACATAAAAAAGGACTTTATCACTTTAACGCAAGGAGCGACCGGTGCAGCGTGAGCGGCTGGTATAGATTAAAGGTTAGGTCTGTTTCCGATCACGCTAACGCGGCGGATCCTTTTTAATTAACTCTTTTTCAAAGAAGAAAACATTACCCCGTAAGTGTTACTATTTAGATGATAGGAGTATTGTTTGATTAATGTGAATTACATTCCAGTATAGTATTTATTTGATTTATTTCTATTTTCGTTCTATAGAAAACCTTTACCCTGATATCAATTAGCCTTAGATAAACAACGTAACAATAGTAATCGATAGATTGACATTGGTCTCTATGGGATCGATAAATCTTTTATATTACTCTGACGCAATCCGTATACTTGCGGATAACACGCATCAATGGGTCTTACAACTCAAGGAGAGGCCCAAAGTTTATTTTTTGAGAAAAGGAATGTGGCTTATAGCTTGAGGAGAGGCCCAAGTGATTTGATTTTGAATTGACGATCGTGCCGAGATTTTTGAAAGTGTGTTGGGACTTATACAATGTCTGAGGCCCAAAAAGGTTTTGATTAAGAAAAGGATTGGGTATTACACTCTATTAGAGGCCCATGAGTGTTTGAAAATGTTTGGTAATGATCAAAAACCAAAAGAAACCCTAATTTTCATTTTTTAAAATTAATTCTTTAAAGAAAATTAACAAAAATGATAAAAAAATACCAAATAAGTTTAAATAAACCACTTGTGATTTTTGGTTAAGGTTTGAAAAATGAGGTTTTAATCACAAGATGATCTAGAACTCATTTGGTTTTGATTTTCAAGATAAAAATTCACTTTTAAAATGTTTAAAAACAATAAAAAATGAATTTATTCACAAAAATACCAACTATGTTAAATCAATATTATAAATCTGATTTTTTTGTAGAATAAAATACTTTAATATTTTTGTGATTTTTCAGAAAAATAACCAATAAAAAATGATTAAAATTGAGAGAGAAATTAATTTTCCAATTAATTAATTAAAACATGAAAATATAAAAAAAAAGCAAAAATAGGGGAAATGGCAAAATGGTCTGGGTGGGGTTTGAACCCACGACCATCAAGCCAAACACACATGCGCGCTACCACTGAGGTGGTGATACATCCGTGTATCAAAACCACCCCATAAATATATAAGGGGTGCCTTGTTTTAGGCATGGGCAAGGCAAGGCAAGGCAAGGCCAACTTTTGGACCATTTACGTGAAGCCTCTAACTTTCTCATTTCTCCATGGATTGAGACAAAATTTACATGCATCTGGCCTAGAATTTCCCAAGGAATCCAATGGTGGTCTTGGTTTTTTCAGACAAGGTCCCTATTTTAAAACCCGATAGTGGTTTTGAAATAGGCCTATATTTGCATTTTCTATGCTAACAAATGGTATAGGCAAGAATTACATGGCAAATTGATTCAAACACAACATATATAACATGTATGAGATGTTTATGATCAGTGGACTTCAAAGCAATGCATAATTCAAAGAGTTCAAGCTGTCATGCACATACCTCTTGGAGCTTCTTGTGCTATCTGGCAAGTTCCTTGTGCCAGAAGTAATTTGAAGCTTTAGACACTCTCAATTGATCCCTTAGAAGCTTTTAGAATGGTTGGAACCAGCTGGAATCCTTAGGAATAAGTTTTGGCTCTTTCTTGCAAAAGGGGCAAAAGTGACCAATATGGAAACTCTCTCAAATGGTGTTCCAGATGAGGGGAACCATTTGGGACAGTTTGAGGATGATATTTGGAGTGTGTTTGAGGCTTTGTCTGTTTTTGGAAGTGACTGAATCAAGACATGGCTTGAAAAGGGCAAAAAAGTCAATTTTTGAGGTTTTCGAGGTTGACTTTGTGATTTTGGTGTTTCAGGTCACAAGTGAGTGTTTGAACAGCTTAGATACAACATATTAGAGGTGTTTGGATCATGAGCTGTGGTGTAATTGCTCTCTAATTCAAAAACTCAGAGATACCTTGCAAAAGAAGGCATTTTGGCCTAAAGAGAGGGATTTTGAGGAAAACAAGTGTTGTTGTGCTTTGGTGTACTCAAACTGAGCACAAATGAGCTCTATTTATAGCGGAGCAAGTTTGTTTTGCAAGCAATAGTGAATGGCAACTGCAGCAGGCCTTTGGCCAATTGTGATCAAATGGGATCTCAAGTCTCCTCTTGCCATTGACTTGAGGTTAGAGCACAGGCCTAAGGTTCTTTGGTTCAGGGATAAGTCTTGACTGAACTTGGATAACATTGTCTTGATGAATTCCACCTCAATGCATCAGTTAAATGCCTCTACATTTTGGAAAAAATAAGGCATATTCTGACTTAGTGAAAATTTCACTAAGTGTTGAAAAAATGTCACTTTCATGGTTTTTGTGATTTTGCTCAAACAATAACTCAAAATCCATGATGAATTGGAATGAGGTCTAGTTGACATATTTGAGTTATGTAACATGAACTTCAATCTGAGCTTTGAATGGGAGAAAAATGCCTTAGGGTTAGAGAGATATGGCCTTGCAAAGTTGGTACCCTAGCCACTTTGTTCCATAACTTAGAAAAATTCTAAGTTTTTTTATGGTTACCTCTTTTACAAGTTAACTCACTTTCTTTGATTTTTCTTGATGAATAATGATTCAAATCACATATTAACATTGTTTTAGGGTTAAGGAACCTTGGTTGACCAAAAAACCAAACAGTCAAACTTTGACTTTTGTACAGTTGACTTTTTTCATCAGATGAAGTTTTGACTTTGTGATTCTTTTATGAAATCAATCCTTGGGCTTGATTAAACTTCATGGATGGCCTCCAAGGGTATTTAGGAATGTCTTGGACCCCTCCCCAAGGTTTTAGATCAAGGGTAGGTCAACAGTCAAGGATAGGGTTGACTTTTTCCATCAAAAACCCTAAATTGTGATAAGATGGTTTCGAGCTCTTGTGGCTTATAAATTGAGCTCTTTGAGTCAATAAAATCTTGTAAACATGCCAATATGATGTATTTGAGGTCTTTGAAGTTCATTTTGAAGCTTTAAGTCATGCCTCACTTCACAAGTTAACTCAAGGGTTGAATTAGGTCAAAACCCTAATTATTGATTTTTTTTATAGATGGACCCTCAAGGTGATTTTGCTATTGTGAATGGGCTCTTGAGATCCTTTTGAGCTTATAGGGACATACATTGAGGCATTCGCTCATGTCCAGATGGAAATTTTCATCTGGAGGCTTCAGTCGACCAAAACCCTAATTTGGTGACACTGGCGATCTTAAGGCTTGATCCACTTGGAATGTTGCAATCTTGTGCTTGATTCTTGATGTGGGAGTCCTCTTGATCCTTCATGGATGTTGGAGAGGTTAGACAAGTTGAAGATCATGCCTTTTCTTGATTGATCCTTTGTCTAAGTGCTTTGAGAGGGCTCAAAACCCTAATTCTTGATTGTAGTGAATGCTCACCCATCTTTGGGGAAACTGATGAGGTATGATGGTACATCCATATTGTGATGATGATTTGCACAATGATGGGAAATCTTGGTGGTCAAAATTTGGGGTATGACAGATGCCCCTATTTAATTTTCTTGGACCCGAAGGTGTGAATGGCGAAGGTATTCGGGCATTCGGGGTGCAAGAGGATTAAATATCGGAATACCCGAAATTTTGATGGTGGTTATGAATGGCAGCTTGCTTATCCATCTTCTTTTGCTAAGCAATGATGCTTAGAAAAGGTAAAAACTTCCCCTCAATCCTGTTTTTCAGCCACGAAACTGGTCTCAGTTTCTGAAATAAACCTCCCCTCGATCCTGGTTTTTATCCACGGAACTGGTCTCAGTTTATGTTATCAATAAACTTCCCCTCGATCCTGGTTCTCAACCAAGGAACTGGTCTCAGTTTCTTTTGTCAATAAACTTCCTTGACAAGGGACGCTATTTGTAGCGGTTTTCCTCAAACTTCTCGCCAAATTTTCCTGGGGAGATGCCATTTGACGGGAAAAAGTTTTGATGTCAGACTTGCTGGGGAACCCATTCGTCTGAGTTGTAGAGGTGTTCAAACTTCTCTGTTGGGGACGCCATTTGTTGACCCTACTGGGAAAAACGAGTCTCTTGAGAGGCTGTTTTCTGTTTAGGGATACTACATCATACTTTTCTTCGAAATCTTCTCGGAGGAATGCCATGTGATGTAATCCAATTTTGAGGTACTGATGACCTTGTTCACAGCAAACCCTTTGGAGAGAAACTGCTGTATTGCCGAGAGTCATCGGTTGAGAGGCTTTTTCTGGGGATTTTCCTTAATCCGGGAAAGCGAAAATATCATCTTCATGGTGAAGAGTGACGTTTGTCATAGGTCTTCTTATTTTTCAGAGGTTCAATTTATCAAAGTGGCCAAGGACCAACTCCAATCCAGAAATAAACTGGAGGAGAGACTGTTCAGACGTAACATTTCCTGACGAGAAAGAACTGACAACTCGAGTGACAAGAGGATTTTACCACTTAGAGTTAAGACTGACTAGGGTGATAGTGATGCAATATGATTATGAATGCAAATCAATAATGCATGATGTAAAACTGACACGACATACAGACTAGTGGATGAACACGACTGGATACTCGGCCTCTGCTTGGGTCGAAGAAGTGCCATTTGGTCCAAAATAGCAATTCTACCTTGCTTAGGAGGGATAATCCATGGGTGGAAAAACGTTGGTCAAGCTTAGGAGGTAAGAACTCTGCCGAGGATGTCAGATGGAATATTCACATATGACACAAATGATCCTTTATTCAGTCATACTGGTTTTAGAAGGAGTACTTTGATTCTGCACTTTGAGGTTCAACCACCTCTGGAGAAGTGATAGATGTTCTTTCGATGTTCAGCAGTCAAAAGAATTGCCATCTTTATTTTAAAAGCAGAAAAAAAAATGTTGACAAGTAAATTCATTTTTGTTTTATTTCAAGAATCGTTGATCATGTTAAAAATGTTATTATGTAAAGCTAAAACAAATAAGAATTACAAACAAAAGCACTAGGGCTCAAATTTTATTGATAGGATGGAAATCAGCCAAGCGCGTGATCCCATAGAGTATTTACAAAGTTTAGAAAATGGTAATTTAAGGGAAAAGGGCTACATTGAAACATAACGACCGTTATCCTTCTACCAACTTTGAATTCTGGACACCCTGAGCTTTTGTCGAAGATGACCTTGACTGGAGTTTTCCTGATGGATGGCATTACTGCTGGAGGTTTACCCGTGTCAGATGTAGTTACTTGCCATTAATCCCTAACTTTTGCCTGGATTGTACTTTGAGATTTCCAATCCATCGGGATGATTTTTTTTACTTGTGTCTCTAATTTTTTCCTGGACCGCCCTTTCAGGTTTTCAATCCACCGAGATGTTTTTTAGGCGAAGTATTTCTTGACTACATCAACAATCGTGGGGTAGGTAAATTCTTCTCCATCCATGGTTGTGAGTCTCAAGGCGCTGCCTGAGAAAGCTTTCTTGACCACATAGGGGCCGTCAAAATTTGGAGTCCATTTGCCCCGAGAGTCAGTGAGAAATGATTGTTTCTTCTTGAGCACGAGGTCTCATTTCCTGAAGACACGGGGTCGGACCTTTTTGTCAAACATTTTCTTCATTCTTTGCTGATACAACTGGTCATGGCATAGAGTCGTTATTCGCTTTTCTTCGATCGGATTTAGTTCATCATGTCGACTTTGACACCATTTATCCTCTGTTAGCTTAGCTTCCATCAATACCCGGATTGATAGGATCTCTACCTCTATGGGGAGCACTGCCTCCATGCCATATACTAGAGAGAAAGGGGTTGCACCTGTTGAAGTACGGACAGATGTGCAGTAACCATGAAGAGCAAAGGGTAGCATCTCGTGCCAATCTTTGTAGGTTACAACCATCTTTTGAACAATCTTCTTGATGTTCTTGTTAGCTGCTTCTACCGCTCCGTTCATCTTAGGTCGGTAGGGAGATGAGTTATGGTGTTCGATCTTTAACTCAGTGCACAACTCTTTTATCATCTTGTTGTTCAAGTTAGATCAATTATCAGTAATGATCTGGCTCGGAACACCATAACGGAAGATGAGATTATTTTTGATAAAGCGGACTACAACTTGTCAGGTTACATTGGCGTATGACGCTGCTTGGACCCACTTGGTGAAGTAGTCAATGGCTACCAGGATGAATCGATGTCCGCTTGAAGCTTTGGGTTCGATCATGCCAATCATGTCGATTCCCCATATAGAAAAAGGCTATGGGGAAGAAAGAACTTTGAGATGCATTGGCGGTACATGGATTTTGTCTGAGTATATCTGACACTTGTGACACTTCCTCATGTACTTGTAGCAGTCAGATTCCATTGTTAACCAATAATACCCTGCTCTCAGTATTTTTCTCACCATTGTGTGTCCGTTGGCATGTGTGCCAAAGGATCCTTCCTGAATTTCTTTTATCAGCATGTTTGCTTCTGGTCTATCTACACATCGGAGCAAGACCATGTCAAAGTTTTGTGAGAACAAGATTTGGTTCTGCAACTTTATCTCTAAGTTTTGATGATATCAAATTGTATTTCTGTATGAACAATTTTGTACAGCTAATGGTTGTTATTTGTGAGAACTTAACAAACAGGTTATGCTTCCGTAAAACGGCGCGAACTCAATGCTTAAAGGAAAATACTTCGCCTAAAACACAGAACTCAATACGAGAAAATATAAAGTACACAAGACTCTGATACAAAAGAGTAAGAGAACGAGTTCTGAAGATCTAAAGATAAAGACTCTGATCAAACAAAGTCCAGATTCCGATACAAAAGAAAAGGAGAACGAGTTCTGAAGATCTGAAGACATAGGTTCTTATAGAACGAAGTCCAGATGCTGAAGACTTGCGCTCTCTGATCAAGGTTCTGAAGACCTAATCAAGTCTCTACTCATGCTTCAATCAGATGCTATCAGAAGCCTCTGAAGATATGAAGACAACGCACCAAGCAAACAAGGTTCTGAAGACCTAATCAAGTCTCTACTCATGCTTCAATTAGATACTATCAGAAGCCTCTGAAGATATAAAGACAACGCACCAAGCAAATAAGGTTCTAAAGACCAAGTGCCGAAGACTCTGAAGACGCTGCTCTGAAGTTCCGAAGACTTGAGAAACTCAAGAACCTAGCTAAGTTTTCCCTTCTTACTCATGCTCATGAAAAGCCTCTGAAGTTGAGAAGCCAAGAAGACAAAGCTACATAGTACAACTTTACCTTAAATCTAGCGAAGATATCTTGGTAACAGTGCAACGGTACAATCGAAGACAGAAAACGCAGCACGCAAAAGGTTTTATCTGTCCTCACGCTTCTAGCCGCCAGCCTACTTAGATATAATGATTACATTTCAACGGCTCTTTCCACACGGCTATAAAAGGAAGCAAAAGACTTGAAGAAAGAAACACACGAACGCTACCGCAATACTCTCTCTATCTGAAATCTTTCTTAAGTCATTCTGGTAAAAAACGTGTTTACATTTTCAGCTTGTATAGAAGCACATTTCTGTAAACGTAACTTGTTCAAACTTAGGTTTGTGTTCCTTGAGAAAGACCTTGTGGTGGTATTTCTTAAGAAGTCTAAGTCGTGTGTCTTAGAGGTTGTTCCTTGAGTAAGACCTGTGAGGTTGTATTACTTGAGAAGTCTAAAACTTGTGAGTTTTAGAGGTTGTGTTAGTCACCAGCGGTTTGGCTCGTGCATTGTACTGATTTGAATGAATAGTGGATTAAGACCTCGTTGAGAGAGGCAAAATCACCTTGGCGGGTGGACTATACTAACTTGAGGGTTTCTCAAGTGAACTAGTATAAACATAACGTGTTCATCACTTTATTCTCAACATAGGTCACTACCATTAAAACGAAAGGGTTTCTAAAAAGAATTTATTTTTAAGAAACAAGTTTATTTTGAAAAACAAATTCAAACCCCCTTGTGTTTTTCACACCTTCAATTGGCATCAGATCTCCGGTTCTGAGGTGATAAAAAGATTGAATTTTTATCAAGCACTTAACAGTGTTCAGTACCGATCCAAGTGTGAAAAACAATGTCTATACCAAATGCTGAGTCAAGTGCTATTGTAAATGAAAGAGATTCTTATAGTGTAAAACCTCCTATCTTTGATGGAGAAAAATTTGACTATTGGAAAGATAGAATTGAAAGTTACTTTTTGTCGTTTGACTTAGATCTATGGGATCTAGTAGTTGATGGCTACAGTCACCCTGTAGATTCTGCCGGCAAAAAGATTGATAGAAGTGCATTTACAGATGCACAGAAGAAAACTTAAAAAAAACCATCACAGAGCAAGAACGATTCTGTTAAATGCAATTTCCTACACAGAATATGATTAAATTACCAACAAAGAAACTGCAAAGTCCATCTTTGACTCTCTTCGTATGACTCACGAAGGCAATGCTCAAGTCAAGGAGACGAAGGCTCTTACACTAGTTCAAAAATATGAGGTCTTCAAGATGGAAGATGATGAATCTGTGGAAACCATGTTCTCAAGATTTCAAATGCTCATTGCAGGAGTCAGAGTTCTGGACAAAGGCTACTCTACCGTTGATCATGTCAAGAAAATTATCAGAAGTCTACCTGCCAAATGGAGACCAATGGTGACTGCCTTAAAACTAACAAAGGATCTGAATAACATAAGTCTTGAGGAACTAATCAGTTCTTTAAGAAGTCATGAAATAGAGCTCCAAGAAGATGAACCCCAAAAGAAAAACAAATCCATTGCTCTGAAAGCTAAATCTGAAAAGAAAAAGGTGTATCAAGCAGAGGAGGAAATGGAAGAATCTGAAGAAGAATCAGACGAAGATGGCATATCTCTTATATCAAGAAAAATTAGTCAACTATGGAAGTACAGAAGAAATAAGTTCAAAGGACCAAGAAGAAGATCTGAACCTACATACGGTCAAAGGAAAACTTATGGAAGAGATGTCACGTGTTTTGAGTGCAAGGAACCTGGACATATCAAAAATGACTGTCCAAAGGTTAAGAAAGATGAAAGACCTAAGAAAGCTAAAAAGGGTCTTATGGCAACTTGGGATGATTCAGAGTCCGAAGATGATTCTGATGAAGAACGTGCCAATGTAGCATTCATGGCTAAAACCAACGACGTTCTATCATAAGGAGAACCTTCAGACTCCGACGACGAAAGAGAGGTACTTTCTTCCCTATCTCGCTCTGAACTTGAAATAGGATTATATGAACTTATGGAAAGATATCAAACTCTTCGAAGAAAACACAAAACTCTGAAAAAGACTCTTGTGGTTCCTTCAGAAGATCTTACTAAAAGCAAACAAACCATCCTTGAATTAAATGAAAAACTACTTTCTCTTGAAAATTCAAATACTACATTAAAAACTAAAATCTCTAGGTTAGAAGAAGAAATCACCTCTAACAAAACCAATACTAATGAAGTAGTCAAGTATGATAGAGCTTTTCAACGCTTTCTCGCTAAAAGCATAGACAGAAGCAAAATGGCTTCAATGATCTATGGAGTTAGCAGGAATGGTAACAGAGGTCTGAGATATTTAGGACCATCACAACAATATGATGAGACCAAGAGTATCAAGATAATACCTCTGTCCAAACATTTTGTGCCCTCCGGCACTATCTTGAAAAATTTTGAACAAAAAGGTTCAAAATCTATCACTACACAAACACAGACACTGAAGAAAGCTCCTAAACTTAAACACTATGCACAAGTTCCACACTATTATCCTAATAGAAGGAAGTCTAAAGGTGTCAGAACCTCTGGAAAAACTAATGAGAAAGGACCCACAAAATGGGTACCTAAGAATAAGATAGTTTATGTTGCAGACATCCTTATTGGCACCATTGAAACACCAATCATGGTACCTGGACAGTGGATACTCGCGACACATGACGGGAGAAAGGCATATGTTCCAGGATCTGAAACTTAAACCCGGAGGTGTCGTCGGTTTCGGAGGAAATCAGAAAGGAAGAATCATTGGCTCCGAAACTATTGGAAATGGTAAGCTTCCCTCTATTAAAAATGTTCTGTTAGTTGAAGGTCTAATGCATAATCTATTGTCAATTAGTCAACTTAGTGACAATGGTTATGACGTCATTTTTAATCAAACATCCTGTAAAGCTGTAAGTCAAAAGGATGGATCTGTCCTGTTTAATGGAAAGAGGAAGAACAATACTTACAAAATTAAGTTATCAGATTTAAAACATCAAAATGTAAAATGTCTTCTTTTTGTAAATGAAGAGCAACGGGTCTGGCATAGATGCCTTGGTCATGTTAGCTTGAGAAGAATTTCTCAGCTGAACAAGCTAGGTCTTGTCAGAGGCTTGCCAAATCTGAAGTACTCTTCAGATGCACTTTGTGAAGCATGTCAGAAAGGCAAGTTTTCAAAAACCTCCTTTAAAGCAAAAAATATTGTTTCCACCTCCAGACCATTAGAACTTCTTCACATTGATCTTTTTGGACCAGTGAAAACTGCTTCGATCAATGGTAAGAAATACGAACTAGTCATCGTTGATGATTACAGTCGTTGGACATGGGTGAAATTCTTAAAACACAAGGATGAGTCACATTCTATGTTTGCTTCCTTCTGCACTCAAGTACAAAATGAGAAAAATTGCAAAATCATCAAAGTCAGAAGTGATCATGGTGGAGAATTTGAAAACAAAGACTTTGAAAACCTTTTTGATTCACATGGGATATCCCATGATTTTTCTTGTCCTAGAACTCCACAACAAAATGGAGTTGTAGAAAGAAAGAACAGAACTTTACAAGAAATGGCTCGCACCATGATCCAGGAAACTGACATGGCTAAGCATTTTTGGGCAGAAGCAATCAACACAGCATGTTATATTCAAAATAGAATCTCTATTAGACCTATCTTGAATAAAACTCATGAATTGTGGAAGAATAAAATCCCTAACATTTCCTAGTTTCATCCATTTGGATGTACTTGCTTTATGTTAAACACTAAGGAGAATCTTGGCAAGTTTGATTCCAAAGCACAGAAGTACCTGCTGTTAGGATACTCTAAACGCTCAAAAGGCTACAGAGTTTATAACACAGAATCTCGGATTGTGGAAGAATCAATTCATGTTAGATTCAATGAAAAGCCTGACTTTGAAAAGTCAGAGCTAGTTGAAAAGCTTGCAGGTTTGGAAATTAGATTCTCAGAACCTAAAGGAAAGGCAGATGAAGTCAAAGACCAACAGGATCCTACACTGAACACCACTGATGTAACTCCGAATACTCCACATCAAAAGAAGAGAAGAATGTCCATACCTCATCCTGAGGAACTAATTCTTGGTAGCAAGGACGCCCCAGTCAGAACCATATCAACCTTCAGACCATCAGAAGAAACCCTCTTGGGACTGGTATCGTTAATCGAACCACCTACAGTTGAAGAAGTGCTTATGGACAAGGACTGGGTTCTGGCTATGGAAGAAGAACGGAATCAATTCTCAAAGAATGATGTTTGAGATCTAGTTTCAAGACCTAAGAATGTTCATGTTATTGGAACCAAGTGGGTATTCAGGATCAAGCTAAATGAGAAGGGAGAAGTTGTCATAAACAAAGCACGACTTGTTGCTTAAGGTTACAGTCAACAAGAAGGGATTGATTACAACGAAACTTTTGTTCCAGTCACCAGACTTGAAGCAATACGGTTATTAATTTCTTTTTCAGTAAATCATAACATCACCCTATATCAAATGGATGTTAAGAGTGCATTCTTAAATAGTTGTATATCAGAAGAGGTCTATGTCAAGCAACCTCCTGGTTTTGAAAATTCAGAAAAATCAGATTTTGTCTTTAAACTCAAAAAGTCACTCTATGGTTTAAAGCAAGCTCCCAGAGCTTGGTATGATAGATTGAGCAAATTTCTCTTAGAAAATAATTTTACCAGAGGAAAGGTTGATACAACTCTCTTATGTAAATCATATAAGAATGATATTCTTATTGTTCAAATCTATGTTGATGATATTATCTTTGGTTTTGCTAACCCATCTCTTTGTGAAGAATTTTCAAAGTTAATGCAAGCAGAATTCGAAATGAGTCTGATGGGTGAGTTAAATTTCTTTCTGGGAGTTCAAATAGATCAGAAACCAGAGGCAACTTACATTCATCAAAGTAAGTACACAAAAGAATTTCTGAAGAAATTCAACATGATGGATTGCAATATAGCTAAAACACCAATGCATCCAACATGTGTCATGAGAAAGGAAGAATCAGAAGCTAAGGTTTGTCAGAAGCACTATCGTGGTATGATAGGCTCTCTCTTATATCTAACTGCTTCCAGACCAGGTATATTATTTAGTGTACATTTATGTGCTAGATTCCAATCAGATCCGATAGAATCTCATTTAACTGCTGTTAAACAAATTCTGAGGTATCTGAAAGGAACAACTAACCTTGGCCTGATGTATGAGAAAACATCAGAGTATACTCTTTCTGGTTACTGCGATGCAGACTATGCTGGAGACAGATTGGAAAGAAAGAGCACATCTGGAAACTGTCAGTTCCTAGGAAACAATCTAATCTCATGGTCAAGTAAGAGGCAATCTAAAATTGCTCTCTCTACAGCAGAAGCAGAATACATCTCCGCTTCTCAATGCAGTACACAAATGCTCTGGATGAAAAATCAGCTGGAAGACTATCAGATATATGAGATAATTTTCTCTGGATTGACTCAAAACTTAATTACATTTATTCACTTATCCCCTAAACTTTCAATTTCTTCAAGGAAATAGAGACATCTTTGAATCCCTCCAAAGGGTCCATCATCGTCAGTAGTACCGTCTGCTACTTCAACAATGTCTACAGCAACTACGACAGTCACCCCCTCTTCCTCACAATCTTCTAAGATAGATAAAAATCATGTAACTCAAAGAGAATCCACAGTCACCTGTACTCTTCAGAATCTACTTGTACTCAAGGAACTACATGTAGATTTCGGAAATCTTGCTGAAAATGGATTTAATCTGATTAATGATGTGAAAGCTCAAGGTTGGAGTAATTCCTTTGATAGACTTAAAGGTCCAGTTTTTGAAGCACTTGTAAAGGATTTTTGGAGACAACCTATTTGTGATAAACTCCACGTCGTCTCTTATGTCTTGGGAAGAAAATTTGTCATCACCGAGAAATCAACCGCTGAACTTTACAAGCTGGAATTTTTGAACAACAAAAGAGTCTATGGAAGGGTCAATAAATCCCTGTTTGTGAAAAAGGTAATCAACCCAACTATTTTCATAAACCATCAACCAAATAAAACAGAGTACAAGAGAGAAGATCTGCATGTAAATCTGAAAATCTGGCACAAAATCATTCTTGGTTGCATCAATCCAAGACCCTCATCATATGCTGTAGATTATGTCAACGCTAACCAGAAATATATGCTATATTATTTGTTCACCAAGGAAAGGATGTGCTTGCCCTCCATATTATTTTATCATCTGAGAGATATGGTGAAGAAGACAAGAACAACAGGTGAACTAAAAAGTGATACACCTAAGTACATTCCTTTTGGAAGAATGCTTTGAGACATATTCTATGAAAACGGTATAGTAGACACACTGGTTACAGAAGTTTAACACACGGAAGATCTGACTGCAACTCTTGGAGAGTCAGTCAATGCCACAACACTCAAGCATATGGAATAATCAATAAAGTAAGAGTGGAACCTTTTTCTATCTCTGAGGACTTGCTCAAACGCAGGATCGCAGTACCAGACTATCCTGCCTACTATAGAAGCGACCTCATTGAAGAAATTGTTGCATCTATAGATGCACTAAGAGCACGAGGATATGATGTATCTGAAGTCAAGGATGAAGAAATTGAACTTGACATTGAAGATGAAGAACAAACTAAAGAAGCTGATAAATCTGCTCCTGAACTAACTCTTGCAGAATCCTTCAAGAGAAAAAGAAAGCAAGCTTCTGTTATTTCTGAGCCCCGGAAAAGGAAGAAGAATGACAAATAAAAAATCTACAAAATCACCACTCTAACCTCTACACTAAAAGAAACCAGTAAGTTTGTCTCTTCTCCATCTGTTTTTAACATATCTACCCCATCTTTGCCAAAACCATCATTACCAATCTCTATTCCTGTAAATGAAACGATTTCTATTCCACAAATCTCCCTTTCATCAATCATTACACCTATACGATCCATAGCCATCCCTACATACACTACATCAACAACCACCCCAACCATCCAGTCAGACATGCCTGTCTCACCACTATCTAACACTCCTCATCAGACCACTGTTGCTGAATCCTCGAGTCAACACTCTGATCCTTCATCTCCTACTGATCAACAAATCATTGAACATGCTCCTACTGAGATTGTTTCATCTCAGCAAGCACCACCTGAAATATTTTTTGCCAAGCCTGACCTTGCTCTAGTCATATATAACAAACCTCCTCCAACATATTTTGAAGAGTGCACAAGTTAATTTTATGACAAGGCATTAAGGAAGTTTGCGGACCTAAGAGCATAACTTAACACAAGTACCAAGCCTTTGGAACTTGAAAGATCTTGTCAAAACTTCCAGAAATGGTTGAGCAGTGAGCTTACAAGAATTGTAAGCTTCTCAGATGCATCCATCACAGATGGAATTCAACGGGCAAAGGAGAGAGCAGAAGTTGAAGAGCGGATTAGGATACTTAAGTTCTTGGCTGCAAAGCAGAAAAAAGTTGAAAAGGGTGCTGAGGAAGCGAGACTTCTTGCAAAAAAGGTTGCTGAAGAAGCTAGAATAGCACACGAAGCTGAAGCCATGGAGAAGGCCGAGCAAGATGCTACAGTTGTTTCTACATCTGATCCTGCTGTCAAGCGTTTAGAAGATGCCATTGGAGAAATCAGAGAAGAACAACAGAAGTTCAGAGAAAGCCTTGAGGAGCAAAGGACTGTCAATGCTGAACTAAAAGGCATGCTTCAGAAGATGTGGGACAAGATGTCCTCTGGAAGCACCTAATTCTTATGTCTTTGTTGTCCTTAAGTCCTTATATACTTGTTTTTCACCCTTGCACCACTTATCTTTTTGATCAATGACAAAAAGGGGGAGAAGTAATATAATGTGATATTTTGATTCCATAGTCAATCTCTGAAAAATGGTATTTACATGCTAACAGATAAAACTGTTATTTCTATTAGAGTGTTTTTCTTTTTCAGGTATTCTAATCCAAATTAAAGCTTTGTTAAGAAAAAGAAAATCAGAACTCTGCTGAAAAGAGAATCAAGACTAAAAGCTCATGATCTAGTAAAATCAGGGGGAACCCCAAGCTCAGAAATTCATCAAGTTGAAAACTCAGGGGGAGCACTTCATACGAAGGATAAGCTATCTTTAGAATCTGTTATTTTCCCTGCATTATATATATCAAAATTGTGTCATCAAAATACATAGTTTTGTCTTCATCAAAAAGGGGGAGATTGTGAGAACAAGATTTGGTTCTGCAACTTTATCTCTAAGTTTGGATGATATAAAATTGTATTTCTGTATGAAAAATTTTGTACAGCTAATGGTTGTTATTTGTGAGAACTTAACAAATAGGTTATGCTTCCGTAAAATGGCGCGAACTCAATGCTTAAAGGAAAATACTTCGCCTAAAACACAGAACTCAATACGAGAAAATATAAAGTACACAAGACTCTGATACAAAAGAGTAAGAGAACGAGTTCTGAAGATCTAAAGATAAAGACTCTGATAAAACAAAGTCTAGATGCCGATACAAAAGAAAAGGAGAACGAGTTCTAAAGATATGAAGACATAGGTTCTGATAGAACGAAGTCCAGATGCTGAAGACTTGCGCTCTCTGATCAAGGTTCTGAAGACCTAATCAAGTCTTTACTCATGATTCAATCAGATACTATCAGAAGCCTCTAAAGATATGAAGACAACGCACCAAGCAAACAAGGTTCTGAAGACCTAATCAAGTCTCTACTCATGCTTCAATCAGATACTATCAGAAGCCTCTGAAGATATGAAGACAACGCACCAAGTAAACAAGGTTCTGAAGACCAAGTGCCGAAGACTCTGAAGACACTGCTCTGAAGATCCGAAGACTTGAGAAACTCAAGAACCTAGCTAAGTTTTCCCTTCTTACTCATGCTCATGAAAAGCCTCTGAAGTTGAGAAGCCAAGAAGACAAAGCTACATAGTACAGATGTACCTTAATTCTAGTGAAGATATCTTGGTAACAGTGCAACGGTACAATCAAAGACAGAAAGCGCAGCACGCAAAAGGTTTTATCTGTCCTCACACTTCTAGCCGCCAGCCTATTTAGATATAATGATTACATTTCAACGGCTCTTTCCACATGACTATAAAAGGAAGCAAAAGACTTGAAGAAAGAAACACATGAACGCTACCGCAATACTCTCTCTATCTGAAATCTTTCTTAAGTCATTCTGGTAAAAAACGTGTTTACATTTTCAGATTGTATAGAAGCACATTTCTGTAAACGTAACTTGTTCAAACTTAGGTTTGTGTTCCTTGAGAAAGACCTTGTGGTGGTATTTCTTGAGAAGTCTAAGTCGTGTGTCTTAGAGGTTGTTCCTTGAGTAAGACCTGTGAGGTTGCATTACTTGAGAAGTCTAAAACTTGTAAGTTTTAGAGGTTGTGTTAGTCACCAGCAGTTTGGCTCATGCATGTACTGATTTGAATGAATAGTGATTTAGGACCTTGTTGAGAGAGGCAAAATCACCTTGGCGGGTGGACTAGACTAACTTGAGGGTTTCTCAAGTGAACTAGTATAAACATAACGTGTTCATCACTTGATTCTCAACATAGGTCAGTACCATTAAAACGAAAGGGTTTCTAAAAAGAATTTATTTTTAAGAAACAAGTTTATTTTGAAAAACCAATTCAAACCCCCATTTCTTGTGTTTTTCACACCTTCAAGTTTCTATTATAGAGTGTATCAATGCTCAGAAAGAAGCTATCTGCCAATCTTCGAAGAGTCTTCCTATCTTTTCTGGATGCCCCAGGTGGGTACTCTTGTTTCTGAAGGAAGCATTTGATATCATGATACCAGGGTTTGTCGTCTATGACTGCTTCAACCATGAAGATGTTAGCAAAAGGTGCCCCATGGGGTGATGGGTCCCCATTGGGAACCTGGTTCTGGCCCTTCACTAGGTAGCGGTTCATCGCAATCTTTCATTTTCAAATACATGACATCTTCGTCTGGAAAGTCAAATCCGACTGATTCCTGATCGTCAATCGGTTGATGAGCCAAATGATCGGCTTAAATACTTCCTTTGACGGCTTTTTGAGCATGGGACTTGATGTCGTATTCTGATAACACAACATCTGCCACCGGGCAATCCTTCCCGTGAGAGCAGGCTTTTTAAAGACGTACTTAATCGGATCCATTTCGGAGATTAACCAAGTAGTGTGGCAAATCATGTACTGACGAAGAGGTTTGGCTGCCCAAGCCAGAGTGCAGCAAGTTTTCTCAAGCATAGTGTACCGAGTTTCACAGTCCGTGAACTTCTTGCTTAAGTAATAGATGGCAGAATCTTTTCTTTTGGTTTCATCTTGTTGGCCAAGTACACAACCCATAGAGTCTTCCAAGACTATTAGGTATATGATCAGTGGTCTTCCTTCCACTTGAAGTGACAGGATAGGTGGATTCAATAGATACTCTTTGATACTGTCGAAGGCGGTTTGGCAGTTTTCTGTCCATACGTAGTCCTGATTCTTTTTGAGTAATTTGAAGATTGGCGCACATGTCGCGGTCATGAGGAATATGAATATGGAAATGTAATTCAAATGTCCTAGGAATCCTCTGACTTGTTTCTCAATTTTTGGAGAAGGCATTTCTTAAATGGCCTTGACCTTGTCAGGATCAACCTCAATCCCTTTCTGGCTGACGATGAACCCTAACAGTTTTCCTGAGCAGACACCGAACGTGCATTTGTTAGGATTCAAGCAGAGTTTGTACTTCCTCAGACGATCAAATAGTTTTAACAGGTGGGTTACATGCTCCTCTTCTGTTTTAGATTTGGCAATCATATCATCGACATACACTTCTATTTCTTTGTGTATCATGTCGTGAAACAGCGTATTCATGGCCTTTGATAGGTTTCCCCGGCGTTCTTCAAATCGAACGACATTACCTTGTAACAAAAGGTGCCCCATGGGGTGATGAATAAAGTTTTCTCCATGTCTTTCGGCACCATTTTTATCTGATTATAGCCCGAGAATCCATTCATGAAAGAGAAGACTTTGAATTTTGTTGTACTGTCTACCAGCATGTCTATGTGCGGTAAGGGAAAGTCATCCTTTGGACTGGCTTTGTTCAGATCCCTGTAGTCTACACACATTCTGACCTTTCCGTCCTTTTTCAGAACTGGTACTATGTTGGCTAACCATTGAGGATATTCTGATGTGGTGAGGAAACCCGCGTCAATCTGTTTTTGTACCTCCTCTTTGATTTTGATGGCCGTGTCTGGATGACTCCGTCATAGTCTTTGTTTTACCGGCGGACATTCTGATCTTAATGGTAGGTGATGTTCCACGCTGCTGGTATCCAACCCTGGCATGTCCTGATAGGACCAAGCAAATACATCGGGAAAATCTTTGAGAAGTTTTATCAACTCCTTTCTGACAATCAGACTGAGCAGTGCCCCAATCTTGACTTCTTTCCTCTCTTCTTCTGAACCTAAGTTGACCGTTTCCAACGGCTCTTTGTGAAGTTCAATGGACCTTTCCTCTTGTCTGAGTAATCAGAAGATCTTTGAAGGTGCGAGAAAGACATAAGAAAGGGGGGTTTGAATTGTGTATTTAATCTTTTTGTAACTTTTAACATCTTGTTAAATTGACGCTCAAGAACCTTCAATGTTCGTTGAGAGATTCTGATCTATTAACTAAAAAGTATGAGAACCGTATAAGTTCTGTTCATAAGATATGATACTCAGAACTTGCAGTGCAGAAGCTTATCAGAGATAGGCTGCAAGGTTCTGACTTTGCTTAATATGAGGTTCTGATATTCAATGGAAGAACATAAACAAAGATACTAAGCAAAAGAGTAAAGGACACATGATATATCTTGGTTCACCACGCGGGCTAATCCAGTCCACCCTCCTCAGATGATTTCGCCTTGAGCACAAGGACTTAATCAACTATAACCAAATCATGATTACACTTGCACGGGCAACAGCCGGTGACTAACCACTTGCACAGCCGCACTGTGACTAACAACCCAATGAACCGTTCAGGGATCCAACTGAATATAACGTTCATTGACCGAGCAAACCCATTGCTAGGATTTCACAGCTAGCCGTTCAGGGATTCATCACAATGAATATAACGCTACTGACCATATTTCAGGATTTTCCACAATGACCCTCAGCCATTGTCATCTCAAGTATCTGATCACCACGTGATCTACTCAAGAGCCTCAACTCACAGCTGAACCGTTCAGGGATCCCATCAGGATATAACATTCACTTGAGGAGTCTCAATTCATCTAGTTGAATTGGCAAACTGGAGATTACAAATTGTGCTTCTTAATAAGCAAGTTTCTCCTAGGTTTAAGTACAAAGAACACACACATGTGTTCAAGCAAGTTTTGAGCAATCAGCTCCTTGCTTTCCTAAGAAACTACAAAGATGTATTTAGATATTATGATAGTTGACATCTTGTAGATCTTCTTCTTCTTCGTCTTCTGGTTGAGCAAGCTTTGAGTAGCAACTCTTTGCTTCAGATCTTCAATGTAGCTTTGACGAGAAGGTAGGTTGATGACTTGACTGATCTTCAATTGTTGTCTTCTTCATCAAGAGCTTCTGTTTGATTGTTGTTGTTGTGTTAATTTGTTCTTTAGAGATTCAACAACAATTGCCATGAGTGAATTAATGACATCTTTGAATATTTTAAGTGTTACAACGAGAACTCATCGTTGTTTCTATCTTCACACAATGACTTGGTAAATTTTGTAAATGAACATTTAGTTCGTAATTCTACAAGTAATCGACACATCAGAAGCAGAAGCTCTTTCCATTAAATAGCCATTAGAAATATAGCTGTTAGAGAATACTGTTGGCTGTTTGGAAAAGAGACGTAGTGATATAATGAGTTGTACTGACACATCTTCTTTTTGCAGAGGAGGAAGTGACCAGATATCTTTTCTTGGGCAGTGTGTACATTTAACTCACAATGGTAATATTTAGACTTCGAAACTTCAGTGGCTTCTGATGTTAATTTGATGAATCATGAGTGGAGTCTTTATAGTAGAATATCTGATGCTTCAAGTCTTCCATTAATTGAAGAAGTCCATTAGGAATCAGTCTTCAGAACTTCAGCACTCGGTCTTTAAGAGAGTTATCCTTTTCTGCTTTAAGTCTTCCGAATCTTCAAAGCTTGTCTTCAGAGTCTTCAGAACTTCTTGTGTGAAACCTTGATCTTCAGAACTCGTCAGTCTTCAGATTCTTTCTGCACTTGGTCTTCAGCGCCTTCAGCCATCAGAACTTCAAGTCATAGGAGTCTTCAGAACTTCAGTTCTTTTTTAGTGTACTTCTTCAGAAGCTTCGCTATCTTCAGAATCTTAATCACTTTCAGAGAGCATCCACAAGGGCATTGCAACAACAATCTTGGCATCCTTGGATCTGGCTGATTATGACTAGATAAACAAGCGTTCTTGCTTCTTGCGACTTTAGTCACACATAGTAACTTCACATATACATATATTCAGTCATAGTACATCTGGCTGGTGTATGTTGGTTATGATGTCTTTAGTTCTTATGATCTGCACACAACACACGTTAGACCATAAAATGGTTCTTTCACAAATACTTATTGTTATCATCAAAACATAGATTGACTTGTAGAGACAATTCTTGCTCTCACAATCTCCCCCTTTTTGATGATGACAAAACCATGTATTTTGATTGAACATTTTATACAAGGTAATCACCAAAGCAAACAAATTCAGAGTGTGGAACAACAACTCCCCCTGAATGAGTTATCCTCAAAGCTTTATCTGAGATCATCTAGGATTTTATATAATCCAAAGATATACAGAGTAACAACTTGAGTTGCCAGAACAGAAATAGAAAAGAGTTACTTTTCTATCTTGTCCTTAGGAAAGTGAAGAGTCTTTAGCATCTGGACTAGTTCAATAGAACTTCCATCTTCAGATCTTCAGAACTCAGTTTCCTTTGTTTTCATATCAGAGCTTGTTATCTTCAGAGTCGTCTAAAGCATTTCTACTTTTTAGTAGATTCAATTGAGCACAGAATTAGAGCAGTTCTTCGACTGATAAACATAGCTTCGCTGTATATCAGAAACTGTCTTTTGAGACACTCCCCCTGAGTTTCAGGCTATATGAAGATTTTAGGTTTTGCATTTTAGTCTTCTGGGTAATCTCCCTCTAATTTCCATAAGTCAGATATTGGGATCTTTCAGAATCGAAATTCAGAGTTTCTAAATTTAATCACCAGTGTTGATCATGACTTTTCAGAGTTTTGACTTTGAACACAGGTTTATTTCAGACCTTGTTATTGTCACAACTCAGTTAAATTATCAAAGCTTGATTTTTGATCAGATACCAATTGGAGGTTAAAACTTGTGATCAATCAACGCTTGATTCTGAATCTGGTACATCTTGTTTTAGTCGGATGTAAAAATGATGTGCTGACTCTTATACCAGAGTATTTTGAGTCTGATACCAAGTGAAGAATTTCTTCTCATATGCTTAAGAGGTAATTCATTAGAGTGCTGATATTGATACCAATGAAGGTTTTTGACAGTAGTCCACAGCTTTGCTTTGAGAGTCTGATACTAATATTTGTGTACTGAATCTGATTTCCAATTGATGATTTAGTCTGATACCAAATCGTCTTTAATTCAAATGGTTCCTAATAGAATGGTTTCTTGCTTGGATCTTTAATCCAGATCTTCAGATAGTTCTTGACTTCTGATTTGCACAGATCTTCTGAGTGAGCATCTTGAAATGTAGACTTTGTCTTGACTGCTTTCAGAGTTTTCTTACTTAATCTGATTCGTAGTTCTTCTTCTTATCCTGTCTTTAGAATGCCTAGTGAACCTGTTTAGAGTTCCTCGGATAACATTAAACAACAAACGTTAGTAGTAATGCATCTTATGAGAATACTTTGTTTGAGTTCTGCATTCTTTAAGATTTCTGCATTCTTTTAGATTTCCTTTTCAATCAAAATCAATTAATATATTTCTCCCCCTTTTTGACATCATCAAAAAAATGTCAGGGCATATGAGCATTTAAGCATGTAGTCATTTAAGGGAAACAGAGTCACAGAGTTATTTGAACATTTAGAAGCATTTAGACTCATTTTAGGGAAACACATCTATACTCAGTATGTATTTAATTGAAGGATGATAGATGGAATCAACTGATTACTTAATTGAAGGATTAAAGCATCTATAGAGATTATTTCATTTGTGAACAACAGATAGAAGTAACAATATTTCAGTATTTCATCATTTCGTTTTGGTTTTATAATTCAGATCATAGGTTGATCTTAATCTAGACACGTTAAAGATAATCATAGAGAATTTAAACGCAGGTTCCTAATAAAGAACATTTTAAGTAATCGTAGTCCTAATAAAGCTGGTTTTCATGGGTCCTATTGAGTCAGACTAGAGCGAGCTTAAAGATGATGAAGATGAGAACAAGCTTTCAGAACCGTCAGTTATGGAGGCATGCATTTTTTCTTCTGCTTGAGTAATTGCCAGCTTCTTGCTCTTCACAATTTCTTCTGAGATCTATTCATGGAACTCAGTCCAGATAGTTCTTATTTCCACGGAGTCCGCACAGGAACTGGAAGCTTCTACTATGCTTTGGATTTTTGTGATTACATTATCCTTAAAGAATTTTAATGCATCATTCACGATTTTTGATCTTTTAGATGGGGGTTCCTCATTGTCAACCATTTTCTGCTTCTTACTTCCTTCTTTCCAATTTGTGAGTTCTTGAAGTACATCAGTAATATTCTCCATGTTGATCCAAGCACTGATATCTTCATCCTTAAATCTATTCAGTTAGTTTCTGACCTCTTCCTGATTGTAAATGGTAAATTTTTGAAAATCTTTAACTGGAACCCTGGGGGACAGAGTTAGTTCCATAAAGAATGTATTGTCTAGAGTGGGGTCTTCTTTCATAAGATCCTCAAACTTAAGAATCTTCCCAGCGCTTTTAAGCAGCTTTCTCGATTCACCTTCATCGATTAAAATGTCATCCACTACCCCAGATTCAACTAAAAAGTCAGAGATGAGTCGTCCGTACGGAATAAGTTTAGTCTCCAGATTAGAACCATTTCTGGAGTTTCTTATGGCTTCCTTCAGAAGTTTGAAGAGGACGGAGGGGAGATTGAGCTTAATTCCTTTTAGGAGAAGGAACAAGACACACTTATGAGTGTCGTTGAGTTGATTTGTAGGAAGATGATGAAAAACGCTTCCCTACAAGATTCTGAACCAAACTTGTAGCGGTTCTTTCAGGTTTGAGAGTACTTGGTTCTCAACTGTTATTCCTTCTTTGAAAATAACGGCTATGACTTTGGCTTCTCTCTCCTCACTGAGTAGATCCTTGGTAATTCTGAATCCATTATTCTTATTCTCCAAGAGATATGCAATAGTCTTTTCAGATATGTAGACTCTTCTTCCAAAGACCGATGAACTAATGAGAGTCGAGCCTGCATTAGCATGAATGCAGAACTCTTTAACCAAATATCCATAGGTTGGTCCTTCCAACCTCTTGAAATAGTTACTCCATCCTTGTGCTTCCATTGAGGGAGTAATATTACACCCGTTCGACTTTAGGTTGTTGAAGTTTATAATCGTTTCTGACAAAATGACAAGATGATCAACTGGATTTTGTATGGTTGTGAGAGTTGAAGCATTTTGTGAGACGAAGGCCATTTTAGAGATGATGAGGAGTTAGAAGGTAATTAGGTCAGAAGATTTAGATGAGTAAGGGATGTGTAGCTGTCTGGTGCTTTTATAGATGAGAAACTAGGGTAAATTTGTGGAGAGTTTGAAACCACACCGATTGATTTTCCTAGAAGCATTAAGTAGCGTGGGAAAGATGGTTAATGATTAATCAAGAATCATAACCCCAAAAAGGAGTGACGAAGCCGCTACTTAATTATGACCGGTGAGCGATTCTATAATTTCTATTAAAAATATGCCTATCTATTGGTAGATAAGTAACGAATTTTAATTAAGGATATTGTGAAATTAAATCGATCATAAAAGTATTTCTTAATTAGAATACTTAGGCAAGAGAATATATTAAGTTTAGATCATAGGGGCATACAAGGAGGGATCCTAGAAAAACTTATGATCTTAAGAGAAACTTAATTTCTATCTAGGTAAAGAAGGTTATAGGTTGACAGAACTCGGGAAGAATCTTCTCAGTCATTCATTTTCTTCTGCAATGACTAACCACTCCTTGAAGATCAAGAATATGAGAGATGACCCTGCAATAGGGAACTTGGTAGATAGTGTCTTCCCTTTACAGGTTAATTTCTTCCTTTAGATGATTGTACATGGATTGAGGTAGGTTTATTTTGATTCTAGAAATTAAAAAGAAAATAAACAATCTCTCTATGTCAGATAACCATCCTCCTCCTCTTTCTCTCGGCCTAAAGTTTGTTACCATTAGATTGTACCAATCTTTAGCAACTGGAGTGAGAGTGCAAGGTTGAGTGGGATGCCCCTCTGTTTTGAAAATGACGTGCAGGTGTCTGTCAAAGCTATGGTTGCTGGAATTTCTTTCCACAGTCACACCATCTTCAACGTACCTAATAGCTTTAGCTATGATGGTGGGGTTGATCAAGACTGGATATCCAGCAACTACGGACAAAATAGTATTTTTGCCATAGTCATATTCAAGTACACGTGCATTTGCCCAGAACTCAGTTATAAGAGAAGGGAAGACATGTCCAACAAGCATGTCGAAATAGTTTTCCCAATTTTGAAATATAATACCAGAGAAAATACTAGTTTTGTTGAGTTGAGGTAAAAGATTTAGATCCAATGTGAATTCCTTTAGAAGCTCTAGATCGGAAATCTCTCCTCTGATATTGTGTGAAGACATTTCGAGCAGGAAATGAAGAAGGGGGTTCTAACCTACTAGATAATGATTCTTTCTAGAAGAGAAGCAGGGTTGTGAGGTGAGCTTATGAGTGATGATTATTTATCATGCTTGGCACACGCGAGGTTATCATTTCCTAGATAAGCTATGAATGGCTATGACGGTCAGTTGACAACACATATGATAGACTTAAGTTACCGTATGCCTATGGTTAGAGATAAGGTAGCAGACACATGCGTAATTATGATTGTCTTGGAAATCATAAATATTTGATAATCTTACCATAATAAAAGGAGTAATGATTGAGACCATACCTTAGGGATGCATAATCTTTTGAAGAAAATCTTTTAGCTAAAATTTCTCGTGAAATCATTCCTTTCTGAATCCTGAAAAGAATCTTTTCTTGGAAGGTGATCCTAGTTGGATTATAGCTTTCTCTCTCTTTTCCTGTTCAACCTTGTCTTTTAGTTCTCTAGGTTACAGTAACCGAGATAGGGACTTAGCATGATGAAAATGACCATTTTAGTTAAATAAGCCAATTCCATGCAATCTTTTTTGATAAGGCGATACTCATATGCGTGGGAGCAGTACTGAGTGAATAGTAAATTTCATTTGATAACCCCATTCATAAATAACAGATTACATCTGTTTTGAATGTTTCTTACTTCTCATTTTCTTGATCCATAGAACCTGTTTTAGTTCCGATACTGTTCCAAGATATGGATTTGAATCTTAAACGACAAACTTTGAGAATTTGTTGAGTTCTCCTTTCATAGGCCGAATTCAGTCTGCATTTGTGAGAGTTTTTTTTCTTTGTGAGATGACTGATTTCATCAGTTCAGTGAGAACCTTTGAGAGGTTATTCAGGAAGGAGTTGACATATCAACATCTGACTTTGTTCCTCAAGGTTGTTTCAGAACTTGTTCAGAACCAAAACATCATCATGTCCCATGTGTACATCACTAGTCATGATTTGCATGAACCTCTTGTTCTCACAATGATGATCAACTTATTTGGGGTTGTTCACACATATCTATGAGTTAACTAGTTTCTTCAAACGAACATCATTAACGTCATCTTTTATGACATCAGTTGGAGAACCTAGATACCTGAAATGATAGCATCCAATTTCATAGCACAAGTGGTTCTGAGAACACTTGATCTATTGAAAATTAGATTATCCACATTTTATCTTTTCTTGGATGATTTCAGGTTGTTGGAGCTTGATCACCGAACCAGTTAAGAGTTCGTTCGAAATCAACTGAGTCTTTGGGATTCAGTTCTCCATTGAATCTTTTGATCATTCCAGATTCTGACATTGAATCATTTCTAATAATTTGAATTTTCCAGATTCTGAATTTAACAGATTTCTTTATGAAATTCAAGGTCTTAGAATCAGCAATTTTCCTTCTTTACATGAAGAGATCCAGAATGAGTTGTTAAATGAGAAAGTCAAGGGTGGACCTAATCCGTTTCTTGAAAACATCTCAAAAACTCATAACGAATTAATCTTCAGCAAACAAGATTTCTTGCTTTCTGTGATTCATCTTTTAATCATATACGTGGTTTTATCCACACGTATTTTCCAGAATGAGCATTCAACAGATACTTCCTTTTATCTGATGAATTTATATTATCAATTGATTCTTCAACTTTAATGAGGCTTCATCTAGAATCAGTGACTTGCCCACAAAGTAATCAGATTGATTACAATTTTGTACACAGTTAACTGCTGAACTGTTACAGAAATTGTAAGTGGATTTCATTATCACCAAGAGTACTTCTACGCACCACGTCTGGATCTTTTTCTGACACTGTTAAGTGTTTAATGTGAATCAATAACAGAACCGGAGCTCTGATACCAATTGAAGGTGCGAGAAAGACACAAGAAAGGGGGGTTTGAATTGTGTATTTACTCTTTTTGTAACTTTTAACATCTTGTTAAATTGACGCTCAAGAACCTTCAATGTTCGTTGAGAGATTCTGATCTATTAACTAAAGAGTATGAGAACCGTATAAGTTCTGTTCATAAGATACGATACTCAGAACTTGCAGTGCAGAAGCTTATCAGAGATAGGCTGCAAGGTTCTGACTTTGCTTAATATGAGGTTCTAATATTCAAAGGAAGAACATAAACAGAGATACTAAGCAAAAGAGTAAAGGACACACGATATATCCTGGTTCACCACACGGGTTAATCCGGTCCACCCTCCTCAGGTGATTTCGCCTTGAGCACAAGGACTTAATCCACTACAACCAAATCATGATTACACTTGCACGGGCAACAGCCGGTGACTAATCACTTGCACAGCCGCACTGTGACTAACAACCCAATGAACCGTTCAGGGATCCAACTGGATATAACGTTCATTGACCGAGCAGACCCACTCTTAGGATTTCACAGCTAGCCGTTCAGGGATTCATCACAATGAATATAACGCTACTGACCATATTTCAGGATTTTCCACAATGACCCTCAGCCAATGTCATCTCAAGTATCTAATCACCACGTGATCTACTCAAGGGCCTCAACTCACATCTGAACCGTTTAGGGATCCCATCAGGATATGACGTTCACTTGAGGAGTCTCAATTCATCTAGTTGAATTGGCAAACTGGAGATTACAAATTGTGCTTCTTAATAAGCAAGTTTCTCCTAGGTTTAAGTACAAAGAACACACACATGTGTTCAAGCAAGTTTTGAGCAATCAGCTCCTTGCTTTCCTAAGAAACTACAAATATGTATTTAGATATTATGATAGTTGACATCTTGTAGATCTTCATCTTCTTCGTCTTCTGGTTGAGCAAGCTTTGAGCAGCAACTCCTTGCTTCAGATCTTCAATGTAGCTTTGACGAGAAGGTAGGTTGATGACTTGACTAATCTTCAATTGTTGTCTTCTTCATCAAGAGCTTCTGTTTAATTATTGTTGTTGTGTTAATTTGTTCTTTGGATATTCAACAATAATTGCCATGAGTGAATTAATGACTGCTTTGAATATTCTAAGTGTTACAACGAGAACTCATCGTTGTTGCTATCTTCACACAATGACTTGGTCAATTTTGTAAATGAACATTTAGTTCGTAATTCTACAAGTGATAGACACATCAGAAGCAGAAGCTCTTTCCATTAAATAGCCATTAGAAATATAGCCGTTAGAGAATACTGTTGGCTGTTTGGAAAAGAGACGTTGTGATATAATGAGTTGTACTGACACATCTTCTTTTTGCAGAGGAGGAAGTGACCAGATATCTTTTCTTGGGAAGTGTGTACATTTGACTCACAACGGTAATATTTAGACTTCGAAACTTTAGTGGCTTCTGATGTTAATTTGATGAAGCATGAGTGGAGTCTTTATAGCCGAATATCTGATGCTTCAAGTCTTCCGTTAATTGAAGAAGTCCATTAGGAATCAGTCTTCAGAACTTTAGCACTTGGTCTTTAAGAGTGTTATCCTTTTCTGCTTTAAGTCTTCCGAATCTTCAGAGCTTGTCTTCAGAGTCTTCAGAACTTCTTGTTTGAAACCTTGATCTTCAGAACTCGTCAGTCTTCAGATTCTTTCTTCACTTGGTCTTCAGTGCCTTTAGCCATCAGAACTTCAAGTCATAGGAGTCTTCAGAACTTCGGTTCTTTCTGAGTGTACTTCTTCAGAATCTTAATCACTTTCAGAGAGCATCCACAAGAGCATTGCAACAGCAATCTTGGCATCCTTGGATCTGGCTGATTATGACTAGATAAACAAGCGTTCTTGCTTCTATTGACTTTAGTCACACATAGTAACTTCGCATATACATATATTCAGTCATAGTACATCTGGCTGGTGTATGTTGGTTCTGATGTCTTTAGTTCTTATGATCTGTACACAACATACGTTAGACCATAAAATGGTTCTTTCACAAATACTTATTGTTATCATCAAAACATAGATTGACTTGTAGAGACAATTCTTGCTCTCACAATCTCTTCTGGAATTTCTTCGTCATTTTCTTCTTCAGCCTTAAATATCGGGAATTCAAAGTTGGGAGAAGGAATTAGATCATATGTTTCGATGGGGTTTAAAACAAGCAATCTACACGACTTGATGATTTTTTAGAAGAGATTGAGAGAATGCAATAGTGTGTGCAGTGTATTTTCTGAAAAATGCTTGTTTTTATTATTTGAGTTGTTTTTAGGATTACCATTTTCTGAAAAAGCGAAAAGAGAAAACAACAATAACTGCGGAAATTACAGAATGATGTTATTTTATTTATGATTTTGTCGATTCTTGAAACTACATCCCTATAAAACAAAACTCTATCGCTTTGGGCGAAGCGAAGAGGGCCATGTACAAAAAGTAAGCCCTATCAAAACATCCGTTTCACCTGGGCAGGGTGAAAGGTTAAAACAAAGATGGTAATTACTTAGACTTATGGACAACTTTCGGGATATCGACAACAACCCATTGGCGGTGAACTCCTCGGTGAATCACAAAGTCTGGTACCTTCTTTCTTGACTTGTCTTCAGAAATAACGCTGATTTCTGGTGGAGCAGGATCGTTGGAATCTGTCTCCCAGGCAGAGTTGTCGTAGGAGGATTCTTCTGTTGTATTTTGCACAGTGTTTGCACTCTCAGGTGGATCTACCCATCCAGTTGGCTGAATGTCTTCGAGCTTGATACGCATTGGGACATAGTAGTCATGGTCAAAGTTGTCTTTCATCAGAGTTTCCTCCTCTAATGAGTTAGGCGGAGCACGACATCCTTCAGGATCACAATCTCCGTATATCATTTTGACGTCTGATCTAGGTATATATCTTGGGCTTTGCACGGGATAGCAAAATGGCGTAGGCATTTCTTCTTGAGACATATAACCGTCCTTGTTGAGATAGGACTTCCATTCTTCATCTGTGTCAGAGGAGTCTCCCTCGTTGATGGTATGTACTTCTTGAAACACTGGGTGAAGGAAACCTCCATTGTGGAAGAAGTCCTGAATGGGATGAAAACTTTCATCGTTAGTAGCAGTCTGGGTACAGGTTGAGGAAAAGCCAAGACCCTTATTTGTCTTGTTATCAGTAGGAATGACAATCTGTCCCCATCCTTTTACGTTGTTACTTTTGATCACTTCGAGAGCATCTTTGTACGAGGAAATTGATGTTCCCTTTTCTGATTGGTTGTCATTGCTCACCGAAAGTGCTTAGAATTGGGTTCCAACAACCTCCTCTAGTTCTACACAAACAGACGACGACAAGTTGCTAACGGTCAAGGCTTGCTCTCCACAGACTGTGACTAGTTAGTCATTCTTGACGAACTTCAGCTTCTGGTGAAGTATCGAAGTGACTGCCCCAGCCTCGTGTATCCAAGGTCGTCCTAACAAACAGTTGAATGTTGCCCGTGTGTCCATGACCTGGAAGGTGACTTGGAAAGTGTGAGGACCGATAGTTATGGGAAGGTCGACTTCGCCGATAACTATTTTTTGGGATCCGTCAAATGCTTTGACGACGACCTCATTGCCTCTCATCGTAGATCCTTTAAATGATAGTCGCATTAGAGTGGACTTTAGCATAACATTCAGAGTTGATACGGTATCTACCAGTATGTTGGCTAAAGCATCATCCTGGCAGTTGACTGTAATGTTGAGTGCCATGTTGTGATTTTTGCCTTCTTCCGGCAGTTCTTCATCACTAAACCCCAAGTTGTTGCAGGAAGTGATGTTGGAGATGATACCATTAAATTGTCTTATTGTTACATCTTGTTCCACAAAGGCTTGCTCTAAGACTTTCTGTAGAGCCTCTCTGTGGGCTTCGGAACTGAGTAATAGAGATAACACAGAGATTTTTGAAGGAGTTTACAACAGCTGATCTACAATGTTGTACTCGCTCTTTTGGATGAGCTTCAGCATCTCATCGTTGTTCTTTGAAAGGTCGGGATCATTGGATTGACCGACCGGTTGAATTGGACCTTCTGTTTAAGGTTCTTTTTCTTTAGTAGGTTTTCCAACTCCTCGGTTGAAGATTCGACCGCTCTGTGTTACTCGACTGATGTCTGGGATATTCACGACAGAGGGTAATGGAGTTTACTTTACATTCTCAATTTTTGTTGCACCGTATTTGTAAGGGATAGCTTTATTGGATTTGTACGGTACTGGTCCCGGCAGTTAGATAACTACAGAAGCCTTTTGATTTTTCTGACCATCATAGCTGGCCTCAATTGGTTCGAGGTTGAGAATCTTTCCACTATCAAGCAGAACTCTTGATTCATGGAGTAAAGGGATTATGGCGCATACATCTTTGGCCACTTCTCGTTTAGGAATTAAGACAACTTCTTTGCCTCGATTGGGAAGATAGTCTGACATTATGTTAATTGGACCAGAGCTTGAACATGGTTAAATCTCTTTGTGGTCCAACTGACTTTGAAGAGCTGCTCGCACGAGGTAGCATCCTTGGTTATCCTCCAAGCATACTCTACAACGTTCATAGTTGTGTGGTGGCACCCGGCCACGTCCGCTTTGTATGCAGTGTAACCACACTAGAGCTGTTTCCATTGATCGAACATCCTGACTTTGATGCCTAGTAGGGTTCCCGTTAATTATATTGACTTGTTGTGTGTCTTCATCTAGATAGATCGGAAGCCACCAGTGCTTTAATAAGTGTTGCAGCATTCTTTGAACGAGAGCACACCCTTGGTCACTCTCACGACATACTTTACAGTTCTGATAATCACGTGAAGTCAAAAAACTGAGCTGGACTTGCTTAGCGTGTAATTCCACCAAGTTGGTATTCATCAAGCGAATATCGAAGATTTGAATCATATTGACTTGATAATAATGTCTATCACGGTAATTCTGGATCCATCCAAGATCCATCTGACGCTGGAGGGCCTCTTGTATAAAAGAGCATCCCTAATTGTTTGTCGAGCAGATCAGACAGGAATCGTAATCGTGCCGTGGCAGATCATGATGCTGGCTTTGCCTTGAGTGCATTGCCACCAAGTTGACATTCATTGCTAGAATGTTATGGTTTTGAATGATGTTGGAATTTGTATAAGTCATGTTGACTTCACGAATTCGATGATCTTGGATCCATCCGAGATCCATCTGTTCTTGTAGAGCTGATTGCACTACGGAACATCCTTGATTGTTTTTAGAGCAGATATCACACTGGTGATAGTTGTGAAATGGTACATGCCTGTATCCGCTCTGTCTGCAATGCATCTTGACCAGGTCGGATCCCAATAAGAGTACATCGTGAATTTGATAGTTGTGGTTAGACTCTTCCTCTATCAAATTTACTACAGCTTTCTGGTGTTGAGGCAACGGGTTCGTTTGAACATTTGGATTTGTATCCTTGAAAGATAGGACCCCGTTCCTGACAAGCTTCTGTACATCCGATTTGACGCTGAGACAGTTTTCTATGTTGTGCCTCGGTCGTCCTTGAGGGTAAGAGCAAGTCTGATCCGCTTTGAACCAAAAAGGCAGATTTTCTGGTACTGTAAGAGGAGACCTGGTTTGGACGTGCCCCTTGACCAGTAATAGTGGAAACAGTTCTGCGTACAACATTGGTATAGGGTCGAATCCTGGTGGTCGCGTTGTACGGTTGTTGTTGGACTGAGGATGAGCCTGCTAAAGAGGCTGTTGTGTCCTTTGTTGATATTGTTGTTAATTTGGTTGGCTCTGAGCAACCTGGGGTTGATACGTTGTGTTGCGGTGAGAATCGGATATCAAGCTATTAATTAACTTGAATCACACATCTTTGAAATTCACCACCGAGATTTGATTTATCCAATTGAAAGGGTAAAGATCGAAAAAACCCTAAGTGTGCTATGTAGGAACACAGCTAGTGATCTAAGGTTCGGGGGTTAGTTATACCTAGGGAAGGTGTTAGCATCCTAGATATCTGTAGTACTTTACAAGAACCTCTTATTTGTATTTGTGTTATGCTAAAGTTTGCTTGCTAAGGGAAATTTGTTAAGGTAAAGAAAGAACTAGGGGTATATACACTAAGTATGATCGGTAATAAATTAACTCCCCCCATGGCTATATTCCTTCAAAATGATTCCAAAGGCACACAACTGTATGTTATTTTTAGTGTAATATGAGGAAAAGTACAGGAGGCCAGGCAATGTCATACATTCATCTTGTCAGTCAATCACAAACCTTCTTATGTTGCCAAGGCATTAGAATACCATATCAGGAAAATGGTGATACATAGCATCTTACGTGAACACATAACATCACATATTTGAATGTAAAGCAAAAATAAAATGGTAGCTCTTTATAATACCAAAGAAGGTGTGTTTAGCAAGGGAGGCCTACCCTCTTTGCAAATCCAGAACATTACTCTTAAGTCTGTCAACACAAACTTGGACAAAACAAAGACCATAATTGAATGGCTTCAAGTATGCATGCCCATCATGAGGTAAAAATAGAAAGAAGTTCATATACAAGCAAAGGAAAAGATGCACTTAGATGGAACTCAACACAAACATGCATCCATGAACAAGATCATGGCAACAAAGTAGTATAAACTCAAAAGCATATAATGCTAGCAACATCAACATTTTTCAACATTTAAACCAAAGTAACTCAAATGCAATATATATGGGCTAACACAATGATGCCTCAATATGAATGCAGCAAGAAAGTTAAAAGAAGAGTACCTAATTGAAGATATGCACTGACTTCTTGTTTCCTCTACTTAACACCAGCTGCAACAAGTGGACTCCTCCTTTTCTCCCTCTTGCCAAACTTGGAATTTAGAGGTTTTTTAGAGTGATTATGAGAAGTGTTGGTGTCCTCATAAGTGAGAACCAGGATTCTATTTATAGAAGGAAGTTGAGACTTGGAGCATGGCCAAAAATGCACTTTTGCCAAATTTACCCTCTCCATCGTGTGAGCTGTATCTTTTACAGAACCAAAGTCTTCCAAAATCTTTGACGGTTAGGTCTGATTTTGTGTGATGGGGTTGGTGAGGGCTCCATGAATAAACAAATACTTCCTTCCCTTGAAAAGTTTCTCTCTCCTTGTGCAAGTGGCATGAACAAAACATAAACACCATTTTAATGCAAATCAAGTGGCTAATTCGTGGCAAGGCTTGGATTGTATCTAAATGGAACAATAGAACTCAGAAACATGAGGTTTTGGTGATTAGAGGAGGTTTTAAACCATTACACAAAAGTTGGTTTCTTGAGTTTTAAGAAATGAAACCTCCAACTTTGAAGCTTCGAAACTCCCAGCTCACTCAAGGGTTTGAGGAGTTCTAGTACTTTTTGAAAATCCCTCAATGCCCTCTACAACTTTCATGCTCAAGGAATTTTTATTTGAGGCTTGGAACTGTATGGAAAATTAGGTTAAAGACGTGTACAAATAAGGGTGAAAAAGCTGAAATTTCACTAAGTCCCAATGGGTGATTTGTCTTCCAAGTCTTGTAGCTTAAAAACCATGCACTTTTTGGAAGAGGGTTCTCTAATATGTTTTGAAGGTCATGGAAAGAGCTTCCATTTGAGCTTTGAGTCACTCAATTTGGATGTGTGGTTTGAAAGTTATGTCTGTTTCAATTTTGGCACAAGTAGTGAAATTTCCACATTTGAAAAGTTTCATGAACCAAACCTTGCTTCCTTTGCAAGAAAATTCTTAAAACTTGATTTCTCATACCCTAACTTCTCAATGAGACAAGTCATGATGTATTGAGGACTTGGATGCTTCATTTTGGATCAAAATCTCGAGGATTAGAGCCTTAGTCAAAACCCTAATTTCAGCTGTGAATGCACTTGAATCATCTCTGATGGTCTTGCTTCTTTAATCACATCTAAGGCTCAGAGATGGTCTCCAGGGATGTCTACTATCACATGGAGTCATGTCCCAGGGTTTGAGAAAAGGCCATGATTGTCTTGTCATAACAAAACCCTAGTTGGAGGCAAGGCAAACTTGTGGCTCAAGTTACTTGTGATGAGGGTCTGTCACACTTGAATTCTTGTTGAGTAAGACCTATAGGATGTAGGTGAACTCACATGGTTGCATTTGGAGCCTTAATTGTCCTTCTCTCTTTGAATCAGATGGGAGCTTTCCTGGCTTTTCACAGAAGAAACAAACTAGCAAAATGAAATAGTTAGTTAACAATGCATAGATGATTAAACCTAAATGTCAATGCAAAATGTTATGACATCTAAGGGGTACAATTTGGGGTACAACAGTCGCCCCTATTTAAATGGCTTTACCGGATGGCATGAGGAATGGAAATTCTCGGGGCATCAAGGTGAAAGGTGTTTAAATATAGAAAACCGAAATTTTTGCCCTTAGATGGAATGCAGATGCTAAGGACAAGTAGCAGACATGCAGATGCTAACATGCCATGAACTTCTAGTATGATAGTATAATGTTACGACCGATGCAAAGATCCAGACAAACAAAACTCCAACAGATAAGGAGCAAACCACCGCAGATGAGCTTACTGGGGAAGGATAAAGGTTAGTATCCACGAGGAAGACTCACTGGGGATACAGACTGACCAACAAAAGGGACTCACTGAGGGAAATAAAAGCACACTCCTTACTGGGCATGAAACCAGAAAGAAGACATGATCTCCACTGGGGACCGGCTTAAAATAAAAGGGTAGACATCAACAAAAGATTTTCTGGGATTTTCTTATGAGTTCAAACGGGATCTTCAAGAAAATCGAGAAAAGACAAAGAAAGGCACATCCGGAAAAACATCAGATGGCAAAAGAAACCAGACATCCATTAATGGCTTTGAATGAAAGGTACAAATCACAATATCTAATAATGGCTTTAGATAAAAGTGAACAAAGCAGGGATCCAAGAAAACATTGGATAAAAGTACACTAGACATTCAATAATGGCTTTGAACGAAGGGTACAAATCATAATATCTAATAATGGCTTTAGACAAAAGTGAACAAATAAGGTATCCAAGAAAGCATTGGACGCAAAGACACCAGTCACGACATTCAGAAGATCATTGAATGAGGCGTGGAAAAACTGGGAGATACATGAGATAAGCAAACATCAGAGGTATTCAAAAAAGCATTAAATAAACTCTGGGAAACAAACTGACAACCGAGACATTCAGAAGAGCATTGAATGAACTCCGAGAATCATATTAGAAATATTCAGAAAAGCATCGAATAAACTCCGGCACACATCCAGAACATCATTGGATGGAGAATGGAAACAGACTTGAAAATATTCAGCAGCCATTAACTAAAGTCAGAAACGAATTGAAGACATCTAGAAGAGCATTAAATGAAGACAAAAATTCTGAAAATACACCCGAAACATTTAGAAGAGCATTAAATGTACGGGAAAGGGGTTTTGAAGACATATCTGGAAGAGCATCAGATAAGCAACATTGTATCTGGAAGAACATCAGATAAACAAGGTCATATCCGAAAGAGCATCAGATAGACACAAAAAGTGTTATGGAAAAACATCAGGAGCAAAAGACTCAATCTAGAAGAACATCGGAAAGAGGAAGACACATCCGGAAAAGCATCAGATGATGAAAGTAATGTCATTCCGGAAAAGCATCAGAATAAACAAAGCGAAATATCTGGGAAAACATCAGATAAGCTCTGGATGAACATCAGAACAAAAGACTTAATCTGAAAAAAACATTAGAAAGAGACACATCCGAAAAAGCATCAGATGGTAAAAGAAATGTCGTTCCGAAAAAGCATTAGAATGACAAAGGACTATCTGGAAAAACATCAGATAGGCTCTGGAAGAACATCAGAACAAAAGACTCAGTCTGAAAAAACATCAGAAAGAGACACATCCGAAAAAGCATCAGATGGTAAAAGAAACGTCTTTCCGGAAAAGCATCAAAATAACGAAGCGAAATATTTGGGAAAACATCAGATAAGTTCTGGAAGAACATCAGAAAGAGAAAGGCACATCCGGAAAAGCATCAGATGATGAAAGTAATGTCATTCCGGAAAAGCATCAGAATAAACAAAGCGAAATATTTGGCAAAACATCAGATAAGCTCTGGAAAAACATCAGAACAAAAGACTCAATCTGGAAAAACATCAGATAAGCTCTGGAAGAACATCAGAACAAAAGACTCAATTTGGAAAAACATCAGAAAAAGAGACACATCCGGAAAAGCATCAGATGGTAAAAGCAATTTCATTCCGGAAAAGCATCAGAATAAATAAAGTGATTATCTGGAAAACCATCAGATAAGTTCTGGAAGAACATCGGAACAAAGGGCTCAATCTGGAAAAATAGGAATAAACATATCCAGAAAAACGATCGGATAAGAAAGGTCATATCTGGAAGAACGTCAGATAGACACTACAATATCTGTTTGGTAGGTGCCAAGTGAATTGGATTTTGACCACAAGGTAAAATGTGGATAACGATACGACCTCAAAAGAAATGCAAATGAGGATGAAACACTCATGACATGCATATGGTATAAATTATGCAGATGATATATGATCAAGTGCAAATGCAGATGTAGATGTCGACGACACGGCTTGACTCTTTTGTGGAGAAGACAAGACTAGGAGATTGATTCCTCAACATGGATATCACTGCCATTCTGCTCGAAGACTAGAGATGCTACCACTGAACACAACATTGCCACACTGGTAAACTGTATCAAGTGATGCTCTTGTAGGAAGGATGGAAAGTTGCATGGGGATTCCTTAAATTAATTTCCCCAGGCCAGCTGACTGTTGTAGATGAACTGATCATTGCTTCAGCTTGTCTGAGTCTTGAAAATGACTGTTTAACTGTACACTGGGAAAGCTTGCCCCAGTATGAGTCTTGAAAGATGGTTGTTTTACTGTACACTGGGAAAGCTTGCCCTAGTATGAGTCTTAAAATATCTTCTGGATAAACCAATTCTGAGAAGGACTTGCCCTTGAACAACAACCCTTGAACTGATTCTTCAACAGGATTGGGAAAGACCTTGCCCCTGATAGGATCACCGACCAAGTTTCTTAATTGTTTGAAAATTCCTTGAGAGGAAGCTAGTTTGCAAGCAAAAATGTTCATACAAACGTGGTAAATGCAAAGTTCATACAACTTTTGAAATCAAAATCAAATTGCAAAACAAATGAATCACTGGTCTGAACACGGCGGTTCAAGACATCAAAGAGAAAGGTAAAGCACAAGTGTTATACCAAAACAAATGATCTGCAATGATCTTTGGGAGTCAGTTTATGCAACCTTGTTGTAGTATGCTTTCAAAATAACCTTGCTTCAGTTAGGTCTTTTGAGGGTTATAATGTGGCCTGGTTCACGGTTTAAGAAACAAAGGATAAAGGCTCAATGTTTATTTGTACCCACCCAAACTACATGATGAACTCCAGTCCTATGCTCAGTTAACTCAGACTATGCACTCAGGTTCCCATAGGTTTAGGAATTGAACTGATGATAGTAATGATGATGGTTCAAACTTCAATGGACTTGATATGGCAGTCACTGCTCCCACAAGCTTGTTCTTTCTTCTCTTTCTATAAGGTAAGGTCATGAGCTTCACACCTTTCTTAGCTTTTGCCTCGAAAGGGACTCAGCTCATTCTTTGAGTTAGTATTTCTTGATGACCCTTCTTCATTTATCACTTTGGGAACAACTTGTACTACATTTATTCATTTAATTTTGAGGAGTTGAAAGGTTGTGAACGCCTAGCTTAATGATTACGCCGAACCATCATTGGCGTTTAACTTGAAATATATCTTCGACAATTGCTTGTTGTGTGCGAAGGAAAGTTTGTGAACTTTTGTTGAAAGGCATCTTGCATTAAACTCTTGTAATTGAATGCACAATCCAGTTAACTGAGAACTACCCTGCCCCAGGTTAAAATTTTGGGTTTTTATTTGTAAAGAAAAGAAACTTCTACTTCAAGGCTCAAAGGAGTTGACGAGGGGTTATCTTCCTTATTTCTCCAGTGTTTGGGGATTGAAACAATGCCTTACATCGTCAGCAAAGCTTTGATTTGAAAGTATACTAACAACAATTATGAGTATAAAGTATCATCATCCTCCCTCCAATCTTTGCATAATCAAAAGGAAAGTGGAAAAGAGATAAAGTATTTTGCAAAAGAAAGCATAGAGATGTAAATAGCAAACACAAATGAATTGAATCAAAAGTTACAATGCTCATTTCATTAATTTTGAAAGTACAAACATGATTGAAAGCAAACAGCCATTAGAAAATAAGGAATATGCAAACAACAAGAAACAAGGCCTAGTGACTAATCAAACACAAGGATGAGATGTCCTGTCTTTAAGAAGTAGCTGAGCTGAAGTCGACTGAGGCTTCACTTGGTGTGCCCTGGCAGAGGGTTGTTCTGGACATTGGGATTGTCACGAAAGTTAAATTCCAATCTTAATCAGATCACGCACTCTGACCTTTAGTGCATAGCGATTTTCCAAGTCGTGGCCTGCGGCACCTTCATGGAATGCACAGTGGAGATCAGTTCTGAATCCAACTGGAAGAGGATTTGGAAGAGGTAAAGGCCTTGTGGTAATCAAACCTTGCTCAACCAGACCAGGATATAGTTCGGTGTACTTCATTGGAATAGGATCAAATTGATTCCTATTACGGTACTGGTTCTGTCCTGCTGTTGGACGTTGGGAAGCTTGAGTTGGTCGTGGAGCAGTAACCATGGGAGTAATAGCAACAATAGTAGGGTGAATAGTATACTGAGGTTGGGGACGAGGCCTTCTCATTTCAACCATTACAGCATTAGTCTGATCTTCCCTTTTCCTCTGAAAGTTCCCATAGGATTTCTTCACAGCATTAGAAGATTCAACAGCTTTTGACACTTTTCCTTTCTTAAGACCTTCCTCGAGTCTTTGGCCGATAGTAACTAAATCAGTGAAATTGGAGGAAACACTTCCAATCATCTTCTCCTAATAGAATGGGGACAGGGTATCCATGAACATTCCAGTCAACTCTTTCTGTGCCAAAGGAGGTTCAACTTGGGAATCCAATTCTCTCCAGCACTGAGCATACTCCTTAAAAGATTCCTTCTCATGTTGAGTCATATTTTGAAGCTGGCGGCGATCAGGAACCATGTCAAGGTTATACTTATACTGCTTCATGAAGGCATTTGTGAGATCTTGGAAACAGTGAATTGAGTTTTGCTCGAGACCCATATACCATTTGAGTGATGCTCCACTCAAACTATCTTGAAAATAGTGGATAAGCGGCTTCTGATTTCTTGTATAAGCAGTCATCTTGCGAAGATACATGACCAAATGAGCCCTCGGACAAGAATGACCCTTGTACTTCACAAATTCTGGAGTTTTGAATTTAGCAGGCATAACAAGGTTAGACACTAAACACATGTTGTCTGCGTCCACATTGAAGAAGTCAGTACCCTCAACAGCTTTGAGTCTTTTGTCTAAGGTCTGAAACTGCTCACGGACAACTTCAGGTTCAACAAAGTCTTCACAGTCTTCTCCCTGAGCACTGGCAGCATTGTACTCAAAGAGAGGATTCTCAAAGGGAGCTCGAACAGTCTGTGGAACAACATGGAATGTAGGTATGGGCTCAGCGAAAATAGGAGCTTGAAATACAGGCATAGCAGTAGATACAATTGGCGGAGAATAGTTGTGTGGCAAACCAAACTCGGGCCAAGTTGACGGTGGCACTTGAACTGGTTGAGGATCAGCACTTGAAACTTCCTGGATGACAGTTCTTTGGGGAGGTACTCCTCTAGCAATCAAAACTTGAAGCATCTTAGTGAGCTTAGTCATGCTCGACTTAAGGTCATCGATTTCCATTCGGACCTCAGCATTGTGTGCTTTTTGCTCTGACATCTTGCATCTGTAGTTAGCTCTAGTCCGGTATTTGTGTCGAGGAATCAGCTTGACGACTCACAGGTGACACTGGAAGATAGAGACAGCTGGAGATGAGTTGTTGGACAAACAGATGCATGCAATGAATCATCCAAAGATGCAAATGATATGCAATGCGATGCCAACAGGATGCAAAACACATGCAACAGGATCAAGGGTTCGAGATCACAGCATGGAGTCTGGGTGAAGAACCAATCATAAGGTGTGTACTAGGGCTCTTGTATCTGTAAAACAGGGTTCTAAGAAGTTCCCAGAGTCAACAATCCATCTTTCGGATATTATCGATTTCCTGAATAACTCGGTAGTCAATAATATTCTCAAGAGAATCTCGTCTGAGTGTAGTATCACGTGATAACCATTTCAGAAATAGACTCCCTCATGGTCACCGCACTACGTCCTAAAAGGCCAAGTGGGGTTAAAGGTAACTACGGTTCTCAGTAATGATGGCACCTATGTCGAGAGTAGCACGTTTTCCCGAATAAACTCGTTTAACATGACTAGACTCTCAAGAGGGCCTCACTGAGTGATGGTGTCTCAAGTCAACTTTTTCGAGAATCGACTCCCTCAAAGCCTCTTTGAATATACCATCGTCCTATCATAAGTGTACGCTCAAGTCCGGGTTAGGACTTATCCTCACCACTCAAAGTAGTAGCCCTGCATACAAAAAACCCAAGCACAGGAGGCATATATACAGATATACAAAAATATACAAGGATACAAGCAAGCAAGCATGTAAAATAACACAAATACAAACAAGATGGGCTTAACCCTCTTAGGGGAGGGTCCCCAGTGAAGTCACCAGTTCTGTTGCGGTGAGAATCGGATATCAAGCTATTAATTAAATTGAATCACACATCTTTGAAATTCACCACCAAGCTTTGATTTATCCAATCGAAAGGGTAAAGATCGAAAAAAACCCTAAGTGCGCTATGTAGGAACACAGCTAGAGATCTAAGGTTCGGGGGTTGGTTATACCTAGGGAAGGTGTTAGCATCCTAGATATCTGTAGTACTCTACAGGAACCTCTTGTTTGTATTTCTGTTATGCTAAAGTTTGCTTGCTAAGGGAAATGCGCTAAGGTAAAGAAAGACCTAGGAGTATATACACTAAGTATGATCGATAATAAATTAACTCCCCCCATGGCTATATTGCTTCAAAATGATTCCAAAGGCATACAACTGTACCTTATTTTTAGTGTAATATGAGGAAAAGTACAGGAGGCCAGACAATGTTATACATTCATCTTGTCAGTCAATCACAAACCTTCTTATGTAGCCAAGGCATTCGAAAACCATATCAGGACAATGGTGATGCATATCATCTTACATGAACACATAACATCACACATTTGAATGTAAAGCAAAAATAAAATGGTAGCTCTTCTTAATACCAAAGAAGGTGTGTTTAGCAAGGGAGGCATGCCCTCTTTGCAAATCCAGAACATTACTCTTAAGTCTGTTAACACAAACTTGGACAAAACAAAGACCACAAATGAATGGCTTCAAGTATGCAGGCCCATCATGAGGTAAAAATAGAAAGAAGTTCATATACAAGCAAAGGAAAAGATGCACTTAGATGAAACTCAACACAAACATGTATCCATGAACAAGATCATGGCAACAAAGCAGTATAAACTCAAAAGCATAAAATGCTAGCAACATCAACATTTTTCAACATTTAACCAACCAAAGAACTCAAATGCAATATATATGCGCTAACACAATGATGCCTCAATATGAATGCAACAAGAAAGTTAAAAGAAGAGTACCTAGTTGAAGATATGCATTGACTTCTTGTTTCCTCTACTTAACACCAGCTGCAACAAGTGGACTCCTCATTTTCTCCCTCTTGCCAAACTTGGAATTTAGAGGTTTTTTAGAGTGAATATGAGAGGTGTTGGTGTCCTCATAAGTGAGAACCAGGCTTCTATTTATAGAAGGAAGTTGAGACTTGGAGCATGGCCAAAAACGCACTTTTGCCAAATCTGCCCTCTCCATCGTGTGAGCTGTATCTTTTCCTGAACCAAAGACTTCCAAAATCTCTGACGATTAGGTCTGATGTGGTGTGATGGGATTGGTGAGAGGCTCCATGAATAAACAAATACTTCCTTCCCTTGAAAAGTTTCTCTCTCCTTGTGCAAGTGGCATGAACAAAACATAAACACTATTTTAATGCAAATCAAGTGGCTAGTTCATGGCAAGGCTTGGATTGTATCTAAATGGAATAATAGAACTCAGAAACATGAGGTTTTGGTGATTAGAGGAGGTTTTAAATCATTACACAAAAGTTGGTTTCTTTAGTTTTAAGAAATGAAACCTCCAACTTTGAAGATTCGAAACTCCCAGCTCACTCAATGGTTTGAGGAGTTATAGTACTTTTAGGAAAGCCCTCAATGCCCTCTACAACTTTCATGTTCAAGGATTTTTTATTTGACGCTTGGAACTGTATGGAAAATTAGGTTAAAGTCGTGTGCAAATAAGGGTGAAAAAGCTAAAATTTCACTAAGTCCCAAAGGGTGATTTGTCTTCCAGGTCTTGTAGCTTAAAAACCATGCACTTTTTGGAATAGGGTCCTCTAATATGTTTTGAAGGTCATGGAAAGAGTTTCCATTTGAGCTTTGAGTCACTCAATTTGGATGTGTGGTTTGAAAGTTATGACTGTTTCAATTTTGGCACAAGTAGTGAAATTTCCACATTTGAAAAGTTTCATGAACCAAACCTTGCTTCCTTTGCAAGAAACTTCTTAAAACTTGATTTCTCATACCCTAACTTCTTAATGAGACAAGTCATGATGGATTGAGGACTTGGATGCTTCATATTGGATCAAAATCTCGAGGATTAGAGCCTCAGTCAAAACCCTAATTTCAACTGTGAATGCACTTGAATGATCTCTGATGATCTTGCTTCTTTAATCACATCTAAGGCTCAGAGATGGTCTCCAAGGATGTCTACTATCACATGGAGTCATGTCCCAAGGTTAGAGAAAAGGCCATGATTATCTTGTAATAACAAAACCCTAGTTGGAGGCAGGGTGAACTTGTGGCTCAAGTAAACTTGTGATGAGGGTCTGTCACAATTGAATTCTTGTTGAGTAAGACCTCTAGGATGTAGGTGAGCTCACATGGTTGCATTTGGAGCCTTAATTGTCCTTCTCTCTTTGAATCAGATGGGAGCTTTGCTTAGGAGACTTTGCCCTCCGTTTTGTATAAGTCCTGGCTTTTCACAAAAGAAACAAACTAGCAAGATGAAATGTTAGTTAACAATGCATAGATGATTGAACCTAAATGTCAATGTAAAATGATATGAAATCTAAGGGGTAAAATTTAGGGTACAACACGTTGGAATAGGCGCAGGGTTGATAGCATGAGTTACAGCTGCTACTGGTTGGTACCGTCGCCTTTGCTTTGCGAGAGAGATATTACCAATATCTTGCTCTTTTTTCTTAGGGAAAGCACTACCGTATCTTTTGGTACTGCTTGATGGTCCTGTATCTTTGACCAGACACCCTACTTGAACTGCTTCTTCAAGTCGTACTCCCATATTCACCATTTCTGTGAAGTCGCTGGGCGCATTGGCGACCATTCGGTCGTAGTAAAATGTGTAGCGAGCGATTTTGGACGCGGTTCTTAAGCGCTGGTCGCTCTCTGCGGTTGAGCTTAAAACTACAGGTCGATTCATTTTTTATCCTATTGTGAGCTGAATAAGGAAGGGAAATAGATGTCTCCAATTAACCCTGCTTTGCATACTGAGTTTAAACAGCGGTCTGTTAGGTTACGGATGCTATCAATGTGGGGGAGCCTTTGTACTGGTTATTTGTATTTTCGCCAATACGGTTTTCTTTTTCTCTTTCTAGGACTTTCTGGCGGGGAACAAGGATTAGGATTTTAGGACTGATGCTTTTGAATTACTGCTTTTGATATGGGAGTATGGGGTTTGGGTTTTTTGTTGATTATGCTCGCTAAGATCTTTTCTTTCGATCTTATGCCTACGTATTCCCGTTTACCGAAACAGGGAAATCAGAGCGTTCGTAGTTCCTCCTATTCTATGGGAGGAAATGATTGTTTTTGGTGTCTTGTTCAAAGCCCAAGACGTGAAGCGAAAGGTAGTTTGTATCTTGTTCAAAGCCTAAGATATGAAACTAAAGGGTTTATTTGTATCTTGTTCAAAGCCCAAGATATGAAGCTAAAGGGTTTTTTTAGAGAGAATTTGTCATTTCTAAAGAGAGAGTTGTATGTCACAACTGTTTATAAAGGAGAATTACTTTAACCGGGATACGCGGATCCTAGCAATGCCATAATTTCCTTTATAGGGGGTTTTAACCTGAAGGAGAAGAGTTTAACTCAGTGTAGAGTAATGCCATCTTTCCTTAGGAATTTCTCATGCTAAAAGAGGGACAGTGGCATGGATGTAGATGATCCAGAGGCTTGCCGCTTACAGCGATTAGATGAAGGGAGTTGTTTGATGTTTGTGTACTGTGAACGAGGTATAATTTTGATGCTAAAAGGTTAATTGGATTAACCAGTGATTTTCTTATACAAAGCCTAAGAGGAGGCTAATATGTGTCTCGTACAAAGCCCGAGAGAGAGGCTAAAAGGTTTTGACTCAACGAGGGAATCTTTTGGTATCTCGTATAAAGCCCGAGATGGAGGCTATTGTTTATTTGGCTCAATAAGAACCTTTTTGTATCTCGTATAAAGCCCGAGAAGGAGGCGAAAAGGGGTCATTGACTTAGCAAGGGAGTCTCTTATGTGTCTCGTACAAAGCCCGAGAGAGAGGCCGAACGTTGTTTGACTCCGCTGGGGAGAGTCGTTGTACAAAGCCCAAGAGGAAGCTATGGTGACTATTCAGTTAAGTGACAGGTCCGGTATACTGATTTTGAAAGAGAAAATCAGTTCTTATATGAGCAACATTGTACTCCTGGATTTGATTCAAGGATCCGGGTTATTCCTGTTCTTTAAGGAAGCAGGAAATCCGAAGTGTATTGAGACTGTCTGAGTCTGCCGGTTTCCTTCCTATTTAACGAAGGGGTCACTTGAGAATGTCTTTGAGACTCAAGGAAGTTAGACTGTCCATGTCTAGAGTTTCATCTTTTGTACTATGCTTTGAGAAACAGTAGTAGACCCTATGAAAGGACTGTTCTATGAAGATGACTAAGTTCTGTTCCTATACCTCTAGGAGGTCGTCGGGACAATTTGTACGAAGCCCAAGAGGAGGCTGGAAACTTTTAAGAAGCCGACGGGTCCTTGTACTAAGCCCAAGAGGAGGCTATCATTCCTGGAGGAAGAGATCATTATACGAAGCCTAAGAGGAGGCTGTGAATACTTCTAAGAAGCCGTAGGGTCCTTGTACTAAGCCCAAGAGGAGGCGGGGTTGCTTTTAGGAAGCCTGTGGGTCTTGTACGATGCCCAAGAGGAGGCCGATGCTTTTAAGAAGCCCGTGGATCCCCAAATCCCGAAAAATTCAAGGCAAGCTATTCACAAGGAATATATCAAGTCAGGAAAGTCCGAGAATTTGGAAGAAACTCAAGAGATGCCATTCACGGAGAAAAGATCATCTCTGGGGAGTAGAGTTTCTTGACAAGTGCTTTTAAGAAGCCTGTGGGTCCCCAAACCCCGAGAAATTCAAGGCAATGCTATTCACCGAGAATAGATCAAAGTCAGGAAAGTTCGAGAATTTGGAAGAAACTCAAGAGATGCAATTCACGGAGAAGAGATCATCTCTGGGGAATAGAGTTTCTTGACAACTTCTATGAGTGACAGTCTATGAAAGGGTTCACAGGGAATGCTGCCTTTCATATCTCCATATTGTTTAACCCCAAGAGGAGGGAAAACTGTGTCTGGTAATCCTATGGGGATCTAGTTGTCTATTTCTATGACTAAACGAAACGGCGTCACTTAGTTCTAGACGTAGCTGCTGGGGAAACTCTAAATATCTATACTATTATTACACAGTCGATATGAGTTTATGAAAGAAGACTTACAGTGAAACAGCCCCACAATACATTTATATGTATATGAAAGTGGTAAATGAAAGCAATAACCACTTACTCGGTTGTAGAGGTTCCATGCTGTTTGGTTAGTTGTTCAACAAAGAAAGATTGAAAACAACAGTATATTCAAAATCAAAGGAGAAAGTGCTTTGAAAAAGAAAGTTTTGGGGCTTACAGCTCAAGGAGAGGCCCAAAAAGTATAAAGAAAAAGAGTAGGGCTTATAACACGAGGGTAGGCCCATATAATTTTTCTGTTTGAAATGGCGATCGCGCCGAGGTTTTCTTTTAACGCAGAGGGACTTATACAATAAGTGAGGCCCAAAAAGATTTTGGTTGAAAGGGGATTGGGTCTTATACTCTAATAGAGGCCCAAAGTGTTTTTGAATTATTTATGAGGGTTGAATTAATCCAAAAACCCTAATTTGTTTTCAAAAATGTATTTAATTGAATAAAAATTCAATTAAAATGATCAAAATTGTTTAACATGTGAAAAACAAATTGTGATTTTGGATTAATGCTTCAAAAATTAAGTATTGACCTACAAAATAATTAGAAAGCATTAAAAGTTGCAAAATCAATGTAGAAAAAATATGTCAAAAACAATTAAAATATTAATTCTTTGTAAAAATATCAATTATATGAAATAAATAATATTTTTGGGAAAATAAAATATTTTAACATTTTTGTGAATTATTAAAAAAAAAGAATAAACTCAAAATCATTAAAACTCAGAGAGAAATTAATTTTTGAATCAATTAAATAAAATCACAAAATTCAAATATTTGAATTATTCAAAAATGGCACCAAGAACACACCAAGAACACGCGCGTGTTATGGGTTTGGCTGATTTGCATTTTCTCCTCAATCTCACTGAATACTTGATTATATCATGCAATCCACGTATCATTATGCTCGTCTCAACCTCACGATCATGTCTATAACACTTAATTTCATTTAAATTAAACATATAACAAGAAATCATGAAAAATCCTCAAGAACCCTAATTTCTGCATGAAGGCTAGGATTTTTGATACACGATTCAAACAATGCAATTAATTGAGGGAAAACATTCCATGCATGATTATGAACATATGGCCAAATTATTGTGCGAGGAAATATGCATAGATTGAGAGATGACCAAGTATATGCTTACCTCTAAGCCGTGACAGCAAGTGCAATGTGATTTTTGATTTGGAGGTGTTACAGATGAGTGGTGATGATCTGAACAGCTTCCCTACACCCTATGGAGTGTGTTTGAATGGTTGGACTTGATTGAAATTGGCTGGATCAATTTGTGGTACCTCAGCTGCAACTTGGTTGAAAATTTGAGCAACCAGCTGGTGATTTTGTGAAATTGGTGTTTTAGAAGTGATCTAAGTGTTTGATCAGCTCATATGTGATGTATGTGAGGTGTTTGAGTGATTGGTTTGATTGGAATTGCTCTCAAACTCAAAACCCGATAGTGACTTACCTTAGAAGGCAAAATTGGAGTGAAAGAAGAGATTTTGAGGAAAGCATCTGTTTGATGGCTTTGGTGTACTCAAATTGATCATAATTGAGCTCTATTTATAGTAGAGCAAGTTTGTTTTGCAAGGAATAGTGAATGGCAGCTGGTAAGTAGGTTTGGCCAATGTTGGCAAATGAAAATCCAAGTCTCCTCTAGCCATTGACTAGAGGTTAGGGCACAGAGCTTTGGTTCCCTTGGTCTTGGATAAGTCTTGACTGATTTTAGATGAGAATGGCTCAGTCCATGCCACCTTGATGCTTCCATTGAATGCTTCAATCCAAATTTGGAGTCTTGTCCCTATTTTGGCCATTCTAGGTTCAACATGCTATTTCTTGTTCCATGGACTTTGGAGGCTTGGCTCAGTGATTGTCCCCTTTAGATTCAATCATCAGATGTGTCCAAGTGGATAGGAGCATTTGAATTTGGTTGATTTTGGCAAATCGAGCCAAAATGCAAAATCTGCCTTGCCTTTGACAGATTTCAGCAAGGCAACTTGACAATGTCATATCTCATGGGGTAAGTTGAATTTGGCAATGTTCTTGGCCATTTTGGAAAGCCCTTACATGATACAACAACTGTTTGAACAAGTTTGGTTTTGATCTCTTTTGATTCCAAGTGAAAAATCCCTCTACATTTGGGAAAAAGTGAAGCAAAATCTGACTTAGTGAAATTTTCACTAAGTGTTGGAACAAAGTGTGATTTCTTGATTTTGATCACTCCATAACTCAAAATCCTTAATGAATTGGACTTAGGTCTAGTTGAAGTTTTTGTAGAGGGTAATAAGGGCTACAAATCCATCTTTGGATGAGAAAAAATGGCCATGTGGTTTAGGAGTTATGATCCTCCAAAGTTAGTGTATTAGTGGTACTTTTTCCATAACTTAGAAAAATTTCTAAGTTTTATGGTTACCCATTTTACAAGTTATCCAACATTCCTTGATTTTTCTTGATGAATGATGATTCAAATCATACATTAACATCATTTTAGGGTTAAAAATCCATTTTGGTGAAAAATCTCAAAAAGTCAAAGTTGACTTTTGTGCACAGTTGACTTTTTATCAGATGAATTCCAAATTGTGCAATTCTTCAGGAAATCATGTCCTTGACCTAAATTAAACTTGATGGACATGTTACATGGGTGTCATAGGGTATATTGGGGCATGTTCTAGGGTTTGGGAGCATGTCTTGGTCAAAAGTCAAAGTTACAGTTGACTTTTTCCTTAAAACCCTAATTGTGGTGCAGATGAAATTGAGACTTGTTGCTCAAGCTTCTTGGATTAATCCATTGTTCCAAATGGATCAATATAGTTCATTAGAGACCCTCAAATCATGTCTTGAGGTCTTGGCTCTTGATTTGTCCCAAAAGTCAACTTAGGGGTGAATTAGGTCAAGAAACCCTAATTCCTGATTTTTGATGTATGCATCCCCTGAGGTCAAATTGACTTGATGCTTGGGTCCATGAGGTTCCATGGAGTACATTAGGTTGTGTTTTGGATCTTTGGCTTATGCCCAGATGAAAATTTCCATCTGGAGGCCCTGGTCGACCAAAACCCTAATTTGGTGATACTGGCGATCTTGAGACTTGATCCACCTAGAAGGGAGCAACCTTGTGCTTAATCCTTGAAGTGGGAGTCCTTTTTGATCCATTGTGGATGTTTGAGAGGTTAGACAAGTTGAAGATCATGTCATTCCTTGATTGATCCTTTGTCTAAGGCTCTGAGAGGGCTTAAAACGCTAATTTTGATTGTAGTGAATGCTCAACAACCCTTGAGGCATTTGGTGAGGCATGATGGTTCATCCATATTGTGATGATGATTTGCACAATGATGGGAAATCTTAGTGGTCAAAATTTGGGGTATGATAGATGCCCCTATTTAATCTTCTTGGACCCGAAGGTGTGAAAGACGAAGGTATTCGGGCATTCGGGGTGCAAGAGGATTAAATATCGGAATACCCGAAATTTTGATTGTGGTTATGAATGGTAGCTTATGCATTCATCATCTTTAGCTAATCAATGATGCTTAGAAAAGGTAAACTTCCCCTCGATCCTGGTCTTTAGCCAAGGAACTGGTCTCAGTTTTCTTTTGTCAACTTCCCCTCGTTCCTGGTTTCCTACCAAGGAACTGGTCTCAGTTTCTGATTTAAACTTCCCCTCGATCCTGGTTTCCTACCAAGGAACTGGTCTTAGTTTCTTTTGTCAATAAACTTTACTGACAAGGGACGCTATGCGTAGCGGCTTTCCTTCAAACTTCTCGCCGAATTTTCCTGGGGAGATGCCATTTGAGATGAAAAAGTTTCGATGTAAGACTTGCTGGGGGACCCAGTCATCTGAGTTGTAGAGGTGCACAAACTTCTCTGTTGGAGACGCCATTTATTTCAACTGGGGGAAAGCAAGTATCTTGAGAGACTGTTTCCACTTGGGGATCTTACATCATACTTTTCTTGGGATCTTCCCAGAGAAATGCCATATGATGGGGTCCAATTTTGAGGTGCCGATGACCTTTTCATCAGCGGATTTTCGGAGAAATACTGATGCACTGCCGAACCCTTGCTTAAGAGGCTTTCTCTGGGGATTTTCTTTAATCCGGGAAAGCAAGGATATCATCTTCAACGGCAAAGAGTGACATCTGTTGAAGGTTCTCTGGCCTTTCAGAGGTTCAAGTTATCAAAGTGGTCTAGTGCCGACTCTGATCTAGAGATAAACGGGAGAGAGATTGCTTAGATGATTCTCTTCCCAACGAGGAAAGGTCCGACAACTTGATTGAGAGTACTTTTATCACTAGGGGATAAGACCGACTAGAGTGATAGAGATGCAATATGAAATGTAAATGCAAATCAATAATGCATGATGTATGTATGTATATGCCGACAAAACTGACGCGACACACAAACTAAAAGATGAACATGACTGGATACTCGGCCATCGCGGGGCGTATAGAGATATCGCTGGTTCAAGATAGCAATTCCACCTTGCTTAGGAGAGATAATCCCAGCGGGGAATACCGTTGATCGGGCTTAGGAGGTAAGAACTCTGCCGTGGATGTCAGACAAAACAAGGTCTCCGACACAGTTGATCCCTTTATTCAGGCGTACTGGTCTAGAAGGAGTACTTTGATTCTGCACTTTGAGGTTCGAACACCTTTGGAGACGTGATTGATGTTCTTTTGATGTTTAACAGTCAAAAGAAATTGCCATCTTTATTTTAAAAGCAGAAAAAGTTTTAACAAGTAAATTCATTTTTGTTTTATTTCAAGAATCGTTAATCATGTTAACAACGTCGTTCTGTAAAGCTAAAACAAACAATAATTACAAACAAAAGCACAAGGGCTCAAATTTTATTGATAAGATGGAGATCAGCCAAACGCGTGATTCCAAAGAGTATTTACAAAGTTTGAAAATGGTAATTTACAGGGAAAAGGGCTACGTTGAAACATAACGACCACTATACTTCTACCAACTTTGAATTCGGGGCATCCTGAGCTTCTGTCGAAGATGACCTTGACTGGAGTTTTCCTCTGATGGATGATGTAACTACCGTTGCTGAGGGACTTGCCTCTGTTGAACATAGTTACTTGCCATTATCCCTAATTTTTGCCTGGATTGTACTTTGATGTTTCCAATCCATCGGGATGATTTTTTTTCTTTTTATGTCTCTAACTTTTGCCTGGACCGCCCTTTTGGGTTTTCTGTCCACCGAGACGTTTTTTTTAGTTTAGGCGAAGTATTTCTTGACTACATCAACATTCGTGGGGTAGGCAAATTCCTCTCCGTCCATGGTTGCAAGTCTCAAGGCGCCGCCTGAGAAAGCTTTCGTGACCACATAAGGGCCATCATAATTCGGGGTCCATTTGCCCCGAGAATCAGTGAGAAAAGATTGAATCTTCTTGAGCACGAGGTCTCCTTTCCTGAAGACGCGAGGTCAGACCTTTTTGTCAAATGCCCTCTTCATTCTCTGTTGATACAACTGACCGTGGCATAGTGCCGTTATTCTCTTTTCTTCGATTAGATTCAGTTCGTCATGTCGACTTTGACACCATTTAGCTTTGGTGAGCTTAGCTTCCATCAATACCCTGATTGACGGGATCTCTACTTCTATGGGGAGAACTGCCTCCATGCCATATACTAGAGAGAAAGGGGTTGCCCCTGTTGAAGTACGGACAGATGTGCGATAACCATGAAGAGCAAAGGGTATCATTTCGTGCCAGTCTTTGTAGGTCACAACCATCTTTTGAACAATCTTCTTGATGTTCTTGTTAGCCGCTTCTACCGCCCCGTTCATCTTGGGTCGGTAGGGAGATGAGTTATGATGTTCGATCTTGAACTCTACGCACAACTCCTTCATCATCTTGTTGTTCAAGTTAGATCCATTATCAGTAATGATCTCGCTTGGAACACCATAACGGCAGATGATATTGTTTTTGATAAATCGGACCACCACTTGTCGGTTTACATTAGTGAATGACGCTGCTTCGACCCACTTGGTGAAGTAGTCAATGGCTACAAGGATGAACCGATGTCCGTTCGAAGCCTTGGGTTCAATCAAACCCATCATGTCGATTCCCCATATGGAGAAAGGCCACGGGGAAGAAAGAACTTTGAGATGTGATGGCGGTACATGAATTTTGTCGGAGTATATCTGACATTTGTGACACCTCCTCATGTACTTGTAACAGTCAGATTCCATGGTTAACCAGTAGTACCCTGCTCTCATAATTTTTCTCGCCATTGTGTGTCCGTTGGCATGAGTGCCAAAGGATCCTTCATGAATTTCTTTCATAAGCATGTCTGCTTCTGGTCTGTCTACGCATCGGAGCAAGACCGTGTCGAAATTTCTCTTATAAAGTGTATCGCCGCTCAGGAAGAAGCTGCCTGCTAGTCTTCTGAGGGTCTTTCTGTCTTTTCTAGATGCCCCAGGTGGGTATCCTTGTTTCTGAAGGAAGCATTTGATATCGTGATACCAAGGTTTGTCATCTATGACTGCTTCGATCGTGAAGATGTAAGCGGGCCGTTCAAGGCGCATTATGTCGATCTTAGGTAGGTCATTCCATTGACCTACGCTAATTATGGAAGAGATAGTGGCTAAGGCATTAGCCATGTGATTCTCTTCACGAGGGATGTGATGAAACTCAACTCTGTTGAAGAAGGGTAACAACCTTCTTGCATAGTCTTTGTAAGGAATCAATCCTGATTGGTATGTGTTCCAATCTCCTTTTATCTGATTGATGACCAAAGCTGAATCGCCATATACGTCCAAGTTTTTGATCCTTAAATCAATCGCTTCTTCGAGACCCATAATACAAGCTTCGTATTCGACCTCGTTGTTCATACATTTGAACGTAAGTCGAGCGGTGAAAGGAATGTGGGTACCCTGAGGGGTAACAATGATTGCCCCAATTCCGTTTCCATAATGATTAACTGCTCCGTCAAAGATAAGTCCCCATTGGGAACCTGGTTCTGGCCCTTCACTGGGTAGCGGTTCATCGCAGTCTTTCATCTTTAGATACATGACATCTTCGTCTGGGAAGTCAAACCCGATTGATTCTTGATTGTCAATTGGTTGATGATCCAAATGATCGGCTAAAATACTTCCTTTAACGGCTTTCTGAGTGTGGTACACGATGTCGTACTCTGATAACAACATCTACCAACGGGTAATTCTTCCCGTGAGAGCAGGCTTTTCGAAAACGTATTTGATTGGATCCATTTCGGAGACTAACCAAGTAGTATGACGAATCATGTACTGGCGAAGACGTTTGGCCGCCCAAGCCAAAGCACAGCAAGTTTTCTTGAGCATCATGTACCGAGTCTCGCAGTCGGTGAATTTCTTGCTTAGATAGTAGATGGCAGACTCTTTCCTTTTGGTTTCGTCTTGTTGGCCAAATACACATCCCATTGAGTCCTCTAGGACTGTGAGGTAAATGATCAGTGGTCTTCCTTCCACTGGAGGTGATAGAATCGGAGGATTCAATAGATATTTCTTAATACTGTCGAAGGCAGTTTGGCAATCTTTTGACCAAACGCAATCCTGGTTCTTTTTCAGTAATTTGAAAATCGGCGCACATGTGGCGGTCATAAGGAATATGAATCTGGAGATGTAGTTTAAACGTCCCAAGAATCCTCTGACTTGTTTTTTAGTATTCAGAGAAGGCATTTCTTGAATGGCCTTGACCTTGTCAGGATCAACCTCAATTCCTTTCTGGCTGACGATGAACCCTAGTAGTTTCCCTGAACGGACACCGAAGGTGCACTTGTTGGGATTCAAGCGGAGCTTGAATTTTCTTAAACGTTCAAATAATTTTGACAGATGCTCAACGTGCTCACTCTCTCTTTTTGATTTTGCAATCATATCATCAACATATACCTCGATTTCCTTATGTATCATGTCATGAAACAGAGTAGTCATGGCCCTTTGATAGGTTGCCCCGGCGTTCTTCAAACCGAATGGCATTACCTTGTAACAAAAGGTACCCCATGGGGTAATGAACGAAGTTTTCTCCATGTCTTTCGGCGCCATTTTGATCTGGTTATAGCCCGAGAATCCATCCATGAAGGAGAATACTTTAAACTTTGTTGTGCTGTCAACCAACATGTCAATGTGTGGTAAAGGAAAGTCCTCCTTTGGACTTGCCTTGTTCAGATCCCTGTAATCAACACACATTCTGACCTTTCCGTCCTTTTTGGGAACGGGTACGATGTTGGCTAACCATTGAGGATATTCAGCTGTAGCGAGGAAACCCGCGTCAATCTGCTTTTGTACCTCCTCTTTGATTTTGATGGCCATGTCCGGGTGAGTGCGTCTCAACCTTTGCTTTACTGGCAGACATTCCGATCTTAACGGTAAGTGATGTTCCACGATGCTGGTATCCAACCCTGGCATATCCTGATAAGACCAAGCGAATACATCGGGAAATTCTCTGAGAAGCTTTATCAAACTCTCTCTGGCAGTTGGACTGAGCAGTGCCCCGATCCTGATTTCTTTTCTCTCTTGCTCTGAACCCAAGTTTACCATTTCCAACGGTTCTTTGTGAGGTTCAATGGACCTTTCCTCTTGTCTGAGTAGTCGAGAGATCTCTTCTGGAATTTTGTCGTCATTTTCTTCTTCAGCCTCGAATACCGGGAACTCAAAGTTGGGAGAAGGCATCGGATCGTATGTTTCAACTGGGTTTAAAACAAGCAATCTGCATGACGTGATGATTCATGTTTAGAAGAGATAGAGAAAATGCAAAAGTGTGTGCAGTGTATATTTTTTTTTACTGCTTGTTTTTATTATTGAATAGTTTTTTAGGATTACCATTTTCTGAAAAACGAAAAGAGAAAACAGCAATTAATGCGGAAATTACAGAACGACGTTATTTTATTAATGAACAAGTCGAATCTTGAAACTACAGCCCTATAAAACAAAACTCTGTCACTTTGGGCAAAGCGAAGAGGGAAATTTACAGAAAGCGAGCCCTATCAAAACATCCGTTTCACCTGGGCAGGGTGAAAGGTTAAAGATGGCAATTACTTTGACTGATGAACGACCTTCGGAACCTCGACAGTGACCCATTGGCGGCGAACTCCTCGGTGAATCACAAAGTCTAGCACCTTCCTGGATTTGTCTTCAGAAATAACGCTGATTTCTGGTGGAGCGGGATCATTGGAATCTGTCTCCCAGGTAGAATTGTCGTAGGAGAATTCCTCTGTTTCATTTTGCATAGCATTTGTGCTCTCAGGTACATCTCCCTATCCAGTTGCCTGGATATCCTCGAGCCTGATACGAGAGCTTTCGGGAGCGGTGTACTTGACCATATAGTCGAATTTTCCACTTGGTTCTCCCAGAGTGTCCCAAACTTCTTTGGAACTGGAGGAGTCATCTCTCTCAATGACGTTGACCTCGGGAAAAGCATAGTTGATGAACTCAAGTCCTGCAAACGTTGCGAATTCATCTTCATGTTGAGTAGTTTCTGAATGGCCTGAGTGTTGATCCCATGGCATGGTGGGGACACAGGTATTCCGTTCAATGACGGTCAGCTGTTTTTCATTGTTCGGCTGACTTTCTTGCCCCAAGTTTCCTGGGTAAGGTTGCCACATTGGCGACCATCCATTGGGCCATAGTAGGTGTAGTCAAAATTATCTTTCATTGGAGTGTCTTCCTCTAATGAATTTGGCGGAGCGCGGCATCCTTCCGGATCACAATCCCCGTAGATCATTTCGACATCTGATCTTGGTATAAATCTCGGACTTTCTGTAGGAAAGCAAAAAGGCATAGGAACCTCTTCCTGAGACATATAACCATCCTTGTTAAGGTAGGACTTCCATTCTTCATCTGTGTCAGAGGGATCTTCCTCATTGATAGCATGTACTGTCTGAGACAGTGGGTGAAGAAAACCTCCACTGTGGAATAAGTTTTGAAGGGGATGAAGACTTTCATCGTTGGCAGCTGTCCGGGTACAGGTTGCAGAAAAACCAAGACCCTTCTTTGTTTTATTGTCAATGGGAATGATAAGCTGTCCCCATAATGTCGTATCGGTACTCTCGACCGCTTTAATAACATCTTTGTATGAGGAAATCGAGGTTCCTCCTCTGAACTGATTGTTCTCGCTTACCGACAGTGCTTGGAACTGAGTTCCAATAACCTCCTCGGGTTCTATTCTAGTAGATGATGACAAGTTACTCACAAGCAAGGCTTGTTCCCCACAAACCATGACAAGCTGATCATTCTGAACAAATTTTAGCTTTTGGTGGAGGGTCGAAGTGACCGCTCCAGCCTGGTGTATCCAAGGTCTTCCTAATAAACAACTGTATGTTGCCCGGATGTCCATGACCTGGAAAGTGACTTGGAAAGTGTGAGGACCAATAGTTATGGGAAGATCAACTTCGCCGATAACTGTTTTTCTGGATCCGTCGAATGCTTTGACGACAACCTCGCTAACCCTCATCGGAGGTCCTTTGAATGATAATTGCATCAAAGTGGACTTCGGCATAACATTCAGGGCTGACCCTGTGTCTACCAGTACGCTGGCTAAAGCATCGTCTTGGCAGTTAATTGTGATATTGAGCGCCATGTTGTGATGGCGACCCTCTTCAGGTAATTCTTCATCACTAAATCCCAAACTGTTGCAGGAAGTGATGTTAGAGACAATGCTATCGAACTGTCTGATTGTTACATCCTGTTCCACAAAGGCTTGCTCCAAGACTTTCTGTAGAGCCTCCCTATGGGCCTCCGAACTGAGTAACAGTGATAACACCGAGATCTTTGAAGGAGTTTGTAATAGCTGATCAACAATGTTATATTCACTCTTTTGGATGAGCTTCAGCATCTCATCATTATTTTTCGAAAGGTCGGGATTACTGGATTGACCGACTGGGGGATCGGGAGCTTCTATCTCAAGTTCCTTTTCCTTGTTAAGTTCCCCAACCCCTCGGTTGAAGATTCTACCACTCCGTGTTACTCGACTGATGTCTGCAATGTTCACAACGGAGGGTAATGGAATTTCCTTTCCATTTTCAATTATTGTTGCACCGTATTTGTAAGGGATCGCCTTAGCTGATTCATACGGTAGCGGTCCTGGTAGATAGATGACTACAGGAGCCTTCTGATTTTTCTGACCATCATAAGTAATCTCGATTCGTTCCTGGTTGGGAACTTTAGATTCGTCAAGTAGACGAATAATGGCAAAAACATCCCTGGTCCTGTGATGACCAGAGATCGTGACAACATCCTCAACTTGCTCGGCAAGGTAGTTCGGCGTCCAGTTGATGGGTCCAGAACCTGGATATGGACGGATTTCTCCACGATCGACCTGACCCTGAAGAGCTGCTCTCACAAGGTAACACCCTTGGTTACTTTCTGAATAGACGCTACAACTATCATAGTTGTGTGGTGGCACCTGGCCACGCCCACTTTGAATACAATGTAACCTCACTAGGTTAGCTTCCACTGATCGGACATCCTGACTCTGACGCCGAGTGGGGTTTCTATTACTGATACTAATCTGCTGAGTATCTTCATCCATGTAGATTGGCATCCACCAATGATTTAACAAGTGCTGAAGTGCCTCCTGGACAAGGGTACAACCTCGATCATTTTCGCAACCCGCTTTACAGCTTTGATAGTCATGTGATATTAAGAATCTGAGTCGGTCTTGCTCAGCATGTAACTCTACCAGGTTGGTATTCATTACGCGAATATCGAAGATCTGAACCATGTTGATTTGATAGGAGTTCCTATCATGGTAGTCTTGGATCCATCCAAGATCCATCTGCGCTGGAGGGCCTCTTGTATGAAAGAGCATCCCTGTTTGTTTACCGAGTAAATCAGACAAGAACTGTAATCGTGCCGCGGCAGATTATGATACTGGCTTTGCCTTGAGTGCATTGCCACCAAGTTGACATTCATTGCACGGATGTCGTGGTTCTGAATGACATTAGAATTCGTGTAGACCATGTTAACTCCACGAACTCGGTGCTCCTGGATCCATCCGAGATCCATTTGTTCCTGTAGAGCTGCTTGCACTACCGAACATCCTTGATTGTCTTTAGAGCAGATATCACACTGATGATAATTATGAGGTGGCACGTGGCCATATCCACTCTGTCTATAATGCATCTTACCCAGATTGGTTTTCAACAAGAGTACATCATAAATTTGATAGACATTGTTAGTCTCCCCTTCTATCAAATTGACTGCAGCCTTCTCGTGTTGAGGTAGCGGATTCGTGAGAACATTATGATTTGTATCCTTGAAGGATAAGACCCCGCTCCTAACAAGTTTTTGCACGTCGGACTTGAAATTGAGACAAGTCTCTATGTTATGCCCTGAACCTCCTTGATGATAAGGGCAAGTTTGATCCATCTTATACCAAAAAGGCGGATTTTCTGGCACTGTAAGAGGAGATTTAGTCTGAATGTGCCCCTTAGCCAGTAGTAATGGAAACAGTTCTGCGTACGATACGGGTATAGGATCAAATCCTGGTGGCCGTGTTGTACAATTGTTGTTATATGGAGGACGAGCCTGCTGAAGAGGTTGTTGTGTCCTTTGCTGGTCAGGTTGGCTCTGCGCAACCTGAGGTTGATACGTAGGAATAGGCGCAGGGTTGATAGCAGGAGACACAGCTGCTACCGGTTGATAACGTCGCCTTTGCTTTCCGAGAGAGATATTCCCAATATCTTGCTCTTTTTTCTTAGGGAGAGTACTACCGTATTTTTTAGTACCGCTCGTCGATCCAGTGTCTTTTACCAAACGTCCTTCTCGGACGGCTTCCTCAAGACGTACACCCATGCCGACCATTTCGGTGAAGTCACTGGGCGCACTGGCAACCATTCGGTCATAGTAAAATGAGCTTAAGGTCTTTAAGAAGATCTTTGTCATCTCTTTTTCCTCAAGAGGTGGACAAATTTGAGCGGCAATTTCACGCCACCTTTAAGCGTACTCCTTAAAGGTTTCCTTGTCCTTTTGCGACATCGATCTGAGTTGATCTCTGTCGGGTGCCATGTCCAAATTGTATTTGTATTGTTGGACGAAGGCAGTGCCAAGATCTCTGAATGTGCTGATCGTAGTATGGTTTAAACCCATGTACCATTTGAGTGCGGCACCGGTTAAACTATCCTGGAAGTAGTGAATCAGTAGGTCCTGATTCTCCGTCTGGGCTGACATTCGCCGAGCGTACATCACCAGATGGCTTTGATGGCAAGAGTTACCCTTGTACTTTTCAAAGTCGGGCACTTGAAATTTGTGCGGGACTTTCACATTTGGGACCAAGCAGAGATCTGCGGCGTCTTTTCCAAATAGATCCTGACCGCGAATGGCTTGCAGTTCCTTCTGCATTTCCAAGAACTGTTCCTGGAACTCATCCATTCTATTGAACATAGTTTCCTTCTTACCAGAAGGTGTTGGTGGAATCTGTCCTTCCGGGACAGTGTGCACCACAGGGGGCGGGACCGTGACTACGGCGGTGAATCTTGGCGCTTCCCGAAGTTTGTAACCTTCAGGAGTCTTCAGCATGCCCCTGGCATCTTCGCTTTCCCGAAGTTTGTAACCTTCAGGCTCAGCGGCTTCTGTTGTGATTCCCTGATCTTCAGTGATCGGCAGAACATATCCTTCTGGGATATAGTTAACAGGCATGCCCCAAGGACGATCTTTCGGTATCTGATACCTAGGATCATACCTCTCCACTATGGGCGTTGAGGTGATCTCTGAGATCACAGTTCGTTGTAGCTGAGCTTCTGCCATGGCTTGCATGTCGTTACGAGGCTTTCTCATATCCTCTCTTAGAGCGTCGATCTCTTCTTTCAACTCTCTATTTTCTTCCTCAAGATCATCCATCTTTTTCTGACGATTGGCCCGAGTATTATACGAATGAGACAGTTTGACTCTAGAACCGAGACACAAACGTCAGATTCGTAGGGAAGAAGAATACGCGATGTGAGCATGATGAATGCAATGATTATATTAATTGTTTAAGGTTTAATCAAAATAAACTTCGACAATTAGATTGCAAATATCAAACAGTGGGGAAACCCCTTTTTTATTGAAATTTAAAGGATTACAGAAATGGAAATACAGTAGATTACAAAGTGCAGAAACAGAAACCTAAACTAATGGGTCCCGAGTCCTCTCTGAAGAGAAATCAGGTGCTAATTCTGGTATCTTCCTTTTCTTTGACTGGGGTTCTTGGGCCGTTTTCGGGTTATCATTCCTTTTCCAGGTGAAAGGAGCGAGCAAATTCCTTTGGTCATCTTGATTATCCATAGCATGTTGCTCTAAAATCTCAATCAGAGCATCCTTATCTTTCAGTAATTGCTGTATTTTGATGCACTCTACGTCGAGGGTGCGGTACTTGTTCTTCCAAGCCCTCCTCTCCCGTTGAACTTTGTTGAGAGTAACCTGAAGCTTTTCAGTTTCCGTCATGAAGTACATGACAGATTCCCTCAGCGGAAGAATTTTGTAACGAGGATAAGGCATCTTTAGCTTGAGAGCTCTAGTTTGTACCCAATGGAGATAAGGCTCCACCGAGACACAGTCCGGTTTTCCCAGAGACTCTCGTCCTTTCTTATGAACATGCTTCCAAGCGTGCACTATTTCCATCTTTAGTGCTCTGTCGTTTTCTCCTTCTTTGAAGAAAAGACCTTCCAGATGAACACCCAGTGGGATGTGTCTCATCGGGTATCCAAATTGACGGCGAACCAATACCGGATGGTAGTTGATTCCTACTTTAGTTCCTATAAGGGGTACGTTGGGGAAGTTTCCACAACGGTCAATGATCCTGATTCCCTCATAAATCCTATTACACCAATCTATATCAGAGTTGGTAAGAGACATGATCTTCTGCGACCAACGTAAGGCACTCTTGCAATCCCAAAAAGCAGCAGACTTGGGCAAGTGAGAGATAAACCATTTGTAAAGCAAAGGTACACAGCATGTGATCTACCCTCCGCTGTACAAATTTCCCAGGTTTACAAAATGATACGCATCTGCGAGCAAAGTCGGCACAGGATTTCCAATGAGAAAAACCTTAATGGAGTTAATATCGACGAAGTTATTGATGTTAGGAAACAAAAATAACCCGTAGGTGAGCAAGACAAAGATGCTTTCAAAAGCAGGCACGTTTCCTATACTGGAAAAATATAGGGCCTTCCCCATCAAGAACTGGGCTGGCAAACTTTGGATGCCACCCTTAGTGGTTAGGTGAGTCCTAACTTCAGACTCGTCCAAATGAATTGCTCTTGCAATAGTCTGATTTTTTGGAATTTCTTCCAGTCCAGAAAATGGAGCTCGATCTGTAATGTGTAGATCGATCAGGTGAGAATACTCCTCCAGCGTTGGTGCGAGCTGGTAATCCTGGAATGTAAAACAGTGATAAACCGGATCATAAAACTGAATGAGCGCATCCATGATTCCGTCAATCACATGGACTCTTAATAGTGGTAGCAAACCTCCGTGCTTGGCTCTGAAAGCCTCTTGGTTAGTGATCAGCCTAGCTAACCTTCTCAAATCCTCTAGTTTTGGAACCTTGAAGGTACACTGGTGAGATCTCCTTCTACCGAAATCCATTAGTGCAATCCTTTTCTCTGATATTTGCAATCACAGTCTTAGTTTATTTTGAAAGAACAGAGAGACTAGAAGAGAAGATTTTTTGAATGTTTTAATGTTTTTTAAATGAATGCATGAATGCAGCACACAAAAACATAGAAAAAACATGGGGTCAAAGGGTCGTTGTCATGAAGTCAAGGCTCTACCCATCCCCAAAGGTTTATACTAAGGTGATTTTTGTACCTGTACTCATTATCATTAGCTCCTCCTAGGAAAGCAAAACAACAAGCGGATCGCCAGCGAGTTGTAGAGCAATCTTAGAGTAAGTGCCATTCACCGAGAATAGATCACCAGCCTCAAATGAGGGTAGTATCGCGTAACAACTATTTTCGATAGTTTCCGCACTACGAAAGGGTTTGGTTCCTCAGCTTCTCAGACTTAACAACCGGCCCATTGTCTAGGTGAGAGAATGGGTTGCGTTGGTCAGCCTCCACTGAGGTTGATGGTCGACCCCGTCGCCATCACTTATCTTAAGTGTATACTCATTCTTTCCACATACGGCATCACCCACATTCCCATTAGCAGAAAAATAAACATGTATAGCAATTAGGAAAAGCAGTATATATATTTGTCCTATACATCCTAGACCTATGAAGCTAAGAATCCTAAGTTCCTGACAGAAAATGGGTTCCCCGGCGGAAGCCCCAATCTGTGGTTTTCACAAAAGTGAAGAAAAAGGAAATCAGAAAAACAGAGACCGGCCCCACGGTGGGCGCCATTTTTTCTGTAGCGAGCGATTTTGGACGCGGTTCTTAAGCGCTGGTCGCTCTCTGCGGTTGAGCTTAAAACTACAGGTCGATTCATTTTTTATCCTATTGTGAGCTGAATAAGGAAGGGAAATAGATGTCTCCAATTAACCCTGCTTTGCATACTGAGTTTAAACAGCGGTCTGTTAGGTTACGGATGCTATCAATGTGGGGGGGCCTTTGTACTGGTTATTTGTATTTTTGCCAATACGGTTTTCTTTTTCTCTTTCTAGGACTTTCTGGCGGGGAACAAGGATTAGGATTTTAGGACTGATGCTTTTGAATTACTGCTTTTGATATGGGAGTATGGGGTTTGGGTTTTTTGTTGATTGTGCTCGCTAAGATCTTTTCTTTCGATCTTATGCCTACGTATTCCCGTTTACCGAAACAGGGAAATCAGAGTGTTCGTAGTTCCTCCTATTCTATGGGAGGAAATGATTGTTTTTGGTGTCTTGTTCAAAGCCCAAGACGTGAAGCGAAAGGTAGTTTGTATCTTGTTCAAAGCCCAAGATGTGAAGCTAAAGGGTTTATTTGTATCTTGTTCAAAGCCCAAGATATGAAGCTAAAGGGTTTTTTTTTTAGAGAGAATTTATCATTTTTAAAGAGAGAGTTGTATGTCACAACTGTTTATAAAGGAGAATTACTTTAACCGGGATATGCGGATCCTAGCAATACCAAAATTTCCTTTATAGGGGGTTTTAACCTGAAGGAGAAGACTTTAACTCGGTGTAGAGTAATGCCATCTTTCCTTAGGAATTTCTCATGCTAAAAGAGGGACAGTGGCATGGATGTAGATGATCCAGAGGCTTGCCGCTTACAGCGATTAGATGAAGGGAGTTGTTTGATGTTTGTGTACTGTGAACGAGGCACAGTTTTGATGCTAAAAGGTTAATTGGATTAACCAGTGATTTTCTTATACAAAGCCTAATAGGAGGCTAATATGTGTCTCGTACAAAGCCCGAGAGAGAGGCTAAAAGGTTTTGACTCAACGAGGGAATCTTTTGGTATCTCGTATAAAGCCCGAGATGGAGGCTATTGTTTATTTGGCTCAATAAGAACCTTTTTGTATCTCGTATAAAGCCCGATATGGAGACGAAAAGGGGTCATTGACTTAGCAAGGGAGTCTCTTATGTGTCTCGTACAAAGCCCGAGAGAGAGGCCGAATGTTGTTTGACTCCGCTGGGGAGAGTCGTTGTACAAAGCCCAAGAGGAGGCTATGGTGACTGTTCAGTTAAGTGACAGGTCCGGTATACTGATTTTGACAGAGAAAATCAGTTCTTATATGAGGAACATTGTACTCCTGGATTTGATTCAAGGATCCGGGTTATTCCTGTTCTTTAAGGAAGCGGGAAATCCGAAGTGTATTGAGATTGTCCGAGTCTGTGGGTTTCCTTCCTATTTAACGAAGGGGTCACTTGAGAATGTCTTTGAGACTCAAGGAAGTTAGATTGTCCATGACTAGAGTTTCATCTTTTGTACTATGCTTTGAGAAACAGTAGTAGACTCTATGAAAGGACTGTTCTATGAAGATGACTAAGTTCTGTTCCTATACCTCTAGGAGGTCGTCGGGACAATTTGTATGAAGCCCAAGAGGAGGCTGGAAACTTTTAAGAAGCCGACGGGTCCTTGTACTAAGCCCAAGAGGAGGCTATCATTCCCGGAGGAAGAGATCATTATACGAAGCCTAAGAGGAGGCTGTGAATACTTCTAAGAAGCCGTAGGGTCCTTGTACTAAGCCCAAGAGGAGGCGGGGTTGCTTTTAGGAAGCCTGTGGGTCCTTGTACGATGCCCAAGAGGAGGCCGATGCTTTTAAGAAGCCCGTGGGTCCCCAAATCCTGAAAAATTCAAGGCAATCTATTCACAAGGAATATATAAAGTCAGGAAAGTCTGAGAATTTGGAAGAAACTCAAGAGATGCCATTCACGGAGAAAAGATCATCTCTGGGGAGTAGAGTTTCTTGACAAGTGCTTTTAAGAAGCCTGTGGGTCCCCAAACCCCGAGAAATTCAAGGCAATGCTATTCACCGAGAATAGATCAAAGTCAGGAAAGTTCGAGAATTTGGAAGAAACTCAAGAGATGCAATTCACAGAGAAGAGATCATCTCTGGGGAATAGAGTTTCTTGACAACTTCTATGAGTGACAGTCTATGAAAGGGTTCACAGGGAATGCTGTCTTTCATATCTCCATATTGTTTAACCCCAAGAGGAGGGAAGACTGTGTCTGGTAATCCTACGGGGATCTAGTTGTCTATTTCTATGACTAAACGAAACGGCGTCACTTAGTTCTAGACGTAGCTGCCGGGGAAACTCTAAATATCTATACTATTATTACACAGTCGATATGAGTTTATGAAAGAAGACTTACAGTGAAACAACCCCACAATATAGTTATATGTATATGAAAGCGGTAAATGAAAGCAATAACCACTTACTCGGTTGTAGAGCTTCCATGCTGTTTGGTTAGTTGTTCAACAAAGAAAGATTGAAAACAACAGTATATTCAAAATCAAAGGAGAAAGTGCTTTGAAAAAGAAAGTTTTGGGGCTTACAGCTCAAGGAGAGGCCCAAAAAGTTTAAAGAAAAAGAGTGGGGCTTATAACACGAGGGTAGGCCCATATAATTTTTCCGTTTGAAATGGCGATCGCGCCGAGGTTTTCTTTTAACGCAGAGGGACTTATACAATAAGTGAGGCCCAAAAAGATTTTGGTTGAAAGGGGATTGGGTCTTATACTCTAATAGAGGCCCAAAGTATTTTTGAATGATTTATGAGGGTTGAATTAATCCAAAAACCCTAATTTGTTTTCAAAAATGTATTTAATTGAATAAAAATTCAATTAAAATGATCAAAATTGTTTAACCTGTGAAAAACAAATTGTGATTTTGGATTAATGCTTCAAAAATTAAGTATTGACCTACAAAATAATTAGAAAGCATTAAAAGTTGCAAAATCAATGTAGAAAAAATATTTAATATGTCAAAAACAATTAAAATATTAATTCTTTGCAAAAATATCAATTATATGAAATAAATAATATTTTTGGGATTTTTTGGGAAAATAAAATATTTTAACATTTTTGTGAATTATTAAAAAAAAGAATCAACTCAAAATCATTAAAACTCAGAGAGAAATTAATTTTTGAATCAATTAAATAAAATCACAAAATTCAAATATTTGAATTATTCAAAAATGGCGCCAAGAACACACCAAGAACACGCGCGTGTTCTGGGTTTGGCTGATTTGCATTTTCTCCTCAATCTCACTGAATACTTGATTATATCATGCAATCCACATATCATTATGCTCGTCTCAACCTCACGATCATGTCTATAACACTTAATTTCATTTAAATTAAACATATAACAAGAAATCATGAAAAATCCTCAAGAACCCTAATTTCTGCATGAAGGCTAGGATTTTTGATACACGATTCAAACAATGCAATTAATTGAGGGAAAACATTCCATGCATGATTATGAACATATGGCCAAATTATTGTGCGAGGAAATATGCATAGATTGAGAGATGGCCAAGTATATGCTTACCTCAAAGCCGTGACAGCAAGTGCAATGTGATTTTTGATTTGGAGGTGTTACAGATGAGTGGTGATGATCTGAACAGTTTCCCTACACCCTATGGAGTGCGTTTGAATGGTTGGACTTGATTGAAATTGGCTGGATCAATTTGTGGTACCTCAGCTGCATTTTGGTTGAAAATTTGAGCAACCAGCTGGTGATTTTGTGAAATTGGTGTTTCAGAAGTGATCTAAGTGTTTGATCAGCTCATATGTGATGTATGTGAGGTGTGTGAGTGATTGGTTTGATTGGAATTGCTCTCAAACTCAAAACCCGATAGTGACTTGCCTTAGAAGGCAAAATTGGAGTGAAAGAAGAGATTTTAAGGAAAGCATCTGTTTGATGGCTTTGGTGTACTCAAACTGATCACAATTGAGCTCTATTTATAGTAGAGCAAGTTTGTTTTGCAAGGAATAGTGAATGGCAGCTGGTAAGTAGGTTTGGCCAATGTTGGCAAATGAAAGTCCAAGTCTCCTCTAGCCATTGACTAGAGGTTAGGGCACAGAGCTTTGGTTCCCTTGGTCTTGGATAAGTCTTGACTGATTTCAGATGAGAATGGCTCAGTCCATGCCACCTTGATGCTTCCATTGAATGCTTCAATCCAAATTTGGAGTCTTGTCCCTATTTTGGCCATTCTAGGTTCAACATGCTATTTCTTGTTCCATGGACTTTGGAGGCTTGGCTCAGTGATTGTCCCCTTTAGATTTAATCCTCAGATGTGTCCAAGTGGATAGGAACATTTGAATTTGGCTGATTTTGGCAAATCGAGCCAAAATGCAAAATCTGCCTTGCCTTTGACAGATTTCAGCAAGGCAACTTGACAATGTCATATCTCATGGGGTAAGTTGAATTTGGCAATGTTCTTGGCCATTTTGGAAAGCCCTTACATGATACAACAACTGTTTGAACAAGTTTGGTTTTGATCTCTTTTGATTCCAAGTGAAAAATCCCTCTACATTTGGCAAAAAGTGAAGCATAATCTGACTTAGTGAAATTTTCACTAAGTGTTGGAACAAAGTGTGATTTCTTGATTTTGATCACTCCATAACTCAAAATCCTTAATGAATTGGACTTAGGTCTAGTTGAAGTTTTTGTAGAGGGTAACGAGGGCTACAAATCCATCTTTGGATGAGAAAAAATGGCCATGTGGTTTAGGAGTTATGATCCTCCAAAGTTAGTGTATTAGTGGTACTTTTTCCATAACTTAGAAAAATTTCTAAGTTTTATGGTTACCCCTTTTACAAGTTATCCAACATTCCTTCATTTTTCTTGATGAATGATGATTCAAATCATACATTAACATCATTTTAGGGTTAAAAATCCATTTTGGTGAAAAATCTCAAAAAGTCAAAGTTGACTTTTGTGCACAGTTAACTTTTTATCAGATGAATTCCAAATTGTGCAATTCTTCAGGAAATCATGTCCTTGACCTAAATCAAACTTGATGGACATGTTCCATGGGTGTCATATGGTATATTGGGGCATGTCCTAGGGTTTGGGAGCATGTCTTGGTTAAAAGTCAAAGTTATAGTTGACTTTTTCCTTAAAACCCTAATTGTGGTGCAGATGAAATTGAGACTTGTTGCTCAAGCTTCTTGGATTAATACATTGTTCCAAATGGATCAATATAGTTCATTAGAGACCCTCAAATCATGTCTTGAGGTCTTGGCTCTTGATTTGTCCCAAAAGTCAACTTAGGGGTGAATTAGGTCAAGAAACCCTAATTCCTGATTTTTGATGTATGCATCCCCTGAGGTCAAATTGACTTGATGCTTGGGTCCATGAGGTTCTATGGAGTACATTAGGTTGTGTTTTGGATATTTGGCTTATGCCCAGATGAAAATTTCCATCTGGAGGCCCTGGTCGACCAAAACCCTAATTTGGTGATACTGGCGATCTTGAGACTTGATCCACCTAGAAGGGAGCAACCTTGTGCTTAATCCTTGAAGTGGGAGTCCTTTTTGATTCATTGTGGATGTTTGAGAGGTTATACAAGTTGAAGATCATGTCATTCCTTGATTGATCCTTTGTCTAAGGCTCTGAGAGGGCTTAAAACCCTAATTTTGATTGTAGTGAATGCTCAACAACCCTTGAGGCATTTGGTGAGGTATGATGGTTCATCCATATTGTGATGATGATTTGCACAATGATGGGAAATATTAGTGGTCAAAATTTGGGGTATGACAAAATGAACTCAAGGTTTTCAAAAAGATTTTTGTCATCTCTTTTTCCTCAAGAGGTGGACAAATCTGGGCGGAAATTTCACGCCATCTCTGAGCATATTCTTTAAAGGTTTCCTTGTCCTTCTGCGACATGTCTCTAAGTTGATCTCTGTCCGGTACCATGTCCAGGTTATACTTATATTGTTGAACTAAGGCAGCACCAAGATCTCTGAAAGTAACGATCTTAGTGCGGTTTAAACCCATGTACCACTTGATTGCGACATAGGTTAAACTATCTTGGAAGTAGTGGATGAGTAGCTGTTGGTTCTCTGTCTGAGTTGACATTTTTCGAGCGTACATCACCAAATGACTTTGAGGGCAAGAGTTGCCCTTGTATTTCTCAAATTCGGGCACCTTGAGTTTGTGCAGAATTTTCACATTGGGGACCAAACAAAGGTCTGCGGCGTCCTTTCTGAATAGATCCTGACCGCGAATGGCATGCAGTTCCTTCTGCATCTCCAGAAATTGCTCCTGGAACTCATTTAATTTGTCGTACATACTTTCATTTCCACCAAAAAGTATCTGTGGAATATGTCCTTCTGGGACAGTGTGTACTACGGGTGGTGGTATAGTCATTACGGCAGTGACTCTTGGTGCTTCCCTATCCCGAAGATTGTAACCTTCAGGAGTTACTGTTATACCCCTTGCATCTTCGCTTTCCCGAAGTTTGTAACCTTCAGGCCCAACGGTTCCTGCTGCAGTTTCCGGATCTTCCGTGATCGGCGCAATATATCCTTCCGGGATATAGTTGAGTGGCATGCCCCAGGGACGATCTTTAGGCATGTTGTACCGAGGATCATATGTCTCCACTATGGGCGTAAATGTGATCTTTGAGATCACAGTCCGTTGTTGTTGCCTCTGAGTTGTTGCTAGAGATTGCATGTCACTGTGAAATTTTCTCAGATCCTCTTCTTTTAACAGTTGCTGAATTTTGGTACACTCTACATTGAGAATACGGTACTTATTTTTTTTCAAGATTTCTTTTCCCATCGAACTTTGTTGAGAGTGACCAAGAGTTTTTTTGTATCAGACATAAAATAAAGAACAGATTCCTTTAACGGAAGAACTTCTTGACGAGGGTAAGGCATCCTCAGCTTGAGGGCTCTAGTTTGTACCCAGTGGAGATAGGGTTCCACAGAGACACAGTCTGGTTTTCCTAGAGACTCTCTTCCTTTCCTGTGAACATGTTTCCAGGCATGCACTATTTCTGTCTTTAGTGCCCTGTCACTTTCTCCTTCCTTGAAGAAAAGACCTTCCAGATGAACATTACGCGGGATATGTCTCATCGGGTATCCGAATTGACGATGAACTAAAATTGGATGATAGTTGATTCCTCCTTTAGTTCCTATGAGGGGTATATTAGGGAAGTTTCCACAACGGTCAATGATTCTTATCCCGTCATAGATTCGATTGTACCAATCTATGTCAAAGTTGGTAAGAGACATGATTCTCTGTAACCAACGTAAAGTACTCTTATGATCCCATAAAGCAGCAGACTTAGGTAAATGGGAAGTGAACCATTTGTATAACAGGGGTACACAACATGGGATCATTCCTCTGCTGTACAAATTCCTTAAGTGTACAGAATGATAAGCATCTGCGAGCAAGGTCGGTACAGGGTTTCCAATCAGAAATATCTTAATGGCATTGATATCAATGAAGTTATCAATGTTGGGAAAAAGGAACAACCCATATGTGAGTAGCACAAAGATATCTTCGAAAGCAGTAACGTTTCCTACACTGGCAAAGTATAGGGCTTTCTCTATCAAAAACTTGGTTGGTAAACCTTGGATTCCATCCTTAGCGGTCATGTGAGTCCTGACTTTTGACTCGTCCAAATAGATTGCTCTTGCAATGGTTTGATCCTTTGGAATTTCTTCCAGTCCAGAAAAGAGAGATTGGTCAGTAATGGGTAAATCAGTCAGGTGAGAGTACTCCTCCAGTGTTGGTGCTAGTTGATAATCTTGGAATGTGAAGCAGTGATAAACCTGATCGTAGAACTGAATCTGCGTGGACAGGATTCCTTCAATTACATGGACCCTTAAAAGAGACAGCAGTCCTCCGTATTTAACTTTGAAAGCATTAGGGTTGGTGATCATCCTTGCCAACCATCTTAAATACTCTAATTTTGGAACCTTGAAGGTATACTTGTGAGTCTTTCTTCTACCAAAATCCATAACGCAATCCTTCTCTCTGATATTTGCAATCATTGTCTTAGTTTAATTTGTAAAAAGAGAGAGTAGATGAGAAAATTTTTCTTTGTTTAAAGTTTTTTTAATGAATGAATGCATGAATGCAGCAAACAAAAACATAAAAAAACATGGGTTCAAAAGTTCAGCGTCACGAGCATGAAGTCATGGCTCTCCCCATTTCCAAAGGCTGTACTATGGTGAATTTTGTACATGTCCTCAAAATCATTGACCCCCCTTGGGATAACAACAACAGGCTGGTTCACCTGAGCGAGCTATAGTATCTTAAGGTAATCTCAAATGAGGGTAGTATCGCGTGACAACTATTTTTGATAGCCTCCGCACTACAAAATAGTCACATGGTCTCAGTCTACTAAATCCTCAGTTTCATGGATACCACAATCGAACAATATGCTTTTGCAACCGAAGTCACTAAACATTGAATCCACAAAGGGTATCTCCACTGATTCGATGGTCTACCAGAATTGCTTATTCGGGAATCACTCCCTGTAAGACCACCCATCTATGCCATCACTTATCTTAGGTATCACTCAAACTTTCCACATGCGGCATCACCCGCAGTCCCATTAGCAGAAAAATAAACACGGATATCAAGTAGGAAAAGTAATATATATATTCATTCCTAAAACTAACATCCTAGACCTCTTAAGAATTCTAGTCTATATCCTAAACAGATCAAAGACGTCCCCGGCAGATTTTCCATTTTCCTGTAGGGTGCGATTTTTGTCGGTGATGCGACCACCTTATCGCAAAGGGGTTTTCCTCCTCGAGGAGGAATGGGGTGCTACTTTCTAATTTCATATTTATCCCGTGAAGCTGGAAGGGAAAGGGAAGCTATCTAAAACTAACCTCGCACACGAATGTTTAACTAAACAAACGCTTAAAGAGATTGGGGGTCCGGGGTCAGGTTATACAATGGGGAGTTGTCAATTACCCATCCTCTATGTGGTTATCCACAGGTTGTTAGCTTTAGGTTATTCTTTATACTTGATGGTGTTTATCCGTTAATGGGTTGGGAAAGTTTCTTGGGAAATATGAGCGAGAGAGTGAGTTTTTGTTGATGTTCGGGTTTTTCCGATCTTTATGGTAAGGTACTGGACCTAAGTTTTGATTGGTGTGAAGGTATTGGACTTAGAGTTTTTGATTGGTATGCTCGCTAAGATTTCACAATCTTATGCCTACGTATTCCCGTTTAAAAGAAGCAGGGAAATCAGAGCAATCATAGTTCCTCCTATTCTAAGGGAGGAAAAGGATATTTTGGTGTCTCGTTCAAAGCCCGAGATTGAAGCTAAATGGGGTATTTGTGTCTTGTTTAAAGCCCAAGATTGAAGCTAAAAGGTTGAGTGAGAGAGAATTTGTCATCTCTAAAGGGAGACATCTCGTATGTTTATCACAACTGTTGGGTGACTGTTTATAAAGGAGGATTACTTTAACTGGGATATGAGAATCCAGTAATGCCATAATTTCCTTTATAGGGGATTTATCCTAAAGGAGAAAACTTTAACTCAGTGTAGAGCAATGCCATTTTTCCTTAGGAGTCTTTCATGCTAAGAGATGGACAGTGGCTTGGATGTAAATAATCCAGAGGCTTGCCACTTATAGCAATTAGATGAGAGAGGAAGTTTACCAGGATAAAAGATGGACTACAGCTTGGATATTTGAATCAACAAGTGTGCCACTTATAGCAGTTATCTGGGTTTAGTGTTTGTTTTGATTTATCTGTTTTGATAAGTGATAAACAGAGAAATGATTTCCTACAGAGAGGTTTTGATTTCCTTGGAGGGTATGTTGATTTTTGTGTGCCTTGATCAAAGCCCAAGGTTGAAGCTAAGGGGTTGATTGACTCCACTAGGGAAGTCCTTATACAAAGCCTAATAGGAGGCTATGAATGACTGACTCAACAAGAGAGTTTTTATCTATCTTGTACAAAGCCCAAGATTGAGGCTAAAAGAGACTGACTCTTTGAGGATATAATTATACAAAGCCTAAGAGGAGGCTAAAAAGGATTTTGACTCCGCCGGGGGGGGGGTTTGTATGTGTCTTGTACAAAGCCCAAGATAAAGGCTGAAAAGAAGACTGACTTTGTAGGAACGAACTCTTTATCTGTCTTGTATAAAGCCCAAGATTTGAGGCTAAACGGAGACTTTACTGACTCGGCTAAGGATATTTTAGGTATCTCGTACAAAGCCCAAGATAGAGGCTGAACTGAGTTTGACTCTGCTTGGGAAATTATTTCTCAAAGCCTAAAAGAAGGCTGAGAGGAATTGACTCCGCTGGGGAAGATATTTGTCCCAAGCTTAAGAGAAGGTTATGACGATTTATGTCTTGTACAAAGCCCAAGATTGAGGCTAAAAGGGTTTGACTCAACAAGAGAGTACTTTTATTTGTCCTGTACAAAGCCCAGGATTGTGGCTGAACAAGCTGGAGAAATCATTATACAAAGCCTAAGAGGAGGATAACTGTTGCTAGGGGAAATCTTTATATCAAACCTAAGAGGAGGCTGAAAAAAGATTGAGTCAACAAGAGAGTGGTTTTATCTGTTTTGTACAAAGCCCAAGATTGAGGCTGAAAGGGTTGACTTAACAAGAGAGTGCTGAAAGGTGATTGACTCAACAAGAGAGTCTGAAAAGTGGTTGACTCAACAAGAGAGTCTGCAAAGTGATTGACTCAATAAGAGAGTCTGAAAATGTTAGCTCCGCTGGGGAGAATCATTGTAGAAAGCCCACGAGGAGGCTGGCTATGCTGAGAAAATGAAGGATCATTATACAAAGCCTAAGAGGAGGCTAGCTTCTACTGGGAATTATTGAGATCCCGAGGCAGGTCCAAATGGGGAATCAACTTTTGCTGAGGGTTACAGAAGAGTTGGGGTATCAGATACCTTGAGGTTCTGATAGTGTTATACTGATGATAAACTGACCCTAGTTGGGGATTTTTAGGAGAGAGAATGGGTTTTAACTCTGCTGGAGATTAATCCAGACTGACCAGGGTTTCTCCTATGTTTATAAAGTGCTTGAGAATTTCTTTGGGATCTGAAAGGGGATTTAGACTGTCCAAGTCTATTAGTACGGAAGAATTTATCTTTGTATAACGCCCAAGAGGAGGCTGACTCTTTTATGGGATGAGTATCAACCCTATGTCATACCCCAAATTTTGACCACTAAGATTTCCCATTATTGTGCAAATCATCATCACAATATGGATGAACCATCTTGCCTCATCAAATGCCTCAAGGGTTGTTGAGCATTCACTACAATTAAAATTAGGGTTTAATCCTTCTCAGAGCCTTAGACAAAGGATCAATCAAGGAATGACTTGATCTTTAACTTGTCTAGCCTTTAAAATATCCACAATGGATCAAGAGGACTCCCACTTCAAGGATTAAGCACAAGGCTGCTCCCTTCTAGGTGGATCAAGTCTCAGGATCGACAGTGTCACCAAATTAGGGTTTTGGTCGACCAGGGCCTCCAGATGGAAATTTTTCATCTGGGCACAAGCCAATGATCCCAAACATAACCTAATATACTCCATGGAACCTCATGGACCCAATCATCAAGTCAATTTTGCCTTAGGGGATGCATTCATCAAAAATCAGGAATTAGGGTTTCTTGACCTAATTCACCCCTAAGTTGACTTTTGGGACAAGTCATGAACCAAGACATCAAGAGAGGATTTGAGGATCTCCAATATGCCATATTGATCCATTTGGAACAATGGATTGATCCAAGAAGCTTGAGCAACAAGTCTCAATTTCATCTGCACCACAATTAGGGTTTTGCGAGGAAAGTCAACTGTAACTTTGACTTTTGACCAGGACATGCTCCCAAACCCTAAGACATGATTCAATATACCCTATGACACCCATGGAACATGTCCATCAAGTTTGATTTAGGTCAAGGACATGATTTCCTGAAGAATTGACAGTTTAGAATTCATCTGATAAAAAGTCAATCGTGCAAAAAAGTCAACTTTGACTTTTTGAGATTTTTCACCAAAATGGATTTTTAACCCTAAAATGATGTTAATGTATGATTTGAATCATCATTCATCAAGAAAAATCAAAGAAAGTGGGATAACTTGTAAAAGGGGTAACCATAAAAACTTAGAGAAATTTCTAAGTTATGGAAAAAGTGACACTAATGTGCCAACTTTGGAAGACCATAACTCCTAAACCACAAGGCCATTGTTCCCCATTCAAAGCTTGATTTGTAGATCACATTGTCCTCTACAAAAGCTTCATACTGACCTATGTCCAAATTCCTCATGGATTTTGAGTTATGGAGTGATCAAAATCAAGAAAAGTCACTTTGTTCCAACACTTAGTGAAAATTTCACTAAGTTAGAATCTGCCTTTACTTTTTTCCAAATGTAGGGGGATTTTTCACTTGGATTCAAATGAGATCAAAACCAAACATGTTCAAACAGTTGTTGTATCATGTAAGGGCTTTCCAAAATGACCAAGAACATTACCAAATTCAATTTGGGCTATGAGATATGACATTGGCAAGTTGCCTTGCTGAAATCTGCCAAGGCAAGGCAGATTTTTGCACTTTTGGTCGATTTGCCAAAATCAGCCAAATCTAAATAGTCCTATCCACTTGGACACCTCTGAGGATTGAATCTAAAGGGGACAATCACTGTGCCAAGCCTCCAAAGTCTTTGGAACAAGAAATAGCATGTTGAACCTAGAATTGCCAAAATAGGGACAAGACTCCAATTTTGGATTGAAGCATTCAATGGAAGCATCAAGGTGGCATGGACTGAGCCATTCTCAACTGAATTCAGTCAAAACTTATCCAAGACCAAGGGGACCAGCAGCCTGTGCCCTAACCTCTAGTCAATGGCTAGAGGAGACTTGGATTTTCATTTGCCAACATTGGCCAAACCTACTCAGCAGTTGCCATTCACTATTCCTTTCAAAACAAACTTGCTCTACTATAAATAGAGCTCAATTGTGATCAGTTTGAGTACACCAAAGCCATCAAACAGATGCTTTCCTCAAAATCTCTTCTTTCACTCCAATTTTGCCTTCTAAGGCAAGTCACTATTGGGTTTTGAGTTTGAGAGCTTTTCCAATCAAACTAATCACACACACCTCATATACATTACATATGAGCTGATCAAACACTTAAACAACAACTGGAACACTAATTTCTCAGAATCACCAGTCAATTGCTCAAGGTTTTAACCAAGTTGCAGTTGAGATGCCATGAAGTGATCCAGCCAACTTCAATCAAGTCCAAGCATTCAAACACACTCCATAGGGTGCAGGGAAGCTGTTCAGATCATCACAATTCTTCTGTAACACCTCCTACTCAGAAATCAATTTGCTCTTGCTGTCACGACCTAGAGGTAAGCCTAAACTTGGTCATCTCTCAATCTATGCATATTTTCTCGCACAATACTTTTGCCAAATGTTCATAATCATGCATGGAATGTTTTCCCTCAAGTAATTGCTTTGTTTGAATCGTGTATCAAAAATCCCAGCCTTCATGCAGAAATTAGGGTTCTTGAGGATTTATCGTGATTTCTTGTTTTATGTTTAATTTAAATGAAATTAATTGTCATAAACATGATCGTGAGGTTGAGACGAGCATATTGATATGTGGATTGCATGATATAATCAAGTATTCAGTGAGATTGGATAGAAAATGCAAATCAGCCAAACCCAGAACACGCGCGTGTTCTTCAGCTGTTCTTGGCGCCATTTCTTTCAAATTCAAATATTTGAATTTTGTGATTTTATTTAATTGATTCAAAAATTAACTTCTCTCTGAGTTTTATTGATTTTGAGTTGATTCTTTTTTTAATAATTCACAAAAATGTTAAAATATTTTATTTTCCCAAAAAATCCCAAAAATATTATTTATTTCATATAATTGATATTTTTGCCAAGAATTAATATTTTAATTGTTTTTGACATTTAAAATATTTTTTCCCTCTTGATTTTGTAAATTTTAATGCATTCCAATTATTTTGTAGGTCAATACTTAATTTTTGAAGCATTAATCTAAGATCACAATTTTTTTTTCATATGTTAAACAATTTTTATCATTTTAATTGAATTTTTATTCAATTAAAACACATTTTGAAAACAAATTAGGGTTTTTGAATTAATTCAACCCTCATAAAACTTTTTCAAACACTCATGGGCCTCTATTAGAGTGTAAGACCCAACCCTTTGTAAATACAAACAATTTTTGGGCCTCACTTATTGTATAAGTCCCGTTGTATTTCAAAAATTTGGCGCGATCACCGCCCGTTTAAAACAAACATCTGGGCCTCTCCTTGAGCTATAAGACCCATTCAAAACTTTTGGGCCTCTATTAGAGTGTAAGACCCAATCCCCTTTTAACCAAAACAATTATGAGCCTCACTTATTGTATAAGTCCCTCTGCGTTAAAAGAAAACCTCGGCGCAATCGCCATTTCAAACGAAAAAATCAATTGGGCCTACCCTCGTGTTATAAGCCCCACTCTTTTTCTTTATACCTTTTTGGGCTTCTTGAGAGAGTGTAAGACCCATCCCTGTGTACAGAAAACCTTTTTTGGCCTCAGTCACTTGTATAAGTCCCTCTATACAAATTCAAACAGTGCGATCACTGATAAAACCCTGGGCCTCTCCTTGAGCTGTAAGCCCCAAATCTTTCTTTTTTTCAAAGCACTTTCTCCTTTGATTTTGAATTATATTGTTGTTTTCAATCTTTCTTTGTTGAACAACTAACCAAACAGCATGGAAGCTCTACAACCGAGTAAGTGTTTATACGCTTTCATTTACCGCTTTCATATACATATAACTGTATTGTGGGGCTGTTTCGTTGTAAGTCTTCTTTCATAAACTCATATCAACTGTGTAATAATAGTATAGATATTTAGAGTTTCCCCGGCATCTACGTCTAGAACTAGGTAAAGTCGTTTCGTTTATTCGTAGAAATAGTCAAAACTAGATCCCCATAGGATTACCAGACACAGTCTTCCCTCCTCTTGGGGTTAAACAATATGGAGACATGAAAGGCAGCATTCTCGGTGAACCCTTTCATATACTGTCACTCGTAGAAGTTGTCAAAGAAACTCTACTCCCCAGAGATGATCTTTTCTCCGTGAACGGCATCTCTTGAGTTTCTTCCAAATTCTCGAACTTTCCTGGCTTGATCTATTCCTCGTGAATAGCCTGTCTTGAATTTCTCGGGGTTTGGGGACCCACAGGCTTCTTAAAAGCACTTGTCAAGAAACTCTCCTCCCCAGAGATGATCTTTTCTCCGTGAATGGCATCTCTTGAGTTTCTTCCAAATTCTCAAACTTTCCTGGCTTGATCTATTCCTCGTGAATAGCCTGTCTTGAACTTCTCGGGGTTTGGGGACCCATTGGCTTCTTAAAAGCATCGGCCTCCTCTTGGGCATTGTTCAAGGACCCGCAGGCTTCCTAAAAGCATCCCCGCCTCCTCTTGGGCTTAGTACAAGGACCCGTCGGCTTCTTAGAAGTATTCACAGCCTCCTCTTAGGCTTCATATAATGATTTCTTCCTTCGGGAATGATAGCCTCCTCTTGTGCTTCATACAAGGACCCGTCGGCTTCTTAAAAGCTTCTAACCTCCTCTTGGGCTTCGTACAAATTGTCCCGACGACCTCCTAGAGGTATAGGAACAGAACTTAGTTATCTTCATAGAACAGTCCTTTCAAAGAGTCTACTACTATTTCTCAAAGCATAGTACAAAAGATGAAATTCTAGACACGGACAGTCTAATATCCTTGAGTCTCAAAGACATTCTCAAGTGACCCCTTCGTTAAATAGGAAGGAAACCCATAGACTCGGACAGTCTCAATATCCTTTGGATTTCCCGTTTCCTCAAAGAAAAGGAAATATCCCCGATCCTCGAATCAAATCCTTGAATACAGTGTTACTCATATAAGAACTGATTTTCTCTTTAAATCAGCATACTGGACCTGTCACTCAACTGAAACAGTCACCATAGCCTCCTCTTGGGCTTTGTACAATGATCCTCCCCAGCGGAGCTAACAATTTTCGCCTCCATCTCAGGCTTTATACGAGATACCAAAAGACTCCCTCGTTGATTCAAAAAACGTTTAGCCTCTCTCTCGGGATTTGTACGAGACACATAAGAGACTCCCTCGTTGAGTCAATCACCCATTTCGCCTCCATCTCGGGCTTTATACGAGATACAAAAAGGTTCTTATTGAGCCAAACAAATTTCATCCTCTATCTCGGGCTTTGTACGAGATACAAAAACACTCTCTTGTTAAGTATAAAAGATCCTCTTGCAGGATCAACCCCTTTTAGCCTCTCTCTCGGGCTTTGTACGAGACACAAAAGCACCCTCTTGTTGGGCCAATAGCCTCCTCTTAGGCTTTGTATAAGAAAACCACTGGTTGATCCAATCAACCTTTTAGCATCAAAATTGTGCCTCGTTCACAGTACACAAACATCAACAACTCCTTCTCCTTCATCTAATCGCTGTAAGTGGCAAGCCTCTGGATTATTTACATCCACGCCACTGTCCCTCTTTTAGCATGAGAAATTCCTAAGGAGAGATGGCATTGCTCTACACTGAGTTAAAGTCTTCTCCTTCAGGTTAAAAATCTCCTATAAAGGAAATTATGGCATTACCGAATTCACACATCCCGGTTAAAGTAATTCTCCTTTATAAACAGTTGTGACATACAACCCCCTCTTTAGAGATGACAAATTCTCTCTAAAGTCAAACCCCTTTAGCTTCACATATTGGGCTTTAAACAAGATACAAATAGACTCCTCAGCTTCATATCTTGGGCTTTGAACAAGATACAAATCACCTTTAGCTTCACATCTTGGGCTTTGAACAAGATACAAACCACCTTTCACTTCACGTCTTGGGCTTTGAACAAGACACCAAAACACCCATTTCCTCCCATAGAATAGGAGGAACTACGAACTCTCTGATTTCCCTGTTTCGGTAAATGGGAATACGTAGGCATAAGATTGAAAGAAAAATCTTAGCGAGCACACTAAACAAAAACCCAAAATCCCATACTTTCATATATCTGTCTTAACGTCCTAACCAATAGCCTAAAAAAACCCTTTCCAACAAAATAACCTAGGAGAGACCCCGAATCTTTGTAGCATCTGTAAACCAACAGTTTTGACTGTTTAACCTCAGTTTGCAAGCAGGGTTAATTGGAGACATCTATTTCCCTTTCTTAATCAGCTTTAATAGGATATAAAATGAATCGAACTGTAGTCCCAGAGCGGTAGTGCTTCGCAACCACATCCAAAAATCGCTCGCTACACCCTAAAATTGGTATGAGGTTTTGAATTTTTTTAGAAAGACATCTCTAACGAAGGATGACTAAGTTCTGTGTTATACCTTTAAGAGGTCTTCAGGGTCCATGTATTAATCCCAAGAGAAGGCATGAGAACTTCTAAGAAGCCGAAGGGTCCTTGTACAAAGCCCAAGAGGAGGCAGAGATGCTTTTAGGAAGCCTGTGGGTCCCAAACCTAAGAAAAGTTCAAGAAAGGTTTCACCGAGAATTAATCCTTTAGTGAACAGTTCTAGGGTTTGAAGAAATTCAAGAGAAGTTTCACCGAGAATAATTCATCTCTGGGGAATAGAATTTCTTTGACAATTTCTAATAGTGACAGTCTGAGAAAAGGTTCACCGAGAATACTGACTTTCTCTTTATTCCATATTGTTTAAGCCTAAGAGAAGGCAATACTGTATCTGGAAATCCTATGGGGAGCTAGTTTTGACTGTATTAAAGAGTGACCAACTGGCTTTACTTAGTTCTAGACCTAGTTGCCATGGAAAACTCTAAATAGATATACTAGTATATATACAGTTGATATATGACAAGTATTTAAAAGGATATGAAAGGAGGACTTACAGTGGAGTCGCTTCCCACAATACAGTTATATATATGAAAGCAAGTAAATGAAAGCTGATAAAGAACTTACAGGTGAGCAAGCTTCCATGCTGTATTGTTAGTTGTTCAAAGAAATTAAAGAAAGTTTTGATAACAACTATATTTTTGAACCTAAATCAATGGCAAGTTATTTTTGAAAAGATTATTGGGGCTTATACTCAAGGAGAGATCCCAAATGAAAACAGTAATTTTACCGTTGTTTGTAAACTGTAATGGGTCTTATACAATGACTGAGGCCCAAAGAGGTTTTCTGTACAAAGGTATGGGTCTTACAACTCAAGGAGAGGCCCAGAGTTTTTTTTTTAGAAAAGGAATGGGGCTTATAGCTCGAGGAGATGCCCCAGTGATTTGATTTTGAATTGGCGATTGTGCCGAGATTTTTGAAAGTGTGTTGGGACTTATACAATGTCTGAGGCCCAAAAAGGTTTTGGGTAAGAAAAAGATTGGGTCTTACACTCTATTAGAGGCCCATGAGTGTTTGAAAATGTTTGGTAATGATAAAAAACCAAAAGAAACCCTAATTTCCATTTTTTAAAAGTAATTCTTTAAAGAAAATTAACAAAAATGATAAAAAAATACCAAATAAGTTTAAATAAACCACTTGTGATTTTTGGTTAAGGTTTTAAAAATGAGGTTTTAATCACAAGATGATTTAGAACTCATTTGGTTTTGATTTTCAAGATAAAAATTCACTTTTAAAATGTTTAAAAACAATAAAAATGAATTTATTCACAAAAATACCAACTATATTAAATAAATAATATAAATATGATTTTTTTGTAGAATAAAATACTTTAATATTTTTGTGATTTTTTCAGAAAAAGAACCAATAAAAAATGATTAAAATTGAGAGAGAAATTAGTTTTCCAATTAATTAACTAAAACATGAAAAAATTTAAAAAAACCAAAAATAAGGGAAATGGCAAAATGGTATGGGTGGGGTTTGAACCCACGACCATGAAGCCAAACACACATGCGCGCTACCACTGGGGTGGTGATACACCGTGTATCAAAACCACCCCATAAATATATAAGGGGTGCCTTATTTTAGGCCTGGGTAAGGCAAGGCAAGGCCAGCTTTTGGGCCATTTACGTGAAGCCTGTAACTTTCTCATTTCTCCATGGATTGGGACAAAATTTATTGCATCTGGCCTAGAATTTCCCAAGGAATCCAATGGTGGTCTTGGTTTTTTCAAATGAGGTCCCTATTTTAAAACCCGATAGTGGTTTTAAAATAGGCCTATATTTACATTTTCTATGCTAACACATGGTATAGGCAAGAATTACATGGAAAATTGATTCAAACACAACATATATAACATGTATGAGATGTTTATGATCACTTGACTTCAAAGCAATGCATAATTCAAGGAGTTCAAGCTGTCATGCACATACCTCTTGGAGCTTCTTGTGCTATCTGCCAAGTTCCTTATGCCAGAAGTAATTTGATACTTTGGACACTCTCAATTGATCCCTTAGAAGCTTTTAGAATGGATGGAACCAGCTGGAATCCTTAGGAACAAATTTTGGCTCTTTCTTGCAAAAGGGGCAAAAGTGACCAATATGGCAACTCTCTCAAATGGTGTTCCGGATGAGGGGAACCATTTGGGACAGTTTGAGGATGATATTTGGAGTGTGTTTGAGGCTTTGTCTATTTTTGGAAGTGACTGAATCAAGACATGGCTTGAAAAATGCAAAAAAGTCAATTTTTGAGGTTTTGGAGGTTGACTTTGTGATTTTGGTGTTTCATGTCACAAGTGAGTGTTTGAACAGCTTAGATACAACATGTTAGAGGTGTTTGGATCATGAGCTATGGTGGAATTGCTCTCTAATTCAAAAACTCAGAGATACCTTGCAAAAGAAGGCATTTTGGCCTAAATAGAGGGATTTTGAGGAAAGCAAGTGTTGTAGTGCTTTGGTGTGCTCAAACTGAGCATAAATGAGCTCTATTTATAGTAGAGCAAGTTTGTTTTGCAAGCAATAGTGAATGGCAACTACAACAGGCCTTTGGCCAATTGTTATCAAATGGAATCTCAAGTCTCCTCTAGCCATTGACTTGAGGTTATAGCACAGGCCTAAGGTTCTTTGGTTCAGGGATAAGTCTTGACTGAACTTGGATAACATTGTCTTGATGAATGCCACCTCTATGCATCAGTTAAATGCTTTGAAACAAAATTAAATATTTGAAGCATCTTTGAATTTTAGGGATGACATGCCTAAACATAGATTCATGGACTTGTGAGGCTGATGAATCAGTGTTTGTCCCTTGGTTGTTCCCCCTTGAGGTGTGCAGATGGATAACCATGTTTGAATTTGCCCAAATTGATCAATTCGAGCACTAAGGTACAAATCTGCCATGCAAAAACTGTTTGCAGCAAGGCATGTTGCAACTGTCATAACCTCTAGCTCAGGTGGAGTTTGATGGAGTTCTTGGACATTTTGGAAAGCTGACATATCCTATTTCAACATGATGTCCAACTTTGGTTTTGAATCAACTTGAATTACAATGAAAAATTCCTCTATATTTTGGAAAAAATAAGGCAGATTCTGACTTAGTGAAAATTTCACTAAGTGTTGAAAAAATGTCACTTTCATGTTTTTTGTGATTTTGCTCAAACAATAACTTAAAATTCATGATGAATTGGAATGAGGTCTAGTTGACATATTTGAATTATGTAACATGAACTTCAATTTGAGCTTTGAATGGGAGAAAAAGGCCTTAGGGTTAGAGAGATATGGCCTTGCAAAGTTGGTACCCTAGCCACTTTGTTCCATAACTTAGAAAAATTCTAAGTTTTTTTATGGGTACCCCCTTTTACAAGTTAACTCACTTTCTTTGATTTTTCTTGATGAATGATGATTCAAATCACATATTAACATTGTTTTAAGGTTAAGGAACCTTGGTTGACCAAAAATCCAAAAAGTCAAACTTTGACTTTTGTACAGTTGACTTTTTTCATTAGATAAAATTTTGACTTTGTGATCCTTTTATGAAATCAATCCTTGGACTTGATTAAACTTCATGGATGGCGTTCAAGGGTATTTAGGAATTCCTTGGACCCCTCCCCAAGGTTTGAGATCAAGGGTAGGTCAACAGTCAAGGATAGGGTTGACTTTTTCCATCAGAAACCCTAATTTATGATCAGATGGTTTTGAGCTCTTGGGGCTTATAACTTGAGCTCTTTGAGTCAATCAAATCTTGTAAACATGCCAATATGATGTATTTGAGGTCTTTGAAGTTCATTTTGAAGATTCAAGTCATGCCTCACTTCACAAGTTAACTCAAGGGTTGAATTAGGTCAAAACCCTAATTCCTGATTTTTTTGATAGATGGGCCCTCAAGGTGATTTTGCTATTGTGAATGGGCTCTTGAGATCCTTTTGAGCTTATATGGCCATACATTGAGGCATTGGCTCATATCCAGATGGAAATTTTCATCTGGAGGCTTCATTCGACCAAAACCCTAATTTGGTGACACTGGCGATCTTGAGGCTTGATCCACTTGGAATGTTGCAATCTTATGCTTGATTCTTGACGTGAGAGTCCTCTTGATCCCTCATGGATGTTGGAGAGGTTAGACAAGTTGAAGATCATGTCTTTTCTTGATTGATCCTTTGTCTAAGTGCTTTGAGAGGGCTCAAAACCCTAATTCTTGATTGTAGTGAATGCTCACCCATTTTTGGAGAGACTGATGAGGTATGATGGTACATCCATATTGTGATGATGATTTGCACAATGATGTGAAATCTTGGTGGTCAAAATTTGGGGTATGACAGCAAGAAAGGATTCATCCCTCTTGATCCTAAGTGTGGATCCAATCTGAATGGAGTTTTCAGAACTGTTGAGGTAAATAGGGTTCGTTCAGAGAGAATCCTAGTTACTTGAGTTAAGGGTGGCAGCCTTGGTTTCTCAACAAGTTGTGTGTCAAAAAAGATACTTGCAAAAGATTGAATACTTGATAAGTGTTCATGAGGTGATCTGGCAGAGTGTGGCTTCAACAGTGAAACATGATTATTGAACAAGGATTTAAGATCAATTTCTATTTGTTTTACTCACAAGTATTTAATTAATTATCCTTGAATGTGAAGTTCAAGATTCCTGATGTTCAACACGATGTTGGAACATCTCTTCATCTGGTTTGTGCAGAATCATGGGAGGGGTACTGCATAAGCTTTTGGATCTATTTCTCTTGGGTGTTGACCTAAGAATCTGCTTCAGTGTGGTGTGGCAGAAGCATCTGATTTCTTGAGAGTTTTCTAGCAAGAAACTGGTCTAGACAATGGTGATGTGGAAGATGAAGAAGAAGACATCATAATCTTGATGGGTAGTTCTTGGATCAGTTTATTTTTTATCTAGGAGTATTGGAGTGAAGTAGGTGTGTTTAAGTTGTTACTAGAAGCGTCTGGTGTTTATCTGGAAAGTGTCCTGGCAAGAGACTTGTCCAGAAAAGAGTGCTGGTGATGGCACATTTTGGATCAGTTTATTTTTTATCTAGGTACTTAGGAGCATGGGATCTTGCTCATCTTAGAGGTCAAGGTTAAGTGGCAGTTATCTCTGACTTTCTACAAACTGCTCTACTAAGTAAAGTGGCATTCTTTGGTATGGCTATGGTGTAGTCTATGACTACTTTATCTTCTGAAGATTCAGACGTGGCAGGTGTGAAGTCTTTGGAGTTTCAAAGCAGCTAGTTATCAAGGTGTGAGCTTGAATGGAATATATGTGATAAGATTAAGCAGGATGGAGGTTGTCTACTCAAACTTGGTTGTTGAATCAAGTCTATTAGAGCATGTAACTCTTGATCTGTTAAAGGGAGGAGGTTCTTCTAAGTGGCAGAAGGAGGAGCTGAATTCAGCAACTGGATGTTGTATCAGAATGTTCTTACGTCTAGCTTAACATCAGGATCTCAGCTGGTGATATGGCACATCAGCTTAAGATAAGGTGATCTACAAGAGAATGGAAGTTATGGATGCTTCAAAAAGGTCTATCTCATGCAGTTTGCGGGAGCTATTGATGGAGAAGATGTTACATGTCTAAGGCTTGGTGGATCCAAGATGTCTTGCTATGGAGCAAGTAGTTTATGTAACTTGAAGATCATATTTCATTGGTGGATCAGTGTATCTTGTGGGAGTTCTGAACAAGGATAAGATCAGTCAAAAAGTGGTATTTTGTTGATCTTTAGTGTGCATTCAAGCAGGGTGCTTGGAACTAATTACTCTTGGGCAGAAGGTAATTGGTTGAAAACGTAAGGAGGTTCTGGTCTATCTTGGAGCTTGTGGTAGAAGTTCTAAGTTGAGGATGGAAGATTACCTTATTTTGGTGGATGAGAGTTTATTTCTCTCTTTGGTTATCTGGAGTTCTTGTTGATCAACCTGGTGGCGCAGTGTTGTGTGAAGATCTTCAGTTGGATTACTATGCAGAGAGTAAGTCCAGTGGTGGAGAATATCAAGAACTATGTTGATTGGAGACTGTGATATGTGAAGGATGTCCTAACTGATGTTAAAACATCTTCTGGGTTGGTTATCCTTGGAGTAGGATGCTAAGTTATGAGTGTGGAACTTGACACTCACATCTTGTCTAAGAGGTATTTATCTTATCATACGGGAGAATGATGGATAAAGGATTGTCTTGTAGCGTGCAATTTTTGTCGGTGACGCGACCACCTTATCGCCATGGGTTTCTCCTCACCGCAATGGTAGGAGTGAGGTGCTACTTTCTGATTTCTTATTTATCTCGTGAAGCTGGAAGGGAAAGGGAAGCTATCTAAAACTAACCTTGCACGCGAATGTTTTACTGAACAAACGCTTAAGAGATTCGGGGAGTTCGGGGTCAGGTTATACAATAGGGAGGTGTCAATTACCCATCCTATATGTGGTTATCCACAGGTTGTTAGCATTAGGTTTTGCTTAGTACTTGATGGTGTTTATCTGTATAATGGGAAAGTTTCTTCTTTGGGGATGTTTGAGAGAGAGAGAATGAGTTTTTGATGATTTTGGTGAGGTACTGGACCTCAGCTTTGATATGTGTGTGAAGGTACTGGACCTAAGGTTTTTGATTGGTATGCTCGCTAAGATTTCACAATCTTATGCCTACGTATTCCCGTTTAAAGAAACAGGGAAATCAGAGCAATCGTAGTTCCTCCTATTCTATGGGAGGAAAAAGATGTTTTGGTGTCTTGTTCAAAGCCCAAGATTGAAGCTAAAAGGTTGAGTATTTGTGTCTTTTTCAAAGCCCAAGATTGAAGCTAAAAGTCTGACTGAGAGAGAATTTGTCATCTCTTAAGGGAGACATTTCGTCTGTTTATCACAATTGTTAGGTGACTGATTATAAAGGAGAATTACTTTAATTGGGATATGTGAATCCAGTAATGCCATAAGTTACTTTATAGGGGATTTTTCCTGAAGGAGAAAACTTTAATTAAGTGTTGAGCAATGCCATTTTCCTTAGGAATCTTCCATGCTAAGAGAGGGACAGTGGCGTGGATGTAAATAATCCAGAGGCTTTCCACTTACAACAATTAGATGAAAGAGGAGTTTTACCAGGATAAGAGATGGATTACAGCTTGGATATTTGAATTAACAAGTGTGCCACTTACAATAGTTATATGGGATTAGTGTTTGTTTTGAATGTCTGTTTTGATTTGTAATATACAGAGAAATGTCTTCCTACAGAGAGGTTTTTGATTTCCTCTGAAGGGATTTTGTTTTTTTTTTTGTGCCTTGTTCAAAGCCTAAGGTTGAAGCTAAGAGATTGATTGACTCCACTGGGGAAGTCCTTATACAAAGCCTAAGAGGAGGCTGGAAAAGACTGACTCAATAAGAGAGTATTCATCTGTCTTGTACAAAGCCCAAGATTGAGGCTAAAAGAGAATGACTCTTTCAGGGATATCATTATACAAAGTCTAAGAGGAGGCTAAAAGTTGATTTTTCCGGGGAAAGATTTTGTCTGTCTTGTACAAAGCCCAAGATTGAGGCTACAATGAGACTGACTCAATAAGAGAGTGTTTAGGGAGATTTTATATGGTGTCTTGTACAAAGCCCAATACTGAGGCTAAAATGGAAACTGGCTCTACTAGTGAGAGGTTTTATCTGTCTTGTACAAAGCCCAAGATTGTGGCTAAAATTGGATTGACTTAGTTGGAGAGTATGATTTGTTTAATACAAAGCCTAAGATTGAGGCTAACTCTACCGAGGAAGATCATTATACAAAGCCTAAGAGGAGGCTGAAAAAAGAGCATTAACTCTGCTTAGGGAGATTAACTCCCAAAGCCTAAAGGAAGGCTGAAAGGAATTGACTCCGCTGGGAAGATATTTATCCAGAGTTTAAGAGAAGGTTATGAAGATTTTGACCTTGCTGGAGAAAGTTTATATATGTCTTGTACAAAGCCCAAGATTGAAGCTAAAAGGAGATGACTCAGCTGAGGGTATTTCAAGTGTCTTGTACAAAGCCCAAGATTAAGGCTGAAAAGGTATTTGACTGACTCAACTAGAGAGTGCTTATGGGGTGTCTTGTACAAAGCCCAAGATTGAGGCTGACGCTGCTGGGGAAAATCATTATACAAAGCCTAAGAGGAGGTTGACTTCTGCCGAGGATTATTGAGATCCAGAGACAGGTCCAAGGTGGGGAATCAACTCTTGTTGGGGATTACAGAAGAGTTGAGATATCAGATGTCTTGAGGTTCTGATAAAGGTTTATTGGTAGTGATTTGACCCTAGCCGGGGAAATTTAGGATAAAGATTGAGCTTTAGATCCTGTGAGAATTTTAAACTCTACTGGAGATTGATCGAATGACCAGGGTTTTTCCTATGTTTGAAGGGAACTTGAGAATGTCTTTGAGATCCAAGAGGAGATTAGACTGTCCAAGTCTATTGGTATGGAAGAGTTTATCTTTGTATGATGCCCAAGAGGAGGCAGGTGTTTTAAGGGATGAGAATCAACCCTTAATTGTTCTGAGGTTTTGACTCTTTAGAAAGACAGCTCTAACAAAGGATGACTAATTTATGTCCTATACCTTTAAGAGGTCTTTAGGGTCCTTGTATTAAGCCCAAGAGAAGGCATGATAACTTCTAAGAAGCCGGAGGGTCCTTCTACAAAGCCCGAGAGGAGGCTGGGATGCTTTTAGGAAGCCTGTGGGTCCCACCTTAAGAAAAGTTCAAGAAAAGTTTCACTGGGAATAATCTTTTCTTTTATGAACAGTTCTAGGGTTTGAAGAAATTCAAGAGAGGTTTCACCAGGAATTAATCCTCTCTGGGGGAAATGAATTTCTTTGACAATTTTCTAATAGTGATAGTCTGAGAAAAGTTTCACCGGGAATAATGCCTTTCTTTTTGTTCCATATTGTATAAGCCTAAGAGGAGGCAAGACTGTATCTGGAAATTCCTATGGGGAACTAGTTTTGACTGGGTTGAAAGAGTGACCACTGGCTTTATCTAATCTTAGACCTAATTGCTGGGGAAAACTCTAAGCAGATAATATACATGCATATATATATAGATATATATAGACAAGTATGTAAAAAAAGGGTAGGAGGACTTACATGTGAGCAAGCTTCCAGCACAAACAAATATATATCTATATGTGCAAGTATGTAAAAGAAAGTTGTTTAAAACTTACAGGCGATCAAGCTTCCATTGTAACAGCTGTATTATTAGTTGTTCAAGAAATTAAAGAAAGTTTTGATAACAACTATGAATTTAAACCTAAATCAAAAAGGAAAGTTGTTTTTGAAAAGATTGTTGGGGCTTATACTCAAGGAGAGGCCCAAAAATAACAGTGATCACACAGTTGTTTTGAGAACTGTACCGGGACTTATATAATGACTGAGGCCCAAATTATTTTATGTACAAAGGGGGTTGGGTCTTACACTCTATTAGAGGCCCAAAAAAGTATATTTTTGTACAAGGGATGGGGCTTACAACTCAAGGAGAGGTCAGTTGATTTTGTTTGAAAATGGCGATCGCGCTGAGATTTTTGAAAACACAGTGGGACTTATACAATGACTGAGGCCCAAAAAGGTTTTTATTTACAAGGGATGGGTGTCACACTCTATTAGAGACCCAAAAGTTTATTTTAAAAAAAGAAAGATGGGACTTACAACACAAGGGGAGGCCTAGATGGTTTTGTTTAGAAGGCGACGATCGCGCCGAGATTTTTAAAATCGTATCGGGACTTATACAATGACTGAGGCCCAAAAATGGTTTCCTATACAAAGGGGTTGGGTCTTACACACTATTAGAGGCCCAAAAAGTGTATGAAAATTTAAAATCGAGAGGAAACCCTAATTTTAAATTAAAATGTTATTTTTCAAAGGAAATTAAATGAAAAAATGATATAAAATACCAAATATATTCAATTATTTTTGAAGGATCAAAGTGGGAATTTCATTTAAAAATGTTTAAAAACAAATAAAATGAAATTAATTACAAAAATTCTAACTATATTAAAAAAATAATATAAATTGGATTTTTTTGTAAAAATAAATATTTAAACATTTTTGTGAATTTTGAGAAAAAGAATCAATTCAAAAACACAAATATTCAGAGAGAAATTAAATTTTGAATCAATTAACAAAAATATCAAAATATTCAAAAATTTGAAAATTTGAAAAAGAGCGCCAAGAAGAGAGGGATCAATGGAGCTTTGGTCTCAATCCAAGAGTTTGTTAATTTAGGATGTTGATCCTAATGTGATCTCACGGGAAGCATGATGGTGTTCATGTGTGAGTGATTATTGGTTCTTGTCAAAAGAAGCAATAAGTGTTGTTGATGATTGTGTTCAGCAGGTGTGTTGAACAAAGGGTACGCTCTTGAAGACATGAAGATGCATCTTATGTTTTCAATTCATCAGCATAAGTGTTCATTGAAGGAGCACTGGTTATCTTAGATAGGGGAGTTGCTCCTTAATCTAAGATGTATTACTGCAGTAGTGCAAATTGTTTATCAAGATTGTTTGTAGTTTCAAACAGTTTGTGATAGATTACCTCAGGTGAGGTTGATATGTCAGACGAGATGTCATGACATTGCTCTACTAGTATGAGTTCTGGGTGAACTTATCAGGTTGTTCTGATTCTGTCATTGGGTGTCAATGGATTGAATTAGAAGTGGTACAAGTATCTTGAAAGTTATTGCTGATAACTGAAAGATGTTTGAAGAAATGTCTTAACGTCTTGGTAAGTTATTCTTGGTCTTCTGTTTAAAAGTATTATCCTGTAGTCAAAACACAGGAACTATAACTTTGTTAAACAAAGCCTGACAAAGGGTCAGGACAGTATGGGTACAACATGATTGGCTGATTTGGACGGTAGAGAGCGAAGACGTGTTAAGCATGTGTCTTGATGCTAGTGCAGCCTTTGGACGGTCTCTCATAAAGTTGAATCAGTTAAACTTTAGTTGGATAGTGCACAATCATTTATGTTTACCTACCCTAATTTATGAATTGCTCCATAATTTTCAAGATAAATATGTTTGAGTAGTTAAAGGTGGAATCTGCTTCTGGTTTTCAAAGTTAGTATTCTGGGCAAACTCGTCATGGCTTTTGTTAAGGTCTAGATTAGTATCATATGGGTATGGAATTGGGTTGGCTACTTTTGCCAATTTTTGGCTAAAAGGGGGAGATAAGAGGTATGGATTCATCTCAGTTAGTGTTGGTTTCTACAACACATACTCATTTGTGCAAACAGGGGTGTTGGATGAGATGTTCTGACATTCTTGAGTCCTTCCCTTGTGCCTTGTGATATGAGTTATGAAGCAGGTTGTGTCTTTTGACCTGAGTTATATACTATATGGACTCTGTGTTACATATAATACAATTGTTTCTTCTTAAGCTCTTTCTGGACCTTCTTGTGGGTTCTCTTATGCCCATCAAGAGGAAGATTTATCCCTCTGTGGCAAGTACTGGTTTGAGGGGGAGATGGTTATATACTCTTCCTCACTTACACCAACATACAGCTAGGAATTCCAGGGGTAAGAAAGAGTCTTAGTGGTGTTCCAATCATATCCGCCAAACTTCGGTCTTTCTTCTTCTACTAAAGGAGTTTTAACCAAAAATTAGTCAAAAGGGGGAGATTGAAGGCTCTGCAAATTTGAGCAAATATTTGGTAAAACAAGGCATTGATTGTAGTGTTCCAACATGAAGGAGACATGATGTCCAAACGAATGTCCTGACATCTTAAACTAATATAGCAGGTTGTTTCTATGTCTGGTCCAAGAATTAAGGAAACGATCAAAACGTGGATCAAGGAATCAGCAAACAGAAGATTGAAGCCCAAGGCAGAAGAAGCTTATAAAAGGAGATCAAGACCTAGGACTAAGATAACTGAACCTATTGTAACACTATTTTTAAGTAGAAAATAGGGTTTAGGGTTTTGAGAGTCGTGGGCTTTCTTGTAAGTCTCCCTTTGTATCGATTTGATGTAGTGTGGTAGACATAGGTACTTGTATAGATTCAGAAACCCGTAGGTAATGAATCTGATATTGTTCTTGGATAAAGCTTTGAAGCAAATCCAAGTTAACTTGTTAGTCAAGGATGCTTGACTGAACTTTGTATTGGAAAGGGTGTTTTTCAATAGGGATGATACGGTTATGAGGTATTAACTGTTAGATAATCACAAGTTGTGATTTAGGGAGTGAGATGGGTTTCTCTTATCAATTAGATGTGACTTCTAATGATAAAGTCTTCATTGGGTAGTGATACGTTAACGTGGGTGCTTTCTGTAAACCTGAGGTTGTTTACATAAAACTATACTACTGATAGTGAATTCTTCTTCTTGGATTGGTATCCCCTAGATATAGGTGAGTTGCACTAAACTGGGTCATCATATTCTGTGTTGTTTATCATTCTGCAATTTACAGTTCAGATTTGATTAACATGTTGGAACAGATGTCATAACATTTGTGATTCTGTTGTTTTGGTATACAAGGTATCAGTCTATATTTAGGCTTCTTTGTTTAAATGTTTATGCAGAACAATGTCTTGACATGTGTTAGGACATCTGCTATCTGCAATTCCAGAATTTCAAAGGTCGTTTCAAAGACCCTCATCATGGAGGCCATATCCTCGGTCAACGCCTTCTTTCTGGCTGCCCTATCGGTCCCCATGATCGCCTTAGCTTCAGCCTAGCCCACAGTCGGGGAGTTGTTCCTGGAGAAGAAGTCTCGATGGATGTGGCAAGGGGGCAGAACAAACTTCTCTACGGGCGCACTCTCCTCAAGGTCGACAAGAATAGGCTCCTCGGTGCGTGGCCTCTTAGATGAGGTCTCCTGCAGGGGAGGAGACTGGCTACACTGGAGGGGGAAGAGGAGCCTCTTGCCCCGTCGCCGGGCTTTAGCATCTGCTGGACCTGGGAGACCTAACCCTTGGTGGCTTTCTTCGCACCCTTGGTGGTTGCAAGCTTCATGATGCGTTCGTGCATGTTCGACATTTGGCCTGCGACAGTAAATAGAAAATGAGTCAGTACAAAAAAAGAGAAAAGGGACAAAGCAAAAGATCACTACCTAAGAACCTCAAGACTTCCTCATGGGACTGCACTCGAGGAGGGCCTTAATGTTAATAAATCGAGCCTCACGAAAAACTTCCCTGCGATTGTCGAGGATGAAACTCCCATCCTTGTTAACACATTTGGCGGGATTAAAGCCAGAGACAAAGTCAACCATCTTTTGGTATGACTCCTGGTTGTCAGCGTCCAGGTCGCCATGCTTCACGGTGTAGCTCTCCGTGCCCTTCACGAAGTGGCCTTCCTCCCACTCGAGGGGACACTTCGACACTAATGTCTCCTCGCCTTCCTCGTTGGCCACAAGGTTGTATAGGGAGTCGACGGCCAAGTACGAGACACGCTTGACCACGTAGAACCTATCCTTGAAGGTGCGGACAAAATCCTGGTTTGCCCGGAACAGTTTCCTCGGATGTTTCAGGGATACCCAGCTATGCCGACCATAACCAGACACCCGTTGTAGATGAAAAGTGAGGAAGAACAAAGGAAATGTGGCCGCAATACGGAGATGTTCGCGCACAAGCTTGAACGCTCGCACGAACTCCATCACGTTGGGGTGAAGCTATGAAGGCGCTTGACGCAACCAGTGGAACAACCTCTTCTGAAAATCACTGAAAGGGAGACAGATTCCCGCGTCCCAAAACGCAAACTCATACATCGGGAACCTCAGCCCCCTGAATCTCGAGTAAATGCGATGTTGTTCCTTGGGCTTATAGAACATCCAATTCGGGGAAGATCCCATGGTGAGATCCTCGATAGTCACGAAGGTGTCCGTGTCGTCAACGGTAAAGCGTGACCCGACATTTAGAGGTTCATGCCCGACCCAATCTTCAGGCGTCCGGACTCGTTCGGCGCCAAGTTGCTGGACGGGTGCGTCGAGTTCGGGCTCGTCGTCGATATGAATGACACCCTCGATCCTTACAGCCATTTTACTTGAAAAGCATAGACAAACGGTGAATTCGACTTCCGAGATCAAATCCACCCTTCCACCGCAAATCAAGTGAAAGGGCGAAGAGAAGGACGAGGAGCCCCAGACAAATTCTCCCCGACACAGAATTGCGAGCCCCTCTTCAACGGAGAGACTCGTCCATCGAGAAACCCCTGTCGACATGACACGACAAACCTCCTCGACAGGAAGGCTCCCCGCGCGAGAAGACCGCGATAAATGTGGGGGACTCTTCGACAGAGACCCCCTCGCAATACTCGTACACTTGCGGGGAGCAAGACTCCCTAAGACCTTCATCACAGGTCCTCGGGGCCTTCATCAGGAACTTCATGAAGTTCCCAGAATCCTCATCAACTTCCCAACGTCTTGACCAGAAACCTCATGAGCACGGCCGAAAAACTCATAGTTCCTCCGTAAACTTCATGAAAGTCGCCAGAAATTCATATGTCCCTCCTAAAATTCTACGTGCTCCCCATAAAATTACCGGTAAATTCATAATGCTGGAGATATGAGACGAAAACTTACTTGTAGAAAGAAGAGTTGGACGACAGAGAGTGACTGACGACAGCGGCGACATCGGTGATGACGGCTGACACGGTCTGAAGACTTGGAGATAATTTTGAGAGGATTGAAAGGGAAGCGTGAAAATAAAGGGAGCTTCCCTATTATTTATATTCCTAGCATGGGAAGCGAGGTAGCACTAGGCACTCAAGTGCCCCTACGCGTAGCCGCCCTAGGTATTAATCACACGTGACACGTGGCACTGGAAGACACCCTGTGTGTCCTCTCAGCTTCCCCTAATGCTCGCAGACCGGGCATGCCTGTTCCTTTCCATCTCCCCCACATTGTCGGCTAGGGCACCAAACGGGGACATACCCAGAGGGGGAAGAAGGGCTAGTAGTACGTCTGACGGACAGACCTCCCAGCGAACTCCTATCGTGTCGAGCATCTCATACTCACGGCCACACGCATCACCCCCAGCTCGGTGTTTCGGACACATTGACGCCCTTTGGACGGGTCCTAGACAATTGGACTGACTCTTAAATTATTACTCCTCTACTTCGGAGCAACGAATTGGGGGGCTCCTATTTTGGACTGGGCCTGAGGCTGGCCCACTTTCGGGCACAGTCCAACCCAAGTCCTCGTCGAGGAGGGCCCAATTGAGGTCCAGCCCATCTACACATCCGGTGAGCTCTCTCACGTCTCCCCCATGGATTCCACGTGCCCCCCACGCGGGGACACGTCATCAGGCAACTACCCACTTTTGAAAGAACTGATCAGCCCACCTTCCGAAGATCACAGGGTGTAGGCTCCTAATTTCGACGCCTGAATTTCATTTAGGAGATAAAAGTTTAAAACTTACCAGAGCATTTCGACAACAATTTGTTTCCTATAAAGAGGATCTGTCGAAATGAGGGGTAAGTTGGAATAGAAGAGCTGGAGATTTTTTCTAAGTGTTAGAATTATTTCGACATAATTCTACGAAGACCTCGTTTCGATGGATATTTTGAAATTCAAATGGAGGAGGGAATTTTGATTTGAAAGTAAGACGCGTGGAATGCATCTAAGAGGCGAAGGCATGCAAGATGTCATTTGTCGTCATTAGGAGAAATGGCCGTTGTTGACGGTTATTTCGACTGTATATAAATAGGGAGTCGTAGTGTTAGATTTCCGTGTACGTATTCAAAATTCGTACAAGTTACTCAAAAATACTCAAAGTACCGTGTGAGAGAAAAAAGTTAACATTGAGAAAATGTACGTTTGGAAAAACACCAGTTTCATTCTTTACATTTCAATGAAGTTTTAAGTTATTTATTTGTAATTCATTCTACATTTATGCAATTTCATTCCTGCATTTTTATTACGTTTTCGTTATTTCTTTTAAGAACCAAACTTTATCATTTCTGTCCAAACCACATCAATTTATGAAAAACAATGATAAACATAACGAGTAAAAGGTTTGATTTCTATACAAATTGTTGAAACTCTTAAAGCACATTGTCCTAGGATTTGTATGGTTGATCCTGCAAGTAAACTAATTTTCACAAATTAGGAGACCAGCGGTTGTTTGCTAATTTTCAAGGTAAACAAATTGGCACGCCCAGTGGGACCTTATGCTATTGACAATTTAAAACCTTTGTTTTTACATTATTCTTACAAAAGCCTTCTTCACTTCGTTGTATGAGACTAAGAAGTGGTAAGATAGCCATAAATAACGAAGAAAGACCTAGAAGGAGACGAGTAAGGAGAATGGTGAATCCAAATCTGCCAAACAATCAGAATTCCACAAATGATGGAGTGCCACCCCTTATTCCTTCGATTGGGGGCAATACGAGCTCAATACCAGTATCAGAGGCTATATCACTGATTTCTTTGGTGTCCCCCAACCTCCTCAAAGGGAACGTGTAATTCATAATCCAAGAGTAACCGTCGAAGAAGACCCTACCATAAATCAAAGACAACCAGACATCCCTCAGGCGAACGTGTTGAACCAAGGAGGAGTAGTCGAACAACCAGTAGTCGAAATTCCTATTCAACAAGAGCCAAGGGTAGTATTAGTTAATAGGAACCAAAATGCTGATAATATTATACAACAAATGCAACATAACGATATGCCAGCAGAAAATAATTTGGCAGCCATGGTCGAAAGGATTATGGTACGAAATGGAATGAATGTGGGCCTCCAGTGGCCCAGTTATACTTCCCCTTTATCTGAATATATTTTGTAGCAAGATTTACCCCCAAGATGGAAGGTTCCAAAGTTTACGAAATTTTCAGGGGATACTAGTGAATCAACGGTCGAACATGTGGCGCGATATTTGATAGAAACGGGCGAAATAACAAATAATGAAAATTTGAAGATAAAATATTTCCCAAGTTCGCTAACAAAAAATGCTTTCACTTGGTTTACTACTCTGCCTGCAAATTCGATACATACCTGGACCCAATTGGAGAGATTGTTCCATGAACAATTCTACATGGTACAAACAAAGATAAGTTTAAAGGAATTGGCTAGCATCAAGAGAAAGTTCTCAGATCCAATTAATGACTACCTAAATAGGTTTAGGTTGCTCAAGGCAAGGTGTTTTACACAGGTGCCTGAACACAAGTTAGTCGAAATGGTTGCAGGAGGCCTCGACTACTCAATTAGAAAAAAATTAGATACCCAGTACTTAAGAGACATGGCCCAATTGGCTAATAGGGTTAGGCAGGTCGAACGACTAAAAGCCGAAAAAGCTAGGGCTAACAAGAATAAAAAAGAAAGAGTATCCTATGTCAGAGTTTGTGAAGGCAACGAAGAAGATGAATCATTGAATTTCGACGAACATGAGGTCGATCTGGCGGAATTAAAACAGGGTCCACCATATGCTTGTAAAGTCTTGGCTCCATCATATGGGAAAAACCCAATCGAACCGGAAAATAACGACAAGTTCCCCAAAAGAACTTATACGTTCGACGTCACAAAGTGTGACAAAATATTTGATTTGTTAGTCAAGGATGGCCAAATGATAGTGCCACCTGGTACTAAAGTGCCTCCTTTAGAACAACAGAAAAAGAGAGGTTTTTGCAAATACCATAATTTTTTGGGTCATAAAACGACTCAATGTTTCCTTTTCAGGGATCTAGTGCAAAATGCAAACAGAGATGGAAGGCTCAAATTCGGCGACAAGTCGAAGCCCCAGATGAAGGTAGATTCAAACCCTTTGTAAGTGGTAGAAGCCCACTACGTAGAGCCATCCGTGGTGAACATGGTCGAAGTTGCTGAAGGTTTCGACAACAACATGGATATGATCGAGGCTGCTGACGGCTTTGACAGTAATGTGAACATGGTGGAGGTTACTGAGGATCCCGCCGACAAAAATGACATGGTTGAAGTTACTAATGACTTTGTAAACCAGGTTGTGATGGTTAAGGTTACTGAAGACCTTGACGGAAAGATTGTACCCCAAATTTTACCCCTTAGATGTCATATTATCTTGCACTTACATTTAGATTTCAATCATGTGTGCATTATTAACTAACCACTTCATTTTTGCAAGTTATCTATTTTTATTGTGGAAGTTAGGGTTTACGTAAAGAGGACAAGGTCCCCCTAAGACATCTTTTGGCCCCAAATGCAACCATTTGAATCTACATGCATCCAAGAATTCTTTTTCAACAAGAAATCAAATGTTTTATCAAGACAAGTCAACAATTGCCTTTCATGTCAAGCAAAGTTTGATCCCAAGTTTTGAGACATCATCCCATGTGTTAATGAACATCCTTGGAGTCCACCTATGAGTCTTGAAAGACTTTTTCTTGAGTGCAAGAATTTTTTTCATTTGGATAAATATTTACCAAGGTGCAAAATCTCAAAATTGGTGTCATGGAAGGATTAAATTTTGTAACTTAGAATTTTCTAAGTTTGTTCCTGTGACATTTTCTTTCTTTATGGACATGTGATTTATTTCAAAATTGCATTGGTTCCAAAATTCAATCATTCGAATCAAATGTCATAAAGTTAAGAATTTAAAGTGGTGTTCAAGTATTTGTTTAGTAACAAGGCATTGTGTACTTAATTCATTTCATGTGCCTCTTGTTATTATTTGAAAAATCTGAAGATACCTTGCTTGTAAGGCAAATTTTGTGAAGTCGCTAAATATTACCTCTTTGAGCTCACTCTCTCCTGACATAGCCAAAAGATTTCTTGGACGCCATATTGGATTAATGAAAAAAAATGGCTCAGCATAAGATATTTGTATTCATGCTCAGGAATCTGTAATCCTCAATTCCAACTATTACCTCTTTTCACTCTCTCTCATGACACAATAAAAAGAGTTTTTTGGAATAGATATTGAAGGATGAAAGTAACAGACCTGCACCATATCCCCTGCTGCATTGTTCAGCATAGTGATCTCCAAGGTTGACTGAATTCAAAGGCTGAAGGAAGTGCCAAACAAACCCTAATTTTTTCTCCTATGGATAAATCATTTGTCCAATGTATCTCCAAGGAACAGACCAATTTTTTTTGCCTATAAAAGGAGACCACTTCTCCTTTGTTCAACACAACAAAAAAACACCGAGAAAGATACAAGAAAACTCTCTCAAAATCCCTCCACCTCTCCATTTTTTAGTCCTGCAAGTAATCTTCAAAACTTGCAAGGAATTTACCATTTTTATTCCCTCTGTAAACACTTCAAACCATCAAACATCCAATATCCTAACTACCAGTAACTTGGGACTCTTTATGGGAAACTAAAGGAAATAAGGGTTAGATCTGTAGCAGTTGATCTTTGAAGGAGGGGGAGCTCATCCACCATTTCCAGAAACTTGTACCCGTGAAGAAGCAGTGGACTTTCTCCACTAGGTATCACACTCTGTTTCATTCTATTTTTTTTACAATGATCATTTTGCTTCATATCGTTATCATGTTGTCATATTTGTTATCCGGTTATTATCTTATTGTTGTCTGATTCTGTGATAAATGTTGCCAATCATAAATCATAAATGTGTGGATTTGTTTAAGGAATTATGAAATGGATTTGTGTTTGTATAAAAGAAAACTGAACAAAAAGACTTATAGTGGCACTCGCCATGCAGAAAAATAACATGCTTAGGTGGCGCTCGCCACACCATTAACCCACACAAAAAATATAGCACACACTGCAAAAAACCACATGGCGCCTGCCATGGGTGAGTGTGGCGCAAGCCACTAGTGATATGATGAGTGTGGCGCAAGCCACTAGTGGTGTGGTGACTATGGTGCCTGCCACACTAGAAGACTAGTGATGGCCACATGAAAAAAGCCCACTAGTGGCACCTGCCATGTAGTTTGTAATTCTTTTTTTTTCTGTTCTTTTTTATTCCACTTGTATTATTTCACAAATATTTTATTTTCTAAGGATTTCAAAAACAATAAAATTTGCATAACTTATTTTTAATTCTTAGACGTTTCTGTAAATAAATCAACTATTTTTCTTAAAGACTTTAAGGTGATTTTCTTTGGAGTATGTTGTGACTTATGAAACTTTGTTTCCTGACTTTGAGTAAGGCCTCATCATGAGAATGTTGTCTGTATTTTTTGACCTCTGTTGCTAAGTTGCATGACTCTAAATCTAAATGTCTTTGTTTTCAAACTGTGAGAAAGCTTTTTCTGCCATACTTGTCATATTTATATGACCACTTATTATTGTTGTTTTCCATGTTCACACTTGAAAGTTTATTTCATATGTTGATTAATGCTTACTATTTTGGGAATTTTTGAACTCATATGTTTCATTATATTTCAACCTCACTGTAACTCTTATTCACAAGATGTTATCTTCCCCCTTCCTTCCAAAGGAAAGTTTTTCTATTGACCTCAAAGTCATAGAAAGCTCATTACTACCTTTGACCTCATAGTCATAGGCATCCATTTTCCTTGACCTCATAGTCATAGGATCCCTTCTTGACCTCATAGTCATAGAGTAATCTCTTCAACCTTGACCTCAGAGTCATAGGTAAAGCTTTGACCTCATAGTCATAGTTCTTTCCCCTCGGCCTCATAGCCATCCCCTTTTGACCTTATAGTCAAAGTCTCTCTATTGACCTCATGGTCATAGATAACTCATTATCACCTTGGCCTCATAGCCATCCCCCTTTGACCTCATAATCAAAGTATCTCTTTTGACCTCATAGTCAAAGTCTCTCTTTTGACCTCGTGGTCATAGATAACTCATTATCACCTTGGCCTCATAGTCATTCAACCTTATAACTTAGAATTAGGTTAGAGTTTTAAACTCTATATGAGACTCTTCACTTTGAGTACTCACTTTCTCCCCTACAACTTAGACTTAAAGAGTTTTTTAAACTCTATATGAGCTCATACTCATTCCCCTTGGAACTTTGGCCATAGTCAATGGTTCCTCTCTCACCCTTATTTAGGTGAACTACAGTTGCTCTGATTCTTTAGTCAGATATGTAGGTACAAGATGCGACGTCTTGGCGAGCAAACTTAGTGTATATACCTCTAGGTTTTTTACCTTTACCTTTAGCAGATTCCTTTAGCAAACATAACATAACACAAACTAAACAAGAGGTTCCTGTAGAATACTAAAGATAATAAGGGTGCTAATACCTTCCCTTAGTATACCCAACCCCCGAACCTTAGATCTCCCCCCTTTAGGTTTTCTCGATCTTGAAACTTTCCTTTGGATAAATCAAAGTCGGTGGTGAATTCAAAGAAATGCGATGCAAGTTAATTAATAGCTTGTTATCCGATTCTCACCGCAATAGAAATGGCAACTTCACTGGGGATGTTTTTTTAGGGTTAAGCCCGCCTTGTTTTGTTTATGTTATTTATGTTTGTTTGCTATACTTGTACATATCTGTATATATCTGTATACCTATTTTTCTTGGGATCTTCTGTTTGGCAGGGTGATATTATTGAGTGGTGAGGATAAGTTCTAACCCGAACTTAAGAGTACACATATGTTAGGATAGTGGATATAGTCAAGGAGACTTCGAGGGAGTAATCCCAAAGGAGTTGACTTGAGATTCCAAACTCAGTTGAGGCCCTCTCGAGGGTGGTATATGTTGAACGAGCTATCGTGAAAAGGTTGCCACTTTCGACCTAGGTGCTAGTGATTCTGATGACCTTTAGTTACCCTTTTACCCCACTTGGCCTTTTAGGATGTAGTACGATGATTATGAGGGAGTAATCCTAAATGATTGCTACGCGATACTACACTCATACGAGACTCTCTTGAGAATATTATTGATTACCAAGTAATTTAGAGGTCGATAATATCTGAAAGATGGGTTGTAGACTCTGGGAACTTTTTAGAACCCTGTTCTACAGTTGATAAACCCATAGTACACACCTATTGGGATGGGTAGACCATTGGCTCTGATCATGTGATCCCTAAACCTAGGGTTTGCATGCTTTGTTGTGTGTACATATGTTTGTGCGTGTTTTGTGCATTACATACATCTCATCGCATCCATTGTTGGTTTCAAGGAGCTCAGACATTCTTTCCTTTCCAAAAATGAACAGAGCTTGGATTTTAAAATAAGACTCTTTAGTTTTCCAAATATTTTTGCAGTTTTTCTTTGAGCTCCTTGAAACCATTTGGCTTGCATTGGCATTGCATGCGCATGTCGGCGCATTCGCCTCTCATTTGCATTTCTCAGTCTTGTCTCTCTTTTTCTTCTATGTCTAAAGGATACCTAGCACACCTATTCAAGACAATGGCAACAATGAATGAAATTCTGAAGAACCAAGAAGATCTGAAAGAGGAAGCCAAAATCCTCAAAAGCCAGATGAGTTGGGTCGTAGAGACCTTACAAAACTTGAAGATGAAGGAAGGGTACATCCACCCTATGGTGCCCAAAGAAGTTGTCAATTCCTTATTTCCTGTAGTTCTCCCATATCAAGGACCTGCCTTTGGGGAAACTTCATACCAGCCAACATTTGGTCTTAGTCTTGCACCAAAATATCATCGTCATCAAGTGTCTACCAAAAGGGCGTCTCAATCTCCAACAGTTGTTTCTCCTCGAGGTTCCCGAAACCAAAACAAGAAGAAGTACCTTGTCGAAAGAGGCCAGGTTAACTGCCAGCCTATTCCAGTGCCACTAAGAAAACTTTTCCCACTACTGATTCGAAATAAGTGGGTGACGCCTCGACTTCACAACCCTGTGCCAGGACCTTGGCGCAATGCAAACCTGGCTTGTGAGTTCCACAAGGGAGCCGAAGGGCGTGACTTGGATGGTTGCCGAGCCTTAGAAGCCACTGTGCAAAGGCTGATCTATGACAAGGAGCTGATCTTTGAAGAAGAGCAGCCAGAGATTGAATGCAAATCCCACACTGGGACAATGGGGAATCCCATTGAAGAATGCAAAGAGTTCGAACAAAAAGTGCTAAATTTGCTAAAAACACCGCAACCCCAAGAAGGTACGTCAGATGCCAATGTCTCAACTTTTGAAGCAAAAGGCAAAAGACTTGCAAGGCCCCTCAAGGTTCTGTATCACAAGGAACAAGTGATCAGTGGCGAAGGTGTTCCTCCATATGGGCCTGGAAACTGAAATCTTCTGAAATCAATTCGCCAAAAATGGTTGTATTTTGTTCATTTCAGTATTTTCAATTGTATTTCCTTTGCACTTTGAATTTGTATTTGCTTATAAGCTTTGTTGTACTTTCAAATTGGCAAGATTAATGAAATGTTTGTGCACCTTTTGATTAAGTCCATTCGTTTCACTCATTTACTTTTATGTTCATAAAAACAAAAACAAAAATTTATCTGTTCCACTTCATCAAACTGTATGTTGTTAAGCAAAGATTGGGGAGGATGATGAAAACATTATATCCATAAACGATGCGGTATGCTTTTGATTAAACCTTGCCGAGGATGTAAGGCAATTTTTCAATTCCCAAACACTGGAGAAATAAGGAAGATAATCCCTTGTTAACCCTTTGAGCCTAGAAGTAGGAGTTTTCTTTCCTTACACAAAAAACCCTTGAATCTTAACCTTGGGGTGGGTAATTCTCAGTTTAACTTGGTTATGCATTCGAATGCAAGCGCTTCATGCCAGACACCAGTCGGCTCTCTTAAATCAAATGAGTAAATGTTGTACAAGCTATTCCTCCAAGCAATAAATAAGGAAGGATCGTTGAAAAATCCTTAATCAAAGAATGAGCCGAGTCCCTTTCAAGGCAAAAGCCAGGAAAGATGGGAAGCCCAAAACTTTGCTTTATACAAGAATACTTGTACAACAAGGACAATGAAGAGGTCTCATAACCTCAGTGAAGACAAAAAGAGGTCTCATAACCTCAACAAAGATAAGAAGAGGTCTCAAAACCTCAATAAAGATAAGAGGTCTCATAACCTCAGTGAAGACAAGAAGAGGTCTCATAACCTCAGTAAAGACAAGAAGAGGTCTCATAACCTCAGTAAAGACAAGAAGAGGTCTCAAAACCTCAGCAATAAAGGATAACCAAATGTTGCAAGGGAGTAATGACTATCCAAGGTGTATGAATCATCATCAATTATCATCAGTTCAATTCCTAGCCTATAGGAACCTGAATGTATAGCTTGAGTTAACTGAGAGTAGGATTGGAGTTCATCACGAAGATTGGGTGGAGACAAATAAACTTTAAGCCTTTATCCTGATGTTTCATGAACCGTGAACCAAGCCACGTTACAACCCTTAATAGACCTAATTGAGGTAAGGTTATTTTGGAAGCATACTACATCAAGTTTGATTAACCTGACTCCTAATGATCTTTGTTAATTGCGTGTGTTGACCACTTCATCTATCATTCTGTAAATGACTAGATCCACCCTTGTTTTTATTTAATCACTCCACTGTGTGTGTTTCATCAATAAAACTTCATTTTAAAAGTTTGCCTAAATTTTGCATTGAAATTGTCAATTTTTAATGAACAATACTTGTTTGCAAAACAATTCAATATCAAAGGAATCCTAACAAATGCAGCCAGCTAGGGAATTTGACTTGATAAAGGAAGCTTGGCCTGGGGCAACCAAGTGTAAGGATTTTCCAATCAACCATTCCTATAGTTTTTGAATCAGGGGCAGAACTCTTCAAAGTTCAGAATATTGGGGCAAGCCTTCTTGAGGTCATCTATGACAAGTTTAGACTCCAATGACCTTCCAGTAGGGGCAAGTTTGTTCCCAAGTTATTTCTACCACAGTTTAAAAGACTTTGCATTGCAGACCAGTTAATCAGAAGCAATCAGGTCGAGATTCAGTAAATCTCTAAAAAGACAGTTAGTCTGGGATATCTCCTTCACAGATCAACCTGTTTGAAGAACAAGTTCAAGGACTTTGTTGTGCGAATGCAGTTAATCTGGGGCAGTTATACCGAGATTCATGAACCTCTCCAAGAGTTTGAAGATATTGAAGCATCTTGCATGCCAATTCTTCTGTAAAATCCTCTTGGTATCGTCTTCTGACAGACCATAAAGCCTGGGGTAGATAAGATTTGAAGATGATCATTATGCCAGTAGTACGCAGAACTACTCTATTCTTGTGATATCCTGTGCCAGCTCCCCAGTAAGCTGTTACTTCAGCTAATCTTGGCAACTCTCCATGGATTTCCCACCGGTAAGGAAATCAAGCTCATGATGACAATCCTAGTGAAGCCATGATGCTATACCCCGAGTAGATTACTCTTTTCCTCAGAGAAGTTGTAATCTTGAAGCAGAACTACTGATTCTGCAAGTTCATCCCCAGTAATGGTCCAACCTGTGAGTTTGGCTAGGTATCCTTGTCGAGATGTTTTTATTCATCTCCAGTCTCGCTTCCCTTTGTCTATTTTGTCAGCATAAGCATAAGCATGTCATAAGCATTCATGTGCATAACATCTTAGCATTTTTGCTACCCCTTTATGGTGTTTACCTGTTTTGATCACTTTAACGTTTATCTCCCTAAGTGACTGGGTTTTGTCTTTTTCTCTCAAATAGAGTCGTCAGCCCTAGGCATAAAGTGCCCATCCTTTCTGAATTCCCCACAGAGTTTTATCCTCGTGGATGAGGGTTGGTTCAGTTGTCTTTTTCCACATTGGGATAAGATAAATCCGCATTTGAGCTCATTCCTCAATGGTTAGAGTCTTGTTTAACCGTTTCTTTCTAGCTTGTTCCTAGATTGAACTTTGGTCCCTGGGCCTGTTTAGGTTGCTGAACCTAATTTGAACGTGCATTTATTTTGCACCATGTCTTGCAGGAAGAATCTTTTGCAGATCCTCGTTGAAGACAAAATCCTTTCTCCAACAGTGTTGTGATATCAACATCTCTTTGGGACTTACAACCAAAAGCACGTAGCAATCTCTTGGAGAAGCTTGTTTTTCTATGGAGATAAGTGGCAGTCTCTTTTGAGAAGCTTATCTATCTCTGGTATTCCCCAGGAAATCTAACCTGCAACCCCGGCCAGAATCTATCTGATATCTAACCTCTATCAAAAACTAACTCATATTCGTATCATTTCAAAATCCAGCTCATACTGGTATTTAAAATCCAGCTCATACTGGTATTTAAAGTCCAGCTCATACTGCCATTTAAAAACCAACTCATATCGGTCCTTTATCTAAAAGAACCAACTCATATTGGTATTTTTAGGCCCAACTCATATTGGTATCCAAAAGTCCAGCTCATACTGGCATTCAAAGTCCAGCTCATACTGGTATCCAAAAGTCCAGCTCATACTGGCACTCAAAGTCCAGCTCATACTGGCATTCAAAATCCAGCTCATACTGGTAATCAAAATCCAGCTCATACTGGCAGTTAAAATCCAGCTCATACTGGTAGGGGTGGCAAAACGGGCCTGGCCCGTTGGGCATGCCCGTTTTACCCGCACTTTAGTGCGGGGTGGGCCAAGGGTTTAGGCCCTCATCCTCTAATGTGTCCGCCTCGCCCCGCCCCGTTTTCTTTGCGGGCTTTTGCGGGCACACGCATTTACATAAAATTTTGCATTTTTAGCCTTAAAAGTTACAGTGCCCGCGGGCTTTCCCCGCCCCACCCTCACTTTTTTGCGGGGTGGGCCTAGGTTTTAGGCCCGCATCCTCAACTATGACCGCCCCGCCCCACCCCATTTTTTTGCGGGCATTTGCGGGGCGGGCCTAAACGGGGCGGGCATGCCCGTTTGCCGCCCCTACATACTGGTAATCAAAATCCAGCTCATACTGGTAGTCAAAATCCAGCTCATACTGGTAGTCAAAATCCAGCTCATACTGGTGGTCAAAATCCAGCTCATATTGGTATCCAAAAATCCAGCTCATACTGGTATCCAAAGTCCAGCTCATACTGGTAATCAAAATCCAGCTCATACTGGTAACCAAAATCCAGCTCATACTGGTAATCAAAATCCAGCTCATACTGGTGGTCAAAATCAAGCTCATACTGGTACCCAAAAATCCAGCTCATACTGGTATCCAAACCAACTCATATTGGTATCATTTCAAAAATCCAGCTCATATTGGTATCCAAAAAAAAATCCAACTCATACTGGTAATCAAACTATAATCCCAAATTGGTGTCCTGTCCAACTTATATTGGTACCTAAGTCCAATCATTAATGGTTTAATTAATGTTATTCCCAGCTAAAGTCCAGTCATCTTTTCATCTGGCACGCAGAGTTTATCTGTGTCTTTTCTGGCTTTTCTTGAAGATCCCGTTTGAACTCTTCAATATAAGAAATCCCCAGAAAATCTTTTAGCGAATTTCTAGGCTTTTATTTCAAACTGATTCCTAGTGGAGATCATGTCTTATTTCTGGTTTCATGCCTAGTAAGAATGTGTTTTATTTTCCCTAGTATCGTCCGGTCACATATGAACCTGTCGTTCATCTCCCCGGATCTTTTCCCTGTGGAGAACTCCTCTCTGGCTCTTATCTCCAGTAAGGACTTGTAGGGTTTCCCTCTTTTACTTTTCTATCCCCAGTATTGCCTTGGAGTATCCCCAGTGAGTCTCTGTCGTCGGTTAGCCTATATCCCCAGTGAGTTTTCCTCATGGACACTAACCTTCATCCTTCCCCGGTAATGCCCGCTTGTGGTGGTTTGCTCTTTATCTTTGGTGTCCTGTTTTGTCTGCATTTTCGCATTATCATGACATCATATCATCATACGAGAGTTCATGGCATGTCAGCATATGCATGTTTGGTGCCTATCCTTAGCATCTGCATTCCATCTAAGGGCAAAATTTTCGATTTTCTATATTTAAATACCTTTCACCTTGATGACCCGAGGATTTTCATTCCTCGAGACATCCGGTAAAGCTATTCAAATAGGGGCAACTGTTGTACCCCAAATTTTACCCCTTAGATGTCATATTATCTTGCACTTACATTTAGATTTCAATCATGTGTGCATTATTAACTAACCACTTCATTTTACAAGTTGTCTATTTTTATTATGGAAGTCAGGGTTCACATAAAGAGGACAAGGTCCCCCTAAGACATCTTTTGGCCCCAAATGCAACCATTTGAATCAAATGTTTTCATTTGGATAAATATTTACCAAGGTGCAAAATCTCAAAATTGGTGTCATGGAAGATTAAATTTTGTAACTTAGAATTTTCTAAGTTTGTTCCTGTGACATTTTCTTTCTTCATGGACATGTGATTTATTTCAAAATTCCATTGGTTCCAAAATTCTATCATTCGAATCAAATGTCATAAAGTTGAGAATTTAAAATGGTGTTCACGTATTGGTTTAGTAACAAGGCATTGTGTACTTAATTCATTTCATGTGCCTCTTGTTATTATTTGAAAAATCTGAAGATACCTTGCTTGTAAGGCAATTTTTGTGAAGTCACTAAATACTACCTCTTTGAGCTCACTCTCTCCTGACATAGCCAAGAGATTTCTTGGACACCATATTGGATTAATGAAATAAAATGGCTCAGCATAAGAGATTTGTATTCATGCTCAGGAATCCGTAATCCTCAATTCCAACTATTACCTCTTTTCACTCTCTCTCTCTCATGACACAGTAAAAAGAGTTTTTTGGAATAAATATTGAAGGATTAAAGTAACAGACCTGCACCATATCCTCCGCTGCATTGTTCAGCATAGTGATCTCCAAGGTTGACTGAATTCAAAGGCTGAAGGAAGTGCCATACAAACCCTAATTTTTCCCCCTATGGATAAATTATTTGTCCACTGTATCTCCAAGGCACGGACCAATTTGTTTTGCCTATAAAAGGAGACCACTTCTCCTTTGTTCAACACAACAAATAAACACCGAGAAAGATACAAGAAAAATCTCTCAAAATCTCTCCTCCTCTCCATTTTTTAGTCCTACAAGTAATCTTCAAAACTTGCAAGGAATTTACCATTTTCATTCCCTCTGTAAACACTTCAAACCATCAAACACCCAATATCCTAACCACCAGTAACTTGTGACTCTTTCTGGGAAACTAAAGGAAAGAAAGGCTAGCTCTGTAGTAGTTGATATTTGAAGGAGGGGGAGCTCATCCACCATTTCCAGAAACTTGTACCCGTGAAGAAGCAGTGGACATTCTCCACTAGGCATCACACTCTGTTTCATTCCTTTTTTTTTACCATGATCATTTTGCTTCATATCGTTATCATGTTGTCATATTTGTTATCTGGTTATTATCTTGTTGTTGTCTGATTTTGTGATAAATGTTGCCAATCATAAATCATAAATGTGTGGATTTGTCTGAGGAATTATGAAATGGATTTGTGTTTGTATAAAAGAAAACTGAACAAAAAAGACTTATAGTGGCACTCGCCATGCAGAAAAATAACATGCTTAGGTGGCGCTCGCCACACCATTAACACAAAAAAATATAGCACACACTGCAAAAAACCACATGGCGCCTGCCATGGGTAAGTGTGACGCAAGCCTCTAGTGATATGATGAGTGTGGCACAAGCCACTTGTGGTGTGGTGACTATGGCGCATGCCACACTAGAAGAATAGTGATGGCCACATGAAAAAAAACCCACTAGGGGAACCTGCTATGTAGTTTGTAATTCTTTTTTTTCTCTTCTTTTTTATTCCACTTTTTTTATTTCACAAATATTTTATTTTCTAAGGATTTCAAAAACAATAAAATGTGCATATCTTATTTTTAATTTTTAGACGTTTCTGTAAATAAATCAACTATTTTGCTTAAAGACTTTAAAGTGATTTTCTTTGGAGTATGTTGTGACTTATGAAACTTTGTTTCCTAACTTTGAGTAAGGCCTCATCATGAGGATGTTGTCTGTATTTTTTGACCTTTGTTGCTAAGTTGCATGACTCTAAATCTAAATGTCTTTGTTTTCAAACTGTGAGAATGTTTTCTCTGCCTTACTTGTCATATTTATATGACCACTTATTATTGTTGTTTGCCATGTTCTCACTTGAAAGTTTATTTCATATGTTGATTAATGCTTACTGTTTTGGGAATTTTTGAACTCATATGTTTCATTATATTTCAACCTCACTGTAACTCTTGTTCACAAGATGTTATCTTCCCCCTTCCTTCCAAAGGAAAGTTTTTCTATTGATCTCAAAGTCATAGAAAGCTCATTACTACCTTTGACCTCATAGTCATAGGCATCCATTTTCCTTGACCTCATAGTCATAGGATCCCCTCTTGACCTCATAGTCATAGAGTAATCTCTTCAACCTTGACCTCATAGTCATAGCTCTTTCCCCTCGGCCTCATAGCCATCCCCTTTTGACCTCATAGTCAAAGTCTCTCTATTGACCTCATGGTCATAGATAGCTCATTATCACCTTGGCCTCATAGCCATCCCCCTTTGACCTCATAGTCAAAGTCTCTCTTTTGACCTCATAGTCAAAGTCTCTCTATTGACCTCATGGTCACAGATAGCTCATTATCACCTTGGCCTCATAGCCATCCCCTTTTGACCTCATAATCAAAGTCTCTCTTTTGACCTCATGGCCATAGATAACTCATTATCACCTTGGCCTCATAGTCATTCAACCTTATAACTTAGAATTGGGTTAGAGTTTTAAACTCTATATGAGACTCTTCACTTTGAGTACTCACTTTCTCCCCTACAACTTAGACTTAGAGAGTTTCTTAAACTCTATATAAGCTCATACTCATTCCCCTTGGAACTTTGGCCATAGTCAATGGTTCCTCTCTCACCCTTAGTTAGGTGAACTATGGCTGCTCTGATTCTTTAGTCAGATACGTAGGCACAAGATGCGACGTCTTGGCGAGCAAACTTAGTGTATATACCCCTAGGTTTTTTACCTTTACCTTTAAAAGATTCCCTTAGCAAACATAACATAACACAAACTAAACAAGAGGTTCCTGTAGAATACTACAGATATTAAGGGTGCTAATACCTTCCCTTAGTATAACCAACCCCTGAACCTTAGATCTCCCCCCTTTAGGTTTTCTCGATCTTGAAACTTTCCTTTGGATAAATCAAAGTCGGTGGTGAATTCAAAGAAATGCGATGCAAGTTAATTAATAACTTGTTATCCGATTCTCACTGCAACAATTACATTGCTGAGGCCACTGATGGAGTCAACCATGAAGCTACTGAGGGCTTCGCTAGAATCAACAACGAAGCTACTGAGGGCTTCGCCATAATCAACAACGAAACCACTGAGGGTTTTGCCAAAATCAACAATGAAACTACTGATGGTTTTGTCTAAATCAATAACGGGATCACTGATGGTTTTGTCCAGGTTAACAAAGGGACTACTGAGGGTTCCTACAAACAGGCTGATGTTGGCCTCCTCTGAAGAACCATGGAGGATCCAAAGGAGAAGGTTGTCGGATTCGTCAGCCAACAGGTTACCAAGGGTCTGCCTCCGAAGGTACCAACAAAGGAAACCACTGAGGGTATCAACCGTATCAAGAAGGATCATGAGGTCAATGAAGGCCTCAGTCTGGAGTTGAACAAATTGAGCATTGCCACAAAGACAGCTACCAATGTGAACATGGTAGAGTTGTCTTAGAATGTTTCGATGCAAGTCGCGAAGAGCGTCGACGTGAGGAGTACCACAAATTAGCATACCCCAAAGAAGAGGAAAACTTGGCAGATTTTATCCAAAGATGCCAGTGAAAGAGGTCATAAGTAATGCTCTGTCCTTGTTGTAGTGCTTTCTTCGACAAAAAGACAGCACAGAACCTAGAAGGAGTGGAAAGAGCAAAACGAATGGGAAATTGGAAGCCTTCTCAACCAGCAGGAGGAGAAATATTCGACCCCAGGAAAGGAGACCAAAACAGGAAGAAGTTAGGAGGAAGGTACCCAAACACTTTCAAGCCTATGAATAAGGCTCCAAATGACAAATGGGTCAATCCAATCCGACAAGCCCAAGGCCAAGGGAAGTGGAAAGATTTCGAAGTACAAAGGGGATCTTCCTTATCATATAGGAGAGAATTCCAAAAGTCTAAGAAGATGACTTACCCATCTGAAAACTACAAGGGTAAGAACCCTATGATGAAATCACAATGGAGAAGGTATCAACATCGAAAGAAAGCAGAGAAGGAGGCTGCAGGAATGGCTAAACCAGAAACCAGCAGTAATGTTCAAACCTCGAACCAGAAAGAGGAATTGAAGGATAGAAAGTCATTTGTTGCTCCAGAACCAGCGTCTCCGAAGGAGGGCGTAACTAGAGATGATGAAATGACTGATGATTTCAACTCAGGGTCGGAAGCATCTTTCGACATGATGTGCAACGTTGTGTCAGTACTCCCCAGGGAGTATGACCAGATAATGGAAGTCAATGATAAGGAAGAGGATATGGAAGTCGAAACGGCCAGACACATGCCTGTTTGTTATTATATCATGAACAATGGATGCGTGGAAAAACAAAACGCATTTTTTAAAAGGCCAGATGATTCGATGAGAAGTCACTTAAAACCCCTGTTCATTAAAGGAAAGGTGGGCAACATAGGGGTAAACAATATTCTAGTTGATGGAGGTGCAGCAGTCAATTTGATTCTGCATTACATGCTCAAAAAGATTGGAAAGGATGATTCCGACACCAAACCTCATAACATGGTGCTGTCGAATTACGAGGGTAAAGTGGGAACCACCATGGGTGTGATATAAGTAGATCTAATAGTCAGAACCATCACAAGGCCGACAATGTTTATGGTAATTGCCTCGAAGGAAAATTACAACCTGCTGTTAGGTAGGGAATGGATACACGGCATATGTGTCGTCCCTTTGTCGATGTATCAAAGAATAACAATTTGGCGTGCCGACGGGATTGTCGAAAATATAGAGGCTAACCAAAGTTACTTTTTGGCCGAAGTAAACCAGGTTGACAGGCGAAGCTTTGACAGAAATCTGGCTCATATTGCTCCTTGTAGTCCTGCAACGTTCGACATGACGCCAACCGACAACGCCTTCTGCTCACTATACCTTCATCCCACCCACGGGTTTCAGTGGGATAGAGAGGTAGTTGGCGAAGAAAATTATATTTTTGGAACCTCACACATCCAGCCAACTGGCTGGGGCAGCGAATTTAGTGACAATGAGTGAATCATTAGTTCTGAAGAAGATTGCGGCTTATATAGCCGAGAATAAATTCAAAGCGGCCTTAGAGGCCGAAGTAAAGTACATGGCTATCAAAGCCAACGAGATCGAAGCAGATCAACAAGGTCCTAGAAAAGACTTTGATACAGATCCACCTGACAAAGATCTGGGAGATTTACAAATTCAGAGTCTCGACGCGATATATGACAATGAGCCTTTGGGCTTTGAGAAGGATCCATTAGCAGCGGACATCAAGATGATGACACATGATCCACTCAAAGAAATCAACTTGGGGCTGGGGCAGAAAAAAGACCAACCTACATCAGTGCAAAAATCAACCCCCAACTCAAGGTCGAAATTGTCCAGTTGCTGAAGGAATTCAAGGATTGTTTCGCATGGGACTATGACAAAATGCCCAGTCTGAATAGGAATCTGGTTGAACTAAAGCTACCAATAAAACCTTGGAGGAAACCTGTTAAGCAAACTCCAAGGCGATTTGCATCAAAGATCCTTTCAAAGATTAAAGAAGAAGTTGAAAGGCTCCTCAGATGCAAGTTCATCCGTCCGACCAGGTATGCCGAATGGATTGCCAATATAGTTCTAGTAATAAAGAAAAATGGCAAACTAAGGGTATGCATTGATTTTCGAGACTTGAACTCTGCTACCCCAAAGGATGAATATCCTATGCCAATGGCGGAAATGCTTGTCGATTCTGCCGCAGGCCATGAGTACCTTAGTATGCTTGATGGGTATTCTGGTTACAATCAAATTTTTATTGCTGAGGAAGATGTTCCTGAAACAGCATTCGATGCCCTGGAGCCTTAGGCACCTACGAATGGGTGGTGATGCCTTTTAGCTTAAAGAATGCTGGGGAAATATACCAGCGAGCAATGAATTCGATTTTTCACGATTTCATTGAGACTTTCAGGCATATTTATATTGACGATATTGTTGTTAAGTCTATTTCAGGAAAAAGTCACATAGACCATCTTCGACAGTCCTTTGAAAGGATGAGGAAGTTTGGCTTAAATATGAACCCTCTCAAATGTGCGTTTTGTGTACAGGCGAGAGATTTCCTAGGCTTTGTGATCCACAAGAAAGGGATCGAGATCAATCAAAACAAGGCCAAGGCGATAATGGAAGCGAAAACGCCACCTACGAAGAAGGAATTGAAGTCTCTACTTGGCAAGATCAATTTTCTCAGAAGGTTCATCTCCAACCTTAGTGGCAAGACGCAAGCCTTCTCCCCTCTACTTCGACTGCAAAAAGAAGACTTCGAATGAGGGCAAGTGTAACGCCCCGGTCAGTTTTGTCAGTTTTGTCATTTTATTTATTTGAGTCGTTTTTGAGTATTTTATTATTATTTTATTTTATTTCTGACTTTTATGTGAAAGTATGTTATTTTTCATCGTGAATATATTTTGTCGCGTTTTGGGAACATTTGCGAGATATTTGAGTGTAGGGGTATTTTGGGCATTTTGATTTGTTTTGTTAAGTTAGAATATAAATAGAAAGAAAAGAGGGAAAATAGAAAGGAAAAGAAGAAAAGAGAAAAGGAGAAGAGAAGAAAAAGAGAGAATTTGGAAAACTTGGAAATCAATCAACCGATTTTCTAGAACACGATTAAATCGGGTAAGGGTGCAAAACTCGATTATACTATGTTTGTGTATGATTATGTATGTGTTTGCTTCGATGTTTTCTTGCTTTTCCATAGCTTTGAGTTCTAGGTTGAAAATGAGAATTTTGTTAGAAATTGATGGTTTCGCGGTTGAAAATCGATGTAAACGTAGTAGAATACTTGTTATCATGCTTGGGTTATGTTTTGACTGTTATATGTTGGTTTGGAAATGTTTGGTTTGAGAAAATATCATTTTTGGGTGATTTGGTGCGCTGCTGGGTTTTGCTAAATTCGCAGGTTCGCACTGCGAATGGCCAGCGAATGGGTGGCGAGCGTTTGCGTGATGTTCGCAGTGCGAACGTTGTATTATTTTTGCTTCTGCCACTGTTCGCTGGAGGGTTCGCATTGCGAATGGGGTAGCGAACATTCGCTGGGACGTTCGCACTGCGAAGGGTGGAAATTTTCTAGGCTATTTTTGCTTCTGCCTTGTTTCGCTGGGACATTCGCATTGCGAATGAAGTAGCGAAGGACTCGCTAGGAGCTTCGCACTGCGAATGTAGCAGTTTTCCCAATTTGTTTTCTCTGTAACTTTTGATCCGTGAGTCGGTTTGAGGCGTGGTATGATGCGTTAGAAAGCTTGTATCATGTACTTTCTTATGATGATGATTTTGGATATTGTTGGCCGATTAAATCATGTCGGGAATTAGAAAATGTGTTGTTTGGTTGTCGACTTTTGCCATTTAATGGTGTGAATTTGATGTGTATGTGCAATATGCTGTGGGTGTGGATATTGTGTGACTTGTGTACTGTTGAGTGATGAAATTGCATGAAATACATATTGTGATGATGATTGGTGGCCTTATGGCAAGAAAATGCGATGTATGGTAATTGTTGATATATGCATGATTATGGATGTGTATATGTGTGCATATTAAATGTCATGAGTCATTGTATGCCAAGCATCATGATATGCATTGTGGTGACGTCCTGAGTGACGGATTGATTCCAGAGGGAATCTGCTATAACATCGTGCGCCTTAAAAATAAAAGGACCTAAAGCGATTTGATATATCGTGCGCCTTAAAAATAAGAGGACCTAAAGCGATGGTTATAGACGATCGTGTGCCCATGTGGGGTGTGAGCGATCGGATTATGCGCCTTATACCGAGAGGACCTAAAGCAATTCATAAACGTCGTGCGCCTTATACCAAGAGGACCTAAAGCGACGGGGAACATCGTAGGCCCGACGGGGTGTTACTTGAGTGATCCTCAGTAACGAGCGATGATTCCAGTAGAGTTCCTGAGTGAACTAGTGATGAGAAATATTGGAAGTCGGTACCGCATGGCATGTACATAGAGTCGTTATGTCGGTCTCTGTGCATTTGTATAAATTATGGATTAATTGTGCATGGAATTGTGAATGTGATTGATGAGATGAAATATGTGTAATTGTATTGATGATGAGTGTATTGTGTATGATTGACGTGTAGTGGTATTTGATACTTGAGAATTGTACTGTGTTATGTTATATGTGATTGTGGTGCATTGGTGGTGGGAATATTTTACTTTAGCATTTCTGTGTTAATATATAATTATATGCAACTGTATTATGATTGTTTTTCTCACCCTTCTGCTGTTTTATAATGCTCTATGAGGCATTGCAGATTAGAGTTACTGGAGGTCTTTTTGTGAAGCTTTGCGTCTTCATTCTTTTGTCGGTCGGCTCTGATATGTGACACCGGGTAGTTAGGGTGGCCGTTTGTGATTATTTTGTATTATGTATATGTATCTTTTGGATTATACATGTATGACTTGATGTATGACAAACTTTCATGATATATATATATATATATATTGATATTCAGTTATGGATTTTCCGCTTTTATTCTGTAATTGGATTGTAGGTGTATTACTACCTGAGTTGTTGCATATCTGTATGAGCAGGTGTTGTATGTTTGTCTTCAATTGATGTGGCGTCTCCAATCTATGCCGTGCGTGTTTTAAATATACTCTGGTGAAATTTTGAATGTTATTTATCGCTTTAATATAGCTTGGGGGTATAGATTGGGGGTGTCACATTAAGTGGTATCAGAGCCTGGTCCGTGTCAGTTCGTGTCTGGTTGTGTTAGTCTTTGTCGGTGTTGGCGTCTGGAGTGAGCTATTTGTTTAACCATAGTTTCTGTTATTGGAAATGAACAGAATATGGCCGGTAGGAACGATGCTGCTTTGGCTGCTGCGATGCAAGCTATGGCTCGTGTTATGCAGGGTGCACCTAATGCTGCGGGTAATGATGAGTTCAGGAAGAACAGACCGCCTGTCTTTAAGGGGAGACATAATCCTGATGGTGCATAGATTTGGTTGAAAGAGATTGAAAGGATTTTCTGAGTTATGGATTATGCTGAGGACAGTAAGGTGAGACTGGGAACTCACATGTTACAGGAAGAAGCTGATGACTGGTGGGTTAGTACTCGTCAGGTGTTGGAAGCTGGGGATGAAGAAGTTACTTGGTAATTGTTTAGCCAGGAGTTTCTGAGGAAGTATTTTCCTGAGGATGTTAGAGGAAAGAAGGAAATTGAGTTCTTGGAACTGAAACAAGGTAGTATGTCTGTTGTTGATTATACTACTAAGTTTGTGGAGCTTGTGCAGTTTTATCCTCATTATGCTGAAGCGACTGCAGAGTTTTCTAAGTGTGTGAAGTTTAAGAGTGGATTGCGTCCTGAGATTAAGCAAGCAAACGGTTATCAAAGGATAAGAAGGTTTTCGGATTTGGTGGAATGTTGTAGGATTTATGAAGAGGATAGTAGGGCTCGTTCTACTCACTACAAGAGTGTGAGTGACAGAAAAGGGAAGCAACAGTTTCGTGGTGGTCCTTATGTAACACCAGCTGATAAAGGTAAACAAAGGGGTACTTTTGATCGAAGGTCAGGTGGAGGAGGTATGTCTAATTCTCCAAGATGTTTTAAATGTGGTGAGTTGGGGCATCGTCAGTTTGAGTGCAGGAAAGATGTGAGAAAGTGTTCTAATTGTGGAGGTGTCGGACATGTTGTATCTGATTGTAAATGGAAGAATGTGGTGAAGTGTTTTAACTGTGGTGAACCTGGTCATATTAGCACAACGTGTCAGAAACCGAAGCAAGCTCCAACTAGTGGAAAGGTATTTTCATTGGCGGGGACTCAGACTTCAAGTGCAGATCGTCTGATCAGAGGTACTTGTTTTATTAATAGTACGCCTTTAGTTGCTATTATTGATACTGGAGCGACTCATTCGTTTATTTCGTCTGAGTACGCGAAGCGTTTGAATCTTGTGTTGTCTTTGATGGATGGTGAGATGGTTATTGATACTCCAGCAATAGGGTCAGTAACTACTTCTTTGGTTTGTCTAAGTTGTCCTTTGACCATTTATGGTAAACACTTTGAAATGGATTTAGTGTGTTTGCCGTTGAAAGGGTTAGATATGGTTCTAGGAATGAATTGGTTGCAATTTAATCGAGTTCATATTGATTATTATCATAAGTTGGTAAGGTTTCCTTCTCTCGAAGAAGACGAAGACTCGAGTTTCTTATCTACCAAAGAGTTGAAGAAACTTTTGGCTAAGGAAGCTCAGTTGTTTGGGTTGTTTGCATCTTTGACTGTGGATAGTCAAGTTTCACTTGATGTGTTTCCGGTTGTGTGTGATTTTCCTGAAGTGTTTCCTGGGAATATTTCAGATGTGCCGCCAGAGAGAGAGGTGGAGTTTTCTATAGATCTAGTTCCTGGTACTAGACCTGTATCGATGGCACCTTATCGTATGTCGGCATCTGAGTTGGTTGAGTTGAAGAAGCAATTGAATGAATTATTGGAGAAGAGGTTTGTGAGATCAAGCGTTTCTCCTTGGGGTGCTCCAGTTTTATTGGTGAAAAAGAAAGATGGAAGTATGTGGTTGTGTATTGATTATCGCCAGTAGAATAAGGTGACGATTAAGAATAAGTATCCTCTTCCGAGAATTGATGATTTGATGGATCAGTTGGTTGGTGCTTGTGTGTTCAGTAAGATTGACTTAAGGTCGGGATATCATCAGATTAGGGTGAAAGAGAAAGATATTAAGAAGACGGCTTTTAGGACACGTTACGGTCATTATGAATACTCTGTGATGCCGTTCGGGGTTTCTAATGCGCCAGGTGTGTTTATGGAGTACATGAATCGTATTTTCCACGAGCATTTGGATCGATTTGTTGTTGTGTTTATTGACGACATTTTGATTTATTCTAAGTCTCGGGAGGAGCACGCGGAGCATTTGCGCACTGTTTTGTAGGTTTTGAAGGAAAAGAAGCTTTTTGCCAAATTGTCTAATTGTGAGTTTTGGTTGTCGGAGGTGAGGTTTCTTGGACACGTAATTTCAGGTAATGGTATTTCTGTGGATCCATCTAAAGTAGAAGCAGTTCTACAATGGGAGGCTCCGAGATCTGTTACTGAAATTCAAAGCTTTTTGGGTTTGGCCGGTTATTATCGAAGGTTTATTGAAGGTTTTCCTAAGCTAGCACTTCCTTTGACCCAGTTGACTTGTAAAGGGCAAGCGTTCATTTGGGATATTCGGTGCGAGGAAAGTTTTAATGAGCTGAAGAGGAGATTGACGACAGCTCTGATTTTGATTTTGCTGAATCCTAATGAACCGTTTGTGGTGTATTGTGATGCATCTTTGATTGGTCTAGGTGGTGTGCTAATGCAAGAAGGTAAGGTCGTGGCGTATGCTTCGAGGCAGTTGAGAGTGCAAGAGAAGAATTACCCTACGCATGATTTGGAGTTAGCGGCTGTGGTTTTTGTGTTGAAAATTTGGAGGCATTATCTTTTTGGTGTGAGGTTTGAAGTCTTTAGTGATCACAAGAGTTTGAAATATTTGTTTGATCAGAAGGAATTGAATATGAGGCAACGAAGATGGTTGGAATTTTTGAAGGACTACGACTTTGGCTTGAATTACCGTCCTGGTAAAGCTAATGTGGTAGCCGATGCATTAAGCCGGAAATCCTTACATATGTCCGCTTTAATGGTTAAGGAGTGGGAACTTTTGGAATCGTTTAGAGATTTGAGTTTGGTTTGTGAAGTGTCGTCGGATAGTGTGAGGCTGGGTATGTTGAAGGTTACTAATGATTTTCTGGTGACGGTGAGGGAGAAACAGAAGTTGGACGTGAAATTAGTGGATTTGATGTTGGTTGACGGAAAAGATGCGAGTGGTGATTTTCAAGTGGATGTTAATGATGTTTTGAGGTTCCGAGGTAGAATTTGTATTCCGGACGATGCAGAGTTGAAAAAGATGATTTTGGAGGAAGGACACCGGAGTAATTTGAGTATACATCCGGGAGCGAATAAGATGTACCAAGATTTGAAAAAGATTTTCTGGTGGTCTGGATTGAAAAGAGATGTGGCTCAGTTTGTGTATGCTTGTTTGACATGCCAGAAGTCGAAAGTGGAACATCAGAGGCCGAGTGGGTTGTTGCAACCGTTGGATATTCCGGAATGGAAATGGGATAGCATTTCTATGGATTTTGTAACAGGGTTGCCGAATACTCAGCGAGGGCATAATGCTATTTGGGTGGTTGTGGACAGATTGACTAAATCGGCTCATTTCATTCTGATTGACATCAGTTTTTATTTGGAGCGGTTAGCTGAGATTTATATCAGTGTGATTGTGAAGTTGCATGGAGTTCCATTAAGTATTGTTTCGGATCGAGATCCAAGGTTTACCTCAAGATTTTGGGAAAGTTTACAGAAGGCATTGGGTTTAAAATTGAGGTTGAGTTCGGCTTATCATCCGCAGACGGATGCTCAGACAGAGAGAACGATTCAGTCTTTGGAGGATTTGTTGAGAGCGTGTGTTTTGGAACAAGGTGGTGCGTGGGATAGTTATCTTGCATTGATTGAATTCACGTATAATAACATTTTTCATTCTAGTATTGGAATGGCACCGTTTGAAGCGTTATATGGACGAAGATACCGAACACCGTTGTGTTGGCATGAATCTGGTGAGAGGATGGTGGTTGGACCAGAGTTGGTACAGCAGACTACAGACAAGGTGAAGTTTATTCGTGAGAAAATGAAGGCTTCTCAGAGCAGACAAAAGAGTTATCATGATCGGAGACGGGAGGATATTGAGTTTCAAGAGGGCGATCATGTATTTCTAAGGGTTACGACGGTAACGGGTGTTGGTCGTGCATTGAAATCGAAGAAACTTACTTCTCGATTAATTGGTCCTTACCAGATATCTGCGAGAGTGGGTGTTGTGGCTTATAGGGTGGCGTTACCGCCGAGTCTGTCGAATTTACATGATGTGTTCCATGTTTCACAGCTTCGGAAGTATGTTCCGGATCCGTCGCATGTGATTCCTATGGATGAGGTTAAGGTAAGGGAGAACCTTACGGTTGAGGCTTTATCGGTGAGTATTTTGGATCGCGAGTTGAAGAGGTTGCGGGGCAAGGATATTGCACTTGTGAAGGTGGCGTGGGGAGGCCCTGCTGAGGGCAATTTGACTTGGGAGTTGGAGAGTCGGATGCGGGAGTCGTATCCAGAGTTGTTCATCTCAGGTAAGATTTTCGAGGACGAAAATTTCTAAGTGGGGGAGAGTTGTAACGCCCCAGTCAGTTTTGTCGTTTTATTTATTTGAGTCGTTTTTGAGTATTTTATTATTATATTATTTTATTTCTGACTTTTATGTGAAAGTATGTTATTTTTCATCGTGAATATATTTTGACGCGTTTTGGGAACATTTGCGAGATATTTGACTGTAGGGGTATTTTGGGCATTTTGATTTGTTTTGTTAAGTTAGAATATAAATAGAAAGAAAAGAGGGAAAATAGAAAGGAAAAGAAGAAAAGAGAAAAGGAGAAGAGAAGAAAAAGAGAGAATTTGGAAAACTTGGAAATCAATCAACCGACTTTCTAGAACACGATTAAATCGGGTAAGGGTGCGAAACTCGATTATACTATGTTTGTGTATGATTATGTATGTGTTTGCTTGGATGTTTTCTTGCTTTTCCATAGCTTTGAGTTCTAGGTTGAAAATGAGAATTTTGTTAGAAATTGATGGTTTCGCGGTTGAAAATCGATGTAAACGTAGTAGAATACTTGTTATCATGCTTGGGTTATGTTTTGATTGTTATATGTTGGTTTGGAAATGTTTAGTTTGAGAAAATATCATTTTTGGGTGATTTGGTGCGCTGCTGGGTTTTGCTGAATTCGCAGGTTCGCACTGCGAATGGCCAGCGAATGGGTGGCGAGCGTTTGCGTGATGTTCGCACTATGAACGTTGTGTTATTTTTCCTTCTGCCACTGTTCGCTGGAGGGTTCGCATTGCGAATGGGGTAGCGAACATTCGCTGGGACGTTCGCACTGCGAAGGGTGGAAATTTTCTAGGCTATTTTTGCTTCTGCCTTGGTTCGCTGGGACATTCACACTGCGAATGAAGTAGCGAAGGACACACTAGGAGCTTCGCACTACGAATGTAGCAGTTTTCCCAATTTGTTTTCTCTGTAACTTTTGATCCGTGAGTCGGTTTGAGGCGTGGTATGATGCGTTAGAAAGCTTGTATCATGTACTTTCTAATGATGATGATTTTGGAGATTGTTGGCCGATTAAATCATGTCGGGAATTAGAAAATGTGTTGTTTGGTTGTCGACTTTTGCCGTTTAATGGTGTGAATTTGATGTGTATGTGCAATATGCTGTGGGTGTGGATATTGTATGACTTGTGTACTGTTGAGTGATGAAATTGCATGAAATACATATTGTGATGATGATTGGTGGCCTTATGGCAAGAAAATGCGATGTATGGTAATTGTTGATATATGCATGATTATGGATGTGTATATGTGTGCATATTAAATGTCATGAGTCAGTGTATGCCAAGCATCATGATATGAATTGTGGTGACGTCCTGAGTGACGGATTGATTCCAGAGGGAATCTGCTATAACATCGTGCGCCTTAAAAATAAAAGGACCTAAAGCAATTTGATATATCGTGCGCCTTAAAAATAAGAGGACCTAAAGCGATGGTTATAGACGATCGTGTGCCCATGTGGGGTGTGAGCGATCGGATTATGCGCCTTATACCGAGAGGACCTAAAGCAATCCATAAACGTCGTGCGCCTTATACCAAGAGGACCTAAAGCGACGGGGAACATCGTAGGCCCGACGGGGTGTTACTTGAGTGATCCTCAGTAACGAGCGATGATTCCAGTAGAGTTCCTGAGTGAACTAGTGATGAGAAATATTGGAAGTCGGTACCGCATGGCATGTACATAGAGTCGTTATGTCGGTCTCTGTGCATTTGTATAAATTATGGATTAATTGTGCATGGAATTGTGAATGTGATTGATGAGATGAAATATGTGTAATTGTATTGATGATGAGTGTATTATGTATGATTGACGTGTAGTGGTATTTGATACTTGAGAATTGTACTGTGTTATGTTATATGTGATTGTGGTGCATTGGTGGTGGGAATATTTTACTTGTGCATTTTTGTGTTAATATATAATTATATGCAACTGTATTATGATTGTTTTTCTCACCCTTCTGCTGTTTTATAATGCTCTATGAGGCATTGCAGATTAGAGTTACTGGAGGTCTTTTTGTGAAGCTTTGCGTCTTCATTCTTTTGTCGGTCAGCTCTGATATGTGACACCGGGTAGTTAGGGTGGCCGTTTGTGATTATTTTGTATTATGTATATGTATCTTTTGGATTATACATGTATGACTTGATGTATGACAAACTTTCATGATATATATATATATATATATATATATATATATATTGATATTCAGTTACGGATTTTCCGCTTTTATTCTATAATTGGATTGTGGGTGTATTACTACCTGAGTTGTTGCATATCTGTATGAGCAGGTGTTGTATGTTTGTCTTTAATTGATGTGGCGTCTCCAGTCTATGCCGTGCGTGTTTTAAATATACTCTGGTGAAATTTTGAATGTTATTTATCGCTTTAATATAGCTTGGGGGTGTCACAGCAAGCGCAACAGGATGCCTTCGACAAGATTAAGGAGTACCTGACCCATCCTCCAATTTTGATGTCACCTTGTAGAAGTAGGAGTATGAGGCTATACATATCTGCGTCGGACAAGACATTAGGGAGCATGTTGGCTCAAGAGGATGAGAATGGTGTCAAAAGAGCCATTTACTACCTCAGTAGGGTCTTGAACGATGCAGAAACTAGAAATAGTATAGTCGAAAAATTGTGTTTATGTGTATACTTTTCATGTATGAAATTGAAGCACTATATAAAAGCAGTGGATGTTTTTGTTTCTTCCCATTTCGATGTTATTAAATATATGTTATCCAAACCAATTTTACATAGTCGAATTGGAAAGTGGGCATTAGCATTAACTGAGTATTCTTTGACATTCTTGCCTCTAAAAGCTGTCAAAGGACAAGTAGTGGCTGATTTCATAGCCGACCACGCTATAAATGAAGAGTCTTTGGATTACATTGAACTAGAACCATGGAAGTTATACTTCGACGGATCTAGTCATAAAAATGGAACTGGTATAGGAGTTTTAATAATTTCTCCTAACAAAATTCCAACAAAATTCAAGTATAAAGTCGAAGGCTTATGTTCAAATAACGAGGCCGAATATGAGGCTTTAATAGTCGGACTTGAAATTTTATTGGAATTGGGGGCAACTCAAGTTGAAATAATGGGCGACTCAGAGTTATTCATAAAGCAAATAACAAAGGTGTACAAATGTGTTAAAGAAAATTTGATCATGTACTTTGTAATAGCCAATCGACTCTTGAAAAGATTCGATATGGTAACGATTCGACATATCCCTCGAATAGAAAACCAGGAGGTAAATGACTTGGCGCAAATTGCTTCTGGCTACAAAATATCAAAGGAAAGTCTGCAAAAAGCCATTGAGATTAGGGGAAGAGTCGTGTCAGCAAGATTATCCCCATCAGATTTGGAGACAATAAAGCTAGGATACGCTGATGAAGGAAATTTTGAAATCTTTAACATAAATAGTTCGATAATTGAAGACTAGAGGAAGCCTATAATAGAGTATCTGCAAAATCCGACAGGAACAGTCGAACGGAAAATCAAGTATCGAGCATTGAGATATGCTATTTTGGGTAATGAATTATTTAAGAAAACTCCCGAGGGGATATTACTCAAGTGCCTAAGTGAATCTGAGGCATACATAGCCCTGTCAAATGTACATAGTGGGGCATACGGCGTGTACCACGTAGGCCATAAAATGAAGTGGATATTGTTCCGACAAGGAATGTATTGGCCTACCATGTTGAAAGATTATGTCGAATTCGCGAAAGGATGTCAAGAATGCCAGATACACGCAGGGATACAACACATTCCTGCAAGCGAGTTGCATTTTATAGTAAAACCTTAACCCTTTAGGGGTTGGGCTTTAGATTTGATTGGAGAAATTCGACCAGCGTCATCAAAAAATCAGAAGTTTATTTTGGTGGGTGTTGATTATTTCACAAAATGGATCAAAGCCATACCTTTAGTAAATGTGGATCAAGAAGTTGTGATCAAATTTATTCAAAAACACATTATTTATAGGTTCAGGATCCCAGAGACTATAACAACAAATCATGGATCTGTTTTCACTGGTAAAAAGATGCAAGCTTTTGCGAAAGAAATGGGGTTCAAACTTCTTACATAAACACCTTACTATGCTCAAGCCAATGGGCAAGTCGAAGCAGCGAATAAGGTTATAATTGGTTTGATAAAGAAACATGTAGGAAAGAAACCAAAGAATTGGCACAAGACTTTTGACCAAATTCTGTGGGCCTGTCGAACCTCTCCTAAGGAAGCTACAAACTCTATGCCTTTTCGATTAACATATGGTCATGATGCAGTTTTACCGGTCGAGATATATTTACAGTCGATAAGAGTCCAAAGTCATCATGAAATTCCATCAGATTCATATTGGAATATGATGATATACGAACTGGTGGATTTAGACGAAGAAAGCTTAAATGCGCTAGGGTTATTAAAAAGGGTGGAAAATCCTATAATAAAAGAGTAAAAAGCAAGGTATTTTCGATTGGTGACCTGGTTTGGAAAGTTATTCTTCCCATGGATCGAAAAGACAGATTTATGGGAAAATGGCCCCCTAAATGGGAAGGGCCCTTTTAAATTATTAAAGTGTTTTTGAACGGCGCATATGAAGTTGAGGAATTAGATAAAGATAAGTGAGTGCTAAAAATAAACGAGAAATATTTGAAGAAATATAAGCCCATATTGCAAGAAATAAAGATAGAAGTCGAATAATCATGCAAAGAAAACAACTGACTTGGTGAATTAAAAATTTTTTCGCCAAACATATGGCTTAAAGTCATTACAAAATTAGGCCTCAAAGGTCCAAATGAAATTACAAGTTTCGAACTAGGAAAGATTGCTTCAGTTTCTCAAATTTGGACCTTTGAATCTGAAGGCGACGTTCGCAGAGGGCCTTGCTAGTCAAAAGTTCTTCGATTTTTTTGCCAAGCTTTTGAGCTCTTTCGACATGATGCACCCCAACTTCAAGCTCTTTAGCTATCTCCTCTTGGTTAATTTGTTGCAGTTCTTCTTTGTACTTTTTGGCCTGAGAAATTTTATCTTGAAGAACGGTGATTTGTTTCTCCCATTTGCGAATGTTTTCGTCACAGTTCGCTGCCTCTTTCTTGTTTTGTTCAGAGGTCTTCTCCAGTTCAGTCACCTTGATGGCAGAATTTAAGGTGGCATCCCATTTATCAAGTTAAGTTCCCGACTTATTTTCAAGTTTTTTTGACTAATCTCGAAGTCGGTTAAAATCTGCCACCACAAGGTCAATCAGCGTGGTCAGATCCACAACAACGTCAATCACTTCAGGGGGAACTTCCAGAACATTGATTTGTTTTAGGATCTTTTTTAAGTTGAATTGAGCAGAGGAGTCCTTCTCTAGGATTTGAAACAAATCTATGTTGAGGATTTTCTCTCGAATCTGGGTTAGCACTTCATCCATGCATTTTTCGCCAGAATGAGTCCCTGAGGTGGTCGAACCACTGGTGGTGGTGTCACAAAAATTGTAGCGCGTACTGAGCATAGCCTTCAGATACTCCAATGGTCTTTGTACCTTCAGATTTTCGAGTTCCTCATAAGAGAGACTGGTCGAAGTAGTGTTTGTAGAAGCAGCTTTGGGATGATCATTAAGGTTTTCTTCGTCCTTTCTTCCTTCTTCACCAACAGCGGTCTCTGGAAGTGTTTGCTTTTCTCCATCTTCTTCTTCTTCCTTTTCGTCATCAGCTTCAACATCCCCATCCCTCTCTTCATTATCATCTTTTGGGTTGATAGGGTAGTTGTCTTCAGGATCTTCTTCCATGGTGAGTTTTGCATTGGACATCACAGTGTCCCCACCAACGTCAACTAAAATATCTTCCTCAGGACCAGCTTTCTCTTTGATCACGTCAGGAGATGGGTTCGTGGTGATGATCTTGGGAAGTTTCCCAAAAGCATTGGTGGGCTGATTCACTTCAGTGGCAGACTCTTTGGTCGAATCCTTTGGGGAAGGTTTGGAGAGGCTTGTTGGTTTGTAAGTTGGATCGCTGCTTGTTTTAGGAAGAACTTGGACAAGAGGATGTCCGTGATTATCAACAAGAACCTGAAAGGTTAATAAGTCAAGAGATTAGTATAAGGGAAAGTGGTTATAAATGTCGAAGTTCGAAAAGAACATACCTTTGGAATTTCATTCTTGAGACTAGAATTTTCACTTTCTGCTGGAGCTGGAGTGGCTTGTTCGACAGACTTTTTCTGAGAAGTCCTTTCCAATATTCTCGAAGCAGAAGGTTTGGGCTGCTGAATTTTCGATGGTTTCTTCTTCTTTTTTGAAGTTTTAGCTTGGTCAGGCGATTCTTCACCATCGCCAGATTCAATAACATGAACATCAAGTTCCACTTTTTTTCTTTTCTTTGGTGTTAAAGGCGGTTTCCGACTTCCCTGTAAAAAAGATTTCGTTAGTACGTGTTAGATGGCAAAAAAAATATAATTATAAAATATAACAATTAGGGAAAAGGAAAGACCATGCCTTCGCCACGGGTTTCTTGGTTGTGTCCTTTTGGTCCTCTTCGCCTTCTGCTGTTGACCCTTCGACAGTAGCCAATTTCTTAGCAGGAATTTTTACAGCTAAGAAAAGAGAAAAGAGGAAAAATTAAAATATGAGCTAAGAAGAAGGAAACATATATAAACAGAAGGATTTAGTGTCGAATATCTTCCCATTCCACACCTTCATATATAGGAGATTCCACGCGAACATGTTCTATGCCAATATGAAGGTGACCTTTGAAATTGTCCAAGGTGTACTTAGTCGGAACCACTTGCTTAGCCCGTTTTTGGTAGTCTTGGAAAAGATTTTTCATAGAATTCCCACAGATGAACCAGTCTGGAAATGGAGGGCTAAAAGCTACACCAAATTCAGCAGACGGTAGAGGAGGGAACTTTGGAGGATAGAGATTGAAAGCTAACTTATAACGTTGATCTGGTCGAATGTATGAAGGTAGCTTTAACTCATCCAATTTCCTCGTAAATTTTTCTTTCAAAGTAACGGCTGCTTCACTTATGGTTCGACTAAGTTCGTTGGGTCTATAGGTAGTTTCAAAGTACTTCTGGAATGCTTGAATTTCTTTGATGTGTCTTGAAGTACCTTTCTTTGATTTGTCCTGTACAAGGGCGAAAGCTTTGGTCAGTTGAATGGTAAAAGAGGGCACGTCGAAGAATTATGAATTATAGTAATCCCTCCACCAATCATCAAACTCTTGAGTACAGAGGAAGTTGGGTTTAAAAGGTACTGGTTGAATTTCGACCAAGTTTGAGTATTTCGCCAGCAGTTTGGCACACTCAGCTTCGTTATGAGTCATGTTGTAGTGTATCAGAGAACCTATCTTTGAAAAAAGAGGTTTGGGTTTTATCTGAATTAATCCAAACTGTCGAGAGACCAGATTGGGTTGGTAGTTGACAAGCGAGATCTTTAGTTTGGATGGGTTGATCCTGGAGGCTAAAAGCCTAGGGGTTAGAAAAGATTCCCAGACATTGAGAAATTCCGCCTCTTGTGCTTTCGACTCTAGGGGAAACTTCCTGGTAAACCATTCTGGTCCAATTTTTCTGTTTGCAAAATAGGCCATATTAGAAGTAAAGTTATAACGTTTAGAAAACATCATAACATAGCCAGTAAATGTTTGCTGAAGGCTCAAACCTTTGTCATTGGGCGTCAACAGTGCCAGCCTAGTTCCTTCGATCCTTCTATCCTTCAAGGCAGCTTCGTCCACAAGGTTTTTATTGGAAAGAGAAGCTTCAAATATGGCATTTAGCCACAGTTGTAGGAGCCAGAATGGTCCCGACAACATAAGATTTCCCTTATCCTTAATATTTTTCACTAAAGTAACTCATTTGCTAAGGGATTCATACATATTGAATAGGATGATTTCACTAAGGCACAATTTGTGTCTAACATGAAGTTGATTCGTCATAGTGATATATCTTTTCGCCACCTGGAGAGACCTGGAGCAGAAGACGCATCTCGACAGCCAGAGAGCTAGGAAGGCCATGTGCTCTTGGTCAGAGACTTCAGTAGTTTCCTTGTCATAATAGTTCGTGATGTAGGAGGTAAAGGTAGCCTTATTGGTATCGAAACCTATGGAATCATCTGGTAATAGGTTGGGATCATAATCTACCCCGAGTGGGCTAAGACCATTATGGCAGCTATGTCAAAAAGAATGGGGGTGATCGTTCCACAAGGAAGATGGAAATTGTTGTAGGTACTGTCCCAAAAGTAAAGGGAAGCCAAAAGCATAGATTGACAATATCCAGGTCCTACTTTCGACAGCTGGATAAGGTCGAAAATGCCCATAGTTTTCCAAGCCTCAGATTTGGCTGCCTCTATTTTTGCTAGCCAAGATAAGTAGTCGGATGGGTCTTTCGACAGAGGGCAAGACCTAAAAATCCTAAAGTTATTCATATACTCTAGGTTTATGACATCCCTAGAAGAAGGTGAACTTTGACCATCTACCTTAAATTTTTCATCTATGGCTATTTCTTGCTCAGTTCTAGGCCTAACTCCATTAGCTATTGGTTTGTAACGATGATAAGCTGGGAAAAATTCCTTTACTTTTGAAGGATCTAACTTTAAATCAGGTAAAGGTCCTAAGATTGCATGGGATTTACCAGAGATGAGAATAGGGATTAATACCTGTGACGGATAAATGCGTCTTTTCTCTTCTTCATTGGGAGGTTCTGGTACGTATTGTTGGTTCCCCACAACGCTGGGACCAAGGATTCTGTGAACAGGTGGCAAAACTTTGGATTTCTGAGAATCTTTGTTCTTGGTGTTGGTTCCTTGAGGAGCTGTGGAAGAAGACATGATTGATTGCAGAAAGTTTAGAGAGGAAATGAAGAAGATGAAGTTATGTTGAGTAAGTTTTTAGAAAGAAATGGGAAAAGTAAGTTGAGGAAAGTTTTCACTGATTTATAAGTGGTAAAAGGGAGACTGAAGCGGTTACTATTCAAAGAGGTTTCCATTTAATGAGAAAGAATCGTGGGACACGTGTTAGCCATGAATGGACTGATTGAACGGTGGCAGTTATTTTTGACCCACGATCTCTTAGGGACTAGGATCGTGATGATTAAAGAGGGTCTCAGAACGTGGGCTGAGGAGACGTTTCAAAAAAGTGTAATGATGATTCTGACGTCACAAAATGCCAAGTCATATGAACAGTCGTTTCGTCGAATTATTCAAGGCGTCAAATTATGTTGTCAAAAAATGCTTTTTCTCCTTTGTCGAAATATGCATTTTTAGGGGGTAATTTGTAGGCTCCTAATTTCGACGCCTGAATTTCATTTAGGAGATAAAAGTTTAAAACTTGCTAGAGCATTTCGACAATAATTTGTTTCCTATAAAGAGGATCTGTCGAAAATGAGGGGTAAGTTGGAATAGAAGAGCTGGAGATTTTTTCTAAGTGTTAGAATTATTTCGACATAATTCTACGAAGACCTCGTTTCGACGGATATTTTGAAATTCAAATAGAGGAGGGAATTTTGATTAGAAAGCAAGACGCGTGGAATGCATCTAAGAGGCGAAGGCATGCAGAATGACTGTTGTTGACGGTTATTTCAACTGTATATAAATAGGGAGTCGTAGTGTTAGATTTCTGTGGGCGTATTCAAAATTTGTACAAGTTACTCAAAAATACTCAAAGTACCGTGTGAGAGAAAAGAGTTAACATTGAGAAAATGTACGTTTAGAAAAACACCAGTTTCATTCTTTACATTTCAATGAAGTTTTAAGTTATTTATTTGCAATTCATTCTACATTTCTGCAATTTCATTCCTGCATTTTTATTACGTTTTCGTTATTTCTTTTAAGAACCAAACTTTATCATTTCTGTCCAAACCACATCAATTTATGAAAAACAATGATGAACATAACGAGTAAAAGGTTTGATTTCTATACAAATTGTCGAAACTCTTAAAGCACATTGTCCTAGGATCTGTATGGTTGATCCCGCAAGTAAACTAATTTTCACAAATTAGGAGACCAGCGGTTGTTTGCTCATTTTCAAGGCAAACACAGGGCAGTTGATCTAGGGTGAAGACCACGTGCTACTCTTCCCTACGCCACGTAAGCCCTGGCAGTTCCTCATATTGGGCCTTGCGATCCAATCCAATGCAAAGTAATCGTTGGCCCTGCGCTAGGGGCACATTATAAATACCCTCTTTAACTAGAGGGTCAGGTATTCTATTCTTTACACCTTTTCTCTGTACTTGTTTCACTTACTCCGTCTCTGACTTTAGCATCGGAGTACCTTGCAGGTACACCCCCCTTCTCTTTACCACCACCGACGAATAAAGGAGCTCACAACGTGTTGCTGACTGCTGATCAATTTCTGATATGGTAAGATAAAAAACTAATAAATGTTTTAATTCCAAATAGTAGTATTTTTAAAATAAGGGTAAAAAAATTTCTAATTTATTATATTTCATTTATTTTCAAACAATGAAATAATTTTTTGTTTCGTTCAATAATACAACATTTAAACAATAAAAAACTATTTTATTCCCATTTAATCTATTTAAATCCATTCTAATTATTTATTCTTCCGGTCAAAAGGAGGATTAATGAAGTGGTTCTTTGGGCCATTATTTCACTACTGTTGAGTATATTACTAATACGATAGTTTTTAGGCCCGTTATGCATTGATTCCTACTTTTTATGGATGCTTTTATTTTGATTAAATTACATTTTTAGATGTTAGTATTTCATTGTATGATTGATTGTTCAGATAAAAAATTTATTTTGTTTAATAGTTTAATGACTAAAATTTTATTCTTAAAAGGTAAGTAAATGAAATGTTTCGAATTCAAACTTGTATCATTACAATCGAATATTTTTACATAACTCTAAATTTAACAGAATTAACATAACCCTTTATTTATTTTCGACAACTAATTCAAATTAAAAACAACTATAAGATTAGTATATAATGTTCTTTCTTTCTTAAAATTGTAACTTTTCATGTTGGCACGTTTATTTCTTGTAATATGCATATGTGATATCAATTTTATTTTAATTTTGGATGTTGATAATCTAAATTATTATTTTAACTTGGAATATCATGACTACAATTGGTTTAGCCATACGAGTTATGAATTTTTTACACAACAATCTATTTGATAACAGAATGGTTTTGATAGAACATATGATTCTTGAGACTCTGTTTTAAAATATCTTAAACTAATCTTGGCATTGATTACTTGATCTCTAAAAAATAGTGAAATTCGGTTTTAATGTGCTTGCCCTTTCCATAAATTATGAAATTCTTTGTAAGATTAATTATTGAGCATTGGCTAACATTAGTTTTACTTCTTCCTCTTTGCTTATCTTCAACTTAATAAACAATAATTGCAGCCACACTCTTTGACAAGATATATTGTAGAATAAGATATACTCAGTTTCACAAGAAGACATAGTCACGAGTGTTTGCTTCTCAGAGCACCATGAAATTTGAGAATAGAACAACTTAAGCACATATTCCATTTTTTCTTTGCACTTTGTCTTCACATTAATGTGAGTCATAAAAAGAGTAAGCTTATCCTGTTGACCATTATGTTTTAGAAGTAAGATTCCATGATCTATTGTGCCTTTAAGATGTTTCATGATCCTCTTGACTATTTGTATATATGACATTTTAGGTTATGCATAACATTTCTCACCACACTTACCCGATGACATATATTAACTCTATAATTGCAAGCATACCTCAAGAAACCCATCACTTTCTTGTACATAGTGCTATCAACAACCTTTCCATATTCAGTAAGAGTATTTGATGAGTTGCAATTCATCATATTAAGTATCTCCAAGATGCCACTAATTTACTTCCTCTGGTTAATTACCAACTCTTTCATGGTCGCATCAAATTCAAGGCCAAGCCTCCTAAGTCAGTCATGTCAAATTCAATGTTCATGTTGAGTTTAAGATTCTTAATCTCATTGTGATTGCTTCCTGTGATGAATAGATCATCCACATATATACACTTTATGATGAGATTGTCCACATTTATGCCTTTCACATACATTCCATGTTCAAATGTACACTTCACTACTACGAAAAATCCATTTAGTAACGGTTGGGAATGACATATAATGACGCGGGCGAAGGAGTTATTTTGTAGATTGTTGTTGTAAGTTCGATGTTTCTACAACAGTCTGGAAATCGTTGTTGTATTCTGTAAGTGCGCGTTATATTGCAACGGTTAGGTATTTCAACCGTTGTAATATAAATTAACTATCACAACGGTTATGAGTATCAACCGTTGTCATATATATTAACTATCACAACGGTTATGTGTCTCAACCGTTGTGGAATGTACCCTTAGTTTATTAAATACAAATGTATATTGCTTGTTTTACCATACACCTAATTAAAGAAATACAACCATTAAAATTGGTAAAGAACTATATAATCTGAAAATTAAATTGTTCTTGAAAACCAACTTAAACACACCACTGTTTTCTGAATTGCATCCATTTCATTCAGCACATTTTATGTTCCTTAACATAAAACTTATGCTTCAATGGTCGGTTTCCTTCAATCCATCGATATCTTTAATTATAATTTACCTCATCATCGCCAAAAATCATCGCGATTTTATCATCATACCAATCATGATCTTAACAACCACGATGATTAGTGACGACGATGAGGTAAACTATAAGAAAAGATATTGATGAATTGAAGCAAACGGACCATTGGACCATAAATTTTATGTTAAGGAACATTAAATGTGCTGAATGAAATGGATGCAATTCGGAAAACATTGACATGATAAAGGTTGGTTTTTAAATACATCCTAATTTTCAGATTATAGGTTTCTATATCAATTTAACTGATTGCATTTTCAATAAAAGGATTGTGAAACAAACAATATACATAGTATATAATAAACTAAATTTCATATACAATATCAGAATGAATTCATATATATGTACCTTATCAGAATGAATTCATATGTATGTACCATCATCATCATCACCATGTGAAACAAACCCTAAGAAGTGGGAAGCAATGAAGAAAATTAGTTAGTATTCAATTTAACTATATACAATATACATAGTATGTATATAATAAACTAATGTTCTATATCAATTTAACTGATTGCATTTTCAATCAAAGGACAGTGAAACAAACAATATACATAGTATATAATAAACTAAATTTCATATACAATATAAGAATGAATTCATATATATGTACCTTATCAGAATGAATTCATATATATATGTACCACCATCATCATCACCATGTGAAACAAACCCTAAGAAGTGGGAAGCAATGAAGAAAATTAGTTAGTATTCAAAACAAAACAACCAAAAGTTGAAACAAAACCCTAAGAAGTGGGATTGTACCATTACAATGAAGTTCACCTTGCTTGTGAAGTATTGAAGTCGAATCTGCACAAAATGAGAACAATCAACAAAAACAACATAAAGCAAACGAGATAATAGGAACTATCTAACAAAAAGATTGAAGTAGAAGACTACCTTATTTTCCATAAACAATATGTACATTACGCTTGCTACCGCCAGCATCATCATCATGTTCATCTAGTTTTAGATTCTGCAAGAAGAAATACAAGGAGGAAGAAGCTTAAATCAAAAGCTTCATACTTCTTGTATTTCTTTTCGCGGATTCTATAAAAAGATGAAGTTTGCTGCCAAAAATGGGTGCTAGGGTTTCGCTGTGAAGGAAACGGCGCTACTGTAAAAAATAGAAAGTTAATTCCCTTATATAGGTAAATATTTCACAACGGTTTTCTAAAATAACCGTAATGATAAGTATATATATTATTTTAATAATATCACAACGGTTAGTTATATTAACCGTAGCGATACCCCTTCTAATTGGTACAAGGTTCGACTCCAGGCAACAACATTTTTCTATAATTACGTCAAATAGAAAAATGTTGTTGCATGGAGTCGAACCTTGTACCAAGTATAAGGGGTTTTGCTACGGTTATTATTACTAACCGTTGTAATATTATAACCCTTGCTCTTCCCGGAGTAGAGAACACTCTGGCCATAATGATTTAAAATTTTCTCCGTTTTTCAAAAAATATCGTTCCAGAATATCAACCATTTACAAGTTATCATCATTGCAAGCATTAAACTATCAGACGTTTCATCTTCAACCTCATCTATAAATAGACAACTTTACATTTCTTCATAATATATTCTTCGTAACAATGAGTTCTACAAATGAGAATGCTAGAATCACCAATGAGGAACGTCAGGCGCCAATTGAGGAGGTCCAACCAGCGGCCAGGGATGTCTTAAGGGTGAGGAAGGATAAGAAGAAGAAGAAGGCTGAAGAAGAAAAAGATAAAGAAGAAAATGAGAACTGTTTATTATGATTCCGATGAGGGGAGTGAGGAGAGAAGTCTGGATTATGAAGATGCATTTGCAGCAATAGACTCTGACATTGATAAATATATGTAATATGATTATCAATGTACTCTTCTTAATGGAATCTTAATAAAATGTTATTTTATATATCCTCATCTCTTACAGTTTTATTTTTAAAGTTATATATATTATTCTCTTGCACTTAAAAACACTAACAAAAGAAATAAAATATATGTTTAAAAGAAAAACAATGATGAATTTTGAGTTTTGAGGTTAAATCCCAGTAACACTAACAAAAGAAATAAAATATATATTTAAAATACAAAAATATGACAAAAAATATAGTTGCTGGGAATCAAAGCTTGTTACATGCATTACAACGGTGTTTTAATACAACCGTGTTTAAAATGTAAAAATATGGAAAAAATATATAGTAGCTGGGAATCGAAGCTTGTTACACAGCTTGTATTACAACGGTTCTTTAGTACAACCGTCGTTAAATATGGCGTGATAAATTTTTTAACGTATTACAATGTTGGGATACGAATCTGTGGTAAACCTGGCGTCGTTAAATGGGTTTTTCGTAGTAGTGCTTGTAATACCCAATCTACTTTAAGAACTCAACAGTCATCTTAGAGCTTGTTTAAATCCATAGAGTTTTATTAAGCTTTAAGACTATATCTTCTTCACCTTTCCAACACTATATAAATGGAAAGCAAACTCTCTCTCTCTCTCTCTCTCTCTCTATATATATATATATACAATTATTCTACTTTTTATTTTTAGGGTTAATACCCATTTTCACCCCTGCCATATAGGCGAGATTTGAAAAAACCCCCTAGAAAAAAAAAACTTGCATAAAATACCCTGACATTTCTAAATAATTTCCTGGAAGACCTTTAACACGCCACATCACCCAAAATGCTTATGTGTCATTATTTTTTCATCTTTTCTTTTAATTTTAATTGCCACATGGGTTAATGATGAGACGCAATGACCAAAATACCCCTAAGTGAAAAAAAATAGATGAATAACCAAGGAACTGATGATGCATCAACTAATCAAATATCAAGCCCATTAATCAAACACCAAGCCCTTGCTTTTAAGAAAGCACAAGGATTGAGTCATGGTATACTGATAATCAACGCATCAGTAAGATAGGCATATGACTCAAAATAACATCCACAATGAGAAGCTCGGTCAACAATCATTTCAAAGTAAAATGAGAAACACGGTCAAGAGAACACAAGGAAACGGCCATGGAAGATCAAAATAGACTCGGTGTATATCGTCTCACGCCGCCTTTTTTTATTCCGCTTCGACCTTCGCTCTCTCACATCATGATGTCGCTCGTTTTGCGCTGACGTTCACGTATTTGATTCGTTCCAGGTTTGCTTGATTTGTTCGCTCTCGATTCGTTCACCTTCTCTTCATCTTATTCTCTTCTTCTCCTCATTCTTTGTTCCTGGATTTTGATGTTTAGGTATGATGCAGGTTTTGATTTGGTGGTGATTTGGGTGTTTGATTGATTTACTCTTCTTCTTCTCACTTCAATTTCTGGGTTGGCTCTGCTTCGTGATTGAAACGGAATTAGGGTTGTCCGATTTGAGAGGTTTGAGTTGTCTGGAATGAGAAGGTTGAGAGTGGGTTAAAGGATGAACAAAGTTTATGGTTTTGATTTGAGGATTTTTCAGGTTTTATGTGGTGATGGGTCTAAGATGATATGGAGGTTTTGATGTTACTTCGTCAGCTGGAAAATGGAGGGTTAAAGGTTGTTATTGATGTCGATGTTTGGTGGCGAATGGAGGAAGAAAGGGTCATGATTTGTTATTGCGCCGTGGTCGAAGAAGATTGAGGGCGATTTGGAGGGCGGAGGCGGGGGAGAAGGTCGATGAGTGGTTGTTTGGTGTTTTGTGTGGAGTTGAAGGCGAGTGTTAGGAGGTGTGTTTGAAGGGTGTTGGGTTTCTGTTTGAAGGTTGTGGTGGTTTTGGTTGCTGTTGAAATAAGGTTAAGTGTTGTGCAAATCTGATGAGTCATGAGACAGGGTTGAAGGTTTTTTTGAAGTGTGTAGCGGCAAAATCGTGAGTGTAAGGTATCGATTAACTTAACTCGAAAAGCAAGAGTCGCCACCGCACTTTTATTTTATCCAAAAAGGAAAGGAAAAAGAGCGAACAAAACCTACACAAGCTCTACAACAAGAACAAGTGAAGAGAGACTGGATAAGGGGGGTTGGTTAGGCAATGGGAAGGTGTTAACACCCAAAACGTCTATAGTACTCTATAGGAGCCCTTTGAAATATCTACCGCTTTTGGTCTGAAAAAGTTTGCTTGAAAAGCGATTGAGGAGATGAGAAGAGAAATTGTTTTTATGATTTTTGTGTTTGGAGAGACTTGTCGTCTCATGCCTACGTACCCACGATGTGCAATGTAGGATCAAAACCCCGTAGTTCGTGGTACAAAGAATGAAAATTTGTTTGTTTTGGTTGTTTTTAAATGTAAAGACAAGTCGTCATTTCCAAGCGAATAATTCCGCTTAAAGAAATGAATCATGTCTAAACTTATGAAAAAGTTAAAGGAAAAAGTGCACGAGGGCACAAAAAGAGAGTGATGAGTTTGATGTTTTTTAAAGTCTTTTGAAAAAAAGTGTCAATATGCTTATGTAGTTTAGCATTTTGTTAAGAAATGAAAGGAAAAGAGTCAAAATCACTTGACAAAGTCAAGGTTTGATTATGAAAGAGGTGTTTGTTTGAAAATAAGAAGGTTTTGAAAAAGAGAGAGAGTTTTGAAAATTGAAGAATGGGGAGGAGAAGAAGTGACTATCCTAAAGCATAAAGTAAAAGCTAAGGATAAGAAAGATCTAACCACAAATGTAGTTGTTTTCACCATAAACCATGCAAAAACACGAGTCTTCAAAGTCTTAGAACCACAATTCCAAAGCAAAGGGAGAAAGGTCCTAATTCTAAGTCCAAGGTTCCAAGAATTGCGTTGGATGTCCAAGGTCTAAGTTCAAGGATTCAAGAATAGCATTGAAGTCCAAGGTCTAGGTGCAAAACTCCATGTCCATTGCAAAGGATAGTAACCATAGTCCGAGATTAGAAGCACAAGTGTTTTAGAGGTTTTGGCCTTTATTAATGTTTTTGGTCCAAGTGGACAAAGAGAAAAAGGCATAAGCATAAACATGTGTCCAACGGACAAAGTGAAAATTGCGGAAGCATAAACATGTGTCCAACGGACAAAGGAAAAATATGCGGAAGCATAAACATGTATCCAACGGACAAAGGAAAAAATTGCATAAAAGTAAAAGAGAGATAGGGAGCGAGAAGGAAATATAAAGAAGTTAGAAGTTAGTAATTAATAATTAGTTGTTAGAGTAAGTGATCAATAATGAATTAATAGTGTACTTAGGTCAAGGTTAATGAAGACTTGTTAGAAGATTGATAGAATCAAAGCCTCTACAACAACAAGCTTCATAGATTTTGAACCTTATACAAAAAGATCAATCAACATTGGGTTATTTTCCGATGTGGGACATATGTTGCGCTATGTTAAGCAATCGCCGAGTAATTTACGGAGTAATTACCCTATAATGAGGTCGGTCACTAGCTCTTTATGCTGATGCATGCTATATGAACGATATGTAGATCATCATCCGAAAGCAATACCGCACGAAAAGAAAAGAAAGTAACGATCTCATCTTGATCAAAATTCAACAAAGGAATTCTATGATCCTTAAGACTTTCATCGATCAAAAGAAAAGAGAAATAGATGAAGAGAAAGTCAAATTAAACCACACAATTATGTGATCTAAGGCTAAGAACAAGAGAAAAGGGGAGAAAATGGAAAAGGAACCAAAACAATCCCAAAAACAAGCCAAAATGTGCATTCTATTTTGAAGTAACCGGTTACTCACCAGGTGTTAACCGGTTACTTAGTTCAAAATAAGCGCAGTTTTTCAAAATTAAAACAAAGTAACCGGTTACTCACCAGACGTTAACCAGTTACTCTGCACCAGAATGCAGAAATTTGTGCAAAATTCAGCATGATCCATTTTCAAAACATTTTACAAACACTTTGTGATCATGGTACTGAAATTGGACGAAATTTAAAGTAAAATAACAGTGAAAAACAACAAATAAACACAATTACAAGATCCAAAGGATCAAGTAACAAAGATCACCAAAGATCTACATTATGGAAGATGAAGATGAAGCTTCAACAATGGTGGAAGATGAATTACCACTTCAAATCTGAAAATTCCTTCAAATTGCTTCAAGATCCAAACTCCAAAGCCTTGATCTATGAGAATTGATGAAAAAAACAAGTTTGGATGAAGGTTTAGCTTAAAGTTGAACAAGATTCAATGTGAATTCTTGTTAACTTTCAAAAGAAGAAAAGTGAGCTTTGGTGAATTTTGGTGGTTGAGAGAGAATTTGCAAGAGGTTTTTTGGCTCTCAAAAGCTTGAATGAAATTTTAGCAAAGTGAATTTGGCTCTCAAAAGCTTGTGAAATGAATGAAATGAAGCCTCTATTTATAGAATTTAGGCTTGGAAAAATTGGTGGTTTGGAATTTGGTTTGGAAATGAAAATTAGGCTTGGAATTCAAATTTGGAGGGAAATTCATAAAAGAATGGTGATTAGTGAAGGTGTATGGTAGGAAATGATCAAAGTGATGTAAGGGGATTAAAATGAGATGGTCTAGAATATTCCAAATGTGATCAAGGGTTGGGATTGGTGTAAAATTGCTGAATTTGAATTTGCTGAATTTTTTCAATTTTTCACGAGGGTAACCGGTTACTCACCACAGGATAACCGGTTACTCAGTGCAAAATTTGTGAAAAATGAGCATTTTGTTGCACTGTTGTGGTTCCGGCTCGATTCTTTTGCTTGTCAAAGAAGGCATGGAAATAAACACATGAAGCTTGGAATTCCTTGAATAATAATCAATTAAATCTTGGAAACTCTTGATTAGATGAATTTTGAATTGTTTGCAGATCAACTTTGACTTTGTTCAGATGAAATTCATTCGAGCTGTGGGACTGTTATTCTGGCATTTTTAACCTGGTCTTCCCCTGAAAATGTCAGTAAAGAGAAAACAAAATATTTTTGGATTTTGGTTAGTAAAATATAAACAAATAAAGCAATAAAGTGAATAAGAAACACACAGATGCTCGGTAAACCCTACAAGGCATAAACCCAAAGATGAGAGGGACGAGGGAACCAATGCGTGATCCTGTTTGTGGTAAAGATGCAATAATGAGATGCGAATGATATGTGGAATCTTAGGGGTCAAAAATTAGGGTCTTACAGCTGTCCCTATTTAAGTCTCTTCTTTCGGGAGATATGAAGATACTTAAATACAAAAAGCTATATTTTTTAGCCCTAAGATACCACAAGATGATATGAATGCAAACGAAAAGACACACCCTGCGGGGGGAACTTGAAACAAAGGTTTTAGGGTACATTGAGAGATGAAAACGCAAAAAGACACGCCAGGGAACACAAGCTATTTCTGGAGATCTGTCAAGGTGACAAGAAGTATCCATCAATAGTTGGAAAGAGAGGGACAAGACCCTGGGAAGACGAATAGTGACATCCAAGAATAGCATTGGATGGAAACTACAAACGAGACAAAAGTATACCAATAGATGTCCAAGAATGGCATTGGACAGCAACAAGAAAGTTTCTGGTAAAAAATAACAACGTCATCCAAGAATAGCATTGGATGGAGGTGAAAAAACACTCTATTGGGGTTAAGATGTCCAAGAATGGCATTGGATAAAGGGAACTACAACATTCAAGAATGGCATTGAATGGGGCAACAACAAACATCAGATACATCCAAGAATATCATTGGATATAAAAAAATTCCATTTAAAAACTTCATTGGGGACATCTAAGAATGGCATTGGATGGCAAGGTTAAACATCAGAGATATCCAAGAATAGCATTGGACTTGGCTAGGAAAAAGGTGTCCAAGAATGGCATTGGACAAAAGTAATCTCAACATCCAAGAATGGCATTGGATGAAGTGAGAAAAGTTCTGGAAAATATATTAGAAGTATCTAAGAATGGCATTGGACTCTGTTGAGGAAAAGATATCCAAGAATGGCATTGGGTAAAGAGAGTAGGGACTTTCAGGAATGGCACTGAAAGGTAAAGGTAAACTCATCCAGGAATGACACTGAATGAACAGATAAAACTTTCAGGAATGGCACTGAAAGATATCCAAGAGAAATATAATGGGGATTACAGAACAGAGGCAAAACTTCCAGGAATAGCACTGGGAGAAACAAGAGGAACAAGATATCCAGGAATGGCACTAGAGATCAAAAGAAGACAGACATCCATGAATGGCACTGAGTGAAAGAAAAAACAAAGATCTAGGAATGGCACTGGAATGAAAGGAGACAAACATCTAACAACAGGACAAGATACACAGGGAAACGACAATATCCAAGAATGGCACTAGAAAGAAAGAAGACAGGAAGGATATCCAGGAATAACACTGGATGCACAAGGAAACAACAACATCCAGGAATAACACTGAATGAAAAGACATGTAACTATTTGGTAGGTGCCAAGTAAGTTGGACTTTGACCACAAGGTAAGATGTTGATAACAACAGGACCTCAGGAAAAATGCACATGAGCGCGAAGCACGCTTCGAGCTATGAAAATCTTTCTATGTATGAAATATGAATGATTTATGTATGCAATGCAAATGATAGAGACAACTGAGATAGACTCTTTTGTGAGGGAAGAATGGAACTCTGATTCCTCAACACAGGGAACACTTCCCACTCTGCTTGGAGAGAAGATGTTGAACACATCTCTGTCACACTTATGAATTGTATCAAGCTGATGGTCTCTTAAGGAAAGACATCTTGAGGATTCTTGAAGAAGATTGCCCTAGATTGATTGAATGATGAAAATAATCTAATCATAGTTTTAGTTTGACTGCTGCAGGGGAAAATGAACTGATCATGGCTTCAATTCTGAAATGAATGCTGAGGATAAACTGATCATGGCTTCAGTTGGACTATTGTTGGGGATGAACTGATCATGGCTTCAATTCTTGAAATGAACGTTGAGAAGGCTAAACTCAGTATGAATCTTGGAAGAGATCTTCTGATTAACCAAATCTGAGAATAACTTGCATTGAGCAACAAATCTTAAACTGATTCACAATAGGATCTGGAAGTAATGTGCCCCTGATAGAATCACTGACCAAGTTTCTCAACTGTTTGAAAATTCTTAATGAGGAAAGTTTGCCTATAAATAGAATTATTCAAACAAACATGGTAATTTTAATGCAAAGCTCAATGCAATTTTGAAATAAAAAATTTTTGGAATGATATTATTGATGCAAAGCAAAATGAATCACTTGTCAAAACACGGTGGTTTAAACATGCAAAGTGAAAGAGAAAGCAAAGGTAAGACATCAAAGCAAATGATTGGCAACAAACATAGGAGTCAGTTTACGCAACCTTGCTGTAGTATGCTTTCAAAAGAAACCTGGCTTCAATTAGGTCTTTTGAAGGTTGTAACGTGGTCTGGTTCACGGTTTTTTGAAACAGAGGATATAGGCTCAAAGTTTATTTGTGCCCAACCCATTCTTCGTGATGATCTCCACTCCTATGCTCAGTTAATTCAAACTATGCATTCAGGTTCCAAGAGATTTTGGAATTGCAACACTGTTATGATGATGGCTCAAGGGCCAAAGGATTTTTGAGATGGTAGTCACTTCTCTTACAGCATTTTGTTGTTTTCGATGAGGACCTTGGTCGACTTGTTTTGTCTATGAGGATTTTGGTAACCTCTTGATTTTTCTTTTGTTATCCCTAACTTTTGCCTGAACTGTGTCATTTGAGTTTACAGTCGGCGGGATGCCCAAATTTTTGCCTAAGTCTCCTTCATTGGTTTTGACTTAGCGGGCTTTCATTTTGATTTTTTTTTCCTTCATTTTTTTTGAAAGGTGGTGACTGCCTGGCTTAATGATTTCGATGAACCATCATTGGTTTTTGATTTGAAAGACATCTTCGACACTTCTTTGATGTGTACGAAGGAAAACTTTTGATTGCAACCTTTATTGGAAGGCGTCTTGAATGCACAGTCAAATTAACTGAGAACTACCCATCCCCGGGTTAAGATTGCGGGTTTTTTCATACAGAAAGAAACTCCAACTTCTAGGCTCGAAGGGGTTGAAAAAGGATTAACTTCCTTAATTCTCCAGTGTTTGGGAGTTGAAACAATGCTTGTACATCATAAGCCAAGTTTTAATTGAAAGCATACAGTCCAACAATTTTAGGTATTTCGTTTTCATCATCCTCCCTCCAATCTTTGCTTAAACAAAAGCTTGATGAAGAAAGTGAACATGAGATATATTTTTTGTTTTGTGAAAAAAAGAAAGCATAAAGATGCACACAGTGGATATAAATGAATTGAATCAAACATTGCAACGCTCATTTCATTGAAATTACAATGAAAGTACAAATAAAGTTTGAAAGCAAACAGTCAATACAATCAAAGAAAAATGCAAACAACAACAAGGATGAGATGTCCTGTCTGAAACACTGGCTTTAAGAGATGATCCGTCTGAACTGACTCAAACTTCACTTGGCATGCTCTGGCAAGGGATTGTTGACAACATTGGGATTCTCATCAAGAAAGGTCAGAATCTTTGAGTTCACCAATTCTTGTACTCTAGCTTTCAATGCATAGCAACCTTCCAAGTTATGGCCTGCCCCACCTCGATGGAACTCACAGTGAAGATCAACCCTATAGTCGGCTGGGAGAGGATTTGGAGGAGGAGGTAGATCCCTCGTTGTAATCAAACCTTTCTGAACAAGACATGGATACAGCTCTGTGTAGGACATCGGGATAGGATCAAAGTTAACCCTATTGCGATTCTGATTTTGTCTAATAGTCTGACGAGGAGCTTGAACTGGTTGAGCATTGACAACAGGAGCAACTGCAGCTACATATTATTGTTGTCTGCGACGAGGTTTCCCTTCAACTGAAGTAACATGGGTATCGCCATCCTTTTTCTTTTGAAAATTCCCAGCATACTTTTTAGCACCACTAAAGGCTTCAGCATTGGCAATCTTTCCCTTCTTGATACCTTCTTCTAGTCTTTCTCCAATAGTGACTAGGTCAGCAAAACCAGATGATATACTGCCTATCATCTTTTCCCAAAAGAGTGGCTAAAGAGTGTCCGTGAACAATCCAGTCAATTCTTTTTCAGCCAAGGGTGGCTCCACTTGAGCAGCTAGCTCTCTCCAGCGCTGAGCATACTCCTTAAAGGATTCTTTTTCTTTCTGAGACATGTTTTACAATTGATGACGGTCAGGTGCCATGTCCAGATTGTACTTATGTTGCCTTAAGAAAGCATCAGACAAGTCCATCCAGCTTTGGATACGGTTCTTCTCAAGTCCCATATACCATTTCATTGAAGCCCCACTTAAGCTGTCTTGGAAACAGTGAATGAGCAGTTTGTCATTTTTGGCATGGGCAACCATCTTGCGGCAGTACATCATCAAGTGAGTTCTGGGAAAGGTGTGCCCCTTGTATTTCTCAAAATCAGGAGTCTTGAATTTTGGAGGAATAACCAAGTCGGAAACCAATCACATGTCCATTGCGGCAGCATTAAAGACATCACTTCCTTCCACGGCTCTGATCCTTTTGTCCAGAGTTTTCCATTGCTCTCTGACTTCTTCAATGTATCCAGGTTCTCCCTGACTTTCAGATTGTGGACCAGCAACATGGTACACGAAAGGAGGATTCTCAGGAATAACTTGAGCAACAGAATGCACAACAGGTTGAGGTTCAGTGAACAACGGAGCTGAAGATACTGGCAGCACAGATGGGACAAACACATGAGTAGTTGCAAAGGATGGTGTAACACCCCCTTTCTATACCCCCAAATAATCACAAAATCATTTAGGCACATATTAAAAATTCCGTCAAAGTATAATTATAAACATAGTATAAAAGAGGTATGTCACATCATACATGAAATTAAAACATTCAACACCTGCTCAACAATTGATATGCAACAGTGGGGTAACTTTGCAATAGAGGGACTTAGTCCTTACACCCACCTCTCAATATTTAGAATAAAAGCGGAAAATCTAAACATTGAATAACATCAAACATATATACCTATATACATATATATATATATATATATATATATATATATATATATATATATATATATATATATATCATCAAGTATTACCCACCAACATAATTCATGTTTACATAAACATTCATCAACAAGATACATGTACAAATGTATCACAAAAGAATCATATACATCCTAGCTACCCGGTGCTACATATCAGAGCCGACCGACCAAAAGAATGAAGACACGCTTCACAAAAAGACCACCAGCATACCTACTCTGCAATGCCTCATAGAGCATCATAAAATAGCAGAAGGGTGAGAAATATTATCATAATAACAATGCATATAATTATATATCTCAGCATAAAAATACACATATTCCACATTCTCACCACAATTCATCACAACTCACTCATATACATCACAATGTATATATATACAAAACCAAGCATATTCATCATGCATACTTTCACAATTCTCATCACTCCACATAAACATACATATCCATGTTTATTCATCAATACCCAATTATAAAGATGATAAATGCAAATCATAGAGACCGACTCACGACTCTATGCAAATGCAATGCGGTACCGACTCAATCATCTCAAGTTCACTCAGGAACTCATTGGAACCATCGCTCGTTACCAATGTAACTCCCCGTCGGGCATACGATGTTCACCCATTGCTCACACCCCACATGGGCACACAATGTTTATGGATTGCTCACACCTCACATAGGCACACAATTCGGTTGCTCACACTTCACCTAGGCACACAATCGTTTGTAATCATCGCTCACAC